>CM069920.1:27993135-29409385 GCA_036172225.1 Cryptocoryne crispatula var. balansae | reverse complement strand
AATAAAAAAAATACAAAAGACCTGTCTGAATGTGGGCCACCAAACAATATAGGCAAATCAATAAAAGTAGGAAGGACCTGAAGAGGCCGAACCCCAATGGAAAAGTGGGCATCAGTAGACAAACGAATTCGACATCCCCGAAGTCTACTGAAGACTTGCCCCCAATATTCTTCCTTCTTTAACCCCCATGGGTAATGTAGACCAACCAGATCTAGGTAGAACCTAGCTACTTAATGGTTGAAGGTCAAAAATATTATGAAAGAAAGGCTTCCCCTTTATTGAACATGGTGTATGCTCGCTTTTTAGAGAACAATTGGGGACACCCATTCTAAGTGGACCAGGGCAAATGACGACCATCCTCTCTAAAAAATTAAAAATTTAAAAAGATAAATAAATTGAAAAGTCTCAAAACTCAAAAAATTCAAAAATCTTCAAAACCAAAACATTTTTCAAATGCTTTTTGCATTTAGTCTTGCACACACCGAAATTTTAAAACTCAAACAAACTCGAAAATTTTCAAAACAAAAACATTTTAAGTGCGTACCCTTTACGCTTAGTTTCAATCTTGCATTTATCAAATTTTAAAATTCAAAAAAATTGAAAAATCTTCAAAACCAAGAACCTTAATTTTTAAAAATTGAAAATTGAAAATATGATTATGCATGCATATTTAATTTCAGTTGTGCATGTCTTTTTTATGTAATGCATATTTAATTTCTTCTTGTTATCACTTTTGCCTTTTGAAGAGGCTTACATCTCTTGACAAAGGATCAAGGCAACTACAGCCCTCCTCATGCAAGGTAACTAAGTTTCTCTTTTCAAGCTAATGTAGGAAATGAAAACGCCATACAAGGGAGCACATGCATCAACTCTCTTCCTCAAGCACTTGAATTAGAGATGGCAAAACAACAAAAGAAATTAGAAACTAAAAAAATCAAGAAAGAGGGTTTCCACAACCCCTATTAGGACTTGCATTTTAGTATTGCATCTATCAAAATAATAGAATTTTGAAATGTTGAAGACCTCAAGTCTAGAGGGGGCTGAGCCTGAGAACCCCCTCAACAAAATCAGTGATGGCTTGGTCACTCACTAGACTTGTGGATAAGCCGAAGTCGTATGTACGGGGACGATGGTTCCTTTTGAGGTATCTTGACCCGTCACATGCAACCTATATCTTCAACTATTTTATTATGCTAATTTGCATTTCTTTAAACCCTGCATGTATTATTTCATGCATCATTTTCATGCATCTTATGACATATTGTGTTCTAAACCATCCTAAGGTCTATCCCACCTTCTAAGTGTCACTCCATCTTGGGCTTGGCATCCCATCATGAAGTCCTGCCATATCATTATCCCGTTGTGGTCACATTCCTTATCCCACCATAGTCTTATTCTTCATCTCACTGTGTTTTATCTCGCTATGTCACCTTTTCACTTCCGATCCCAACATGGACCATCAAGTTTTAGCTCCCATCGTGGCGCTCTCCACTTCCTGGTCCCCACGTAAACCATCTACATTTCCGTCTAGGCATATTCCCTGTGCAGACCCCATCATCTTCGGTCCCCTGTGTGGTCCACCTTTATAACCCTAAAATACAATCGGGGATTTTCTGAATAATCAATTTCTTAGCAAGCTTCAATGATGATTTTCTATGAAATATGAGGTTATTCCACTCCGAGCTAAGCCAGTGCTCCTAAGAAACCCCTAATAAACCTAAAGACCTAACCCTGGTCTATTGGAATTTCTACATTTCTCGGTTCAGCACACTACACAGTTGGGGTGCTAGCCAATAGCGATTTTCCACCATGCGGGATGCCATTTATTCCCCCATTACATGGGGTGTGTCTTTTAGTTTACTACTATTTGTGCCCATGTCACATTCTTTATTTTAAACCAATCGACCAAGGAGAAGGTTCGGAAGGAACAAGAGGGTATCTTAGAATACGGCAAAGCTCAGTTTGCTCAACTAGGTCTTTGTAAGCGTGTCTAAATTTACACCTTGACTTGACTTTTCAATCCATTACCACTTTATTCTACTACGCCTCATTATGCTTTACCCGATGCTAAGCTTGCTTAGTTGGGAGTTTAAAACTCACATTTTCATAGATAACATTCTAGACCATTTGGGACTGATTTGTGCTAGTATTCTTAATGTTCCCTTGTAAGATGACCTTCATTGGTAAATTGAAATCCAATTGAAAGGAGTTCTTCCCTGGCCAAATTGCTTCCATTTGCGACAAACAGGAAGTTAATCTAATTTCTCATTTGATCGTATCAAGCATCAGAAGAAAATTGTGCTTTACAACACTTGCTTGTCTTTACAAGCTTATGGAAGGTATGATACTTGTCTTTTGTACAATATAACTATTTTATGATATTTTTTGGTCTGTTAGCTTTCATACATAACAAACGAAAGTGAAATCCGAGCTCCCGTTTGTCCGTAGCAGCCTCAGGAAAGAAGTTGTGCAGTTGAAGGACCCAGGCGTCCCCCACCCGGGTCGCCTAGGTGACCCGATGCCGGGTCACTTCCTACACTAGTTGATGACCCCCCAGGTGGATCACTACCCCTGGTGACCCGATGCTAGGTCATTTTCTCTGCTAGCTAATGACCCGGTGTCGGGTCACTTCCTCCATTGGCTGATGACCCCCCAGGTGGGTCACCTGGTGACCGACGACATGCCATTACCCCTCATGACCCGGTGATGGTTCATTACCCCTATTGTCCCAACATCGGGAAGCCCCATCTTCAATTCACTATAATTTCTCATGGTAAAACCAAAAAAAAACCTATATACATGTGCTGCATTTTAGTTTGTAATTGCATGATAATATTGTTGAAGACCTCGAGTTCAAGAACGGTTGAGTCGGAGAGCCCCCTCAACAAAAACAATGATGGGTTAACCATTCTCGAACTCGCGGATAGGCCAAAGTCTTATGTACGGGGATGATGGTTCTCTTAAAAAGTATCCTGACCCGTTAAACATAGGACCTGTATCTTCAACTATTTGCCTATTTTCCATTTGCTTTTTTTATTTTACCCCCAACAAAAAAATCATAAATCATGCATCATCACACTCATGCATCGCACACTCTTTGAACACTCCAAACATCAAAAGCAATGTGTTTCAGTTTTCCAAAAAGTTTCTTGCTAAGCTTGGTAAAATCTAGAAGAACGTGGAATCATTCCACTTTGAATAGAATTGGTACCTTCTCAAGGACCAAATGAACCCGAAAGATTTGACCCCAAAATGATTGGATGTTCACCTTATGTTTTCGTTAGTTTAGTTTTCCCTTCTTGGTACAAGCACACCACGGAGCTGGGCTGCTGACCGAGATGAACTCACGAGCCATGACTCAGAGGTCCCCCACACTAGGGGGGCAGGCTACTTCTTCTTCTTCTACCTCGTGCCCGCAACACTGTATCTATCTAACCAATGGTGGGAATGATTTGAAATGAGCAAATGAGAATGGCGAAAGACAGATAATGTTCGTTCTTTGCCCAATTAGGCAGTAGTCTACATGTCTAATCTACAACTTGGTGCCACATTTTCAGTCTGCGCCATTGCATGCCGCTACACCCTATTACACTTCATTTCATTCATCAACGCTCCATTCCATGCTGCGCTCCATTCCATGCCGCTCCCCTGCAAAGCCAACACCAAGGTGAGGCAAGCTGTAAACATGCAAATTTTGCCTATTTGAGGAGCTAAAGATTCATGTTTTCTTAGAAGATACTCGAGTTTCCTAATAACCAAACCAGATCTCTGAGAAAATGGCCCAAAAATGAACTTTGGAGGGGAAGATGACCCCATGCTGGGTCACCTAGGCGACCCGCCTGCCGGGTCACCTAGGCGACCCCCCTACTAGGTCACCTAGGCGACCCGGTCAATGGGTCATTTCCCAATTCCCACCAAATCCGTCCGTTCTGACATTGGTAGGTGGGGGATCAAGTCCGGTCAGGTACAAGAAGCGTCCCGGTCAACGGGTCGCCAGCCAGAATAGTGCACAGACCGAATGAAGAGACCCACGAGTGGTGCACGCTTGTCCAGATGGTCGGAACTGACCATGCATGGGAATCCTGACGGAACGCCTGCCACTGTAGTAGGCCCGAACGGTAGATGACCAGCTTTTGGCGCACGCACATTTAATGGCATTTATGTTTTCGCAGGTGACCCACCTGCCGAGTTGCCTGATGATCGGCAGATGGGTCATCTTCTGTTCCAAATGATAGTTTTCATGCCTGAAATGCCCCTGTGGCCCTTTTGCCTATAAAAAAGGACCTCTTAACCACATTTTCAAGGGTTGAAAAAAGGGTGGGAAGGTTGTGAACGTCCCAAACTCCCAAGAGAGAGCCCTAGAGAGCTTCAATCCATCTCCATCCTCTAAGCTTCATTACCCAAGAAATTGAGAGCTTCCCATTCCCTCCACCTCCGTAAACCGATGTTCTTCATCCCGGTTCTTCATCGATATCCATTTTGAAGCTTCTCAAGCTCCTACATCCGAGAGGAGATCATCATCTACGTCCTAGGAGCTTTCGGGAGCCATCATCAAGCTTTGAAGGCCATCTGAAAGCATCGTGGGAGCATATGGGAGCAAGCCGAATCCTGGTGCAGGAAGTGACCCATCTGTCGGGTCGCCCAGGTGACCCCCCTGCCGGGTCGCCCAGGTGACCCCCTGCCGGGTCACCTAGTGCTCCAGGCTGCCATTTTGGGAGCCAAAACCCGTTTTTCTTCCCCCATCTCCTAGCATTACTTTGTTTCTATGTTTTTTCATCATGGATAATCATGCTTGCATGCATATTTAGCTTAATCATATCATATATCATCATCCAAAACACATAAAAATGGGGTTGGGAGTTATTCCCAATCTGGTTAGTCCATTTCCATTTGTGATTTTAGTTCATTCCTTTCGCAAGATGCTTCACTATTTTAGTTCTAATGCACCTTCACTTGTTTTTGTGGCTTACTTGTTTTTGTAGGAACAACTAAAAGTGCTTCAAGCTCTTTCTTCTAGGCCGGCCAAAAAGGAAGAAGATGGAACACATAATCTCCCTACACGATCCCTCTACTTAGGTACGTTCGGTCATTTCTTTTAATACTCACATCATTTCTTTACTTTACTCTTGGAGCCCACGGTTCCTGGTGACCACACGCCAACATCCACTGGAGTCGGAAGCCGGAAGAAAGAAGGAAGAGAAGTGGAGTTCGTGTTCCAGCCGGGGAGAACTGACTCGAATCAGGCATCCACAGATGTGAGTCCCAAAACATCCAAAGAATGTGTACATGTTGGTAATGTCCATTCATGGACTACAACAACATTCCCAACATTATAATATAAAATTTGATATGATTGAATCTTATGACTTCATTTCGAATGAAGAAGAACCTTGTGTGCATAAAAATGCTAGTGGGAGTGCTATTGTATTCTAGACATTTTATATTGATGGCATACTACTCATTATGAATAATGTAGGTATGTTATCATACGTGAAGCCTAATTATAAAATGTATCCTCTATAATTATTCTGGGAGAAGCTTCTTAAGGAGTTAGGTCTATAGAGATAGATATAAAAGGGATGCTTGGCTTGACCCATTTGTTGTACATAGACACCATTGTCAAAGGGTTTGACATGAAAACTCCTATATCGATGTCTTGCCTATAAGATATGTAGTTTATCTCTTTTAAATAGAGATATAATACATGAATATAGTATCTTAGGCCCTAGTCATAGGGTCTATCATATATACTATGTATATAGCCTAATATGATGAGTACTCTAAGTGTTATAAGTAATCATTTGGCAAATCAAAGTAAGAGTCATTGGATAGTTGAGAAGTATATTCTTAAGTACTTGAGAAGTACCAAGGATGCATTTCGAGTATGGAGGATAGGACTAAAAGTTTGAGTTGGACTTAAATTTCTAGTTACATATGACTGGTAGCTATGGTACATGTTTACCTAGATGGCTGTGTAGTGAGCTGGAAAAGTTTCATGCTATAGACACTGTAAATTTTACAAATTATAATTAATGTTGACTGCTCATGAAGTAGTCTAGATGAAGGAGTTCATCTTATATTAGGGAGTTGTCTTTAATATCTCTGATAATGTACTATTATTTTGTAAAAAATGATGGATCATTACTTTTGTAGTGGAGACTTTGTCTCATTAGAAGTTTAAACACTTCTGTGGCAATACTACTTGATCAGAGTGATTGCAACTCAAGAAGATATAATTAAAGATAGAGTATCTTAAACTATAAATATTGCAGATCCACTAACTAAGGCCTTGACTCAAAGTGTGTTTGAGGGTCACGTTGGGCTGTTGGAGATCAGACATGTGGGTGATTGACTTTAGTGCAAGTGGGAGATTGATAGAAATGTATATCCTAGAAGCCAATCATATGTGATATGATTTTACAATTCTTGTAATATCTTATTCAGTATAAATGGCATAATCTTCATTACTTGCACTATCTAGATGTGTCTATCGTAATGAAGTCCTAAGTTGCATGCAATGATGATTGAATCATGATGAGATCATGATAATGGGATCAATCATCTATAAGCATGTACTCTAAATGTTCCTAGTCGTAGGATCCTTGAGACGGGACATCAAGGATCCGGTAAGACTAGTGAATATTATATCTTCTCATATGATGAGAATGACTTATCTCATTGGTCATCAGTGTGAGAACACTGAGATACATGTACAGGTGCTCATTAGTGGAATGAGTTCACTGAACTAACCAGTATAGAATCCCTGAATGGTATCTTATCGAACTGTCGATCAGGGTATTCTATCATCATGGTTGTATGGTTGGATCTTTGACCCGAGTCGTCAAAGATGTCTTGCCGGGCATACAATGTACTTTGACTATTGACTTATGGATCACTTAGTATTGTGGTCCTATATAGTGTAGACACGCCAAATTTGCCTAGTTCAGAGCATAAAACTCATGTTTTCTAGGGTAACATGTGCGATTGACTTTATAATGATGTCGGGTCTTTTAAAGTTGATTTGGAGCTTCGCCGAACGAAATCGGATGCTTTCCGAAGTTTTCCGCAAAAAGCCGTAATTTCCGAGCGAAAGCCACACGTAAATCATGTAAACACGGAGATTGGCTGAATAACCAATGCCTAATGATCATGCATTGTAGGTTATGGTCATATTCACACTCCGGACAAATTTTGTTGCATACCGTACCTTTCCGGTTTGCCGTCGGAGTCATTTTAACCTGTATCGGATCTTCTGTTCATTGCCCTAACTTCCGGACAAAATTCTGAAGTTTTGGAGGGTGTTATGGCTGATCCAAGGCTATATAAAGCTTCTTCGGCCTGTTATCTTTCCAACGCAACAAACGGCGTCGAATTCCAAGTTCGGGAGTGTTCGCAATGGCTTCAAGAAGAAGGACGCGCAAAAAAGTCCCATGCGCCCGGGTTCCTGGTCACATGCGCCTGGGACCCAGGGCACGTGCCCATGCGCCCTACCAGGGAGGCACGTGACCTTGTGCCCTCACTTGAGGGCACATGCGCCCCACCCTTGAGGCACGAGGGACCCAGTTTTTCACCGGGACTCTACCACTGAACCGATCGACCGGATAAGACCTCTTTTTTCGGGAATAGTGCCATGCGCCCCCACTGGGGGGCACATGCGCCCCTCTGAGGGGCGCATGTGCCCTGCACCAGGGCGCATGCGCCCAGGGGTTGGGCGCAAGGTACCCTATTTTTTAGTCTGGATCGCGCCGTTCGTTCTCCTATAAATAAACTCTGATTCCGGTCATTCAAAAGGCATGAGCACGACCCCCCGGCATCTCAAGACATCCAACCTCCCTCCTGCATTTATTTTGTAATTTTTATAGAGAGAATTTCGAGTTTTTAGAGAGAGAAAAGTCAGTTCAAGAGAGAGGAAGGCTGTTCTGCAGGTGATCTGCCAGGTCTCTCTTCTTCGGCCTCTATAGCAGTGTGTGGACGTATTCTTCCTGAGATCTCTTCAACAAAGTTCTTCCTATCCAAGTATTATTCAGTTTAAAATCGACGAAACTTGATTCCGAGGTCGGGGCTGGTCGTGACGAGTGCAGAAGCAAAGTCGCGCCTGGCAGATCCTGGACTGCTGCTCCGCTTTTTCGACAACCCAGATTTGGCTATATCATCCTCTATTCAACTCAGAATCTTTCAGTTCTTTTTCCTACCTCTTTGTGTCGTGATTCTCCATCCTCCTATTATTTTTTTACATTTTTTCATTACTTTTTATTCTGTTATTCCGAAAATAAAAAAAGGAGTTAGAGATAACCCGAATCCGGTCAGTTTCTAGTCAATTGTGTGTTTTATGTTATTCTCTTTACATATACTCCACCTTGTTTAGTTTTAATTGTCTATTTCACTTGTTTGTTTGTCTAGTTGCATATAATATCAAGCACCCACACTTTGAGGACTCTTCTTCATCGGCCGGCTGAAGAAGGAGAAGCTTTAACTCACCATTCTTCACGCTAAGGTACACACAGTCATTTTAAATCTATAAATCGGAACCCACGGTTCCTGGCGACCACATGTCTTAATTTATTTCTTCTCACCCTCTTCTCACATGACCCGAACCGTCTCTTTGGTGATCGAGCGACACCAAGGGATGAAAGTTCGGGGATCAATGTGAGTGTGGGACCGAGGTGAGATTTGCTTTCCTAGTTTTATTCCTTTCTTTTCTCATCCCCTCTTGAGGTGACGATCTGGATTCACGGACTTCCCTAAAAAGGAGAAGGCCCCGTCAAATTTTCAGAGTCGACAGCTTTGTGGAGACCACGGTGGGACAAGCAATGTCTTCAACCGTGGGTGCTAAGTGTTTTGTTTGCAACTAGTTCTAGTTCTAGACCGGTTCCCACGTGAGTCTTTCCTTCTTTCCACCTTTCTTAACTTCATGCCATCTCAAAATTTCTGATTTAACCCATCTTTCATCAGATCTGAAGTGCCAAGTATGCCATTTAATTTCTGTCATTTTATTTAAACCGGTTCCCACGTGAACCACCCTTTTCCTTTTAAACCGGTTCCCGCGTGAACCAATCTCTTTCTTTACTTTGGTTCCCACGTGAACCAAACCACTTTGCTTCAGATCTATCCCCACTTGGATCAGATCTTTATTCACTTTTAATTGGCCCCACGTGGTCCTCTTTTGACCATTCAAACCGGTTCCCACGTGAACCACCCCTTTTTACCCAAAACCGGTTCCCACGTGAACCACCTTTACTTTTTACCCCAGTTCCCACATCGGTCCCCATGTGGACCACCCTTTTGATTGGCTATCAGATCTGAACCCTCTTCTTTCCATCACTTTTCACTATCTCCATTTGGCTCACATATGAAACAAGGTCTGGATTCTAGTTTCTAGTTGCTTGTCTAGTTTCTAATTGCTTATCTTGTGTCATTGCTTGTTTATTTAAGTTCATGTTTTCTTTATTACTTGCTTTATTACTTGATTGCATTCTCTACTCCTTCTCTCTACCTCCTTCTTTTACACTTTTTTGAGGCGGGAGCTCACTCTCCCATTTACCCCTCCCATCCAAACCACCCTCTTGGTGGATTCTGACCTCTCTTCTGGGATATTCCTTCCTAGTTGACTTGGTTGGCTTTCATCAAGGCCTCCGTAATTCCTCATACGTGGAGTATTCCTCTTCACGATCGGGTTGGTTGTACCACTCCCCAAAACCTGAAGCATCCTATGTTACCTACTTGGTGAGATTGTGTGAAACCTAGGTCATTGGAGATTGGAGTTAGGATCCTAACCCATTGGTTGAGAGAACAATTCTTAACAAATCCATAAACCTAAGGTTTAATCAAAATCATTGCGTAATCTTGCTTTCAAGTCTTTGCATCACTTGCTTGTCAAACAAAAATTCAAACCTCTAACTTTTTGCAAAATACTAAAAAAACCAAAAAAAGTTTTTTGTTTACTTTGTCAACTTGTTTGTTTTACTCTCTCCTTGAGGTCTCTCAACCATCTGCTCCCCGTGATGTTGAACAACTCTTTAGGGAGTTGTCCCTCTATACCAACCCAGAAACCTACGCCCGCATACAATCCATGGTGAAAGGCAAAATGGCCTCAGATCAGGCCGAAGCCAACCAAGTTGCCTCATCTCCTCGTCCTCTGGTTCGACCACCACTCATTCAACCACCAATTGTTCAACAATATGTAATTCAACCATCATTGGCACTAGCACAACCATCTGTAGTTCAACCATCTATAGTTCAACCGTCTGTGGTTCAACCCTCATTTGTTCAACCATCTTATTTCAACCATGTTGCTCCCCTGACCCATTAAGTCATGGGACAATCTTCAGTAAGTTTGCCAAGTCATGCTCCTCAATTCCAAAATCATGTCTCTAACCACATACCCCAACCAGCAAACCAAGAACCTGCTCTCACCCAGGCAATCATGGATCAGCTCACCCAGATGAATGAACGTTATGAAGAGCCGAGATGTCGCCCGGACTCCAAGTCGGTTCCCGAGATTTCCATTCCTTCTCTGCCTGTCCTACACCTGCCACCTTCTGAGCTACCAGTTTATCACCGCTACAATGGTACCGGCAACCCTTTTCTCCACCTTAAAGATTTTCTCTATGAATCCTCATTCTGGAAAAATGATCGTAGGGTTCTTGCCTTCTTGTTCCGTCGATCATTAGAAGGGTCTGCATTGGAATGGTTCTACTCACTTGACTCCTTTGAGGCAGGAGTCTTCGATATTGTTAAAATAAAATTCTTGCAAAGATACAGAGACCCGGTGGCACCAGCATGCTCCATTACAGATTTGATTGCTGAGAAGATGAAGCCCGAAGAGGACTTCATAAAGTTTGCTGATCGCTGGAGGGGAATGGCAGAGAAATTGACAGATGTTATTTCTGAAGGGGAACAAGTAAAGATGCTCATTGGCAACACTGCACCTGCCTTGAGGAATGTCTTGATCATGCACCGTCCTACCACCATGAATGAACTCTATGACAGTGCCCGATACTTGCAAGCCCACTTCCAGGATGCCACCATGATAAACCCTTTTGATCCTAAACCTAGAAACCTCAGGAAAACCCCCTCTGCACCAGTTGGTCCTACATCCGAGGGAGTGGTTAACAATGAAGCAATAAACACTATGGGGAACCAGGGAGGGAACCCTCAAAACTTGTACAGAAACCCACCACAAAACCTTTCCTATTACCCCCCTCAACAACAGGTTAGGCCACCACAACCACGACAACCACAACAACCACCTCAATCAGTAGCACAACCCCAGCAACCTCGTCAACCTACCTACAATAGGGCACCGCCACCACCCAATCAGGCACCACGAAGGGGAGGTCCTAGGAGAGAGAACTACCAACAACTCCCTTACTCCTTAACCGACATCTTCAATGTAGTCATGGCGGAGAAACAATTGGAATTGCCCAAGGAAAGAGAGGTTTGTCCAACAAACACAGATATGTCCCGATACTGTGCTTACCACCGGTGTCCTGGTCACACTGTAGAAGTGTGCTTTCAATTCAAGGATTACATCCACGATCTGAATGACCAAGGCAGCATTGATTGGGCTCAAATGGGGGAATGCATACAAGCTATGAAGGCTAGGCAGCAGTAGCGGCAGCGTCCACCGGCTCAACCTCAACAACAACCTGGCTTGGGGATTGTTCAGAATCCGCTCCCATTACATGCTCCCGCTCTAGCACTGGCACCAGCACATCCAAACCCAGGAATTGGTCTAGTACACTCCATTGTCCAGGGAGATGCCAGTCGTGCTAAAGGTTGGCAACTAGAAAACCAAAATGCAACCATGCCTGTCAACCCGGCTAGGCCTCCTGCTAGGAACCCTCCTAGACAAATAATTCGTGCACCTGCTACCCCGCAACTACCACAAAGCTCTATAACCCAACCATTGGCCGCCACTTCTTCTTGCCGACCCATCAATAGGCCAGCCCCCTCCTTAACTACACCTCCTTCAACCATTGCTACACACCGGCCCTTGCTCATCCGACCACCACAATCACCACCAAACTTGAACCCCCAGCCTACGAGCTCTACCACTCCAAAACCCCAACCTATCATACCATCAACACCACAATCAATCCCACAACCTACACCTTCATTAAACTCATCAACCACTTCTGCACCCCGGCCTCTTCTTATTAGGCCACCAGTATCACCATCACTACCACCTCCAAATCCTACCCCTCTACCAACTAACCCCATCATCCCAGAACCATCGATCCCATTACCTATCATACATGCACCTACACCACCTGTTCCACCACAACCCACACTAGTTAACCCGTCACCTCTACCCGACCGCCAAATAGCCCCGGTGCTCCAGAGTGGGAGGATGTTCCAGCGGCTCTTTCCCCAAGCTAGTACTCAACCGTAGGATCAAGTGGAGTAGGAACAAGTAGAAGAACCATTGCCAGGCACAACCTATGATCTGTTAAAGCATTTAGATAAAACACCGGCCCGTATTTCCATACTTGAGTTGATCAAAAGATCAAAGGTGCACCAGGAGATTCTACAGAAGTATGTGCAAAGGGTCATGGTGAATGAAGATCTCCCACCTGAGAAAATAACTACAGTGTTAGCCCCTAGAAGTGAGCACCCAACACTCACTTTCTCTCAGGAAGAATTAGCATATCCAGAATTTAGGAGATATGCTTTGCATATGGCAGTTATCATCTGCAATGTCTAAGTGAAATCATGTTTGGTTGACACTGGAGCTTCTATCAACGTTATGCCGCCAGAAATTTTGCAGTTGTGCGGCATTTCTGAGCAAGAAATCAAGCCATCTTGTGCCATGGTGACAGCCTATGATAACTCTAAGAAGTTTGCACGTGGGGTGGTCACACTAGAAGTCAAACTTGGACCATGTACGGCCACAACAGATTTTCATGTTCTAGAATTGGATCCAACTTTTCGGGCTATACTTGGGAGGCCATACTTGGAGGCAATAGGAGATGTGGCTTCAACAAACCACCAGTGCATAAAGTTTTCCTTTAAAGGATAGGTGGTCAAGGTGACTAGCATGCCTATAAGGGACGAGCTGAACGATGCTTCTTTACCTCTAGGTCTGTCAATACAACCCCAGATCTCAGTGGGAGAATTGCCAGAAGTCAGATGCATGACCGCCTCTCTACTAGACACACTGGGATGGCGGATGATGATGAAATTGGGCTATCAGCCTGGAAGAGGTTTAGGCAAGGATCTTCAAGGGATCACTCAGCCAATTGAAACTGTGAAAAGGCCACGCAGGCAGGGGTTGGGATATGAAGAGGGTTCCATCCCAAGGATGATCTTCCAGCCAGGATATGCCATGGGACTCCATACATTCTTTATCAAAGGGGAAACCATGATGATGGCTGAAGATGGCAAAAGTTCCGTGATAGCTGTCAAGAGAGGAAAGGCTCTAGAGGAAGAAGAAGACTTGGAAGACATGTGTTTATCTTTAACTCGTTTGTTCTCAAGTGGGGAAGAGTATCAAGAACCACCCAAGGGCAGACCAATATTGGATCATCTGGTTGAGCATACCACCCAAGTCAAAACCATTCCACGAGGCCCAAATACAACAATCCCATGGTTGAACCTCGTACCTTTGTTTCTAGATCTTTTGGATGGGCTTCAGGGCCCACTTACCCACTTTGGGCCCATGTGCCCTCTTCAACCTTCCACTCTTACTGGGCCAGCTTGCCCATTTGCTTCCCTCATCAACTTCTGAACTGAGGGCTTTTCCCAACATGGGCTCACATGCCTATTTATTTCTATGATCGGGTCCACGTACCCGTTTACTTTTTTCATTAGTCTTGGACCCATGTGTCCACTTTCTGTTACCATTGGGCCCACGAGCCCCTTTTTCCCCTTTATTCTTATGTTTTTCTCTCTATTAATTCAGTCATCTTCTAGCAAGCCTTGAGTCACTCAGGCTCATTCTATCTTTTTACTTGAGAATCCCAAAAAAAAACATCTTCTCTGAAACTCACATTTCCATCGAGAAGACGTCTCTACTCATCCCAGAGGGTGCTCCCAATCAAGGATCCCTCTTTTCTGAATCATTGATCGATTTACTCGATCCTCCCTCCACTGTAAATACCACCTATCCAGCTTTATCTTCAGTAGGTCAAGTTAGGTTAGGAAATAGGAAAGTCAGAGGTAAGCGAGTTCCAAATAGGTATCTGCAACAATTAGCACAGAAATGCATAGAGTGTGCAAGGCTGCCAAACTTTTTGGATAATACCATCCAGCTAGATGAAACCTGATATGAGGATGAGCATAACATAGATCATACTTTGGGAGTATACGAGGTGGTATCATAGGAGGATCCCGAATCTGAGGATGAAATCGAGGACTTGGCTGATGCATATGCATCTGGACTTAGAAGATTTGAAGAACCATCAGCCACAGGGAATGAACCGACCAAGGAACTGAATTTAGGAACCCTGGAAGATCCTAAGACTATCCTCATCAGTGCAAACCTCACTCCCTCAGAATAACAACGTTTGATCAAACTTTTGAAAGAATATAAGGACACGGTCGCATGGACGTATAAAGACATGCCAGGATTAGATAATTCATTGGTTGAACATAGATTAACCTTGAAACCTGGAACTACCCCGGTTAAACAAAAGCTCAGGAGGTTCCACCCTGATATTGCACTCAAAATGAAAGAAGAGGTTGACAAACTACATCAAGCAAAATTTATTAATGTTGTCCTATATCCGCAATGGGTGGCTAACATAGTCCCTGTTATGAAGAAGGATGGACGAAATCAAATTTGTATAGATTTCAGGGACTTAAACCAAGCGTGTCCTAAGGATGATTTTCCTTTACCTTATATCGATGTTTTGGTTGATAACACAGCTGGATTTGAAATGCTTTCATTCATGGATGGCTATTCTGGATACAATCAGATCCGGTTAGCTGAGGAGGACCAAGAGAAGACCTCATTCACTACACCTGGGGAACATATTGCTATGTTGTCATTCCCATTGGGTTAAAGAATGCTGGTGCTACATATCAGAGGGCTATGATGGCTATCTTTCACGACATGATGCACACCCATGTAGAGGTGTATGTAGATGATTCGGATATCAAGTCCAAGAGTCGGGAAGATCATTCTGAGGTGCTAAGAAAAGTTTTGCAACGAGCTAGAGAATACAAGCTAAAAATGAACCCTAAGAAGTGCACATTTGGAGTTTCATCAGGAAAGCTACTTGGGTTCATAGTAAGCAAAAGGAGCATAGAGATCGACCCAAACAAGGCCAAATCAATCATTGGTATGCCTCATCCGAAGAATATGAAAGAACTTCGAGGATTGATTGGGAGGCTACAATTTGTCCGCCGGTTTATCTCATAACATTCCCAAAGGTGTAAACCTTTCTATGAGTTAACCAAGGGAGGGGCCGAGTTTAAATGGGATTCGAAGTGCCAGGAGGCGTTTGATGGGTTGAAAACATACTTGGCAAGTCCCCCTATACTTAGACCACCAATTCCCAACAAGCCCTTGGTCCTCTACATTTCGGTTCTTCAGAACTCTCTTGGGGCAGTCCTTGCACAAGTTGATGAAGAAGGGAAAGAACAAGCTACTTATTACTTATCTAAGATGTTTGATGCTTGTGAGCTGAAGTACACTGTGGTAGAAAAGACTTGTGCTGCTCTTGTTTGGGTGGTTCATAAACTCAAACATTGTTTCCTTGCTCACCAAGTCAAGCTCATTGCTCGTATCAATCCCATTAAGTTTCTGTTAGAGAAGACAGTCTTGACTGATCGGTTAGGGCGATGGCAGAGTTTCTTATCCCAATTTGATATCACTTATGTCCCACAGAAGGAAATCAAGGGCTATGTTATTGCTAAACACCTTGCCCATCATCCCATACCCATCTTTGACCCAGTCCGGTAAGAGTTCCCGGATGACAAACTAATGTCAGTCCGATCTTCCAATCTTTGGACAATATATTTTGACGGGGCTATGAACTCTCATGGTAGAGGGATAGGTATTGTCTTTCTGTCACCTGAAGGTGTCACCATTCCATAGGCTTTTCAGCTTAACTTTCCAGCAACCAACAACATAGCTGAGTATGAAGCCTTGCTGGCCGGACTGGAGGCCACTCATTTCCATGGTGCCACCGAACTGAGGGTGATAGGTGATAGTCAATTTATCCTACGCCAGGTCCTATCCAAATACCGAACTTCTCATCCAAACCTCAAACCCTACCAGGAGCTCACCACCTGCTACATAAAGCTATTCTTCAAACTCACCTTTGTCCATGTCCCCCGTTCTCAGAATATCCTCGCCGATGCCTTAGCTTCACTAGCTTCATCTCTATCTATCCCGCTAGGCAGGCAAGTGTGAACCATCCACATTTGTAAGAGGACAATTCCAGCAAATGAGGATGGACATTTTCTGAAGGTTAAGGAGAGGTTCAACAGAAAAGAATACTTGGAACATAAAGAAGAAATCTCCTTGATGGAGTTGGAAGAATTAGAAGAAGGTGAGAAACCTTGGTATGACAAGATTGTGAGGTATTGCCAAGATCAGTCATATCCACCTGGATCAACCACCAAGGAAAAGAAGGCAATCAGAAGAGTATCCCAGAGGTATACAATCCAAGGAGTAGTGCTTTATAAGAGAAGCCTAAGTGGAATCTTACTCAGATGTCTTGATGAAGAGGAAGCTGAGTTGGTGCTGAAAGAAGCACATTATGGAGTTTGTGGTGGTCATGTGAATGCCCAAGCCCTTGCTAAGAAAATCATCCGACAAGGGTATTATTGGCCAACTCTAGAAGAAGACTGCTCCATCTTTGTCCGGCATTGTCATTCATGTCAACTCCATGCCGACAAGATTCACTCTCCCGCATCTTCCCTTCATCCAATTCATGCCCCATGGCCTTTTGCCATGTGAGCCTTTGATATCATTGGCCCCTTGAGTGACCTCAACTCCGAAATGCGCTCAAAATCATTCATTCTAACGGCAACGGAGTACTTCACAAAGTGGGCTAAAGCGGAAGCATTTGTGGAGATTAAAGCATCAACAGTTTGCTCCTTCATCAAGCGCAACATCCTGGCAAGGTTCGGGATCCCCAGCGACATCGTCACCGATAATGGGCCACAATTTCTTTCTCAAGATCTGCGTGATCTTTACAACAGGTATTGCATTTCATTGCATCATTCATCACCATACTATCCTTAAGGCAATGGTCAAGCAGAAGCCACCAATAAGACCTTAATCAAAATCATCAAGAAATCTTGTAAGTTTAGCAAGTTTGTCGATTGGCCTGATAAGCTTGTAGATGCTCTATGGGCTTATCGTACTTCTGTAAGGACTCCCACTGGACAAACCCCGTATGCTTTGGCATATGGGATGGAAGTAGTGGTCCCTTACGAAGTATTACTTCCATCACTCCGAGTTCAGCTCGACAGGGATATTCCTGTTGATGAGAGAAGAGAATCTCTCCTTGCACAGCTTGAACTCTTGGATGAAAGAAGGCTAGCCGCCGCCGAGCATGCCCGGACTTATCAGAACAGACTTAAAATGTTTTATCAAAAGAGGGTGGTCGAGAGAAAATTCGAGATCGGTGAGATGGTAGTCAAACGAATATTCTTTAAGCCAGGGGGTCCCCACTCCAAGTTGCAACCTAACTGGGAAGGGCCTTTTGTAATCACTGAAAAGTATCAAGGTAATGCATATGAATTAACTAATGCAGATGGAGAAAAATTGAATCATCCTTGGAATGGAGTTTACCTCAAAAAGTACTTTCCATAAAAATGGAGAAACCACTGGTATAATCTCAAGTCATCAATCCTAGGTTGTTTGTGAGAAGTTAAGGGTAGGTACCATCCTACACACACAACACTTCCCGATCCTAGAACCCAGACAACCCGATACTTGCGAAAGGCAAGGCAGAAATCTAGAAATGGAAGGAGTACCCTTACCCTATTCTCTTCTACTCGGTCCAAGATAGGGAGAGAAGATTAGAGAGGGGTAGTATCGAAAACACTCCCACCCTAGTAGGAGGCCATCTCAGAGGGTACAAAAGGGTGACAAAAGATGGGCAATGAACCCCTCAGGTTAGAAAAGGAATAATGATCAACCTGTCTGAATGAATACCCAGAATGATAGTCAAGGCAAAAGGCGCTAAAAGATGGGCAATGTCCCCACGGGTCAAAAAACCTGTCCAAATATGTGCCACATAGAAAAGAGCAAAAAAAGAAAGAAAAACCCAAAGAGGCCAAACCCCAATGGGTAATTTGAGTGAGAGTAGAGAAATCCCTCTCAACATCTTCAAACCCTATCAAGGACTTCCTCTATACTCTTCCTCCTTAAATCCCTAGGGAAGGGTAAACCGACCAAATCCAGGTGGAATCCAAGCCGATCAAAGGAAGAAGGTTAGACGGATTCTAGGTAGGAAACTTTATTTTTGCACGTGGCATCTACCACTTGAGACTTGACAAACTCCAAAGACCGATGAACTGTCCCAAATACCAGCATTTCCTCCATAAAAAAAATTGCATATTTTAAAATTCCAAAAAAACATGCATATTTCAAAATTCAAAAAAATGCATATTTCAAAAAACCAAAAAATTTTGCATATTTCAAAAACCCCCAAAAACTGCATATTTCAAAAAATCTAAAAAAATACATATTTCAAAAGCCCAAAAAAATACGTATTTCAAAATCCAAAAAAATTACATATTTCAAAAATCCAAAAAAAATTGAATACTTTTGAAAATCCAAAAAAAAATGATTATTTTCAAGAAAACCCAGAAAAAAAATAAATAAAAATTTTGCTTAGTCATGATCATTGCCTTAGTTGCATCCATGTTTATTTGACTGTCATGCATATTTCCATTTCTGTATTGCATATCCATTTTTTACTTTAATTATCTTGTTAAGAAGGCTCTCCCCTTTGACCTAAGTCAAAGTTGACCATAATAGGCAAAGGGATGAGTCACGGTGAAGATCTAATCCCCTTTCTATCAAGTGTTTCAGCATTTCAATGTAGAAGAGGAGAAGATTCACACCACGGCAGGTAAGTTCTCTTAACCCTTACCCCTATTTCATTTAAGTCATTTGTTTTATTCCACCTTGTTAAGAAGGCTCCTCCCTTTGACTCAAAATCAAGGCATACGATATATAGGCAAAGGGATGAGTAATGATAAAAATTTAATCATTTTCATTAAGTATTTTCAGGAGCTGAAGAAGCAAAAAGAGAAGGGCGATCAGGTACAATTTTTTCTGAAAAAAAAATAAAAAAATTTTTTTGCCTCAAGGCGCATGTGCCCTCATCTGGGGGCACATGGCCAGGTGCCCCACCCCAGGGCACATGGCCAGGTGCCCCGATGGGGGCACATGGACCAAAAAATTCAAAAAAAATCAAAAAAATCTCAAAAAATCAGAAATTGTTCAGAATGTTAAAAATGACATTTTTGTTAAAGGAACCATCATCAAAAACTTTATTTTGACCTCTAAATTATGGTTCTAATAGTAAAATCTTCAGTTGATCATTTCAGGATAATATACTTTATATGGCAATTTCGTCTGTTGGGTACTAACCAAAAATGTGCAGGCAACCTTTTAAGTCCTAACAGGTGAATTGGTGAGATCAGTGTTCCCCAAGGAACGTCATGCCAACCTTGCGGCGAAAAGAAAGGAAGCACCACCCAGCTGAACATTCTCATGGTGTTGTATTCCGTCAGAAGGCAAGACAAGGATGGACCAGAGATGCTGGTCGATGCACTATGCCTGAAGACTTCACTCAAATCCACATTCTCATCAATCTTACATCATCACCATCATTGCATTTTGCACTTCACATCACCTTTTACCATTTGTCACCTAGTTATGTTAGGTTCATTTATATTATATGCATTAATGTTGAAGACCTTGAGAGTGAAGATGACTGGGCCCGAGGTCCCCTTCAACAAAATCTACGACGGCTTGGTCTTTTCTTCACACTCACGGATAAGCCAAAATTGAACATTGGAGGGACGATGGTTCCTAATCAGGTGTCTTGACCTCCAATAGACAATCTATATCTTCAACTATTTTCTACATAATTTTCTATGTTTGCATATCCATCTCTTTTTCATTCTTATCATTACCAATTTTATCTCTTCATGTTTTATTCCTTTCTTTTTGTTCCATCATGTTTTATTCTTTCCTTTCTTTTATCCCACCGTGTCTTTTATTTTACCCACCGTGTCATAATTGTCACACCATTGTTTCTTCTTTCTCATCATTCTATGTTATCCCACCATTGTCTATCAATCCCACTATGGCTTAAGTTTGTTTTGTCGTTTTCCGAATACTGGGTTTCTGCCAGAGCGTGATTCATGGTTTTCACGATACCCGAGCAATTTTGTTTTGCTTAAAATAAACCCTTTTAGCACTTGAGGTTATTCCACTCAGAATTAAACTGAGTATTTTGGTGAAACTTGAATGGAACCTGAGATTCCAAATATGATGGATTGGTATTCTTTTCATTTTAAAATCAATTGCTGTTTTAAAAACTTTAGCCCATCACAGTACAAGAACACCGCAAAGTTCGGGTTGCTGGCTGATGATGAACCTACGAATTCGAGGACTCCTCACCACGCTGAGGGTTGGCCACATCCTTTTATCCTTTATCATTTACTTTTACATCTCTCGTGCCAAGGGCATGTCTTTTACCAGTCAATTATATGAGGTTTTGATAGAACATGAAAGCGATCTAGAATACTCAGCGAGATTCATATTCCTGGATCGGGCAGATAAGCGTGTCTATATCTACACCTTGGTGCCACCTTTTCAGTCCATCATCATTCCATTCAGCTACATTCATCTACGTTCACTTGCATTCCATTACAGTTCACTACGAATCACTCCGCTTCATTACATGCCACTCCCTTACAAAGCCGACATCAAGGCGAGGCAAGTTGTAAACACGCCAAATTCACCTAATTCAGAGCATAAAACTCATGTTTTCTAGGGTAACAAAAGCCACACGTAAATCGTGTAAACATGGAAATT
Source organism: Cryptocoryne crispatula var. balansae (assembly GCA_036172225.1). Lineage (NCBI taxonomy): Eukaryota > Viridiplantae > Streptophyta > Magnoliopsida > Alismatales > Araceae > Cryptocoryne > Cryptocoryne crispatula. Next base: position 29,388,369 of record CM069920.1, on the reverse strand, counting down.
GGCTAAATAACCAAGGCCTAATGATCATTCATTGAAGGTTATGGTCATATTCACACTCCGGACAAGTTTTGTTGCATACCGTGCCTTTCCGGTTTGCCGTCAGAGTCATTTTAACCTGTATCGGATCTTCTGTTCACTAACCTAACTTCCGGACAAAATTCTGAAGTTTTGTAGGGTGTGATGGCTGATCCGAGGCTATATAAAGCTTATTCGGCCTGTTATCTTTCCAACGCAACAAACGGCGTCGAATTCCGAGTTCGGGAGTGTTCGCAATGGCTTCCGGAAGAAGGACGCGCAAAAACAGTCCCATGCGCCCGGGTTCCTGGTCACATGCGCCTGGGACCCAGGGCACGTGCCCATGCACCCTACCAGTGAGGCACATGACCTTGTGTCCTCACTTGAGGGCACATGCGCCCCACCCTTGAGGCACGAGGGACCCAGTTTTTCACCGGGACTCTACCACTGAACCGATCGACCGGATAAGACCTCTTTTTTCGGGAATAGTGCCATGCGCCCTCACTGGGGGGCACATGCGCCCCTCACTGGGGCGCATGCTCCCTGCACCAGGGCGCATGCGCCCAGGGGTAGGGCGCAAGGTACCCTATTTCTTAGTCTGGATCGCACCGTTCGTTCTCCTATAAATAAACTCTGATTCCGGTCATTCCAAAGGCATGGGTACGACCTCCCAAGCATCTATAGACATCCAAACTCCCTCCTGAATTGATTTTGTGATTTTTAGAGAGATAATTTAGAGTTTTTAGAGAGAGAAAAGTCGGTTCAAGAGAGAGGAAGGCTGTTCTGCAGGTGATCTGCCAAGTCTCTCTTCTTCGGCTACTACAGCAGTGTGTGGACGTCTGCTTCCTGAGCTCTCTTCATCAAAGTTATTCCTCTCCAAGTCTTCTTCAGTTTTGAATTAACGGCACTTGATTCCGAGGTCGGGGCTTGTCGTGACGAGTGCATAAGGAAAGTCGCGCCTGGCAGATCCTGGACTGCTGCTCAGCTTTTTCGACAACCCAGATTTGGCTATATCTTTCTCTATTCAACTCAAAATCTTTCAGTTCTTTTTCCTAACTCTTTGTTTCGTGATTATCCATCCTCCTATTATTTTTTTACAGTTTTTACATTACTTTTATTCTATTATTCCGAAAATAAAAAAAGGGGTTAGAGATAACCCGAATCCAGACAGTTTCTAGTCAATTGTGTGTTTTATGTTATTCTCTTTACATATACTCCACCTTGTTTAGTTCTAATTGTCTATTTCACTTGTTTGTTTGTCTAGTTGCATATAATATCAAGCACCCACACTTTGAGGACTCTTCTTCATCGGCCGGCCGAAGAAGGAGAAGCTTTAACTCACATTCTTCACGCTAAGGTACACGGTCATTTTAATTCTATAAATCGGATCCCACGGTTCCTGGCAACCACATGTCTTAATTTATTTATTCTCACCCTCTTCCCACATGACCCGAACCGTCTCTTTGGTGATCGAGCGACGCCAAGGGATGAAAGTTCGGGGATCAATGTGAGTGTGGGACCGAGGTGAGATTTGCTTTCCGAGTTTTATTCCTTTCTTTTCTCATCCTCTCTTGAGGTGACGATATGGATTCACGGATTTCCCTGAAAAGGAGAAGGCCCCGTCGAATTTTTTGAGTCGACATATAGTTAATAGATTGGGTATATGGGAAACCCGGTGGAGGCAATTGAGCGAACAATAGGGAATCGTCCACTCTCGGTAGGAGAAAGAGAATATCCTATAGATAGTACTCTAAATCCTTAGCCAAGGTAGATAGGATAATTGAAAAAGAGTTTTCTAATTAATCCAATTACGAGTACAAGATTCCATAGTGTCGGTACATTTAGAAGATGATAGTCAATACCGTACTCCTATCCGACCAGGACATTGGATGGACGAAGATTTATATCCGTGTGGTAACCAATGATGAAAAGGCTCTTTGGAGAGGAGTTTATCCCCGAAGCCATTTGGGATTATAGGATGTGACTTGTACCCTTCATGATTAGTAGGCCGTTAAATCTATTATAAGATAATAGATTTAATTTAAAAGAAGTTGTTCTTTTAATTTGGCCTCAACCAAATGAGCTATTGGGCCTAGTAGGTCACACACATAAGGGCTAATCTATAAGTTTGGGGGCAAGGGTGTAAATATAGAGAAAGAAGAGATTTTTGTAAAAAAAGTCCAAATTTTGTAAATAATAGCAAATTGAGCATGAGCCCCATAAGCCAAGGCTGAAAAATTCTTCCCTACCTCTTTCTTTCACGTTTTCCCATACTAGAGGCCGTCGAGAGTCAATGGGACTTCATCCAGGCCGAGTCGGAAGGTCCGACGTGAAGGAGAACCCGACTATGGAGATGACTCGTGTGGATACAACTAGAGGTCGCACACTTGAGTGGCTGAATGAGCATGAGAACGCTTGATATTCTCTGATCTTTAGGGATTATTTGAATCCCGCAAAGGTACGTGTTCGAAACTGTTTTGAATACTGGTTTTGGCAACATCATTCGGTTTCGATCAAGACCAAGACTATGATATACGAGGAATCGAAATTTTTCCACTGCGCCAATCTAATTGGACCCATTCCTTACAAAAGTAAAAAAATTGAGCACGCTAGACACACCACCAAGGTGAGGGCGCACTGTAATGGCCGCACCCTCAGACCGACGGTGCGCCCAGCACGCCCTCGGCCACCCTCACAAGAGAGGGCATGGTCAGCACACCCTCCACATGGGGGCACGGTGGCCCCTCCCCCCACCGAGGGCGCGGTGACTGTGCCCCCAGGTAGAGGGTGCAGTCAACGCTGGCGCGTTGGCCAGAGCCCTTCAATCCCCAGATCCCTATTTTCACGATAAATCATTGAAATGAACTCAAAATGATAAAAAATGGTACCAAATCAAAGAGTAAGTCTTGATCTACGTTTCTTGTAACAGGGGTACTGACCTTTGAAGTCGTCTCAAGCCCGTAAAGTGAAGAAGAAGTGGTAGATCTTCTAGGTGAGGAGAGATAGTGTGCAGGTTGAAACGAAGAATTTCTAGCCTTGAGGGGTATTTATAGAGCATAAAAATGAGAAAATGGGAGAAAATTGAAAAAGTAACCCTTAGTTTATAAAATCAAGCTGATCGTGAAGCCATTGAAAGAATATCAACTCGATGCATAGTTTGCTCTGAAAAAATTTCTAAAGAAAATTTCTCTTTTAATTTTTACTGAAAAATCCCACTTTTCATATAACATTGCACCTCTCAGGCTCTAAAATAACTAGACATATTCATGTTTTTTATCATCACTAGCTAACAATTTTTGGTTGACATAAGAAATTTCTAGGCATTTTTTTAGTCAGAAATAGTTAAAAATGTATTTTTAGAACCAAAATTGATAAAAATGGCAAAAATTTCAAATAGTGCCATGCTGTTCAAAAAATCAAGCCAACCAAGGATCCACTAAAAGAAAATTTATTGGGCCCATGGTTTGCTCTGAAAAATTAGTTGAAGAAAAAAGGTATTTTAAAACCTATAAAAATACATCATTTCATATTAAAAACCATATATTGGATTCAAAAATAGAAAGGCATATTCATCATAATTTTCAACACTTTTTTTTTAATTTTTTGAAGCCAAATGAATTTTCATGAATTTTTCATTCAAAATTTGTTATATAAAATTCATTGTTTATTCAAAAATAATCACAGTATGTCTTACAAGCAAAAGTAGATAAGAAGACCCTCAAAAAGACCCAAGCTTCAGCTAAGAGATGTAATGGCACTTTCGACTGGGGTCCTCCTCAATTAGAAGGCCCAGGTGGCATGCCCGACTCGTCTCCCACGAGGCAACTCTGAAATCACCTCCTCATTGTCATCTGTAGAACCAAGCTACCTACCCTTCAAGGGTGGTAGGTGAGACATCTTGGGCAACTCATAGTGAGGCAAGCCTGTCTGTGAATGGCAGTGGTGTGCATTGTACAGCACAAGGGTAGAGCCGGTACCAAGCGAAGGTCCACACCGGGCACTAAGCACACCTGGAGGTCCTTTTACATCAGGGGCAATTGGAGAGTGAAAGAAGCCATAATGATTCATAGAGGCAAAGTGAGCACGCCACTCCGGCCTCTTCTTCAATGAAGAACACCTATTAGCAATTTTCTCACCAAAGCCAAGTGCAGCAGCATACAGGAACAAGGGGCTACTATAGAAAAGTTGTGACCTAATAGTCACCTCACAAGCTGGATCAAACTTGAAGTGGAAGTCAGCCCAACAAGCCAACAAAAGTGTGCTACCTAATAAAGGATGTCCCACACAAGTTGCGGACAGCCTGCGGTACAAGAAGCCCAGGACTGAGGGGCCGAGTCGCGCGCCGCTCCAAATGCCACAGATGCATGATAGCTAATCTAGCTCTAGAAAGCCATCCTCTACAGGAAACAGGACTACCGCGACAAGGCAAGCCGTGAATTCCTTCGCACCCCAGAGTATCCGATCCTCATCTAGACCAGGGGAAGACAACCTAGAGATCATCCAATTTGCTAACTTTGGAACACTAATCCATTTGCCAGTAAGCAAAGAGCCAATCTACCTGGCCTCAATGAAATCCTTCAGGAAGTCCAAGTTGGAGAGTAACCCAAAAAGAATGAACATACCTGCTGTATCACCTTTCCAAGTACAAGGAAGACCGAGTAGAAGCTCTACCTCCTCAAGAAAAATTGTTCACTCGAAATTGTCAAAGAGTAACATGTGGGTGTCGGGATGCTACAGCTCAACCAAGGCCCCCATGAAGCTGAAGTCAAAAGAATATCCCAGATGCTGCTTGGCATGCACCAAAAGCTCGGTAAAACCCCAATCACAAATGATCGCTTTGACTGACTAGTTGAGGATGCCGAGTAAATTGCCAAGCCAAGAGGAGAACAATATCGGTGTGGACTGGGAAAATTCGGGTAATCCTGCACTAAAACAGGAGGTAAGAGTAAAGTGTATTGAGAAAAAATGTGTGAAAGCTGAAATTGGCAGCAAACTCACCAAGTTAGCGCCGATTCTGTCCTTCAGATGACCCAGGATGCTTGACATACCTCTAACCATGCCGACATGATGTTTCTTCAAAGGAGGAGCCATCTTGGGTGCTAGTAAGATATTTTGGATGTCTTATAAGGAGTTTATATAATGTGGATTAGTCCTATTTTGAGCCAAAATTAGATCCATGTTAAAAATGGAAATTTGGACTGGACATGCCCGTGAACTGGGGGTGTACTGGCCATGCCCCCAGTCCAAGGGTGCGTAGGCCGCACCCCCAAACTGAGGGCATGGGCCACGCCTCCGGTTTGGGGGCACATTGAGTCAATTTTAAAAAAAAATCACAGAAAAATAGAAAAAAATGGAAATTAATAAAAAATTAGGCAAAATTGATAAATCAAGTTTGGTCATATTTTGCTTTGATTGAGGCCAAGTGGACATCATTATCCCCTCAAAACTAACATTTTAATGAATGACAGGAATCCCTTATGGAGACGGAAGAATGGACATGGGAAGCCCCCATGAAGTGTCGACTAACATATAAGTCATTTATCGTATATCTTTATTTATGAATTAATGTTGAAGACTGTGGGTGATAAGAAGACCAAACCCGATATCCCCTTCATCAAAATCTATGATGGTTGGGTTATTCTTCATGCTCACAAATAAGCCAAAATTATGTAGTGAGGGACGATGGTTCTCGATTAGGTATCTTGACCATATAAACAATCTATATCTTCAACTAATTATTAAGCAAGTTTTGTTTTTTAATTTTTTTAAGCCCACCATGTATCATATAGCATTAGTTTCATTGTAATCTTTATTTTGATTCCATGCACCCCATCATTATCATCACCTTTTCACCATGTTCTTTGAATCCCACCGAGTACATTATTCCCATCATTTACCTAAATTCTGATATTTTTAACATCCCACCGTGTCATTAGTCCCACAATGTCTAACATCTATCATATTCACCTTGTGTCCCTCAACGTCTTTCATTTCTATCCGACCGTGGCCACTGTAACACTTTCTTGCTATTTATCCCATTTTGGTAGTCACTCATCTTACCAAGGGCCTCCATTTTCTTCGTAACCCTTACACCGCCATTATCCTCATGGTCTATTGATTGAGCTTTGACATTTAGCTTTTGGAATATGACGCCATTCCATTTTGAATCAAATCATGTCTTTTAGAAAACTTAAATGAATCTGAGAGCCTGAATATGCTCAATTGGTATTCTTTTATTTTTACAAAACAAATCTCTTTTAAAACCTTAACCCATCACAGGAAAAGAACATTGCAAAGTTCAAGTTGTTAGCTAATGATGAACCTATGAACCCATGATTCAGGGAATCCCCACCATGTTAGGAGTTGGCTATTCTTCTCTCATGCCCATAGCACATCCCTTACCAATCGGACATAGGAAGACTTGATGAAATGTGGCAGTAACCCAAGGAACTTGAGGAGATTTTCTTTGCCTAATTTGGTCAATGAAGCGTATCTATATCCACACCTTGATACCACTTTTTCAGTCCATCAATATTTAACTCCACTACATTCCATTAAAATTGATTTCACTTCGTTACATTTCCTTACATTCCATTCACTATGCTACATACCATTCCCTTGCAAAGCTGACATCAAGGCGAGGCAAGTTGTAGACATGCCAATTTGGCCTTATTTGGAGCTTAAGACTCTTATTCCATTAGCATTACTCTTTATCTGACATCAAAATCACCTTGTGGAGATAAGCTGAGGATGGCAGTTAAGAGCCACGTGAATTGAAAATGGAACAAAGATTTCCAAGCAAAGCCGTAACCTTCAAGCAAGAGCCACACATTAATCGTGAAAACACGAAGCCTGCTCAATGACTTACCCTTAATGATCCACAATTGAAGGTCATAGAAGTCCAACGTGAATTCTGTAACATATTGGTTTCTGTCTATGTTAGCTTTTATCGTAACTTTCTGATCAGTACTATCATGGTCGTCCCGGATTATGCGTTATGTCTTTCCAATCATCACCGGGCCTTTCCTTGTCTTATGGGTCAACCCTAGCCATTTCCTATTGCCAACATGTGCCATACAATTATTTTGGTCATTTTAAGATTTTTTGGTTTTTTCTAGCTTTTCGATGTTTGTTTCGCGTTAACCAGGTCACTCCCGGTTTTTTCGATAAATCTGAGTTTTTTAGGTCACACCGAGCTTGTTTGGTCATTATTTTGAGTTCTCTCGAGTTGAACATCAACTTTTTTTATCGAAACAATATCTTTTTGGGTCACCGCTCTAGCATTCAACATCGTTAGAAGCATAAACCATAGGTTAAAGTCCCATACAGAAGTCTCAGGATGTGTACTAATTGGTTTACCGATTTGGAGAACTGTGTTTGCAAGTCATCCTTCAAACGCAACAAATGGGAGTCAAACAGACATCCTTTTTGCAAGTTATGATTTGCGAACGGAGTGCGCACATGAGAGAGAACTAAACACACCCTTGAACTAGGACGGTGGTCAGTGCACCCCCATACTAGGTGCACGTCCAATTCTGGAAACCCAATTCTTGCCACATTTTATGGCTTTCAAAATTAGTTTTGAAAAGTTTTCTATTTGAAAAATGATTATTTTGGTTTCACCCCAAGGTCGGGGGCATGTCCATTTTAGTAATTCAAATTTAAGCAGGTTTCTAGAAATTTCTAGTTAATTTTGGCAATAATTCGTTGGACATGCCCTCACTATGAGGGTGCACCCACCGTGCCCTCAAGTTGAGAGCATAGCCTGCGTGCCCCCAGGTTGAGGGCGTGACCACTGCACCCCCAACCCGGGGGCACATCCAGTTTCTTTCCCCAATTTGCACTAGGTCTACTTCTCCTATCAATTGAAAGCCATTCTCAATGATCTAAAGTTACCAATGACATCTAGAGCTCATCCTCAACCTCTTCTACTCCCTTCCAAGCTCTCTTCCACATTCTACTTCGATCCGGTAGTGAGAAATCGATCTTAAAGCAAGAAAGAAGGCCCAATCTATGCTCTCAACATCGACTGTCTTCATTAGCCTACACAGATTTCTCGAGCCACGTGATGCAAAAGTCTTCAACAAAAGAAATCTTATATTATACATCCTCGTCCATTTTGAACAAATGGCACTCAATTCCAACGTGCCTTTTGCCCATGGTGCTTGATACAACCCGAGTGCACAATCAGGTTCTGTTTTCAACAATAATTCACTGTCAGAATTTCTACAGGGCTGCATGGTCACATTTTGGAGAAGTCATCAACATCAAAACTCTTCCACTCCAAGTCCTCTATCTTTTATAATATATTTAACTTGATTTAATATCGGAGTCATCTATAACAATCTCTGCACCAAAGTCGCACCGAGGGTGCTAGATTGCAGGCTGATCGGATCGGTCCTTCTTCATTGGTTTCCACTCCAATTGGAGTAGTTTCACTTCCCACATCTCCATTTTCATTAGGATACATCATTTTTGATAGAAGTGTATGTCCTAAAAGCCAATCATATATGATGTTATTTGACAGTTCTAAGAATATCTCATTCAATTAAATAGGCAAAACTTTGTTACTAGCTTTTATTAGAAGCATATATCGCAATGAAGTCCTTGATCACATGCAATGATGATTAAATCATGATGAGATCATGATAATGAGATCGATCATCTAGAGGTATGTGATCTAAATGTTCCTAGTCATAGAATCCTTGAGACGGGACATCAAGAATACGTATAGACTAGTGTGTGTGATGTCTTTTCATATGATGAGAATGACCGATCTCATTGGTCATCAGTGTGGGGACACTGAGATACACACATAGGTGCTCATTAGTGGAATGAGTTCACTGAACTGACCAATTTAGGAAAACCTAATCGGTATCTTATCGAACTGTCTATCAGGTTATTCTTACATCTCAATAGCGCGGTTGGATCTTTGACCTGAGTTGCCAAATATGTCTTGCCATGCATACTATTTACTTTGACTATTGACTGATGGATCACTTAGTATTATGGTCCTATATAGTTAATGGGTTGGGTAAATAGGAAACCTGCTGAAGGCAATTGAGCGGAAAATAGGGGATCGTTCACTCTCGGTAGGAGAGAGAGAATGTCCTATGGATAGTACTCTAAATCCTTGGCCAAGGTAGATAGGATAATTGGAAAAGGAGTTTTCCAGTTGATCCATTCCTGAGTACAAGATTTCATAGAGTTGGAATACTTAGGGGTTGACAGTCGGTGCCGAACCCCTGACCGACCGGGACATTGTATGAACGAGGATTTAAATCCGTGTGGTAATTGATGATGGAAAGGCTCAATGGATGTTATTTAACTCCCCAAAGTCATTTGGGATCATAGGATATGGCTTGTTTAATCAGAATGTCGTAAAAACTGTTATCGGATAACGGTTTTGATTTAATTTAAAGGAATTGTTCTTTTAAATTAATTAAGCCTTAAACCAAATTTACTATTGGGCCTAGTGGGTCACACACAATAGATCTGGCCAATAAGATGAGGGCATGGACACAATTTTATAGAAGTTTTGGATTTTTGTGAAAAATCCCATCTTCTATATATAAATGGCTTATGAAGCCAAACCCTAACAATCCATAGGGCTGGAGCACGTCCCAAGCATCCTCTCTTCCTCCTCTCTCCTCTAGAAGGTGATCTCCCATGGTCAAGCTTGGATCTGGAAGGTTTCTGGAGGCCCGAAGGAAGGAAGAACTCGTCTATTGAAGTAGATCGTGTGGATACCGCTAGAGACCGGACACTTGAATGGTTTTTCAGCAAGGAGGAATGTCCTCTCTTCATCCATTGTGAGGGATTTTAGAAATCCCATGAGGTACTCTCGTTCTACTTCATATTTGGTTCCCGATTTTACTCGTTTGGCATCGATCAAGGCAAAGATCATGGTTTTATAGAATAAAATTTTTTTCGCTATCATGTATTGATTCCTTACAGTGGTATCAGAGCCCGGTAAAAGCTTTGGTCGAAGTTGAATCGAAATTGGCTTGATTTCATGTGATTTCTTGCTTTCCCCAAACTGTATACAGAGCAGTTTTGATTTAATTACCAAGGTTTGTATAAGATACTAAACTGTGTGAGGTTAGATTCATTGGATTCTCGTGGATGATATCTTTCCAATTCCGCAAACTTCATGAATTTTGGCTTTCCGGAGAGTCCGGAATGAATTTGGAAAGTTGTTAAGATGAACATATCCGAATATCCGGCCGAAATTAGGGGAGTTGATGAACATATCTATTTGGACTCAAATACCTCTGTCTAATGATGTAGAAAGATATGAAATTAAGTTTCCTAGAGTTTCCATAAGTTATTGGACACTCAATGGCCCTTTGAGGTGCCGGATTTGAGAGGTATTTGCGGTTTGGGTTAATTGCGACCGTGGCAATTTCCTCCATAAACTGCGCATTGGATTGAATTTTTCATGAAATTAAACTTATATAAATAGAATCCTTATTATTTAAGAATTCCAACGCATATTTTTCCGTATTTTTTGGACTCCGTTTGACCCCCCAAATAAGGCCCGAAAGTCGGGCATTTTTTTGGGTTTCCGCGCTCTGCCCAGCCCTTATCGGGCGAAGGAGTCCGGATCGGATCCGGACCCACCAGCGCGCGGGGGGAGGGGGTACGTGGAGGAAGGACAGCGCACCTGGGCTGGGGTACGCAGCCGCGCCGCATTAGCCCCGGGGGCACGCAGCGGCGCATACGGGCGCACCGCATGCGGCGCGTGGCCGCCGGCGCTTCGGCGCAAGCCGCGTGGGTATGTGGCAGAGCCGCGCTGAGCCCGCCGGTGCCGTGGCTGGCGCCGATTGGTCGGCGCACTGCGCCGCCAGTTATATAATTCAAAAATGATTTTTAAATTGTTTAAAATTTATTTTTGATTCGAAAAATTGTCATAAAATTCCATAAAAATTCTAAAAAATTTTAGAACTTATTTAATGAGTTATTAAAGTGTTTAATGACTTATTAAATAGAGTTTTACTATTTTTGTCATTGAATTCTACTATTTTGATTTTAAAATTGTTTTAAGATCAAAATTAATGAAATTAATGATTATATAAGTTATGGTAAATTATTTAATAGGTTTATAAAATTTTTATGAACCTGTTAAATAGTTTTGGACTTTTGTTGCCATAGAATCATTTTATAATTGATTTTAAAATTGTTTTAAAATCTTTATTGATTAAATTAGTGTTCAAATAAATTCTGAAAAATTGTGATTTTGAAGAATTATGATTGGGACATTAATTTAATGCTCTGAAAAATTTTATAAAAGTATGGATCATCTGAATATTTTATATTGCTTGTCTTATGTACGTAAATTGTTTATATGTGCATTTCATGTTATTTATTTTATGAAAATTTGACAAGCATGGAATTTGGAATTTTAAAATTACAGTATATAATTTTATGATGGTATATATGATATATCTCATATAATTATCATGTATGCACTCTATGTTCATGTGATGAATGTTGGTGTGTGTATGGAGGTGATCATGGACTTAAATATGCTTTGCTTTTGATTGCTTGGTTAATTAAGTTAGTTATGTTATTAAATGGGGACTGTGTGCCTCCTCTCTCTCTATACAATCTGATTGTACATTCTACCTCACCCCCATTTGTGTACTCCCCTTGGTTAAAACCAAGGTTTCTTATTATGAGTTGTACATTTGTGGGTCTGTGTACCCTTTAGCTGCTTGTAATGGTTAGAAGTCAGCTTGTGAAAAAATGGAGAGCAGGACCACTTGAAGAAGCACCCTTCTGAAGTGGGAGCATACCAACCCAAGCTTCTGAAGCATGGAATTGCACCTATAGGGGTGCCTTAGGTGTATGCTTAGGGTTAAGTCCATGATCACCTATGTTTTAATGCATATTTGATATGTGGTGTGTGTTACAGATTATACCTTAAACATATGATATTCCAAAGGTATATTAATATTTATATGTAGCACCTATGTTGATAAGACTAAAATAAAATCCCTCCTCGTTTTAATTAGGTCGATAAATGTGAGATATTGAGAATGACTCACGTAGCCTTTCGTTGTTATGGTCTTGATGAGCCAATCTTAGATTGGATGGGTTTGTTGTGTTTCCCACAAGACTCATTCATCAAGGGATTGGTGATCATGGCTAAGACATTTGCCGAACTTTGGGGTGGACCATTGCATGGCCTTGTTGTGTTTCCCACAAGGGCTATGTTAAGAATCCATTCTCACAATGTAACAAGCGGATTTGACCTAACTAGAGTATATATAGCTTGTTGTGTTTCCCACAAGGTTATAACTCTAGAGGCTGAATGACTAAGAATTGCATGGGTTGCAATTGGTAAAAGTTACCTACCTATTTAGTATGGGATGACTTCTTGTGTTTCCCACAAGGTTATCACCATAAAGTTAGTAGGGTCTTGGTCCCCACTAGGATGTTATCGTGATATCCCTTCTTTGCATAATGAGGGTTATGAAAATTCGTCGAAAATTAGTGGGAGTATAAATTAGGATGAAAGAGCATATCTTAATTTTAATGAATGTCTGTAATGTTGATATAATTACATCTCTGTTGCAGAATATTATAAACCACCATTAATCTAGAATGCTAGATGCTAAGTATTTTAATGGCTCACACTTCTTATATTGGTTTAGAACTAAGAGAATAGTACTCATAGTTGACCTATTGACTATCCTACTTGAGAAGTAGGTATCTCCTACACTATCTAATGAGGTGAGAGAAGATACGATCTTATCTCATTGAAAAGATGTATTAATTGTCGTATATCATATGTTAGCCTCTATCAGATAAAAATAGTAGTGGCAACATGGATAGATGGATATGATATCCATCATGGCTCATGGAGATGAGCTAATTAAAGGTAAATAAGAATAATACATTTTGAATACTTCTTATTGGTGAGACCAATAGAAAGAAGTAAGATCATTAGATAGAAATAGAAGGTGATAGTTAAAAGTCAAAGAAGTATGTCAAGATATTATAATCCAAATTTGACATAGAATTCTTCTACTATCATAATGATGGTAAATAGAAGATGAAGTGCAAAGTGTATTGCACATAATGCAAAGGTGGAGCTTGAGAAGCTTCATGGATCTATGTCATTAAAATTTACTTGTCTTAAATGCACATTCAATAGTATAAGATACTATATATGTGTATTCTAGTATAAGATACTAGGGATGCAAATAATAGTATGAGATACCAGATATGCATCATATATCTATAATGAGTTGTAGATAATAGCAAGTAAATGAAGGCTTAAAGAAGAATGTTGACCTACATATGAAATGGTACAAAATGTTTCATTATTACTAGTGGGAGATACAAATTTTCTATAGCCTTCCAGAGTTGTCTTAATTATCCTTCTAAAAGAATATTGTTTTCATTTCCTAGTTGAATAAATGAAGATTTATTCTATGGTATGAAAATGATAACTGGTAAAGTGTTTATCAATAGGAGCATAATAAAGAGTTTATTTATATCAGATATGTATGCACTTATAATATGTGTGAATAATCCTCATTAGATGAAGTAGATTGATATTGATCGATCTATTGTTCAGTAGTACGGTCATATTTATAAGAAAAGACTTAAGGAGTACTATTCGGATAGTAACATATAGGTAAATGATTTGGAATCATTAACTATATGTAAATCTTATCTTATTAAGCAAAATGACCAACTCTTCATTTGTTAGACATGGAGAGAGTGCTAATGAGTTTATAGAACTCATGCATCTTGATGCATGTTAGCTCATATCTATTAAAGATAGGGGATAATATTTCAACTTCATTAATTTTCAAAGATGACTTCTCTAGGTATGGACATATGTACTTTATGAAGTAAAAATCCAAAACTTTTGAGAAATTATTTGAGTTTAAGAATGAAGAGGAAATATTAATGAAAAGAGTATTAGAACTCTTTGATGAGATCAAAGAGGAGATACTTAAGTAATAAATCACACATAAATGAAGGATAGTAGAATCTAATTTTGATGGACGCCTCTTATACATTTTAGCTTAATTGAGTAGCTAAAATGAGAAGCCATATTGTGTAGGACATAATATGGATCATGACAACCTTTGCAAAGTTCTTCTTTGTCTATTTAGGGGTTAGCACTCAATATAGGCACTTGATCTTAAATCGGTACCTTCCAAATATATTCCAATTATTCCATATTAGATATGGAAAGGGATTAAAGCTTGACCTTAAACAAGTTATGGTTTCAGAATGTCTGGCTTGGTAAAGAAGTATAACCCTATCAAGTTGGAATATATGACTATAAAGTGTTGGCTTGTGGGATATCCTAAGGAAACTTAAGGATATTAATGCCTCTCTTAGGGAGAAGGGTATGAGTTGCTCATCTCTTCATATTTCTAGAGGAAGAGTCCCTCCTTAAGAAAGATAGTGGGAGCAAGGTATAAATGGAAGGTGTTCTAGTCCCACAATCCATAGACACTTTTATTAAGGTACTAGCTTATATTTACACAAGGACAAATCATTTGTGTTCAATCAACCTAAGAGATATGTGAGATATATCTTTGATGAAAGAAATGAGACATAAGATAAAAGGATAATGATCCTAAGATCTATATTGAAGCAATATGAGATATTTATTCAAAATGGGAAGAAACAATAAAATCCGATATAAACTCTATCTATTCTAATCAAGTTCAGAACTTGATTGATCCACCTAAAGATTTAGTATCTATAGGGTATAAATGGATCACTAAAGAATAGATTGAAGTAGAAGGTAAATACCTTCAAAGTAAGGATAGTTAAAAGGGATTTTCATTTAAGCCAAATAGTTGACTTTGATAAGACCTTTTACCTATGCCATGGAATTAATCCATTCAGATTTTGATTGTTACACACTATGACTATAGGATATGTCAAATGGATGTTAAGATAGTGTTTCTCTATGTTATTTTGAGAAACTAGTGTATATGATGCAACCTTTGGGAATCAAGTTCCAAAACATCCAAATAGTGTGTGCATAAGGTCCATTATGGACTAAAGTAAAACTTCTCATAGATGGTAGATAAGATTTAATGAGATTAAATCTTATGACTTCATTGAGAATGAAGATATGCCTTGTGTTTTCATATAAGATAAGTGGGAGTGCTATTATCTTCTTGACATGATATATGTATGACATACTACTCATTAAGAATGAAGTAAGTATGCTATCATAAGTGAGCCTAGTTATCAATTAATTCTCCAAACTTAATATGGGTTTTAAGATCTATGGAGATAGATCTAAAAGGTTTCTTCGCCTTACCCAATTCGTGTGCGTAGTTACCATAGTCAAAGAGTTTGACCTGGCAAACTCCAAGATAGGTTTCTTACCTATGTAATGTGGAGTTGATATCTTTAAAAAGATGTCTTTATAGACTTCTTGAGAGATAAAGAGATTACATTTGTATAGCCCTTATGCTTTTGCAATAGGGCCTATCACATTTGTGATGCTACGCACATGACTTCATTAATGCTCTATGTGTTATGAGCATTCATCAAGTAAATCATTGTGAGAGTCACAGGATAATTTAGAGATGTGTCCTTGAGTACTTGAGAAGCACTAAGGATATATCTCTAATGTATGGAGGATAAGACTTGAAGTCTTGTAGTTTTATGAACGCAAGCTTCTAATCAGATAAGTCTAATAATAAGGCAAGCTAATGGTGGTGCGGTGAGCTGGAAGAGTTCCATACAAGAGAACACTGCTAATTCTACAACTAATCTAAAGTAGATTGAATAATGACTGTATATTGCTTGAGTAGCTGACTAGATGAAGATGTTCATCTGGCTTATGGGATTGTTCCAACCTTCTCTGAAAGTGTATCATTGTTTTAGGAAAACAATGGGGTAGAGCCAAAGTCTCATTAGAAGTTTCAAACTTCTATGGTAATACCATAGAATCAGAGAGAATGCAGTTGATAGAGATATAATTAAAGATAAAGTATCTTCCGTTAATAACATTACAAATCCACTAACTAAAGCAGTTACTCAAAGAGTGTTTGAGCTTCACCTTGAACTGATAGAGATCAGCCAGATGGGTGATTGGCTTTAGTGCAAGTGGGAGATTGATAGAAATGTATGCCCTACAAGCCAATCATATATGATATGATTCGACATTTCTAGAAATATCTCATTCAATTAAATAAGCAAAACTTTGTTACAAGCTTTTATTAAAAGCGTATATCGTAATGAAGTCCTTGATCACATGCAATGATGATTGAATCATGATTAGATCATGATAATGAGATCGATCATCTAGAGGTATGTGATCTAAATGTTCCTAGTCATAGGATCCTTGAGACGAGACATCAAGAATCCGGATAGACTAGTGTGTGTGATGTCTTCTCATATGATGAGAATGACCGATCTCATTGGTCATCAGTGTGGGGACACTGAGATACACACACAGGTGCTCATTAGTGGAATGAGTTCACTGAACTGACCAATTTAGGAAAACTTGATCGGTATCTTATCGAACTGTCTATCAGGTTATTCTTACATCTCAATAGCGCGGTTGGATCTTTGACCTGAGTCGCCAAAGATGTCTTTCCAGGCATACTATGCACTTTGACTATTGACTGATGGATCACTTAGTATTATGATCCTATATAGTTAATGGATTGGGTATATAGGAAACCTGGTGAAGGCAATTGAGCGAACAATAGGGGATCGTTCACTATCGGTAGGAGAGAGAGAATGTCCTATGGATAGTACTCTAAATCCTTGGCCAAGGTAGATAGGATAATTGGAAAAGGAGTTTTCCAGTTGATCCATTCCTGAGTACAAGATTTCATAGAGTTGGGATACTTAGGGGTTGACAGTCGGTGCCAAACCCCTGACCGACCGGGACATTGTATGAACGAGGATTTAAATCCGTGTGGTAATTGATGATGGAAAGGATCAATGGATGTTATTTAACTCCCCAAAGTCATTTAGGATCATAGGATGTGGCTTGTACCCTTTATGATCAGAATGCCGTAAAAATTGTTATCGGATAACGGTTTTGATTTAATTTAAAGGAATTGTTCTTTTAAATTAATTAAGGCTTCAACCAAATTGACTATTAGGCCTAGTGGGTCACACACAATAGATCTGGTCAATAAGATGAGGACATGGACGCAATTTTATAGAAGTTTTGAGCTTTTGTGAAAAATTCCATCTTCTATATAAATGGCTTATGAAGCAAAACCCTAACAAGCCATAGGGCTGGAGCACGTCCCAAGCATTCTCTCTTCCTCCTCTCTCCTCTATAAGGTGATCTCTCATGGTCAAGCTTGGATCTGGAAGGTTTCTGGAGGCCCGAAGGAAAGGAGAACTCGTCTATTGAAGCAGATCGTGTGGATACTGCTAGAGACCAGACACTTAAATGGTTTTTCAGCAAGGAGGAATGTCATCTCTTCATCCATGGTGAGGGCTTTTATAAATCCCATTAGGTACTCTCGTTCTACTTCATATTCAGTTCCCGGTTTTACTCATTCAGCATCGATCAAGGCAAAGATCATGGTTTTATGAAATCAAAATTTTTCCGTTGTCATGTATTGATTCCTTACAATTTTTATGTTATTTTCATTAGTATAGCATCATCTTATATTATAAAAATC
The DNA here is from genome assembly GCA_036172225.1 of Cryptocoryne crispatula var. balansae. Classification (NCBI taxonomy): domain Eukaryota; kingdom Viridiplantae; phylum Streptophyta; class Magnoliopsida; order Alismatales; family Araceae; genus Cryptocoryne; species Cryptocoryne crispatula. The sequence continues at coordinate 29,370,709 of CM069920.1, read as the reverse complement.
TAAAAAAAGAGTTTAGGGCTTGCTCCAATCTGGTGAGTTCTAGTCCAATTTCGCATTTTCTACTCTTTCTTTTACAATTTCTACACTTCACATAGTTCTAATTAGCTTCTTCACTTGGTTCTTTGTTAACTAGTTGAATATATACATCAAGTTAGCATCGATTGAAGACTCTTCTTCATCAGCCGGCTGAAGAAGGAGAAGGTTGAACCTGAATACTTGTTTCCCACGCTAATATACACATGGTCATCCTTTACTTAATCTACACTTCATTCAATTTAAAGCGGAGCTCATGGCTCCTTGCGATCACTTCATTTCATTTTCTATATGCCTTAAGTTCCTTTTATTTATCCCTCACTCTTCTCCCACATGACCCAAACCGTCTCTCCAGTGCTCGAGCGATGCCAAGGGATAAAAGTTTAGGGTTCAATGTGAGTGTGGGACTGAGGTGAGTGTTTCCCCTTTTTTTCTCACCCTAACTTTTCGAGGTGCCAACCCGGGACCCATTTATGGAGTCAACAACCTCAACTGCATTATTTTTCACCGTGTCCTCATTATTAAGACGACGCATGGACTCGGTGGCAATGGCAGGCTGCCGCTTAGATTGACTACATGTAACAGCCCCAATACGGGCTGCAGTTTGAGAACCCTCTAGAAAGTCATCAGGCCGACCAACACCTACAATGTAGAAAGTGTATACTCACATCTGGCCCCTTAGTCCCCATGTCACCTGGCATCTAGGGGTGGCTTCAGAAAATGTCACTCAGTAGAACACTAACCCCCTTCTATAGGGCAGCTCCTGTGAGGTGGTAGATTCATTACCATCATTAAAATGATAAAATTATCGCTGGTAAGGCAGAGGAAATTGAGCCTTTGGCCAGGAAAGGGTGACCTTAGGCTATGATGAAGTGATGGAGACAGCCTTCGACTGTGGCTATGGTAGGGACTTTAGCCCAGAAGGCCCCTCGTCTAGGTACGGGGGACGACAAACATTGGAGAAAAAGGGTTCCATAGGGAGAATGTTGGCTTTAGAAAGCCAAATCTTCTTCGAGACTAGGGCAATGGGTTTGGATCCTTGTCCCTAGTCAGCATGAGAGTCTATTGTCTAGGGCTCTCAGTGAAGAAAAGCTTGAATGAGGACTTTCCCCTAGTCGGCTGAGCCAGTTGCCAAGGCAATGAGTTAGCAACTGGGCCAACCATCGAACTCTTCATCATGGTAGGCAGCAATGGTTGGGTCTTCTTAGGCAAACCGCTGATCAATCAGCCGGGTGAACAGATAGCTTGACAGGGAGTTTTTCCCTGGTCTGTAGAGTAGAGAATTGGAAAGACTAGTCAGCAAACTGATTATTCACATAGAATTTTTGAACAGTAGGTTGTGGAACCTACAGGTTCCCTTCAGCTTGGACCACTGGTCGGTCCAGTGAGGGAAGGTGGGCCGAGGGCTAGTCCCTCGCCTGGGCTGCTATGTTTTGAGCTGTTGATCAGCTCAAGTCTTCAATCTTTGAAGGAGACAACTGTCCCCTCTCCACAACATTTCCAGTCGCTAGTCAGCTGGCCTTCTTGGGTGGGTGGAAGATCTACACTTCTCTCACACGGCTGGTACATCATCGATAATGGGCACAGTAGGGTCCCATGAGTCATCTTCCAATTGGCTCAGAGTAGCGAACCGGTTGACAAGAGGGAAGACTATAAGTGCCAGTTGGTGGCACTTCTCCTCCCTAATCTCAGAGGGAGTCTTGATAAAGGTGGCTGGGTGAGAACAGTTCCAAGGGCACCGTATGTTGCCGACCTCCAGAATGTGGCTAGAGCCTCATTCGAGCAATCTTTCAAAAACTCAGTTGTGCAATGGTGGGCATTGGCCCAAAGTTAGCAGTGACTGTGTTCACCAAAAATGACTCCTATGGAAGAGCTGGCTAAGGCATCTTTGGAAGGAAGGCCTTAGGGAGTGGTGCGACATATTCAAAAGTGATCTATAGTTGTTGGAGGAAATGGACTTCCTCCTCAGTTGCGAAAGGCTCCTCGAGCCTGGCTCCCAAATGATTAGGGTGTAGTACAACCATCGGGAAACATCCAAAGGCAATGCCAGTAGTGATGGCTCTGATGCATGGTTGAGGTAGGCTTTAGAATAGAAAATGTTGTTCTCAAGTTCTATTTATCTAGCAAAATTGACTAGGCCAACTCAATCATATGTAAAGATTTTTTAAAGTAATAGTGGATGAGCACTTTCTCAAATTGCTATGGTAGAGGGATGAAGGGAAAGAGAGGTCCCACTAGACATGACAATTTGTGGGAAACTCGATTTTAAAAGTTTGTTTAAAAGGATTTTGTTTCGGTATGTTTGAAATATCAACATCTAATTTTTTTTAGCAAAATAAGTGATAGCCTATAAAGTACTAGATAGTCAGGTGATATTATAAAAGTATAAAACTAAGGTTTAGGTTTTGTGAAATTCTTTTTTCACCCCTATCCATCAGATGATGCGAATATTCAATGTTCATTTACATTGAGCAACTACAAACACCCTTGATTAACACCATAGAGAACTATTTGTCAAGAGTATGCACATCCATAGTGTGTAAATAACATAAAGGGTGCCAAACTTTCAGGCCTAATTAGTGTCGACTTCGAAAACAGGTTCTAGATCAGCACCTCAAGAGAAGGTGATGATAGAATAGAGGAAAGAGAGTGAATCGGAAAACACTAATAAAATGGTAAAATCCTCACCTCAGTCCCACACTCACATTGATCCTCAAACTTTCATCTCACGGCGTCGCTCGAGCACCAGAGATGGTTCGGGTCATGTGGCAGGAGGGTGAGGAATGAATTGACTTAAAGCATAAAAGAGGTAGTCACCAGGAGCAGCGGGCTCCGCTTTATGGAATTGAATAAGAGATTAAATTAGATGACCATGTGTACCTTAGCGCGAGAGATTGGGATGTGAGTTCAACATTCTTCTTCCTCGGCCGATCGATGAAGAAGAGTCCAACCGGTGCTAGCTTGATCAATCTATGCAACTCAAAATAATGAATCAAGTGAAGAGTTTGATTAGACTTGATAGAAGTGCAGAAACTGTAATAAGAAGATGAGAGATAAGCAATTGAAACCGAACTCACCAGCTTCAGGGTGAGCCCCCTTTTTTGTGTTTTTGATTATGTAAGAATGATGAAAAATTAACCAAAAGATGTTCTAAAACAGTAAATAAACTGAGTTAAATGGGTTGAGAAAGCTTATGGAGTGGATTGGCTTGAGTCGAAGCCAAGTTGGTTGAAACAAGCCGGTTTGGGTAGCCTTGCACCCTCCTGGTGCAACTTCAGTGTATAAAATTCTATGGATGATCCCGATGTTGGAATCAAGTGCCATTTGCTTATATGGATAGAGAACTTAAAGAGAAACAGATCTCCTGTTGATGACTTCTCCGGAATCCGTCCGTACAAGCCTGTAGAAAAACTGAAAATTGATGGATATGGAAAAGTTGAACCTGGATGTGCTCTCTCGGTGCAGCAATCGACAAGGATAGAAGGAAAGTCAGAATTGAGTGCATCTAGTTGCAAATGAAAGAGGAAGAAGAGAGGAACAACTCTTCCATTTAAGACTTTTGTAGTAGGAGCCCTAAATTTTCTACAGAATCTGATGAAGTTTGATTGTTGTAGGATACACGGATCGGGCTTCTCCTTCGCTTCGGGATCGATCTCTCGACGTCGGATCGACTTTGTATATCGGGACAGCCTCAGGAGAGAGCTTGGATGACCTCAGGACGAGCTAGGCACGGGGGGTTAACCTTGGTTTGTTGGGAATAGCCCTCAATTTATAGAGATGGAAAACTGGTGCAAATGGGGGAAACTGGCCGACCGCGCCCCCGGCTTTCAAAGGAGGTGAGGGTGCACAGGGCGCGCTCTCCACCTAAGGGCGCATAGGGCGTGCCCTCAACCTGGGGGTGTGGTCTACGTGCCCTCCTATTTCAAAGGAGTTGGGAACGCGTTACTTGTCTTATTGCTAAAAATCGCTGGAACCTTCCGGAAATTGCTAAAAATCGACTTGATAAGATGAACGCGCCACTGACCGGGGGCATGGTCAAAATAATCGATCTTAAGCGGAGGAAACCTTTCCAAAATCCGGTTTAGAAGGTGCTAATTAGGGTAATTTTCGGTTTCAAAAAACAGAATGCACCCCTGTCTTTCAAAGGGATTGAGGGTGCGCAGGGCACGCCCCCAGTGTGAGGGCGCGGTGACCGTGCCCTCTCATTTCAAGCGGGGCGGGGGCGTGCTACATTCTCTCTCCTATGCGCGCTTTCCACGGGCCGTAACTTGCAAACGGGACGTCAGATTTGGCTCCCGAAAGAGGGCATTAAACCACAGCTCCTTAAGTTAGTAAACTAGCTGGCATGACTCCAAAGATGTTCACACAGGGCTTTCTACCAGTTTACCCTCTTGCGAAAAGCCAAAAACCGTGACGGAGATCCGAAAGGGCATGGTTCCGGTCGAGGAATCTCTGGTGAACTCAAGATGACTTAAAATAATGACTGAACAAGTCCGGTATGGTCAGAAAACTTGAAATCATCGAAAAATCTGAGGTTAAATCAGTAAATGTGAACTGAAGCTCGGAAAAGTTGGGAAACCCTAAAATCGACCAAAATGGCCGTATAGCCTCGGTTGATGAAAATATACAGCTAGGATCAACCCGGATGACCTAAAAAGGCTCGGTGATGACCAGAAAGGCCTAACACGTGATCCAGGATAGTCGTGTCAACACGGATCGAAAATCCAAAACGAAAAGCCGTTATAGACCAATGCCTACCGAAATGACTTCTCGGAAACCCTGAATGTTACGAAACCCACGCGGGACTCCCGAGACCTTCAAGTATGGACCATTCAAGGTCGGTCATTGAGCAGGCTTCGTGTTTACACAGTTCACGCGTGGCTCTCGTTTGAAAGTTATGGCATTATTCTAAAAATCATTAGTCCATTCCCAACTCATGAGGGACTCCATCAATGTCCTTAGCTCATATCCACGAGATAATCCGGATCAGATAATGGTCAAATAAAGGATATTGCCAATGGAATATGAGTCTGGGGCACCGAATTAAGCCAATTTGGCATTCTACAATAAGATGCGAACAAAGTTGTTATTTATTTTGTTAGAGATTGATTTTATTTAGTTTGAAGTTGATTTTAGATTTGGGTTGGATTTGAATTTTTGTGTTGTTTGATTTGAATTATAGAGTTTTGGTTGTTTTTACTTTAATTTGTTGAAATTTGTTTTATTATATTGTGTGTTTGACATTTTATATGTTGAAATAATTTGATTTGTTTGGGTTTGGTTAATATAAGTTAAGTCATTTTTACATTGGTTTCTTATGTCGGTTGATATTTTAATACTTTGAGTGTTTTCGGTATGTCTTAAATGTTTTCGAACATTGATTGGATTTGATTAAGCTCAACTTCAAATTGTTATATGATCTGATTTTTCAGGTTTTAAGATTGATTTGAAGTGTTTTGAAATGTTTTGATGTGTTTTATATGTTTGGCTTTGATTCATTTAGTATTCACTTGCTTAAGGAATGAAATTTCATTGAATTAAGTGTGTTCAATTGGATTTTCTTCAAGTTCTAATTCTTTTGTTTCAATTTCATATATAGTGACCTGTCTTAATGAATTTTGAGGTTGGTTTCAGTGTGTTTTCAGATCTGATTTGTTCTTGTTCGTTCTGACTCAGTTTGCATCACATCTGGTCCGTCAGGCTAACATTGATTCTCGGTCACGTGCAATCAACTCAGCACTTGAAATGTTCATTGAATTGCATTTATTCATGTCAATGTACATCTGAATTTTGACAGTTTATATGCCATGTCTCTACTGTCTATTGTGTGTGAATGTGAATGTCCATGTCCTTACCACGATGTACAATCTCGCAAGATAGGGAAATTTTAGACAGCATGCCACCTTATTTTCCAATCCAAGTGGAAATTTACCCGTCCTATATGGTTAAGTCTTTTGACTTTCTACATAGTGGAAAGGATCTGTCTACAGTGAAAAGCATATCCCATGCCTACACCTGGGTCAGTGTACCGTAAGCGTGTCTAGATTAGCCGCCCAATTGTGAAGCATCTAGTTGTGGACTAACTCATTTAATTTTACCTTTTGTGTTCTGATTTTGATCAATTTAATTTTTATTGTCCAAGGTCCAATGAGCCAGCTTCAATCACATTAGCACAATGGGCTAGTCTTCAAGTTATTGGGCCAGAGGGGCCAGTCTGGAGCTTCAATGGGTGAAAGGGCCTGTTTTGCACCTTGTTTGGACCAGAATTGAGGGCCACCATTTCAGCCCTTGACCCATCATTTGAGCCAAGGGTGATCAGGCCGTCACCCCAAACCGGTCCTCACAAGGATCTGCTTGTAGCCTTGATCAGATCAGCTCCTGTTTTAGCATCGGTTCAACACCTGTTTTGGGACCATACCAGCACCTGCATGACCTGTTCTATATGCCATTTATCTTGCATATCAGTAAGCATATGAGCCTCAAAGGATATGAAATTGGACCTTTTTACATGCTGTTTAAGAGAGCCAACAAAGGGGCTGCTAAGGGTCTGCACAAAGGACAGATTTGGGATCAATCAGGTGCTGTGCTAAAGGGGCCAACACAGGAGCACACGAGGAATTGTTTACGGGCTGTTTTGATGGACCCAAACAGGAGCTGATTGAGGGCTTTACTAGATTGCTACACGAGTGGACAGAAATGGGTCCACAATGGGGCTCATTTGGGACCTGTTTAGAGACCAGCAAAGGGGGTCTTAATCGGTACTCCTTAAGGACCAGCAAAGGGGCAATTTGGATGGACATTTTAAGAGCTGCACAAGGGCAGCTTGAGGGACCAGCAAAGGGAATGTATTGGGACTGATTTAGGGACCAGCAAGGGGGTCGGATTGGTACTAAATTGAGGGACCAGCATGGGGGTTGAATTGGCTTTCTAAGGAGACAGGTTTAAGGTGATTCACATGGGCTGTGAAGGGACTAGCTAGGGCTGGTTTTCGGAGCATGCTCAAGTGTGTTGCACAAAGTGCTAATAAATGACCAGCAAAGGGGCTACGACCTAGGCGCACAAGGGGCTATTTCAAAGGCCAAACCGGTCGTATAAATCGAAAATCGGCAAATAACCCCTTCCAAAGGCCGATTTGGCCGATCCAAGGCGGATTTTGGCTGGATCGGCCAAACTGGCCTTTTAAGTCAAAAATTGGCAAATAACCCCATCCAGAGGCCGGTTTGGCTGATCCAGGGCGGATTTCAGCTTGGATCGGCCAAACTAGCCTTTTAAGTCAGAAATCAGCAAATAACCCCATCCGAAGGCCGATTTGGCCGATCCAAGGCAGATTTTGGCTTGGATCGGCCAAACCAATCGTATAAATCAGAAATCGGCAAATAACCCCATTTGAAGACTGGTTTGGCCAATCCAAGGTGGATTTCGGCTTGGATCAGCCAAATTGGCCTTTTAAATCGGAAATCAGTAAATAACCCCATCTGAAGGCCGGTTTGGCCGATGCAAGGCGGATTTTAGCTTGGATTGGCCAAACTGGCCTTTTAAGTTGGAAATCGACAAATAACCCCATCCAAAGGCCAGTTTGGCCGATCCAAGGTGGATTTTGGCTTGGATTGGCCAAACCAGTCATATAAATCAAAAATCGGCAATTAACCCCATCCAAAGGATGGTTTGGCCGATCCAAGGTGGATTTCAGCTTGGATCGACCAAACTGGCCTTTTAAATCAGAAATAAGCAAATAACCCCATCCGAAGGCCGGTTTGGCCGATCCAAGGCGGATTTCGGCTTGGATCGGCCAAACTGGCCTTTTAAGTCGAAAATCGGTAAATAACCCAATCCGAAAGCCGATTTGGCCGATCCAAGGAGGATTTTGGCTTGGATCGGCCAAACTAGCCTTTTAAGTTGGAAATAAGCAAATAACCCCATCCGAAGGCCGGTTTGGCCGATCCAAGGCGGATTTTGGCTTGGATCGGCCAAACCAATCGTATAAATCAGAAATCGGCAAATAACCCTATCCGAAGGTTGGTTTGGCTGATACAAGGTAGATTTCAGCTTGGATCAGCCAAACTGGCCTTTTAAGTTGGAAATCGGCAAATAACCCCATCTGTAGGCCAGTTTGGCCGATCCAAGGCAGATTTTGGCTTGAATCAGTGAAACCGGCCATAGAAGATGGAAATCAAGTTGTTTTATGAAATTTATTATGTAGTAGATGAAGAAATTTAGCAAGAGCCGCCATACATCTAGGAGTAAGACACCCGGTGGATCCATCAATCAGTCCGCTAGATCTCATGGCCCGTCTTAGTCTACTTCGGATGCGGTGACATCAGCTGGACCATCTTGGGTTGTTAGCACTCGCCCTACTTCGGTGACACCTCCTGTAGACAGTCCATCTTCCTCCGCCTCGGGTAAAAAATTAATTACTTCTTTTGTTGATTTGTAAATATCAAGTTCTAAAATTGTTCAAAATTTTGGCTTGTAGCTACAGTTGCTAGACGTGGGAGAGGTCCTGCCAAGGCATATAATGTGCGGACATTAGTGCTGGGCAGACCTTGAACATTCGGATTGTAGGAGGATCGAGTGTAAGCCCGAATGGAGAGGAGTTCACCTCGTACCTTGGAGTTTGCAACAGGGTACATTGAAATTTATGGCAACAAGACTACATCACCCTTCCAATTGAGAAGAAAGAGGACATCTTTAGAGATCTCGAGATAAATAAAAGAAGTTAGGCTCAAATTTATATATTTTTACTTTTAAAATACTAATCTATATATTTTTCATGCTTGCAGCAATATTTTATATTTGAGTGATCTCCATCCATAGATGCAGAGATTTTAAAATATATGAGGGAGATGCAGAGAAAACAATGAGGCCATCTAAAGAAGAAGGTAAAATTTTAAAATTTTCTATCATTGTTGTGTAATATAACTAATACAATTTTGGCTTACAGTATTTACAGGACGCTCACTATAGGAGGCACTTGCCGTTGTGCCTCCACAATGCGACCCCGACCAGTGGCATCATATGTGCGAGATATGGTTGAGAGATGATAATAAGGTAAAGAAACGGTTTAATTTAAAAGTTATTCAAATCTGACAAATTAATTTTTTTCTAAAAAAACTAACAATGTATTTTTACTTGTTTGCAATCACTTAGTAAGAGAAATAAAACAAACTGGACTCATCTGAGCATACCTTATAGGCGAGGAAGAACCAACATTCATCGACTTGAGATATATTTCGTAAGTTTCTAAAATCTTTCTTATTTACTATTGCATACATATATTAAATTATTTTTTTTAAATAGATACGAAAAGAAGGGCTCCATCCTACCCATTCAGAGGTATTTGAGATGACCCAGACGTATGAGGCAGAGGATGGATCCCTCGTATGGAGCAACGAGAAAAGTTGTCAAATGATGGTAGATAATTTAATTTATTTGTATCATTAGAACAATTTTGGTCTGATAAATCAACTGACTTTATATTTATATTATGTAGGATGATATGCGCTAGTTGATGAACGCCCCACAGTCAGACGAATCAGATGTTTGGAATTCCGAGCGTCCATTCTCTCCTGAGGATGCATCCATCACCGTGTTCAGCAGGGACATACCAGGACGGATCCGATGTGGGGGAAGGGGACAGACTCGCAACACCTGGTATGGTGTAAGCGGTGGAGATGTGAGTACCTCCACGACTCTGGGCTATCAGGAGTTGGCAGATAGAGTGGATAAGCAAAATGAGTTGATTAACACTCAAGCTAGTCAAATAGAGAAGCAAAACTCTCTTATTGACTCACTCCAAAAAAAAACTGAATGCGCAACAACAACAATTCTAGGAGTCGATGGCACGACTAACACAAGAAATGTTAGCCCGATTAGATAGTAGAGTCCCCCCACCTGCGGGTCCATCGAGTTCGAGGTCACCTTCACCACATAGAGCCGCATGGAGGGATAGGAGGAGGAGGAGTATGACGACGATGATGACGAGGGTGAATTTGGGGAGGATGAGTGAGAGAGTTATCTCTCTACCCGTTTGTATTCATTTCTGCTAATCATTGTGTATTGAACAAATTTTAGTTTTTATAAATAAATATTAATGTTTATAGATGAATGTGTGAACCTATGTTGTTTATGTTAAAATGAATGGCTTATAATTAAATGAATGTGATTGTTTATGAATGAATAAGTATGTTCTTTATAAATGAATGAATGTGTTGATGTGGAGTGTTTTTAATTCAATGTGGTGGTGATATGTGTTGTAATTGGAAGAGATGATGTAAATTGTGATTATCTAATTTATTTGGTGATTGTAAATCTTGTATATTCATTTATGAATGTGTTCCTAAATGAATTTTTTATTTTGTGTGCATTGTATTTTTATTAGTGACGACTATACATTTTTAGCGACGGCTGAAGAGTCGTCGCTAAATCAAAAATTGCACTCCGCGAGGTCTTTACCTGGATGCGAATTTTTGATTTGGCGACGGCTCTTCAGCCGTCGCTAATATTAAAACTTTAGCGATGGCCTTGAAACTGTCGCCACTACAATTTTTTGCGACTCATATAAACCATCGCTATTACGTTATTGACGACGGTTGGTAGCCGTTGCCAAGAAACTTTCTAGCAATGGCTTTAGGGTAGGCGTCGCAATTTAAATTGACGACGGATGTATTAGGGATGGGTTTGTGACGACTTTTAAATCGTCGCTAATATAAAATGACGATGGCTTTTTGGTTGTTTGCTACGGCTCTCAGCCGTTGCCATTAACCAGAATTCACATAGTGAGATAATGAACCAAGCACGATCATGATTATTTGCCATGTCGTTTCCATGTTAATTTGTTCAGACGAAGAAAAGATCAAACGTGTGCGTGGGGTACGTAGTGAAGGATCATCAGAGAAAGAGAAAGAAACGTCCGTAGTCCAGATATGTGTAAAGTGCACGTTCCTCTGACTTCACGTTCTAGTTATATCATATCAATCCTAAAGAAGCAACCAGAGCCAACTGGGTGGTGGAATATAAGCACGTACCCACCAGAAGACGGTTACTGGCGAAGGGCCTACAAAGCTGGATTCGTATATGAAATTAAAGAGAAGGAATAAAGATTAGTAGAGAGAGAGAGAGAGAGGGGGGTACGTACGTACCCTTCTGCTACGTTCTCCACTTTTTCTCTTTTCATTATTCCTGAACAACAAGAAGTAACATGTGAAGGGAGAAGGAATAAACAAAAGCTGCATATGTGGGAACTCACCACTTTACTTTTCTCATCTGTGTTTGGCTATTTCTTGCATTACGGGATATTAATTTGTTAGAAATATCATATAACATGGGTAATCGGGATTGCCTGTTAAAGAACTTAGACATGTAAGTTGGGCTTTTGATAATAGCTGCCTCAATGATCATATTAATTCGTTGACATGCTTGTCATATCTGAAAATACACTAAAAATATGTGGATTAAACTAAAATCAGTAGTTTGAAAATACACTATTAACAATACTTTTATTAATAAGACAGTCGATATCACGTTGACAGATCAATAAAACGTATTGTTAATATAATTTTCTTGTTATACTATTTTTAAAAAAAATTATATTCTGAGCAATCTACTTATAAAATACACATAATATTTGTTGGTTTTAGTCATATGAAACATCTAATATTTTTTGTATTTATTTTAAACCTAGATATAATATATCAGAAGGCAGTCTCAAGCTTTATTTGATACGCCACTGAATAGCTTAGAAAAGAGAAAATGCAAAATTGACGAAATAATAAACAAATGGCTCTGTCACTTTATAAGTTCTTCTAATCTGGCTCTTAACGTCTTCACCAAAGAATGAAGTGAAAATTATATAATTTTAAATATCTGAATCAGTTGTAAGTAAAAATATTTTAGTGGAGAATTTTATGTTAATAACGGTATCCATAATAGGAACTGAGGGTGATTTTTTAGTTGATGGATTGGGAAGAAATACTCTCTAATGTGAATAAATTAGGCTAATATTTCTGACTCCCATAACCAGTAGTTTTGTAAGTTACCCCCACCTCTCCTGCAACAATACTATTCTTGCTTGCCGGTGCAGGCAAGATGAGCAATCGAAAGCACTTTTCAAAAAGTTTGGATCACCTCACATACCTAAAAGAGAGAATTTTGTCGGTCTCCAAAAAACAATCTCCACCTAATTCCATCAGATTTCTCTTAGAAGATGAGAAGGTGGATATTGTGCGTTAGTATTTTTTTTTTTATTACTGAACTACTCATATAGTTATCAATGTCTCTGCTTACCGAATCGTTCATATAATTACAATCTCTCGACTTACTCACGTGGGTGTGTATAGTTACTATATCACTTATATAGTTACTAACCTCTATAATTTACTAAACTGCTTGTCTAGTTAATATCTCTTGATTTACTCATGTGAGTTTGTACCGTTATCATATTGCTCATATAATTACTAAACTCTGCACTTATTAAACTGCTAATATAGTTACTCATGCGACTGTGTATAGTTATTATACAGCTCATATAATTACTAATTTTCACATTTACTAAACCGTTCATATAGTTACTATCTCTCGACTTAGTCATGCGTGTATGTATAATTACTATACTGCTCATATAGTTACCAACCTCCGCACTTACTAAACCACTTGTATAGTTACTATCTTCCGATTTACTTATGCAAACGTATAGTTATTATTTCACTCATATAGTCATTAACCTTGGCACTTACTAAATCATGCATATAGTTACTATCTCCCGACTTATTCTTGTGGGTGTCTAATTACTATACCATTCATATAATTACTAATATATACACTTACCAAACCGCTCATATATCTATTATTTTTTTTACTTACTCACGCGGATGTATAGCTACTCATATGGTTACTATCCTCCCCACTTACTAAACTATTTATATCGTTGCTATCTCCGGACTTACTTACACAGGCATATAGTTACTATACCGCTCATATTGTTACTAACCTCCTCACTTATTAAACTTTCTTGATGACTATATATCCCTCAAAGTAACTATATGACACATCTCAGCACTCACGTGACTTCCTCGTTAACTTGTTAACATTTACGAGGATGTGACAATGTTTATAAGGAACTGCCAGTATTTACAAGAAAGTAATAACATTTATAACTGATCATTCTTTTTCCTCTTGAATTTTAGATCATGCAAAACATCTTAAGCTGGATGTACTAAGTGACTCTCTCTCGTTGAAGAGTGATAGAGTTATTTTCTCTTAGCATCTTAGGTGATCCTAATTCTTTTTCCAAAGGTCACCTCTGGAAAGGATTTGTGTGACGTTACTAATTGCCGGCAGCGCCGATACCAGATGATGCATAGATCTCATCGGCTTTAAAAAAAGAAACCATCTTCTGAAACAAGAATGCTGAGAAAATTTTTAAAGTAACACAGTTTTAAATTTTATTTCTAGGTATAGCATACTAAAAATTTTATTTCCAAAACTAACACGGTTTGGGCAAAGTCGCTAGGTTAGTTAGCGACTTCAAGTTCAACGGGCGAAATCCCTACCTTATGTAGTGACTTACACATTTCAAAAAAAAAAAAAAGTGGAAGTCGCTAAGTTACATAGCGACATACACATCTCAAAAAAATAAAATAAAATGTGGAAGTCGCTGGACTCTCCAGCGACTTCCACTCCATATTATTATATTATTATATATTAATTTATATTAAGTAATTAATATTTATAATATTTTTCAAATAAATTATTATATATTAATATGTAAAGTTAATATTTATAAGTTAATTATCCATTATAAAAATTTAATAATAAAAATTTAAATTAAACAATTAATTTTAAATATTTTAACAAATAACTAAACTAGTTATTTAATATTAATATTTAAACTTTAATTAAAATATAATAATTAGATTATATTTTTATTTTAAAAATATTTTATAAATATAACATTTTTGAGTAAGGTGTTATGTTAAATTACTTTAATTTTCGTTTTATTTTGGGTTAAATAAAATATTAATATTAATATTATGTGACTAGTTTAATTGTATGTTAAAACATTAACAATTAATTAATTAACTTGTTATGTTAAATTATTTTAAATTTTATTTTATATATATCTAAGTAAAGTTTAAATATTAATATTAAATAACTAGTTTAGTTATATGTTAAAAAATTAAAAATTAATTGTTTAATTTAATTTTTTATTATTAATTAAATGCATATTTATTGAATGTTAGGATTAAATATATTTAAATATTAAATATTAAATATTAAATAGTAATGATATTTTATTTTAATGATAAAATAAAATTATATATATAAATTTTATTTTATTTAAATTATTATATTAGGACATGTTATTTTTATTTCAAATAATTAATTTAAAATTAAATATTTATAATGGATAATTAACTTTATATGTTATAAATATTTACTTTACATATTAATGTATAATTATTTATTTGAAAAAGATTATAAATATTAATTAGTTAATATAAATTAATATATAATAATATAATAATATAGGGTGGAAGATGCTGGAGAGTCCAGCAACTTCCACGTTGTTTTTTTTTCCTTTTTTGAGATGTGTACGTCACTATGTAACTTAGCGACTTCCACTTTTTCTTTTTCTTTTTTTTTGAAATGTGTAAGTCGCTACCTAAGGTAGCGATTTCGCCCGTTGAACTTGAAGTCGCTAACTAACCTAGCGACTTTGCCCAAACCGTGTTAGTTTTGGAAATAAAATCTTTAGTATGCTATATCCGGAAATAAAGTTTAAAACTGTGTTACTTTGAAAATTTTCTCCAAGAATGCTGAATGACAATAACGCAGCTCGTATATATCAATGTCTTGATTTTTTATTCCTTTCCCCCTGGCAAAGTATGACTCAATCACATCTAATCTATGTACAGCGAAGGAGGCCCGTCGGCCTAAGGCGAAGACAGAGTGAAGATGCCGAGAGAAGAAGGGTTCTCCGTGGAATTGCAACAGGTGATTAAGGTTGTCGCCACGAAGGAGACCGGCCAGCCGATCGCCGGGGACGCCCCCGCCCTGTTGAGATCTGTGGATCAGCTGCCACTAATGAGAGTGAACAGACAACCCCGCAAAGTGGCGATGCCGGCGACTGGCTGCTCAGTCTGACGGGTAGCAGCTACAAAAGGCTTGTGGATAACCAATCACGCCGGAAGCCGAGGATCCAGAAGGTTCCTCAGCTACTGCGCGACGTTACGAGCAATATGCCGTTCTTCATTCCGGCGGTGGTATCCCTAGGGCCGTATCACTATCGCCGGGCGGAGTTTGCCGCCATGGAGGAGCACAAGAAAGCGGCGGCGGCGGCGGCGACATACGCGGGCGGGCAGCCTGTGCCCATGAGCTTATTCTACGACAAGATAAAGGGGGTGGCTGGCGAGGCAAGACAGAGCTACGCCGACAAGTTTGAAAACCTCAGCGACGACGACTTCATCAATTTGATGTTCTTCGACGGCTGCTTCATTCTGCACTTCATCGGCTGTTTTATGAAGAGGAACGCTGTCTGCTCCCCGGCGATAAGGTGGCCATATGAGAGGCTACATCACCAGGGACATCTTCCTGCTGGAGAGCCAGATCCCGTTCGTGGTGCTCAAAGCTCTCATGGCCCTCAGGTGGGTAGATTACGAAGGCTTCGTTCAGAACATCACAGGGCAGAGCAGCTCCGGGCCGGCCAAGAGTAACGAGCGTGCCGTTGAAGCAGAGGATCCCATCCACTTCTTGATCTCCTCAGGATCAGGATGCTCGGAGAGAAGAGGCCAAAAATGTTAAGATATTTTCTTAACAATAAAAAAAAACATATGAGAGAAAGGATCACCTCAGTTCTGGGGTGGAGGGAGAAGCCTCAGTCCCCAATTAGAGGCGGCCACATACCCCCGTCACTTAAGTGAACCGAACCGGTTCAGTTTCAGACCCCGGTTCGGTCCGGTTCACCAAACCGGTTCACTTAAGTGACGGGGGTATGTGGCCGTCTCTGATTGGGGACTGAGACTTCTCCCTCCACCCCGGAACTGAGGTGATCCGCTCTCCTCTGGCATACGAACCCTCGGTGGTGTAGGCTCTCACCGCTGTCTGCACGCTCTGGCTCTCTCGGTCGATGGATTTTTGATTCCAGCGCTCGGACAAACCACGAGGGCTTCTTCTTCTTCCTATTCTTCTTCTTCTTCTTTAGAAGCACTCAAAGTAAGATCGGTTCGCATAGCTCCCCTGAAGGACGTGCTGACGGGAGAGAAGGGTTTCGCCTACCCGAGGGTCGTCGTATCTCTAGGAGGACGTTGCCGCGAGAACCGCACGTCGGTTGGCAATAGAACTCTTAGTTCTAGCGATCACGCGCTTCGACCCGACAGGCTATGTTTCTAACTTCGTTTATTTAATTTTAATCTGTTCGTATAGTTGTGTTTTTGTCGATTTTCAGGAAGACGACCCTACAATCTAAGAGTTCTAATATGTAGAAACCAAGAACGATCAGTACATATATGAATGTTAGCTCCAGTGTCAATCCACCAATCAAAAATTGAATTTGATTCAAGGTTTAAAAGAACTGGCCTAAATCCAGAAGTGGATGCTCCACCATCTGCAGAAACCATATTGACTTGAGGGCCATTGTTTGAAGAATCTTGTCCTTTCCCCTTTAGCGGATGCCTCTTCCGATAAAAGCATTGATGAGCAAGATGATTTGTTCTTCCACAGACAAAGCAGCATCTCTCTTCTTTCTTCTCATTTGGCTTGTTATTGTGAAGATTCAAGTTTTGGGATTTTTTCCTTGATTGCCATTGATTTTTCTTGAAGTTCCTATTCTTAGGATGAAAGGATTTTCTATAAGATCTAAAAGGCTTGTTCTCGACTATGTTGGCCTTAGGTTTATAGATTTGAGTCGAACTCTCCCTTACCCTATGTTGTTCTTCAATTCTAAGTGCACCAAACAGTTGGGTCAAGGTAAGAGTTCCTTGAGTGTGACTCATTGTCCTAATGAAGTCAGACCAAGATGGGGGTAGTTTATCCAGAATGCATGCAATCTGGAATGATTCATCAAGTTGGGATCCTGTGGTTCTCAGCTCATGGACTAAGTTCTCAAACTCATGTATTTGATCATTCATTGATTTGTTTTCAACAAATTTAAATTTGTTAACACTACAAGAAAATCGATTTTTACCTACGATAAAAACCGTAGGTATATGTCATTTTCCCGTAAGCAAATAGATTTACCTACGGACTATCCCGTAGCGGGGTTCGTAGGCCTAGTACAAGTAGGGAAATATATTACCTACGGGATATGTCCCGTAGGTATAGTACCGACTTTTACCAAGGAACCGACCCGTAGGCACATATAAAGCATACGAATAAAATTGTCTCCCCATGCCTGATTTATACCTACGGGGCTCCCATAGATAAATGTTACATACCTGAAAAAAGTATTGCGTACATATCACGAGATACATTTACCTACGGATGTTTAATCGTAGGTAAATGTTTACATTACAACGTCTCTTTCATTTATAGTTTGGGCACAACCATTTACCCAGCCATACAATCAACAATACATTCACAAATGAAGATTCCGTCTCTTTCATTTACAGTTTGGGCACAACCATTTACCCAGCCATACAATCAACAATACATTCACAATTCATGGAATCATCCAATTCAAGGCATCCACACCATTACATAAGTAACTCTCAAATCTGTCGGTGCAACCAATTCAAGGCAAACATTCATTAAACATTAAATTACACTTTGTCCAGAAACATGAAGTGTGACAAGGTAACATAAAACACTTTACAACTAACACACAGAACGTAGTGAATAAGATGTTAAATATACAAAGTTGTCAATTGTTCCAGGCTTCCAGCCACAACCACAATGAAAAGATCATGTATTTCCCACAATAAGCAAAGATCCCCCCACAAGTAATTGGACAACCCAACGAGAAGATGAAAAGAAGTTAGTTCAACCCATCTAGATAGAATCTTCATTCATTTATCTTCTATAACCACCTGCATTTGGAAGATAAGATTTAATTAAAATACATAACATCCAATGATTATAACTAATTTAAAGATGTAAAGTAAATTACTTACATAATCTCTCAACCATACTATGTGGTTTCCTATGGCATCTTTCATTCTTCTTCTATGATCATCCTTCACAACAAGAGGGGTATCGGGCTTGTTAACAAATGTGACAGATATTTCATAGTAGACATTACCCAGTAATCTCCCCATTACAGTCTTTACTGGGTCATCACTGGTGAGAAAACCATCTGCCACATATTGCCCTTCAAGATCTAGCAACCTGACCTTCCTTGCCCTTCCCTGCAACTGATAGTAGGAAATCATGTAGTCTTTTTGTATATTGTAATGCAGTTAAAAAAATGAAACATAGCATCATTCAGGATAGCACAAAAACAATCAGACAGGAGCAGAAACCTGTATGCGCATCAAGCTTACAGGATGCAAAGAAAATGATTTGTTCTTATTGTGATTTGCACAAATATCTCTCAATAAACAACTAGTGCCCATTGAAACTAACAAACCAGGATTTCCACGCTCCAGTTACCTGCTCAATCAAGGTGGAAATAAGCTATCTCACCAACATAAGAAATACCGTCTGCAAGCACTAAAGCATTGCCACATCAAAAAAGACAGATATCACCTGAATACATTCTTAAATTGAGTTCTAAGGTGTCTTAACAACATCTAGAGACCATAAGGCAACAAGGCTCCTGAAAGATCCGGTAACAAAGAGCTTTAGATGAGATATATCAAAAATTTATGTAATATTTATACCCAATGACTGCCTATAGTAACTTCCAGACTTCATCAAAACAGATCAACAAATACTAGTCTTACGAATTCATGGACCTTTCAGCTAAATTAAAAATTTAAGACTAGGCATAGCCCAATCCAAATCACCCGATTAGTAAGAGTGGTAGTAGTATGTCGATTCCGGGCATAACCAGACCTACCCGATCCTACCATTTCTCATCCCGGCCTCCAATTGGCCATCAACCAGACTCCATCCTCGAGCAAAACATCACTTGAAAATGGTCAAGTCTAGCAAGTTAAGAGTATGATACGAGTGGACTGACCTTTGGAGGAACAAAGAAAATTTAAGTTTAATATCCAGGAACATCACATTAGCCAAACAATTAAAGAAAAGCAAAGGCTAGATAATGCCGAAGAAGGGGAAATATGGTGATAACCTTTCCTAAGGATGAGCCTGGTTAATGGTCAAGCAAAAACAAAATAGAAGAATACTTACAAGGCTGAGAATGATCAAGTCTTAATATTACTTAGACGATGTTTTGCTCCCTGTAGCCCTGGTTAATGGTCAATCAAAAATAAAATAGAAGAATACTTACAAGGCTGAGAGGACCAGACCAGCAAGAAGAGACAGGGATTAAAAATCCAAATGCGCTGCAACTTGCTTGCATTTGGTGCAAAGAGCATGATTAAAAACCCATGTCTTCGCAACTTAATGCAGCCTGATAAATTAAACTTCTAACAGAACACAAGATGCCATTAACAATTGATTTCCGTACTTCTACAACCTTCTAAGCATATAACATAAACATATGAAATTGATACCTCACCTCATCAGCTCATCCTGTCGGAGGCCTCTCCTAGCCTAGACTCTGGCCAAAACACCTGGGTGCCAAATCACCTAAGCAATCAGGTTCGATAATATTTAGATAGGTCATATGAACTCCTCCTAATCAGCACATGTTCGGACCTCTATACAGACACCCAAAATACCACTATATAGATATGAAATTTTCCTACTCGTCTTACCAATCAGATGAGTACATATCCCTTAACATATGCTTCTCTTGCATTTCACCTTTAATTTCCCCCTTTTGTTTTCTTTGTTCTCTTTTCACTTGCCCCCTTCCCTGAAAAATTTGAAGCAAAAGCTGTTCAAGGTGGTTTGCACTAGCTAAGAAAGGGTTACAGTTGTCCATATCAAGCACTTTATCATTTCATTTCTTTATCATTACAGTTGTCCTAAAAAACTTTCAGAATCTTTATCATTTCTTCTTTCATCACTACACATAGGAAAAACATCAGCTAACATGTCATGCATATTTGAATCATGTTGGCTTTCTTCCAACTTAACATGACCTAGTCTTTCACCATAAAATTTCAAGAAATATTTGTCTTTTATAACACCATCAATGTACAAGTGTTGTCTAACGATCTATTTTTTACATTTATTCAAACATGTACATTTCACACATGGACATCTAATCTGATGAGTTGGTGGTAAGTTTGCAAATGCAAAATTGAGAAAGTTATCAACACCATCATAGTAACCGACCACATTTTTTGGTAAATCCATCCAACTCCAATCCATATCACTATAAAGAAACACACAAACATTAATTACACAATCAGACACTAGTTCTCATGAACATCCATCGCTGTAAAAAAACATGTATTACCTCATTTTGTGCTTGAAAATATTTGTTGACACTAATAAATCCTTGCTGATCACGCTTCGTACCGATCTATTAGAATGGAAACATATTAGTTACATAGTTCATACAGCAAGATAATAAAGTCACGTACATCAAGCAAAGTCTTACCAGAATATGTCTTCAACAAGAAAGCAATACGCCAAACAAGGCAAATAACAGACAATCTATGGTAGATCCTGCCAACATCACACAAATTAAGACTTATGAATATTAGAAATGAAAATCGAGACATGTATGTCAGAAATAAACTTAGGGCTCGTTCGTAAGTGCAAAGATGGCATTCCATAGTCAAAAAGAAACTACGGGACATGCAAAATCGACCTCGAGGGGGGATGTTCCATGAACAACTAAGTAATCTACATGCTGACGACTGAGGGTTTGTACAGACAATTACGTAGAACAAGCTCAGGATCTGTAAAACGTGCATTGCAAAGAGGAAGAAGCTTTCATGCGGTTTGTACAGACTGAGGGTTTGTACAGACGGAGCTTTCTCGCGCATAGGAAAAGGAGACGAGACGGGGACTCACCTACGGGGGCTTCTCACGGAGACAGCTTCGAGAGCTTCTTGCGGGAGTCGAAGCTTGGAGCAGAAGGGGACGACGTAAGGGCGGAAGCCCTAGGCGTTGCCGTCGGAGGAGGAGGAACCGAAGGTGCCGCGTCGTCGGAGGAGCAGAAGGGTTCGCGAGCTCGATTTGGGGCTGAGCGCGATGAGGAGGGAGAGGGTCCAACGGGAGGGTCTCCTTCAATCTGGAGGGTCGATCGGGTCCATCCATGTGTTGTCAATGGATGGTGGAGATAAGGGCAAAATCGATTAAATCTGGGCCATTGGATTAAATATAATGGACGGTTCGGATGGAATCTGTGGATACATTAATTCCCTACGAAGCGTTTTCCGTAGGTATTTTGTAGGCAATGATAAATTTACCTACGACATCAATTTTAGTAGGTATAGGGAGTAAGTAAAAGTTATTTATACCCACTAAACCTTACCTACGGGGAGTGTTTTAGTGGGTAAAAGTCCGATTTATCCACTCCTTATGATGCATGTGTCCACCTAAAGAAAAATTTAGGTAACCCTACTCTGCAATCTGAATATGCTCAAATCATAGGCTCACTTGGTTTTCTCACAAATTATACAAGGCCAAACATTGCATATGCTGTAAATAGACTTAGTAGATATACTATAAATCCAGATGAAAGTCATTGGAAAGAATTAGAAAGAGTACTTAGATATGTAAAAGGTACTATATCATATGCTTTGCATTATAGTGGATATCTTTCTGTATTAGAAGGTTTTAGTGATGCTAATTGGATTAGCGATTCAGTAGATGTAAAATCTACATCTGGATTTGTTTTTCTTTTAGGAGGAGGTGCTATATCATGGAAATCTACTAAACAAACTGTCTTATCTAGAAGTACAATGGAATCTGAAATGATTGCACTTGACACCACATGTACCGAAGCCGAATGGTTAAGGGATTTCTTTATTGATATTCCATTGTTTACACATCCTTTGCCTCCTATATCTATTTTGTGTGATTGCAGGTCAGCTATTGATAAATGTATGCAGGCCAATGTTGATGTCAAGATGAATAGACATATGAAAGTGAGGCACAAGTCCATAAGAGATAAAATGAAGCAACAGTTGATAGCCTTATATTTTGTGAAATCAGAAAGGAATCTTGCAGATATTTTCGCAAAAGGCTTACCTAGAACGGTGGTTCTAGAAGCGTCGAGGGGGATGGGATTGAGCCCATAAATAAAAAGTTACCATGGTGGCAACCCAACCTCATAGAGGTTCAATGGGTAGAAACAAGCTGATGGGTAACTATGTGTGGAGCACTTATATATAATGCTCCCATCCCTATGGCGATAGTGCTCATGTAGAAGCAAGTGGTAGGATGAGTTTTAAACTCTTAATGAATCCAAGACCCAAGTGGCAGGGTGGCTCCTTGCTCTCACCCTTGGAGGATTCACCGACATGTGTGGAGTCGTGAGGCCGCGACTATGAGATGTGGGCTATTTTCTAAAACACACATGAGATACCTGCGCAAGGCCATTAATAGCGCAACCGGCATGAATTTTGATCTTGCTATACTATGTGTGGATTTGGGAGAACTTGAATCATGGAACCCGATTCAAGGTGAAACATCCAATGAGTGTTCTACAAGCAATCCCAAGTATCACTAAGTGGGGTTCAAACCGAAAGGTACCTTCACCTATTTCATAGTATAAGAGTGCTCACTAGTATTTGTTTGTTGATATTATTTTCTTTTGATTTGATATATTTCTGCGAGTTTTAAGAAAATATGTGGGGGATTGTTAAGATATTTTCTTAACAATAAAAAAAACATAAAAATAAAATAGAAACGAACGCGCGCGGGATTCGCGCGTACGTTTCCATGTATTCCCCTTGCCGTTGGAGAGTATCTGTTACGTGCTCTCTCTCTCTCTCTGGCATACGAACCCTCGGTGGTGTAGGCTCTCGCCGCTGTCTGCACGCTCTGGCTCTCTCGGTCGATGGATTTTTGATTCCAGCGCTCGGACAAACCACGAGGGCTTCTTCTTCTTCCTATTCTTCTTCTTCTTCTCTAGAAGCACTCAAAGTAAGATCGGTTCGCATAGCTCTCCTGAAGGACATGCTGACGGGAGAGAAGGGTTTCGCCTACCCGAGGGTCGTCGTATCTCTAGGAGGACGTTGCCGCGAGAACCGCACGTCGGTTGGCAATAGAACTCTTAGTTCTAGCGATCACGCGCTTCGACCCGACAGGCTATGTTTCTAACTTCGTTTATTTAATTTTAATATGTTCGTATAGTTGTGTTTTTGTCGATTTTCAGGAATACGACCCTACAAAAAACTCTTGGGCCCACCGGAGCAAACTGGCAGAGCTTCCGCTCCGTCGTGGAACTCAAGGAAACGGGCATCCAGTTCCGGAGTAGTGCGAGTCGGTGCCTACGCGACATCCAGTTCAAGAAGTGGCCTCTAAGTGGGCAGCTGCAGCTGCCGCCGATCTTCGTGGACGACCTCACCAGGCCGAGGCTTCTGAATCTCGTCGCCTTGGAGATGTGCTCCGACTACGGTGTCAGCTCCTACGTCTGCTTCATAGACAACGGAGTTTTTTTTTGAAATAAAACTGTTTTTTATTTAATTTTAATACTAGCACGCTAAAACTTTTTATTATAAATCTAGCACGGTTTGCGCAAAGTCGGGTTTTCAAAACCCGACTTGTGAAGAGACTCGATTTTCCCCTGACAGCTGCGTGTATTAACGGATGTCAACGAAAATAAATTTCGCGTTTGAAAGTCGAGTTTATGTTACTCGACTTTAAAACATGTAAAGTCGAGTTTTAGAAACTCGACTTGTATCCAGGTTTTAACAGCGCGTAAAACCCTTTTCCCTTTCTCCCTGTTACTGCGGCCGGTTTACCTCGCGAGTGAGTGTGTTGGGCGGCGGCGGCGGCGTGAGTACCCGGCGGCGGCGCTTGTGTCCTCGGCGGCGGCGGGGTGAGTCGACGGCGGCGGTGGCGGCGATGGCGGCGGCGGTGGCGGCGGCGGCGACGGCGGCGGCGACGGCGGCGATGTGACTCCATGGCGACGGCGGCGGCGTTAGCTCCCGGCGGCTGCGGCTTGTGCGGCGGACGGCGCACCAAAGTTGCCGTGAGCACCTAGGTCGATTTGAGGTGGGCAGACGCAAGCAATCCGGAAGAGGACTCCGACAATTCCAAGGTCAATTTGGTGAAGGCATCCAACGTTAGGGTTCTAATAGGTATCGATTAGAAGGGAAGGTAAATTCCCAACTTTTAATGTTTAATTAATAGATAGTGTTTGATTTTTTTTTGTGTTAGTATTTGTTTAATAATTATTTAATAATTATTAGTGTTGATTTTATTGTGTGATTTGCTTAAATTTTATTAGAGTTTCTTTTAAGAAATATTGTTTATTTAGGTTTTGTTTAATTAGTAATTGGTTTATGTCATATTGTTTATTTAGAGTTGTTGTATAAATATTGTTTAATTATAGTTGTTTTAGGTTAATTAGATTGTAATATATTTTTTGACGTTTTTTAAGTCTAGTTGTTTTTAGTGAGTTATTCCAAAGTGATATTTTTTGACATGTTGTTTAATTATAGTTGTGACGTAATTTTTTGTCAATTGGGCTTAATGGAATTCTTAGATTTTGGAATTTATATTTTTAGAAATATAATTTAAGGTTTTGTGCCTTAGCGGGTTCTTGCCATTTTAGACTTCAGGATTTGTGGCTCAAAATCTTAACATAAGCTCGTAGAATTGGCTAAGTAGGCAATTGGATAGCTCCTTATCATGTTTTCATGTTTGCATTTTCTTTTCATGTTTGCATTTCATACGACTTAAGTAGGTAATTGGATAGTTCCTTATCCTGGTTCTATGGAATCGATCCGGATTGATCAATTTCCAAATTGATCCACCTAGATCGGTAGTTTCAGCCGGAATTGGCCATGACGGATCTGGATGGATAGTTTCGGCCGGAATCGGCTGAGATGGATTCGAATCGTCCGATTGGGCAATTCATGATCTTTCTACTTTAAATAAGGCAACTTTGAATGGGAGTACTTTAAATGGGGTTACTTTTAATTTAAATTGTAGTTAATAATTAATGTATTCACATAGCAAATTAGAAAGTTAACAGTTTGATAATTTCAGGTTACTCGTAAAAATTTTAAAGATATGGCATCTCGGATAATCAATGTCCGCGTAATGTATGATGGTATGCTCTTAATAAGCAACGATTATGCTTATTATTATGATTGATCTGAACGCAATATTAAGATATTGCGAGGAGCTAGTTATGAAGATCTCAAGAGTTATATATTCGACGCAATTGGGTGTAACCCGGAATCAATTAGCCTAAAATTAGTGTATAATTATTTTGATGGGGTCAATGAGGTTGTCGATGAATCAACAAGTCAAACTCTGTTGACGAGATGTGTTGAGGTCGATGATATCTTAATATATGTTGTAAAAGAATGCCTCGACGCCACAACTTAGGCTGGATGTTCTACCTGGAATCCACAAACTTATAGTCAAATATCAATGAGTCAGTTGTTATCTCAAGTTAAGAGTAATATTAGCCAATGGAATGTTGTAACTGGTCAGAACACTGAAATTAATTTAAATGAGGAATATGGCGTACATGATGAACACGATGAGACCGAAGCGTCCTCAAGTGATAACGAAGAAGTGCCGTATGAGATAGTTAATAGTATATCGGCTGTGAATGAATTTTATGAGGGCAAAGATATGACAAGGATAAATAATGCCATTGCAACAAATGTTTTTATAGACAGTGATGAAGAAGATGTCGAAGAGGAAGGTATGGGTATAGTAAGAGGGCAAGGAGAAAATGTTAATGAACTTTCAGTCGGAGATGTCTTTAGATGCAAAGAATATCTTATACAGGCTGTTGCTGCGTGGGCATTGAAACGTAATGTGCAACATCGAATAGATAGGTCAACAAAGACTAATCTTACATTGATTTGTCCATCAAGACCTGAAGGCTGTAACTGGAGATTACATGCACATGTTAGCATCAGGGTTGGAGGATTGTGGAAAATTATGAGTTTCGACAACAACCACAACTGTTCCACTCCCATACATAACACCGCACATAGATAATTAACATGCACAACAATTTGTCACCTAATCATGCCCATCGTTTGATCCCGTCTAGATATCCGACCAAGGGACATCATAGATATGGTGCAAGTAAAGTATTCATTGAAACCCTCTTATTACAAGGCTTGGAATGCTCGAAGAAAAGCATTTGAAAAGTTGTTTAGTGACTGGGAAAGTTCATACACACATTTGTTAAGATACATGGAGGCAGTAAAAAACACTATGCCTAGGACAATCTATACATATTTGTGTGAAAGTGATAGTCAAAGGTTGTTATTTTTATTCTAGAGCTTCATGCCTTCTATTCAAGGATGGCGATCTTGTCATCCAATTATAAGTGTAGATGGTACATTCCTTCATGGCAAATACTGCGGTATACTTCTGGTTGCTTGCGGTGTCGATGCCGATCAAGGCTTGTTTCCTATTGCATTTGCTATTGTAAACAGCGAGAACGACCGGTCTTGGTCATGGTTCTTACAACAACTGTTGTCCCACGTTCCATCTGTTACAGAAAGACGACATGAACTATATATAATATCTGATAGACATGTGAGTATCAAAAATACAATAGAACGATGGTTTTCTCTGGCAGCCCATCGTTATTGTCTTCGACACTATCAGCAAAATTTTCAATCTCATTTCAGTGGTAAGAATTATATAGAAGGATGTACAATGCAGGTATGGCTACCAATGCTTTGGATTTTAACAAACGGATGGATGACATAAAATTGCGTTGTCCGGATGCATATGAAAGGTTATTACAAGTAAATCCAGAACAATGGGCTTTAGCCTTTGATACGGATGGCAAAAGATATGGAATAATGACAACTAACTATTCAGAATGCTTCAACAGTGTACTGAAAATAGCACGGGGTTTGCCCATTCATGCATTGGTTCACATGACGTACCACCGACTTAGACTCATGTTTTATCAACGCCGCACGTTGGGTATGAACATGGAATCACAACTAACAACTAAATTTGAGAAGAAAATGCATGAGTTGAGAGAAAAAAGTCGAGAGATAATCATTCAACCTCGAATAAATGTTGGGGAGTGGGATTTGAATGATATTTATGGTAGAGTATTCCGGGTTGACGTTGACCGTGATTCAATTGCATGTACATGTTGTGAACCAATGCTTAGACATTTTCCATGTAAACATGTGTTGACTGCTATCAGTTTAGTGAATTGGGATCCGTATGCATACACATCAAAGTGGTACAATGCTGATTCTTATCGATCAAACTACGAACATGAATTTCACACAATTCTTGATACTAGTTATTGGCCGTCATTTGATCCAGATAGGAACATAATACCATTGTTACCACCTGCCAATACCCGAAGGAGTGGTAGACTAAGAAATAAACGGTTACCAATAGTGATGGACCGAGACCCAAATAGACAACAGAATAAGTGTGGCATTTGTAAACAAAGAGGACACAATCGCTCCACTTGTCGATTGAATCCACGGTGCGTAAATTGTACTTTGAATTTCATTTATAGCACATGATAACATTTCTTTTTTTTTGAAGGTCGTACCTTATTGTTATGCATGCTCTTTCAAATGTAGCTTGGAAACTGTTTCTTACATATTTAAACTTACATTTTAGTTGAAGTTCGTACTTTTTTTTGAAGTTCGTACCTCATTACGGCTCTCGCGGAGCGGTGGCATCCCGAGACGTCTACCTTTCACTTTCCCCGGGGAGAGATGAGCATCACACTTCAAGATGTATCCGTCATTATAGGTCTATGGGTAGACGGTCCCCCCGTCATTTGTCCACCGCGGGTACCATCTCTAGAGTTCCCGACTTGGGAGGATGTTTGCTTCCGATTTCTGGGTGTACGACCGGTAGAAGGGGTAGAGATATCACCGTGTGGTCAAAGTCCGTCTACGTTACGGTTGCAGTAGTTGTATACCACATTTGGATAGAGGGCGGGTGACTTACCCACCGACGATAGTGAGGAGTCCCGGGACGTATGTTTATATCATACTAGGGCTCTTATGCTTATGTATATTGGCACACTCCTTTTACCGGATACATCGGGTACGGAAGTGCATATGCAATATCTATTTTTTATGGAAGATTTTGAGGAATGTGGAAGGTTGGCGTGGGGTGCCGCGGTATTAGCTTACTTGTACCGCCAGTTATGTGCCGCCACGGCCCTGAAGCGCAACCGAATAGGAGGTTGTTTACATTTATTGCAGGTACCTTTGATTTCATGAAAATTAAAATTTTATCAATTTTGTTTTTGCACAACCCGTGATGTTAATCTTTTCCTTATGTAGATATGGTCGTGGGAACATATCCACGTCGGTCGGCCTCATTTGCCACTTACCGTCCATGCTGGGGAACAAAGGCGACCGCTTGGACACCGGTAAGGAGCAGACTCAATTCATCTTGCATATGTTTTTTTGATTAATACGGTTTACGGAGTAATAAAAATGTATAATTTATACAGGTGGAATCCACGTCGAAATCGACCTCAACATAGATTTACGCTTTTATTTTACAGAATTGAACTTGACACCGAGGAGACTAGCCAGGTAAATAAAGTTTCTCTTAAACTTTTTTTGGCCTATTTAACATTCATGCAAAAGTTAATGACTTGTATTTTTATTTCTTTAAACTGTTAGATTACATGGGAGCCTTATACACCACAGATCTTGGAAACCGTTCCTGCTGTGTCGATAGAAAACCCCCGAATCTGGCTAGCCTCGGTACCCCTCATTTGTTGTTCGGTCATGGAGGTGCATGCACTGGAACGTGTACTTCGACAATTCGGCCTCGTCCAAACAACGCCGCGGAATAGAAAACAATATGAAAGGAAAGATGGACGTGGTCGATGGGGTACCGATTGGACCGTAGTTTATGCATATTGGATTAATTGGTGGAATCGTCGGGAGGAGTTTCTTTATGAGCCACCTCGGGAGGAGATTGATGTTGTATCACAAACACAAAAATACGAAAGTTGGTATACGGAAAGAACTGTTCCGTATCTTGTTCAAGACACTCCCGGACCTCGCGAGCAATATTATCCGAGGGGTCCCGTGGAACATGAATTGGTAAGACAATAATTTACATTTTAGAGGTTTTCTTTAGTCTTCTTTTTAAGTCATATTGATTTGATTGTTTGTAATATGTTTTCTTCAGCTACAAAGCCATGCATCATGAAATCCAACGAATGCTTCAATCGAGTATGCCATATCAACTTGAACAAACAAGGGCTGACATCTTGGAGTTGCAACGACATATGCACCATAAACTCCATTTCACGATGCCATCATATGAGCCCAACTTTGAGCCGCCACATTCTTCATCAGGACACCGCTCACAACCTCCATTCGGTTGGCCCGGATGGGAAGGTGCGGGACCGTCTACGGGAGCGAGACCGTCTACGGGAGCCGGACCGTCTACGGGAGCCGGACCGTCTACATATGTGCGGCGAAAACAATGTGATCCGTCGATGATTACTCCGTCGGAGGCCGGTTATGGGTATACAGGACATGGCTCGATTGAAAATCCCACTCCATCAGCACCGATGCGGCCTAGTCGACATGGCGAAAATGTGGTGGCCGATTTCCCGCCCAATAGGTTAGAATTATCACCTCCCGAAGAAGAGGAAGAGCAACTTGTTCGAAAAAGACTTCGTCCAAGGAGAGGAAGGAGGGGATGAATGCTAGACTTTTTCGAATGTATTTATGTACATTTATCTTCTTGGAGACAGTTTGACTATGTAAAATCTTATAAATCCATATTAATTGTTCGCTCACATGCTCTATTCTATGAATGAATATATGACATCGTTTGTATATTCATATATATGCGAAATTTTATGTCTACAGTTTGATTGTGTGAAATTGTATGTGTGGGATGGTGTTGGTATGAGTATTGCGGCTTACAAGTCATTTCCGAAATTGTATGTTGAATTGTGTTGAATGGTGTTCACCATAATTTTATTTGTTGAATTGTGTTACTATGTGTTGAATGGAGTTGTATGAAATGTTTGTGAATGGTGTTACTATGTGTTGAATGGAGTTGAATAGAGTTGTATGAAATGTGTTGAATGGAGTTGTATGAAACCAACATTGTATGTTTTGAATGGAGTTGATTCAAATGTGTTGAATGGTATGAATATATTTGATTGAGGTTTACAAGCCTCAATCCGAAAATCATGAATGGTTGAATGGTATGAATGTATGTGTTGAATCGTATGAATGTATTTGAGACTTATAAGTCTCTTCCGAAAATCATGATGTGGATTATTGAAAATTCTTGTAGCAGGTATGTTAAACCGGCAGCCGGGTTGTCTGCTTTTTTTTTCTGTTCTGTGGTAAAGTCGAGTTCTAATAACTCGACTTTAAAAAAGACTGAGTGAAAGTCGAGTTCTTAGAACTCGACTTTTACTTACCCAGAACCTGCAATATCTCGCAAAGACTTCTATGGCAAAGTCGAGTTCCTAGAACTCGACTTTCAAATAAGCTGTGAGTGAAAGTCGAGTTCTCTAAACTCGACTATCGATCACCCAGAACCTGCAGCACCTCGTAAAAGACTTCTATGGCAAAGTCGAGTTCTGGAAACTCGACTCTCAAATAAGTTGTGAGTGAAAACTCGACTTTCAATCTCCCAGAACCTGCAACACCGCGCAAAGAGTTCTGTGGAAAAGTCGAGTTCTATGAACTCGACTTTTGAAAGTCGGGTTCCTATTACTCGACTTTTAAAAGTCGGTTAATTATATTTCGACTATAGATTAACCCAATATCTTCGATGGTCCACCGGCGAAAAACGAGTCTCTTCACAAGTCGGGTTTTGAAAACCCGACTTTGCGCAAACCGTGCTAGATTTATAATAAAAAGTTTTAGCGTGCTATTTTTAAAATAAAAAAAGTGTTATTTCAAAAAAAAACTCCATGGACAACCTCATTGACCACGCGGACGACGTCAAGGAGCTCCGCCAGAGAGAGATCCTGCTCAACTGCCTCGGCAGCGACCAGCAGGTGGCGGATATCTTCAACGAGGTCGCTATTGGCCTATCGCCGGATCCCGATGCATACCGCACGGCGGTCACCGAGATCAACAACCACTACAAGAAGAACACATGGAAGGTCTCCTTCGTGACAATGCTCAACACCCATTTCAGCAGCCCTTGGACCTGTATCTCTTTCATGGCTGCGGTGCTCCTGACTTACCTTCCTACAAACCTTCTTTACCATCTGGGCAAAATACGCTGTGCAGAAGAAAGAATAAACAGCGTCCTCTGCGATAGGTGTGGTGGCGTGGTGCACCAGATGAAGTCCTAATCAGATATTTTGAGTGGTCATTCTCTGCGCTGCTTCATGTTCTAAATGATGTTCTCTCTCATTTTCAGTCACATTTGTTGGTTACCCATGTGTATGTTTAACGACATCGTTTGCTACTGCTTCCAGGTGGTTTAAGACCAAAAGTATAATATAATAAAGATAGAAAAAAATAAATGACGGTTGAAGTAACCTATAAATACCTATAATCATGATTTCTTTTTGTGCTACGTACAAAATCTTTGCAACTAATTAACACGGTAATGAGACAACTCTAATAAGACCCATGAAAAGAACGATGTAAAGAAAACAATGATCAACAATGATCAACATTAAAGTAAAAAAATAGGACCTTCGGATGCTTCAAGAGATGCTGCCAATTAAGAAGAAGTGGAGAATATGATAACCTGCAGTACAGAAAAATAATTATATCGGCCGGTGTACATAATCTGAAATCATAAATCATAAATTGAACCTGCAGTACATAATCTGAAATCATAAATTTAAATCTATGTAAAAAAATAATCTTAATCAGGCCTGTGTACCGGAGTAGTCAAATTTACGTATACAGACCTAGTGTTGCGCCTTTGAGAAGAGGAGGGGGGCGGATGGATTTACCTACAGCATGCGGCACAGAGGATTTACGTACATACGTAGCACAAAACTAAAACTTGGACGTACCTAATCTGCCGGACCTAACCAAGATCGACGGATCCGGCGCTTGAAACGTGGGCGTAGACGAAGCTGAAGCAAGATTTGCCAACACAAATGATGAATCTGCCAAAAAAAGGGCTTCGTTAGATGTTGCAGCAGAGATCGATGAACAGAGATGTTGAGAAGCTAGCACCAGCACGTCTTGGATAGGGTTTCGGTGTCCGGCGCGCTGGAGGAAAAATGGTAACAAAGAAAGATGGAAGGGGCAGACAAACCTTAGCGCGGTACATATTTTCTAAAAGTTTTTTGCGTCCCTCCAGCGCCGTTCCACCTTCGGCAGCGCCGTTCCAACTTCGCCGTGCTCTCTGTTCTCTCCCCTTCGCGCTGCCAGGACGAGGCCCCCGTGGAGGGGTGTCGCGCGGACGTCTCAGCGCAATAAATGAAAATGAAAAAGTAAAATGGGCCGGACACGTACGCGTGGGAGGACGGGAGGGCTAATAGACGACGGGTGGGTTTTATGCATATTTACGTCTCGGTCAGCCAACGAAAAATCCATGGGCTTTTGTCTATTAACTGCCCACGCTCCACTCGTGCAAATGGCTCAATACCCCATGGAAGTGACCATCGCCTATAACAAGTTAGCCCACGCACAGTATCGTCGGCAATCAAGAGCCGACATTCTCTTCATCGTCTATTGTGCGTGGGCTAAGCTCCAGTCGCCTATTCTAATAGCCGATGTTAATCGATGGCCGGCTATTTTTTTTACCGTCGACTATGTTTACTGTTGGACATTCGATTTCTTGTCAAATAACCGACATTAATAACCATCGACTTTTTTAGTATGGACAACAACGATGAACGTTGTCTATTTGGGATAGCCGATGGTTATAACTATTATCTATTAACCATATTTATCACAAAACTACGGTAAATAACCATTTTTATATAATATTATATTTGATATTTAGACATTAATATTTATCAAGAGATACTTAAATGATAATTAAAAATTTATTTTTAATTTAATCATTCAAATACTAAAATATTCATAACCAATATCTATATTTATAAACATAATAAATAAAAAATTAAATTAAATATTGATATTATTAACAATAAAAGCCATAATTTATTTTACACAAAAATTAAAAAAAATTAACAACAGCGTTCAATTCTTATTCTTTACTGGAAATGTTGGATAAAATTGCACTGACAAAAACATTCAGGCATAAACACGAACAAGCTCTTGAACAAAAATTTATAATAAATACAAACATCAAATATTACATATTTGTCCTCAAATTGTACATCCAAAACAAACATTTTTTTTGAGATGTCGTCTTTGTCAAATATAAAAGAGCAACATGTGTAGAAAAATTTCATCTAACACAATATTACTCATCCACATATCCATAAAACATGCAAGTAGGATGGTGATCACATTTGAGACTCCCAGGTATTATAAATGTGAGCAAATCTTCCATCTATCCAACATCTTCATAAGATAAGTTCCTGTAAAAAAGAATCAAAGAACACAAATAAAAGAGATAATAAATTCCAAAATAGGCGTAAGTTTTCATCATTAATCTAACATAACATACCTCTTTTACATTTGAAATTTAAGATATTATAACCATAAACGTCTTCCATCTCAACAAAGTTTTGGGTAAATTCAGTCTCTTCAACCAACTCTAAATTGCTGTTAAAAATAACAAAGAATACAAATAAAGGTGGTAACAAATTCTAATCACCAAAGTCTACATAATCTACAAATAAAGGGACCTCATGGTGGTTGAATATGTAGCTTAAATGTAATATCTGACGTAAAAAAAAAAAAAGTAACCGCCCACCCCGCCCCGCCCGCTCGCTCTCTCTCTCTCTCTCTCGTCGGTTACACCCGCCTGCCCCGCCCTCTCTCTCTCTCTCTAGCCGGTTACGAACCCCCCCCCCCGTCGAAGCTCTCTCCCCCTCTCTTCCTATCATCGACGCCGCCGCGCCTGGGCTGCCTCCGCCGTGCGCACCCACCGTCGCCAGCGTCTTCCCCACTGCCCCCTCGCGTCATCGGGTCCCCGCGCGCGGACATCGCCGTTCCACCGGCGCTCGTCGCCTAGTGCAGCGCCGTCACCCACCAGCCCCACGGCCACGCCTCCCGCCACCCTGCATCGACCCCTCGGTGCGGCAGTCACCCCCTGCATCGGGTTACCGTCGGGTATGGACCCGTTTGCACTAGTGTCAAATCCAAGTGTTAGTCATCAATTACTGTTTGGTTCAGACGGCATGCTGTTGTCAGTGTTTTCTGTCTACTCTCTGGTATTATTTTTAATAAGAATGGATATTAAGCTAATCACCTCCTCCGCGCAAAATAGGAAGCTTCCGCCCCAGCCAATTGGGGCCGCCCTGAAGCTTATGTCAGGGTTTTCCTTTTATTTTTCCTTTATTTTGTTTGGCGAACTGGGGATGAGGAGCATGGCGGCAGCCTGTTGGCGACGGCGGAGCTCCTTTCTTTGTCCTGAGGAGGTGATTCGTGCTAGTTCTTAACTGCTTGTCCACTCTTAAATGTGCGGTATTGGTCGTTCTCATCTTCGGATCAATCAAATTCATCGCGTCAAAAAGGTTGAAGCTGTAAATGATTACGCCTAGACCAGCAGATTTTACGATAAAATAGTTAAAAATATTTTTAGGGAAATCATTTTCTAGGTATCAAATAGCTGACTTACTTGTATCTCCTTTTACATGAAAATCTCATTACATGTAAATGTTTTTCAACCATTTTTACTTTTTCATCGAAGTTGATTTTGAAGGAAACGCAACTTGAGATGTGCTGTATAGCTGCTTGACGAACTTCCGCAGTCGCCCGAGATGCAGAACCGAGAGACGGAAGAAAACGGGAGCTCAACAGAAAACAAGAACTGGAAAATACTTCGGCTTACTCACTGCAGCCGACCAATATGACATATATATGAGTACAGCCGGTCGAGCCGGGTAAAATGTACAGTTGAAAAATAACAAATGAACCGCCCGGTTCACCTCTGTTCCAGTTCTGCCTTAACAGAATATACAAGATGAATATACAAGAAGAAACCATATGAAAAATGAAATGAATGAGAAATTAACACTCCCCCTCAAGTTGGAGAGAACATATGTCGAATCAACTTGACCTGTAACCGTGAAAAATCTTGTTTGCTCAGCGCCTTTGTAAGCAAATTAGCTGGTTGTTCCTTAGTGCTTACATGTTTGGTTTGAATTGTACCATATTGTATTTTCTCCCTTACAAAATGACAATCAATTTCTATATGTTTAGTACGCTCATGAAATATTGGATTTGCTGAAATATGCAGAGCAGCCTGATTATCACAATATACATTCACAACTCCGGGATCAATTCCAAAGTCTTTAAGAATATATAAAACCCACTGAGCTTCACAAACTGTAGAGGCAAGTGCTCTATACTCAGATTCTGCAGAAGATCTAGAAACAGTCACCTAATTTCTTTGTTTCCTAAGAAATTGGAGCTTCTCCAATAAAAGTAACATAACCTGTGATAGATCTTCTTGTCTTAGGGCAAGCTGCCCAATCGGCATCTGAGTAAACATGAACATTCAAATGATTATTTGCTGGATATAAAACTCCACTTCCTGGACACCCTTTAAGAAACTTCACAACTCTCACGGCAGCTTTCCAATGTACTTCAAAAGGGTCTTGCATATGTTGACTAAGCATGTTAACTGCATATGTTATATCCGGTCTAGTGATAGTCAAATAAATGAGCTTGCCAACTAATCTTCTATATTGTGTAGGATCTTCAAGTTTTTTTCCACTACTATCATGCAATTCATGCTTCTGCTCAAGAGGAGTAGAAGCAGGTTTGGCACCAATCAAACCCATCTCGTTTAGCAAATCCAACACATATTTCCTCTGATTTATGAAAATTCCAGCATTAGAAGTAGCAACTTCCAGACCCAAAAAATACTTTGGTGCACCAAAAAATACTTTGGTGCACCCAACTTTTAATATGAAACAATTCATCTAATATATCTTGGATTTTAGTTACCATGTAATCATTGTTACCGATAACTAAAATATCATCAACATAAACTAAAAGAGCAGTGAACAATCCATTTTCTTTGTGAACAAACAAAGAATAATCTGCTTGTGACTGAACAAAACCAGATTTTGTAATTACAGAAGTCAATTTTTGGAACCATGCTCTAGAGGCTTGTTTTAAACCATATAAAGACTTGTGTAACTTACATACCATGTTCTCCCCCTGAATATGTAATCCTTGTGGAATATTCATGTAAACTTCCTCTTGTAAATCACCATGTAAAAAAGCATTGTTCACATCAAATTGATGTATTTTTCATCCTTTAATCGCAACTATAGCAAAAAGTATTCTAATTGTAGTCATTTTAACTACTGGAGCAAAAGTTTTGGTAAAGTCCAAACCTTCTACTTGATAAAAACCTTTAGCAACAAGTCGCGCTTTATGTCTTGCAATACTCCCATCAAGATTAAACTTGAGTTTATATACCCACTTACAACCAATAGCTCTCTTTCCTGGTGGCAAAGTAACAATGCTCCATGTTTTATTTTGATATAAAGCTTCCAGCTCTTTAGACATTGCTAATCTCCATTCTGGATTTCTGTTTGCCACATAGAATGAATCTGGTTCTTGAGCTTCTGTAATACTATCCAGAAAATTGACATGACGAGCATTGAATCTTTTGTATGACAGAACATTTTGAATATGATGCTTAGTAGAAAATTGATCTTCAACAAAATCAGCACTAAAAAAGGTTTGATAATCCTTCAGGTATGCTGGTGGTTTTCTGATTCTAACATTCTTTGAATCACCTCTATTATGTTCTTCAGTAATACCTTGAATTTGACAATTCTCTTATTGATCTTCTTCACTTCCGTTGGTACCATTCAATGAATTATCAATCATGTTATGTCCACCAGAATTCATGTTCTGTTCTTCAACAGATAATGGTATAATAAGCTCTTCATTCTCATCTTCACACAAACTTGGAAAGATATATTCAAAAAAAATAACATCTCTACTAATAAAAACTCTTCCAGATTCAATTTCATATAATCGATAACCCTTTTGTGAAGCTGGATACCCTATAAAAATACAACATTTGCTTCTTGGATTGAATTTGTCAAAATCCAAATGACTTGTGGCAGAAAAAGCAAGACACCCAAAAATTTTGAGCCGCTGATAATCAGGATTTTCATTAAAAAATTTATGGTAAGGAACATCTCCACTAATAGCAGAACATGGTTGTCTATTAATAAGATATGTTGCAGTTAAAACACAATCTCCCCAAAAAATTTTGGGCAATTTTGCTTGTATGCGAAGACCTCTAGCAACATCCAAAATTTGTCTATGCCTCCTCTCAACCACCCCATTTTGTTGAGAAGTGGCTACACAAGTGTGTTGATGAATTATCCCATATGATGTGATATACTGCTAAAAATCTTTAGAAAAAAATTCCGATCCATTATCAGTCCGAATTTTTTTAACAACTGAATGAAACTGCCTCTGAACATAAGCTAAAAAATTTGTGAAAATAGTATAAGTTTGTGACTTATACTTCATGAGAAAAACCCAAGTGAATCTATTGTAATCATCTACAATAGCAAGAAAATAATGCGCACCGGTCTTTGATTCAACTGCATAAGGGCCCCATATATCAATATGAAGAAGATCAAAGATTTTATTGCTGATGCTTGTACTATTTACAAAAGGAGAATGACTCTGTTTGGCAAGAGGACAAATGAGACAACTAAAATCTTGATTTACTTTGCATGACAGAAAATTTCCTAAAGAAGTCAAACTAGAATTTGAAATGTGACCAAGACGACAATGCCATTTTTCTGTATCAGTCAAGTGCTTAGTCATTAAGCACACTTTATTCTGAGTTGTGAAAAAATACAACCCATCATGCTCACGGCCCTCCCCAATCTTCTTCTTCGTTTCCAAGTCCTGTATAACAAAATATTTTGGAAAGAAAGTTACCGAACAATTACCATTCTTTGTCAATTGACTAACAGATAACAAATTATATTTGGAACTTGGAACATGAAGAACATCATCAAGAACTAGCTCCTCTGTTAAAAAAACTGAACCCGAGCTGCTAACAGGTAACATGGTGTTATCGGGCAAAACAACATTCTGTTTTCTAATCCCATTGCTTGGAAAAAAATGATGTGTTGTGATATGAGCTGAAGCCCCTGAATCTACTATCCAGCTGTGAGTTTTGGTATAATTACCTGCCATATTAGCTTTATGATTTGTTAAATTGGCAGAATTGAGGAGTTTCAGCAACTGTGAATACTGCTCCGAGATTAACATATGATTCCCATCATTTGTCTTGATATTTTGCTGAAACTTTTCAGTATTCTGCTACTCAACATTTTTATCATATGGTTTCTTTGTAAACTTGAAATGAGGAGGAAATCCAATAATTCTGTAGCACTGTTCTTCACTGTGACCTACCACTTGACAATGAGATCATTTCTCTTTTAATTTTTGACGTTTATTTCCTTCCACTTTGGCTGCCATGGTAGACACATCAACTTGAGTAGTAACATTAATAGACCTCTGTGCTTCATCTTGTAAAAATAAGAGAATAAGCTCTCCCAATTGAGGGTAAAGGATCCCTGAGCAATATTTGACTCCGTACATGACTATAAGCTTCATTTAAACCCATTAAAAATTGCATCAACTGTTTTCGATTATGAACTGATGCTGGAATTTATGGCTCATAATGCGCTAATTCATCCCATAACCCTTTCAAAATAGAAAAATATTTGGCCAAAGGCTCATTCCCTTGACAACAACCAACTATCGATTTTTCAAGCGCATAAATTCTAGGACTATCGGAAGGTGAGAAACGTTCCTTGAGATCTAACCAAACCTGGCTAGCGGTCTCAGCATACAGAACGGAAGGAATCAAATCCTGATGTATTGAATTTAAAATCCAAGACAAAACCATACTATTGACTCTTCTCCAGGTAAAATAATTCTCACTGTCGATTTCTGGAATCGGAATAGTTCCATCCACAAAACTAAGTTTATTTTTTTGCAGAAAGAGCTATGCTCATAGCTCTATGCCATAATATATAGTTGTTTCCATTAAGCAAAGAGGAAACAAGATTTGTGCCTGGATTATCTGAAGAATGTAAAAAGAACGGATCACTGTGCCTGTCAGAACTACTGTTTCCACTACGAAGAACCGAGCTCGATGCGGAAGCCATTGATATGCTCTGATACCAAGTTGATTTTGAAGGAAACGCAGCTTGAGATGTGCTGTATAGCTACTTGACGAACTTCTGCAGTCGCCGGAGATGCAGAACCGAGAGACGGAAGAAAACGGGAGCTCAACAGAAAAAAAGAACTGGAAAATACTTCGGCTTACTCACTGCAGCCGACCAATATGACATATATATGAGTTCAGTCGGTAGAGCCGGGTAAAATGTACAGTTGAAAAATAACAAATGAACCGCCTGGTTCACCTCTGTTCCGGTTCTGCCTTAACAGAATATACAAGATGAATATACAAGAAGAAACGATTTGAAAAATGAAATGAATGAGAAATTAACAATCCAATTGGACCCTCCCAAAAGCATGGTGTCCATCTAGAATATCTAAGTCATGCTATTTCCCAATGCCCGAATGTCAACCCACACTTAACTTGTTAGCTTCTCAAAATTTTTTGCTAGTTATTGAGAGCCTTCACCAACCTATCTTGTATAAGGACTATTCACTTGTTACTTCCAGATAGTGAAATCACCATAGCCATTTAAATGTTAACGAAAAAAATTTGTGACCCTTAATGTTACCTTCTGACGTGTGCTTTCCTAGTTCACCATTGATCTATCCCAATCAATTACGTACCATTGACTGGTATCAACCCATACGTTTGCACCTGCACAAATGACACCATTATTTTGGAATTCTTCATTCCACACCATTCAATAAATCCATAGATTTCAAAAGCCTAGTGATAGACTCCTAAATCACCCAGTTATATATATACCCTCTGATCTAGAAGAAATAATGTTTTTTAAAAATTGGTTCTTATTAACAAGTTACATATGAGGCCCAACTACCATCTGAAGCTAGATCTAGTAAACTAACCCCTATTTCATCCTATCAACCCAATATCTTTCCTACATAACTTCCGACAGCACCTTAACATGATCAATAAACTTAAACTTATTAGATCCCCTCGTTGAGATATGATTCTCTCTTCTATCTTACGAAGGAGTAAGGAAACCCTAGGGTACCAAAGCCTTCATGCACTGTGTCATCCTTGGAACTCTAGAGTGCCAAAGACGTCAAGTAGGGTGTTGCTTCTAGTCTTATGCCACATGCTACCAAATTAAGAGGCCACCACAATTGTTTGGTCTATGAGTATCACCCCCCTCATCAGCATTCTACCGGTGCCCATCCTTCGGTGCACCTACTTGTGATCTACACCACCATGCACCTTCATCTCCTTATGTTGTTGCCGCATGCTGATGTTTGTCAATTTTTGGTCTACTGTGATGATGTTGGAGCACCTCAGTTGCTACTGTATTCCCTCACCGAAGCATTTCCATCCACCAAGCTATTGATGCCGCACAATGCAACACCATGATCCAGCAAAGCTCTTCAGTTTCACCCTTCTCCAACTGAAAATCATTGTGCTGCTGACTTCTAGGAGTTGCCACCATAGCTTCTGCTGCCTAAACATTATTTATGCTTTGTACCACTATTGTAAGCTCTGACAACTAAAAAAGTTGACAAATAGATTAGGACTATGATGATGTGTAATATCTGTAAGGGAAATAAATGTAAATAACAATTTGACTAGAATAGACTAAATGAGGGCTTAGTCTTAATGCCTTTTTTGTATTTTTGAATAATAATATGATATAAAAATAGAATAAATACATGCTAATATAGAAAATTTATCAAGGGAACAAATGGAAATGAATGAAATAGAAAAGAAACGATTTTGTAGACATGGTCCCAAACTGGGGCACATCTACTGTATGTGTCACAACCTGGATTTTTAACATGCACCGTGGAAGATAATCTGGCGATGTAACCTTAGAAATATATCAGTTTGGAACCAAAAATAACAAAATCATAATCCAAAGTCACAATTCCAAATCATTACAACCTATTAGCACAAGAAAGTATCTATCTAAACAAATTAAATACCAATATTGAATGAGTAATCCACTAGCTCTTTGGATTCTAAAATACCACTACGCTTCTGTTGCACTAAACTTGTAATCCTGAAATTATTAACAACAGAAGGGATGAGTCACACACTTACTCAGCAGGACTTACATCTGAACTACACTACTATACTAGTTAAAACCTATTGATATTAAAAATAAATAACCTATAAATTTAGATTACAATGCATAGAGTTTAAACAAATTATATATCTTCAATTAGGGTCATTATAATACTCTTTTACTATCTCATGAGCTAACATGATTCTATATGCACTAAAACTAACATAACCTGCACAAATAACTAAGCTAGGTGTGCATGCACCGCATAAACCTATCATAAAAAGAATGACACATCTAAACTACTATCTTACATGCCAAAATGCATAAATAAACTATTTGTCTGAGTAAGTTAGATGCTCCACTTGGACATTGTAGTTAATGTCACAAAACTAACACCAGATCTATCATATATAAATGTAACATATAGTAAGCTAAATCTCATAGTACACCTAGGCAGGGGTGTACTTAGGATAAACTGCGGTATCAGGGATCAATGGATGCTCCGGATTGTTCTAATTCATTTGTTGCCCATAGGTCACAAACTATAGTCAGGTAAAGTAAATTTTCATTACAATGTATCCCACTGCGTACTACATCTCTCAAGATGAAAGCACATAATTAACTCATACAACCAACCATTTAACTAGCATGCCAAATGATAATTTAACCATGGGTTACATTCATGGACAACCATAGATCAACACACCACAAATATGCATACCACATCACTATTTAATACAACTAGAACAATCTAACCATATGATGCATCTAATGTAGAATTATATAAATTTACAAACTAACATACCAACTGCATGCATTGATAGTCTCTACTACCCATAGTCTATAAGAAACAAAACTAAATGATATGAACACAATGCTTAACTCTTCACATTGGCTTTTTAACGAATCAGAATATATATATTAAAGATCACCACAATGCAAACATGCTAATCTAACTAGACTCAATCATAAGAAAACTTAACATGCCGATTAACATACATGGATAATTGAATCAATCTAAACATGCATGATTAAACAAGCTAATGTTATTACACTAAGAACAACCCACTAATTACATTCTATTAATCATGGTGATTTAAGTATGTTTTCATAGCTTAATCAAATATATAAGAGTGTTAAGAATAGCCGAGATGCCTACCTTAATGGAAACGACGAACGGCACACGAAATTTCAAAGGGATCGATTGGGGTGACGAATATGTTGTGGTCACGACGGCAATGAAAAACCAAATCGAATGATATCCTGACAATCTGCTTGAATAAAAGGGATGAATAAATTAAGAGGGAAGAAATAACAGAATAGGAGAGAGAGAGAGAGAGGCATTATGAGAAAGAAAATAGAGGAGAGAGAGTGTATACCAATAGATAGGGGGAGGTGGCGTAAGGTGGCGCACCAGGAGGGTGGTGGCGCGTGGGTGACAGGCAGCAGCTACTGCAAGGTCAACGGACGGCAGGTCGGGTGGTGCTACATGGGACTAAGCCACGGGCAACACGGAGGTGGGGAGGCGTGCGGGCGCTAGCAGCTTGCGAGGTGGGGATGGCCATGCGGTGAGGTAGTGGACATGGCTGGCGGTAGTGGTGCCATGGGACGGACACGCGGCGGTGGCGGCTGACGTGAGGCCGGGGCGTTGCTGCGATAGTCGAAGGGGGGGAACTACCGCGGGAGGATGAGAGCAACCAGCGAGTC
Source organism: Cryptocoryne crispatula var. balansae (assembly GCA_036172225.1). Classification (NCBI taxonomy): domain Eukaryota; kingdom Viridiplantae; phylum Streptophyta; class Magnoliopsida; order Alismatales; family Araceae; genus Cryptocoryne; species Cryptocoryne crispatula. Next base: position 29,327,559 of record CM069920.1, on the reverse strand, counting down.
AAATGGGCAGTGGTGACCAATGTCTAAGTGTGGATGCACGGGCATGCAGCACACACGACAAGTCAGCTAAAGACATGGCGAACCGCGAGCAGCAACTGGGTGCGGCGAGGACGACGAAGCGGCTGATGCAATCGAGTGGAAGAGGAAAAATGGGCTTGTCCGAGAGAGAAAAAGAGAGCAACGGGGAGAGAAGCATCAGTGTAGAAGGAGGAAAAACGGCAGATGGTGGAGGGGATGAAGGAAGTAACAGTTTAGGGCATCCGAAGGGAGGAAAAATTGAAAACGATGGGAAGAGAAAAACGAAAAAGAAGGGAAGGAGAGAGAGTAACACACATTAATCTCATAATAATAATAATAAATATTATTTAATACCATAAAATATCTTAACATTACAGTATGTGCCCTTGGTGCATCTAGCAGTGAGCAAGAAGACTAGTAGTGGCTCCACACAAGTGAGTGGGCATGATTTGCACTTTTTCTCTTGTCTAAGGCTCGAAAATCTATGCTTTTTATTCTTGGATGTTTGAGGAATCCACCTTTTATTGAGGATCTTTGAAGTCTTTCAGAAACCTCCTTAATCTTGTCGAATCCTTGCCAAAATTTGTAAAGTCGTGTGTAGACGTGCAAAATTGGCTTAGTTTCAAAACTTAAAACTCCTGGTTTGTGGGTAATATGTGAGTTTACATTGTTTAAAATCATGTTGGATCATTTCTAGACCAAATTGAAAGTTTCCCGAGCTAGACCATGCAAACTGTCAACATCTAGAGGATGTGACCCCACATAGGAGCACGTGTACCCTCTTTAGGGGTGCGTTCCAAAGTGAACCCTTATGATGACTCTTGTGCCCTCATCCCGGGGGTGTGACATAAACTTCTAATTTTTGATGATCTTTTAGATCTCCAAAATTGGAAGGGTGAATGCTATGCACGCCCCACATTCGGGGGCACATGCTTCAACTTATCTGGTTTTGAAGTTTGATACAATTTCAGATTGGATTTTCATTCTACTATAAAAGAAGATATACTTTGAATGTAGAATAAAAGCCAAGGTCATCTAGCATGTTTCCAAAGCTCTAATCATAAGAATTGGAAATATTTTTAGAAAAAAAAATAGAGACAGAAAGTCTGGTTTATTCTCTTTGCCATCAGTCTTTTTCTAGATTCCATGTAGAAAAATTGATGACCACATCACCTAATCCAACTGGACTAGAAGCTCATTTGGCCTATATGCTTCAATTTGCAATAAATGGGAATGAATTGAAACCTCCCATTTGCCTATGGTGACATCTAGAGTTTGATCGCACCAGTTTTATAGTATGTGCTCCCAAATGAAGTCACGTGCTTGTGTGCCCTGAATGATGACATGTGATAGCATGCCTCGAAAGAGGACATGTGCCCATGCTCCCTCTATTGCTGACACGGTCGCTAGAACTTGGATTCCTTTGCCATTTTTACCCATATTTGATTATTTTCACTCCTAACTTCTTATTTAGTACATTTAGCATCATTTTTATTCACTTTTTGCATCATATAATATTTCAAAAATCCAAAAAAATAAGGGTTAGGGTTATGCCCAATTCAGTCAGTTTCAACCCAATTGATGTTTTCATACCGTTTCTTCATAGATTCTACACTTTGCTTAGTTCTAATCCACATTTTACTTGGTTTTCTCATCTTTGATTTGTGCAGGAACATATTGCACTAGATTAAGGGTCTCTTCATCATCGGCCACTGATGACGAGGAAGTTGGAACAGACACTGATAGAAATGTATGTCCTACAAGCCAATCATTACTAACTCTTTGACATTTCTAGAAATATCTCATTCAATTAATTTGAAAAATCTTCATTACTAACTATTATTAGATGCATACATCGTAATGAAGTCCTTGATCACATTGAATCGTGATGAAATCATAATAATAAGATTGATCATCTAAGGGTATGTAATCTAAAAGTTTCTAGTCATAGGTTCCTTGAGACAGGACATCAAGGATCAATATAGACTAGTGTGTGTGATGTCATATGATAAGGATGGCTGATCTCATTAGTTATTAGTGTGGAGATACTGAGATACACATACATGTGTTCATTAGTCGAATGAGTTCACTAAACTGACCAAATTAGAAACCCTGATGACATCTTATCGAACTGTCAATCAGAGTTTTCTATCATCAAGATTGCATAGTTGGACCTTTGACCTGAGTCACCAAAATGCCTTGTTGGGCAGAACTTGTGCTTTGACCATTAACTTATGGATCACCGTTTAGATAGTCCAGTATAGCGATAGATCAGGTATAAGAAAAACTTGATAGAGGCAATTGCATAGACAACATATGATCGTCCACTCTCAGTAAATGAGAGTGAATGTCCTACGGAATAGTACTCTAAATCCCTATCTAGGGTAGAGAGGATAATTGGAAAAGGAGTTCTCCATTTGATCCAATTTTGAGTACAAGATCCTATAGAGTCGGTATACTAAGGAGTTGATAGTCGATGCTGTACTCCTTTCTGACCGAAACATTGAATACGCAAGAGTTTATATCCATACAGTAACTGATGTTGGAAAGGCTCAATGGAGATAAGGCTATCCCTATAGCCATTTGGGATTATAGGATGTGGCTTATACGTACCTTTATGATCGGAAGGTCGATTAATCTGTTATCAAATAATGGATTTAATTTAATTAAATATAATTGTTCTATTTTAGTTAGGCCTCAACCAAATGGGCTATTGGGCTTAGCAAGTCATACACATAAGTACTTATCCATAAGTATAGAGGCAAGGGCGTAATTTATGGAAATTTTGAGTTTTTATGAAAAATTTTAAATTCTCTATAAATACCAATGGTTTTAGCCAAACATTTTCTAGTCAAAGGTGAAAACCACATCCTCAGCCTCCTCTCTACCTTCTCCTTTCTTTTGAAGGTGTTCATAGGTGATGGAGCTCCTTTTGGGAAGAGTTCTCGAGGCTAGTGCGAAGGGAGAACCTGATGTTGATGAAGTTCTTATAGATACCGCTAGAGACCGGGAGCAGAATCTGGTCCTCGTCCAGACCAGGAGCTGTCAGAAGAGAAATTGTTCAAGCCGCCATCTTGAGAACACTGATTCACTTGCCGGTTAACAAGGTGCTGATCTGCCGAGTCTCGACGAAATCCTGCAAGAATTCCATGCAAGAGAGGGGTCCTGAAGGGATGAACATACATTCAGTTTCTCCCTTCTTAGTCCGAGGGAGGCCGAGAAGGAGCTCAGCCTCTTAAAGAAGAACCATACACTCAAAGCTGCTAAACATGAACGTGTGAGTGTCGGGATGCCACAACTCAACAAGAGCTCCCATCAAGCTGAAGTCAAGGGAGTAGCCTGAATATTGCTTAGCATGGATCAAGAGCCCAGTCAAGCCCCAATCTCGAAGAATCGCTCTGACTGACAAGCCGAGGACGTCAAACAAGCTGGAAAGCCAGGGAGGAGAGCAATACCGGCGAGGCCCAAGGAAGTTTGGGTAATCCTACACCCAAACAAGAGGTAAAAAATAATTCTTTAAGAAAAAAGAAGAAGAAAGTGGTTGAAAGCTAAAATTGGCAGCGAACTTACCAAGTCAGCGTCGATTCTGGCCTTCAAATGACCCGGGACGCTTGAAATACCTCGAACCGAACCAACACACTGCTTTTTCGAAGGAGGAGCCATCCTGGGTGTTGGTAGGACGATCTGGTCATCCTAAGAGGTGTTTATATAAGGGAAATCGGTCCCGATTTGAATCGAATTCGGATTCGGTCAAAACAGGAAACTAAAATCGAACACACCCCCGAAGTGGGGGCGCGCAGGCCGCACCCCCAAACCTAGGGTGAGTTGGCCGCACCCCCCAACTGAGGGCGCGCAGGCTGCGCCCCCGGTTCGGGGGCACGTTCGGTCAAAATCTTTGAAAATTCCTCAAAAATTCTAAAAAATTTAGAAAAATTCAGAAAAATTTGTTAAATCAAATTTATTTATGTTTGGTCTTTATTAAGGTCGAGTGGACATCACTGTCCATTCGGAAATAACATTTTGATGAAAGACAGAAATTGCTCACGGAAACAGAAGAATGGACATGGGAAACCCCCATAACCTGCCGACTAGCATATAAGTCGCTAGTCGTGTGTTATTATCTTATGCATTATTTGTTGAAGACCATGAGCACAGAGAAGACTTGACCCGAGATCCCCTTCATCAAAATCTACGACGGTCGGGTCATCTCTAATGCTCACGGATAAGCCAATGTTGTGCTGTGAGGGACGATGGTTCCCGAATGGGTATCTAGACCTCGTAGACAATCTATATCTTCAACTATTTGTTATACAAGTTTTGTCTTGTTTTATTGAGCCCAGCATGCATCATGTAGCATTAGTTGCATTACATTTTTTTTTGTCACTGTATTCATCATTTCATAATCTTCACCTTCTCACTAATCTTTAAACCTTTTATCCTAATCCCGATCATTCTGAATCCCACTGTGTTTTCTAATCCCACCGTGTTTTCTAGTCCTGTAGACACGCCAATTTGGCCTTATTTAGAGCTTAAACCATTATTCCATTGGCAACATCTCTTTTAGACCATCAAAATCAAGTTGAACCACCCTTTTTCTTTAGCCTAGGTGCTTATTGGAAATATGAAGATCATTTGCTAATTTCTAATCAAATCCGTGTTTGCCGAACAAGAGACTCTTGGTGGTGTGCCAGATTATGCTTTTCCCAGCATATCATCTACTTGAAAATTTTTCACAGGATTATGTGTACATCCAATGAAGAAATCTTCAACACAAATAATCTTCCTCTCTGAGTCCTCTTTTTAATGCAACAAACGGCATTCAATTCTGATCTCCCATTTGTTTGCAGCGCCCTTTGGAAGTCAGATGCGCAGTTCTGTCCGCACGCAGCACCTATCAAGCCCAATTGCATTCAAGCCCAGCCCATTGGGCCCATATCTGACCAATTCACGACCTTACCTTCCTTTTTCCTCCTCCATATCACTTTTTATAGTATCTGGAAGCTTCATGGTCGAAATTAGCATCATCTAATGATGGCAATCCAACTTGTTGTCTTGTATATCAAGACTTGCCATTTTTAGACTAGATTTGTTTCCTCTTCAAGTGGAGGCATATTTTGAGCATGGAGAAGGTGATCCACGGTTTTCAATATCTCTCAATCATTTAGGTAAGTTTCTAGATACCTCAGGATGAAAATCAGCAACATTAATTGAAGGAAATCCAACCTATGGTCGGATGTATCAAAACTTGCTATTTTTTGACCTGGTTCTCATCTCCTATAAAGGGAGACTCATATGAACGACCTAAGAAGGGCATCCCCATCCTCCAGCACTTCTCTCTTCGTCCTCCAGCCACCCTAGGCTCTTCCCAATCTCCTCAAATAGTTCTATCTTCGTCCCGGTGCCCGGAGATCATCCCAAAGTGAAGAAGAAGCCGGTCTATGCTCCAACGTGCTGCACTGCTGATCATCGGCTTTTACAGATCTTTCTAGTCATTTTATGACCAGACTTACTTCATACGAAGTGTTACACATCAAGATATCCTTCATCTCCAACAAACAGAGATCAATTCTGACATTTCCTCTGCTTGTTATGGCTTCAACACCGGCGCTGCACAGACAGATCCGAAGTCTTCTCTTCTAAGTTACCATCTTCTTAGTCAATTTTAGTACACTTAATGGTGGATTAAACCTATGCATCCTTCATAGAAATTATTCCCCGGTGAGTTATCTTTTATCTCCAACAAGAATAATTCAATTTGGATATCTGTGGTGCCCATAGCATGTCCTACATCGACATTGTGCTGGGAGTTTCCAGAACTTCACTGCCTAAGATCCGGCTTATCAGGTAAATTCAGATTACTTATCATAATATTCAGGCAAACTTGTCTTCATATCAAACCACCCTCGGTGAGTTATCTTTATTTTGAAATAAATTTCACTTGATTCTTACATCGGTGCTGTCCTCTACGGTCTCTGCATCAGAGCCGCGCATTTTACATTAAATCTGTCCAACCCGGTTGCCACTTTGCCTGGGTTGTGTTGTCTTTAACCATTTATATTCTTTTTTCTTCATTCAAATCATTTAGTTCATATTTAAGCATCATTTTTATTCTATTTTCATCATTTTATACATCATCAAAAAACCAAAAAAAGGGGTTAGGGCTAACCCCGAATCCGGTGAGTTTGTTTTCAATTGTCGTTTTATGTTATTGTTTTTACAAGTTACTACACTTCACTTAGTTCTAATCCTTCTTCACTTGTTTTCTTGTCTTATTGTCTTCTAGTTGCACAAATACATCAAGCTAGCATTGGTTGGACTCTTCTTCATCGGCCGGCCGAAGAAGAAGAAGGTTGAACCCGCACACACTTTCTCCCACGCTAAGGTACACGGTCAAATTCAACTTTCTTTCTATTTTCATTCCATAAAGCGGAGCCCACGGCTCCTGGCGACCACAATTTATCTTATCATGTTATAAGTTCATCTCCTCCTCACTCTCCTCCCACATGACCCGAACCATCTCCGGTGCTCGAGCGACGCCGTGAGATGAAAGTTCGGGGATCAATGTGAGTGTGGGACCAAGGTGAGGACATTTTACCGCTTTCCGAGTGTTTTCAATTCACTTCCCTTTTTCCCCAATTCCATCCATCTTTCACCTTCTCTTGAGGTGCCGATCCGGAACCCGTTTTCTGGAGTCGACAGCTTTTTGGCGACCACGGTGGGACAACCAATGTCTTTAACCGTGCTAGCTTGATTTGTTTGTGCAACTAGTTTCATTCTAATTCAATTCTAGTCACTAGATTGTTTGTTTTGTTGCATGATTGCTTGTCTTGTTTGCATATCGCATGCTCTATTTACTTCATTTCATTTCATGTTTTTGCACATTGATTGCTTCTTCTCCTCTTACCCTCCATTTTTACTTTTGCATTAGCTTTTTGCATCGGGTACCGGACTTGCTCCGATCCGTAGGGCATTCGAGGCGGGGGCTCTCTCTCCCAACACACCCTCACCCTCCAAACACCTTCTTGGTGGATTCTTACCTCTCTTCTGGGATATTCCTTCCTAGTTGATTTGGTGGTTTCCATCAAGACCTCCATAAGTCCCCATCCGTGGAGTATTCCTCTCCGCACGATTGGGCCGGTTGTACCACTTTCCCAAAACCCGAAGAACCCAAGTACCTACTCGTGGTGATTGAGTGATAACCTTAGGTCTTGAAGATTGAAGCAATAGGAACCATACCTACTTGAGTGAACAATTGCTAACAATCTATCTAATCTAAGGTTTCAACCCAAAATTTGTCGAGTAGTCATTTTAAAAACTTGTTTGCACAACTTGCTTGCTCACAACAATAGAAAACAACCAAAAAAAAATTTTCTTACAAAAAACCTAAACAAAACAAAACAAAAACCTTTTTAATTTTGTGTTCAACTTGTTTTCCAAACAACCAAATTGAAACAAAACAAAATCAAACAAAACAAAAAATAAAAAAATATCTTCAATTGTGTGCTTTGATTACTCTCTTTTCAAACCATCTTTCTAGAAGGATTGACATGATGCCCATGATGCTAAAGTCCGGAAGCCACGTTGGGAGGTCGGACTACTACAAGAAACAAGAGTACGGGGAAGGTCTCTACAAGCTCCAACAACAACCCGAGAGCCATGTCAATGCTGCTATGGAACCTGAAGTGCAAGGGGATGCCCATCAGTCCGCTTCATTTAGTATAGAACAGGCTCTTAAGGATCTATCTTTTCATCTTGATCCCAATACCTTGTCATTCATACAATCTATAGTGAAGGGCAAGATGCCTATTAATCATGGTGCAGCCAAAGTCAACCGAGCTGCCTCACCTCCCCAATCGGCAGTTCAACCTCTTACCACAACCCCACCTGGGCAGTCCTGCCATGTTACTTCACCTACTCACCCCATTGTGGGTCATTCTTCAGTTCGCACACCAACCCACCTCCCTCCCATCCAGGTGCCACATGCACACCCCCTGGTGAATTCCTCCCCACCTGTTGCCAAGGATAAAGAAACCATTGAATTTCCCCTCTATACTATCTACATCCCCCCATCACAAATGCCAACCTACCATCGCTACAATGGCTCAGGTGATCCCTTCACCCATCTCAATGATTTTCTGAGCAAATCATCTCGATGGCATAATGATAGAAAGACCCTTGCCTTTCTTTTTAGGAGATCTTTAGAGGGTGTAGCACTAGATTGGTTTTTTTCATTGAACGAAGTAGAGATATGGGATTTCGAAATTGTCAAGGCCAAATTCTTGAAACGATATGGGCCAGGCTATTCAATAATTGGGGAAGCAAAAGAAGATGTGAAATTAATGCGATATTCTGATGAATTGAGGCCCAGGCTTGAGAGGAGCATTGATGCTATGAACCAACCTAGGAGCCCTCTCCAACCTCACCCAGATCATCATCTTCAGCCAACTCCTCGACGCCAGTTGATTAGGCCACCCATGCCACAATCTCGGCTGGACATGCAACCAGTGTCAATGGCACAATCAATTGTGCACAATCAAGCTCCTCATGTCAATTGTGCCAACACCTCACTATCAAAATCAAATTCTCAGCCTATTTCACCAACAACCCCTCGGCTAGCCACGCAAGCCTTGGCCCCTCAACCCACTTCACCAATGGTCCCTCGGCCAATCATTCATCCTAAGCCGATCGAGCAAACCCCGGCTTCTCAACCAATCCCACAACATAGGGATCCTCCTCAGTTGGTTGCACAACAACCAATCATTTCTTCTATTACTCTTGCCCCAACAAAGGAACCAATCACTCATACTATTCTTGCTCCTGCTGTAGTAGAAGATTCAGACACTTCGACCCTTCAAGCTCCTGCCCTTGCAGAGGAATTAATAACTCCAACCATTTGTGCTCCCGCCATGGCGAAGAATCGACTTCTCATCAAGATCAAAGTCATCTAGTAGGGGAGGTCGAACCAAACCCTTCTACCTTTTTGGAATCCCCTAGACTAGGCATGCCCTCTTCTATAGAACATCCTGAGGAGAAGCCTACTATAGGGAGCTTAGACGAAGGAATCATAAACTTAGTTGATTGTCAATCCAATGATGGACTAGGCAAGGATTTGTCGTGCATTGATCAACTGTTACCATCATTGGAATTGATCAATGAAGATGGTCGATTGAATTGACCCCCGAATCGGGAAGTAAGGAGACCGAATTGGTCCATAAAATAGGGAATGAATCGACAAGCCTCCTGAAGGATGTAGACCTTAGCAAGGGGATACTGGGACCTCCTCCAACTAGGAAGGTAAATCCTTTAGCATCAATCTTAGGGCCACGACCCTTACCCCATTCTTCTCCTAGGCAACAATCCGGCCCATGGGCCCATGATCAATCAATCTTAGGGCCACGACCCTTTCTTTATTCTCCTCCAAATCAACGATCGGGCCCATGGGCCTACAATTCCTCAATCTTAGGGCCATTGCCCTTTCTTTATCCTTCTTACAACCATCAATCAGGCCCATGGGTCCAAAATATGTCAATCTTAGGGCCATGGCCCACACTTTATCCCACTCAACTGGGCCTTTATGCCCCTTTCTCATGCTCTTACACCCCTTTTCATCAACTGGGCCCATGTGCCCCTTTCCATCAGCCGGGCCCATGTGCCCCCTTTATCCAATCGGGCCCACGTGCCCCTTTCCTTCAACCGGGCCCATGCGCCCCTTTTCATCAACTGGGCCCATGTGCCCCTTTCCATCATCCGGGCCCACGTGCCCACAATTCACCTCAATCGGGCCCACGTGCCCATAATTCACCTCAACCGGGCTCACATGCCCATGTTTTTCTGCAACCGGGCCCATGTGCCCAAATTTCTTCTAAATCGGGCCCACGTGCCCACAATTCACCTCAATCGGGCCCATGTGCCCATAATTCACCTCAACCGGGCTCACATGCCCATGTTTTTCTGCAACCGGGCCCATGTGCCCAAATTTCTTCTAAATCGGGCCCACGTGCCCGCAAGTCACCTCAACCGGGCTCACATGCCCATGTTTTTCTACAACCGAGCCCATGTGCCCAAATTCCTTCTAAATCGGGCCCACGTGCCCACCTTCCAACAAACTCGGGCACACATGCCCACACTCCTTCAACTTTGGGCCTGTATGCCCCCATTTCTTCACCCTCGGGCCCACGTGCCCATAATTCTCTCCAATCGAGCCCATGTGCCCTTAACTTTTCTAAATCGGGCCCACGTGCCCGCAATTCACCTCAACCGGGCTCACATGCCCATGTTTTTCTACAACCGGGCCAATGTGCCCAAATTCCTCCTAAATCGGGCCCACGTGCCCACCTTCCATTAACTTTGGGCATACATGCCCACACTCCTTCAACCTCGGGCCTATATGCCCCCATGTCTTCACCATCGGGCCTGTGTTCCCATACTTCTTCAAAATCGGGCCCCCGTGCCCCCACTTCTTCGAATTCGGATTTGCGCACCCATACTCTTCAATGGCGCCAGCGAGCCCATCACAAATCACAATCTTGCTCCGAACCATCTAAATTGGGCTGGTGTGCCCGCTCTTTTCGTTGGGTCCCTCGGGCTCAACCTTCAATCGGGCCTTCGAGCCCATCACATCCAATTGGGCCCTCATGCCCATCAACATCAGCGGGCACTCGGCCCGCATTCAACTCTTGGGCCCACGTGCCCCCGATTCCAACCCTTCCCGGGCTTTCAAGCCCACTATCAACTCTTCGGCCCAAGAGCCCACTTTAGCACACTTTTGTTTTCAAAACATGTTTTTTTCCTTTTTGCATTCTCTTTCCTTTTCCAAATTTTATTTTCAAAAAAAAAATCAAGGTAGAGAAATTTCCGGGGTGATACCACAATCTTTGCCTTTTACATCATTAATTTTGACTCCGCCATGCTAAATCAGATCCTCCACATCTTTCACTTCATAATATGACTATGAATCATCAATCCAATGCAATATGGTGCATATCAACAATGGAAGCAGTTGGGCAAGGCAAGGCAAGGCATGGCAGACAAGGCAAAGCAAGCACAAGCAAAGCCGTCATCAACAATGAACTTCTCCTTCTCTCAGGTATTACATGAAATTGCATTCATTATCATCATGTCATCCACAAGGCAATATTTTTTTTAAATGATTTTGAATTTCACATGACAATCTTACTTGAGAGAAAGTTTTGATTGATGATAACTACTTTTTATCTTATCCTAATGAATTCTTTACAATGCAAAGCATGTTTACAATTGATTCACCTATGGAATGTTATCTACCTCAAAAATGGAGAGAACTACCAGTATGACTTGAGTCCACATGTCATAGGTTGTTGTCTAGGAGTCGAGGGTAGATACCATTCTACACACACAACACGTCCTGATCCCAGAATCCGGATGACTTGACACCCGAGAGAAGCTAGGCAAAGCTTAGAGATGGAAGGAAAACCCTTACCCTACTCTCTTCTATTCGGTCCAAGATAGGTGAAGGGGATTAGAAGGGGAGAGTATCGAAAGCATCCACCGCCTTAGTAGGAGGCCGTCTCGAAAGGTCCAACTTCTCAAAAGAAAAGGGTACCAAAAGATGGGCAATGAACCCCACAGGTTTAAACAAATATGGGCCTGTCTGAATGAGTACCCAAAAATGCAGAAAATGAAAAAAGGCACCAAAAGATGGGCAATGACCCCACAGGTCAAAGCACCTGTCCGAATGTGTGCCACAAAAATATGTTTGTCGATAAAGAAGAAAAGACCCGAAGAGGCCGAACCCCAACAGGCAATTGGTTGTAAGTAGAGAAATCCCTCTCGACATCTCCAAAGCCTATCAAGGACTTTCCTTCAATTCTTCATTCTTACCCCCAAGGTGTGGGTGAACCAACCAAATCAAAGCTAAACTCTAGCCGATCAAAGGTTGAAGGTCAAAAGATTCTGGGTAAGGAACCCCATTTTGCACATGGTATCTACATTTGAACCTAGAAGAACAACCAAGTGATGAGAACTTGTGTCAATACTGAATTTTCTCTCCCCAAAAAAATATTTTCAAAAAAAACTACAAAAAAAATTGAATATCTTCAAAAACTCCAAAAAAATAAATATTTTCAAAAACTCAAAAAAAAATAAAATAGCATTTTCAAAAATCTCCAAAAAATTGAATCTTTTTAAAAGAAAGAAAACTTCATTTTCAAATTCCAACAAAATTTTTTAAAAAAAATTTTTTTCATCACCATGCTTGGTTTGAATTCCTGTCTTTACATTCATTGTATATTTGCTACTTTATTTTTGCACTCTTAAGAAGGCTATTACCCCTTGACAAAGGTCAAGGCATACTGCAACTTGCAAGGGGGATAAGCCGCATTGTTGTTCTAATCTCTTCCTTCTAAGTGTTTCAGGCACAAAAAAAACTTTACACCCCTTGACAAAGGTCAAGGCAAACTGCAACTTGCGAGGGGGATAAGTCATATTGGCATTCTAATATCCTTTTTCTAGTGTTTCAGGCACGAAGAACAAATGAGAAGAACTTCACAACAAGGCGAAGCTCGCCACTTCCCTCCCCAAGGATTCTTAGGAGGAGGTGCCACCATGACCTCGATCTCAACTTCGTCGAGGAGCATTTTCAAGATTTCAACAAGGCGATGCTCGCCACTTCCCTCCCCTAAGGATTCTTAGGATGAGGTGTCACCATAACCTCGGCTTCAACTCTACCGAGGAGCTTTCTTTGCAAGACTTCAATGAGGCGATGCTCGCCACTTCCCTTCTCTAAAGATTCTAGGAGGAGGTGTCACCATAACCTCGGCCTTAATTTTGCCGAGAAACTTTTTGCAGGCGATGCTTCCCACTTCCCTCCCCTGAGAATTCGCAGGAGGAGGTGTCATCATTACCTCGGCCTCAACTTTGCCGAGAAGCTTTTGTTCTGTGTCCTCATTAGGACACATGAACTCTTTTGTGAGAATGCATGTCATCACACCGCAAACTCACCGTTATCATTTCCTTTCTTAGCATATGTTAGGTGCATTACTATTTATTTTATGCATTGATGTTGAAGACCGTGAATGCAAATAAGACCAGGCCCGAGATCCCCTTCATCAAAATCTACGACGGTCGAGTCATCTCTAATGCTCACGGATAAGCCAAAGTTGTGCTGTGAAGGACGATGGTTCCCGAATGGGTATCTTGACCTCATAGACAATCTATATCTTCAACTATTTGTTATACAAGTGTTGTTTTGTTTTCTTGAGCCCAACATGCATCATGTAGCATTAATTGCATTACATTTTGTTTTATCATTAAATACATCATTTCCCAAACTTCACCTTCTCACTCTCTCGACCATTCTAAATCCCACTGTGTTTTCTAATCCCATCGTGTTTTCTAGTCCCACCAACCTTTCTAATATCCCACCGTGTCTGTTAATCCCACCATGTTCGGTAATCACCTTGTGCCTTCAAATCTTTTATTTCTATCCCCACTGTGACCACTGCAACACCCTTCTTGCTATTCATCCAACCGTGGCAGTCAATTCGTCCCGCCAAGGGCCTTCTATTTGATCAAAACTTGCACCGTCATTATCTTCACGGTCTGTGCTTTAACATTTGCCTTTCGGAATTTGAGATCATTCCATTCCGAATTGAATCTTGTCTCATGGAAGACTTAAATGAATCTAAGAGCCTGAATGTTCTCGATTGGTATTCTTTTACTTTTTCAAAACAAATCTCTTTTTAAATTTTAGCCCATCACAGTACAGGAACACCGCAAAGATCGGGTTACCGGCTGATGATGAACCTACGAACCCATGTTTCGGGGACTCCCCACCGCGTTGGGGGTTGGCTATTCTTCTCTCGTGCCAATGGCACATCTCTTACCAATCGAACATATGAAGACTTGATGAAACATGGCAGTTAACCAGGAGACTTGAAGAGATTCTCTTTGCCGAATTTGGTCGTTGAGCGTGTCTATATCTACACCTTGATGCCACCTTTTCAGTCCATCGCTATTTCGCTCTGCTGCATTCCATTACCACTCATTTCGCTTCTCTACATTCCTCTACATTTCACTCCGCTATGCTACATGCCATTCCCTTGCAAAGCCGACATCAAGGCGAGGCAAGCTGTAGACACGCCAATTTGGCCTTATTTAGAGCTTAAACCATTATTCCATTGGCAACATCTCTTTTAGACCATCAAAATCAAGTTGAACCACCCTTTTTCTTTAGCCTAGGTGCTTATTGGAAATATGAAGATCATTTGCTAATTTCTAATCAAATCCGTGTTTGCCGAACAAGAGACTCTTGGTGGTGTGCCAGATTATGCTTTTCCCAGCATATCATCTACTTGAAAATTTTTCACAGGATTATGTATACATCCAATGAAGAAATCTTCAACACAAATAATCTTCCTCTCTGAGTCCTCTTTTTAATGCAACAAACGGCATTCAATTCTGATCTCCCATTTGTTTGCAGCGCCCTTTGGAAGTCAGATGCGCAGTTCTGTCCGCACGCAGCACCTATCAAGCCCAATTGCATTCAAGCCCAGCCCATTGGGCCCATATCTGACCAATTCACGACCTTACCTTCCTTTTTCCTCCTCCATATCACTTTTTATAGTATCTGGAAGCTTCATGGTCGAAATTAGCATCATCTAATGATGGCAATCCAACTTGTTGTCTTGTATATCAAGACTTGCCATTTTTAGACTAGATTTGTTTCCTCTTCAAGTGGAGGCATATTTTGAGCATGGAGAAGGTGATCCACGGTTTTCAATATCTCTCAATCATTTAGGTAAGTTTCTAGATACCTCAGGATGAAAATCAGCAACATTAATTGAAGGAAATCCAACCTATGGTCGGATGTATCAAAACTTGCTATTTTTTGACCTGGTTCTCATCTCCTATAAAGGGAGACTCATATGAACGACCTAAGAAGGGCATCCCCATCCTCCAGCACTTCTCTCTTCGTCCTCCAGCCACCCTAGGCTCTTCCCAATCTCCTCAAATAGTTCTATCTTCGTCCCGGTGCCCGGAGATCATCCCAAAGTGAAGAAGAAGCCGGTCTATGCTCCAACGTGCTGCACTGCTGATCATCGGCTTTTACAGATCTTTCTAGTCATTTTATGACCAGACTTACTTCATAATAAGTGTTACACATCAAGATATCCTTCATCTCCAACAAACAGAGATCAATTCTGACATTTCCTCTGCTTGTTATGGCTTCAACACCGGCGCTGCACAGACAGATCCGAAGTCTTCTCTTCTAAGTTACCATCTTCTTAGTCAATTTTAGTACACTTAATGGTGGATTAAACCTATGCATCCTTCATAGAAATTGTTCCCCGGTGAGTTATCTTTTATCTCCAACAAGAATAATTCAATTTGGATATCTGTGGTGCCCATAGCATGTCCTACATCGACATTGTGCTGGGAGTTTCCAGAACTTCACTGCCTAAGATCCGGCTTATCAGGTAAATTCAGATTACTTATCATAATATTCAGGCAAACTTGTCTTCATATCAAACCACCCTCGGTGAGTTATCTTTATTTTGAAATAAATTTCACTTGATTCTTACATCGGTGCTGTCCTCTACGGTCTCTGCATCAGAGCCGCGCATTTTACATTAAATCTGTCCAACCCGGTTGCCACTTTGCTGGGGTTGTGTTGTCTTTAACCATTTATATTCTTTTTTCTTCATTCAAATCATTTAGTTCATATTTAAGCATCATTTTTATTCTATTTTCATCATTTTATACATCATCAAAAAACCAAAAAAAGGGGTTAGGGCTAACCCCGAATCCGGTGAGTTTGTTTTCAATTGTCGTTTTATGTTATTGTTTTTACAAGTTACTACACTTCACTTAGTTCTAATCCTTCTTCACTTGTTTTCTTGTCTTATTGTCTTCTAGTTGCACAAATACATCAAGCTAGCATTGGTTGGACTCTTCTTCATCGGCCGGCCGAAGAAGAAGAAGGTTGAACCCGCACACACTTTCTCCCACGCTAAGGTACACGGTCAAATTCAACTTTCTTTCTATTTTCATTCCATAAAGCGGAGCCCACGGCTCCTGGCGACCACAATTTATCTTATCATGTTATAAGTTCATCTCCTCCTCACTCTCCTCCCACATGACCCGAACCATCTCCGGTGCTCGAGCGACGCCGTGAGATGAAAGTTCGGGGATCAATGTGAGTGTGGGACCAAGGTGAGGACATTTTACCGCTTTCCGAGTGTTTTCAATTCACTTCCCTTTTTCCCCAATTCCATCCATCTTTCACCTTCTCTTGAGGTGCCGATCCGGAACCCGTTTTCTGGAGTCGACAAGTCCCACCGACCTCTCTAATATCCCACCGTGTCTGTTAATCCCACCATGTCTGTCAATCCCACCATGTTCGGTAATCACCTTATGCCTCCAAATATTCTATCACCACTGTGGCCATAGAAACACTTCCTTGCTATTCATCCCACCATGGTTGCCAATTCACCTCTTCAAGGGCCTTCTATTTGATCAGAACTTGCACTATCACTAACTTCACAGTCTATGCTTAAACATTTGCCTTTCAGAATCTGAGATCATTCCATTCCGAATCAAATCTTGTCTCTTGGAAGACTTAAATGAATCTAAGAGCCTGAATGTGCTCGATTGGTATTCTTTTACTTTTTCAAACAAATCTCTTTTTAAATTTTAGTCCATCACAGTACAGGAACACCACAAAGATCGGGTTACCGGCTGATGATGAACCTACGAACCCATGTTTCGGGGACTCCCCACCGCGTTGGGGGTTGGCTATTCTTCTCTCATGCCAATGGCACATCTCTTACCAATCGAACATATGAAGACTTGATGAAACATGGCGGTTAACCAGGAGACTGGATGAGATTTGTCTTGCCGAATCTGGTCGTTAAGCATGTCTATATCTACACCTTGATGCCACCTTTTCAGTCCATCACCATTTCGCTCCACTACATTCCACTATGATCCATCTCGCTTCACTACACTTTCTCTACGTTTTACTCCGCTCCGCTACATGCCATTCCATTGCAAAGCCGACATCAAGGTGAGGCAAGCTGTAGACATGCCAAATTGGCCTGATTCGGAGCCACAAACTCTTATTCCATAGGCGAAATCCTTTACTTGACCATTATTTGATCCGGATTACCTCATGGAGATGAGCTAAGGACATTGGTGGAGCCCCTTGTGAGTTGAGAATGGACCAATGATTTCCGGAATGATGCCGAAACCTTCAAGCGAGAGCCGCGCGTGAACTGTAAAAACACAAAGCTTGCTCGATGACCGACCTTGAATGGTCCATAATTGAAGGTCTCGGGAGTCCCGCATGTGTTCTGTAACGTTCAGGGTTTCCGGGAAGTCATTTCGATAAGCATCGGTCAATGACGACTTTCATTACGGCTTTTTTGATCTGTACTGACACGGCTATCCCGGACCACGCGTTAGGCCTTTCCGGTCATCACCGGGTCTTTTCGGGTCATCCGGGTCGATTCTAGCCGAATATTTTCATCAATCATGGCCATACGTCCGGTTCAGTCAATTTTAGGGTTTCCCGGCTTTTCCGAGTTTTGATTCACGTTTACCGGGTTAATTTTAGATTTTTCGATGACATCAGTTTTTTCGATCATACTGGACTTGTTCGGTCATCATTTTAAGTCATCCCGAGTTGACCTGAGATTTCTCGACCGGAACCGTGCTATTTCGGATCTTCGCCACGGATTTCGGCTTTTCGCGAGAGGGTAAACCGGTAGAAAGCCCCGTGGGAACGTCTCGGGAGTCATACCGGCTGGTTTACCGACTTGAGGAGGTGCGGTTGAAAGTCCTCTTTCCAACACAACAAATGGGAGGCAAATCGGACATCCCGTTTGCAGGATATGGCTCGCGAAACGCGCGCATAGGAGAGAGAGTCTACCGCACCCCCGCTCCCTTTGAAAAGGGAGGGTGCGCCTTGCGCGCCCTCAACCTGAGGGCGCGCCCTGAGCGCCCTCAAACTGGGGGCGCACCCTGCGTGCCCCCGGTTCCTTTGAAAAGCGGGGGCGCGGTCGGTTTCCGAAAATCGGAAATTACCCCAATTAGCACCTTCTAAATCGTTTTTTTGGAAGGTTTATGTCGAAAATTTTCGATTATTTGTACCGCGCCCCCGGTTCGGGGGCACGTTACATATATCAAGTTGATTTTTAGCAATTTACGGATGTTTCCGGCGAATTTTAGCAGTGAGACGCGTACCGCGCCCCCAGTCCCTTTGAAACAGGGGGGCACGCAGACCGTGCCCCCAAAGTGAGGGCGCGCCCTGCGCGCCCTCAGGTGGAGGGCTTGCCCTCATCTCTTTTGAAAAGCGGGGGCACGGTCGGTCCAGTTTCCTTTTTTTGCACCGGCTTCCTTTCCCTATAAATTGAGGGCCATTCTCAACGACCCAAGGTTAATCCCCCATGCCTAGCTCATCCAGAGGTCATACAAGCTCTTCTCCAAAGCTGTCCCGATGTCCAAAGGCGATCCGACATTGAGAGATGGATCCCGAAGTGAAGGAGAAGGCTCGATCCGGGCGTTCTGCATCAACCGGCTTCATCGACTTCTGCAGAAAATCCTAGACTCCTTCTGCAAAAGTCTTCAGCATAGAAGTTGTTCCTATCTTCGTCCACTTTCATCTCAAACTAACGGCACTCAATTCCGACTTGCCGTTCGATCGTGGCAGTTGCTGCACTGAGGGCGCGCATACGGGTTCTGTTTTCCAAATTCTCCTACTTTCATAATTTTTACAGACTACTACATGAGGATTTCGGAGAAATCACCAACATTGGAACTCTTCCACTCTATGTCCTCTGTTTACTCCAACAAACTTCACTTGATTCTGACATCGTGATCGTCCGTAGCATTCTCTGTACTAAAGTTGCGCCAGAAGGGTGCAAAACTACCCGAATCGGCTTGTTTTTACTCATCTCGGCTTCAACTCAAGCCGTTTCATCCTATAAGTTTCTCTTAACTCAGTTTATTTACTGTTTTAAAGCATCTTTTAGTTTATTTGCATTATTTTTACATAATAAAATATACACAAAAAAGGGGTTAAGGCTCACCCCGAAGCCGGTGAGTCCAATTCCAATTGCTTCTTTCTCATCTTCTCTCTACAGTTACTACACTTCCCATAGTTCTAATCATTTTATTTCACTTGGTTTATTGTTCTAGTTGCATAGGTTTATCAAGCTAGCATCGGTTGGAGACTCTTCTTCATCGGCCGGCCGAGGAAGAAGAAGGTTGAACCCATATCCTGATCTCCCGCGCTAACGTACACGGTCAAATCAACTCAATCTTGTTGTTATTCTATAAAGCGGAGCCCGCGGCTCCTGGCGACCACCTTTTATTTATGTTCTACTTTCATCCCCTCCTCACTCTCCTTCCACATGACCCGAACCATCTCCGGTGCTCGAACGTCGCCGTGAGATGAAAGTTCGGGGATCAATGTGAGTGTGGGATCGAGGTGAGGAGTCTTTACCGGTTTTCGAGTGTTTTCAATTCACTCCCCTTTTTCCCCGATTCCATATTTCACCTTCTTTTTGAGGTGCCGATCCGGAACCCATTTTCAGAGTCGACAGGGAGCATCTAGAGCAGAAAGAGGAGATTTCTCTAGTCAAGTTGGAAGAGTTAGATGAGGGTGAGAGGTCTTGGTTTGATGAGATCGCAAGGTATTGTCAAGATCAGACATATCCACCTGGATCAAATGCAAAAGAAAAGAAGGTCATTAGGAGAGTATCCCAGAGGTATACCATTCTAGGAAGGGTGCTCTACAAGAGGAGCTTGAGTGGAATCTTGCTTAGATGTGTTGATGAAGAAGAGGCAGAATTGGTGCTTAAGGAAGCACATTCCGGGGTCTGTGGGGGCCAAGTCAATGCTCAAGCTCTTGCCAAGAAAATCATCAGGCAGGGGTATTATTGGCCAACCCTAGAAGAGGATTGCTCCATCTTTGTTCGGCACTGTCATTCTTGCCAACTTCATGCCAATAAGATCCATTCTCCTGCATCTTCCCTCCATCCGATTCATGCCCCATGGCCCTTCGCCATGTGGGCTTTCGATATCATTGGCCTTCTAAGTGATCTTAACTCTGAAATCCATTCCAAATCGTTCATCCTGATGGCAACAAAGTACATCACCAAGTGGGCAGAAGTGGAAGCGTTCATGGAGATCAAGGCATCAACCCTGTGCTCCTTCATCAAACACAACATCATCACCAGGTTCGGGATACCCAGCGACATCATCACCGACAACGGACCGCAATTTCTCTCTCAAGAACTGCGTGATCTTTGCAATAGGTACCGCATTACATTGCATCATTCATCTCCTTATTACTCGCAAGGCAATGGTCAAGCAGAAGCCACCAACAAAACTTTGATTAAAATCATTAAGAAAACCTGTAAGTCTAGCAAGTTCGCGAATTGGCCAGATAAGCTTGTAGATGCCCTATGGGCTTATCGTACTTCTGTACGGACCCCCACTGGTCAAACCCTGTATGCTCTCGCATATGGGATGGAAGCGGTGGTTCCGTATGAAGTACTCCTTCCATTACTCCAAGTTCAACTCGATAGGGACATCCCTGTCGATGAGAGACGAGAATCTCTCCTTGCACAACTTGAACTCCTAGATGAAAGAAGGTTGGCCGCCTCTGAGCATGCCCGGACTTATCAGAACAGATTGAAAAGGTTTAATCAAAAGAGGGTGGTAGAGAGAAAGTTCGAAATCGGTGAGAAGGTAGTCAAATGCATATTCATTAAGCTGGGTGGTCCCGGCTCCAAGTTGCAACCTAACTGGGAAGGGCCTTTTGTTGTAACTGAAAAATATCTAGGCAATGCATATAAGCTAACCAACGCCGATGGAGAAAAATTGAACCATCCATGGAACAGCGTTCACCTCAAAAAATATTTTCCTTAGAGAAGAAAATTGGAGAATTTCTGGTATGATATTAAGTCATCGATCCAAGGGTGTTAGCTAGAAGTCAAGGGTAGACATCACTCTGCACACACAACACCTCCCTATCCTAGAATCCGGATAGCCCAACACTCGAGAGAGGCAAGGCAGAACCATGAAGGCGGAAAGGAAACCCTACCCTATTCTTTTGTATTTAGTCTGAAATAGGTGAAGGGGACTAGAGGAGGATAGTATTGAAAATGCCCGCCGCCTTTGTAGGAGGCCGTCTCATAGGGTGCAAAAGGGTGCCAAAAGATGGGCAATGAACCCCACAGGTTTAAACAAATATTGGCCTGTCTGAATGAGTACCCGGAAGAGTAGAAAAAAAGAAAATGAAGAAAAGGCACCAAAAGATGGGAAATGACCCCATAGGTCAAAGACTTGTCTAAGTAAGTGTCACATGTAGAAAAAAAACCCGAAGAGGCCGAACCCCAACGGGTAATTTGGGCATTAGTAGTGAAACCCTCCTCAACACCCCCAAATCCTATCATAGACTTCCTCTGTTTTTCTTCCATCCTAAAACCCTAGGGTAGGATAAACTATCCAAACTCAGGGTGAATCCAAGCCGATCAAGAGAAGAGGGCAAGAAAGATTCTGGGTAGGGAACCTTTTTCACACATGGTGCTTATCGTTTGAATCTTGATTAAACACTCAAAGTCGATGAATTGTCTTAATACCGGCACATTCTCTACAAAATCCAAAAAAATGAATATTTTAAAAAAAAAAATTAAAATTTTTCAAAAATCCAAAAAAGTCAAATATTTTCAAAAAAAATTGAATATTTTTAAAAAAAATCCAAAAAATGCATCATTTAACTTGGCATGACCTGGATTTTTGTCTTTGCTAGCATTCATATTTATTCTTATGTCTTTCATGTTTCATTTTTGCATTGCATATTTATCTTCCTTATCACCCCATTAAGAGGGCTCCTCCCTTTGACCTAAGTCAAAGTTGGCCGTAATAGGCAAAGGGATGAGTCGTTGTGAAGATCTGATCCTCTTCTATCAAGTATTTTCAAGAACTTAAAAGTAAAAGAGGAAGATTCTATCAATAATAGGATTCTAAGATCAAGAAGGGAGTGACTCTCCCCATAGCAGGTAAGCTTTCTTAACCCTTATCTTATTCATTTTTGGTCATTTTGTTCATATTACCTTGTTAATAAGGCTACCCCCTTGACATATAAGCAAGGCAAGATGACAATAAGCAAGGGGGTAAGCCATAGAGCAGATCTAACCCCTTTATTGAGTATTTTAGAAAAGCAACACGAGTCAAGGAGGGTGAGGAATTACTCGCGGAAAATAGAAGAATCAACATGGGAAGCCCCCATAACTTGCCGGCTAACATATAAGTTATTAGTTGTGTATTATTATTCTATGCATTATTGTTGAAAACCGTGAGTGTGGAGAAGACTTGACCTGAGATCCCTTCATCAAAATCTACGACGGTCGGGTCATCTCCGATGCTCATGGATAAGCCAAAGTTGTGCTGAGAGGGACGATGGTTCCCGAATGGGTATCTTGACCTCATAGACAATCTATATCTACAACTATTTGTTATACAAGTTTTGTTTTGTTTTCTTGAGCCCAACATGCATCATGTAGCATTAGTTGCATTACATATTGTTTTGTCATTGCATACATCCTTTCATAATCTTTACCTTCTCACCCTAATCTCTGAATCATGTATCATAATTCTGATCATTTTGAACCCCACTGTGTTTTCTAATCCCACCGTGTTCTCTAGTTCCACCGACCCTTCAGATATCCCACCGTGTTTGTTAATCCCACCATGTTCGGTAATCACCTTGTGCCTCCAACTCCTTCATTTCTATCACCACTATGGCCATTGTAACAACCTTCTTGCTATTTATCCCACCGTGGCAGTTAATTCATCCCACCAAGGGCCTCCTATTCAATTAGAACTTGTGCCGTCATTATCTTTACGGTATGAGCTTAAACATTTGCCTTTTGGAATTCGAGATCATTCCATTCCGAATTGAATCTTGTCTCTTGGAAGACTTAAATGAATCTAAGAGCCTGAATGTGCTCGATTGGTATTCTTTTACTTTTTCAAAACAAATATCTTTTTAAAACTTTAGCCCATCACAGTACAGGAACACTGTAAAGATCGGGTTACCAGCTGATGATGAACCTACGAACCCATGTTTCGAGGACTCCCCACCGCATTGAGGGTTGGCTATTCTTCTCTCGTGCCAATGGCATATCTCTTACCAATCGAACATAGGAAGACTTGATGAAACATGGTAGTCATCTAGGAGACTTGAAAAGATTCATCTTACCGAATTTGGTCGTTGAGCGTGTCTATATCTACACCTTGATGCCACCTTTTCAGTCCATAACCATTTCACTCCACTACATTCCACTATGATCCATCTCGCTTCACTACATTTTCACTACATTTCACTCCGCTCCACTACATGCCATTCCCTTGCAAAGCTGACATCAAGGTGAGGCAAGCTGTAGACACGCCAAATTGGCCTGATTCGGAGCCCCAGACTCTTATTCCATAGGCTATATTCTTATTTGACCGTTATCTAATCAAGATTACCTCGTGGAGATGAGCTAAGGACGCTGGTGGAGCCCCTCGCAAGTTGAGAATGGACCGATGATTTCCGGAATAATGTCGTAACATTCAAGCGAGAGCAACACGTGAACCGTGAAATCACGAAGCCTACTCAATGACTGACCTTGAATAGTCTTTAATTGAAGGTCTTGGGAGTCCCGCATGTGTTCCGTAATATTTAGGGTTTCCGAGAAGTCATTTCGGTAGTTGTCGGTCAGTGACGGCTTTCGTTATGGCTTTTTCGATCTGTACTGACACGGCTATGCTGGACCACGCGTTAGGCCTTTCCGGTCATCACCGCGTATTTTCGAGTTTTCTGGGTCAATCCTAGCTATATATTTCATTAACCGGGCCCATACGGCCATTTCGGTCAATTTTAGGGTTTCACGGCTTTTCCGAGTTTCGGTTCACATTTAGCGGGTTAATCTCAGATTTTTCGATGATTTCAGGTTTTTTCGACTGTACCAGACTTTTTTGGTCATCATTTTAAGTCATCCCAAGTTGACCCGAGATTTCTCGACCGGAACCATGCTCTTTCAGATCTTCGCCACGTTTTTTGACTTTTTGTGAGGGGGTAAACCGGTAGAAAGCCCCGTGCGAATGTCTAGGGAGTCATGCTGGCTGGTTTACCTACTTGAGGAGGTGCATTTGAAGGCCCTCTTTCCAACGCAACAAATGGGATCCGAATTGGACAACCCGTTTGCAAGTTACGGCTCGTGGAACACGCGCTTAAAAGAGAGAGTCTACCGCGCCCCCGCTCCCCTTGAAAGGGGAGGGCGCGCCCTGTGCGCCCTTAACCCGGGGGCACGCCCTGCGCGCCCCCACTTCCTTTGAAACGCGGGCGCACGGTACATTTTTGGAAACCAGAAATAACCCCGATTAGCACCTTCTAAACCGGTTTTTTGGAAGGTTTCCGCTGCTGATTTTCGTTTATTTTGACCACACCCTTGGTTTTAGGGCGCGTTACGTATGTCAAGTCATTTTTTAGCAATTTCTGGAAGATTCCGGCAATTTTTAGCAATAAGACGCGTAACACGCCCCTGGTTTCTTTGAAACTGGGGGGTGCGCAGACCGCGCCCCCAAGGTGAGGGCGCCGTTGCCTTCACCAGTGCGCCCTCGCCTCCTTTGAAAGCGGGGGCGCGGTCGGTCCAGTTTCCAAATTTTGCATCAGTTTCTCTCTCTATAAATTGAGGGTCATTCTCAATGATCCAAGGTTAATCCCCCATGCCTAGCTCATCCTGAGGTCATCCAAGCTCTTTTCCAAAGCCATCCCGACGTCCAAAAGCCGATCTGACGTCGAGAGATTGATCCCGAGGCGAAGGAGAAGTCCGACTCATGCGTTCTGCATCAATCAAATTCATCAGCTTATGCAGAAAATAAGGAGCTCATTCTGCAAAAGTCTTCGACATAGGAGTTGTTCCTCTCTTCGTCCTCTTTCATCTTCAACTGACAGCACTCAATTCTGACTTGCCGTTTGTTTGTGACGATTTCTTCACTGAGAGCGCGCATCCAGGTTCTGTTTTCTATATCCGCCCAATTTCAGAATTTTTGCAGGCTTCTAAAGATAGATTCCAGAGAAGTCATCAACATTAGATCTCTTCCTCTCCGAGTTATACATCCATAGAAACAAACGGAACTTGATTTTGACATTGGGGTCGTCCATAACATTTTCTGCACCAAAGTCGCGCCAGAAGGGTGCAAAGCTACCCGAACCGGCTTTCTTCAACCAACTTGGCTTCAACTTTAGCCACACACTTCATAAGTCCTTCTTAACTCATTTCATTTAGTTTATTTACTATCTTAAAACATATTTTACTTGCATCATTTTACATAACCAAAAACACAAAAAAAGGGGTTAGGGCTCGCCCCAATCTGGTGAGTTCTATTAAAATTGCTTCTTTGTTTCATCTCTTCTCCTATAGTTTCTACAATTTCCATAGTTCTAATCGGTTTATTTCACTTGGTTTATTGTTCTAGTTGCATAGGTTGATCAAGCTAGCATCGGTTGGACTCTTCTTCATCGGCCGGCCGAAGAAGAAGAAGGTTGAACTCACATCCCAATCTCCAACGCTAAGGTACACACGGTCAAATTCAACTTCTTTCTATTTTCATTCCATAAAGCGGAGCCTGAGGCTCCTAGCAACAACTTTTTATTTATGCTTTAAGTTATTCTATTCCTCACTCTCCTTCCACATGACCTGAACCGTCTTTGGTGCTCGAGCGACACTGTGAGATGAAAGTTCGGGGTTCAATATGAGTGTGGGACCGAGGTGAAAACTTCTTACAGCTTTTCGAGTGTCTTCCGATTCACTCCCCTTTTCCCCTATTATATTCTATCTTTTACCTTCTCTTGAGGTGCCGATCTGGAACCTGTTTTCGGAGTCGATAGGTGGGATTAGCAAACACGGAGGGATTAGAAAACACAGTGGGATTAGAAAGATCGGAATTGGGGTACATGATGGGAAGAAAAGACATGATGCTAGTTGCAAATGAAAAAGGAAAAAGATAGGAACAACTCTTTTGTTGAAGACTTTTGTAGCAGGAGCTCCAGATTTTCTACAAAAGCCGATGAATTTCAATTGCTGTAGAACGCACGGATTGGGCTTCTCCTTCGCTTCGGGATCGATCTCTCGACGTCGAATCAGCCTTGGACATCGGGACGGCCTTGGGAGAGAGCTTAGATGACCTTAGGATGAGCAAGGCATGGGGGGTTCAACCTTGGGTCGTTGAGAATGGCCCTAAATTTATAGAGAATGGAAATCGGTGTAAAATATGGAAACATGACCGACCGTGCCCCCGGCTTTCAAAGGAAGTGGGGGTGAGCAGGGCGCACCCCCACCTTGAGGGCATGCAGGGCGTACCCTCCTGTTTCAAAGAGAGTGGGGGCACGTTATGCATTTTATTGCTATAAATCGCCGAAATCTTCTAGAAATTGGTAAAAATCGACTTGATAAGATGAACGCGCCCCCGACTCGGGGGCGTGGTCAAAATAATTGGGGTAATTTCCAATTTTTGGAAACTGACCGCGCCCCTGTGTTTCAAAGGAAGCAAGGGTGCGCAGGGCGCATCCCCGGACTGAGGGCGCTCAGGGCGTGCCCTACCATTTCAAGGGGAGCGGGGATGCGTTACACTCTCTCTCCTATGCGCGTGTTCCGCAAGCCGTAACTTGCAAACATGATGTCCGATTCAACTCCCGTTTGTTGCGTTGGAAAGAGGGCCTTTAACCGCACCTCCTCAAGTTGGTAAACCAGCCAGCATGACTCTCGAGACATTCGCATGGGGCTTTCTACTGGTTTAACGTCTCGCAAAAAGCTGAAAACCGTGGCGAAGATCCAAAAGGGCACGGTTCCGATCGAGGATTCTCGGGTGAACTTGGGATGACTTAAAATGATGATCAAACAAGTCTGGTAAGATCAGAAAACCCAAAATCATTAAAAAATCCAAGATTAACCTGATAAACGTGAACCGAAGCTCGGAAAAGCTGGAAATAACCGGGAAACCCTAAAATCGACCGAAACGGCCGTATGGCCCTGATTAATGAAAATATTTGGCTAGGATCGACCTTGATGACCCGAAAAGACCCGGTGATGACCAGAAAGGCCTAACACGTGGTCTAAGATAGCCGTGTCAGTACAGATCGAATAGCCATAATAAAGAAGCTGTTATAGACTAACGCCTACAAAAATGGCTTGTCAGAAACCCCGAGTATCACGGAACACACGTGGGACTCCCGAAATGTTCAAGTATGGACCATTCAAGGTCGATCATCGAGCAGGCTTCGTGTTTTCAAGGTTTACGCGCGGCTCTCGCTTGAAGGTTATGGCATTTTTCTGGAAATCATCGGTCCATTCCCAACTTGCGAGGGGCTCAACCAAAATCCCTAGCTCATCTCCACGAGTAATCCATATTTGATAATGGTCAAATAAAGGATATCACCAATGGAATAGGAGTCTGGGGCTCCGAATCAGGCCAATTTGGCATGTCTACAGCTTGCCTTGCCTTGATGTCGGCTTTGCAAGGGAATATCGTGTAGCGAAGCGGAGTGAAACGTAGAGAAAGCATAGAAAAGCGAGATGGAATGTAGTGGAATGTAGTCGAGTGAAATGGCAATGGACTGAAAAGGTGGCATCAAGGTGTAGATATAGACATGCACAACGATCAGATTCAGCAAGATGAATCTCCTCAAGTGTCCTAGATGACCGCCATGTTTCATCAAGTCTTCCTATGTTCGATTGGTAAGAGATGTGCCATTAGCACGAGAGAAGAATAGCCAACCCCCAACACGGTGGGGAGTCCCCAAAACATGGGTTCGTAGGTTCATCATCAGTCGATAACCCGATCTTTGCGGTGTTCCTGTATTGTGATGGGTTAAAACTTTATAAAGAGATTTGTTTTGAAAAATAAAAGAATACCAATTGAGCACATTCAGGCTCTCAGATTCATTTAAGTCTTCCAAGAGACAATATTTGATTCGGAATGGAATGATCTCAGATTCCAAAAGGCAAGTATTGAAGCACATATCGTGAAGATAACGGTGATGCGAGTTTTGATCAAATAGGAGGGCCTTGGCGGGATGAGTTGACTGCCACGGTGGGATGAATAGCAAGAATAGTGTTGTAGTGGCCACAGTGGTGATAGAAATGTAAGAGTTGGAGGCACATGGTGATTACCAAAGACGGTGGGATTAACAAAATTTGGTAGGATTAGAAAGCATGGTGAGATTAGAAAGATCGAAATTGGGGTACATGATGGGAAGAAGGGACCCGATAGGGTTCATAAATATCTAGACAGAAGTAGAAGATCATGAATGATGTATGCAATGACAATGAAAAATGCAATGCAACTAATATTACATGATGTATGCTGGGCTAAACAAAACAAAACTTGTATAACAATTAGTTGAAGATATAGATTATCTATAAGGTCAAGATATCCATTCGAGAACCATCATCGCTCACAGTGCAACTTTTGGCTTATTCGTGAGCATCGAAGATGACCCGACCATCGTAGATATTGATGAAGGGGATCTCAGGTCAAGTCTTCTTCGCACTCACGATCTTCAACAATAATGCATAGAATAATAATACACGACTAACGACATATATGTTAGCCGGCAAGCTATGGGGGTTTCCCATGTCCATTCTTCTGTTTCCATGAGTAATTCCTATCATTCATCAAAATGTTAGTCCCGAATGGATAAAGATTTCCACTCGACCTCAATAAAGATAAAACATGAACAAATTTAATTTAACAAAACATTTAATTATTTTTTTTGAATTTTATAGAATTTTTGATGAATTTTCAAAGAATTTGACCAAACGTGCCCCCGAACTGGGGGCGCGGCCTGTGCACCCCCACTGCGGGGGCGCGTTCGATCCCAGTTTCCTAATTGAACCCAGTTCGAATTTGGTTCAAATTAGGGCCAATTTCGTCTATATAAACACCTCATAGGACGACCAGAACGTCTTACCAACACCCAGGATGGCTCCTCTTTTGAAAAAGCAATGTGTTGGCTCGGTTTGAAGTATTTCAAGAGTCTCAGGTCATTTGAATGCCAGAATCAACGCCAATTTGGTATGTTTGCTGCCAATTTTAGCTTTCAACCACTTTTCTCTTTTTTTTCTTAAGGAATTCTCTTTTACCTCTTGTTTGGGTGTAGGATTACCCAAACTTCCTTGGGCCTCGCCAGTATTGCTCTCCTTGGCTTTTTGGCTTGCTTGACATCCTTGGCTTGTTGGTTAGAGCGACTCTTCGAGATTGGGGCTTGACCGGGCTCTTGATTCATGCCAAGCAATATTCAGGCTACTCTCTTGACTTAGGTTTGATGGGAGCTTTTGTTGAGTTGTGGCATCCCGACACTCACACGTTCGTGTTCAACAGCTTTGAGTGTACAGTTCTTCTTGAAGAGGTGGAGCTCCTTCTTGGCCTTCCTCAGACTAAAAAGGGATAAATTGAAGGTATGTTCATCCCTTCTGGACCCCTCTCTTGCTTGGAGTTCTTGTAGGATTTCGTCGAGTATCGGCAAGTCAGCTTTTTGTTGGCCGGCAAGCGAATCAGTGTTCCCAAGTTGGCAGCCTGGACAGTTTCTCTTTAGACGACTCTTAGTCTAGACGAGGACCGGATTCTGCGCAGTGCAAAGGGTTTCAGGGCTTGCCTTGCTGCGGTGTTCTTGTTCCCTGCGGAAGATGGTTTTCTGCAGGCTGATCAACTCTCGTGCATCAGTGGCATCTGGAGCGATGCACGGTTGGGGCCTTCAGTTCTGGACTTCTTGTACTGTGGACTGTCCGCAGCTTGCATGGGCCATCCTCCCTTCAGCAGTGTGCTTCTACTAGCTTGTTGGGACGACCTCCACTTCAAGTTCGATACAGCCGGTGAGGTGGCCACCAGGTCGTAGCTCTTCCGCCGCAGCCCTTTGTTCCCATATACTACTACACTCGGCTTCGGTGAGAGAGTCGCCAACAACTGTGCATCGGTGAAGAAGAGGCCAGAGTGGCGTGCTTACTTTGCCTCCATGAACTATTCTAGCTTCTTGCACTCTTCTGCTGCCCTGATGCAGAAGGACTTCCAGGTGTGCTTTGCGCCCGGCGTTGATCTCCGCCTAGTTACTAGTTCGGCTTTCGTGTTGTACAACACTCACTGTTGTCACTCTCAGATTGGCTTGCCTCGGTATGAGTTGCCCAAGCTTTCCCACCTGCCACCTATCAAGGGCAGGCAGCTTGGCACTGCGGATGATGATGAGGAGGCGATCTCAGCTATTGCCTTGTGGGAGGCGAGTCGGGTGTGTCGCCCAAGCCTCCTAATTGAGGACCCTGGTTGAAAGCGCCGCTACCTCTCCGAGTTGAAGCTTTTGCTCTCCTGAGAGTCTTCATTTCCTACTTTAGCTTGTCAGACATGTTGTGGTTATTTTAAATAAACAATGAATTTTTATATAGCAGATTTTGAGCAAAAATTCAATGAAAATTTACTCTGTTTCAGAAAATTACAAAACAGATGTTGAGAATTATGATGAATATGCCTTGCTATTTTTCAACTCCATGAAAGTTTTTTAATATGAAATGAAGTATTTTCCATGAATTTTAAATTACCTTTTTCCTTTAAGTAATTTTTCAGAGCAAATCGTGAGTCCGATGAATTTTATTTCGGTGACTCCTTGATCGGCTCGATTTTCTAATCAGCATGGTGCCTTCTGAAAATTTTGCCATTTTTAGCAATTTCGGCTCTGAAAAATACATTTTTAGCCATTTCTGACTAAGAAATGCATAGAATTTTCTCCTGAAACCTAAAAAATATTAGCTAGTGATGATAAAAAACATGAACATGCCTAGCTAATTTAGGACCTAAGACATTCAATGTTATGTGAAAAGAGGGATTTTTGGTGGGAATTTAAAAAAAAAATTTCTTCTCAAAATTTTTCGTAGCATATCGCGCATTAGATCGAGATTCTTTTGATGGCGTCATGATTAGCTCGATTTTGTGAACCCTGGGTGACATTTTTAAATTTCTCCCATTTTCACGTTTTTACTCTTTTTAAATACCCTGCAAGGTTAAGAATGCCTCATTTCCATCTGCACACCATCTCTCCTTGCGCATAAGCTCCAGAGCTCCAACTAATTTTCGGGGTTCGAGATGTCCTTAAAGGTCAGTGCTCCTGTTATAAGAAATGTAGATCATGTTATGCTCTTTTAGCTGTTGAGGAGTGTGCGGTCAACGTAGGGCGTTGACCGTGCCCCCTGTCTGGGGGCGTGCTAACTGTGCCCCCAATAGGAGGGTGCAGTCAGCGCACCCTCTCTCTCCAAAGGGTCTAGGGGCGCACAGAGTGCGCCCCTGTTTTGAGGGCGCGCTTAGTGCACCCTTAGATAGAGGGCGCGCATAGCGCCCCCTCCCTCTCGAAAGAGGGGGAGGGCGCGTTCGGCAATTTTTTTTAATGAATGAAATAAATAAAAAAAATATTTATCTAACAATATTTGATTTCAACTTTTCTTTTGGATGCAGATGTCGAGACATGTTCGTCGCCATGTCTCCGATTCTGAGGAGCTCGAGCTCCTGGTAGTCCACGAGGTACGTTTTCTTTTATCCTGCACTTAATGATTAGTTCCTTTGCATTTTGGCCCGGCTAAAATCCCAAATCTCGTGGGACTTGGTGCACACCACCTACCTCGGCCTTTCGGACCTCCAGCAGGTTCGGTTAGAGGAGATGGGGTTTGGGCCCATCTTCTGGGTGACTCCATTTTAGGAGGACCTACCATTGGTGCAGGTCCTCCGAGTCCTGGGACTCAGACTCTTTTTCTGTTCCCCTGGGGGCACATGGTGCCCTCCTTAAAGGATGTTGCACACATCACTGGTCTCCGTGTTGATGGTAGGCCGGTGGTGTGTGCTACTTCTTCTGATTATTAACGGGAGTTCCAGGCCCTTTTCGCATATGAGCCTGAGTTCGACCCGGAGGATGGCCTACGCACCATCGCCAGACTAGAGGCTAGTGAGATGGTGGGCCTGGTAGATGCCGAGCGTGTCTGTGGTGAGAGCCAGGACAGCTTCTTCTGCCGCATGGTCGGCCAGGCTGCGGCGGCGTTTACCAGGTTACCTGGCTCCTTGGAGGTAGACATAGACCTGTGCCGTTTTCTTCTTTTCTTCTTCGGGTGCCTTCTGTTGGGCTCGAAGACGGACCACATCCATCTGCGGTTCCTTCCCTTGCTTGCTGACCTAGAGCAGGTTGGCACGTACGCGTGGGAGGCAGCGATGCTTGCCCACTTGTTCTAGGGCCTCCAACCTGAGGCGGGCTCTGTTTCGGTGGCCGACTTCTCTTCTTTTCTCCAGGTAACTTTTAGAAGCTTTTCTTTTCTATACACTTGTATTTCTCTGCTTTGTTCTGTGTTGCTTGACGAGTTGTGCCTTTTACAGGTCTAGAGCTACCTTTACTTTCCCCTGGGTCGGGCACAGTAGTCCTACCCCGACCTCTTCCCTCTAATGGCTTGTTGGGAGCCCATCCACCCTACTGAGGGCCATTGGAGCCAGCTGGCTTCGATCTGTGCACAGATTCTCTGCTTTCCACACATTGAGGTATGTTTTTAATTTGTGCATTAATATTCTTCTAGTGAAATAATAATCATGATTTTGCTTCCTACAGGTGTGTTGGCGGCCATATCTTATGACTGATGACCATCTCGAGCCCTAGATTGCTCAAGTTGGTCGTTCCTTCAGCCGCGATCTTCACCTCCTATACGTCAACAAGCTGGCGCCACTGTGGCTTCAGTTCTCAGCACGCGCCCTTGGCCTGGAGCAGGACTGGTTGGAGCCTCCTCTCTCTCTTCCTCTAATAGGGCCCCATCCCAGACGCCTACTCCTCCTCGTGGATTGGGTGGAGAGGTAACACGCCTCGATCACATTATGGTACAAAGGCGGAGAGGTAGTTATTGGCTGGGCAGAGGACGATCGAGACTACCTTCACCGATACGAGGCGGCGTACGGCCATTTATTTGTTACTGAGGGTCAGGTAAATGTTTATTTCTTTTTCTTCAATTCAATTCAACATTGTTACTCTTTCTTACCCTCTGTGACATTTCAGGAGGCTCGGGCTCTACTGCTGCGCCAGAGGCTGGAGATCGTTGATCATCGGCAGGAGGTGGCTACTCTTCACGGCACGTTGGAGACTGAGGTAAACACTGCCTTGACTTTCATTTCTATTCTCGTAGTATACTTGCCTTGCTCTGATGTGTTTTCTTTTGTTTGCAGCGGAAGGCCCGTGCTGAGGGTTCACCTCCTTCTATGTCGAGGGAAGAGGTGGCTGAGCTCCGCCAGCATCTGAGTGAGGCAAGAGAGGCCCTGACGACCAAGGAGGCAGAGGTATCTTTCATTGTTCTTTATTTTGGTTGTTGATTTTTCTTGGTTCATATTCTTCCTGTTCTTCCAAGTTGCCAAGCTTCAGAGTACATTGTCCTCCCGTATCTAGTCTTTGGAGGCTGAGGTGGAGACATGGCGGTCTGCCCCGGCCGATCTTCATTCCCAGATGATCATCTCAGATCTCCGTCTTCAGCATGAGAGAGCCATGCATGAGATGGAGTGTGCCAGCATAGCTAGGCCATCCGGTCCTTGGAGCAGATGCACTTGTAGTGGCATGTTAGTTTGTCGGCAGCAGAGGCAACACTGCAGGTCTACCGCCAGGGCGTCCCTCCACAAATGAGCAAGAGTCATGCCCTTCAAAGTAGCTCCCACCGAAGTGGCACACACCGGAGTGGCGGCGCCGCTCGTAGCCGAAGTCACCATGGCCAGAGCCAACAGGGGCAGAGTGATCAGAGCCAAAATCACGAGCGCGGTGCTTCTGCGTTCCTGGCCACCTCTTCAGAGCGTCGTTGCAATGAGGTGGCTGCGGCAGCTTTGGCATACACGGCTACCATGCCTCCTCCTCGTGGTCCACTCCTGGAGAGGGTAGCAGCAGGCACTGATATTTATAGCAGGCTTCATTCTCCTCTCGTTGTAGCTGCTTCTCTTCATGATTATAGTACTTAATGATGTATTCAATCCTTCTTTTGTTCCAAAATCATTTGCACTAGTTTTTTTTTCTGCTCAACATCACTCAAAAGGGTTGTTAGTATCACATGTTGGCTTGGCCCCTTGTAAATTTGTCAAGGGGTGGAAACCTCTTAAAGATAGTAAATGTTAGTAATGAAGAAGACAATAGATGTAAGGTTAAGAAACTTACCTATTAGCAAGACTTCCCCCTCCTTGACTCGTGTTTCTTTCCTGAAATACTTCTATGGCAACAGTTACTCCCTTCTTTATCATAGAATCCTGAAACACTTGATAAAAAGGGGATTAAATTTTCACCCTGACTTATCTCTTTGCCTATTGATGTCTACCTTGAATTAGGTCAAAGAGAGGAGCCTTCTTAACAAGGTGTAAACATAAACTAAATGACTGAAATGAAATGGTTAAGAGAACTTACCTGTCATTGAGAGAACCTTCCCCTCTTACTTTAAAGTCCCTGAAAATACTTGACAAAAGAGGATCAGATCTTCACAATGACTCATCCCTTTGCCTACTACATGTCGACTCCGAAAATTCGACGAGGCCTCTCCTTTTCAGGGAAGTCCGTGAATCGTCAGGGATCACCAAAGAGACGGTTCAGGTCATGTGGGAGAAGGGTGAGAATAAGAAAATTAAGACATGTGGTCTCCAAGAACCGCAGGTTCCAATTTATGAAATTAAATATGACCGTGTGTACCTTAGCGTAAAGAGTGTGAGTCAAAGTTCTCCTTCCTCGGCCGGCCGATGAAGAAGAGTCCTCAACGTGTGGGTGCTTGATTTTCTATGTAACTAAAAATACAATTAGAACTAAACAAAGTGGAGTATATGTAAGGAAAATGACATGAAACACACAATTGACTACAAACTGACCGGATTCGGGTTATCTCTAACCCCTCTTTTTCTATTGTCGGATTAACAAACTAAAAATAATGCAAAAAAATGTAAAAAAATAATATGAGGATGTAGAATCATTAAACAAAGAGATAGGAAAAAGAACAGAACAATTCTGAATAGAATAGAGAGAGATATGGCCAAATCTGGGTTGTAAAAACAGCCGAGCAGCAGTCCAGGATTTGCCAGTGTGACTTTTTTTCTAAGCTCGTCATTGTAAGCACCCGAAACGGGACATCCGCGGATCTCCCACTTCCGGCCCCTACGCTTGCTTTGGGGACTTGGTGGATGGGATGTTAGTGGGTGTGGTCGCCAGGAACCAAAGGCTCCAAAATATAGTATAATAAAAAGAAATGAAATGGAGAATGAAAGTGACCGTCATACCTTTGGAAGCGGGGAGATTGTTGGGTTCCGACTTCTCCTCTTTCGGCCGGCCGAAAGAAGAGAGCTTAGTGAGTCCTTCGTCTTCGATCCGGTTGAAGCTCCGCCTCAATCGGATTTACCTAAGAATGTCCATAAGAAAACATAGAAACAAGTGAAAAGATCATTGGTTCTCGTGACAGTGTAGAATCATGCTCAAAATCAAATGTAAATGTACAAGAGGGAAGGAACTGACCGGATTGGGACTAAATCTCAACCCCTATTTAGAAGGTTTAGATATGCATGAAAATGCAAATGAGTGGCTCAATATATGCTAAATGACATGTTAATGAGAGTTAAAATGAAAGGGGGGAGTAAAAGATCGACCGGAAAGGTAAATAAACTCAAAAAAATGCAAAACGAGGTCTGCCCCTGCTAGTGCCCCATATATGGGGCGCCTACTGCAGGTGTCCCCTTGATGGGGCGCGTTGACCAAAGTCAAAGCGCCCTATATACGGGGCACCAGGGACTGGCTTCAGCAGATTTTCTTCCCTTCTTCGCGGCGTCGCCCCGGAGTGTAGGAAAACTTCCAAGACGGAAAAAGGACTTCTTCAAGTAGCCAATACTCAAGTGAAGCTAATGGAAGAGTGTTTTGGCACTAGATGTAAGAGAAATAGAGTGTAGAGGCCTTCAAAGTTGGAGAAAAATCATATTTCTGAAGAAGAAAACTGCAGGTTTTTGGGTTTTTGGGGAAGGGTTTTGGGATAATCTAAGGTCTTGAGAGGGTGCTATGAAGGGTTAGATTCGTAGTGGTGGATGAGATGAGGTGGGAGACGGACTTGGGGTGTCCAAAACCCTCCATATGGGGGTCTTTCTACAGCACAAAAGAGGGTAACTTCATTCTGCTGGAATATCCCTTCAAGAAGCAACTATATTTTTTTTGGGTTTTGGGAGATGGTTTTGGGACGGTTTAAGAGCTTGGAGGGGGGTTGCAAGGCTTGGGATGAGTAGTGGTGGATGAGAGGAGGTGAGGGACGCCCTTGGTGTGTCCTAAAGCCTCCAAATGGGGGTCCTTTTATAGGCAAGAAGAGGGCAACTTTATCTGCAGAACTGTCCCATCAACCTGTCCAATCAGTCAGACCAGATGCAGGCGCCCCATTAGTAGGGCGCGTTGACCTGGTCAACACCCCATTAATCTACTTCGAAATGTGCCGAAAAACCTGATTTTTCCGGAAAACTTGGTTCCCTCGAAAGGTTACTCAAATATACTTCATAAAAACAAGAATTTAAGCTCTCCAACTAGGCCAAAATTGCGTGTCTACAGTCATGACCAGCCCCGACTTCAGAATCATATTACGTTGATTGAAAACTGAAGAAGACTTGGAGAGGAAGAACTTTTATGTTGAGGTCTCTGGCAGAAGACGTTCACACGCTGCTTTAGAAGCCGAAGAATAGAGACCTGGCAGATCACTTGCAGACCAGCCTTCCTCTCTCTTGAACCGACTTTTCTCTGTCTAAAAACTCAAAATTATCTCTCTAAAAATCACAAAATCGATGCAGAAGGGAGGTTTGACGTCTTTATATTCCTGGTGGGTCATGCACATGCCTTTGGAACGACCGGAATTGGAGTTTATTTATAGGAGAACGACTGGACTTATCAACACTAGAAAATAGGGGACCTTGCGCCCTACCCCAGGGCGCATGTGCCCTGGTGCAGGGTGCATGTGCCCTGGTGCAGGGTGCATGTGCCGTGGTTTTGGGTGTATGTGCCCTCACCTGACGGCGTATGGCATCCTCCCTATAAAAATGGTCTTATCTAGTCAAAAAATTCGACCCGATCCGTTTAGAGGTAGAGTCCCGGTTGAAAACTAGTTGCCTCGTGCCCTCGATCGGGGGCACAAGGCCACGTGCCTTAGGGGTAGGGCGCATGGCCACATGTCCTGGGTCCTGGGCGCATGGCCACGTGTCCTGGGTCCTGGGTGCATGGCCACGTGTCCTGGGTCCAGGGCGCATGTGACCAGGGACCTGGGCGCATGGGATTGTTTTGCGCGTCTTTCTACCGGAAGCAATTGCGAACACTCCTGAATTTGGAATTCGACGCCGTTTGTTGCGTTGGAAAGATAAAAGGGCGAAGAAGCTTTATATAGAATTGGATCAGCCATAACACCCTCAAAAATTTAATAATTTTATCGGGGAGTTAGGAGAGTGAATAGAAGATCCGACACTGGTCGGAATGACTCCGACGACCAATCAGAAAGACACGGCATGAAACCAAACTTGTACGGAGTGTGAATCTGACCATAAACTTAAATGCATGATCATTAGACATTGGTCATTCAGCCAATTTCTGTGTTTACATTATTTACGTGTGGCTTTCGCTCTAAAATTACAGCTTTTGTGGAAAACTTCGAAAAATATCTGATTTCGTTCGGTGAAGCTCCAAATGAACTTTAAAAGACCTGGAATCATTATATGGTCAATCACACATATTACCCTATAAAACATGACTTTTATGCTCTGATTTAGGCAAATTTGGCGTGTCTACAGCTTGCCTCGCCTTGATGTCGGCTTTGTAAGGGAATGACATGTAATGAAGCGGAGTGATTCGGAGTGAACTGTAATGGAATGCAAGTGAGCGTAGATGAATGTGGTGGATGGAATGATGATGGACTGAAAAGGTGGCATCAAGGTGTAGATATAGACACGCTTATCTACCCGATCCAGCAAAATGAAAAGGTGGCATCAAGGTGTAGAAATAGACACGCTTATCTAGATCGCTTTCATGTTCCATCAAAACCTCACATAATTGATTGGTAAAAGACATGCCATTGGCACGAGAGATGAAAAATAAAAAGATAAAGGAGTAGCCAACCCTCAGTGTGGTGAGGAGTCCTCAAATTCATAGGTTCATCATTAGCCAGCAACCCGAACTTTGCGGTGTTCTTATACTGTGATGGGCTAAAGTTTTAAAAAGAAGTTGATTTTAAAATGAAAATAATACCAATCCATCATATTTGGAATCTCAAGTTCATTCAAGTTTCACAAAAATACTCAGTTTAATTCTGAGTGGAATAACCTTAAATTCTAAATGGGTTCATTTAAGCATAACAAAATTGCTCGGGTATTGTAAAACCATGAATCATGCTCTGGCAGAAAACCCGATTAAACGAAAATGACAAAACATACTTAAGCCATAGTGGGATTGAAAGATAATGGTGGGACTAACATAGAATGATGGGAAAGTAGAAACAATGGCATGACAAACATGACACGGTGGGATAACATAAAAGACACGGTGGGATAAAAGAAAGGAAAAAATAAAACATTGTGGGATAAAATAAAAGATAGAATAAAACATGGGGGGATAAAAGAGTAAAACATGGTGGGATAACATAAAAGAGTAAAACATGGTGGGATAAAATTGGTAACGATGAAGAATGAAAAAGAAGATGGATGTGAAAACATAGAAAATTATGTAGAAAATAGTTGAAGATATAGATTGTCTATTGGAGGTCAAGACACCCAATTAGGAACCATCGTCCCTCCAATGTTCAATTTTAGCTTATCCGTGAGTGTGAAGAAATGACCAAGCCATCGTAGATTTTGTTGAAGGGGATCTCGGGCCCAGTCATCTTCACGCTCAAGGTCTTCAACATTAATGCATATAATACATATTAAATGAACCTAACATAACTAGGTGACAGATGGTAGGAGTGATGTGAAGTGCAAAATGGAATACTGGTGATGATGTGAGATTGATAAGAATGTGGATGAAATCTTCAGGCATGATTTATCAACTTACATCGACTGCCAGATTTATCAGCATCTCTGGTCCATCCTTGTCTTGCCTTCTGACAGAATACAACACCACGATAATGTTCAGTTGGGTGGTGCTTTCTCTCTTTTCGCCACAAAGTTGGCATGACGTTCCTTGGGGAACATTGATCTCACCAATTCACCTGTTAGGACTTAAAAGGTTGCCTGATGACTCTTCTTTTTTGCTTCTTCAGCTCCTAAAAACACTTTGCAAAGATGATTAAATTTTCATTATGACTCATCCCTTTACCTGTATACAGTTTGTCTTGATTTTGAGTCAAAGGGAGGAGCCTTCTTAACAAGGTGAAATAAAACTGAAATGAAATGGGGTAATGGTTGAGAGAACTTACCTGCCGTGGTGTGAATCCTCTCCTCTCCAACATTGAAATGCCTAAAACACTTGATAGAAAGAGGATTAGATCTTAACTATGACTCATCCCTTTGCCTATTATGGTCAACTTTGACTTAGGTCAAAGAGAAGAGCCTTCTTAGCAAGGTAATTAAAGTCAGAAATGAAAATGCATGCAGCAACAGAAATATGCATGACAGAAAAATAAACTTGGATACAACTAAGGCAATGATCATGACTAAGCAATTTATTTTTTTGGATTTTCTTAGAAATATTCACTTCTTTTTTAGTTTTTCAAAAATATTTGATTTTTTTAGATTTTTGAAATATGCATTTTTTTTGAAATTTTGAAATATTCATTTTATAGATTTTTGAAATATGCATTTTTTGGGGGTTTTGAAATATGCATTTTTGGGGGGGGGTTTGAAATATTCAGTTTTTTTTTGGATTTTTGAAATATTCATTTTTTGTGGGAAAAATGTTGGTATTTGAGACAGTTCATCGATCTTTGGAGTTTGTCAAGACTCAAGTGGTAGATGCCACGTGCAAAATAAAGTTCCCTACCTAGAATCCTTCTAACCTTCTTCCTTTGATCGGCTTGGATTCCACCTGGATTTGGTCGGTTTACCCTACCCAAGGGGTTTAAGGAGAAAGAGTATAGAGGAAGTCCTTGATAGGGTTTGCAGATGTTGAGAGGGATTTCTCTACTCACACTTAAATTGCCCATTGGGGTTCGGCCTCTTTGGGTCTTTCCTATTTTTTGCTCTTTTTTCTATGTGGCACATATTTAGATAGGTTTTTGACCCCGTGGGGAC
Source organism: Cryptocoryne crispatula var. balansae (assembly GCA_036172225.1). Taxonomy (NCBI): domain Eukaryota; kingdom Viridiplantae; phylum Streptophyta; class Magnoliopsida; order Alismatales; family Araceae; genus Cryptocoryne; species Cryptocoryne crispatula. The sequence continues at coordinate 29,287,257 of CM069920.1, read as the reverse complement.
GTTACCCATCTTTTAGTGCCTTTTGCCTTGACTATCATTCTGGGTACTCATTCGGACAGGTTGATCATTTTTTCTTTTTCTAACCTGAGGGGTTCATTGCCCATCTTTTGGCACCCTTTTGCACCCTCCGAGACGGCCTCCTACTAGGGTGGCAAGTGTTTTCGGTACTACCCCTCCCTAATCTTCTCTCCCTATCTTGGACCAAGTAAAAGAGAATAGGGTAAGGGTACTCCTTCCATTTCCAGATTTATGCCTTGCCTTTCGCAAGTGTCAGGTTGTCTAGATTTTAGGATCGGGAGGTGTTGTGTGTGTAGGATGGTACCTACTCTTGACTTCTCACGAACAGCCTAGGATCGTTGACTTGATATTATACCAGTGGTTTCTCCATTTTTATGGAAGGCACTTTTTGAGGTAAACTCCATTCCAAGGATGATTCAATTTTTCTCTATCTGCATTAGTCAATTCATATGCATTGCCTGGATACTTTTCAATGATTACAAAAGGCCCTTCCCAATTAGGTTGCAACTTGGAGCAGGGAACCCCTGGCTTAACGAATATGCGTTTGACTACCATCTCATCGATCTCGAATTTTCTCTCAACCACCCTCTTTTGTTAAAACATTTTAAGTCTATTATGGTAAGTCTAGGCATGCTCGGCGGCGGTTAGCCTTCTTTCATCCAAGAGCTCAAGCTGTGCAAGGAGAGATTCTCGTCTCTCATCAACAGGAATATCCCTATCGAGCTGAACTCGAAGAGATGGAAGTAATACTTCGTAGGGGACCACTGCTTCCATCCTGTTGGCATCAAATTTTTTCCGCTTAGCTTGCTTGATACAAGTTTCAGCAATGCCGAAGCCGGTGCAGAAAATCTGACCCAGATTCAAAAAATTCATAAATAGATGATGTAAACAGGCTTTGTAAATGCCTTGGCATGGCTTTACATGCTACAAATGGCCAAGATAATGTGTTCATTACATATCCCCGGTCAAGAGCTTCGCAATGGTGCCCAAAACATGAAAAACGGACACCGGAAGGCCAAAATGACCATTTTTCCCCTGACACTTTGGGACAAATTGGGACTCTAACATGGAATTATAACTTTACCACATTGTCAAGGTTATATAGATCTAGGCAACGCTCGAAACGGATCGAAAATCCGACCCCCGGGTGAAGAGATATGCAAGAAAGAGCAAATCCGGACGGAAAGCTGTATGTTCTCGCACCAGGGGCATAATGGTCCAATTAGCTCTGGATCGACCCATGGGCTGAAAATTTCAATTTTCATGACTCAAAACTTTTATCTCATGAATATTTATGCATTAAAAATAAATTTGGCCAATGGGAGAAGGTAATTACACTCAGATACAGTTTTCGGCATTATCGACGGCCGAGATCGCACCGATCAGAGAAAATAGCTAAATCAGGAGATCCGTTGCAATTCAAGTGATCTCAACCACACATCAGGATGGAGCATAATATCAATGGCCATCAGGGCATGATCTGGAATTTTTTTGAAGTCAATTTGAGATTTATTTAATTGGTTTTGGTCGGAATTAATGCTATCCGTTGGATCGGGAGCACTTTGATTAAACCAGGGTTAAACCTAACGCAAGATGGGCTAACCCAACCTGTCATGGTCGAATTCCATCCTCCCTCATCTGATGTGTGCGCAAGAAGCCCTAGAAAATAGGGGAGGGAGGCGCACCCACCTCCGCCTTCCTTGGCTAGTGGGTCCCACTCAACCACTTCCCTCAACCACCGCCCATGGCTTATCCCTATCTCTCCCTTGGTTTATCTTCATCCTAACTAATCCTACAACTAACTAAGCTTATCCTCATCCAAGCCTTGGTCGAACCAGCCCTCTCTCCACTTGTCATGTGCGCACACCTCCTTGAAAGGAGGAGATGGTGCGCACCCTTCTCTCCCTCTCTTTCTAGTTGGCGCATAATCATCCTCAACAACCAACTATGGGTTATCCTTATCATACCCAATCTCCCTTGAGTTATCCTTATCTCCTCTCAACAACCTCAAGCCTTATGTCCTCCTAGAGATGGCGCCCCTCAGCCCCAATAAAAGCCCCCTCAGCTGGCCATGTGTAGGACAAGCTGATCACCCTGCGGAAGCCCTGCCTCTCCTCCCTCTACCCTGCACCAAGAGAACTTATCCTTTCTTTGACGTCTTCATCAGCAAGTCAGCAGCCTCTCCAGCCCCCTTGTGGTGTTCCAAGTGAAGAAGAAGAAGTAGAAAAGGCCTCCCTCCAGCAGGCGCGCCAGCAGCAGGTGCAACCAGCCCACCTGATTGGTGTGCCAACTTCAGCAAGTGCAGCAAGCTCTCTTCATTCCTTTGCTCCATCCATCAGCATAAGCAAGGAGAAGAACCCCTTTTATCATCCAACAGCAAGAGAATAAGTGTTTGGTGGCACCTTCAGCCCATCATCTTCAACACCACCAGCAGTGCAAGAGAGAAGAAAATAAAACCGGTGAGTTGAAAAAGTGTGTTCCAATGTAGCCTTTTAATTCAACTCTTCCCCTTCTCTTCTCTACCCCTATCCATGGCGTGATACCCTCTGAGTAATTCCAATTCAGCCCCTTTGAGTGCCCTTCATGTTTGTCTACATAAAGCCCCAAGTGTACCCTCTATTTGGCCATCACAAAAAAAACAGCCCCTTGCTGCCCCTTAAAACAGGCCTCTGAACCAGCCCCTTTGTGCACCCTTTTGGCCCTCCATGTTGGCCTCTAAACCTTCTACTATCATTCTTGGTTTGACCCCACTGATGGTCACTTGGACATGCACCTCCTGCCTTTCCCAATCAGGCCCTGAATGGCATGCAAAACAGGCCCCCTTGCTGGCCCAAGTTCTGCCCCCTTGTGAGCACCCATGTCAGGCCCCTTTGATGGTCACCTAGTTTGCCCTATGTGCAACACACCCAATCAGCCCTATTCTCTACACAGATCCCTTACCCATTGAGGAGGATGGAGTGATGTCTCGGGCATTCTTGGATCCACAAGATGGGCCAAGTCTCCCCCGAGCGGGCTTTTGATCCCTCGTCTTGGCTGGAGGAGAGGGTGATGTCCTGGGAATTCTTGGAATCCGCACGACGGGCCAAGTCTCTCTTAGGCGAATTCTCAACTTCAACCAATACAGCCCATTTGTGTGGCCTTCCTTATTTCAATACCAAACAGCCCCTTTGAGGCATTAAAATCCTTTTCAACATGCCCTTTGTGCAGCACCTAATCAACCCTTCCAAACTTGCCTTAAACCTGCCCCTTGTGCGGTCCCCTTTCCAACTCTTCCAAGCAGCACCCCCACAGATCCATTCCAGCCCCTCTGAGGCTTCCTTTGCCCACTACTACAGCAACGAGGCAAACACTAGAAATCAAATTCTGCAGATTGTCAAAGCAGGCCATTCTGGCCCTTGGAGATCAAAATAGGTGCTGCGAACAAGTGCAACAAACCGAAGCTACAACAGGTCCTTGTAAGGACCAGGTTGGGGGTGACGGCCTGATCCCCCTTGGCTCACATGATGGGTCAAGGGCATGAGAAGGTGGCTCTCGATTCTGGTCCAAACAAGGTGTAAAACAGGCCAACCGGGCCATGGAGACATGAAGCTTGAATTGGGCCAACCGGGCCAACATGACATGAAGCCGTCCTTCTCAGGCCATGAGACATGAGGACCAGCCCATTGTGCTGATGAAGCTGGCCCATCGGGCCTTGGACATTTAAAAAGCACACTTAACTAAAGTTGAAGGCAAAATGCCAAAATTAAATAAGGAGTTAGTCCACAACTGGACGCTTCATTGGGCGGCTCATCCGGCATGCACTGGAACGTTGACCCGGGCGTAGGCATGGGACACGCTTCCCACTGCAGATGGACCCTTCCCACTACTTGGAAAGTCAAATGACTATGCCTTGTAGGATGGGTAAAATTCCACACCGATTGGAAAATAAGGCGGCATGTTGCCAAAATTTTTCCATTACACCAAGAGAAGGACATTCACACATTTGCACCATCAACAGCATTGAACATGGAATATGAACTGCCACATTTGATGTACACTAGCATGAACATGAATATTCAATGAACATTTCTAGTGCCGATTTGATTACTTGTGACTGGGCATCGACACTAGCCCGACAGACCGGATGTGATGCAAACCAAACAAGAGTTACTCAAATCTGAAGTTAACTTAATTAAATCTGAAAATACATTCAAACTAATCTTAAAACATGCTTAAAACATATCATTAAAGCCATAACATTCAATAGAAATCATATTTAATACAATCTGGAAGAATTGATTCAATACATTTAATCCATTTGAATTCAAATGCTTAAACAAGTGCAAATTAAACCAATTGAAATGAACACATAAAGAAAACATTAAGGTATATGAAATTCATCTTAAAACATGCCAAATTCAGATCATTAACAATCTGAAGTTCAATTTTAATCAATTTGAGCCAAACTTCAAACACTTGAAACATACCGAACACACCCGAATTGGTATGAAAACACCAACCAACATAAGAAAATCACATGAAAATGACTCAACACATGTTAATTAAATTTAAACAAGTCAAAATTGATCAACACATCTAAAATATCAATTTCAAAAAATAAAATAAACCTCAACCAATTGAAGTAAAACAAACCAAACAATTCAAACAAGCTCAAAACAAATAACATTTAAATCCAAGTTAAATGAAAGTCTAAAATCAACATTTCAAAACACAGCCAAATCAATACATAAATCAAACATAAAACAACTTCAAACAAAATCTAATCAAACTTGTTTGCATCTCATCGGGCCTGAAAGGCTGGGGCCCTTTGTGTTCTTTATACGTTGTGGATGTGCACGCTCTCGTCAAACAAGATCGCTATGGCAGTTAATTAAGGGTGTTCGAGTGTTTGCTCGATGTAAATGAACATCGGATATTCACACCATCCGATGGAGAGAGGTCAAAAAATATTTTCACAGAACCCGAACCTCGGTTCTATACTCTTCTAATATCACCTGGACTATCTAGTAGTTTTTATGGTCTATCACCTATTTTACTAGAAAATTCTGGTACGATATTTTCAACATTCAAAAACAAATCTTTTAAACACATTTTCAGAGAATCAAAAATGATTCCCGAGGTTCCCACAAATTGGCACGCCCGATGGGACCTCTCTTTCCCTTCATCTCTCTGCCATAGCGATCTGAGAAAGTGCACATCCACTACCTCTTAAAAACACTCTAATCATTTCAACCTTTTTACAGGTTCAGCGGCGGCTTGTGAAGGTGTCATTTACTTAAAAACTTATGTTGACAATGCAGCGTCAGCTCAATCATGTAGGTGATCAATTTCAGCAAGTTTGCAAAGATCGTGTTGCTCCTGGACTGGCTCGACACCATCTTGGAGTCACCACCTGCTTCTGAGGACATAGCAATGCTACCCCTCACTTTCTACTCCATAATGCATCTCCAAAAGCTTGGCCTGGACATCACCAAGTTGATCCCAGAAAATGTTCTGTTGTCTCCCCCACGTGAGACTTTCATGGCGAATCAGATCACCCTTGAATTTGGGCCCGCACCCACTCCCACAGTCATAGTACCTACTCAACTTGCTACCCTGGCACCTACTATGTCTGCCACAACATTTGTGCCTGCACCTGCTGCCATGCTGACACTTGCTACAACACCCCTCAACCTGAGGAAGAACATGAGTGAGTGAGGATCCTTTCGGCACCTCAACATCAACAACGTGTGTTGCTCGTGGGACCACACCCACCAAGCGATGCCTATCATGACTCCTTCTAAGCTTATGGAGGAGAAGCGTAGATGACTACAACCTATTATCTTTCCGCTTGTCGACAGTTCTTCACTCTGGACTGGCTAGATTACAACAATGGGACCCTTGCTGTGCCCAATGTTAATGCACCAGATGCAAGGGGGAAGTGTAGACCTTCTGCCTGCCCCAAGAAATCCAACAAGCCAGCAGCTAGAAAGGCCATGGAGAGGGGGCAGCCCTCCCTTTTGAGCTTAGAAGACTCAAAAAGGACAATACAGGCAAGGGATCAGCCCTTAGCCTGCCATACTTCGTTAGACTGAGCAGTGGTCTGAGATGACAAGACCCCACAGCTTATCCAACTGGGGGCAGCCTCTCCATTGGATTTGCCCTTCATCTAGCTAACCGATCAATGGTTCAATGTACAAGGGCTTGACAGCAACCACCTGCCATAAAAAAGAGAGAGACATCAGTAGTCAGCTATGACACTGAATCACCTTGGCACTCAATTCTGCCAGCTAGGGGCAAATCCCTATATGAGCTAATGCTATGGAGAGCGAGGGAACAATCCTCTCCTCTGAGTTCTGAAAGCAGGGGCTGGACAGCAGTTCCAAAAATGGTAGCGCAGGCAAAGAACCATCCCTCAGCCCTCCTTCCCTCATTCGACCAATCAGCGGTCCAAGATGAGGAGAACTGGCAGGTGCCACACCTACCAGCCAGGAATCACCTGTAGTTGGTCAGCCCATTGGCCAACTTTTTTTTCAGCTCTCTACTTAGCTGATCAGGGGGAACATTCTTGTCATATTCTCTCATCATTGGGCTGGCCAATCAGCAGTTGGAGAGGCCAGGAAGAGGGGGCAGCCCTCTCCTCTAAATTATGAAGTCATATGCTGATCAGCAGCTCTAAAGACAACAACTCGGGTGAGGGACCAGCCCTCGGCCAGCCTTCCTGCATCGGACTGACCAGCAGTCTAAGCTAAACAAAACCTACAGGTGCCACCACCTACCATGGGAAAATTCTTTTTGAATTCTTGGTTCATTGACCACCCTTTCAAGTTCACTACTTAACCGACTTTGGGTAGACTCCCCGTAGGTCATTCTCTTCACCTGGCTGACCGATCAGTGGTCTAGCCCATGAAGACCTGGCAGCAGCCACTTACCATGATGAAAACATCAATTAGCCCAGCTGCTGTCTTACTACTTCGGCACCAGCTCCGCCGATTGGGGGCATGTTCCCCACACATGTTATTCCTCACAGGGAAGTCCATCCAATGGATCCCCTTGCTGACCGGGGGCAAGATGCTAGACCCTCTACCATGGTCCCTAACTGAATTTGGCTTCTCCTCAATGGAACCAACCTCTATCAAGGTTTGTTGTTCACCATTCCCAGATTAGGGGCTTACGGGCAGAAATCCTAATAGCTTCCACTGCTGAGTACCATGCATGATGCTCCACTGTAGTTTAGGCTACCCCAGCTCAGCTGATTAGGGGAAGCTCCTTGGTGGTCCCTTCCTTCTTCACGCCGACTAGCTAGCAGTTCGTCCCACGAGGATTCAACAGCAAATGCCTGCCGTGAAAATAAACACCAGCAGTTTGAGCCTGCGCCTTCAAAACAACAATAGTAGAGTCTCTTCGAGATTCGAGTCAGACATTAGTCTTGCCATCACCTGATGGTTAGCAATGTGCATTGCCCCTGGAATCTCACTCTCCTGGCTGCCTTCATCCAAACACGACGAGCTCAACTCACTGATCTACTACTTGACAACCAGTTTCTTACTTTCGAGTGGTTGGGTGTCAAAGATAGAACCCATGCCATGCACACCATTGTTGCTGCACTAGCTACACAATAGAAGCTCAAGTCTTCTATCCAACTTAAGAAGATCGGCCGACCAATGGCCAAGCAGGACAAGGAGTGGGGGCAGCCCTCTCCTTTGAAACTTGAAAACACGAGCCAACCTACTATGGCTATAAAGGTGGCAGTCCGGGTGAGGGATCAGCTCTTAGCCCGTATTCCTCAACTAGATTGATCAGCCATCTTACCCAGAGAGAGCCGGTAGGCCTCAACACTTGTCATAAAAAGAAAATTTCCTTACATTTGGTTAGTTTGTCGACCGACTCTTCCAACACTTTGCTCTACTGACTGGTGGCAAGTTCCCCGTTCAAGATACTCCATGCCTAGGGTCCCAGAAAGTGGACTCTCATGCCGACCGAGGGCAAGGTTCCAGACCCTCTGCCCAGGTCCTTATATAAATTGGACCGATTAGTGGTCTGACTTGAAGATAGCTAGCATACAACAACACCTATCATTAGAAAAATTCCAGCAACTGAGGGGCCAGCTGATCAACATTGTCCATGCTCGGCTCAAGCAACTAAGGGCAGCCTTCTTGTCCAAGCCGCTCTCCAACAAGCTGACTGACCAGCGGTCTAGTCCTTAGGTCATCCCACTAACTTACCATTTCTGATTAGTGGCAAGTTTCTCGCACAAGCTACACCCCACCGAGAGCCCCGGACAATGGACCCTCGTACCGACTGGGGGCAAGGATCCAAACCCTCTGCCCCAGTCCTCAAACAAATGTGGCTACCAAATACCAATGTTTCTCCAGTGGAGCTTCTACCTTCTAAGCTTGGTCATTTACAACGCTCGGATGCAAGCCCTTCCAGGTTGAAACCCTGGCCTTGACCACACTGAGGTCCATTCTTATATTGTTGTCCTATGTCCTCCTTTCCATAACATTTTTAGAAAATCATCGCCACTTTAACCATTCTGATTATGGTGCTACAAGCCTCTATCACTCATGCCTGTTCAGACTTAGTGATGCTTTGAACTCCCACCACCTAGATCAATCTGATTTTAGTGGTTTACAAAAATATTCCCCAGCCTTGGCTTTTCAGCCCACATGGCCCAACAAAAAAAACACGTACACACACACCACTTTCCTCCCATTTTAGATGACTCCTAACACTTTTACCATCTTGGCCATTCTGGCCCATATGGCCCTAAAACCTCTACTACCCTGATCACCTTGATCTTGGTAGCCTACTCAACTTGTTGCCTTGATCACTCGTTCATGCAGCTAGGCTAGTGTAAATGCCTCTTTGGCATCAATAGCCTCTCTCATTCTTGCCTATTGTGCAAACCTTTAAATCAGCCCCTTTGAGGCTCTCTCTCTCTCTCTCATTGGTCCCTCTGTGGCCATCTGTTGCTTCCCACTATGCAAGCCTTTCATAAAGTTCATCACATTAAGGCTCCTCTTCGCCCCTTTGCGGCATTTTAATTCTACCCTTTGTGTAGAACCTTGGAAATCCTGCCCCTTTGAGGCTCCCTTTTGCCCCTTTGTGGCATTTTACTTCTACCCTTTGTGTAGACTCTTGGGAATTCAGCCCCTTTGAGGCACCCCTTTGCCCCTTTGTGACATTTTAGTCCTACCCTTTGTGTAGACCCTTGGAAGTCTAGCCCCTTTGAGGCTCCCTACTTAGCCATTATGAGGCTTTTTATTGGTCCCTCTATGACCTCTTATTACTTCCATTTGTGCTAGCTTTTCTTAAAAATCTAGTCCCTTTGAGACTTCATGCTCACCCCTTTGAGACTTTGTTTTTGCCTATAGTGCAAATGTTTACAAAAAGGATAGCTCCTTTGTGGTTCCTTACTAGCCCCATTGTGGCTCTTAAACTTTGCTTTTTAAGCAAGATTGAAGTTCCTTTGTGTTAGCTTCATGAGCCTTCATTAGACCTTCATGCCAAGTTGCCTTGCATACTTGGATTGGTTTTATCTTTTTTTTCCTTCTCCTTTGAGTAGGTTTCAAATTATGACCCTCATGACAAGTTGCCTTTCATACTTGGATTGGTCTTATCTTACTTGAAATCCCCTTTGAGTAGGTTTCAAATTGTGACCCTCAAGCTAGTTACCTTTCTCACTTGGATTGGCCTTATCCTGCTGAGGAAACACCTTTATGATGGTTTCTCCACTTATCCATTTAAAACCTCCCTTTTGTGTCAGTTTGAAGATTAGACCCACATGCCAAGTTGCCCTCCGCACTTGGATTGGCCTCATCCCCTTGAGAAATCCCCTTTGTGTCAGTTTCTTCATTCACCTAGGTAAAGCCCCCTTGTGTTAGGTATCTCAACTCTTATCGAACCCCCATGTTGAATTACCTCTAATTTTGACTTGGTTCATTCTTCTGGAATATGGCTTGAGGGAAGCCTTGATTCCCTACAAAAAAATAGAAGAAAAAGAGATGGAAAAAAAGAGAAAATGGGGCTAAAAATAGAGATGCCCGACAGACTTGGTCGATCATGCACAATGGATGGCCAAGGGAAAAAATGTCAAAACATCCAGCCAGGGTGAAAACCTGCAAAGGCGCCTTGGGTAAAATTGGATAACCCTGCAGTGTGAAAATCCTGCAATAGGACGCACAGGCAAAAGTGAAAATGGGTCAACTTGGGTGAAAACTCCCTAAAGGAGCAATCAGGTTGATAAAAAAAACACAACAAACAAACAAACAAAAAAAAATCAACTAGGGCGAGCCCCCAACCTAACAAGATGGGTGGGTTCATTCTGTAGACACGCCAAATTCGCCTAATTCAGAGCATAAAACTCATGTTTTATAGGGTAACACGCATGATTGATCATATGATGATGCAGGGTTCTTTTAAGTTGATTTGGAGCTTTGCCGAACGAAATCGGATGTTTTCCGACGTTTTCCGCAAAAAGCCGTGATTTCCAAGCGAAAGCCACACGTATATTGTGTAAACACGGAAGTTGGCTGAATGACCAATGCCTAATGATCATGCATTGAAGGTTATGGTCATATTCACACTCCGGACAAGTTTTGTTGCATTCCGTGCCTATCCGGTTTGCCGTCGAAGTCATTTTGACCTATATCGGACCTTCTGTTCACTGCCCTAACTTCCGGATAAAATTCTGAAGTTTTGGAGGGTGTGAGGGCTTATCCGATGCTATATAAAGCTTCTTCGGCCTGTTATCTTTCCAACGCAACAAATGGCGTCGAATTCCGAGTTCGGGAGTGTTCGCAATGGCTTCCGGAAGAAGGACGCACGAAACCAGTCCCATGCGCCCGGGTTCCTGGTCACATGTGCCCGGGACCCAGGGCACATGGCCATGCGCCCTACCAGTGAGGCACGTGACCTTGTGCCCTCACTTGAGGGCACATGCGCCCCACCTTTGAGGCACGAGGGACCCAGTTTTTCACCGGGACTCTACCACTGAACCGCCGACCGGATAAGCCCTCTTTTCTCGGGGTTTGTGCCCATGCGCCACCACAGGGGTGCGCATGCGCCCTTCAGTGGGGCGCATGCGCCCAGCACCAGGGCGCATGCACCCAGGGGTGGGGTGCAATGAGCCCTATTTTTTAGCTCCGATCGCACTGCTCGTTCTCCTATAAATGGACTCTAATTCTAGTCGTTCCAGAGGCATGAGCATGACCCCCCAGGCATCTCAAGACGTCCAACCACCCTCCTGGATTAATTTTGTGATTTTTAGAGAGAGAATTTCGAGTTTATTTAGAGAGAGAAAAGTCGGTTCAAGAGAGAGGAAGGCTGTTCTGCAGGTGATCTACCAAGTCTCTCTTCTTCGGCCTCTACAGCAGTGTGTGGACGTCTTCTGCCAGTGCTCTCTTCATCAAAGTTCTTCCTCTCCAAGACTTATTGAGTTTTCAATCGACGGCACTTGATTCCGAGGTCGGGGCTGGTCATGACGAGCGCAGAAGCAAAGTCGCGCCTGGCAGATCCTAGACTGCTGCTCGGCTTTTTTTACAACCCAGATTTGGCTATATCTTCCTCTATTCAACTCAGAATCTTGCTGTTATTTTTCCTATCTCTTTGTTTAGTGATTCTCCATCCTCCTATCATTTTTACATTTTTTTGCATTACTTTTTATTCTGTTATTCTGAATATAAAAAAAGGGGGTTAGAGATAACCCGAATCCGGTCAGTTTCTAGTCAATTGTGTGTTTTTATGTTATTCTCTTTACATATACTCCACTTTGTCTAGTTCTAATAGTCTCTTTCACTTGTTTATTTGTCTAGTTGCACAGAATATCAAGCACCCACCGCGTTGAGGACTCTTCTTCATCCGCCGGCCGAAGAAGGAGAAGCTTTAACTCACATTCTTCACGCTAAGGTACACACGGTCAATTTTAATTCTATAAATCGGAACCCACGGTTCCTGGCGACCACGTTTATTTCTTCTCACCCTCCACCCACATGACCCGAACCGTCTCTTTGGTGATCAAGCGACGCCAAGGGATGAAAGTTCGGGGATCAATGTGAGTGTGGGACCGAGGTGAGATTTGCTTTCCGAGTTTTTTATTCCTTTCTTTTCTCATCCCCTCTTGAGGTGACGATCTGGGTTCACGGACTGTCCTGAAAAGAAGAGGACCCCGTCGAGTTTTTAGAGTCGACAGCTTTGTGGCGACCACGGTGGGACAAGCACTGTCTTCAACCGTGGGTGCTAATTGTTTTGTTTGCAGCTAGTTCTAGTCCTAGACCGGTTCCCACGTGAGCCTTTCCTTCCTTCCACCTCTCTTAAACTTCATGCCATCTCAAAATTTCTGATTTCACCCATCTTTCATCAGATCTGAAGTGCCAAGTATGCCATTTAATTTCTGCATTTTATTTAAACCGATTCCCACGTGAACCACCCTTTTCCTTTTAAATCGGTTCCCACGTGAACCAATCTCTTTCTTTACTTCGGTTCCCACGTGAACCAAAACCCTTTTTTCCAGATCTATCCCAACTTGGATCAGATCTTTATTCACCTTTAATTGGCCCCACGTGGCCCTCTTTTGATCATTCAAACCGGTTCCCACGTGAACCACCCCTTTTTACCCAAAACTGGTTCCCACGTGAACCACTTTTACTTTTTATCCCAGTTCCCACATCGGTCCCCACGTGGACCACCCTTTTGCTTGGCTATAAGATCTGAACCCTCTTCTTTCCATCACCTTTTCACAATCTCCATTTGGCTCACATAAGAAACAAGTCTAGATTCTAGTTTCTAGTTGCTTGTCTGGTGTTGATTGCTTGTTTATTTAAGTTTATGTTTTGCTCATTACTTGTTTTATTACTTGATTGCATTCTCTTATCCTTCTCTCTACCTCCTTCTTTTACACTTTTTTGAGGTGGGAGCACCCTCTCCCATTTACCCCTCCCATCCAAAACACCCTCTTGGTGGATTCTGACCTCTCTTCTGGGATATTCCTTCCTAGTTGACTTGGTTGGCTTTCATCAAGGCCTCCGTAATTCCTCATACGTGGAGTATTCGTCTTCACGATCGGGTTGGTTGTACCACTCCCCAAAACCCGAAGCATCCTACGTTACCTACACGTGGTGAGATTGTGTGAAACCTAGGTCATTGGAGATTGGAGTTAGGATCCTAACCCATTTGTTGAGAGAACAATTCTTAACAAAATTCATAAACCTAAGGTTTAATCAAAATCATTGCGTAATTTTGCTTTCAAGTGTTTTCATAACTTGCTTGTCAAACAAAAATTCAAACCTCTAACTTTTTGCAAAATACTAAAAAAACCAAAAAAAGTTCTTTGTTTACTTTGTCAACTTGTTTGTTCCTTGAAGTTCAATGCAACTAAGGTCTGGAAGGCACGTTGGAATGGCGGAACAAGCTGAACATCGAGAACATGAGATGGGTCATCAACCAAATCCGTCAGATGGTCGTGTTAATCCAATGTTTGAGTCAGAAGCGCAAGAGGTCCCTCAACCATCTGCTCCTCGTGATGTTGAACAACTCTTTAGGGAGTTGTCTCTCTATACCGACCCAGAAACCTATGCCCGTATACAATCCATGGTGAAGGGCAAAGTTGCTTCAGATCAGGCAGAAACCAATCAAGTTGCCTTATCTACTCGTCCTCTGGTTCGACCACCACTCTTTCAATCACCCTTTGTTCAACCTCCTGTTGTTCAACAATCTATGATTCAACCATCATTGGCGCTAGCACAACCATCTGCATTTCAACCCTCTCTAGTTCAACCATCTATGGTCCAACCCTCATTTGTTCAGCCATCTTATTTCAACCATGTTGCTCCCTTGGCCCATCAAGTCATGGGACATTCTTCAAGTCATGCTCCTCATTTTCAGAACCATGTCTCTAACCACATACCCCCACCAGTAAACCAAGAACCTGCTCTCACTCGGGCAATCATGGATCAGCTCACCCAGATGAATGAACGTTATGAAGAGCTGAGATGTCGCCTGGACTCCAAGTCAGTTCCTGAAATCTCCATTCCTTCTCTGCCAGTCCTACACTTGCCACCTTCTGAGCTACCAGTTTATCGCCGCTACAATGGTACTGGCAACCCTTTTCTCCACCTTAAAGATTTTCTTTATGAATCCTCGTTCTGGAAAGATGATCGTAGGGTTCTTGCTTTCTTATTCCGCCGATCACTAGAAGGGTCTGCATTGGAATGGTTCTACTCACTCGAATCCTTTGAGGCAGGAGACTTTGACATTGTCAAGACAAAATTCTTGCAGAGATATAGAGACCGGGTGGCACCAGCATGCTCCATTACCGACTTGATTGCTGAGAAGATGAAGCCCGAAGAGGACTTCATAAAGTTTGCTGATCGCTGGAGGGGAATGACAGAGAAACTGACAGATGTGATTTCTGAAGGGGAACAAGTGAAGATGCTCATTGGCAACACTACACCTACCTTGAGGAATGTCTTGATCATGCACCGTCCTACCACAATGAATGAACTCTATGACAGTGCCCGATACTTGCAAGCCCACTTCAAGGATGCCACAATGATAAATCCAATTGATCCCAAACCTAGAAACTTCAGGAAAACCCCCTCTGCAACAGTTGGGGCTACAACCGAAGGAGTGGTCAACAACGAAGCTATAAACATTGTGGGGAACCAGGGAGGGAACCGTCAAAACCAGTTCAGAAACCCACCACAAAACCATTCCTATTACCCTCCTCAACAACAGGTTAGGCCACAAAAACCACGACAATCACAACAACCCACGCAACAGGTAGCACAACCCCAGCAACCTCGTCAACCTACCTACAATAGGGCACCGCCACCACCCAATCAGGCACCTCAAGGGGAGGTCCTAGGAGAGAGAACTACCAACAACTCCCTTACTCCTTGACCGACATCTTCAATGTACTCATGGCAGAGAAACAGTTGGAATTGCCCAAGGAAAGAGAGGTTTGGCCAACAAATGTAGATATGTCCCGATACTGTGCTTACCACCGGTGTCCTGGTCACACTGTAGAAGTGTGCTTTCAATTCAAGGATTACATACACGATCTGAATGACCAAGGAAGCATTGATTGGGCTCAAATGGGGTAATGCATACAAGCTATGAAGGCTAGGCAGCAACATCAACGACAGCGTCCACCGGCTCAACCTCAACAACAACCTGGCTTGGGGATTGTTCAGAATCCGTTCCCATTACATGCTCCCGCTCTAGCACCGGCACCAGCACATCCAAACCCAGGAATTAGTCTAGTACACTCCATTGCCCAGAGAGATGCCAGCCGTGCTCAAGGTTGGCAACTAGAAAACCAAAATACAACCATGCCTGTCAATCCAGTTAGGCCTCCTGCTATGAACCCTCCTAGACCACTAATCCGTGCACCTGCTACTCCAAAACTACCACAAAGCTCATTAACCCAACCACTGGCCGCCACTTCTTCTCGCCGGCCCATCATTAGGCCAACCCCCTCTTTAACTACACCTCCTTCAACCATTGCTACACACCGGCCCTTGCTCATCCGACCACCACAATCACCACCAAACTCCGAACCCCCACCTACGAGCTCTACCACTCCAAAACCCCAACCTACCATACCACCAACACCACAACCAATCCCACAACCTACACCTTCATCAACCACTCCTGCACCCTGGCCTCTTCTTATTAGGCCACCGGTATCACCATCACTACCACCTACAATTCCTACCCCTCTACCAACTAACCCAATCATCCTAGAAACACCGATCCCATTACCTACCATACCTGCATCTACACCACCTGTTCCACCACAATCCACCCCAGTTAACCCATCACCTCTACCCGACCGCCAAATAGCCCCGGTGCTTCGGAGTGGGAGGATGTTCCAGCGACTCTTTCCCCAAGCTAGTACTCAACCACAGGATCCGGTGGAGGAGGAACAAGTGGAAGAACCCTTGCCAGGCACGGCCTATGATCTGTTAAAACATTTGGATAAAACACCGGCCCGTATTTCCATACTTGAGTTGATCAAAAGATCAAAGGTGCACCAGGAGATTCTACAGCAGTATTTGCAAAGGGTCATGGTGAATGAAGATCTCCCACCTGAGAAGATCACTACAGTGTTAGCCCCTAGAAGTGAGTACCCAACACTCACTTTCTCTCAGGAAGAATTAGCAGATCCAGACTTTAGGAGATATGCTTTGCATGTGGCTGTTATCATCTGTAATATTGAAGTGAAATCATGTTTGGTTGACACTGGAGCTTCTATCAACGTTATGCCGCCAGAAACCTTGCAGTTGTGTGGCATTTCTGAGCAAGAAATCAAGCCGTCTTGTGCCATGGTGACAGCCTATGATAACTCCAAGAAGTCTGCATGTGGGGTAGTCACACTAGAAGTCAAACTTGGACCATGTACGGTCACAATAGATTTTCATGTTCTAGAATTAGATCCAGCATTTCGGGCTATACTTGGGAGGCCATACTTGGAGGCAATAGGAGCTGTGGCTTCAACAAACCACCAGTGCATAAAATTTCCCTTTAAAGGACAGGTGGTCAAGGTGACTAGCATGCCTATAAGGGACGAGCTGAACGATGCTTCTTTACCCCTAGGTATGTCAATACAACCCCAGATCTCAGTGGGAGAATTGCCAGAAGTCACATGCATGACCGCCTCTCTACCAGACACACTGGGATGGCGAATGATGATGAAATTGGGCTATCAGCCTGGAAGAGGTTTAGGCAAGGATCTTCAAGGGATCACTCAGCCAATTGAAAATGCGAAAAGACCACGCAGGCAGGGGGTGGGATATGAAAAGGGTTCCATCCCAAGGAGGATCTTCCAGCCAGGATATGCCATGGGACTCCACACCTTCTTTATCAAAGGGGAGACCATGATGATGGCTGAAGATGGCAAAAGTTCCGTGATAGCTGTCAAGAGAAGAAAGGCTCCAGATGAAGAAGAAGAAGACTTGGAAGACATGTGCTTATCTTTGACTCGTCTGTTCTCGAGTGGGGAAGAGTATCAGGAACCACTCAAGGGCAGACCAATATTAGATCATCTAGTTAAGCATACTACTCAAGTCAAAACCATTCCACGAGGCACAAATACAACAATGCCATATTTGAACCTCGTACCTTTGTTTCTAGATCTTTTGGATGGGCTTCAGGGCCCACTAACCCACTTTGGCCCCATGTGCCCTCCTCAACCTTCCACTCTTACTGGGCCTGCTTGCCCATTTGCCTCCCTCATCAACTTTGGAACTGAGGGCTTTTCCCAACATGGGCTCACATGCCCATTTATTTCTAAGATCGGGTCCACATACCCGTTTACTTTTTTCATCAGTTTTGGACCCATATGTCCACTTTCTGTTACCATTGGGCCCACGAGCCCCTTTTTCCCCTTTATTCTTAAGTTTTTCTCTCTGGTAATTCAGTCAGTTTCCAGCAAGCCTCGAGTCACTCGGGCTCATTCTATCTTTTTACTTGAAATTTCCAAAAAAAAACGTCTTCTCTGAAACTCACATTTCCATCGAGGAGACGTCTCTACTCATCCCAGAGGGTGCTCCCAATCAGGGATCCCTCTTTTCTGAATCATTGATCGATTTACTAGATCTCCCCTCCACTGTAAATACCACCTTTCCAGCTTTATCTTCAGTAGGTCAAGTTAGGTTAGGAAATAGGAAAGTCAGAGGTAAAGGAGTTTCAAACAGATGTCTGCAACAATTAGCACAGAAATGTGTACAGTCTTGACTGATCGGTTAGGGCGATGGCAGAGTTTCTTATCCCAATTTGATATCACTTATGTCCCACAGAAGGCAATCAAGGGTTATGCTATTGTTGAACACCTTGCCCATCATCCCATACGCATCTTTGACCCAGTCCGGTCGGAGTTCCCGGATGACGAACTAATGTCAGTCCGATCTTCCAATCTTTGGACATTATATTTTGACGGGGCTCTGAACTCTCATGGTAGAGGGATAGGTATTGTCTTTCTGTCACTTGAAGGTGTCACCATTCCACAGGCTTTTCAGCTTAACTTTCCAGCAACCAACAACATAGCTGAGTATGAAGCCTTGCTGGCCGGGCTGGAGGCCGCTCATTTCCATTGTGCCACCGAACTGAGGGTGATAGGTGGTAGTCAATTGATCCTACGCCAGGTCCTATCCAAGTACCGAACTTCTCATCCAAACCTCAAACCCTACCAGGAGCTCACCACCTGCTACATCAAGCTATTCTTCAAACTCACCATTGTCCATGTTCCCCGTTCTCAGAATATTCTCGCCGATGCCTTAGCTTCACTAGCTTCATCTCTATCTGTCCCGCTAGGCAGGCAAGTGTGGACTATCCACATTTGTAAGAGGACAATTCCGGCAATTGAGGATGGACGTTTTCTGAAGGTTAAGGAAAGATTCAACAGAAAAGAATACTTGCAACATAAAGAAGAAATATCTCTGATTGAGTTGGAAGAATTAGAAGAAGGTGTGAGACCTTGGTATGACGAGATTGCGAGGTATTGTCAAGATCAGTCATACCCACCTGGATCAACCACCAAAGAAAAGAAGTCAATTAGAAGAGTATCCCAGAGGTATACAATCCTAGGAGGAGTGCTCTACAAGAGAAGCCTAAGTGGAATCTTACTCAGGTGTCATGATGAAGAAGAAGCTGAGTTGGTGCTGAAGGAAGCACATTCTGGAGTTTGTGGTGGTCATGTGAATGCCGAAGCCCTTGCTAAGAAAATCATCCGACAAGGGTATTATTGGCCAACTCTAGAAGAAGACTGCTCCATCTTTGTCCGGCATTGTCATTCATGTCAACTCCATGCCGACAAGATTCACTCTTCCGCATCTTCCCTACATCCAATTCATGCCCCATGGCCTTTCGCCATGTGGGCTTTTGATATCATTGGCCCCTTGAGTGACCTCAACTCCGAAAGGCGCTCAAAATCATTCATTCTGATGGCAACGGAGTACTTCACAAAGTGGGCTGAAGCGGAATCATTCGTGGAGATTAAAGCGTCAACAGTTTGCTCCTTCATCAAGCTTAACATCCTGGCAAGGTTCGGGATCCCCAGCGATATCGTCACCGATAATGGGCCACAATTTCTTTCTCAAGATCTGCGTGATCTTTTCAACAAGTATCACATTTCATTGCATCATTCATCACCATACTATCCTCAAGGCAATGGTCAAGCAGAAGCTACCAACAAAACCTTAATCAAAATCATCAAGAAATCTTGTAAGTCTAGCAAGTTTGCCGACTGGCCTGATAAGCTTGTAGATGCTCTGTGGGCTTATCGTACTTCTGTAAGGACTCCCACTGGACAAACCCCGTATGCTTTGGCATATGGGGTGGAAGCAGTGGTCCCTTACGAAGTATTACTTCCATCTCTCCGAGTTCAGCTCGACAAGGATATTCCTGTTGATGAGAGACGAGAATGTCTCCTTGCACAGCTTGAACTCTTGGATGAAAGAAGGCTAGCCGCCGCCGAGCATGCCCGTACTTATCAGAATAGACTCAAAAGGTTTTATCAAAAGAGGGTGGTCGAGAGAAAATTCGAAATCGGTGAGATGGTAGTCAAACGCATATTCGTTAAGCCGGGGGGTCCCCGCTCCAAGTTGCAACCTAACTGGGAAGGGCCTTTTGTAATCACTGAAAAGTATCCAGGTAATGCATATGAATTGACTAATGCAGATGGAGAAAAATTGAATCATCCTTGGAATGGAGTTTACCTCAGAAAGTACTTTCCATAAAAATGGAGAAACCACTGGTATAATCTCAAGTCATCGATCCTAAGTTGTTCGTGAGAAGTCAAGGGTAGGTACCATCCTACACACACAACACTTCCCGATCCTAGAATCCAGACAACCCGACACTTGTGAAAGGCAAGGCAGAAATTTAGAAATGGAAGGAGTACCCTTACCCTATTCTCATCTACTCGGTCCAAGATAGGGAGAGAAGATTAGAGAGGGGTAGTATCGAAAACACTCGCCACCCTAGTAGGAGGCCGTCTCAGAGGGTACAAAAGGGTGCCAAAAGATGGGCAATGAACCCCTCAGGTTAGAAAAAAAGATCAACCTGTCTGAATGAGTACCCAGAATGATAGTCAAGGCAAAAGGCACTAAAAGATGGGCAATGTCCCCGCGGGTCAAAAACCTGTCCAAATATGTGCCATATAGAAAAGAACAAAAAAAGAAAAAAACCCAAAGAGGCCGAACCCCAATGGGTAACTTGAGTGAGAGTACAGAAATCCCTCTCAACATCTTCAAACCCTATCAAGGACTTCCTCTATACTCTTCCTCCTGAAACCCCTTGGGTAGGGTAAACCGACCAAATCCAGGTGGAACCCAAGCCGATCAAAGGAAGAAGGTTAGAAGGATTCTAGGTAGGGAACTTTATTTTTGCACGTGGCATCTACCACTTGAGTCTTGACAAACTCCAAAGGCCGATGAACTGTCTCAAATACCAGTATTTTCTCCACAAAAAAGATGCATATTTCAAAAACTCAAAAAATGCATATTCCAAAAAAATTGCATATTTCAAAATTCCAAAAAAATGCATATTTCAGAAATCCACAAAAAAATGCATATTTCAAAAATCCACAAAAAATGCATATTTCAAAAACCCAAAAAAATGCATATTTGAAAAACCCAAAAAAATTGAATATTTCAAAAACCCAAAAAATTGAATATTTCAAAATTTCAAAAAAAACACATATTTTAAAAATCCAAAAAAAATGAATACTTTTGAAAATCCAAATGATTGTTTTGAAGAAAATCCAAAAAAAATAAATTCTTGCTTAGTCATGATCATTGCCTTAGTTGCATCCATGCTTATTTGATTGTCATGCATATTTTCATTTCTGCATTGCATATCCATTTTTACTTTAATTACCTTGTTAAGAAGGCTCTTCCCCTTGACCTAAGTCAAAGTTGACCATAATGGGCAAAGGGATGAGTCCGGATGAAGATCTAATCTCCTTCTGTCAAGTGTTTCAGGCATTTCAATACGGGAGAGGAGAGGATTCACACCATGACAGGTAAGTTCTCTCAACCCCCCATTTCATTTTAAGTCATTTGTTTTATTCCACCTTGTTAAGAAGGCTCCTCCCTTTGACTCAAAATCAAGGCATACGACATACAGGCAAAGGGATGAGTAATGATAAAAATTTAATTATTTTCATTAAGTGTTTGCAGGAGCTGAAGAAGCAAAAAGAGAAGGGGCAATCAGGTAGAATTTTTTGTGAAAAAAAAAATTGGCCTCAGGGCGCATGTTCCCTCATCTGGGGGCACATGGCCAGGTGCCCCACCCCAGGGCGCATGGCCAGGTGCCCCAGATCGGGGGCACATGGACAAAAAATTTGAAAAATTCAGAAAAATCTCAAAAAATCAAAAATTGTCTATAATGTTAAAAGTGACATTTTTGTTAAAGGAAACATCATTAAAAACTTTGTTTTGACATCAAAATGATGGTTCAAATAGTAAAACCTTCAATTGATCATTTCATGAACAATCTGATTCATATGACAATTCTGTCTGTTGGGTACTCACCAGAAATATGCAGGCAATCTTTTAAGTCCTAACAGGTGAATTAGCGAGATCAGTGTTCCCCAAGAAAACGTCATGCCAACCTTGCGGCGAAAAGAAAGGAAGCACCATCTAGCTGAACATTCTCATGGTGTTGTATTCCGTCAGAAGACAAGACAAGGATGGACCAGAGATGCTGGTCGATGCACTACGCCTGAAGATTTTACTCAAATCCACATTCTCATCAATCTCACATTACATCATCACCAACACTTCTTCTTTTTTCACTTCACATCACTCCTACTATCTGTCACCTAGTTATGTTAGGTCCATTTTATATATATTATATGCATTAATGTTGAAGACCTTGAGAGTGAAGATGACTGGGCTCGAGATCCCCTTCAACAAAATCCACGACGGCTTAGTCATTTCTTCACGCTCACGGATAAGCCAAAATTGAACATTGGAGGGACGATGGTTCCTAATCGGGTGTCTTGACCTCCAATAGACAATCTATATCTTCAACTATTTTCTACATGATTTTCTATGTGTTCACATCCATCTCCTTTTCTTTCTTCATCATTACCAATTCTATTTCATTATGTTTTCTCTTTCTTTTATTTCATCATGTTTTATTCTTTCTTTTATCCCTTTATGTTTTATTCCTTTCTTTTTGTTCCACCATGTTTTATTCTATCATTTCTTTTATCCCACCGTGTCTTTTATTTTACCCACCGTGGCAATTGTCATCCCATTGCTATTCTTATTTACCATCATTTTATGATAGTCCCACCACTATCTTTCAATCCCACTATGGCTAAAATCTATCTTGTCATTTTTTGAATACTTGATTTTCTGCTAGAGCGTGATTCATGGTTTTCACGATAACCGAGCAATTTTGTTATGCTTAAACAAACCCTTTTAGAATTTGAGGTTCTTCCACTCAGAATTAAGCTGAGTATTTTGGTGAAACTTGAATGAACTTGAGATTCCAAATATGATGGATTGGTATTCTTTTCATTTTAAGATCAACTTCTCTTTTACAAACTTTAGCCCAACACAGTACAAGAACACCGCAAAGTTCGAGTTGCTGGCTGATGATGAACCTACTATAGACACGCCAAATTTGCCTAATTCGGAGCATAAAACTCATGTTTTATAGGGTAAACATGTGCGATTGACCTTATGATGATGCCGGGTCTTTAAAAGTTGATTTGGAGCTTCGCCGAATGAAATCGGATGTTTTCCGAAGTTTTCCGCGAAAAGCCGTAATTTCCGAGCGAAAATCACAAGTAAATCATGTAAATACGGAAATTGGCTCAATGACCAATGCCTAAGGATCATGAATTGAAGGTTATGGTCATATTCACACTCCGGACAAGTTTTGTTGCATTCCGTGCCTTTACGGTTTGCCGCCGAAGTCATTTTGACCTATATCGGACCTTCTGTTCACTGCCCTAACTTCCGGATTAAATTCTGAAGTTTTGGAGGGTGTGATGGCTGATCCGATGCTATATAAAGCTTCTTCGCCCTGTTATCTTTCCAACGCAACAAACGGTGTCGAATTCCGAGTTCGGGAGTGTTCGCAATGGCTTCCGGAAGAAGGACGTGCGAAACCAGTCCCATGCGCCCGGGTTCCTGGTCACATGCGCCCGGGACCCAGTGCACGTGGCCATGCGCCCTACCAGTGAGGTACGTGGCCTTGTGCCCTCACTTGAGGGCACATGCGCCCCACTTTTGAGGCACGAGGGACCCAGTTTTTCACCCGGACTCCACCACTGAACCGCCGATGGGATAAGAACTTATTTTTCGGGGTTTGTGGGGGCGCATGCTTCCTTTAGTGGGGCGCATGCACCTAGCACCAGGGCGCATGCGCCCAGGGGTGGGGCGCAATGAGCCCTATTTTTTAGCTCCGATCGCACTGCTCGTTCTCCTATAAATGGACTCCAATTCTGGTCATTCCAGAGGCATGAGCACGACCCCCCAGGCATCTCAAGACGTCCAACCACCCTCCTGCATCGATTTTGTGATTTTTATAGAGAGAATTTCGTGTTTTTAGAGATAGAAAAGTCGGTTCAAGAGAGAGGAAGGCTGTTCTGCAGGTGATCTGCCAAGTCTCTCTTCTTCGTCCTCTACAGCAGTGTGTAGACGTCTTCTGCCAGTAATCTCTTCATCAAAGTTCTTCCTCTCCAAGATTTCTTGAGTTTGCAATCAACGGCACTTGATTCTGAGGTCGGGGCTGGTCATGACGAGTGCAGAATAAAAGTCGCGCCTGGCAGATCCTGGACTGCTGCTCGGCTTTTTCGACAACACAGATTTGGCTATATCTTTCTCTATTCAACTCAGAATCTTTCAGTTCTTTTTCCTATCTCTATGTTTAGTGATTCTACATACTCCTATAATTGTTTTAAATTTTTTTGCATTACTTTTACTGTGTTAATCCGAAAATAAAAAAAAGGGGTTAGAGATAACCCAAATCCGGTCAGTTTCTAGTCAATTGTGTGTTTTATGTTATTCTCTTTACATATACTCCACTTTGTCTAGTACTAATTGTCTATTTCACTTGTTTTTTTGTCTAGTTGCACAGAATATCAAGCACCCACCGCGTTGAGGACTCTTCTTCATCGGCCGGCCGAAGAAGGAGAAGCTTTAACCCACACTCTTCACGCTAAGGTACAAACGGTCATCTTTCATTTAATTCTATAAATTGGAACCCACGGTTCTTGGCGACCACTTTTATTTCTTCTCACCCTCCTCCCACATGACCCGAACCATCTCTTTGGTGATCGAGCGACGCCAAGGGATGAAAGTTTGGGGATCAATGTGAGTGTGGGACCGAGGTGAGATTTGCTTTCCGAGCTTTATTCCTTTCTTTCCTCATCCCCTCTTGAGGTGACGATCTGGATTCACGGACTTCCCTGAAAGGGAGAGGACCCCATCGAATTTTCAGAGTCGACAGCTTTGTGGCGACCACGGTGGGAGAAGCAATGTCTTCAACCGTGGGTGCTTAGTGTTTTGTTTTGCAACTAGTTCTAGTTCTAGACCGGTTCCCATGTGAGTCTTTCCTTCTTTCCACCCCTCTTAAACTTCATGCCATCTCAAAACTTCTGATTTCACCCATCTTTCATCAGATCTGAAGTGCCAAGTATGCCATTTAATTTCTGTCATTTTATTTAAACCGGTTCCCACGTGAACCACCCTTTTCCTTTTAAACCGGTTCCCACGTGAACCAATCTCTTTCTTTACTTTGGTTCCCACGTGAACCAAACCACTTTCCTTCAGATCTATCCCAACTTGGATCAGATCTTTGTTCACCTTTAATTGGCCCCACGTGGAACTCTTTTGACCATTCAAACTGGTTCCCACGTAAACCACCCCTTTTTAGCCAAAACTGGTTCCCACGTGAACCACCTTTACTTTTTACCCTAGTTCCCACATCGGTCCCCACGTGGACCACTCTTTTGCTTGGCTATCAGATCTGAACCCTCTTCTTTCCATCACCTTTTCGCTATCTCCATTTGGCTCACATAAGAAACAAGTCTAGATTCTAGTTTCTAGTTGCTTATCTAGTTTCTAATTACTTGTCTGGTGTTGATTGCTTGTTTATTTAAGTTTATGTTTTTCTCATTACTTGTTTTACTACTTGATTGCATTCTCTGCTCCTTCTCTCTACCTCCTTCTTTTACACTTTTTGAGGCGGGAGCTCACTCTCCCATTTACCCCTCCCATCCAAAACACCCTCTTGGTGGATTCTGACCTCTCTTCTGGGATATTCCTTCCTAGTTGACTTGGTTGGCTTTCATCAAGGCCTCCGTAATTCCTCATACGTGGAGTATTCCTCTTCACGATTGGGTTGGTTGTACCACTCCCCAAAACCCGAAGCATCCTACGTTACCTACACGTGGTGAGATTGTGTGAAACCTAGGTCATTGGAGATTGGAGTTAGGATCCTAACCCATTTGTTGAGAGAACAATTCTTAACAAAATTCATAAACATAAGGTTTAATCAAAATCATTGCATAATCTTGCTTTCATGTCTTTGCATAACTTGCTTGTCAAACAAAAATTCAAACCTCTAACTTTTTGCAAAATACTGACAACCCAAAAAAAAAAAAATTCTTTGTTTACTTTGTCAACTTGTTTGTTTTACTTTCTCCTTGAAGTTCAATGCAATTAAAGTCTGAAAGACACGTTGGAATGGCGTAACAAGCTGAACATCGAGAACATGAGATGGGTCATCAACCAAATCCGTCAGATGGTCGTGTTAATCCATTGTTTGAGTCAGAAGCGCAAGAGGTCCCTCAACCATCTGCTCCTCGTGATGTTGAACAACTCTTTAGGGAGTTGTCTCTCTATACCGACCAAGAAACCTATGTCCGCATACAATCCATGGTGAAGGGCAAAGTTGCTTCAGATCAGGCTGAAACCAATCAAGTTTCCGTATCTCCTCGTCCTCTAGTTCAACCACCACTCATTCAACCACCTTTTGTTCAACCACCTGTTGTTCAACAATCTATGATTCAACCATCATTGGCTCTAGCACAACCATCTGCATTTCAACCCTCTCTAGTTCAACCATCTGTGGTCCAACCCTCATTTGTTCAGCCATCTTATTTCAACCATGTTGCTCCCTTGGCCCATCAAGTCATGGGACATTCTTCAAGTCATGCTCCTCAATTTCAGAACCATGTCTCTAACCACATACCCCCACCAGTAAACCAAGAACCTGCTCTCACCAGGGCAATCATGGATCAGCTCACCCAGATGAATGAACGTTATGAAGAGCTGAGATGTTGCCTGGACTCCAAGTTAGTTCCTGAAATCTCCATTCCTTCTCTACCAGTCCTACACCTGCCACCTTCTGAGCTACCAGTTTATCGCCGCTACAATGGTACTGGCAACCCTTTTCTCCACCTTAAATATTTTCTTTACGAATCCTTGTTCTGGAAAGATGATCGTAGGGTTCTTGCTTTCTTATTCCGCCGATCACTAGAAGGGTCTGCATTAGAATGGTTCTATTCACTCGACTCCTTTGAGGCACGAGACTTTGACATTGTCAAGACAAAATTCTTGCAGAGATACAGAGACCGGGTGGCACCAGCATGCTCCATTACAGACTTGATTGCTGAGAAGATGAAGCCCGAAGAGGACTTCATAAAGTTTGCTGATCGCTGGAGGGGAATGGCAGAGAAACTGATAGATGTGATTTCTGAAGGGGAACAAGTGAAGATGCTCATTGGCAACACTACACCTGCCTTGAGGAATGTCTTGATCAGGCACCGTCCTACCACAATGAATGAACTCTATGACGGTGCCCGATACTTGCAAGCCCACTTCAAGGATGCCACAATGATAAAACCATTTGATCCCAAACCTAGAAACTTCAGGAAGACCCCCTCTACACTAGTTGGGCCTACAACCGAGGGAGTGGTCAACAACGAAGCTGTAAATATTGTGGGGAACCAGGGAGGGAATCATCAAAACCAGTTCAGAAACCCACCACAGAACCCTTCCTATTACCCCCCTCAACAACAAGTTAGGCCACCACAACCACGACTACCACAACAACCCCCTCAGCAACAAGTAGCACAACCCCAGCAACCTCGACAACCTACCTACAATAGGGCACCGCCACCACCCAATCAAGCACCACGAAGGGGAGGTCCTAGGAGAGAGAATTACCAGCAACTCCCTTACTCCTTGACCGACATTTTCAATGTACTCATGGCGGAGAAACTGTTGGAATTGCCCAAGGAAAGAGAGGTTTGGCCAACAAATGTAGATATGTCCCGATACTGTGCTTACCACCGGTGTCCTGGTCACACTGTAGAAGTGTGCTTTCAATTCAAGGATTACATCCACGATCTGAATGACCAAGGAAGCATTGATTGGGCTCAAATGGGGGAATGCATACAAGCTATGAAGGCTAGGCAACATCAACGGCAGCGTCCACCGGCTCAACCTCAACAACAACCTGGCTTGGGGATTGTTCAGAATCCATTCCCATTACATGCTCCCGCTCCAGCACCGGCACCAGCACATCCAAACCCAGGAATTGGTCTAGTACACTCAATTTCCCAGGGAGATGCCAGCCGTGCTCAAGGTTGGCAACTAGAAAGCCACAAAACAACCATGCCTATCAACCCGGCTAGGCCTCCTGCTATGAACCCTCCTAGATAGATAATCCGTGCACCTTCTACTCCATAACTACCACAAAGCTCAATAACCCAACCACTGGCCGCCACTTCTTCTCGCCGATCCATCATTAGGCCAGCCCCCTCTCTAACTACACCTTCTTCAACCATTGTTACACATCGACCCTTGCTCATCCGACCACCACAATCACCACCAAACCTGAACCCCCAGCCTACGAGCTCTACCACTCCAAAACCGCAACCTATCATACCACCAATACCACAACCAATCCCACAACCTACACCTTCATTAAATTCATCAACCACTTCTGCACCCCGGCCTCTTCTTATCAGGCCACCGGTATCACCATCACTACCACCTCCAAATCCTACCCCTCTACCAACTAACCCCATCATCCCAGAACCATCAATCTCATTACCTATCATACCTGCACCTACACCAACTGTTCCACCAGAACCCACCCCAGTTAACCCGTCACCTCTACCCGACTGCCAAATAGCCCCGGTGCTTCGGAGTGGGAGGATGTTCCAGCGGCTCTTTCCCCAAGCCGGAACTCAACCACAAGAGCTAGTGGAGGAGGAACAAGTAGAAGAACCATTGCCAGGCACAGCCTATGATCTGTTAAAGCATTTAGATAAAACATCGGCCCGTATTTCCATACTTGAGTTGATCAAAAGATCAAAGGTGCACCAGGAGATTCTACATCAGTACTTGCAAAGGGTCATGGTGAATGAAGATCTCCCACCTGAGAAGATCACTACAGTGTTAGCCCCTAGAAGTGAGCACCCAACACTCACTTTCTCTCAGGAAGAATTAGCAGATCCAGACCTTAGGAGATATGCTTTGCATGTGGCTGTTATCATCTGCAATGTCGAAGTGAAATCATGTTTGGTTGACACTGGAGCTTCCATCAACGTTATGCCGCCAGAAACATTGCAGTTGTGCGGTATTTCTGAACAAGAAATCAAGCCATCTTGTGCCATGGTTACAGCCTATGATAACTCCAAGAAGTCTGCACGTGGGGTGGTCACTCTAGAAGTCAAACTTGGACCATGTACGGTCACAACAAATTTTCAGGTTCTAGAATTAGATCTAACATTTCGGGCTATACTTGGGAGGCTATACTTGGAGGCAATAGGAGCTGTGGCTTCAACGAACCACCAGTGCATAAAGTTTCCTTTTAAAGGACAGGTGGTTAAGGTGACTAGCATGCATATAAGGGACGAGCTGAACGATGCTTCTTTACCCCTAGGTCTGTCAATACAACCCCAGATCTTAGTGGGAGAATTGCCCGAAGTCAGATGCATGACCGCCTCTCTACCAGACACAGTGGGATGGCGGATGATGATGAAATTGGGCTATCAGCCTGGAAGAGGTTTAGGCAAGGATCTTCAAGGGATCACTCAACCAATTGAAAATGAGAAAAGGCCACGCAGGCAGGGGTTGGGATATGAAGAGGGTTCCATCCCAAGGAGGATCTTCCGGCCAGGATATGCCATGGGGCTCCACACCTTCTTTATCAAAGGGGAGACCATGATGATGGCTGAAGATGGCAAAAGTTCCGTGATAGCTGTCAAGAGAAGAAAGGCTCCAGATGAAGAAGAAGAAGACTTGGAAGACATGTGCTTATCTTTGACTCGTCTATTCTCGAGTGGGGAAGAGTATCAAGAACCACCCAAGGGCAGACCAATATTGAATCATCTTGTTGAGCATATCACCCAAGTCAAAACCATTCCACGAGGCCCAAATAAAACAATGCCATGTTTAAATCTCGTGCCGTTGTTTCTAGATCTTTTGGATGGGCTTCAGGGCCCACTTACCCACTTTGGGCCCATGAGCCCTCTTCAACCTTCCACTCTTACTGGGTCTGCTTGCCCATTTGCTTCCCTCATCAACTTCAGAACTGAAGGCTTTTCCCAACATGGGCTCACATGCCCATTTATTTCTAAGATTGGGTCCACGTACCCGTTTACTTTTTTAATCAGTTTTGGACCCATGTGTCCACTTTCTGTTACCATTGGGCCCACGAGCCCCTTTTTCCCCTTTATTCTTAAGTTTTTCTCTCTGGTAATTCAGTCAGTTTCCAGCAAGCCTCGAGTCACTCGGGCTCATTCTATCTTTTTACTTGAAATTTCCAAAAAAAAAAACGTCTTCTCTAAAACTCACATTTCCATCGAGGAGACGTCTCTACTCATCCCAGAGGGTGCTCCCAATCAGGGATCCCTCTTTTCTGAATCATTGATCGATTTACTCGATCCCCCCTCCACTGTAAATACCTCCTTTCCAGCTTTATCTTCAGTAGGTCAAGTTAGGTTAGGAAATAGGAAAGTCAGAGGTAAGCGAGTTCCAAATAGGTATCTGCAACAATTGGCACAGAAATGCATAGAGTGTGCAAGGCTGCCAAACTTTTTAGAGGATACCATCCAGTTAGATGAAATCCGATATGAGGATGAGCATAACATCGATCATACTTTGGGAGTATATGAGGTGGTATCAGAGAAAGATCCCGAATCCGAGGATGAAATCGAGGACTTGGCTGATGCATATGCATCTGGACTTAGAAGATTTGAAGAACCATCAGCCACAGGGAATGAACCGACCAAGGAACTAAATTTAGGAACCCTGGAAGATCCTAGGACTATCCTCATCAGTGCAAACCTCACTCCCTCAGAAGAACAACGTTTGATCAAAGTTTTGGAAGAATATAGGGACACGTTCGCATGGACATATGAAGATATGCCGGGATTAGATAATTCACTGGTTGAACATAGATTAACCTTGAAACCTGGAACTACCCCGGTTAAACAAAAGCTCAGGAGGTTCCACCCTGATATTGCACTCAAAATGAAAGAAGAGGTCGACAAACTACATCAAGCAAAATTTATTAAGGTTGTCCTATATCCGCAATGGGTGGCTAACATAGTCCCTGTTATGAAGAAGGATGGACGAATTCAGATTTGTATAGACTTCAGGGACTTGAACCGAGCGTGTCCTAAAGATGATTTCCCTTTGCCTCATATCGATGTTTTGGTTGATAACATAGCTGGATTTGAAATGCTTTCATTCATGGATGGCTATTCTGGATACAATCAGATCCGGTTAGCTGAGGAGGACCAAGAGAAGACCTCATTCACTACACCTTGAGGAACATATTGCTATGTTGTTATGCCCTTTGGGTTAAAGAATGCTGGTGCTACATATCAGAGAGCTATGATGGCTATCTTTCACGACATGATGCACACCCTTGTAGAGGTGTATGTGGATGATTTGGTTATCATGTCCAAGAATCGGGAAGATCATTCTGAAGTGTTAAGGAAAGTTTTGCAACGAGCTAGAGAATACAAGCTGAAAATGAACCCTAAGAAGTGTATCTTTGGAGTTTCATCAGGAAAGCTACTTGGGTTCATAGTAAGCAAAAGGGGCATAGAGATCGACCCAAACAAGGCCAAGGCAATTATTGGTATGCCTCCTCCGAAGAATATGAAAGAACTTCGAGGATTGATTGGGAGGTTACAATTTGTCCGCCGGTTTATCTCACAACATTCCCAAAGGTGTAAACCTTTCTATGAGTTAACCAAGGTGGGGGCTGAGTTTAAATGGGATTAGAAGTGCCAGGAGGCGTTTGATGGGTTGAAAACATACCTGGCAAGTCCCCCTGTACTTAGACCACCAATTCCCGACAAACCTTTGGTCCTCAACATTTCGGTTCTTGAGAACTCTCTTAGGGCAGTCCTTGCACAAGTTGATGAAGAAGGGAAAGAACGAGCTACTTACTACTTGTCCAAGATGTTTGATGTTTGTGAGCTGAAGTACACTGTGGTAGAAAAGACATGTGTTGCTCTTGTTTGGGTGGTTCAAAAACTCAAGCATTATTTCCTTGCTCACCAAGTCAAGCTCATTGCTCGTATCAATCCCATCAAGTTTCTGTTAGAGAATACAGTTTTGACTGATCGGTTAGGGCGATGGCAGGGTTTCTTATCCCAATTTGATATCACTTATGTCCCACAGAAGGCAATCAAGGGTTATGCTATTGCTGAACACCTTGCCCATCATCCCATACCCGTCTTTGCCCCAGTCCGGTCGGAGTTCCCGGATGACGAACTAATGTTAGTCCGATCTTCCAATCTTTGGACATTATATTTTGACGGGGCTCTGAACTCTCATGGTAGAGGGATAGGTATTGTCCTTTTGTCACCTGACGGTGTCACCATTCCACAGGCTTTTCAGCTTAACTTTCCAGCAACCAACAACATAGCTGAGTATGAAGCCTTGCTGGCCGGGCTGGAGGCCGCTCATTTCCATTGTGCCACCGAACTGAGGGTGATAGGTGATAGTCAATTGATCCTACGCCAAGTCCTATCCAAGTACCGAACTTCTCATCCAAACCTCAAACCCTACCAGGAGCTCACCACCTGCTACATCAAGCTATTCTTCAAACTCACCATTGTCCATGTTCCCCGTTCTCAGAATATTCTCGCCGATGCCTTAGCTTCACTAGCTTCATCTCTATCAGTCCCGCTAGGCAGGCAAGTGCGGACTATCCACATTTGTAAGAGGACAATTCCAGCAATTGAGGATGGACGTTTTCTGAAGGTTAAGGAAAGATTCCACAGAAAAGAATACTTGCAACATAAAGAAGAAATCTCCTTGATTGAGTTCAAAGAATTAGAATAAGGTGAGAGACCTTGGTATGACGAGATTGCGAAGTATTGCCAAGATCAGTCATATCCACCTGGATCAACCACCAAGGAAAAGAAGGCAATCAGAAGAGTATCCCAGAGGTATATAATCCTAGGAGGAGTGCTCTACAAGAGAAGCCTAAGTGGAATCTTACTCAGATGTCTTGATGAAGAATAAGCTGAGTTGGTGCTGAAGGAAGCACATTCTGGAGTTTGTGGTGGTCATGTGAATGCCCAAGCCCTTGCTAAGAAAATCATCCGACAAGGGTATTATTGGCCAACTCTAGAAGAACACTGCTCCATCTTTGTCCGGCATTGTCATTCATGTCAACTCCATGCCGACAAGATTCACTTTCCCGCATCTTCCCTTCATCCAATTCATGCACCATGGCCTTTCGCCATGTGGGCTTTTGATATCATTGGCCCCTTGAGTGACCTCAACTCCGAAATGCGCTCAAAATCATTCATTCTGACGGCAACGGAGTACTTCACAAAGTGGGCTGAAGCGGAAGCATTCGTGGAGATTAAAGCGTCAACAGTCTGCTCCTTCATCAAACGCAACATCCTGGCAAGGTTCGGGATCCCCAGCGACATCGTCACCGATAATGGGCCACAATTTCTTTCTCAAGATCTGCGCGATCTTTGCAGCAGGTATTACATTTCATTGCATCATTCATCACCATACTATCCTCAAGGCAATGGTCAAGCGGAAGCCACTAATAAAACCTTAATCAAAATCATCAAGAAATCTTGTAAGTCTAGCAAATTTGACGACTGGCCTGATAAGCTTGTAGATGCTCTATGGGCTTATCGTACTTCTGTAAGGACTCCCACTGGACAAACCCTGTTTGCTTTGGCATATGGGATGGAAGCAGTGGTCCCTTACGAAGTATTACTTCCATCTCTCCGAGTTCAGCTCGACAGGGATATTCCTGTTGATGAGAGAAGAGAATCTCTCCTTGCACAGCTTGAACTCTTGGATGAAAGAAGGCTAGCCGCCGCCGAGCATGCCCGGACTTATCAGAATAGACTCAAAAGGTTTTATCAAAAGAGAGTGGTCGAGAGAAAGTTTGAAATCGGTGAGATGGTAGTCAAACGCATATTTATTAAGCCAGGGGGTCCCCGCTCCAAGTTGCAACCTAACTAGGAAGGGCCTTTTGTAATCACTGAAAAGTATCCAGGTAATGTATATGAATTGACTAATGTAGATGGAGAAAAATTGAATCATCCTTGGAATGGAGTTTACCTTAAAAAGTACTTTCTATAAAAATAGAGAAACCACTGGTATAATCTCAAGTCATCGATCCTAGGTTGTTCGTGAGAAGTCAAGGGTAGGTACCATCCTACACACACCACACTTCCCGATCCTAGAATCCAGACAACCTGACACTTGCGAAAGGCAAGGCAGAAATCTAGAAATGGAAGGAGTACCTTTACCATATTCTCTTCTACTCGGTCCAAGATAGGGAGAGAAGATTAGAGAGGGGTAGTATCGAAAACACTCTCAACCCTAGTAGGAGGCCGTCTCAGAGGGTGCAAAAGGGTGCCAAAAGATGGGCAATGAACCCCTCAGGTTAGAAAAAAATGATCAACCTGTCTGAATGAGTACCCAGAATGATAGTCAAGGCAAATGGCAGTAAAAGATGGGCAATGTCCCCACGGGTCAAAAACCTGTCCAAATATGTGCCACATAGAAAAGAGCAAAAAAAGAAAGAAAAACCCAAAGAGGCCGAACCCCAATGGGTAATTTGAGTGAGAGTAGAGAAATCCCTCTCAACATCTTCACACCCTATCAAGGACTTCCTCTATACTCTTCCTCCTTAAACCCCTTGGGTAGGGTAAACCGACCAAATCCAGGTGGAACCCAAGCCGATCAAAGGAAGAAGGTTTGAAGGATTCTAGGTAGGGAACTTTATTTTTGCACGTGGCATCTACCACTTGAAGCTTGACAAACCCCAAAGACCGATGAATTATCTCAAATACCAGCATTTTCTCTACAAAAAAAATTGCATATTTCAAAAAAACAAAAAAAAATGCATATTTCAAAAACAAAAAAATGCATATTTCAAAAACCCAAAAAAAATGAATATTTCAAAAAAACAAAAAAAAAGAATATTTCAAAAATAATATATATATATACATATTTCAAAAATCCAAAAAAATTGAGTACTTTTGAAAATCCAAATGATTGTTTTCAAGAAAACACAAAAAGAAGATAATTGCTTAGTCATGATCATTGCCTTAGTTGCATCCATGTTTATTTGATTGTCATGCATATTTTCATTTCTGCATTGCATATCTATTTTTACTTTAATTACCTTGTTAAGAAGGCTCTCCCCCTTGACCTAAGTCAAAGTTGACCATAATTGGCAAAGGGATGAGTCCTGATGAAGATCTAATCTCCTTCTGTCAAGTGTTTCAGGCATTTC
Source organism: Cryptocoryne crispatula var. balansae (assembly GCA_036172225.1). Taxonomy (NCBI): domain Eukaryota; kingdom Viridiplantae; phylum Streptophyta; class Magnoliopsida; order Alismatales; family Araceae; genus Cryptocoryne; species Cryptocoryne crispatula. The sequence continues at coordinate 29,252,484 of CM069920.1, read as the reverse complement.
AATACAGGAGGGGAGAGGATTCACACCATGACAGGTAAGTTCTCTTAACCCTTAGCTCCCATTTTATTTAGTTATTTGTTTTATTCTACCTTGTTAAGAAGGCTCCTCCCTTTGACTCAAAATAAAGGCATACGACATACAGGCAAAGGGATGAGTAATGATAAAAATTTAATCATTTTCATTAAGTGTTTGCAGGAGATGAAGAAGCAAAAAGAGAAGGGCAATCAGGTACAATTTTTTCTGAAAAAAAAAAATTGGCCTCAGGGCGCATGTGCCCTCATATGGGGGCACATGGCCAGGTGCCCCACCCCAGGGCGCATGGCCAGGTGCCCCCGATCGGGGGCACATGGACAAAAAAATTTGAAAAATTCAGAAAAATCTCAAAAATTCAGAAATTGTCTATAATGTTAAAAATGACATTTTTGCTAAAGGAACCATCATTAAAAACTTTGTTTTGACATCCAAATGATGGTTCAAATAGTAAAACCTTCAATTGATCATTTCATGAACAATCTGATTCATATGACAATTCTGTCTGTTGGGTACTAACCAGAAATGTGCAGGCAATCTTTTAAGTCCTAACAGGTGATTTAGCGAGATCAGTGTTCCCCAAGAAAACGTCATGCCAACCTTGCGGCGAAAAGAAAGGAAGCACCACCTAGTGAACAATCTCTTGGTGTTGTATTCCGTCAGAAGACAAGACAAAGATTGGATCAGAGATGCTGATGAATCAGGCGGTCGATGCAGCTTACCTGAAGATTTCTTCCTCAGTTTCTCATCAATCTCACATCACATCACCACCATCACTTCATTTTTGCACTTCACATCACTCTTATTATCTGTCACCTAGTTATGTTAGGTCCATTTTATATATATTATATGCATTAATGTTGGAGAACTTGAGAGTGAAGATGACTGGGCCCGAGGTCCCCTTTAACAAAATCTACGACGGCTTGGTCATTTCTTCACACTCACGGATAAGCCAAAATTGAACATTGGAGGGACGATGGTTCCTAATCGGGTGTCTTGACCTCCAATAGACAATCTATATCTTCAACTATTTTCTACATGATTTTCTATGTGTTCACATCCATCTCCTTTTCTTTCTTCATCATTACCAATTCTATTTCATTATGTTTTCTCTTTCTTTTATTTCATCATGTTTTATTCTTTCTTTTATCCCTTCATGTTTTATTCCTTTCTTTTTATTACACCATGTTTTATTCTGTCCTTTCTTTTATCCAACCGTGTCTTTTATTTTATCCCACCGTGTCATGGCAATTGTCATGCCATTGTTTCTTCTTTACCATCATTTTATGTTAGTCCCACCATTATCTTTCAATCTCACTATGGCTTAAATCTGTCTTGTCGTTTTCCGAATACTTGATTTTCTGCTAGAGCATGATTCATGGTTTTCACGATACCCGAGCAATTTTGCTATACTTAAACGAACCCTTTTAGAATTTGAGATTATTCCACTCAGAATTAAACTGAGTATTTTGGTGAAACTTGAATGAACTTGAGATTCCAAATATGATGGATTGGTATTCTTTTCATTTTAAGATCAACTTCTCTTTTACAAACTTTTGCCCATCACAGTACAAGAACACCGCAAAGTTCGGGTTGCTGGCTGATGATGAACCTACGAATTCGAGGACTCCTCACCACGCTGAGGGTTGGCTACATCCTTTTATCCTTTATCATTTACTTTTTCATCTCTCGTGCCAAGGGCATGTCTTTTACTAGTCAATTATATGAGGTTTTTATTGAACATGAAAGCGATCTAGAATACTCAGAGAGATTCATTTTGCTGGATCGGGCAGATAAGCGTGTCTATATCTACACCTTGATGCCACATTTTCAGTCCATCACCATTCCATTCCGCTATATTCATCTACATTCACTTGCATTCCATTACAATTCACTACGAATCACTCCGCTTCATTACATGCTACTCCCTTACAAAGCCGACATCAAGGCGAGGCAAGCTATAGACACGCCAAATTTGCCTAATTCAGAGCATAAAACTCATGTTTTATAGGGTAAATATGTGCGATTGACCTTATGATGATGCCGGGTCTTTAAAAGTTGATTTGGAGCTTTGCCGAACGAAATCGGATGTTTTCCGAAGTTTTCCGCGAAAAGCCATAATTTCCGAGCGAAAGCCACACGTAAATCATGTAAATACGGAAATTGGCTGAATGACAAATGCCTAATGATCATGCATTGAAGGTGATGGTCATATTCACACTCCGGACAAGTTTTTTTGCATTCCGTGCCTTTCCGGTTTGTCGCCGAAGTCATTTTGACCTATATCGGACCTTCTGTTCACTGCCCTAACTTCCGGATTAAATTCTGAAGTTTTGGAGGGTGTGATGGCTGATCCTATGCTATATAAAGCTTCTTCGGCCTGTTATCTTTCCAACGCAACAAACGGCGTCGAATTCCGAGTTAGGGAGTGTTCGCAATGGCTTCCGGAAGAAGGACGCGCGAAACCAGTCCCATGCACCCGGGTTCCTGGTCACATGCGCCCGGGACCCAGGGCACGTGGCCATGCGCCCTATCAGTGAGGCACGTGGCCTTGTGCCCTAACTTGAGGGCACATGCGCCCCACTTTTGAGGCACGAGGGACCCAGTTTTTCCCCGGACTCTACCACTGAACTGCCGATGGGATAAGAACTTTTTTTTCGGGGTTTGTGCCCATGCGCCCCCACTGGGGGGCGCATGCGCCCTTCAGTGGGGTGCATGCGCCCAGCACCAGGGCGCATGCGCCCAGGGGTGGGGCGCAATGAGCCCTATTTTTTAGCTCCGATTGCACTGCTCGTTCTCCTATAAATGGACTCTTATTCTGGTCGTTCCAGAGGCATGAGCACGACCACCCAGGCATCTCAAGACGTCCAACCACCCTCCTGCATCGATTTTGTGATTTTTACAGAGAGAATTTCGAGTTTTTAGAGAGAGAAAATTCGGTTCAAGAGAGAGGAAGGCTGTTCTGCAGGTAATCTGCCAAGTCTCTCTTCTTTGGCCTCTACAGAGGTGTGTGGACGTCTTCTGCCAGTGCTCTATTCATCAAAGTTCTTCCTCTCAAAGATTTCTTGAGTTTTCAATCGACGGAACTTGATTCCGAGGTTGGGGCTGGTCGTGATGGGCGCAGAAGCAAAGTCGCGCCTGGCAGATCCTGGACTACTGCTCGGCTTTTTCGACAACACAGATTTGGCTATATCTTTCTCTATTCAACTCAGAATCTTTCAGTTCTTATTCCTATATCTTTTTTTAGTGATTCTACATACTACTATCATTTTTTTAAATTTTTTGCATTAATTTTACTCTGTTAATCCGAAAATAAAAAAGGGGTTAGAGATAACCCGAATCCAGTCAGTTTCTAGTCAATTGTGTGTTTTATGTTATTCTCTTTACATATACTCCACTTTGTCTAGTTCTAATTGTCTATTTCACTTGTTTTTTTGTCTAGTTGCACAGAATATCAAGCACCCACCGCGTTGAGGACTCTTCTTCATCGGCCGGCCGAAGAAGGAGAAGCTTTAACCCACACTCTTCACGCTAAGGTACAAACGGTCATCTTTCATTTAATTCTATAAATCGTAACCCACGGTTCCTGGCAACCACTTTTATTTCTTCTCACCCTCCTCCCACATGACCCGAACCGTCTCTTTGGTGATCGAGCGACGCCAAGGGATGAAAGTTCGGGGATCAATGTGAGTGTGGGACCGAGGTGAGATTTGCTTTCCGAGCTTTATTCCTTTCTTTCCTCATCCCCTCTTGAGGTGACGATCTGGATTCACGGACTTCCCTGAAAAGGAGAGGACCCCGTCGAATTTTCAGAGTCGACATCTACGAATTCGAGGACTCCTCACCACGCTGAGGGTTGGCTACATCCTTTTATCCTTTATCATTTACTTTTTCATCTCTCGTGCCATGGGCATGTCTTTTACCAGTCAATTATATGAGGTTTTTATTGAACATGAAAGCGATCTAGAATACTCATAGAGATTCATTTTGCTAGATCGGGCAGATAAGCGTGTCTATATCTACACATTGATGCCACCTTTTCAGTCCATCACCATTCCATTACGCTACATTCATCTACGTTCACTTGCATTCCATTACAGTTCACTACGAATCACTCCGCTTCATTACATGCCACTCCCTTACAAAGCTGACATCAAAGCGAGGCAAGCTATAGACACGCCAAATTCTCCTGATTCAGAGCATAAAACTCATGTCTTATAGGGTAACACGCAAGATTGATCATATGATGATGCCGGGTCCTTTTAAGTTGATTTGGAGCTTCGCCGAACGAAATCGGATGTTTTCCGACGTTTTCCGCAAAAAGCCGTGATTTCCGAGCGAACGCCTCACGTATATCGTGTAAACACGGAAGTTGGCTGAATGACCAATGCCTAATGATCATGCATTGAAGGTTATGGTCATATTCACACTCCGGACAAGTTTTGTTGCATTCCGTGCCTTTCCGGTTTGCCGTCGAAGTCATTTTGACCTATATCGGACCTTCTGTTCACTGCCCTAACTTCCGGACAAAATTATGAAGTTTTGGAGGGTGTGATGTCTGATCCGATGCTATATAAAGCTTCTTCGGCCTGTTATCTTTCCAACGCAACAAACGGCGTCGAACTCCGAGTTCGGGAGTGTTCGCAATGGCTTCCGGAAGAAGGACACGCGAAACCAGTCCCATGCGCCCGGGTTCCTGGTCACATGCGCCCGGGACCCAGGGCACATGGCCATGCGTCCTACCAGTGAGGCACGTGACCTTGTGCCCTCACTTGAGGGCACATGCGCCCCACCTTTGAGGCACGAGGGAGCCAGTTTTTCACCGGGACTCAACCACTGAACCGCCGACCGGATAAGCCCTCTTTTCTCGGGGTTTGTGCCCATGCGCCTCCACTGGGGGGCACATGAGCCCTTCAGTGGGGCGCATGTACCCAGCACCAGGGCGCATGCGCCCAGGGGTGGGGCGCAATGAGCCCTATTTTTTAGCTCCGATCGCACTGCTCGTTCTCCTATAAATGGACTCTGATTCTGGTCGTTCCAAAGGCATGAGCACGACCCCCCAGGCATCTCAAGACGTCCAACCACCCTCCTGCATTGAATTTGTGATTTTTAGAGAGAGAATTTCGAGTTTTTTTAGAGAGAGAAAATTCGGTTCAAGAGAGAGGAAGGTTGTTCTGTAGGTGATCTGCCAAGTCTCTCTTCTTCGGCCTCTACAGCAGTGTGTGGACGTCTTCTGCCAGTGCTCTCTTCATAAAAGTTCTTCCTCTACAAGAATTCTTTAGTTTTCAATCAACGGCACTTGATTCCGAGGTTGGGGCTGGTCGTGACGAGCGCAGAAGAAAAGTCGCGCCTGGCAGATCCTGGACTGCTGCTCTGCTTTTTTGACAACCCAGATTTGGCTATATCTTCCTCTATTCAACTCAGAATCTTGCTGTTATTTTTCCTATATCTTTGTTTAGTGATTCTACATCCTCCTATCATTTTTTACATTTTTTTGCATACTTTTTATTCTGTTATTCCGAAAATAATAAAAGGGGGTTAGAGATAACCCGAATCCGTTCAGTTTCTAGTCAATTGTGTGTTTTTATGTTATTCTATTTACATATACTCCACTTTGTCTAGTTCTAATAGTCTCTTTCACTTGTTTATTTGTCTAGTTGCACAGAATATCAAGCACCCACCGCGTTGAGGACTCTTCTTCATCGGCCGGCCGAAGAAGGAGAAGCTTTAACTCACATTCTTCACGCTAAGGTACACACGGTCAATTTTAATTCTATAAATCGGAACCCACGGTTCCTGGCGACCACGTTTGTTTCTTCTCACCCTCCTCCCACATGACCCGAACCGTCTCTTTGGTGTTCAAGCGACGCCAAGGGATGAAAGTTCGGGAATCATTGTGAGTGTGGGACCGAGGTGAGATTTGCTTTGCTTTTTATTCCTTTCTTTTCTCATCCCCTCTTTAGGTTACGATATGGGTTCACGGACTTCCCTGAAAAGGAGAGGACCCCGTCGAATTTTCAGAGTCGACACATTCCCCTAATTTTATTAGAGAGGAGGTCCGAGTTGCCAATGACGAAAAGGCTCTCATAGGCTCATCTACCATGTAGTAGAAATATGCTAGAGAGACCATACCTGAGGCGACGAGGAAGACCATCTCCCACCTTTAAAATTTGAGAGAAGTTCCCACACTCTATCTTGAAAGGGACGAAGGGCAATACCCTACTCCACTCTCACTCATTCTTACCCCTTCAGTCATTCTTTTGACTTTGGCAATCCCACCATCTTGATCATTCCGATACTGATGGTCCATAAATAAAAACTTTCTCCAATCTTGGCTATTCAGCCCACACGTCCCATAAAAACTCATACTGTCACGACCCTTCCTGGTCTGAACAATTTTTGAAATTAATTCAAACCCATACCACCCTGACCATTCCGGTCTTGTTGGTCTACAAGCTTCCACGTTGTCATGACCATCCAGTCTTGATGACCTACAAAAAACATGCATTATCTGGACCATCATTCCAGGCAACCTTCAACAAACTAACCATCTTGGCGAGGTTGGTCGTGTATGGCTTTAAAACTCTCACTACCTTGATCATCCCGATCTCGGTAGCCTACACAACTAGTTGCCTTGACTACTTGTTCTTGAGGCTCCAAACAAGGCTTCTACAATGCCACTTTGGCTTCCATAGCCCTACTTTAGTCCTACACCATGTGTAGACCTATGGGACACCAGCCCCTTTGAGGCTCCCATTCGCCCCTTTGTGGCACTCTATTCCTACACCTTGTGTAGACTCATGGGACACCAGCCCCTTTGAGGCTCCCATTCGCCCCGTTGTGGCACTCTATTCCTACACCTTGTGTAGACCTATCGGACACCAGCCCCTTTGAGGCTCCCATTTTCCCCTTTGTGGCACTCTGTTCCTACACCTTGTGTAGACTCATGGGACACCAGCCCCTTTGAGGCTCCCATTCGCCCCGTTGTGGCACTCTAGTCCTACACCATGTGTAGACCCATGGGACACCAGCCCCTTTGAGGCTCCCATTCACCCCGTTGTGGCACTCTAGTCCTACACCATGTGTTGACCCATGGGACACCAGCCCCTTTGAGGCTCCCATACGCCCCGTTGTGGCACTCTATTCCTACACCTTGTGTAGACCCATGGGACACCAGCCCCTTTGAGGCTCCCATTCACCCCTTTGTGGCACTATTAGTCCTACCCTTTGTGTGGACCCCTAGGAAACCAACTCTTTGAGATTTCCTATTGGACCCTTTGTAGTCCACAAACTTTGCCTTGTAGGCAAGCCCAAAATCCCTTTGTGTTGGTTTTACAACCTTATTAGCCCCCCATGCCAAGTTACCTTCTGTACTTGGATTGGTCTCATATACATTAGACCCTCATGCCAAGTTGCCCCTAGCACTTGGATTGGTCTCACATTCACTCGACTCTCATGCCAAGTTGCTTTCCCCTACTTGGATTGGTCTTGCCTTGATTGAAACTCCCTTTGTGTCAGTTTCAAAATTTGACCCTCATGCTGAGTTGCCTTAGGCACTTTGATTGGTCATATCTTGTTTGAAACCCCCTTTGATATGGTTTCAGTATTAGTCCTCCATGCCAAGCAGCCTTCTTCACTTGGATTGGTCTTATCCTCTTCAGAACCCCCTTTGCATTGGTTTCGCACCTATTTGATTAGTCCCTCGTGCCAAGTAGCCTTCTGCACTTTGATTGGTCTTATCCTTGTCAGGAACCCCCTCTGTGTTGGTTTCTCCACTCACTTGTTTGAAGCCCCTTGATTGGTTTCACAACTTTGGTTGGACCCCCGTGTTGAGTTATCACTAATCTCAACCTGGTTCATTCTATTTGCATATGGCTTGAGGGAAGCCTTAATTCCCTATACAATAGAGAGAAAAATAAAATAAGAAAGTGAAAAAGAAGAAAAGAAAAAGAAAAAAAAGAGAAAATAAAAAAAACAATAAATGAGGAAAAAAGAAAAGAAAAAAGAAGAGAGAAAACCTGGCTAGAGTGAAAACCTGAAAGGGCACTCTAGGTAAAATCAGGTAACCCTGCTACATGAAAAACTCTCTGGAGGCGTGTAGGCAAAACATCAAGGGGCTGGTCTGGGTGAAAATCTTGCAAGAGACAGTCAAATCAGTAAAAAAAATAAAAAAAAACAAAGAAAATGAAAGACTAGCTCATTCAGAGAGCTTGCTTGTTGGGGAGCATGCAAGAATTGACACCATCAAATGTGCCTATTGAATGGAGTATGGGCAACCAAACAAAAAAGAAGCCAAGGTTGGTCATGTACAAGGGCCCAAGCCCTTCTCAGTCCTGAAGAAAGCTCATATGGCAGGAGCAGTGGATAGATTGCCAAAGATAGAGTTGAACAAATACCGGAGGCCAACTTACAAGGGCAGTTCCTTCTCGACTCCCATATCCAAGAAACTGCCCATAGGGGGGCATTTGTTGGCATCAAATTTTTTCCGCTTAGCTTGCTTGATACAAGTTTCAGCAATGCCGAAGCCGGTGCAGAAAATCTGACCCAGATTCAAAAAAATCATGAATAGATGATGTAAACAGGCTTTGGAAATGCCGTGACATGGCTTTACATGCTACAAATGACCAAGATAATGTGTTCATTACATAGCCCCGGTCAAGAGCTTCGCAACGGTGCCCAAAACATGAAAAACGGACACCGGAAGGCCGAAATGACCAATTTTCCCCTGACACTTTGGGACAAATTGGGACTCTAACATGGAATTCTAACTTTACCACATTGTAAAGGTTATATAGAGCTAGGCAACGCTCTAAACGGATTGAAAATCCGACCCCCGGGTGAAGAGATATGCAGGAAAGAGCAAATACGGACGGAAAGCCGTATGTTCTCGCACCAGGGGCATAATGGTCCAATTAGCTCTGGATCGACCCATGGGCTGAAAATTTCAATTTTCATGACCCAAAACTTTTATCTCATGAATATTAATGCATTAAAAATAAATTTGGCCAATGGGAGAAGGTAATTACACTCAGATACCATTTTCGGCATTATCGACGGCCGAGATCGCACCGATCGGAGAAACTAGCTAAATCAGGAGATCCGTTGCAATTCAAGTGATCTCAAACACACATCAGGATGGAGCATAAGATCAATGGCCATCAGGGCATGATCTAGAATTTTTTTGAAGTCAATTTGAGATTTATTTAATTGGTTTTGGTCGGAATTAATGCTAGCCGTTGGATCGGGAGTACTTTGATTAAACCAGGGTTAAACCTAACCCAAGATGGGCTAACCCAACCTGTCATGGTCAAATTCCATCCTCCCTCATCTGATGTGTGCGCAAGAAGCCCTAGAAAATAGGGGAGGGAGGCGCACCCACCTCCTCCTTCCTTGGCTAGTGGGTCCCACTCAACCACTTCCCTCAACCACCTCCCATGGCTTATCCCTATCTCTCCCTTGGTTTATCTTCATCCTAACTAATCCTACAACTAACCAAGCTTATCCTCATCCAAGCCTTGGTCGAACCAGCCCTCTCTCCACTTGTCATGTGCGCACACCTCCTTGAAAGGAGGAGATGGTGCGCACCCTTCTCTCCCTCTCTTTCTAGTTGGCGCATAATCATCCTCAACAACCAACTATGGGTTATCCTTATCATCCCCAACCTCCCTTGAGTTATCCTTATCTCCTCTCAACAACCTCCAGTATTATCTCCTCCTAGAGATGGCACCCCTCAGCCCCTATAAAAGCCCCCTCAGCTGGCCATGTGCAGGACAAGCTGATCACCCTGCGGAAGCCCTGCCTCTCCTCCCTCTACCCTGCACCAAGAGAACTTCTCCTTTCTTGGACGTCTTCATCAGAAAGTCAGCAGCCTCTCCAGCCCCCTTGTGGTGTTCCAAGTGAAGAAGAAGAAGTAGAAAAGGCCTCCCTCCAGCAGGCGCGCCAGCAGCAGGTGCAACCAGCCCACCTGATTGGTGTGCCAACTTCAGCGAGTGCAGCAAGCTCTCTTCATTCCTTTGCTCCATCCATCAACATCAGCAAGTAGAAGACCCCCTTTTCTCATCCAACAGCAATAGAATAAGGGTTTGGTGGCACCTTCAGCCCATCATCCTCAACACCACCTGCACTGCAAGAGAGAATAAAAAAAAACCGGTGAGTTGAAAAAGTGTGTTCCAATGTAGCCTTTTAATTCAACTCTTCCCCTTATCATATCTACCCCTCTCCATGGTGTGATACCCTCTGAGTAATTCCCATTCAGCCCCTTTGAGTTCCTTTCATGTTTGTCTATATAAAGCCCCAAGTGTACCCTCTATTTGGCCATCACAAAAAAAACAGCCCCTTGCTGCCCCTTAAAACAGGCCTCTGAACCAGCCCCTTTGTGCACTCTTTTGGCCCTCCATGTTGGCCTCTAAAACTTCTACTATCATGCTTGGTTTGACCCCACTGATGGTCACATGGACATGCACCTCCTGCCTTTCCCAATCAGGCCCTGAATGGCATGCAAAACAGGCCCCCTTGCTGGCCCAAGTTCTGCCCCCTTGTGAGCACCCATGTCAGGCCCCTTTGATGGTCACCTAGTTTGCCCTATGTGCAACACACCCAATCAGCCCTATTCTCTACACAGATCCCTTACCCATTGAGGAGGATGGAGTGATGTCCCGGGCATTCTTGGATCCACAAGATGGGCCAAGTCTCCCCCGGGCGGGCTTTTGATCCCTCGTCTTGGCTTGAGGAGAGGGTGATGTCCTGGGAATTCTTGGAATCCGCACGACGGGCCAAGTCTCTCTCAGGCGGATTCTCAACTTCAACCAATACAGCCCATTTGTGTGGCCTTCCTTATTTCAATACCAAACAGCCCCTTTGAGGCATTAAAATCCTTTTCAACATGCCCTTTGTGCAGCACCTAATCAACCCTTCCAAACTTGCCTTAAACCTGCCCCTTGTGCGGTCCCCTTTCCAACTCTTCCAAGCAGCACCCCCACAGATCCATTCCAGCCCCTCTGAGGCTTCCTTTGCCCACTACTACAGCAACAAGGCAAACAATAGAAATCAAATTCTGCAGATTGTCAAAGCAGGCCATTCTGACCCTTGGAGATCAAAACAGGTGCTGCGAACAAGTGCAACAAACCGAGGCTACAACAGGTCCTTGTAAGGACCAAGTTGGGGGTGATGGCCTGATACCCCTTGGCTCACACTTTTTGGCGACTACGGTGGGACAACCAATGTCTTTAACTGTGCTAGCTTGATTTGTTTGTGCAACTAGTTTCATTATAATTCAGTTCTAGTCACTAGATTGTTTGTTTTGTTGCATGATTGCTTGTCTCGTTTGCATATTGCATGCTTGATTTGCTTACTTTTTTTCGTTTTATGTTTGCACATATTTATTGCTTCTTCTCCTCTTACCCTCCATTTTTACTTTTGCATTAGCTTTTTGCATCGGGTACCAGACTTGCTCTGATCCGTAGGGCATTCGAGGCGGGGGCTCTCTCTCCCAACACACCCTCATCCTCCAAACACCTTCTTGGTGGATTCTTACCTCTCTTCTGAGATATTCCTTCCTAGTTGATTTGGTGGTTTCCATCAAGACTTCCGTAAGTCCCCATCCATGGAGTATTTCTCTCTGCATGATTGGGCCAGTTGTACCTCTTTCTCAAAACCCGAAGAACCCAAGTACCAACTCGTGGTGATTGAGTGACAACCTTTGGTCTTGAAGATTGAAGCAATAGGAACCATACCCATCTGAGTGAACAATTTCTAACAATCTATATAATCTAAGCTTTCAACCCAATTATTGTCGAGTAGTCATTTTAAAACCTTGTTTGCATAACTTGCTTGCTCACAACAATTGAAAACAACCAAAACGATTTATTTTTTCAAAACACCTAAAAATACAAAACAAAAAAACTCTTTAATTTGTGTTCAACTTATTTTCCAAACCACCAAATTGAAACAAAAAAAATCAAACAAAACAAAACATAACAAAAAATCGTCAATTGTGTGCTTTGCTTGCTCTCTTTTTTAACCATCTTTGTAGAAAGATTGGCATGAAGCCCATGATGCTAAGGTCCGAAAGACACATCAAGATGTCAAACTACTTCGAACAATAGGAGCACGAGGAAGGTCTCTACAAGCTCCAACAACAACCTGAGATCCATGTCAATGCTGCTATGGAACCTGAAGTGCAAGGGGATTCCCATCAGTCTGCTTCATTTAGTATAGAAAAAGATCTTAAGGATCTATCTTTTCATCTTGATCCCAATACCTTGTCATTCATACAATCTCTAGTAAAGGGCAAGACGCTTGTCAATCATGGTCCAGCCAAAGTCAACTGAGCTGCCTCACCTCCCCAATCGGCAGTTCGACCTCTTACCATAACCCCACCTGGGTAGTCCTGCCATGTTACTTAATCTACTCACCCCATTGTGGGTCATTCTTTAGCTTGCACACCAACCCAGCCCCCCCATCCGAGTGCCATATGCACCCCCCCTTGGTGAATTCCTCTCCACCTGTTGCCAAGGATCAAGAAACCCTTGAATTTCCCCTCTATACTATCTACATCCTCCAATCACAAATGCCAACCTACTATCGCTACAATTGCTCAGGTGATCCCTTCACCCTTGTCAATGATTTTCTGAGAAAATCATCTCGATGGCAGAATGATAGAAAGACCCTTGCCTTTCTTTTTAGGAGATCTTTAGAGGGTGCAGCCCTAGATTGGTTTTTTTTTCATTGAACGAAGTAGAGATATGGGATTTCGAAATTGTCAAGGCCAAATTCTTGAAACGATATGGGCCAGGCTATTTAATAATTGGAGAAGTAAAAGAAGATTTGGAATTAATGCAATATTCTGATGAATTGAGGCCTAGGCTTGAGAGGAGCATTGATGCTATGCACCAACCTAGGAGCCCTCTCCAACCTCATCCTGATCATCATCTTCAGCCGACTCCTCGACGCCAGTTGATTAGGCCACCCATGCCCTAACCTCAACTGGTCATGCAACCCGTGCTAATGACGAAACCAACTGTGCACAATCAAGTTCCTCTTGTCGCTTGTGCAAATACTTCATTACCTAAACTAGCTCCCCAGCCTTTGACCTCACCAAAATTTCCAAAGGCCCCTCAGCCAAGCATCGGGCTCTTAGCTTCTCAGTCTACCTCACCAACAGCTCCTCGGCTAACCACACAAGCCTTGGCCCCTCAACCAATTTCACCAATAGCTTCTCAGCCTGAACCAACTTCTATGCTGATACCAATTGAACAACCCTTGGCTATTCAATCAACCCCTCAAAATAGGGTTCACCCTAAGTTGGTTAAGGCCCTTGTTTCTTCTATTACTCCTGCCTTGGCAGAGGAACTAGTCACTCCTATCATTCATGCTCCTACCCCGACAGAGGAACCAATTAATCTGATCATCCCTACTCCTACTACAGTAGATGATTTATTCACTTCAACCGTTCATGCTCCTGCCATGGTAGAGGAACTAGTCACTCCGATCATCCATGCTCCTGCCATGGCAGATGATTCAGTCACTTTGACCCTTCATGCTCCTACCCTGGCAGAAGAATAAATCACTCCAACCATTTGTGCTCCTGCCCTGGCAGAGGAATCAACTCCTCAACATATCCTTGCTCTCTCTCAAGATCAAAGTCAGCCAGTAGGGGAGGTCAAACTAAAATCTTCTATCATTCTAGAATCCCCTAAACTAGGTATGCCCTCTTCCCCAGAACAACCTGAGGAGAAGCCTACTATAAAGAGCTTAGGTGAGGAGATCATAAATTTCGTTGATTGTCAAGGACTAGGTAAGGATTCTTCAAGTATAGATCAACTATCGTCATCATTAGAATTGTTCCCTGAAGTTTGTCAGATTGAATCAACCCCTGAGCTGGGAAGTAAGGAGACCGAATTGGTCAGTGAAATGGGAAAGGAATCTATAAACCTACAGATGGAAGATGCAGACCTTAGCAAGGGGATACTAGGACCTCCTCCAGCTAGGTAGGTAAATCTCTTAGCATCAATCTTAGGGCCATGACCCTTACCCCATTCTTCTCCTAAGCAACAATCCGGCCCATGGGCCCACAATCAATCAATCTTAGGGCCATGACCCTTTCTTTATTCTCCTCCAAATCAACGATTGGCACATGGGCCCACAATTCCTCAATCTTAGGGCCACTGCCCTTTCTTTATCCTTCTTACAACCATCAATTAGGTCCATGAGTCCAAAATCTGTCAATCTTAGGGCCATGGTCCACACCCCATCCCACTCAATTGGGCCTTTATGCTCCTTTTTTGGGCCTTTATGCCCCATTTTTGGGCACTTATGCCCCTTTTCATCAACTGGGCCCATGTGGCCCTTTCCATTAGCCGGGCCCACACGCCCCCTTTATCCAACCGGGCCCATGTGCCCCTTTTAATCAATCGGGCTCTTATGCCTCTTTTCTTCAACCGAGCCCACGTGCCCCTTTTCATCAATCGGGCTTGCATGCCCCTTTCCTTCAATTGGGCCGACTGGGCCGACGTGCCCCTTTCCTTCCATCAGGCCCATGTGCCCATAATTCTCCGCAATCAAGCCCACATGTCCTTAATTTTTCTAAATCGGGCCCACGTGCCCACAATTCACCTCAATCGGGCCCGCATGCCCGCAATTCACCTCAACCGGGCTCACATGCCCATGTTTTTATGCAATCGGGTCAATGTGCCCAAATTCCTCCTAAATCGGGCCCACATGCCCACCTTCCATCAACCTCGGGCACACATGCCCACACTCCTTCAACTTCAGGCCTGTATGCCCCCATTTCTTAACCATTGGGCCCACGTGCCCATACTTCCTCGAAATCGGTCCCATGTGCCCCCACTTCTCCAACTTTGGGATTGCACACCCATACTCTTCAATGGCACCAGCGAGCCTATCAGAAATCATAATCGGGTCCATGTGCCCGCTCTTTTCGTTGGGTCCCTCGGGCTCAACCTTCAATCGGGCCTTCGAGCCCATCACATCCAATTGGGCTCTCATGCCCATCAACATCAACTGGGCCCTCTAGCCCACATTCAACTCTTGGGCCCACGTGCCCCCTGATTCCAACCCTTCCCGGGCTTTCAAGCCCACTATCAACTCTTCGACCCAAGAGCCCACTTTAGCACACTTTTGTTTTCAAACATGTTTCTTTTCTTTTTGAATTCTTTTTCTTTTTCCAAGTTTTACTTTTAACAAAAAATCAAGGTAGAGAAATTTCCTGGGTGATACCCCAATCTTTACCTTTTACATCATCAATCCCAGCTCCGCCATGCTAAATCAGATCCTCCACATCTTTCACTTCATGATATGACTTTGAATTTTAAATCCAATGCGATATGGAGCATATCAAAAGTGGAAGCAGTTGGGCAAGGCAAGGCAAGGCATAGCAGGCAAGGCAAGGCAAGCACAAGCAACGTCGTCACCAACAATGAATTCCTTCTCTCAGGTATTACATGAAATTGCTTTCATCATCATTATGTCATCCATAAGGCAATGTTTTTTTTAAATACTTTTGAATCTCACATGACAATCTTACTTGAGAGAAATTTATGATTGACGATAGGTACTTTTTGTTTTATCCTAATGAATTCTTTATAATGTAAGGCATGTTTTCAATTGATTCACCTCTGGAATGTAATCTACCTCAAAAATGGAGAGAACTACCAGTATGACTTGAGTCCACATGTCCTAGGATGCTCTCTAGGATTTGAGGGTAGATACCATACTACACAAACAACACGTCCCTATCTCAGAATCTGGATGACCCAACACCTAAGAGAAGCTAGGCAAAGCATAGAGATGGAAGGAAAACCCTTACCCTAGTCTCTTCTATTCGGTACAGGATAGGTGAAGGGGATTAGAGGGGGAGAGTATCGAAAGCATCCGCCGCCCTAGTAGGAGGCCATCTCAGAAGGTCCAATTTCTCCAAAGAAAAAGGAGGCCAAAAGATGGGCAATGACCCCATAAGTCAAAGACCTGTCCGAATGTGTGCCACAAAAAAATAGGTTTGTCAATAAAGAAGAAAAGACTCGAAGAAGTCGAACCCCAACGGGCAATTAGGTGTAAGTAGAGACATCTCTCTTGACATCTCCAAAGCCTATCAAGGACTTCCTATCAATTCTTCATTTTTAACCCCCCCAAGGTATGGGTGGACCAACCAAATCAAAGCTAAACTCTGGCTGATCAAAGGTTGAAGGTCAAAAAAAAAGATTATGGGTAAGGAACCCCATTTTGCACATGGTATCTACCAGTGAACCTAGAATAACAACCAAGTGATGAGAACTTGTGTCAATACTGATTTTTTTGTCTCCTAAAAAAATTTGTTTTCAAAAAAGTTGAATATCTTCAAAAATCCAAAAAAATTAAGTATTTTCAAAACTCCAAAAAAATGAATATTTTCAATATCCCAAAAAAAATTTAATCTTTTAACAAAACTTATTTTCAAATTCTAACAAAATTTTCAAAAAAAATTTATCACCATGATTGGTTTGAATTTTTGTCTTTATATTCATATTTATTCTTAGTCTCTCATGTTTCAAATATTTCATTGCATATTTACTGCTTTATTTTTTTTTACACCCTTAAGAAGTCTACATCCCTTGACAAAGGTCAAGACATACTACAACTTGCAAGGGAGATAAGCCATACTGGCATTCTAATCTCGTTTTTCGAGTGTTTCAGGCACAAAGAACAAACAAGGAGAATTGCATAACAAGGCGATGCTCGCCACTTCCCTCCCCCATGGATTCTTAGGAGGAGGAGTCACCATGACCTCGGCCTCAACTTTGCCGAGGAGCATTTTTCAAGATTTCAATAAGGCGATGCTCGCCACTTCCCTCCCTTGAGGATTCTCAGGAGGAGGTGTCATCATTACCTCGGCCTCAACTTTGTCGAGGAACTTTTGCTCTGTGTCCTCATTAGGACATATGAACTCTTTTGTGAGAATTCATGTCATCACATTGCAAACTCACCGTTATCATTTCCTTTCTTAGCATATATTAGGTGCATTACTATTTATTTTATGCATTGACGTTGAAGACCGTGAATGCAAAGAAGACCATGCTCGAGATCCCCTTCATTAAAATCCATGACCGTCGGGTCATTCTTTGTGCTCACGGATAGGCTAAAATTGTGCTGTGAAGGACGATGGTTCCCAAATGGGTATCTTGACCTCCTAGGCAATCTATATCTTCAACTAATTGTTAAGTCTTGTTTTTGTTTTCTTGAGCCTAGCATGCATTATGTAGTATTAGTTGCATTGCCTTTTACATTGTCATTACATGCATCTAATCATGATCATCACTTTCTCACCATTCCCACCGGGTACATTCTCGTAGCGTATACCCCAATTCTGATCTTTCTAATATCCCACTATGTTTTCTAATCCCACAGTGTTTATCCCACCATGTTTGTTAATCCCACCATGTTCGATAATCACCTTGCGCCTTCGAATCTTTCATTTCTATCACCACTGTGGCCACTACAACACTATTTTTGCTATTCATCCCACTGTGGCAGTCAACTCATCCCGCAAAGGGCCTCCTATTTGATCAGAACTCGCATCACCATTATCTTCACGATCTATGCTTCAACACTTGCCTTTTAGAATCTGAGATCATTCCATTATGAATCAAATCTTGTCTCTTGGAATACTTAAATGAATCTAAGAGCCTGAAAGTGCTCGATTGGTATTCTTTTATTTTTCAAAACAAATCTCTTTTTAAAATTTTAGCCCATCACAGTACAAGAACACCGCAAAGATCGGGTTACCGGCTGATGATGAACCTACGAACCCATGTTTTGAGGACTCCCCACTGCGTTGGGGGTTGGCTATTCTTCTCTCATGCCAATGGCACATCTCTTACCAATCGAACATATGAAGACTTGATGAAATATGGTAGTCATCCAGAAAACTTGAGGAGATTCGTCTTGCCGAATCTGATTGTTGAGCGTGTCTATATCTACACCTTGATGCCACCTTTTCAGCCCATCGCCATTTCGCTCCACTACATTTTACTATGATCCGGCTCACTTTGCTACGCTTTCTCACACCGCTCCGCTACATGCCACTCCCTTACAAAGCCGACATCAAGGCGAGGCAAGCTGTAGACACGCCAAATTGGCCTGATTTGGAGCCTAAGACTCTTATTCCATTGGCTATATCCATTATTTAATCGATTATCTAATTCGGATTACCTCGTGGAGATGAGCTAAGGACACTGGTGGAGCCCCTTGTGAGTTGGGAATGGACCGATGATTTTTGGAACAATGTCATAACCTTCAAGCGAGAGCCACACGTGAATTGTGAAACACGGAGCTTGCTCAATGACCAACCTTGAATAGTCCTTAATTGAAGGTCTCGGGAGTCTCGCATGTGTTCCGTAACATTCAGAGTTTCTGAGAAGTCATTTCGGTAGTTGTCGATCAATGACGGCTTTCGTCATGGCTTTTTCGATATGTACTGACACGGCTATCCTGGACCACACATTAGGCCTTTTTGGTCATCATCGGGTCTTTTCGAGTCGTCTGGGTCGATCCTAGCCGTATATTTCATCAACCGGGGCCATACGGCCATTTCGGTTGATTTTAGGGTTTTACAGCTTTTACGAGTTTCGGTTCACGTTTATTGGGTTAATCTTAGATTTTTCGATGATTTCGAGTCTTTTGACCATACCATACTTGTTCAGTCATCATTTTAAGTCATCCCGAGTTGTCCTGAGATTTTTCGACTGGAACCGTGTCTTTTCGGATCTTCGCTGCGGTTTTTGGCTTTTCGCGAAAGGGTAAACCAGTAGAAAGCCCCGTGCGAACATCTTGGGAGTCATGCTGGCTGGTTTACTGAATTGAGGAGGTGTGGTTGAAGGTCCTCTTTCCAACGCAACAAACGGGAGCCGAATCGGACATCCCGTTTGCAAGTTACAGCCCGTGGAACGCGCGCACAGGAGAGAGAGTGTACCGCACCCCCTTCCCCTTTGAAATGGGAGGGCGCGGTCACCGCACCCCCTTCCCCTTTGAAATGGGAGGGTGCGGTCACCGCGCCCTCAACCTGGGGGCGTGCCCTGTGTGCCTCAACATGGGGGCACATAGGGCGCGCCCCCGCTTCCTATGAAATGCGGGGGCGCGATACATTTTCAGAAATTAGAAATTACCTCGGTTTACACCTCCTAAACCAGACTTTTGGAATTACCATTTATTTTGACCGCGCCCCCAGGTCGGGGGCGCATTACGTTTGTCAAGTCATTTTTTTAGCAATTTTCGGAAGGTTCCGGTGGATTTTAGCAATAAAACGTGTAACGCGTCCCCAGTTTCTTTGAAACAAGGGCGCGTGCAGACCGCGTCCCCAAGGTGAGGGCATGCCCTGCATGCCTTTGGATCGGGGGCGTGCCCTGCGCACCCTCGCTTCCATTGAAAGGCGGGAGCACGGTCGGTCCAATTTCCATGTTTTGCACTGGTTTCCCTTCTCTATAAATTGAGGGCTATTCCAAACAAACCAAGGTTAATCCCCCGTGCCTAGCTCATTTTGAGGTCGTCTTAGCTCTATCCCAAGGCCGTCTCGATGTCCAATGCTGATCCGACGTCGAGAGATCGATCCCAAAGCGAAGGAGAAGCCCGATCCATGCATTTTGTAGCAACCAAACTTCATCAGCTTCTGTAGAAAATTTGGGACTCCCGCTGCAAAAGTCTTCAACAGAGGAGTTGTTTCTATCTTCGTCATATTTCATTTGCAACTAACAGCATTCAATTCTGACTTGCCATTTGTCCGTGGCGATTGCTGCACAAAGGGCGTGCATCTAGGTTTTACTTTTTCATATCTATCTACTTTCAGATTTTTTACAGACTTTTACATGCGGATTTAGGATAAGTCATCAACATAAGAACTCTTCCTCTCCGAGTCTTATGTCTATTGCAACAAACGGCACTCAATTCCAACATCGGTACTGCCCGTGGAGAGCTTTGTACCGATGTTGCGCCAGACAGTGCAACGCGCCCCCGAACCAAGGGTGCGCAGACCACGCCCTCACACCTAGGGCGCGCCCACCACACCCTTAAACCTAGGGCACATTCAGTCCAATGCGTTGTCTGACCATATTGGTGATATCTTCTTCGTTTTAGCTCCGATTTGAGCCGTTCAAGTTTCTATGTCTTCGTCATTCATCCAGAATCATTTTAGCATCATTTTTATTTAGTTTTTGCATAATTTTATATCACAAAAAATACACAGAAAAGGGGTTAAGGCTCACCCCTAAGCCGGTGAGTCCGATTCTAATTGCTTCTTTCTCATCTTCTCTCTATAGTTACTACACTTCTCATAAGTCTAATTAAACTCTTCACTTGTTTTATTGTCTTAAGTTGCACTGGTTTATCATGGTAGCATCGGTTGGACTCTTCTTCATCGGCCGGCCGACAAGGAAGAAGGTTTAACCCACATATCATCTCCCGCGCTAAGGTACACACGGTCAACTTCTTTCTATTTTCATTCCATAAAGCGGAGCCCGCGGCTCTTGGCGACCACTTCTTCAATCTTCTTATGCATTAAGTCATTTATTCCTTCCTCTCCTCCCACATGACCCGAACTATCTCCGGTGCTCGAGCGACGCCGTAAGATGAAAGTTCGGAGATCAATGTGAGTGTGGGGACTTTTTACCACTTTTCAAGTGTTTTCCAATTCACTTCCCTTTTTCCCCTATTCTATCTTTCACCTTCTCTTGAGGTGCCGATCCAGAACCCATTTTCGGAGTCGACAGTGGGAGGATAGACTCTCAACACCAGATAAGGTGTAGGCAATGGTGGTGCTAGTACCTCCATGAATTTAATAGTTCCGGAGTTAATGGACAAAGTGGAGAAGCAACCCGCTGAGATAAAGAGACAAAATAGCCAAATCGAGAAGCAAAACATGGTGATTGATTCACTCTAACAACATATGTCCGACAAACAAAAGAAATTTATAGATACAATAGAATGGCTAACACAACATATGTTTGCCAAGATTGATCAAAGACCCCCTCCCACTGGTTGATCCATCAAGTTTGAGACTACCTCCAAGACAGAGAGAGGAAGACGATGGATAAGAAGATGACAAGGCCGAAGATGATGAGGATGAGGATGATAAGGCATCCTTTTAAGAGGATGATCAAGACAAATTTCAAATGTTTCTTTGTTTTCTTACATGAATTTTATTTTTGTTATATTTATATGCGATGTACTTTGTCCACAATGTGTTTGCACTTTTAATTTAGGCATTATATATAAAAGTGTGGTTTGTGATTTGCATATGAATGAGTTAATATTTTTGTACCAATGAGTTGTGTTTGTAGATTATTGAGTTGATTGATTGTGAATAAAATTGTAGATAAAAAATTATATAATTATTTGTTTTATGTAATGTGGATGAAAATATACATGTTGATTGTATAATTTTGTATGGTTATAATCCTGCATAGATTTCTTATTTTATAATACATTAAAATTATTTTTTCTTGAAAAGAATTATTAGCAACCGCTTTAAGTCATCGCCAACACTGATTATAGTGATGGCTATAAAGCACTAGTGACGGCTGGATAGTCATCATCAAACTAGTCACTCATCTCCCAGAAATGTTTTAGGGGCCAAAGTGATTGGTTTGGCATTGATTGTGCAGTTGTCACTAGTGTTTGTTCTCTTACATGAAGAGAGGGTGGAGATTGTTATTATCTGTCACGCCCCGGATTTTTAACAAGTACAGAGAGATAATCTGACGACGCAACCGGGGAAAATTAACCCCGTAAAAACATCAGTTTGGGAAAAATGAAGACAACTAGGTCCCAGTTTATACATCCACAGAATCAAATTAAATACATTGCTATGCTATAATCTAAACAAATCTAAATACCATCTCAACAAAAATATCATCCAATTGCTTTCTCGAGAATCGATCCACCACGCTTCTGCTGTGCTAAAGTTGATTACCTAAAAATTGATAAGAGGATTTGGATGAGTACGAAGACTCAGTAGACACCGCATCATCCTCCAAATTGGATAGCTAAAAGGTCCTAGATGTTAATTAAATAAGTACCCAAATCTACACCTTTTGTATGTAAATATAGAACTAGTCAATATATTAAGTATTTGACTTAAATCACACATTTATAAACCTTCAACCAACACCTAGGGTAACCCCAACCAGCACCTAAATGCACCATAACCTGACCTAAAAAGATGGTATGAACATATGCATAGACACTTGTATATGCTCCATAAAATTATGGACTATAACCGAGACATTTACTTCACACAATGCAACATGATATGATAAGATATAAACAAAGTAAAATGCATTACCTGAACACCTATACCATGCTATGAAGTAAATACACCTATCCTCTAATAAGAACCACACTTTTTTCTTATTAGCAAGAAATGCGTTGTCTTGCCACTTCAACCAACTACCAGTAGATCTATCATACATAGCAGTACCATATAGCTAAATGAAATCCTATAGTGCAACTAGACAGTGGTGGCACAGGGACAAACTGCGGTATCCGGGATCGAAGGATGCACCAGACTGTTCTAACCTCTGCTGCCCTCGGGTCACGACTAACTAGTCTGGTGTAGCTGTTTTCATTATAATTTCAATGGATCATGCATCCACCTCAATCATGCCATGCCATGATACACTTATGCAAGATTAAATGATATAAACTATACCATGCAATGAATAAACATACCACCAATGCAAATAGCATGATCAACCACACCTAAACAACCTATGCATGATCTAGAACCATAAAATGACAAGAATAAGTAAAGACTAACATGATAGGAACAGACCCAATCAGACCCTATCACCTAAATTAATGACAATAACATAGCCAAAACAGATGTAATAAACTAGATAAATACTATCTAATCTTATTAACCTATCACCACACCTATATAACAAGTTAACTCAAACTGTATAACAAAATGTTAGTTAAAAACATACCAACTAAAAGAACTAAAATCAGCTAACAATCTACTAAATTAATCATGATGAAGATGATATAATAATCTCTCTAACAAGAGCCCTATTATGCACAACAAAGAACAAGTCGACTAACCATGCTAGTTAACCGCGACATACAACGTACATTAAACCGGCTAATTAACTCAATAATAATCACTACAAGACATGGAGGATTAAATAGGAATTTAATAATAATTAATAGACACATCAAGGATGCCTACCTGAACGGCACAAGAAAAATCGAGAATCAACAACCGAAAGTGTTTCCGAACATCGGCGACGCGGTGCACAATCCGAAACAACTCAAACAAGATATCTCCCTCTATCAAGATTGCTGGAAAAATAAAAGATATATAACAGAGGGTATTCCATCGGATCAAGGGAAACTGAAAGAGGAAATTTAGAGAAAATAATATCATGATAATATGAGAGAGAGAGAGAGAATAGATAGGAGAGAGAGACTCACGGCGGCGGATAGGTGGGGGCGGCACACGGATGGTGCACGGCGCTGCGCGGTGGCGAGCGGCAACCGGCCGCGTGGGCGGCTCACGCGAAAGAACGAGGCGGCGGGCGCGGCTGACCGTGGCGACGGCACGCGTGGAGGCACGCTCGCGGTGGCGTTGACTGGGTCCGGCAACGCTGCTGGCCGCACGGAGGCTAGGTGGCGACGAGCGGAAGCAGACGGCGATGAGCAGCCGCGGTGCAGTGCAGATGGGGACGGTGGACGTCGACGTCCGCGGGGGATGTTGGCTGCGGCAGCTGGGTGCGACACGTGGCACCAAGGCAAGATGACCACGGTGGCGGCTCCCACGGGCGACGGGGGAAGAGAGGAAGAGGCGACGACGTCCGAGGGGGGGACTGTGGGCGTCAGCACCGGCAAGCGGTGAAAGACGTGCGCGGGAGGCGCACGGGAGGGCAGAGGTCACGGCCGGCCAAAGACAATGGGTCTCGCAGACGATGTCTGCTCGCCTGCATGGTGCTGGCGTGGCGGCCATGCGGCGCTATGCAGGGATGGGCGACGACGACGAGAAGAAGGGGGGGTGATGCTGGACGGCGACCGGCGGGCTGCGGCCGACAGGGTGGGCCGCTCGCGGGCGGCACGCGAAGGCGAGCGGGGGGAAATGCCAACGCGCACAGGCGATGGAGAGGAGAGAGAGAGGACGGCTGATGGCAGTGGGGGTGGCGATGGCACGCGCAGGCGCGGTCACGCGATGACGTCGGTGAAGGGCGGCGGGCGCGAGGAGGCGTGCACGGACAGCGATGACTACCAGGGTGTCGCACAGGCGGGCATTGACGAAGGGCGCGGCGGCGATGGCGAGAGGGCATGGCGGCGACATCGGTGAGGGCGGGCAAGGTAGCGCGGGGGCGGGGCGGCACCACACGGGGAGGGGCGCAGCAGGCTTGGCAACACGAGCGCGGAGGCGGAATGGCGTTGGTGGCGATGGCCGCACGGCGAGGAGGTGGCCGTGCGGAGGTGCGGTCGCGCGATGGAGAGAAGAGAGAGAGAGGGGGTGAAACGCACGTGGCAATGGCGCTCGGGGAGGGAGAAAAAGAAGGAAACGGTGTGAGATGAAGAAACGGAAAAGAGGAGATGACAAACAAGGTAATGGGAGGGATAAGAATGCGGAGTAAATAGAGAGAGATAAGAGAAAAAAGAAAGAAAGAGATTAAATAAATAATTAACATCTAATATAAATAAAATAAAGTGATCTACAAAATTAATAATATACAATATAAATAAATAAAATTATTCACGTATATATAAACATATTAAAAATAATTTAAGCACATTATGGAAATAATTAAAAACACTATGGTAATAGCCTAAATAATGCTACAGAAATCCAGAATATTACATTATCTATTTTGGCGACGGCCATTAAGCCATCAATTATATCTCTTACTAGCGATAGCCTTACCCAAGTCGTTGTCAATACCATTGGTGACAATTTTATTTGCAACAGTTTTGAAGTTGTCATAGAAAATAATTGGTGGCGGCTATTGGCTTGTTGGGAGAACTTGAAGCTGTTGCTGCTAAGTTTTTTCTTATAGTGTTTGATTCAATTTTCCCCATGATGATCATGCTTGATTTTCATTCATAATTTGACCATTGTCCTGTATTTTAGTGGTTTTTTGTCTAAATAAGTTTAATTGATTTTAGTAGGCTTAAATAGAATTGCACCATATCTTTGTCAAATTTCAATGCGTTTGAACCCATGTGGCTTAACTACCACCCAATAGAGGCACATTGAATACATGACTATATTAAAAGGTCACATTCAAGTGCGAGAGCCATAACACGATTCCAGTTCATCTCTAACCTGTAATTTTTGATAATTTTTAAGAATTATGAAGATAAAATCTAACTTACTATTTATGTGATTTTAACGGATAAATATGCATTGGGATGCATAATTACTTGAGTGGCCTTAATGCGCTACTCATGTAGCTACTATCACCTTTTTTATATATTTTTTTCAGGTCATTTTCACATTCATTCGCGCTGCATAAATTAATTTTAGCTTATTTTGACATTTATCTTTATAATCTAGTCTAGCCATAGGAATTGATAGGGTGTTTGGTTGCATGAAAAGTTGAATTTTTATTACAATTTTATATTTTTGTGATGCAACACTTTAAAAAAGAAGTTTGACAATCATTAAAAATGTATATTTTTAAACAAATTTTATTTTTAGACAAAAAAGAGATGAGACTTTTTTATCCTATTGTGTTGTCTCTTGCCTATTTTGGTCCCACTCTACTTTGGTATTTCATTTTATTCAAATAATTTTTTACATTGTTAACTGTGTTATATTTTATTTTATTATAAAATTTTATCATAAAAATATAAAAAAAATTATTGATCAACCAAATATCCTATAAAAGACGATGTCATGCACTTTTTCTTTTCTTCTACCAGTATATCTTCTTCTTCTCCTTGACTGTTATAGGGGAATCATCCTCGTGGAAAAAGTTGGAAACATAACAAGGGATAATATTTTCGGGTGCTAGAAGATTAGAACGGGAGAATTGGAGAATCGACCATATGCAACCCCTGGACCGTGGTCAACTTTTGAAGCTCTGTTGGAGGTCCATGACGAAATCATGCCCTCAAACACTATCACATTATCACGTTCCCTCAAATTAGTTAGTTCCTAAATTTTAATTCCTTATCTAGCAGGTTAACTAACTCCTACCCAATGCTAAGAGTATGGTGAGAATCACTACAAGAAATTGGGTTATTGGCAATGGCTAAAAGCCGTCACAAATAATCATAAAGCCGTCATTTGATATTAGTAACAGCTATGAAGCCGTTGCAAACCCATCCCAAATAAGTCCGTCGCCAATATAGATGGCGATGGTTTTGTTGAAACCGTCGCTAGAAACGATATTAGCGACGTCTGTTGGCCGTTGCCACTAATGTAATAGCAACGGCTTATGGCCATCGCAAAAATTTTATTGGCGACGATTTTGGACCATTGCTAAATGTTTTGAAAAAAATAAATATTAGTGACGGCTCGACAGCCGTCATTAACAGAATTAGCCGTCGCCAATAAGTTAAAATTTTAAATATATATATATAGTGCCACAAATTAAAATTTCATGTAGGAACACATCCATATATGAATATACAACATTTA
The DNA here is from genome assembly GCA_036172225.1 of Cryptocoryne crispatula var. balansae. Lineage (NCBI taxonomy): Eukaryota > Viridiplantae > Streptophyta > Magnoliopsida > Alismatales > Araceae > Cryptocoryne > Cryptocoryne crispatula. The sequence continues at coordinate 29,225,822 of CM069920.1, read as the reverse complement.
CAATCACCAAATTCATACATAATACATGGCTTACATTACCATATTCAATTACAACACATATACCACCACTATATTGAAATAAAACACTCCCACATCAACACATTCATGTTCATTCATTCTTAAACAAACACATTCATTCATTCATAAACAACTACATTCATTCAATCATAAACTATTCATTTATTCATAAACAACATAGGTTCACACGTTCATTTATAAATATCAACATTTATTTATAAAAACTAAATTTTGTTCAATACACAACAATAACATGAAATGTATACAAAAAGCATAATAAAGAGATAACTCTTACTCATCCTCCCCAAATGAACCCTCATCCTCGTCGTCATACTCCTCCTTCTCCTTCTCGTCTCTTCGTGCGGCTCTTTATGGTGGGGGTGGTCTCAAACTCAACAGACCCGCAGGTGGGGGGACTCTACTATCTAATCGAGCTAACATTTCTTGTGTTAGTTGTGCCATCTACTCCTGGAATTGTTGTTGTTGGGCATTCAGTTGTTGTTAGAGCGAGTCATTAAGAGAGTTTTGCTTCTCTATTTGACTAGCTTGAGTGTTAAGCAACTCATTTTGCTTATCCACTCTATCCGCCAACTCCTGATAGCCCAGACTCATGGAGGTACTCACACCTCCGCTACTTACACCATACCAAGTTTTGTGGGTTTGTCTCCTCCCCCCACATTGGATCCATCCCGACCTGTCCCTACCGAACACGATGATGAAAGCATCCTCATAAGAGAATGGATGCTCAAAATTTAGAGCATCTAATTCCTTTGACTGAGGGGCATTCATCAATTGGCACATATCATCATACATAATGTAAATATAAAGGTAATTGATATATGGAATCAAAATTGTTCTAATGATGCAAATGAATTAAATATTTACCATCATTTGACAACTTTTCTTATTGCTCCATATGAGGGATCCATCCTCTGCCTCATACATCTGAGTCATCTCAAAAACCTTTAGACGGGTAGGATGGTGCCCTTATTTTCATGTTTATTCAAAAAATTTATTGTAATACATGTATGCAATAGTAAAGAAGAAAGATTTTAGAAACTTACGAAAGTTATTTCAAGTTGATGAATGTTAGTTCTTCCTCACCTATAAGGCATGCTCAGATGAGTCTTGTTTGTTTTATTTCTCTAACTAAGTGACTGCAAACAAGTAAAAATAATTTATTAGTTTTTTAGAAAAAAATTAATTTGTCAGATTTGAATAACTTTTAAATTAAACTGATTCCTTACCTTATTTTCGTCTCTCGGCCATATCTTGTACATATGATGCCACTAGTCGGGGTCGCATTGTGAAGGCACAACAACAAGTGCCTTCTTCAGTGAGCGTCCTGTAAAATACTGTATGGCAAATTTGTATTAGTCAACAATGAAAGAAAATTTTAAATTTTTACCTTTTTCATTAGATTGCCTCATTGTTTTATCTTCATCTCCCCCATATGTTTTAAAATCTATGCATGTATGGATGGAGATCGATCAAATGTAAAATGTTGCTACAAGCATGAAAAAGTATATAGATTAGTATCTTAAAAGTAAAAATAAATAAATTTGAGTCTAACTTCTTTTATTTACCTCGAGATCTTTAAAGATGTCCTCTATCTTCTCATCTGGAAGGGTGATGTAGTCTTGTTGCTATAAATTGCAATGTACCCTATTGTAGACTCTGTGGTATGAGGTGAACTCCTGGCCATTCGGGCCTACACCCGATCCTCCTAAGATCTGAATGTTCAAGGTCTCCCCAGGCACTAATGTCTGCACATTATACACCTTGGCAGGACCTCTCCCATGTCTAGCAATTGTAGATGCATGCCAAAATTTTGAACAGTTTTAGAACTTGATATTTACAAATCAACAAAAGAAGCAATTAAATATTTACCTAAGGCAGAAAGATGGACTGTCTACAGGAGGCATCACCAAAGTAGGGCGAGTGCCAACCACTCGAGATGGTCCAGCTGATGTCACCGCATACGGAGTAGGCTGAGACGGGCCTTGAGATCCAGCGGACTGATCAATGGATCCACCGGCTGTTTCACTCCTAGATGTTGTCGACTCCAAAATTGGGTTTCGGATCGGCACCTCAAGAGAAGATGAAAGATATAATAGGGGAAAGGGAGTGAATCAAAAAACACTCAGAAAATAGTAAAATCCTTACCTCGGTCCCACACTCACATTGATTCCCAAACTTTCATCTCACGGCATTGCTCGAGCATCGGAGACGGTTCGGGTCATGTGGGAGGAGAGTGAGGAATGAATTGACTTAAAGCATGAATAAAAGAGGTGGTCGCCAGGAGCCGCGGGCTCCACTTTATGAAATTGAACAAGAGATTAAGTTAGATGACCGTGTGTACCTTAGCGCGGGAGATTGAGATGTGAGTTCAACCTTCTTCTAAGAAAAGTCCAACTAGTGCTAGCTTGATCAGTCTATGCAATTATTAAACAAAGAAATAAGTGAAGGGATGGATTAGACTTGTGGAAAGTGTAGTAACTATAAAGAGAAGATGAAAAATAAGCAATTGAAACTAAACTCGCCGGCTTCGGGGTGAGACTTAAACCCTTTTTTGTGTTTTTGGTTATGTAAAAAAGATTGAAACTAAACTAAAAGATGTTCTAACAAATAAATAGACTGAATGAAATGAGTTAAGAAGAACTTATAAAGTGAATTTGCTTGAATTGAATCCGAGTTGGTTGAAGAAGGCTGGTTCGGGTAGCCTTGCACCCTTCTAGCGCGACATTGGTGCAGAGAATTCTACAGATGACCCTGATGTTGGAATTGAGTACTGTTTATTTCTATGGATGGGAAACTTGGATAGGAAAACATCTCATGTTGATGACTTCTCTGGAATCCATCTGTAAAAGCCTGTAGAAGATTATAAAGTGGACAGATATGGAAGAACAGAACCTGGATGTACACACTCGGTGCAGCAATCGCCACAGACAGATGTCAAGTCAGAATTGAGTGCCACTAGTTGCAAATGAAAGAGGACGAAGAGAAGAGCAACTCTTCGGTTGAAGACTTTTGTAGCAGAAGCCCCAGATTTTCTACAGGAGCCAACGAAATTCTATTGCTGTAGAACACGTGGATCGGGCTTCTCCTTGACTTCGGGATCGATCTCTCGACATCAGATCGGCTTTGGATGTTGTGACGGCCTCAGGAGGAAGCTTGGATGACCTCAAGATGAGTTAGGCATGGGGGGGGGTTAACCTTGGTTCGTTGGGAATAGCCCTCAATTTATAGAGGTGGAGAACCGGTTCAAAATATGGAAACTGGCCGACCGCGCCCCTGCGTTTCAAAGGAAGTGAGGGTGCGCAGGGCGCGCCCTCCACCTGAGGGCACTAAAGGTGCGCCCTCACATTGAGGGCGCGCAGGGCGTGCCCTCCTGTTTCAAATGGGGCGGGGGCGTGTTACGCATTTCATTGCTAAAATTGCTGGAACCTTTCGGAAATTGCTAAAAATTGGACTAGATAAGATGAACGCACCCCCGACCCGAGGGTGCGATCAAAATAATCGTTCTTAAGTAGGGAAACTTTCCAAAATCTGGTTTAGAAGGCGCTAATCGGGGTAATTTTCAGTTTCCGAAAATAGACCGTGCCCCTTCCTTTCAAAGGGAGTGAGGGCGCACAGGGCGCGCCCCGGACTGAGAGCACGTAGGGCACACCCTCAGTATGAGGGTGCGATGACCGTGCCCTCCCATTTCAAGGGGAGAAGGGGCACAGTACACTCTCTCTCCTACGCACATGTTCTATGGGCCGTAACTTGCAAACTGGATGTTTGATTTGGCTCCCGTTTGTTGCGTTGGAAACAGGGCATTAAACCACAGCTCCTTAAGTTGGTAAACTAGCCAACATGACCCCCGAGACATTCGCATGGGGCTTTCTACCAGTTTACCCTCTCGCGAAAAGTCAAAAACTGCAACGAAGATCCAAAAGGGCAAGGTTCCGGTCAAGGAATCTCAGGTCAACTTGGAATGATTTAAAATGATGACCGAACAAGTCTGGTACAGTCAGAAAACTTGAAATTATCAAAAAATCTAAGATTAACCTGGTAAATGTGAATATAAGCTCAAAAAAGCTGGGAAAACCTAAAATCAATCGAAATGGTCGTATGGCCCCAGTTGATGAAAATATATAGCTAGGATCGACCCGGATGACCTAAAAAGGCTCGATGATAACCGGAAAGGCCTAACACATGGTCCGGGATAGCTGTGTCAATACGGATCGAAAAGCCATAATGAAAAGTCATTATAGACTAATGCCTACCGAAATGACTTCTCAGAAACCCTAAATGGTATGGAACACACGCGGGACTCCCAAGACCTTCACAAGGTCAGTCATTGAGCAGGCTTCATGTTTTCATAGTTCACGTGCGGCTCTCTTTTGAAGGTTACGACATTATTCCAGAAATCATCAGTCCATTCCCAACTTACGAGGGGTCTCCACCAACGTCCTTAGCTCATATCCACGAGGTAATCCGGATTAGATAACGGTCAAATAAAAGATATTGCCAATGGAATAGGAGTCTGGGGCTCCGAATCAGGCCAATTTGGTGTGTCTATAGCATGCCTCACCTTGATTAAGACTTTGCAAGGGAATGGCATGTAGTAAAGAGGAGTGAAACATAGAGAAAGCATAGCAAAGCGAGATGGATCATAGTGAAATTTAGTGGAGCAAAATGGCGATGGACTGAAAAGGTGGCATCAAGATGTAGATATAGACACACTCAATGACCAGATTCGGCAAGACGAATCTCCTCAAGTGTCCTGAATAACCACCATGTTTCATCAAGTCTTCCTATGTTCGATTGGTAAGAGATGTGCCATAGGCACGAGAGAAGAATAGCCAACCCCCAACGCGGTGGGGAGTCCCCAAAACATGGGTTCGTAGGTTCATCATCAGCTGGTAACCCAATCTTTGTGGTGTTCCTATACTGTGATGGATAAAATTTTAAAAAGAGATTTGTTTTGAAAAAGTAAAAGAATACCAATCGAGCATATTCAGGCTCTCAGATTCATTTAAGTCTTCCAAGAGACAAGATTCAATTCGGAATGGAATGATTGTCGACTCCAAAAATTTGACGGGGACTCTCCTTTTCAGGGAAGTCCGTGAATCCATATCTTCACTTCAAGAGGGATGATAAAAAAAGAAAGAAAACACGAAAAGAAACTCTCACCTCGGTCCCACACTCACATTGATCCCCGAACTTTCATCCCTTGGCGTCGCTCGATCACCAAAGAGACGGTTTGGGTCATGTGAGAGGAGGGTGAGAAGAAGGAAATTAAGACATGTGGTCGCCAGGAACCGCGGGTTCCGATTTATGAAATTAAAGATGACCGTGTGTACCTTAGCGTGAAGAGTGCGGGTCAAAGCTTCTCCTTCTTCGGCCGGCCGATGAAGAAGAGTCCTCAACGCGTGGGTGGTTGATCTTCTGTGCAACTAGACAAACAAAAAAGTGAAAAAGACAATTGTAACTAAACAAAGTGGAGTATATGTAAATAAAATGACATGAAACACACAATTGACTAAAAACTGACCATATTCGGGTTATCTCTAACCCCTCTTTTTTATTTTCAAATTAACAGACTAAAAATAATGCAAAAAAATGTAAAAAATAATAGTAGGATGGAGAATCACTAAATAAAGATATATGAAAAAGAACAGAAATATTCTAATAAGAATAGAGAGAGATATGGCCAAATCTGGGTTGTCGAAAAAGCCGAGCAGCAGTCTAGGATCTGCCAGGCGCGACTTTTCTTCTGCGCTCATCACGACCAGCCCTAACCTCAGAATCACATGCCGTTAATTACAAACTGAATAAGACTTGGAGAATAAGAACTTTTATGTTGAGAGCTCAGACAGAATACATCTACACGCTTCTGTAGAGGCTGAAGAAAAGAGACCTTGTAGATCACCTGCAGATCAGCCTTCATCTCTCCTGAACCGACTTTTCTCTCTCTAAAAACTAGAAATTCTCTCTCTAAAAATCACAAAATCGATGCAGGAGGGAGCTTTGACGTCTTGAGATGCCTGGGTAGTCATGCACATGCCTCTAGAAGGACTGGAATCGGAGTTTATTTATAGGAGAATGACTGTCGCGAAGAGGGTGCATGGCATCCTTCCTATAAAAAAGGTCTTATCTGGTCAAAAAATTTGACCCGATCCATTCAGAGGTAGAGTCCCGGTGAAAAAATGGTTCCCCTGTGCCCTCGATCGGGCGCACAAGGCCACATGCCTCAAGGGTAGGGTGCATGGCGACCTGCCCTGGGTCCTGGGCGCATGTGACTAGGGACCCGGGCGCATGGGACTGTTTTGCGCGTCCTTCTTCCGGAAGCCATTGCGAACACTCCCAACCTCGGAATTTGATGTCATTTGTTGCATTAGAAAGATAAAAGACCGAAGAATATCTTTATAGCATTTGATCAGCCATCACACCATACAAAACTTCAAAATTTTATCAGGAAGTTAGGACAGTGAACAGAAGATCCAATACTGGTCGGAATGACTCCGACGGCCAACCGGAAAGACACGGCATGAAACAAAACTTGTCCTAAGTGTGAATATGACCGTAACCTTCAATGCATGATCATTAGGCATTGGTCATTCAGCCAATTTTCGTGTTTACACGATTTACGTGTGGCTTTCACTCAAAAATTATTGCTTTTTGCAGAAAACTTCGGAAAACATCTTATTTCATTCGGCGAAGCTCCAAATGAACTTTAAAAGACCCGGCATCATTCTAAGGTCAATCACACATGTTACCCTATAAAACATGAGTTTTATGCTCTGAATTAGGCAAATTTGGCATGTCTACAATGATCTCTAATTCCAAAAGGCAAATGTTGAAGCTTAGACCATGAAGATGATGACGATGCAAGTTTTGATCAAATAGGAGGCCCTTGGCAGGACGAATTGACTGCCAGGGTGGGATGAATAGTAAAGAGAGCTGCAGTGGCCACAGTGGGGATAGAAATGAAAGATTTGAAGGCACAAGGTGATTACTGAACACAGTGGTATTACTAGACACGGTGGGATAAACATGGTGGGATTAGAAAGATCAGAATTGGGGTACATGATGGGAAGAAAGGACCTGATAGGGTTCAAAAATATCCGGACAGAAGTAGAAGATCATAAATGATGTATGCAATGACATCAAAAAATTCAATCCAACTAACACTACATGATGCATGCTGAGCTCAAGAAAACAAAAACAAAACATGTATAATAATTAGTTGAAGATATAGATTGTCTATGAGGTCAAGATACCTATTCGGGAACCATCATCCCTCACAACTCAACTTTTGGCTTATCTGTGAGCACGAAAGATGACCCAACCGTCGTAGATTTTGATGAAGGGGATCTCGGATCAAGTCTTCTCTGCATTCACCGTCTTCAACAATAATGCATAGAATAATAATACATGATTAACGACTTATATGTTAGCCAACAAGATATGAGGGTTTCTCATGTCCATTCTTCCATTTCCGTGAGAAATTCCTGTCATTCATCAAAATGTTAGTCTCAAATGAACAAAGATGTCCACTCAACCTTAAGAAAGATAAAACATGAACAAATTTGATTTAACAAATTTTCTCAATTTTTTTGAATTTTTCTGAATTTTATGGAACTTTTGGTGATTTTTCAAAGAATTTGACCGAACGCACCCCGAACTGGGGGCGCAGCCTACGTGCCCTCAGATGGGGGTGCGGCCTGTGTGCCCTAGGGTTCAGGGCACAGCCTGTGCTCCCCCACCGCGGGGGCGCGTTTGGTCCCAGTTTCCTAATTGAATCAGGTACAAATTTGGTTCACATCGGGGTCAATTTTCCTTATATAAACACCACATAGGACGACCAGAACGTTTTACCAACACCCAAGATGGCTCCTCCTTTGAAGAAACAGCGTGTTGGCTCAGTTCGGGGTATTTCAAGCGTCCCAGGTCATTTGAAGGCCAGGATCGGCACCAATTTGGTAAGTTTGCTGCCAATTTTAGCGTTCAACTACTTTTCCCCTTCTTCTTCCCAAGGAATTCTTTCTTACCTCCTTTTTGGGTGTAGGATTACTCAAACTTTCCAAGACCACGCCAGTATTGCTCTCCTCTTTGGCTTACCGACTTGCTCGACATCCTTGGTTTGTCGGTCAGAGCAACTTTTCGGGACTGGGGCTTGACCGGGCTCTTGATCCATGCCAAGCATTATTGAGGCTACTCACTTGACTTCGGCTGGATGGGATCTCTGGTTGAGTTGTGGCACCCCGACACTCATACATTCATGTTCAGCAGCTTCGAGTGTACGGTTCTTCTTGAAGAGGCGGAGCTCTTTCTTGGCCTTCCTCGAACTAAAAATAGAGAAACTGAAGGTATGTTCATCCCTTCTGGACCCCTCTCTTGCCTGGAGTTTCTTCAGGATTTCGTTGAGGATCTTCAAATCAGCTCTTTGTTGGCCAGCAAGCGAATTAGCATTCCCAAGTTGGCGGCTTGGACAGTTTCTCATCTGACAGCACCTGGTCTGGATGAGGACCGGATTCTGCGCGACGCAAAGGGTTTCGTGGCCTGTCCTGCCTCGGTGTTCTTGTTCCCTGTGAAGGATGGCTTCCTGGAGCATGATCAACTCTCGTGCATCAGCAGTATCTGGAGCGGTGAACAGCTAAGGCCTTCGGTTCTGGGCTTCTTGTACTACGGGTTGTCCACAGCTTGCGTGGGCCATCCTTCTTTTCGGCAGTGCACTTCTGCTGGCTTGTTGGGCCGACCTCCACTTCAAGTTTGATCCAGCCGGTGAGGTGGTCACTGATCGCAACTATTCCACCGCAGCCCCTTGTTCCCATATGCTGCTGCACTCGGCTTTGGCAAGAGAGTTGCTAACAGGTATGCGGCGGTGAAGAAGAGGCTAGAGTGGCGTGCTCACTTTGCTTCCATGAACCATTCCATCTTCTTGCACTCTTCTGCTGCCTTGATGCAGAAGGACTTCCAGGAGTGCTTCGCGCCCGACGTGGATCTCCGCCTGGTTACCGGCTCAGCTTTCGTGTTGTATAATGCCCACCACTGTCACTCTCAGATCGGCTTGCCTCGGTATGAGCTACCCAAGTTGTCCCACCTGCCACCTATCAAAGGCAGGCAACTTGGTTCTGCGGATGACGAGGAGGAGGTGATTTCATCAGTTGCCTTGTGGGAGACGAGTTGAGTATGCTGCCCAAGTCTTTTGATTGAGGAGGACCCTAGTTGGAAGCACCGCTACATTTTTGAGTTGAGACTTTTGCTTTCCTGAGATTCTTCATTATCTGTTTTAGCTTTTTAGACATGTTGTGGTTATTTTGAATAAACAATGAATTTTTATATAGCAATTTTGAGTTAAAATTCAATGAAAATTTACTCTATTTTAGAAAATTACAAGACAGATGTTGACAATTATGATGAATATGGTTTGTTATTTTTCAACTCCATGGATGTTTTTTAATATGAAATGAAGTATTTTCCATGGATTTTGAATTACCTTTTTTATTTAACTATTTTTTTAGAGCAAACTGTGAGTCTGATAAATTTTATTTCAGTGGCTCCTTCATCAGCTCAATTTTTTGAACAACATGGTGCCTTCTGAAATTTTCTCCATTTTTATCAATTTCAACCTTGAAAATTGCATTATTAGCCATTTTCGGCTAAGAAATGCCTAGAATTTTCTCCTATCACCTAAAAAATGTTAGCTAGTGATAATAAAAAAATGAATATGCCTAGCTAATTTAGGACCTGAGACATTCAAAGTTATGTGAAAACAGGGATTTTTGGAGGGAATTTAAAGAGAATTTTTCTTCACAAAATTGTTTCAAGCAAACTACGCATCAGATCGCGATTCTTTCGGTGGCATCGAGATCAGCTCGATTTTGTAAACCCTAGGTTATATTTTCAAATTTCTCCTATTTTTACATTTTTATGCTCTATAAATACCCCTTGAGGGTAAGAATCTTTCATTTCAACCTGCACACCATCTATCCTCGCTTAGAAGCTTTAGAGCTCCAACTCATTTTTGGAATACGAGACATCTTCAAAGGTCAGTGCCCCTGTTATAATAAATGTAGATCAGGTTATGCTCTTCAATTTGGTTGAAGTTTCACACAATTCCGAGTTCATTTGAACAAGTTATCATGAAAATAATAATCGAGCTGATAAGGGTGTGCAGTCAACGCCCTGCGTTGACCATGCCCTCAACTCGGAGGCACGCTGACCACACCCCCGGTTTGGGGGTGCGCTGATCGCGCCCCCAAGAGGAGGGCACGACCAGCGCGCCCTCCATCTCCAAAGGTGGGCGCGCTGAGCGCGCCCCTGTTCTGAGGGCGCGCGGAGCGTGCCTCCCTCTCCAAAAAAAAAGGGTGCGTTTGGAAAACAAGTTTTATTCTTTTTTTAATTGAAAAAAATTATATAGCAATATTCAATGTCAACTTCAGTTTTTGTGCAGATGTCGAAATGCATTTTCCGCCACGACTTTGATTTCGAGGAGCTCGAGCTCCCGACAGTCCGCGAGGTACATTTTCTTTTATATCCTGCACTTAATGATTAGTTCCTTTGCATTTTGACGATAAAATTGAGTGAACTAATGAAATAAATCTCTTGCAGGCACGGATAAAATTTCGGATCTTGTGGGACTTGGTGCACGCCACCTACCTCGGCCTACTAGACTTCCAGCATGATTGGTTGGAGGAGATGGGGTTTGGGCCCATCCTCTTGTGACTCTATTTTGGGAGGACCTACCACTGGTGCAGGTCCTCCACGAAACTTGGGACCCGGACTCCATCATTTTTATGTTCCCATGGAGGCACACGGTGCCCTCCCTAGAGGATGTTGCACACATCATCGGTCTCTATGTTGACGGTAGGTCGGTGGTGTGTGCCACTTCTTCTGATTATTCATGGGAGTTCCGAGGCCTTTTCTCCTAAGAGCCTGAGTTCAACCCAGAGGATGGCCTACGCACCATCGCCAAACTAGAGGCTGGTAAGATGGTAGGCCTGGTAGATGCCGAGCGTGTTCATGGCGAGAGCTAGGATAGCTTTTTCTGCCACATGGTCGGCCAGGCTGCGGCAGCATTTACCGGGTTACTTGGCTCCTTGGAGGTGGACATAGACTTGCACCGCTTCCTCCTCTTCTTCTTTGGGCACCTTATGTTGGGCTCGAAGACGAACCTCATCCATCTGTGGTTCCTTCCTTTGCTTTCTGATCTAGAGAAGGTTGGCACATATGCGTAGGGGGCAGCGATGCTTTCCCATCTGTTCTACGGCCTCCAGCCTGAGGTGGGCTCTGTTGCAGTCGCCGGCTTCTCTCCTTTTCTCCCAGTGACTTTTAGCAACTTTTCCTTTCTGTACACTTGTATTGCTCTGCTTTGTTTTGTGTTGCTTGACGAGTTGTGCCTTTTACAGGTCTGGAGCTACCTTTACTTCTCCATGGGTCAGCCACAGTAGTCCTACTCTAACCTCTTCACTCTGATGGCTCGCTGGGAGCCCATCCGCCCTACTGAGGGCCATCAAAGCCAGCTGGCTTCAATCCATGCGCAGATGCTCTGCTTTCCACACACTGAGGTATGTTTTTAATTTGTGCAACAATATTCTTCTGGTGTATTGATAATCATGATTTTGTTTCCTGCAGGTGTGTTGGCAGCCATATCTTATGACCGACGACCATCTCCAGCTCTGGATTGCTTAGGTTGGTCATGTTTTCAACCGCGATCTTCAACTCCTGTGTGTCAACGAGCTGGCACCACTGTGGCTTTAGTTCTCGGCATGCGCCCTTGGCCTGGAGCAGGACTGGTTGAAGCCTCCTCCCTCTCTTCCTCTAGTCAGAACCCGTCCTAGATGCCTACTTCCCCCTATGGACTGGGTGGAAAGGTACCATGCCTCGATCACACTGTGGTATGAAGGCAGTGAGATAGTTATTGGTTGGGAGTAGGATAGCTGAGACTACCTTTGCTGATACGAGGCAGCGCACGGCCACTTATTCGTCCCTGAGGGTCAGGTAAATGTTTCTTCCTTTTGCCTCAATTCAAATTCAACATTGTTGCTCTTTCTTATCCTCTGTGACTCTACTGTTGCACCAGAGACTGGAGATTGTTGATCTTCGACAGGAGGTGGCTACTCTTCCTTTTGCCTACTACGGCCAACTTTGACTTAGGTCAAAGGGAGGAGCCCTCTTAATAGGGTGATAATAAAGATAAACATGCAATGTAGAAACGAAATATGCAAGACATAAAAATAAACATGAATGCTAGCAAAAGCAAAAATCAAGGTTATACCAAGGTAAATGATGCATTTTTTGGATTTTTAAAAATATTCTTTTTTTTAGATTTTTGGATTTTTGCAGATATTTAAAAAATTATTTTTTGAACTTTGAAAATATTCAATTTTTTTATTTTGAATTTTTTTTTTATTTTTGTGGAGAAGTGCTGGTATCGAGACAATTCATCGGTCTTTGAGTGTTAATCAAGATTCAAGCGGTAAACACAATGTGAAAATGGGTTCCCTACCTAGAATCTTTCGGGCCCTCTTCTCTTAATCGGTTTGGATTCCCCCTGAGTTTGGACAGTTTACCCCACCCTAGTGGTTTAAGATGGAAGAATAATAATAGAGGAAGTCTTTGATAGGATTTGGGAGTGATGAGGAGGGTTTCTCTACTCGTGCCCAAGTTGCCCGTTGGGGTTCGGCCTCTTCAGGTCTTTTCTACATGTGGCACATACTTAGACAAGTCTTTGACCTATGGGGTCATTGCCCATATTTTGGTGACTTCTTTTTATTTTCTACTCTTCTGGGTACTCATTCAGACAGGCCCATATTTGTTTAAACCTGTGGGGTTCATTACCCATCTTTTGGCACCTTTTTTCACCCTATGAAACGGCCTCCTACTAAGGTGGCGGGCATTTTCGATACTATCCTCCTATAATCTCCTTCACCTATCTTGGACCGATTAGGGCAAGGGTTCTTTTCCGCCTTCAGGGTTTTGCCTTGCCTCTCTCGAGTGTCGGGCTACCTGGATTCTCGGATCAAGAGGTGTTGTGTGTGCAGGGTGATGTTTACCCTTGTCCTCTAACAAACACTCTAGGATCAATGACTTGATAACATACCAAAAATTCTCCTTTTTTCTTCAAGGAAATTTTTTTTTGAGGTAAACGCCATTCCATGGATGGTTCAATTTTTTCTCCATCAGCGTTGGTTATCTCATATGCATTGCCTGGATATTTTTCAGTTAGAACAAAATGCCCTTCCCAATTAGGTTGCAACTTAGAGCGGGGACCACCCAGCTTAACGAATATGCATTTGACTAGCATCTCACCGATTTCAAACTTTCTCTCTACCACCCTCTTTTGATAAAACCTTTTCAATCTATTCTGATAAGTCCGAGCATGCTCGGAGGCGGCCAACCTTCTTTCATCTAGGAGTTCAAGTTATGCAAGGAGAGATTCTCGTCTCTCATCGATAGGTATGTCCCTATCAAGTTGAACTCGGAGTGATGTAAGGATTACTTCATATGGGACCACCGCTTCCATCCCATATGCCAGAGCATACGGGGTTTGACCATTGGGGGTTCGTACAGAAGTACGATAAGCCCATAGGGCATCTACAAGCTTATCTAGCCAGTCCGCAAACTTGCTAGACTTACAGGTTTTCTTAATAATTTTGATCATGATTTTGTTGGTGGCTTCTACTTGACCATTGCCTTGCAGGTAGTATGGAGATGAATGATGCAATGCAATGCGGTACCTATTGCAAAGATTGCGCAAATCTTGAGGGAGAAATTGTGGTCCATTGTCAGTGATGATGTCGCCAGGGATCCCGAACCTGGCGATGATGTTGCGTTTGATGAAGGAGCACAACGTTGATGCTTTGATCTTCACGAATGCTTTCACTTCTGCCCACTTGGTGAAGTACTCTGTTGCCATCAGGATGAATGATTTGGAACAGATTTCAGAGTAAAGATCACTTAGAGAGCCAATGATATCGAAAACCCACATGGTGAAGGGCCATGGGGCATGAATCGGATGAAGGGAAGATGCGGGAGAATGGATCTTGTCGGCATAGAGTTGGCAAGAATGACAGTGCCGAACAAAGATGGAGCAATCCTCTTCTAGGGTTGGCTAATAATACCCCTGCCTGATGATCTTCTTGGCAAGAGCTTGAGCATTGACATGGCCTCCACAGACCCCAGAATGTGCTTCCTTAAGCACCAACTCTGCTTCTTCTTCACCAACACATCTAAGCAAGATTCCACTCAGGCTCCTCTTGTAAAGCATCCCTCGTAGGATGGTATACCTCTGGGATACTCTCCTGATGGCCTTCTTTTCTTTTGCATTTGATCCAAGTGGATATGTTTGATCTTGACAATACTTTGCAATCTCATCAAACCAAGGCTTCTCACCCTCATCTAACTCTACCAACACGACTAGAGAAATCTCCTCTTTTTGCTCTAGATATTCTTTTCTGCCAAATCTCTCCTTGATCTTCAGAAATCGACCATCCTAAATCGCCGACATTGAACTTCTACAGACATGGATAGTCCGCACCTGTCTACCTAGCGGGACTAATAGAGGTGAAGCTAAGGAGGCTAGGGCATCAGCAAGGATGTTCTGAGCTTGAGGAACATGGACAAAAGTGAGTTTAGAAAAGAGTTTGATGTAGCAAGAGGTGAGTTCTTGGTAATGTTTGAGGTTTGGATGAGAAGTTCGCTATTTGGTTAGGACTTGGTGAAGGATTAGTTAGCTATCACTTATCACCCTCAATTCTATGGCACCATAGAAATGAGCAGCCTCCAGCCCGGCCAGCAAGGCTTCATATTCAGCTATGTTGTTGGTTACTGAGAAGTCAAGCTGAAATGTCTGCGGAATTATGACACCCTCGGGTGATAGAAGGACGATTCTTATTCCCTTACCTTGTGAATTCAGAGCCCCATCAAAATATAATGTCCAAAGGTGAGAAGATCGGATCAACATTAGTTCGTCATCCGGGAGCTCCGACTGGACCGGGTTAAAGAGGGGTATAGGGTGATGGGCTAGGTGTTCGGCAATGGCAAAGCCCTTAATCGTCTTCTGGGGGACATAGGTGATATCAAACTATGAAAGGAAACTTTGCCAATGACCTAACCGATCAGTTAGAACAGTTTTCTCAAGGAGGAATTTTATGGGATTGATGCGGGCGGTAAGATTGACCTCATGAGCTAAGAAATAGTGTTTAAGCTTTTGAACTACCCAGACTAGTGCAGCACAGGTCTTCTCCACTATGGTATACTTTTGCTCACACGGATCGAAAATCTTTGACAAATAGTAAGTTGCCCTCTCTTTTCCTTCTTCATTCACTTGTGCAAGGACTACCCAAAGTGAATTCTTCAAAATCGAGATGTACAAAGCTAAGGGCTTGCCAGGGACTGGTGGTCTAAGCATAGGGGGACTAGCCAGGTATCTTTTCAAACCATTGAATGCATCCTGGCACTTTGAATCCGATTTAAACTCGGCTCCCATCTTGGTCAACTCATAGAAAGGTTTACACCTTTGGAAATGTTATGAGATGAACCGGCGGACAAACTGTAGCTACCTGATTAATCCTCAAAGTTCTTTCATATTTCTCGGAGGAGGCATACCAATGATTACTTTGGCCTTGTTTGGGTCGATCTCTATGCCCCTTTTACTCACTATGAACCCTAACAATTTTCTTGAGGATGCTCCGAATGTGCATTTCTTTGGGTTCATTTTCAACTTATATTCCCTAGCCCTCTGTAAGACCCTTCTTAGCACTTCAGAATGATCTTCTCTACTTTTGGATTTAACGACCAAGTTGTCCATGTACATCTCTACAAGGGTATGCATCATGTCATAAAAGATAGCCATCATGGCCCTCTGATATGTAGCACCGGCATTCTTTAGTCCAAAGGGTATGACGACATAGCAGTAGGTTCCCCAAGGTGTGGTGAATGAGGTCTTTCTTTGGCTAGCCAGATTTGATTATACCTGGAATAGCCATCCATGAACGACAGCATCTCGAATCCAGCGATGTTATCAACCAACATGATAATATGAGGTAGAGGAAAGTCATCTTTAGGACACGCTCGGTTCAAGTCCCTGAAGTCTATGCAGATCCGAACTCGTCCATCCTTCTTCATTATAGGGACTATGTTTTCCACCCATTATGGATAAGGGACGACCTTAATAAATCTATCTTGATGTAACTTATCGACCCCTTCTTTCATTTTCAGTGCAACATCAAGGTGGAATCTCCTTAGTTTTTTGTTTGACCGGGGTAGCTCCAGGTTTTAAAGTTAGACAATGTTCAACTAACGAGTTGTCTAACCCCAGCATGACTTCGTATGTCTATGCGAACGTGTCCTTATATTCTTCCAAAATTTTAGTTAAGCTTTGTTCCTCAGTGCGAGTGAGGTTTGCACTTAAGAGGATTGTCTTAGGATCTTCCAGTGTTCTAAGATTTAATTCTTTTGTCAGTTCATCCACCGTGGCTGATGGTTCTTCAAACCTTTTAAGTTCATATGCATACGCATCAGCCAAGTCCTCAATTCCTTCCTTGAAATCAGGATTCTTTTCTGATAAAACCTCATAGACTCCCAGTGTATGATCTACATTGAATTCATCCTCATATTGGATTTCGTCAAGTTGGATAGCATTTTCCAAAAAACTTGGCAGCCTTGCACATTTCTTGCACTTATGAGCTAATTGCTGGAGATACCTCTCTGAAACACGCTTACCTCGAGTTTTCTTCTTTCCTATCCTAACTACTCTTAAAAGAGATGGAATTGGAAAAGTGATATCTATAATGGGTGAATGATCGATCAGATCGATCAGTGAATTGAAGAAGAGGGGTCCTTGGTTGGGAGCACCCTCCAAGACAAGTAGAGACATCTCCTCAACGGAAAACCAAGTTTGTGAGAAGACATTTTTTTGTGTTTTCAATAACGGAAAGAAAATTAGCCAGTGGGGCTTGAGAAAAAGTATAAAGCTTAAGCAAACATAAGAAAAATGGGCTCGTGGGCCCGACAATGACAAGAAATGGGCAGATAGGCCCAAAGCTAGTGAAAAGATCCAAGGGGCACGTGGGCCCAAAGCTAGAAAAGAAATCTAAAGGGCATGTGGGCCCGATTGGTGGGCACGCGGGCCCAATGTTGTTGAATTGTAATAGGCATAGAAGCCCAGTGGAGTAAGAAATTTTGAATGGGCTCTCAGGCCCAGTGATCAGTTTGGGTAGCCATTTTAGCCCAGAAGTGGGAATCTTGCTAGAAAGCTCATCGAGCGAGTTTAGGAGGGAGAGCGTAAGGATTTTAAAAAAAGTGACCGTAGGATACGGCTCACGCGGGATGTTGATTGGAGGTGAGTTTGAGTGGACAAGTTGTTTAGGGATGGACTCGCCCTTGACTAGTTCTTCCTCCTCTATGAACAACCAAGCCAAAGATGTACTCAAGTTGTCCACCACTTCCTCTTGCTCTAGTGCCATCCTCCTCTTGGTTGGTTCTTTTTCTTCGTCACCAGTCATCATCATTTTCTCCCCTTTGATGAAGAATCTTTGGAGTCCCATGGCATTTTTTGGCCGGTAGACCATCCTCTGAGTGAAACTGGGCTCATAGCCAAGCCCATGCCTTCTCGATCTTTGTACAACTTCAACGGGGTGCACAACCCCCAACAGTTCCTTTCCCATCCTCTTTCCTAGCTAATAGCCCATTCCTTTCATCACCTGCCAAGCGACTATTTTTGGAGGTGTTGTCAACATCATGACACTGGGCAGCTCTGTAGTTGAAACCAACGACTGGACAAGTTCTGATACTGGTAATGCAGAAGAGGGGTCATCCACGTCATTTAAAATGTGGATGTTGGTTACTTTAATCACCTGGCCCTTGTATGGGAACTTCAGACATTGATGATTAGTGGAGGAAACAGCTCCTATTGCCTCAAGATATAGGCATCCCAAAATAGCTTTAAATGTTGGGTCCAGTTCTAAAACATGAAACTCGGTGGTGACAGTACACAGTCCGAGCCCTACTTCCAATATAACCATCCCTCGTGCCAGCTTCCGGGAGTTGTCATAGGATGTCACCGTGATGGTAGAAGGCTCGATTTCCTCATTGGAGATGTCGCAAAGTTGTAATGTTTCTGGCGGCATGACATTTATAGACACTCTGGTGTCAATCAAGCAAGACTTGATCTCTACACCTCTGATGACCACTGCAACGCGTAAGGCATACTTTCTGATTTCAGGCCATGCCAACTCCTCTTGTGTGAAACTGAGTGCCAGGTGTTCACTCCTTGAGGCCAGGACAGTAATGATCTTCTCAGGCGGGAGGTCCTCATTGACCATGACCCGCTGCAAGTATTGTTGTAGGATGTCCTGATGGTTATTTGACTTCTTTATAAGCTCCAGAATTGAAATCCGTGCCAACATTTTGTCCAGATGCTTCAATAGGTCATATGCTGTGCCGGCAACGGTTCTTCTACCACCCTATCTTCTGCTTGCTCCTATGGTTGCATCCCTGCTTGGGGGAAGACCCTTTGGAACATCCTCCCGCTACGAAGTACCGGCGCCAGCGTGGTAGTGGGGAGTGGTGATGATGGTGATGGTAGGGTTGGTTGGGATGTTGAGGGGCCCGTGGTAGGTAGGGGTGGTGAGGATCGGATGATGAGGGGTCATAGGGTAGTGGAGGCCGATATGTTGGGTGATGGTTGGGGTGTTGGTGGTGATGGTCGGATGATAAGGGGTCGCGGAGTGGTAGCGACGAGTAGGTTGGGTGATGGTCGGATAATGCGAGGCCGAGGGGTGGTGGAGGCCAGTAGGTTAGGTGATGTTTGGAGTGTTGGTGGCGGTCTAATAATTAGACACCAGGGAGGAATGATGGTTGATGTGTTAGGTTGGGGTGATGGTTGGGGTGATGGTTGGGGTGCTAGTGGTGGTCTAATGATTAGGTGTCGTGGAGGGTTAATGGTTGGTGATGGCAGTGTTGGTGAGATTGGGTTTTGTGGTGTTTGGGTAGTTTGTTGGCTAGGGGTAGCTCTCGGTATGAAGAGTATGGTGCGATTTGTAGGTGGGGTTGGTCTGGTGGGCATGGAGGTGGTTTGATCCTCAACTTGCCAACCCTGGGAGTGGTGGGTTGCTTCCTCGATGGTGGAGTGGACGAGGCTGAGTCGCTAGTTTGGCGGTGCTGGTGCCGGTGCTTGAATGGGTGCATGAACCAGTAGTGAATCTTGAACTACACCCAGGCCAGGCTATTGTTGTGCTTGAGGTTGTTATCACCGTGGTTGATTCTGCTATGCCTTCATTACTTGAATGGATTCTCTCATCTGTCCCCATTCAATATTTCCCTGATCATTGAGGTCATGAATGTAGTCTTTAAATTGGAAGCAGACTTCCACCATATGCCCAGGATACCGATGGTAGGTGCAGTACTTTGTCATGTTAGCATTCGTTGGCCTTCCTTCTCTCTCCTTTGGGAGCTCTAACTACTCCTCAGCCATCAATGCATTAAAGATATCGGTGAGGCGGAATGGCAGTTGAGGATAATACTCTCTCTTGGGTCCCCCCCTCCTAGGTCGGTTGGCTGGTGGTGGCACTTGGTTGTAAGCATGTTGTTGTTGTGGTTGGTTGTATATTGGTTGTTGCTGAGGTGCTCGGTTGTAGGTATTTTGTTGTTGGGGTGCTCGATTGTAGGTGGGTTGCTATGGTGGTGCTCGGTTATATGCAAGTTGATGTTGGGGTTGAGTAGCTAACTGAGGAGCTGACCAGTATTGTTGGTTGGGTGGTGGGTTACGATATTGTCTTTGGCGATACCCACCCTGGTTTTCCATTGCATTGATACTCTCGTTATTGACTACCCCTTCGGTGGTGGGCCCTACAAGTGTAGACTTTCTAGTGTTACAAGGTTTGGGGTCGAATGGGTTGATCATGGAAGCATCCTTAAAATGGGCTTGGAGGTAATGAGTGCTATCACACAACTCACTCATGGTAGTCGGGCGATGCATGATCAAGAGGTTATGAAGGTTAGGTGTGGTATTCCCGATGAGCATCCTCACATGCTCTCCCTCTGAGATGGTATCCACTAGCTTCTCAGCCATTCCCCTCCACCTATCAGCAAATTTGGCAAAATCTTCATTCGGCTTCATTTTCTCAACAATTAAATCAGTTATCGAGTAGGTGGGCCCCACCCGGTCCTTGTACCTCTACAGAAACTTTGCCTTGACAATATCAAAATCCACTGCCTCAATAGAATCAAGAGAATAAAACCAGTCAAGGGCGGATCCTTCCAATTATCGACAGAATAGGAAGGCAAGTGCTTTGCAGTCATTCTTTCAAAACGCGGAGTCATATAGAAAGCTCTTTAGGTGGTTAAAGGGGTTCCCAGTCCCATTATAGCGTTGAAAGATTGGAATTTCAGAAGGAGGGAGATGTAGGATTGGGAAAGATGGAACAGAGATTTTAGGGGTGGCTTTAGAATCGAGGCGGTGCCTCAGCTCTTCAAAAAGTTCATCCATCTAGTTAAGTTTTTCTATGAATGCCTGGGTGAGGCTGGATTCCCGAGCCACCAGAGCAAAGTATTTAGGTGAATGGGTTAGAAGAGGTGGGATGGAAATAGGAGCTGGAATAGCAATATGTGAATACCCCACAATGAGGTGAATGGAGACACAGCAGGGTTGCCCAATAGAAGAAATTATCAGGGGCCTGACTGCCAATTGAGGTGGTGAGGGGGATTGATTTCCGTCGATCGGATCTTGATTGGCGGGCATATTGCCCTTTATCAAAGATTGCACAAGTGAAAAAGATTCAGGGTCTAGATGGAGAGATAGACCTTGGAGGAGTTGCTCCACGCTAAGTGAAGTAGGTTGATGAGTAGGATTTTGAATTTCAGTCTCCCTGACAGCATAGTGGCCCGTCTTATACTTCTCTTCTTGCTCGTAGTAGTCCTACATCCCGATGTGTCTTCCAGACCTTAGCATCATGGGCATCCTGTCAAATTTTCTAACAAGAAGGTTGAAAGAAAGCAAGTGAAAGGTGTAAATGCAAAGAGAATTTTTGTTTGGCTATGCTTTGTTTTTATTTGACTTGATTTGGTTTCAATTTTGTTGTTTGGCAAGAAAGTTGAACACAAAAATTAAAGGGATTTTTTTTTGTTTTTTAGGTGTTTTGAAAGAAGATTTTTGTTGGTTGTTTTCAATTGTTGTGAGCAAGCAAGTTATGCAAACAAGTTCTTAAAATGACTACTCGACAATTTTTCGTTTGAAACCTTATATTAGATAGATTGTTAGCAATTGTTCACTCAAATGGGTATGGTTCCTATTGCTTCAATCTTCAAAACCTAAGGTTGTCACTCAATCACCACGAGTAGGTACTGGGTTCTTCAGGTTTTGGAAAAGTGGTACAACTGGCCCAATCATGTGGAGAGGAATACTCCAGGGATGGGGACTTACGGAGGTCTTGATGGAAACCACCAAATCAACTAGGAAGGAATATCCCAGAAGAGAGGTAAGAATCCACATGAAGGTGTTTGGAGGGTGAGGGTGTGGTGGGAGAGAGAGCCCCTGCCTCGAATGCCCTATGGATCGGAACAAGTCCGGTACCCAATGCAAAAGCTAATGCAAAAAGAAAAATGGAGGGTAGGAGGAGAAGAAGCAAACAATGTGCACAAGCATGAAAATGAAAGAAAGCTATTAAGTAAATCAAGCAAGAGTATGCAAGCAAGACAAGCAATGATAAAGTAAGAAAAATAACTAGCAACTAGTAACTAAAAGGTGGTTTGCACAGGAATCGGCTTGTGATGGAGTGTCCAAGTGGTGACAAATCTGAAATAAAGGTAAAAGGGATGGTCCACGAAAAGACCGATTTGGAAATAAGGTGGCTCACGCAGGAGTCAAGTTTTAGAAAGGTAGGTGGTTCACACGGGAACCAATTTTTGAAGGAAAAGGAGTGGTTCACGCGGGAACCAGTTTGTTTGATTGGAAAAAGGAAAGGAAGGCCATGTAGGGCCAATCTAAAGTGGCGCAAAGGGGTGGTCCACACGGGGATTGATCTGAAAGTTGTTGGTTCACGCGGGAACCGGTTTAGAAAAGGTGTTGGTTCACGCGAGAACTGGTTTTTATGAAGAAAAGGGTGGTTCACGTGGGAACCAGTGTAAAAGATGCCAAAATAGAAAGAGGGCCATGTGGGGCCAATCTGTTGGTGCTGCAAATAGGTGATCCACGTGGGGACTAATTTTAAAATAAGTTGGTTCACGCGGGAACCGAGTTGGAAAAGAAAGGTGGTTCATGTAGGAACCAGTTTATAAGATGAAAAAAGTGGTTCACGTGGGAACCAGGTTGAAATTAAAGACAAGCAAGTCAAGCCCACATGGGGGAAAATCTTAAAGAAAAAGTAAACAGTAAGTTTAAAGGTAAATTGACATGTAAAAGGTAAAGGACAAGCCAGTTCATGCGGGAACCAAATTGGAAAACAACTAGTTACACGGATCAATCAAGCTAGCATAGTTGAAGACATTGGTTGTCCCACCGTGGTCGCCAAAAAGCTGTCAACTCCAAAAATAGGTTCCAGATCGGCACCTCAAGAGAAGTAAAAGATAGAATAGGGAAAGGAGTGAATCGGAAAACACTCGGAAAGCGGTAAAATCCTCACCTTGTTCCCACACCCACATTGATCCCCGAACTTTCATCTCATGGCATCGCTCGAGCACCAGAGACAGTTCGGGACATGTGAGAGGAGAGATAGGAATGAATTGACTTAAAGCATTAATAAAAGAGGTGGTCGCCAAGAGCCGCGGGCTCCGCTTTATGGAATTGAACAAGAGATTAAGCTAGATGATTGTGTGTATCCTGGCGCGGGAGATTGAGATGTGAGTTCAACCTTCTTCTTCTTCGGCCGGCCGGTGAAGAAGAGTCCAATCGATGCTAGCTTGATCAATCTATGAAACTATTAAATAAATAAACAAGTGAAGGGATGGATTAGACTTGTGGGAAGTGTAATAGCTGTAAAGAGAAGATGAGAAATAAGCAATTAAAACCGAACTCGCTAGCTTCGGAGTGAGCCTTAACCCCTTTTTTGTGTTTTTGGTTATGTAAAAATGATGCAAACTAAACTAAAAGATGTTCTAAAAAATAAATAGATTGAATGAAATGAGTTAAGAAGAACTTATGAAGTGAATTGGCTTCAGTTGAAGCCGAGTTGTTTGAAGAAGGCCGGTTCGGGTAGCCTTGGCCTTTTGGCGCGACTTTGGTGCAGAAAATTCTACAGATGACCCTAATGTCATAATAGAGTGCCATTTTTTTTCTATGGATGAGGAACTAAGATATAAAGAGATATCTTGTTTATGACTTTTCCTGAATCCATCCATACAAGACTGTAGAAAATCATAAAGTGAATGGATATGGAAGAACAGAACCTGGATGTACGCCCTCGGTGCAGCAATCATCACGGACAGACGGCAAGTCAGAATTGAGTGCCGCTGTTGCAAATGAAAGAGGATGAAGAGAAGAGAAACTCTTATGTTTAAGACTTTCACATAAGGAGCCTCATATGTTTTATAGAAGCCAACGAAATTCGGTTGCTGTAGAATGCACGGATCGGGCTTCTCCTTCACTTCGGGATCGATCTCTCGACGTCGGATCAACTTTAGACGTCGGGACGGCCTCGGGAGGGAGCTTGGACGACCTCAGGACGAGCTAGGTATGGGGGGTTAACCTTGGTTTTTTGAGAATAGCCCTCAATTTATAGAGATGGAGAATCGGTTCAAAATATGGAAACTGCCGACCGCGCCCCTGCGTATCAAAGGAAATGAGGGCGCGCAGGGCGCGCCCTCCTGTTTCAAAAGGGGCGGGGGCGCGTTACGCGTTTCATTGCTAAAACTCGCTAGAACCTTCTAAAAATTACTAAAAATCGGACTAGACAAGATGAACGCAACCCCGACCCAGGGGTGCAGTCAAAATAATCGTTCTAAGTGAGGAAACTTTCCAAAATCCGGTTTAGAAGGCGCTAATCGGGGTAATTTCTGATTTCCAGAAATAGACTGCACCCCTGCCTTTCAAAGGGAGTAAGGGCACACAGGGCACGCCCCTAGACTGAGGGTGCCCCCCCAGTATGAGGGCGTGATGACCACGCCCTCCCATTTCAAGGGGAGCGGGGGCACGGTACACTCTCTCTCCTACATGCATGTTCCGCGGGCCGTAACTTGCGAACGGGACATTCGATTTGGCTCCCATTTGTTGCGTTCGAAAAAGGGCATTAAACTGCAGCTCCTCATGTTAGTAAACTAGTCAGCATGACTCCCGAGACATTTGCATGGGGCTTTCTACCGGTTTACCCTCTCGCGAAAAGCCAAAAATCGTGGCGAAAATCTGAAAGGGCAAGGTTGCGGTTGAGGAATCTCAGGTCAACCCGGAATGACTTAAAATGATGACCGAATAAGTTTGGTATGGTCGAAAAACTTGAAATTATCAAAAAAAATGAGAATAACCCAGTAAACGTGAACTGAATCTCGAAAAAGCCAGGAAACCCTAAAATCGATCAAAACGGCCGTATGGCCTCGGTTGATGAAAATATACGGCTAGGATCGACCCGGATGACCTGAAAAGGCTCGATGATAACCGAAAAGGCCTAACATGTTGTCCGGGATAGCCGTGTCAACACGGATCGAAAAGCCATAACAAAAAGCCATTATAGACCAATGCCTACCGAAATGACTTCTCGGAAACCCTGAATGTTACGGAACACACACGGGACTCCCAAGACCTTCAAGTATGGACCATTCAAGGTCAGTCATTGAAAAGGCTTCATGTTTTCACATTTCAAGTGCGGCTCTCGTTTGAAGATTACAACATTATTCCAGAAATCATCAGTCCATTCCCAACTTAAGAGGGGTCTCCACCAACATCCTTAGCTCATATCCACGAGGTAATCCGGATTAGATAACAGTCAAATAAAGGATATTGCCAATGGAATAGGAGGCTAGGGCTCCGAATCTGGCCAATTTGGCGTGTCTACAGATGTATGGCGGCTCTTGCTAAATTTCTTCATCTACAACATAATAAATTTGATAAAACAACTTGATTTCTGTCTTATATGGCTGGTTTGGCTGATCCAAGCCGAATTCTGCCTTAGATCGCCCAAACTGGCCTTAGGATGGGGGTATTTGTTGATTTTTGACTTATATGGCCGATTTGCCCGATCCAAGCTGAATTCTGCCTTGGATCAGCCAAACCAACTTTAGGATGGGGGTATTTGTCGATTTCTGACTTATATGGCCAGCTTGGCCAATCCAAGCCAAATTCTAGCTTGAATCGGCCAAATTGGCCTTAAGATGGGGTTATTTGTCGATTTCAAACTTATATGGCCGATTTGGCCGATCCAAGACGAATTCTGCCTTTGATCAGCCAAACCAACTTTAGGATGGGGTATTTGTCGATTTATGACTTATATGGCCAGTTTGGCTGATCCAAGCCGAATTCCAGCTTGAATCGGCCAAATTGGGCTTAGGATGGGGTTATTTGTCGATTTCCAACTTATATGGCCAGTTTGGCCAATCCAAGCTGAATTTCTCCTTGGATTGGCCAAACTGGCCTTAGGATGGGGATATTTTCCAATTTTTTACTTATATGGCCGATTTGGCCGATCCAAGCTGAATTCTACCTAGGATCGGCCAAATCGACCTTAGAATGGGGTTACTTGTCGATTTCCAACTTATATGGTTGATTTGGCTGATCCAAGCTGAATTATGGCTTGGATCAGCCAAACCAGCCTTAAGATGGGGTTAACAACTCGATTTCTAACTTATATGGCCTGTTTGGCCGATCCAAGCCAAAATTCCGACTTGGATTGGCCAAATCGACCTTAGGATGGGGTTATTTGTCAATTTCTAACTTATATAGCTAGTTTGGCCAATCCAAATCGGAGGTTTGGCCGATCCAAGCCGAATTCTAGCTTAGATTAGCCAAACTGGCCTTAAGATGGGATTAACAACTCCATTTCCAACTTATATGGCCAGTTTGGTCGATCCAAGCCGAATTTTGGCTTGGATCGGCCAAACCAGCCTTAAGATGGGGTTAACAACTCGATTTCTGACTTATATGGCCGGTTTGGCCGATCCAAGCTGAATTATGGCTTGGATCAACCAAACTAGCCTTAAGATGGGGTTATTTGTCGATTTCCAACTTATATGGCCGATTTGGACAATCCAAGCCAAATTCTACCTTGGATCGGCCAAACCGGCCTTAGGATGGGGGTATTTGTCAATTGGATGTGTTACCAATCAAAACCGATTGCTGACTTCATATTTTCGCTTCTATTGGATGTGTTGCTTGAAGTTGTACATCTTCATCGGTCACACCAAATGCAATGGGTACACTTACAAGTTCATCTTGATATGGCTCTACCTCATCATCGCTTCCTTCCGATAAGTTATAGTAGTTACGGGGTAGAGATTTCACCAGTATCACCCATCCCTTACTCGTGTTATCTTCCACATAGAAAACTTGTTCCACTTGACTTGCAAGTGTAAATGGTTCATTGGTCCCTAATTGCGTTTGTGTATTCAACGAACTAAATCCATAATCGTTAACCTTAAATCCCTTATCCTTATTATACACATCCCACCATTGACATTCAAACAAGACTAGATGAGTATTCCTATCAAATGATATCTCAACTTTATCCAAAATTTGTCTATAATATCCATCACAACCTGATTGAAGTTCTGTGTTCACAATGACACCACACAATTGACAGATAACGAAGATGCAAATCTTGACAGACCAAGAAACAAAATCTCAAGGTCCTTAGTGTATCTGGAAGACCCTATGTTCTCCAATTATCTCACATGTGCTTTAAATCAAACCAAAAAACTTTGCTCGCAACTTTCTCCGTCAATAAGAGCATCACTATACTTCTAACAAAAATAATCGATATTATCCATTTGATTTAACACATATGAGTGGATTAAATCTTGTTTTCTCTCCGTCAACATTATAGGGACACGGGTGCATCTCAATGGATGGCCAACTGGCTTAAACATTAAACTCTCTTCGTGATCATCTTAATAGGGACCACCATCATAGTTTTGATCTCTATTATGTATGCTATCATGTTGCATGTATAAATAAATAAATTGTGTGCACTCCTCTACCAAATAACCCTAGGCAATGGATCGTTCGACTCTCACCTTGTTGCCAACATAATCTTTCAGCCTCTTCAAATATCTTACAATTAGATACATCCACCGGTATTGAACTGGTTCAAACATTCTAGCTTCAAAAGCTAGATGCACACCAAGGTGGACCATAACATCGAAAAATGATGCTGGAAAGATTTGTTCCAACTTACACTTTATGATTGCAATCTTAGGTTCCCAATTTCTTAAAATACTAGTATTTAAAACCTTAGCACATATGACTTTAAAATAATGGCATAACTCTATAATGGGGTGGAGTACGTCCTTTGGTACGATCTCTTAAAAAGCTAGAGAAAGAATCATCTACATCATGACATGACAATCATGACTTTTTAATCCACTAATGATCCTACTACTTAGATCTACACACCTACTCAAATTTGATGAATACCCATCTGGTACTCAAATGTTCTTCACAAAATTGAGGATATGAGATTTTTGTGCACTGCTAAGCTTGTAAATAGCATCTCAAAACCTAAATGAACTCTTTCGTGGATGCAGCTCTGGATGGATTCCTAACTCTACCAAGTTTTTTCTCGAGTTCAAGTTATCTTTATCCGATCCTTAGAGGTTACACATATCTAGAATATTGTCACACACATTCCTCTTGATGTGCATGATGTCCAAATGATGACGGACAATTAGAGATGCCCAATATGGTAGTCGCTTAAAGAAAATACTTCTTTTCTTTCAATTCTTGTTTTTTGTCAAATTCTTTATCAAGTTCTCTAAATCTTTCTTAAATCATTTTTCAAATCTTAATGGGTCTATCTCCTCTTGTTGTCTCCAAATCTTTGGTGTGCCCCTCTCACACCATCAGCCATCAAATAGATGTCTATAATGATGCTTTCTCCACCGATGTGCTATTAGTAAAAATCGATGATGTCCCAGATAACATTATTTCTGACTATGAATTAGTCGAACCAATTATGTTTCTTCATTACAAAATGGATATGCTAATTTTCCTTTGGTACTCCATCCGGATAGGTTAGCACAACCCGGAAAATCGTTTATGGTGCCTAGCAAGATGGCTCTCATGAGAAAATTCTCCTTAGTTAAAACATTGTATGTGTCTAATCCAATCTCCCACAAGGACCTTAACTCATCCACCAACGGCTGCAAGTAGACATCAATATCATTTCTAGGGGCTTTGGGTCCCAGTATTAAACACAAAATCATCCACGGTGGTAAATTGTAAACCACTATAACAATAGGCCACACACTATACTTTGAGGACATGTTGTCGAATGGGTTAAAACCGTTAGCGGCCAATCCAAGGCGAACATTACATTTTTCCGACGCAAAATTCGGATAAAGTGTATCCACTCTTTTTCATGAGGGAGAATCTACAAGATGACGCATTTCACCTCTTGATGTATATAACCGTGGCTCGCTATGCCATAACATCCACTTAGCAATGTTCATTGATATATACAAACGTTGCAACTTATCTCTTAAAGGAATATAATATAATATCTTTCATACCACCTTTTTTACTCGTATGTTTATGATCATCCTTATATCTGGGACTCTCACATTGTGGACACGTAATTCTATGTGCATTCTCTTTTCAAAAGAGAACACAATCATTCTTACATGTATCTATCTTTTCGTAACTAAGTCCTAAGTCCTTAATAATTCTTTTAAGTTCATACCAAGTGTTGGGAACAGTTACATCTTTGGGCAATACATCCTTAAATAAAGATAATATACTATTCATACATTTTCCAGTCAATCCATTTATTAACTTCAATTGAATCAACTTTAAAATAAGTTTCAACTTAGATATTTTTATGAAACCTTCGTATAAAGGTGTTTCAGTATCTTTTAATAACAAGAAATGCTTGTGTGTATCTTGATTTGGTTCACCCTCTTGGTGTCTATATGGTTCCTAAAGATTTTGGATACCTTCAATCATTTCTATCACATCATCATTTAAATTCTCAACTTGTGGTTCATCTAATTGGACTTCATATTCCCTACTTAAACTCTATTCGATTTCCCCATGACTTATCCACATTCAGTAATTTGGCCATATACCATCACATATTAAATGTTCTTTAAATATATGTCTTCTTAAAGTGAATGTGTTACAACACCATTTACAAGGGCATTGAATTAAACTTTTATCTAGTCCATGCCTAAATCAGGTCCTAGATTCATGAAAAGCAAAACCTAGAAATTCTACTACTCCTTGAAGATATGTAGGACTTAATCTGTTAGGAATATCTATCCAAGACTTGTCTAAGTTACTCGTCATGTTCCATAATTGGTCTTTTAACATTATAAACAAATATATACACAAAAGTAAAAAATTATATTACAGAAAGTTAAAAGTAAATCAAACCTCCTCCAAATGAAGTAAATCTTGAACGAGAATGTCGCTTAAAACTACCTGAAAATGAGAAGTAGAGTCAACATAAGATAAAAACTCAATAAAATTGTGTTTGAAAGCCCTAAATTGGTTTCTAATGCCATTGTGGGACAAATGAAACCAGAAACCTAGTTTGAGTTGGTGTCTATGGGAAACACAACAATTGAAACTAGTTTGAGAATTTAAGTGATTTCTATCGCCACTTCGGAATAAATCAACCAAAAACTTGGGTTAAGTTAGTTTTCATGACATCTTGACTAATTCAAACCAATTTTGAAATTCAAACCGCCTCTACACCTCTTTGGTTGGATACTGTTTAGGGCAACGAACTTGATTACTTTTTTTAAATTGGTTATTAGTGTCGGTTTGGCCAATCTAAGCCGAATTCTAGTTTGGATTGGCCAAATTGGCCACGGGAAGGCCGATTTTCCAAATTCCAAGTTTAAGGCAGATTTCAAATTTTCACATCATGCTATGCATTTAAATTTATTTATTTATCAGGATTCATATGAAATTAGTCTAATTAGACATTAATTTAGATATTTTATCAAACAAAACTTTTCACTTGTATGTTAATCAAATTAAATATTTTTTACCACCAACTAAGAGATTAGAGGTGACATTAAGACTTTATATTTTTAGATTAAGCCAAAACTAATATGCCTAATTACCTTAATGACAAATTCTAAATAAAGATGATTAACTATAAACTAATATGCTTAACCCCGGAATTAATATGTTTAACCTCATTAAATAATTTTATTATACTTAGCACATTCTTTAACATGGTTAACATAATAAACGATAACCCTAAATTCATAAACGATAACCTTAAACTCATAAATTAACAATATTAACCTTGTTTAACCAAAAGAATAAACCCTAAATTTGTTTATTGGAATTGTTAGAAGTAGAAATTACCTTGAGAAGAAGGAAATCGGTGGTGAAGGAGGACAAGACCGGTGGCAACGCAGGAAGCTTAGTGTCGCAGGTGGCAAAGACCAGTGGCGATGGTGGCAACTGCATGGCAACGGCAAAAGTCATGGCGGTGGCAGTGAGGTCGTGCGCGCAAGAGAGAGAGAGAGAGAGAGAGAGAGAGAGAGAGAGAGGAGAAGGGGATCGAGGGAAAATACAATGGCGACGACTAAAGCCATTGCTAAATATATCCAACCATTGAACGGTCAACAAAGAAAATTAGCGACGGCTTAAGCCGTCACTATTAACTTTAATTAGCAACAACTTAGTGAGGCTGTCGCTAATTATCACTGCGTAAGCATATTGAAAAAATTTTTTTGGTTTGGCAACGGCTTAAGCCATCGCTAGCAGGTTGAATGGCGATGGCTTTGAGTCGCCGTCGCATATAACTATGTAACGGTGATGATTTTATCGACGACAGATTAAGGCATCGCTGATACCAATATTGGAGACGAGTTTTGGAAACTGTCGCCATTAATCTGTCCCCAATAACCTGATTTCTTATAGTGAATTGTGATCATTTTATTTTCATTATATTTTTAATATTTTAATTTTTCAAAAAAAAACAAAACAAAACTCTCACAACTCTACGAACGGCCTTACCCCTCCCCAGTCCCCACCCCTCACCCCTCATTTTTATTTTTATTTTCTTCTTCTCACCCCTTCGTCGCTCCACCTCCTCACCCTCTCTCTTCACCCTCCCTGACCACTCTCTCTCCTCCCTCGTGTTGCCACCATGCGAGTGTCACCTGCCTCCCACACCTCGGCCTCGCACTCTCACCCACTCGGCTATGCGCCCTCACCGTCTGCGTGCCCTCGTTGTCACCTCCCGGCCGCTCTCTCTCTCTCTCTCTCTCTCATGCACGTGTCCGAGCTTCCCGCCGCCCACTCGTTGTCGTCGTCTCTCCTCCTCTCTCTCTCTCTCTCTCTCTCTCTCCTCGACCCTACCTATTCGCCTGTCTACCTCGCCAGTAAGATCGGCCAGCCGTCTCCCCCTTTCTCTCTCTCATGCCCTCGCTCTCTCTCGTTTGTCACCCCCACCGCAGTCACCTACGTGCCCGTGCACGCAGCCCTACCTTGTCGCACCCGCGCGACATCCATCTCCTTGCCGCGACCAACCTTCTACCACGCGTGCCAGTTGTCACGACCTCGTCATTTGCCGGCACTTGGTATCATGCACCACGCGTGACATTGCTGTCTCGCACCGTCTCTACTAGGGGTGTTAATGGCCGAGTTGGGCCAGGCCCTAAACCGACCCAATAAAAATTTAATTTAAATTGTAATGGATCGGCCCGGTCCGGCCCACATAAAATTTAAATTTGGCACGGCTCGACCCAGTCTGGTCCGATCTTTCTAATATAAAAAATATATAAAATTTAAAATAAAAAATAAAATAAATATGATAAAATTTATAAATATGACATAAATTGTATAAATATTTATAATATGATATAGCATAGTTATCCATGTTCATGAGATGAAAACAATACTTGACATCTCTTAATTTGAAAATAAAAAATAGTTACCACTCATCATCTATCGCCTGGTTAATTTGAAAATAAAAAAATAGCTGTCTCGACTTGCTGCATTTATAATCTATCAACGTAAACATTTCTGAGTGCCCTTTGTTTATAATTAAGTAGACTGTAAAATCTTAAAATAATTGGGAAAAAATAAATGAACATATTCTTGCCGGGGATTACGATGCTGATGCCGAGGAACCAATTTATTAACTGTTTACTGAAGAATTCATCCATCTCATGCCTACAACAATGAACACATAATTTACAATACAACTTTCTGCCCCGGGCAACATAATATTTGTTCATCTGATAACGTAATACACTAAGAAAGTAACTGGTAAAAATTTTATAGCTGACATAGACAATTCTTCTTTATATCTTTGACAAATTCAACACCTTATAATATGCAAGTTTATTACATAACTCAAACAAAACCCACTCTTGGCCCGCGGGCTCAAATCAACGGCCCGATTTCAAGTCCACCCTTGGCCCAATTCGAGGGCATGCGAGCCAACCCGACCCATTGACGGCCTAGTGTCAATGGGTTGGGCCTGGCCTGCAGAAGGCCCAACCAAGGTACGGCCCACTTTATGTCGCTGGTACGACCAGGCTCAACTCGTATAATAAAATATAAATTTGGCCTAGCCCAACCTCACCAAGCTCGATTTTTTTAAAATATATATTATTTTTAAAATTTTTAAAATATCTCTTACCAAAGTCTTCATATGGCACACAAAATTAAAACTAAGATTTTTTTTGAAATATTAAAGATGATTAAATTAAGTAGATATACTGTACGTATTCATAATTTTTAAATTTATAATAAAATATATATATTTGATTGGATCGTTTAATTTTTTTAATATATAATAAAATGCATATCATATTTTTAAAATTTTTAAACAATAAACCAACTACCAAAGAAATATTTTGAATCTAGAAATAAAAATAGATATATAGATAGAAACATACGATTTAACACCCAAATAATGATAGATATAAATATATTTTATTATTTTAAAATATTACCCTTTTTTAAAATTTCTCTGATAGTATACGTATCTTGTTCAGACTTATGCATGCAAAAATTTTCAAGACTTTTGCATGTCTCGCGGACAATGCTACGGAACAATGCCCGCGGGCCTGCTTTCTCAGCCCGAGCAACATGAGAGGACTCGATTCTCTGCCCCGAAACAAGGCCCAAGACTGGCCCGACCCGAGAGCCCACGGGTCAGCCTGGTCCATTGCCATCTCTAGTCTCTACCAGCATCGACTCCCTCCACTTGCGCCAGCATCTTAGCACCGTACATCTCTCCTTCCAACACCGTTTAGGTAGATATTTTGAATGTCTAATACCATTAAATTTAATATTTAAAATTTACTAATTATCTTTCGATGTTGATTTAAATATATTGATGAATATTAAATGTGTTGATTGTTCATAGTTATATATCTTATTAAATTGGGTAGATGCATGTTATATAGTTAGTGATTTTATTAAATTAAATTGATCTTATCATACCTTAATTAATGGTTAACATGTGCTGTAGAATTTAAATTGTGAATTTCACATGCCATTGTAAATTAACCTGATTGAGTTTATGTTAATATTTATGTTTTCATGTTAATTAGATTAGATAGAGTTTAGATTAATAAATAAATCTGATTTTATAACATTTTCTATCAATTTTTATATAGTTGACAACTTAATTAGGTGTATATATTTATGTCGGCATATTTCATGTATGCATGTGTTAAATATATTTGTTAAACAACATAGATAGCTAGAGTGTTATTGGCATGTGGTTATGTTATGTCAAATATATATGCATTTCTTTTTGTAGATGGTTAAGTGTATTAGTTGTGTATATGATCATATTAATTGTCATAATTTGCATAACAATTGACATGACATGGCATGGCATAATTGGAATGAATGCATGTGTGCATTAAATGAAATGACAGACTGAGCTACACCATACTAGTTAGTCAAGCCCATGGGCAACGGAGACTTAGAACAGTCCAGTGCATCTTTCGATCCTGAATATTGCGGTTTGTCCTAAGTACCACCACTGTCTAGATGTACTATGGCATTTAGTTTATCTATATGGTACTACTATATATGGTAGATTTGGTGTCAACTCATCGAATGTGCAAGACGACGCATTCCTTGCAATAAGAAAAAGATGTGAAATTTTATTAGAAGATAAGTGCATCTATTGCATGATTGTGTGGATATGGTCTTATGATATGCATTAGTTTGTTATTGTCAAGTTGTGTTGTCTGGTATGCATGGTGTGTCTCATTTATGTGTGGTTTCAGGATGTAGGTCCTATAATAGGTATTTTATACATATTTTATCCCTTCAAGTTAGGTTGTTCTTTTGATATTTATTGGTGCTGATTGGGTCTATACAGTTGATAGTTGGTGGTTTAAAATATGAGATTAAATCAGTTAATTATTAAATTGACTAGTTCTATATTTATATACAATGGGCATTGGTTTTGGTATTTATTTAATTATCTATCATTTTGGGCCTTTTAATTATCCAATCTAGAAAATGAAGAAATGTCTACTGAGTCATTGTACTCATTCCAAATATTTTAACAATTTTTAGTTAATCAGGTTTAGCGCAGTAGAAATGTAATGGATCAGGAATAGTGCAGCAGAAGATTAGTGTTTTGAAATTCAGGGAATTTATAGAAAGTTCATTAAGTTTTTTTAGATTGGTATATGGATTGTTGAACCTGATAGAAATGTATGCCCTACAAGCCAATCATATGTGATATGATTTTACATTTCTTGTAATATCTTATTCAGTATAAATGGCATAATCTTCATTACTTGCACTATCTAGATGCGTCTATCGTAATGAAGTCCTAGGTTGCATGCAATAATGATTGAATCATGATGAGATCATGGTAATGAGATCAATCGTCTAGAAGCATGTACTCTAAATGTTCCTAGTCGTAGGATCCTTGAGACGGGATATCAAGGATCCAGTAAGACTAGTGTATATGATATCTTCTCATATGAAGAGAATGACCGATCTCATTGGTCATCAGTGTGGGGACACTGAGACACATGTACAGGTGCTCATTAGAGGAATGAGTTCAACGAATCGACCAAGATAGAATCCCCGAATGGTATCTTACCGAACTGTCGATCAGGGTATTCTATCATCACGGTTGCACGGTTGGATCTTTGACCTGAGTCGCCAAAGATGTCTTGCCGGGCGTACCATGTACTTTGACTATTGACTTATGGATCACTTAGTATTGTGGTCATGTATAGTGAATGGATTGGGTATATGAGAAACCCGGAGGAGGCAATTGAGCGGACAATAGGGGATCGTCCACTCTCAGTAGGAAAGAGAGAATGTTCTATGGATAGTACTCTAAATCCTTGGCCAAGGTAGATAGGATAATTGGAAAAGAATTTTCCAATTGATCTAATTACGAGTACAAGATTCCATAGTGTCGGTATATTTAGGAGTTGACAGTCAATGCCGTACTCCTATCCGACCGGGACATTGGATGGACGAAGTTTTATATCCGTGTGGTAACCGATGATGGAAAGGCTCTTTGGAGAGGAGTTTATCCCCGAAGCCGTTTGGGATCATAGGATGTGGCTTGTACCCTTTGTGATCGGTAGGCCGTTAAATCTATTATGAGATAATAGATTTAATTTAAAAGAAGTTGTTCTTTTAATTAGGCCTCAACCGAATGAGCTATTGGGCCTAGTAGGTCACACACATAAGGGCTAATCCATAAGGTTGGGGGCAACGGTGTAAATATAGAGAAAGTAAGGGTTTTTGTGAAAAACTCCAAATTCTCTATATAATAGCGAATTGAGCATGAGCCCCACAAGCCAAGGGCGGCAAAATTCGTCCCTACCTCTCTCCTTCACGTTTTCATATGCTAGAGGCCGTCGAGGGTCGATGGGACTTCATCCGGGGTGAGTCGGAAGGTCCGACACGAAGGAGAACCCGACTATGGAGGCGGCTCGTGTAGATACGACTAGAGTATGCACACTTTAGTGGCTGAACGAGCATGAGAATGCTCGATCTTCTCCTGTCTTTAGGGATTATTTGAATCCCGCAAAGGTACGTGTTCGAAATTGTTTCGAATACCAGTTTTATCGACGTCGTTCAGTTTCGATCGAGACCAAGACAATGATATACATGAAATCAAATTATTCCGCGGCGCCAATCTGATTGGACCGATTCCCAACAGAACCAAGATATGATTTATTTCTGGTATAATTATTTGAATTATGAATTGGGACTTAGTTTTGTCTTCACTTTTCCTAAACTTAAGTATTTGAGGGGTTAATTTCTCTGGTTACGTCGTTGGATTACATTCCGCTGCATATGTTGAAAATTTGGGCTGTGACAATATTCGCCCATGCATGCATATACATCGGATGTGATTTGGTAGGTTTTACAAGTCTTCTAAGAGAACGATCGAGGACATGATAGGGCGAAGAAGAGGAGATCGAGAGCCGTGATCAATGAATACGAGAAAGAGAAGAGAAGGGGGAGACAATAGTAAAGAGATGAGAGTGAGATCCCTACAACCACAAGAAAATATTATTGAAGAGATGGTTCCAAGAAGGTTTTAAGAAGGCATTAACTAATATCGGTAAGCAGTCGATGGACCCTTTTACTTTTAGAGACTTTTATATATCAGTTCCCATAATTATTTCTATTCTTAAATATATCCTTAAAATTATAATTTATGGAAGTATTGTGTTTTTGAAAAATGGATTAAAAGCAACCAAAATGTCATTAATGGAACATTTTAAAGTTTTACTATAAAAAATGCCTTCTTTCCTAGAGGGAGAAAGAACTTGTAGGAGGGCATTGAGGTAGATTTTTTTCTCGAGACTAAAATATATAATTATTATGTTTAAGGCTTTCACATGATTGTGAGACGTTGCTTGACAACGAATTATTTTGTGATGTTAGGATTTTTAATTTTACGCCAACCAATTCTACAATCCATGTCAAATTAAACCATGGTTTGTTGGGTTGGGACCCAAGTCACAACCCGGGCCTAACCCAGTTAGTTTCCACCCCAACAAGGCCGACCACATCCCGGTCAAGCCGACCTTGTCATAGGGTTGCTATTCATGGTGGAGAAAAAAGTGCAATATAAATATTATAAAAAAAGTATAATCGGTGGTATTTATCGATTAAAATTTCATCTTGCAAGGATAAAGGGTAATATTTCACCTTGCACACAGACTCCACTAGAGGTAAGAGCCCAATTTCGTAGGTAGCTACAAGCCATGGAACAAGCGAAGGGAACTTCCAAGTGGCATAAGGAGACTGTCCGGGAATAAATGTCACAATCGGCGAGACATTGATAGAAATGTATGCCCTACAAGCCAATCATATATGATATGATTCGACATTTCTAGGAATATCTCATTCAATTAAATAGGCAAAACTTCGTTACTAGCTTTTATTAGAAGCGTATATCGTATTGAAGTCCTTGATCACATGCAATGATGATTGAATCATGATGAGATCATGATAATGAGATCGATCATTTAGAGGTATGTGATCTAAATGTTTCTAGTCATAGGATCCTTGAGACGGGATATCAAGAATCCGGATAGACTAGTGTGTGTGATGTCTTCTCATATGATGAGAATGACCGATCTCATTGGTCATCAGTGTGGGGACACTGAGATTCACACACAGGTGCTCATTAGTGGAATGAGTTCACTAAACTGACCAATTTAAGAAAACATGATCGGTATCTTACCGAACTGTCTATCAGGTTATTCTTACATCTCAATAGCATGGTTGGATCTTTGACCTGAGTTGGCAAAGATGTCTTGCCAGGCGTACTATGTACTTTGACTATTGACTGATGAATCACTTAGTATTGTGCTCCTATATAGTTAATGGATTGGGTATATGGGAAACCTGGTAGAGGCAATTGAGCGGACAATAGGGGATCATTCACTCTCGGTAGGAGAGAGAGAGAATGTCCTATGGATAGTACTCTAAATCCTTGGCCAAGATAGATAGGATAATTGGAAAAGGAGTTTTCCAGTTGATCCATTCCTGAGTACAAGATTTCATAGAGTTGGAATACTAAGGGGTTGACAGTCAGTGCCGAACCCCTGACCGACCGGGACATTGTATAAATGAGGATTTAAATCCATGTGGTAATTGATGATGTAAAGGCTCAATGGATGTTATTTAACTCCCCAAAGTCATTTGGGATCATAGGATGTGGCTTGTACCCTTTATGATCAGAAAGCCGTAAAAACTGTTATCGGATAATGGTTTTGATTTAATTTAAAGAAATTATTCTTTTAAATTAATTAAGGCCTCAACCAAATTGACTATTGGGCCTAGTGGGTCACACACAATAGATCTGGTCAATAAGATGAGGGCATGGATGTAATTTTATAGAAGTTTTGGGTTTTTGTGAAAAAATCCATCTTCTATATATAAATGGCTTATGAAGCCAAACCCTAACAAGCCATAGGGCTGGAGCACGTCCCAAGCCTCCTATCTTCCTACTCTCTCCTCTAGAAGGTGATCTCCCATGGTCAAGGTTGGATCTGGAAGGTTTCTGGAGGCCCGAAGGAAGAGAGAACTCGTCTATTGAAGCAGATCGTGTGGATACCGCTAGAGACCGGACACTTGAATGGTTTTCAGTAAGGAGGAATGTCCTCTCTTCATCCATGGTGAGGGATTTGAGAAATCCCATGAGGTACTCTCATTCTACTTCATATTCGGTTCCCGGTTTTACTCGTTCGGCATCGATCAAGGCAAAGATCATGGTTTTATAGAATCAAAATTTTTCCGCTGTCATGTATTGATTCCTTACATTCTATACATCTTCGTTGAGACAAAACTTCGACAATGGTACATTTGTTTTACTCGTAAAAGTAGTTGATTACCTTCTTTAGTTATCATTAATTACTTAAATATTTGTTAAATAGATGACCTATTTCAAGCAATGGAGGTAAGTCAATGGTCCTTTGCCGACGAAGACCTTTACCGATGCACCGGCCGAATGATGAGTCAAGGGTTGGGAAGTGAGAGTGGACGAGGAAGTGAAAGAAAGGATGAGATTCATGATCTCACTCTAGACAATGACCCGGTAGTGGGTAATGTGGATCCAATTATCACTAGACCATGACAATGTCAAATCACTATCACAATGGTAATGAAGAACCTAAAGTTGTGTAAGGAGAAAATTAGATGAACAACATCAAGATGGTTCTTCCACCATAGCATACCATCAAATGTAACAAAAGAAGCATACGACGAGAACATGATTAACACAATTGTAAAAGTTGGGAGAGGAGTGCTCGGACCAAACCCGAAAGAGATATATAACGTATATCTTCTATGGAGGTGCAAGATATAAAAAATAATGTGAGCTCATTTGAAGGAATTTGAGACAAAAGAGGTTGCACATTAGTGACCGACAGATGGACCGGTAAGTATAGTTGTTTTCAATACTTTTATAAATGCTTTTGTTAGTATAATTTTCTTAATGTCTTATTCTTAACAGGTATAACTAGGAAGAAAATGATCAATTTCCTAGTCTACTATCAAGCTGGCACATTATTTTGGAAGTCGGTTGATGCATCAAGACTGGTAAAAAACGTTGAATACCTTTTTCATTTGATAGATGGAGTTAATCAAGAGATAGGAGAGGACCGGGTTGTCCAAGTAGTCACAAACAACACGATCGCATATAAATTCGCCAAACAGATGTTGATGGTGAAGAGACCTTGCTTGTATTGAACACCCTGTTCCACCCACTCCTTAGACTTGATGTTGGAGAATATATGTAAAGATCCTCAAATAGATAGAGTAGTTAAGGTAGCCCAGTTTATTTCTCCTTCATTTACAACCATAACTACATCCTTAACTTAATGAGGGAATATACTAGAGAGGAGAGGGCATATCCGAGATGATAGATCAGATCTACTAATAAGATCCCACACTGTTTTAAACAAAATATATCGGCCATGTCTTAACATCGTTCCAGCACTGTGGCACAGTGGTGAACATAGCCTTAGGTCCGACCGAGACAACTTCCTCTCACAAGATGACATCCTAGGATTGAACTTGGAATTTTACCCAGGTGGTGAGGCAGGCACCGACCATTGCGACACCAAGCAGAAAAAAAAGTCTTAACAGATCGAATAAACTCTTGTTGGAGGCTCCTCCAAGACAGATGGGTCGTCATTACCCACCCGCCAATCAACACACTTTGCAACCCCAAAATGCTGCATGGCGAAGATGAATGACCTTTAAAACGCATTGTATTTCTCTTTCCATACCGACCAGAGGATGGATGAGATGAATGCCTGTCAAAACACACCTTGTACTCTTTGTAGTTGCTATATCTTGTCCCAACACCACAACACTCATTCAGTTGATGTTAGAATAGATGCTCGCACTTGAAGGGCTCTTTTGCCACCACCTACCAAAGAAGATAGATCAGTACTGCACATAATAGAAATAAATAGTCTTAATCTTCTAAGACCACCCCACAGAACTAACATAAATTGTCTAGAGCTTTTGAGCCATTTGAAGTTCGTTGTACTCACAGTAGCCTCTTCTAGGCAATTTTTCATGAAAAAAAAAATAATTTCAAAGGAACTTGCAAGTGCCATAATCAATGGCAATATACTTTGAGCCTTTGGAAGCTATTACTTGTGTTATATATTTGATTGAGAAATTATAAGACTTCGACTAGTTCTATACTCGTGTCTTATTTACCTACCCTAGACATGCTTTGTCAACCCGATCCAACCCGACATTATCGGGTTGGTTCTGTTCTGTTTCTCGGGTTGACCCGAAAAGTGAACAGCCCTAGGTCAGCCGACCCGGTCCTGGCCCGGACTGACCTAGCAAACCATGGGATACAGCCTATACTACCCTCATTTCTTGGGGTATCTACGTTGCTCCACCCTATTAGGTGTCCCCTTTATATAGATTGCTTGAGCCTCTCCAGAAAAATGTGCTCTTTTGGCTTTCAGACTTTAATATATCTCCTTCGGTAACTTGAAAATGGGCATGAATAAGGTTATTTAATAAAACAGTTGAGAGGAGGATCGGTCTACCCTCATCTGAAAGCTGCCAAGCCCTTCCACCTTTACAATTTAGACTCAAAACTTTTTAAGAAATGAGTTCCAACATTTGTCGATGATTTTCTATCTGATAAAGAAAGTCCAAAATACTGAATAGGGAGGAACCTATTTTGATTCCCAACGATACAGCCATCTCAGTTTCCTTCTCGCATATTTATCCCGTTCAGTTCACTTTTTCTAAGATTTACTTTGAGCCCCAAGATTCTTTAACAGAGGAAGAGCATAATCTTTATGTTGTGAAATTTCCCCGAGTTGGCAAAAGAAAGCAGCAAAGTATCATTTGCAAATTGAATGAGATATCACCAAGAAATTATGAACGATCCTAATACCTTCAATCAAACCACCTGCTTTCCCCTTATCCACAGAGAATGAAGCACTTGACATAGAATGATAAATAAATAGGGAGAAAACAAATCCTCTTGACAGATGCCTCTGGAGGTCTTAAAATAACCCAACTTTTCCATTAATCAGAATTTGTAAAATCCAAGTTGCACTTAACTCACTAAATCCACTTGTTGAAGTTGAAGACTTTAAGGTGTGATAAAGAGAACGTTCCAGTTAACCATGTCATAGATCTCAAAGTCCACTTTCAACATCACTTTTTTTTCCTTTTTTTTGATATCGTGAATAATTTTGTGAACTATGGAAGAATCAGATAATAGTCTCTCTTAAAACAGGCTGGCTATGAAACGTCAACCAATATAATGATCACTTTTTGAAACTTGATAATCAGAGTTTTTCTGAAGATTTTATAAATAATAGAGTAAACCGATCGACCTCTCAAATGCCAGCATGAGCCTCCGGCTACAGTCTCAAGATGGTGGAAATAGAAGCACAGCTTCCCCTTCTCCGAAGGTGAACTCTCACCTGAGTCCGGAAACAGGAATAGATAATACCGAGTCCTGACGGCGGGGGAGGATGAGATTTCCCTACTGTAACAGGCATAAAGAACATCACCGAAAAAAGGTGTCTGCAATTAAGCGAAAACAGCAGCATAGCCAAAACTAAGATGATCCTCGATCTGCACAAGTATGTAGCAGATTCACAATCAGATGGGTGCAAGCGTATCAGTCTACGGTCATCGCTTCTGAAGCTCCGCTTCCATCGTCTGTCCCATTCTTGGTGTCTTCCATGGAGACCCTAAGCTCATCTGCAATGCTCTTCTGCTCATCCTCAATGGTATTCTGCAATTCATCCACCTGTGCAAGAAAAGGGGGCATAAATGACATGAACTTGTCTGCAAGGGAGTAGGATAAACTTCGCCCAACAACCTATACAAATTTGCTTTAAAAGGTGGATACATTCAAGGAGAAATAAAAAATTCTCTGATGGACCATAAAGCCAACGCAAGACACTAAATAGAATAAATCGACAGCAATAGAAAGCAAGTGATGATGGACTTTTGAACCATGCTGAATGGTAATTAGTCAAGATTATCCAAGGGCATCTTACCACATGCAGTAGGAGAGAGAACTGTTTTTTCCGAAGGTCCAAAGTCCTAACAGCTGCCGCGTTCTCAGCTTCCAAAGAAGCAATCTCCTTCTCAAGAGCTGCAATACTTTTCTCTGTTTCTGATCTTGGTGGTTGCATGGCAATTAATTTTCTGATTGCCTCACATTCTTCCTTGTGTTGCCTTTCAACCTTGCTCTCCTCCAGTTGTTTCTTCAGGTTCTCTATGTCATCTTGAGCTTGCAGTATCTGGCGATGGATTTCTTGCTGTAGTTCATTAAAGCTTTCCTTTTCTCGAAGGTTTGCATCCACAACTGCTTTGCTCTTAAGCAGAGGAAGCTCAAAAGTTGTCATCTCTTGTAGAAAAGCCTTGTAAAGTCTCTCACAGTCTCTAATATTATCTGTTTCTTTCTCTAGTTCAAGGGCAAACAAGAGAAACTTCTTCTGAAGCTTCTTCAACGGGGGCTCACCTCTGGTGGTTGTGACACGGGTGAGGAGCCTATGTTTGATTATTGCATCATCTTCATGAGGACCAAAGGCAAAATGCGCAGCCATCTCTTCACCCCTGCCAGAAACCTTCCTACCTCTTACTAGCATTAGGTACAGAAATAAGTACCACCAGGTAAGCCTGAAACATTGAACTAAAATGAAGGCAAGTACCAAAACCATTGACGTGATGGCAAGAACAAGCGACAATCAGCAGAATGGCTATCTGGTACTGACACAGGACTAATGAACAATAAATATCAAAAGGTTCTTGTTTTACTTTCTAAAATAATTTGATGAATAGAATAAACACAAAAATATGATAATGTCTGTATTTCCCACAATTAGGTCATCAGAACATGTTAATTCTAAAATAACGACACAGTAGCCCTGTTCGGTAAGATTATCAAAAATGATACTATATCAATTTTGATATTGATATTTGTAGAGGATAGAGTATCAATATCAAAATTTATACAAGTGAACACTTCTATTACATAGCATGTTTTGTTTGCACTAAGAGTTTCAAAATTGATATTGATGGCCAAAGACCTTTGGATAATTTCAAATTGATAGTGACAGAGGCACTCAATAAAGCATCTAATCATTGAAATGCTCAGCACATATTTTAATTTGAAAACTGGAAGCAGCAATAGTTTTTTTGGGCAAAGCACTAGGTCCATCACAGATTCACAAGTTTAAAAGAATACATGTGATCCACTCAGCAATTCGAGGGTGGGCTTTCCCACTCAATACATACATTTGTGGTTACTATCTAGTTTCTGCAAAGCAGGAAAAAAGCGCTTGTCTATTCTATTGACTACTTGCAAGGTGCCTTCCACAGATGCCCAAAGGGAGAATCATATCTTGAGCGTGTTTTTTTAACAAGTTACTGTAAGAAATAAATGACCATTTGCAACTCCTGCATTTTGTATTTGCATATATTTAACCATGAATACCAAATAAAAAAAATAGACCCTCAATGTAGTTCATTAAGGGTCAACAGAAAAAAATACAAAATGGTATGTGCAAATTTATGCAAGCAGGGTGTGGTGTAAATGCTGGTTTATAATAAAGCAGTACTAGAGTTACTCAAAGCAATAACTCAATCTCCACGTCTGGGATTAGAATGGTCTGGACGTAGAAAGGACAGGTAAGGTTTGTGGGAGACTGGCTTTGTACTCAAACATGTAGGACAATATGATGTGTAGAAGAAGACTTGCGCATCCTCCATTATCAGTGAGAACCAGTTTTTCCTCAATGAAGTGGGAGAGAGTAGTATATTTCAAAAAAATTTTAAAGCAAAAAGAAAATTTATATAGAAAGCATGAATGCTTTCTTCAAATTGCCTAATGGAGAGAGAGAGAGAGAGAGAGAGAGAGAGAGCATCTTTGTCTAGAGTTGGCAGATCTCTGTTATCGATGAGACTTGGAGGAACATTTTCGAAGTGTAAATTAGCTGTTTGGCGAGGTCCAGTTTTACTCATGAGTCATGACCTATCCAGTTATAATCTGAAACTTTTGGCGAGTCAAGTAGTCCTGTTCAAAACTGAACTTTTGACTGAATCAGGATGGGCTTTTAATATGGATTATAGAATCGGCCAATTGTGTATCATATCAGCCCCTTGCATTCCAATTTTGGCCAGGAGACCCGATCCACGCCTATATCTCGACAAACTTGGTTGATTCCTGCGATTTGTCTATGGAATAGGGCCTTCTGCAGCAGCAGCAGGGTAGTTGAGTCCATCAGAACTGGTAGCTTTAGGATAT
Source organism: Cryptocoryne crispatula var. balansae (assembly GCA_036172225.1). Taxonomy (NCBI): domain Eukaryota; kingdom Viridiplantae; phylum Streptophyta; class Magnoliopsida; order Alismatales; family Araceae; genus Cryptocoryne; species Cryptocoryne crispatula. The sequence goes on along the minus strand of CM069920.1, from coordinate 29,180,931 downwards.
GGTGACTAAAGTCACCGGATGGACCCCACCCCAGAGGCTGATATGGTCAAATCACCGGATCCCAAGGCTACAGAGTGTGATGGACCAGACAACCCTCGTCATCGCAGCATCCAATTATGCCTATTTTGGGGCCAAAATCTGCCACAAATAGTCTTAAGATCAGATCGGAATCGGATCTAAGGTGGTGTTTGTTTTGGCTTAATCTAAAAATCTAAACTCTTAATTTCACATCTAATCTCTTATCTTGTGAAACACAAAAATTTAGTTACATACCTCTGAAAATAAAAAAAACTATAGTGAATCACTTAAAATTAAGTGGTTTTTAAGAGGTTTTTAGCATATTCAGATGTTAGTTCAGACATTTTACCAAACGGGCTGACGACAGTGATCTCATACTGTCGTGCGGTGCTTCGTACATTTGTTCCGTCTTGATCGACAACCTCAACGGCATGGCGACGACGTCGAAAAGGGTGACAACATCGTCTTTTTTCATTTTTATTTCTATTGTATTTGATGGTCGATTTTATTTCGACCACAATCCGGATGAATTTTGAGGGATTTATGTCCTCGAATTTAAATTCCGGCAAGTTGTATGAACACATTTGTAAAAGAATATATACATGTATGTTGAGTTGTCTCAAAAAAATGTGTTGCTTGTCAGTTTAATTCTTATTAAAATTATCGATTCAAGCCGTCGGGGGAAAAGAAGGAAAAAACCAATGTTGTTTCCCACCACCACTGATGTCGACACAAGCGGCAAGCACCGCCGATGAAACCTACCGCCAGCAAGTTTGCTGTGCACAGGACCGTTGGTGAGTAGAGAAGAAAAAGGGCCGGGGAGCTCTCGCCAAAGTCCACTGAGGAAAGCTCTATGGCAATGTCCACCGTCAAGAGAAGCCCCGTCACGAAGGCAAGCCGCCTGCATAGAGCCCTCTTGTCATCAAGGGTGCTTGTGCGCGTTAAGGACTGCCTCGAGCAAAGAAGGCCGAGAGAGGAGCCGCCAGGTCCTTGCACGCACACCAGCACCATTGGGAGGAGTTCGCCACAAAGACTATTGCCGTCGAGGGCTCCTGTGCATACAATGTCGTCGGGAGAGAGAAACGAAGCAAGAGGAGAGAGAGAGCCGAAACGAGAGAAGGGGGCGGTTCGGCAGGTCATGCGCGGGCAAGAAAAAAGAAGAAAAAAATGACCACCCGAGTGGGCGGTCGTGGCCCACGCGCGCGCCTACACATGGGCGGCCGCAAGTGAAGACTCGGTCAACGACCAGCCTGCCACTGGGGGGTGAACTTACCCCCCTCGGTTTGACCTTGGTCAAACAGTCCGCAATAAGTCAAAAAAAAAGGGGGAAAGAGGGGATAACTCCACTCTGTTTCGGTCACCCCCCCCCACTCCCACAAAAAATGGACTTATTGGGGTGAATCTTTAGAACAAAAATACCCCTGAAATCCTCTATAAAAGAGCTTGACATGATGTACGTACGGGGGATTGGCCATTGTGAGAAAGAAAGAGTTGAGAAGAGAGAGAAACTCTGAGTTCTCACATACTACCAGAAAGAAATGCCTCAGTTTTGTGCTACATTTCCATAAAAAATGGCTGGTTTTGCGGTACCTTTTCATTAAAAAGAACTCAAAATAGTTCACTATTTTGAATAAAAAAAAGTCAACCCAACTTCGATCTAGTCGAAATGCTGCCAAAATTAAATAATTTTGCGTTACCTTTCCATTAAAAGGAGCCCCTATTTTGGATAGAAATAAAAAATAATTTTTCGTTCCCGATATTATTTTTTTGAAGACCTGAAAATATTTTCTAATATTTCCACATTTTTTGAGCTCGAAAATATTTTTATCTACCTTTTTTGGGTATTTTTCTATTGAATAACCCAGAAAGTTGATGGACAAACTTCAAAAAATCGGAGATAATTCATAAAAATCTCATAAAATATCCAAAACTCCCCACGTCTATCTTTTTACGCTGGATTCTATTAGGATGGGGTCCACCACTAAGAAAAATGGAAATTCACGCTGAAAATGCTTGAAAAATAGTAAATCACTCCTATTTCTTCTCCACCTGATATTATCTCTCGATGGAGATAACCCTTGAACCCAACTGCCTCCCACGATGCTGCATGACTTTCCTTCTCTTATAAAAGCATCCCTTCAAAGTCAAAAAAAGGGACGTACGCACAAGCGCCTATTCCAGCTGCTGCCAACTTCTGAGGAGAGAGAATAAAGAAAGAGAAGAAAAAGAGGAGCTGTCTCAGCCTTCCAGATTTCTACGTACCAGCATTGGCAGTCAAAGAAAAGAAGAAAAAGCAAGGAGGAGAAGGGGAGGTCTATCCCCTACTGTCGCACCAAGAAAAGAAGAAAGGAATAAAAAGGAAGAGAAGGTAAGAAAAGGCCTCATCGGTTGCACCTTTCCTTCCTCTTATCCCCCCTCTTTTCTCCTTATATTCTCCCTCAAATCCCTTTCAAAATGTCTCCAATTGCTTAGCCAAAACACCCCTCTTTCAGACCTGTTCGACCCACATTTCTGGCCCACATGTTCACCCTTCATCAATCCCGATGTGACCCCATGTTGGTCCCCCTTTCAAGCCCTAGTCGACCAAAAGCCAACACCTATCTGACCCTTTAAAACAGGTCCTATAGGGCCCACAATCCCCCTTACACAAGTCCTTCTGCTGAGGCATCCAAAATGAGCTTGAATCATTCCTTGTTCGGTCCCCCCAGTTGGCCCATTTGCCTAAGCCTGCCAAACCCTTAATCAGACCCTTAAATCCAACCCCAAACAGCCCACAGATAAACCCTCAGTCAGACCCAAAAGCTGGTATTTAAAACAACTCTAAAGATCCTCCTTTATGCAGTCTCCTCGGTCAGCCCAATGACCCCAGATAGGACCTGTTTACATACCATAAAAAAAACAGACCTAGATCCCTTCCTTTTAAGGTCAACTCTTTGAGATTCTTGGAATCCGCTGGATAGACCGAGACTACTCGGGCGGGTCCTCAATTCCCTATCTAAAAAACAAGGAGGACAGGGTGACGTTCAAGGTGCAAATATGCCAAACAAGCTCAAGGAAATGCAAGCCAGATCAGCCGGGCCCACAATAACATGAAGCTAACCAGCCGGGTCGTTAATGACATGACAGCAGCCCAATGGGCCTTGGACATAAAAATAAACTTAAATAAAATATGAAATGCAAAATACCCAATTAAATAAGGAGTTAGTCCACCACTAGACGCTCCACCTTGGACGGCTAACCCGGGCCTGACTCGGCATGTTGCATCCTGGACGTAGGCACGGGCCGGCTCCCATTGTCATCGGATCCTTCCCTCGGTGCGGCGAGTCAAAAAAGACTTAGCCATATTGGTGGTAAATTTCATTCGATCAAGGATGGGTCGGCATGCCGTCATAATGCCGATTTCTTAGCTTTGATCTTATGGAAATACACCTCGAGGAAAGGAAACCGCCATTTTCAGACTTCAGCCCATGTATCGACTTGATGTACTTTGACATGGAATGAAATGAAATGAACGATTCAAGTGCCGATGTGTATGTTTGAACCGGGCACCGGATGTTAACCCAATGAACCGGATGGGATGCGAACACGAAATTAAATAAACAAAACAAAATAAATATAAAAAATGACTTCATTAAATCCGAAAAATAAAAAGATCAGATTTAATCAATCTGTAAATTCATTTAAGAATCACTTAATCTATGAAATTAAATTTCTAAACAAGTGATAATTAAATAACTTCAAATAAAATTAAATAAACAATATTCAAAACATTGAAAATTCATCAAAAACAGTTCTTAAATATTAAAAAATTTATCAGATCACAAAACTAAATGAAACTCAAAGAGCAAAATCAAAACATAACTCAAATGAGCCAATCAACACTAAAAACAAATCAAATCAAGATTAGAATCGAAACATACCAAAGTCAACATATATCATGAGAATGATAATATCAAATATCTGAAACATTTAAATCAATTTAATTTCAAATTACTCATCAGATCCCAAAAGTGAGATAAAATATTCAAATTGAACATAAACCAAACATAAGTCCAAACATGAAAACAAACTTATATACAATTGGCATCAAATCTGGAAATAAATCCAAACCAAATTAAAATCAACATCAACCACATCTTAAATCAACATGGTTGCATCTCATCGAGCCCATGGGACTATCGCCCATTGTGTATTTATTTTATATGGATGTGCGTCTTCTACCAAACAAGTTGCTATGACGGTCAATCAAGGGTCTTCGAGTCATTGCTCGATGTAATTAATGTCAGATATTCGCACCATCCGACGGAGAGAGATCAAAAATCAAAATTTCAAAGAACCTGATAACCTCGGTTCTATATTTTTACATATATCACCTGAACTAGTTAGTATAATCACCTATTTTTTTTAAGTAGTTCAGGATGAAAAAAAATTTCCGAAAAAATGAAATGAAAATCAAGGTTTCACAATGTGGTAAAGCAGTAAAAACTTTTTGTTTATGTAATTGTTTACCTTTGATTTCACTTATAAAGAGAAACAAGTATACGTGCAATACTGCAACAAAAGGAATAAAGAGCTCACAAAAAAGTGTTGTAGCTTTAATGGACATGTACCACTGCATCAGTACATTTATTCCTGCATTTTTAATTAAAAAATTGATGAAAATAAATAGATACAACTTTATTAAGATGAGCCTTCAAAAGGTCAAACCATAACAGTCAATCAAGCAAAAATAAAAAAGAAACAAAGGAACAGTTCTACAAATGAGTGTGGAACATCCAAAGCAAGTTTATGTTTTGATTTGATGAATATCAATTATCAACCTTTTCCCAAAGCATGACCAAGAAAAAGCACTTAACAACTACGCTTGATCTGTCATGTAGCATGCCTTTGTTTGATAGCTTTTAGACGATCTTTTAACCAAGGCTATTTAGTCAAGACTAGAGCATGCCCAGAGACTTCCATCACACAAGCTGAACTTCTATGAAATTTCTGGCATAAACTAAAAATTGGATCAACAAACTGACCGAATAAGACACTCAATTACTGTTAGCCAGAAAACTAAAGATAGAACTCTCGGAAGCAAAAGCTACCAAGAAACTTTGCAAAAACAAATCTCACAATGCTGAGCTACAAAATTCGTGGTTCCCCAAATTGAAAATAACGACTTGCGAAACAAACTTCAACAAGATCACCGAGCCTTGCGCACAGCGGGTGACCACCGAACAGTATCACGACTAATTAACAAAACAACCAAATTAATCTCCAAACCAGCCAATGGAATTTACGAATGACCGTGATTCATCTACAAATAATCGTACGTCACGCAATAGAAGAAATTATCACATTCCACTGCGTCTGGAGCTGATCCTATGTCCTAGTTACGAAACTCAAGTGTAAAACAAAATCCCTCTATTCAGAAAGAGAACGTCAAGGGCTAGGTTTCCAAGAGGATGAAAAGTTAACCTCGAGAATTCAGATCGTTGCGCTGGGCCTCAAGACGGTTGATGTTGTGCGTCTTCTACAGTGGAGGCATAGGCCTGTGCAACCATGCCGCGACGGAGATGGGGAGTGCCACCACGCCGCGACGGAGAGGGGAGCACTGTCCGGAGTCGAGGGGGGGAGGGGAGCACTGAATCGCTCGTATCCTCAAACCAGGTGTATCCCATTAATAATCAGGACGATTTATTCGAGGATAATCTGGATTAAGTTAATTCAGATTAAATTCAATTTTTATCTGTGAACCAAACCAAAATTTAGGGATAAATCAAATCTATACTTAATTATCTCCATACCAAACAGCCTGATAGTCCTAGAACTATTTTTGTAAGATTGGCAGAAATTTTAAGGCTTAGAAGATGGTAATACTAAGGATCATTTTTATACTGAGGTTTTATTGATTGACGAGAATCTTTAATTAATATATAAAATTGGGATTAACTATGATCCTGAACTATCATATTTGGCATATAGTTTATTATACCTATGTCACATATTTCATAGCAAGGTTAATATCATAATAAGATTGATGAAAATTAATACTGAATTTTCAGTACTTAAGTACTTAATATACCAAATAAAACTTTAAAATTACACCATCTTTTAAATAGTTCAATATTCAACTGGTTACACAATTAACGGATGAACAAAGGAATTTCTTTATTGATCCTCCTACTTCCCCTGAGATAAAAGAATGTGGTCCTAAGATCAAACGTTCATGTAAAAAAAAACAACTTGTTTTGACTGGCCAAAAAATTGGGTTAGACTGCCCAAACCAATCAGGGAACACGAAAATTGACAAAAAAAATCCAAGTCATAACCGATTTGGCTGATCTAAGCCAAAAATAAGCTTGAATTAGACAAATTAACCATCAAAGTTGAAAATTGGCATAGAACACAATCCCAAGGTCTATATGGCTAATCAAAGTCGAAAATTAATTTGGATTGGTCAAATTGGATTGTGACAATATGTATGTAAGATGATCTTTAACATGCCCATGGCATCTTATGAGGCCCAAAGCAACCTAGGTTATTATAACAAGATGTCTAAAAAAATACCACTAGGGCGAATCCTAGGTTATTTTAACTGAAAATAACCAAGCAACTGGGGCCACTCCAATCCAAAATGAAAAATTAATAGTTAATATCATGGTAAAATACATCTTCAATATTAAAAATATGAAACAAATATTTTAATATAATGAAGGGTATGAAAAATTGATCCCCAACGTTATAAATTGGTTATTAGGTGGTATAATCATATGGTCATTTGAATCTTAGTAGTTATTCTAATGACATTTATTTAAAACATGTTCTCGCTCTAAACAAGTTTTGCTCCTCCAGTCTATGATAATATCGTCCATAAACAGTAGTGGAAATAGAACAATTAGGCACATTCTTCGATCTTGGATACCGTAATTTATTCTAAGTACATCTTTGCCTAGACGTACTATGAGATATAGTTTAGTATATGGTGCTTCCGATATATATTTATTTATTTAGAGCTATAGTGAAGATTGCCAAGTAGAGCTTGATCGAAAGCAAAAGATTGGTTGGTCAAGCATTAATTCCTAAGGTTGGAATCTTAGTAGTTAACTATGTGCTTAATATACCTATGCCATACACTTCACTTTATAGGCTGTGGCATATAATATATCTAGGCAGCCCCTATTGAGGGCTACTCGTGCCAAAGTACTGATATACAAGCCGGCCTCTCTCGCCTGTCTAATACACATGGGTTTTCTCGTGTGACTAGCGTTGTAAATGGAGTAGATATGTGATTTCCGAATTCGCTCCGCAAGGCCATTCGGATATCGGATATTCGCTCCGATTAGAATTTGAATACGGATCGGATCTTCAAAATCGGATATTCCTCGAATACGGAGTGGATATGGATAATATCTGCTTTGCCCACGACCTACATGTACTATAAAAATCTAGAAAAAAAACGAAAAAAAACTTGTAAAATCAAGATAAAATATGGTCAATCTTTTACATACAAGTGATGCACTACCACCTTACCTCAACCCACTATCCATTACATCTCAAGATCCTAAAAGGAATGCAAAAACTAAATACTTTAGACATTACATAACATAGATAAGAAGGATGAGAATTTAAAACACATGACATAACATAACATAAACTAAACTTAAAGGCTTCCTGAAGTATACAATATTCAATCACATAAACTAATCCATAGTTGTTTTTTCCATCAATCTAAGTGCAATCAACTGAATATAGAATAAAACAAGTAAAATAAGTTTTCGCCAATCACAAATATTTGAATAAAACAAACTATACAACATAGATATAAACTATAAAACATAAATTAAAAGAATTCTGATTAAGAATAAACTGTTTAAACATTACCAAAAAATTGATTATAACTGCTATGAGCCTAACTTGTTGGACAGAAGATCTAGAGAGGGGGGATTCTACGTCCGCTAGGTAATGCGGTTAAAGGCTCCTTCTGCCGTCGTGTTGCTTCGGATGCCGTCGGGAGTGACGGAGTGGGGTGGGAGGGGAGGCGCTAGTGCGGCTGCTGCAATGCTGCGTCTGAGGCGTTGAGGGAGGTCGTCACTTGTCAGGAGCACCGGAGAGGGGGAGGCGCGAGTGCGGCTGCCGCGTCTGAGATGTACAAAAGAGACCGTCGGGCGTCAAGAGTGCCGGAGTGGGGTGGGAGAGGAGGCACGAGCACAACCTGCGGCTGCCGCGTCTGAGGGAGACCGTCAATTGGGGAGGAAGAGGTGGCACACACGAGCGCGACCTGCGGTTGTTGTGTCCGAGGGAGGCCGTCGACTCGTCGAGTGGGGTGGGAGAGGAGGCGTGCGCACTTCACGAGTGCGACCGCGACCTGCTGCTGCCACATCGGAGGGAGGCCGTCGAGTGGGGTTTGAGCCTGGGAGGGGAGGCTGTAGCGTCCGAGGCATCCGAGGGAGACCATCGGGAGAGCTGGTGTAGGGTGGGAGGTGAGGTGCGAGTGTGACGGCTGCCGTGTCCAAGGCTCCGAGGGACGGGGGGATGTTCGGGATGAGAAATTGGGGACAGGATTAGGAATTTAGGGTTGCGGCATGTGAGACAGGAGAAGAGAATAAGATTAAAAGATCATTATTGTCACGACCCGGAATTTAAAACAACACAAAATCACAAGTACGCAGCGGAAAACATAACGTCGTGACAGTGGGAGAAATCCATCATTCGAATTTCATAACCCATACAAGCATGTAATTCAACCAACCCAATCAAGTCTACAAAAATTCCACAAGATTTCCAAAACCTGGAGTTAAAAACTTAAAGAAATCAAGCCAACTTCATATAGTCCAACTCCAACCAAGAACTTAAACATTTAAAACAACTAAAATTCAAAACCAAGTCTGTTCATATGCTCCAACTATAAATCAAATCCACTAGATTGTTCAAGTACACAACAACCTAAGAGTCCAAAACAAGCAACCTGATAAAAATGAAATATATCACTCCGCTCCAACTCCAGGAGATTCTGGTTCTTCCACGGCCACTGCTTGAGCCTCCAAGCCAATCTCCTGATCTTCAAAGCCTGCTAAAAAATATTAACCCACAACGGGGTGAGTCCAGAGACTCCGTAGGATTTACACCCTTCACCCATCAATCGGGTAATTAACATATAAACAAGCAGTGGTATATAACATATTTAATTTGAGATGTAATACAAAAGTATAGAATGTCTTCTATATTAATCTCACAACCCATATCCAAACTTAATTATCTTCAAAGAAAAGGTTATGCCAAAACCAATCAATTCTAGACCAATGCATACAAGACCATAAACTAAACAAAAATCAACTAGATGACCTTCATACTTAACTTAACATGACCAATCTAACATGAGACATATCTGAATTTTTCTAACTTATCATACTTTAACATCTAAACATAACATGCAATGAGCATAATTTCATGTTCTTTCTAAACCCATAGTCATATGGCAAGGAATTGGTCGTCTTGCCTTTTTACATCACATATCCAGATCACTTTCACCAGCTCTAATTTATATAGCAATAACATATACTAAGCTAGCCCAAAGTGCACCTAGGCAGTGGTGACACCAAGGGAAAAACCGCGGTAATCCGGGATCTGTGGGAAGGCCGGATTTATCTAAGATACCCGCTGCCCACGGGCAATTTGACTAGAATAGGCTGGTGAAGCCTCATAACATGTGGTACAAGAATTCATAATAAATTTTTCAGATCATAACACACCTGCATACCATGTACACAAGACATAAACATCTCATTCTAATGTCAACCATGCAAAACAAATTGTTTTTATCATAAACTAGACAAGACTTGCACTAACCGACATGGTTAACATATCCTAATCAAAACTCATATAAAACTTGATAACATGAACCTAGCCATATCATGCAAGACATATTACACAATCTGAAACTAAATCAAATAATTTTTACATGATCTATGCACATGCAATAACAAACCAAATCTAGACATGCTTAATTACATATACAAGACAATTAATCAAACCTAATTTTGGCAAAATTAAAACAAGCTAACTTCTGATGTCAACACCCATAATCTGACCTAAACAGGTTCCAAAAGTGAAAATTGATGACTTTTGATTTTTCCAAAACTCCACATAATTATATTTCAATTCTAGGTCCATTCTAGCACATAAATATATACATGAATAACAAATGGTCACATCTCATGAAAAATAGTTCTACCCTTCCAGAATCATACCAAACATGTTCCATAATATTCAAAATATCATTTTCAATGTTCTGGGTTCAAGGATTTTTGAGAAAAACACTAATCTTAAATCAAAAGTCTAAACTAGTCAAAACAAGGTCCATAAGTTAAAACATGCATATTTTCTAATCAAAAAGGGATCAAATACATAGATGAGCTTGAGAAACCTACCTGTAATAATCTGTGAATTTTCCTGATTTTTCTGGATTTTTATGCTATTTTTCTTGGCCTTTTCTAATATCCGGATTTAATAAATCCGAAAAATCGGAATTTCCTGGACCGGCGCCGAACCGGGCGGTTCGACCGGCTGAACCGGGCCGGTTCGGAGGTGTTGGACCGCGGCTGGACCGGCGGCTGGACCGGCTGGACCGGCGGCTCACGGCGACGGTTCGCGGGCGGCGGCGGCTCGCGGCGGCGCTCGCGACGGCGGAGGTGGCGCTCGCGACGGTGGAGGCGGCCGGCGGCGCGTGACGGCGACGGCGATGGGCGGGGGAGGGGTTGGTCACGACGGCGACGGCAGGAGGAAGGCGACGGCCGGCGATGGCGGCGGCGAGGGGCTCTCCCGCGGCGGTTCCGGCCGGAACAGGGGAGGTCGACGGCGGCGTTGGCTTCCGGCGGCGACGACGACGGGCGGCGCGGGAAGGGCTGGACGGCGATGCTCTCGCCGGCAAGGGAGGCGCTGGAGGGAGGAGACAGCGACGAGGTGAAGGGCCGGAGGCGGTGACGGCAAGGGGGACGTCCGGCAGGGGGCGGTGCTCGCGTCCGGCGACGGCGACGGAGGAGGAGGAGGAGGAGGTCTCGCGGCGGGGAGACGGCACGAGCGAGAGAGAGAGAGCGAGAGAGATCCAGTCGGGGGGGCTGTGAAACCAGAAAGGGGGGGGGGGAGATCGCGACGCTCCAAGGGAGGGGGTGGCCGGCGTTATCGCGGGGACGACGGCGAGGAGTCCGGGACGGGGAGGGAAAGGGGGAGGGCGGTTACCAAAATTAAATTTTTTTTTAAAACTGCCAGGTATTACAATCTTCCCCCTTAAAAAAAATTTCGACCTCGAAATTTTAAATTACTTACCAAAAAGATGGGGGTGAGACCGCTTGATATCCTCCTGGATCTCCCAAGTAGACTCCTCAGATGTGTGATGCTTCCATTACACCTTGACCATCGGAATTGTCTTCCTTCTTAGCTGCTTCACCATGAGATCTATGATCCGAATAGACCTCTCTTCAAAACATAAATTGGGCTGCACCTCAACCTCAGAAAAATCAATGACATGAGTAGGATCTGAAACATATTTTCTAAGCAATGATACATGAAAGACCGGGTGCACTCTGGACATAGCAGGTGGTAGAGACAATCTATAAGCAACTTCTCCAATCTTCTTCTCTATCTGAAATGGCCCAATGTACCTCGAATTCAACTTACCACGATGACCAAATCTGATGACTCCCTTAGTGGGGGAGACCTTTAGGAACACATGATCTCCTTCTTCAAATTGAATAACACGCCGTTTCAAATATGCATAGCTTTTCTGACGGCTCTGTGCTGTAAGTAACTTCTACCGAATGACCTGGATCTTATCATTACTATCCTGCACCCAATCTGGCCCAATAAGACTTCTCTCTCCAACCTCTTCCCAACAAAGAGGTGATCTACAAGGCCTGCCATACAAAGCCTCAAATGGTGCCATTCCAATACTAGAATGATAACTATTGTTGTAAGCAAATTCAACCAAGGGTAACTGCAGATCCCAGCTTTCCTGCCACTCAAGTGCTCCAGCCCTCAACATATCCTCCAAGGTTTGGATTGTTCTTTCTGACTGACCATCTGTCTGGGGGTGGTATGCTGAACTAAACTTGAGTTTAGATCCCAAAGCTTCTTGCAGTCCCTTCCAAACTCTTCCAGTAAACCGAGGATCTCTATCTGAAACAATAGTAACTGGAACACCATGATACTTAACCACACCATCAAAATATAACCTGACCAGACTATCAGTAGGTTGAGCTTCTTTAATTGGCATAAAATGAGCTGATTTAGTAAGCCGACCAACCACAACCCAAATAGCATCAAACTGCTTCTTGGTTCTAGGCAATCCTGTGACAAAATCCATAGAAATGTGTTCCCATTTCCATGATGGTATCTCCAATGGTTGCAAAGGTCCTCCTGGTTTACGGTGTTCAACCTTCACTGTTGGCAAACAAGGCATTTAGAAACATAATCTGCTACTTCTCTTTTCATACCTTCCCACCAATATTGCCTCTTCAAGTCATGATACATCTTGGTTGCCCCTGGATGAATAGAATACTGAGACTTATGTGCCTCTGCCAAAATTTCTTGCCTCAAGTCAAAATATGCAGCTACACACAACCTTCCTTGATATCGAATGGTTCCATCTTCATACTTAGAAATTTTTGCCCTTTTTACTAAGCCTTGCACTTCTGGGTTCCCTTCTTGAGCCAGCTTCACTTTCTCCACCAAAGATGACCTGATAGACATCTGTGCCATGAAAGAAGTTAGATGATTCACAGAAATCTTAGGTGCATAAGTGGTAATAAGCTCCATGCCTTTCCATTCTTGACATAATTGCAATGCCATTACTTTCTTTTTGCTAAGTGCATCTTCCACCACATTTGCTTTACCTGGGTGATAGTTTAGACTAAAATCATAGTCCTTTAGGTATTCCACCCATCTCCTCTCGCCTCAAGTTGAGATCCTTCTGTGTAAAAATATACTTCAAGCTTTTATGGTCAGTAAATACATCAAATGACTCACCATACAAATAATGTCTCCAAACCTTCAATGCATGTACAACAACTGCCATCTCTAAATCATGAACCGGGTAGTTCTTTTCATGAGGTTTCAACTGCCTAGAAGCATAGGCCACAACCTTATCATGCTGCATCAACACACAACCCAGTCCTACTCTGGATGCATCAGTATAGACTACAAATCCTCCTGTACCATCTGGCAAAACAAGCACAGGTGCAGTTGTCAACTTCTCTTTTAACTTCTGAAAACTCTCTTCACATTGTTCTGACCACTTAAATCCTCCTTTCTTTGTCAAAGTTGTTAAAAGAGCTGATATAGAGGCAAATCCCTCAATAAAACGACGATAATAACCTGCCAAACCAAGGAAACTTCTCACCTCTGTCGGGTTTGTAGGTTGCTCCCAATTCTGCACAGCCTCAACCTTAGCAGGATCCACCTGCACACCTGCTGCTGATATAACATGGCCCAAGAAATTCACACTCTCAAGCCATAATGCACACTTACTGAATTTGGCATATAGCAAGTGATCTCTCAAGGTCTGCAACACAATCCTTAGATGTTGGCAATGTTCTTCCTGGCTAGAAGAGTAAATCAGAATATCATCAATGAAAACCACTACAAAGCAATCTAAATACTCCCTAAAAATTTGGTTCATCAAACTCATGAAAGCTGCAGGAGCATTAGTGAGACCAAAAGGCATCACCAAGAATTCATAATGACCATATCGAGTAAGAAAAGCTGTCTTAGATATATCTTCATCCTTGATCCTCAGCTGATGGTATCCTGATCTCAAGTCAATCTTGGAAAACACCTTGGCATTCTGCAACTGGTCAAATAAATCATCAATACGCGGTGTAGACACGCCAAATTGGCTTGATTCGGAGCCCTAGACTCTTATTCCATAGGCGATATCTTTTATCTGACCGTTATCTGATCTGGATTATCTCGTGGACATGAGCTAAGGACATTGATGGAGCCCCTTGTAAGTTGAGAATGGACCAATGATTTCCGGAATATTGCCGTAACCTTCAAGCGAGAGCCGCATGTGAACTGTAAAAACACGAAGCCTGCTCGATGACCGACCTTGAATGGTCCATAATTGAAGGTCTCGGGAGTCCCGCATGTGTTCCGTAACATTCAGGGTTTCCGAGAAGTCATTTCGGTAGGCGTCGGTCAATGACGGCTTTCGTTACGGCTTTTTCGATCTGTGCTGACACAGCTATCCCGGACCACATGTTAGGCCTTTCCGGTCATCACCGGGTCTTTTTAAGTCATCCGGGTCGATTCTAGCCGTATATTTTATCAACCGGGGCTATAAGGCCGGTTCGGTCAATTTTAGGGTTTCGCGGCTTTTACGGCTTTCGATTCACGTTTACCGGGTTAATCTCAGATTTTTCGATGACTTCGGATTGTCCGATCGTACCGGACTTGTTCGGTCATCATTTCAAGTCATCCCGAGTTGACCCGTGATTTCTCGACCGGAACCGTGCTCTTTCGGATCTTCGCCCCGGGTTTCGGCTTTCCGCGAGAGGGTAAACCGGTAGAAAGCCCCGTACGAACATCTCGGGAGTCATGCGGCTGGTTTACCGACTTGAGGAGGTGCGGTTGAAGGCCCTCTTTCCAACGCGACAAACGGGAGCCGAATCGGACATCCGGTTTGCAAAATACGGCTCGCGGAACACGCGCGCAGGAGAGAGTGTACCGCGCCCCCGCTCCACTTGAAAGTGGAGGGCGCGCCCTGCGCGCCCTCAACCTGGGGGCCCGCCCTGCGCGCCCTCAAACTGGGGGCGCGCCCTGCGTGCCCCCGGTCCCTTTGAAAATAGGGGGCGCGGTCAGTTGCTTTAAATCGGAAATTACCCCGATTAGCACCTTCTAAACCGGGTTTTTGGAAGGTTTCCGGGGGGAGGATTTTCACTTATTTGTACCGCGCCCCCGGTTCGGGGGCGCGTTACGTATGTCAAGTCGCTTTTTAGCAATTTCCAGAAGTTTCCATCGATTTTTAGCAGTGAGACGACGAACGCGCCCCCGCCCCCTTCGAAACAGGGGGGCGCGCAGACCGCGCCCCCGAACTGAGGGCGCGCCCTGCGCGCCCTTGTTTTGAGGGCGCGCCCTGCGCGCCCTCCTCTCCTTTGAAACGCGGGGGCGTGGTACTTCCAGTTTCTAAATTTTGCACCGGCTCTCTTCCCCTATAAATTGAGGGCCATTCTCAACGACCCAAGGTTGAATCCCCGGTGCCTAGCTCGTCCAAAGGTCGTCCAAGCTCTTCTCTAAAGCCGTCCCGACGTCCAAAGGCGATCCGAAGTCAAGAAATCGATCCCGAGGTGAAGGAGAAGGCTCGATCCGGGCGTTCTGCATCCACCATCTTCATCGACTTCTGCAGAAAATCCGAGGCTTCTGCTGCAAAAGTCTTCAACATATAAGATGTTCATCTCTTCGTCCTCTTTCATCTCCAACTGACGGCACTCAATTCTGACTTGCCGTTTGTTCTTGGCAATTGCTACACCCAGGGCGCGCATCCAGGTTCTGTTTTCCACATCCGCCCCTTTCATAATTTTTACTGACTTCTACAGGAGGATTTCGGAGAAGTCATCAACATAGGAATTCTTCCTCTCTAAGTTTTCTGTCTACTCCAACAAACGGTACTCGATTCTGACATCGGGGTCGTCCGTAACCTCCTCTGCACCAATGTCGCGCCAGAAGGGTACCAAGCTACCCGAACCGGCCTTTTCTCAACCAACTCAGCTTCAACCCAAGCCAAATCATTCTATAAGCTTTCTCAACTCCATTAACTCTGTTTATTTAATGTTTTAAAGCATATTTTAGTTCATTTACATTATTTTTACATAATCAAAAACACAAAAAAATGAGGGGTTAAGGCTCACCCCGAAGCCGGTGAGTCCAATTCCAATTGCTTCTTTCTTATCTTCTTACTACAGTTACTACACTTCTCACAAGTCTAACCAAACTCTTCACTTGGTTTATTGTTCTAGTTGCACAGGTTGATCAAGCTAGCATTGGATTGGAGACTCTTCTTCATCGGCCGGCCGAAGAAGAAGAAGGTTGAACTCACATCCCTTTCTCCCACGCTAAGGTACACACGGTCAACTTCTTTCTATTTCCATTACATAAAGCGGAGCCCGCGGCTCCTGGCGACCACACTTTATTTTTATTCATGTTTTAATTTCATCTCCTCCTCACTCTCCTCCCACATGTCCGAACCATCTCCGGTGCTCGAGCGACGCCGTGAGATGAAAGTTCGGGGATCAATGTGAGTGTGGGACCGAGGTGAGGATCGTTTACATCTTTCCGAGTGTTTTCCGATTCACTCCCCTTTTCCCACATTCTATCTTTCACCTTCTTATCTTGAGGTGCCGATCCGGAACCCGTTTCTGGAGTCGACACGCGGCAGTGGGTACTTGTTCTTTATAGTGATCTGGTTCAACTTTCTATAATCAATACAAAGTCTCAAAGATCCATCCTTCTTTCTGACAAATAAGACAGGTGCACCATAAGGTGACACACTAGGGCGAATAAACCCCTTGTCCAGAAGCTCTTCTAACTGTTGCTTGAGTTCTCTCAGTTCTGCAGGTGCCATTCTATATGGAGCAATAGAAATAGGGGCTGATACAGGAACAAGATCTATAGCAAAATCAATGTCCCTGGCTGGTGGTAACCCAGGTAAGTCCTCAGGGAACACATCTGGATACTCACATACAATATCAACCTCATCCACAGATTTCATAACACCTGCCTCACCATCAATAGATACACATGCAAGATAGACATCACATTGATTTTCCATCATCCTTGCTGTCTTCATGGCAGAGATCAACATCTTGGACTTCTTAAAAGAAGGGAATCTATAGAAGAAGATATTTCTACCAGGAATCTGAAAAATAACCTTCTTCCTATGGCAATCAAGTATAGCACGGTGGTGCTCTAACCAGTCCATCCCCAAAATAATATCAAAGTCCTCCATATCTAGCACATACAATCTGGCCCCCAAAAAGTTCCCATTGATCTCAATCTCACACTGGGGTATAAAATAAGATACCTCCATAGCCTGCCCTGATGGAACACTAACTCCCATAGGTTCACACTCTTCCACAGAATAATCATAGTTCTTAAACAAGAATGCAGAAAAATGAATTGATATGAAAGAATCGGTTGCTCCTGAATCAAACAAAATACGAGCATAAAGTCCAGCGACTCGAAGAGTACCTTCTGCTGCATGAGAGTCCTGATAAAGATCCCTGCGCTCCATAGCAAAAACCCTAGCCTGGGCACTGCGAGACTGCTGAGGTGGGGCCCTATAAGATGAAGTCTGCCTCTGAGCTGGTGCCTGCCTCACCTGAGTAGCTACACTACGAGTCGGAGCACTAGAATGAGTCTGAGATGGTCGAGATGACATAGCTGGAGTAGCCTCACGCCTCTGCCTGAAAAGTAAAAATCCAAAACACCAAAAATCATAAAAATTCCAAAAACACTAAAAATATTATAAAACCATCAAAATTTAAACAAATCAAAAATTTCAAAACCCCTAAAAATTTGCTTTCTAACTGACTAGTTGCCTTTGCATTCATGTTTAATTTCAGTCTTGCATATTTCCTTTTGCGCATACTTATATTTTTCTGTTATTTTACCTTGATAAGGCCTACGTCCCTTGACAAAAAGATCAAGGCAGTTTTGCCCTCTTCTCGCAAGGGACTAAGTCTAAATAAAGTTCTAATCGCCTTTTAAGTAAATGCAGGGAGCCAAGAAGGGAAGCAAATATCACTATATAAAAGAAAGGTACATCATGAACAAGGATGGGGTTGGCACATCACAAATTGCCGCCTCCTTCCGCTGGAGCCTGATCACCCGGAGGTGGCATGGCATGTCTCTCCTCACCCCTCCTCCTATGACTACTAGTTTGAGAAGAACCAGAGTGAGTAGGTCCTCTCAGCGTAGTCCCGCGAGAGTCGGAGTAGTGAGAATGGCTCCGAGACCGAGACAAGAGCGCCTGCATCATTATTTGTTGATGCTCTGCCTCCAATTGAAGAAGCTCCGAGGAATGGCCGAGGTGGAGACAAAGGATCTGCTCAGACTCGGGTCATGATAGCTCAGCCACACGAGCCTCCAGCCACCCAACCTGCAAGATAACATAGAGATGTATCAGCTACAGAAGAGATAGTCAGGGATAAGAATCAAACTCATACCTCCTGTGTCAGTTCCTCTATCCTCTGAGTAGTCTGAAAAACAAAAAAAGAAGCATCAGTCCATGAGTTCCAAATTTAAAGATCGAATAAAGATTCCTCACCTCAGAAGAAGAAGAAGAAGGACCAGGATCCGGAACACCTACGATGGGCTCGAGATCGAGCTCCCTCTGTAGCTCCATCACCTACTAGAAAAGTGTCAGGAAAGAAAGATAACAATGACAAACAAAGCAAAAGAACATGTACCCTATCCTGGAGATCCGAGGGTCCGCTGTCAGAAGGTGGAACACCCCCCACAAAAAGATCAGAGATCCTCGCCCAAAGATCTTTGTTCTACAAGCAGAAAGAATGTCAGGATCAAGCAAAATGGAACAGAAGCAGTCACAAAAATTCACCTCAGTGCTAAGGGTCTGCACCTGCTCCTTCAGCTGAGCAATCTACAAGAAAGAAAGAAAAATTAGCAAGGCAAATAAAAGGAGATAGCACAAGAAAG
The DNA here is from genome assembly GCA_036172225.1 of Cryptocoryne crispatula var. balansae. Taxonomy (NCBI): domain Eukaryota; kingdom Viridiplantae; phylum Streptophyta; class Magnoliopsida; order Alismatales; family Araceae; genus Cryptocoryne; species Cryptocoryne crispatula. The sequence goes on along the minus strand of CM069920.1, from coordinate 29,162,220 downwards.
AAAATGATGATCACCTCAAGAAGAAGACCCGTCTCGGAAGAGCTACTCCCAGGGTCAGTGGGGATGAAGTGGGGTGGATCAGCTAGCAGATGATGAGGGGGAAGCTCAGGACCCATGGGCTGTCCGAAGTTGAATGGCTCGAAAGGGGCCTATGAAGGCTCACTAAAGACTGCCGGCTCGGGAACAGTTGGTCGAGCACCCAACTCTAACTTGGCCAAACGCTCCCGAAGCTTCGCAATCTGAAAAAGGCAAGGGAAACAGTGAGAATCATCTATTCAGGATAGTAAAAGAAAGAAAAAGAAAGTCACCTTGTCATTATGCTCCCGCAGCTGCCGACGGTAACGGCGTCGCTGGAAAGAAAAAGTGAAGAGTCAGCTAACAAGCAATAAAAAGGCACAAAGTAAAGAAAATACCTGTCGCTCCATCTCTGCTTCCAGAGATGTAGTCCCTGCCCTCAGGTGAGACAACTCCTCCTGGATCGTCTGCAAGAAACAAGCGGTCAGATATCAAACAAGGAAAGAACAGTGCCAAAAAAATAAAAATAAAGGCATACCTCGCCACCCTCAGTAAACAGATGGGAAAATGTCACTGTATAGCGGCACAGATAGTCGCTGCTGACGTGAGCACTGGAGGTCACTGGGGTACCACCCCTCTTCCAGATTCGAATGGCGAATTGGCCCTCCTTCTTCCAGTCAATCTCCTGGATATAGGGGTGTAAACAGAATCCAATATTCTGATATTCTGATTCGATTTCGATAAAAATTAACGGGTTTGGAACTTGTTTTTGTATCCTATAAGCTATCGGAATCGGAATCGGATATTCCGGTAGCTTATCGGAATCGGAATCGGAATCAGTTGGTTCCGTTTCCGTTAATCCGATTTCGATAAAAAAATAATTATATATAAATAAAATTAAATAAAACAAAGTTAAATAAATTATAATATATAATATATAAATTGATAAAATAATAAAAATAAAATTTTAAGAATATTATATCAAAATTTATTAATTATATGTAAATTATTGACTCACTTTTAAATAAAAATTAATATTTAATATGCATTTCGGATTTTATCGGATTCGATTCCGATTTCGATAACGGAATCGGAATCAGATCGAAATCGGAACATAGTGAATCCGAAATTATCGGAATCGGAATCGGAACCCCTTAACCCTTATCGGAATCGGAATCGGATTCTGGTGAATCCGCTACCTAATCCGACCCGTTTACAGCCCTACCTGGATCAGGTCACGGGTGGAACAACCCAGGCGTGGGTAAGAAGGAAGGTCAACCCACTCCTGGTGGAGCCCCAGTGAGCGCATCGTGAGACGCACCCACAAAGGCTCCATCTCATTCAGGCAAATCAGAAAAAGTGTCACGGCCAAAGACCGGACGACTCTTCAACACCCACGGCTGCCGATCCAGGTGAATGTCGGAATACAGGCACCACACCACCTGAAAAAGCAAGGTAGGACAGTGAATAAGAAGAACCAAAAAAGCTGAAAGGAAAAGGGACAGGATACCTCGTGGTGGGGGAAGCAGAACAATAGCCTCCTCAGGTTCTCCACCTGGTAAGGATGAGAAGAGGCAGATCAGCTGGCGACCCAGCTACCGATGAGTGGATACTCAGGGTCCTCCTTCAGCAAGGCACGACCCAAGGGGATATGATAATAACTCCAGACCTGCCAATAAGCTTAATTAGTCAATATGAAGAAGGCAGAATTGATAATGAACAAAAGAGACAAGGCATACCTAAGAAAATGGAGTAAAACCGGCTACGGAGACCGGGCCTCTCTCCATTGCCAGCGAAGAGAATAGGTATGCCAGCATAGCATCCCCCCATGCCTTGCTGACCTTCGACAGGTTAGCAAGGAACGGGAGAAACCACAGATCCACCCTGTCTGTCTTCGAGGCTAGCAGAAGACGGGTCAGGAAGAAGATGAGGAATCAGCGGAGATCAAAATCGGCCTGGACAGTACCCTCCTCACCGACCAGGTGGCCCTTCACGCATTCCGTCAACGCGTGAAGAACATCCGCCACCATGTCATCTTTTCCCACACTTGCATTGCCCAATCCAAGCAAGTCCCCCACGTCTGTGCACTTCATAACGCGCAGTCCGCCGGGGCAGTGTGGGATCGGATGACCCAAAAAGTCTCGGACCATGGTCGAGTAGTCATGGTAGGTCTTGCCGGTAACGGCGTGACCATGAACACGGAGCCCCGTGATCCGGGAGACATCCACCAAAGTAGGCACCATGTGCCCCCAGGGAAAGAGCAAGGAATGGGTAGTAGAATCCCATCTCTCCCTCAGAGCCTGGATCAGGGGGAGGTCCTCCCAGAAGGCAGAACAATGAAGCAACGGGCCGAAGCCCATCGCATCCAGTTATGCCTTCTGGAAAGCCTGCAACCCCTGATAAGCATGGAAGACCATCTCCCAGGATATCCGGGACTTGATCTTCCCCTGCACAAACAAACAATCATGTTAGAAATAGCAATTGATGAATAATTCGAAAGGGGGAAGTCAAAGATCGATTACCGTGATGGTCGGAGGCGGGTGAAGGGAAGGCGGCCTCGACGGGCCAGGATCGGCCGAAATGGAGGCTCCGGCGGAACTGGAGGCTCTGATGGAACTGGAGGCTCTGCCACGCTCAACACGGGACCTCTTCGTCATCTGCATCATTTCCAGGTATCAAAAACAAGTCAGGAACGGAAGAATGAAGAAGACGGGGGCTTGGTGACCAGGTGCCCCATTTATGGGGCGCTTGAACTAGGTGCCCCCTTGATAGGGCCCTTGGCATCCCCTTGATAGGGCGCCTGGCGTCCGCATCAAGGGGGCACTAGGGGGCTTGGCCCCCTTCTCTGTTCCCGTTCCAATACGGAACGAGCCCGGATCGATTCAGTCCCTTCTACGAAAATGGACATAACAGAATAAACTACAAGTTTGCAATTGGGAGAAACTCTGGGGTCCACACGGCACCCTACATGCTTCGAAAAAGTCCTGCTTAGTAGAAAAGCTTGAAAAGTGGCTAGTAAAATGAGAGAAGGGTGTAGGGGTGGGAATATAAACCACCATGATCAAAATTTTCAAAAATTTTAAAATTACATAGAACATGATTTCAAACTATATTCTTCATAGAAAGTCACAAATTTATCAACAAACATTGATGATTAATTTATTTTTCGCATATTTTGCCGGTTACTAACATTGACAGGACTCGGACACAACTGGAACGAAAAGAACTACACTAAGCAAGTCCTAGACCTACACTGATCAAGTCCTAGACACAACCAAAGCAGACAACTTACAACTGGACACAACGAAAAGCAAGTACAAAACATCAGCTGCGGAGCTTCCTTAGTCTCGCCACGTACCGACTCTTCCAGACTTCGTCTTCTTCCATATAGGCACTTGGAGAAAAACTCCTGCAAATTCCCCAAATAGCAAGAATGCTTTGGCATTCTTCATCGTCAGCTGCTATGCCCGATTGGCGATCCTTGACAGACGGAATGTGGGAGAGGCGAGGAACCTTGAGTCGTGGTCGACTCAATTGCAGAAAGCACCGATGTGGGTTGTAGATGATGAAGGAAGAGCCAGTGATCAATCGAAGATCCACCCCAAGAGTGGTAGATGCATGACCATTCTTATGCATGACAGCCTCGGTAGGATGGACAAATCTGGCACAGCTCATGGCAGAAAAGTACGCACGCCATTAAGCACGGGTCTTCACCGAATGACACTTGTTGTTCACTTTGTATTCCATGCAGAGACAATTAACGAGAGGCTGAAGAGGGCTTGGAGCAAAGAGCCGGGAAGCAGTGGCCGGCCCATAGCACACGTCAAACTTGAAGTGCCAGTCAACCTAGCACATAAACAAAAGGATACTGCCAAACATGGGCCTGCCAACACTAGCAGAGGTCATGTCGTCATAGAGATAGCCCAACACCGAGTGGGCTATGCACTTATTGGACCAGATGCCTTGAATGCAAGGAAGGCAAGTGGGATCAAGCCACCCATCCTCACACGGGTAGAGGAGTACAGAGGCAAGGCAGGCAGCAACACCTTTGGCACTGGGTAACAGCAAAACTTCATTGTCACCGGCACCCTGAATCACGCCAATGGACCAATCTGCCAGTGCCTCGGTGTAAATACGCCCACCTACCATAATAGACCGAGCCTCTCCGGTGGTCATAAAGCCGCGAAGGAAGTCTAAATCGATAACCTATCCAACAGGAATAAACATGGCCTGGCCATAACCAGGCATAGTACGCAGCCCCAGAAATAGTTCCACCTCTTCCAAGAGGATGGTACACTCAAAGGTGTCAAAGACGAAGGTGTGCGTGTCGGGGTGCCACATCTCGAGAAGTGCACCCGCAAGAGAGAAGTCCTAGAAATATTTGATAAAATGGTTGGCGTGGACCAGAATGCCGAAAAAGCCCCACCCGCTCAGAATAGACCGCACATGTATGTTGATGGCAGCCATCGGTCGAGCAATCCATAGCACCTGTCCATAACGACGAGCACCGGGGAAGATTGGAAGATCCTGCAGAATAACCACACGATCAGAAAAGGAAAACTTCAGAGCAAAACAAGAAGGGGTGCCTAGAAAGGTCACTACCACTCCCATGGATACTCGGTTTCAGATATGGCACGGAACCTCGAAAAATCTCTTCATCTCTATTGGGCAAGTCGGATGGGAGGAGGAAGAAGCCATCAGAACAACGAAAGAAGGAAAGCACTGTAGCTAGTGTGGGGGAGAAGAAGGGAGGGTCCCCCCTTCTTATAGACCCCAAAAGGCCGCCTCGGGAAGGAGCAATAACAAAATCTGCGTAGGTGCCCCAGTTATAAAGCGCCTGGCGCCCTATAAACAGGGCACCTGGCGCCCTATAATAACGGCACCAGGTGCCCTATAAACAGGGCGCCTGGAGCCTTACATGGACCGTTTATTTATCATAATCTTGCATGTATCGTTGAAGACCTCGGGTCTAAAAGGGTTGAGTCTAAGAACCCCTTCAACAAAATCGATGAAGGATTCAGCCACTTTTTAGGCCAGCGGATAAGCCAAAGTCAAATAAACGGGGACGACGGTGTCTTCACGGATGTCTTGACCCGTTGTGTTTGACCTATATCTTCAACTATTTTCTTATACTTATTTGTATTTCTTTAAACCCAGCATGCATCATGCATCGTTACACATCATCGCATGTATCATCATACTCATGCCAACCCTACCATTACAATCTTTCTATAGCTCTTAGAGGGGGCTTTGGTCTGCCCGGAAGATCGGTTTTAACCGTGTTTCGACGATGATTTCATCAAAACAAGAAGTTATTCCATTCCGAACTACATCGGTATTTCTGAGTAAACCCAATGAGCTTGAAGAACCCAACTTTAGTTGATCGCCTGTTTCCTCTTTACTTTTCGCAATTTACTTTCTACCGAGTCTAGCACACCATGTAGTTCGAGTACTGGCCAGTAACAATTCTCCCCCACGTGGGATTTTAGTTACTTTCAGTACTATTCTTCTACCTAATCAATCAACCAGAGGGAACGTTCCGATAAGACAAAAGGCAACCTCGGAGTCCAGTAAAGTTTCATTCCCCTCAACTAGGCCAATGAGGGCGTGTCTAAATCTACACTTTGGCGTCACCTTTTCAGTCCAATACCACTTCATTCCGCTACACCTCACTACGTTTCACTACATTCGCCTGCGATACATTCATGTCATTCCCCTACAAAGCAGACGCCAAGGCGAGGCAAGCTGTAGACACACAATTTTGGACTAGTTGGAGAGTTTAAATTCTTGTTTTCATGAAGGATATTTGAGTAACCTTTCAAGGGAACCGTGTTTTCCGGAAGAATCAGGTTTTTTGGCACATTCCAAAGAAGATCGATAGGATGTTCACCGGGGTCAAAGTGCCCTGTATATAGGGCACCTGGTGTTGACTCTGAAAGTTCGACGGGCCTCTCCTTTTCAGGAAAGTCTGTGAATCCAGACCATCACCTCAAGAGGGGATGAGAAAGAAAGAAGAAAGCATGGAAAGCAACTCTCACTTCTGTCCCACACTCACATTGATCCCCAAACTTTCATCCCTTGGCGTCGCTTGATCACCAAAGAGACGGTTCGGGTCATGTGGGAGGAGGGTGAGAAGAAAGAAATTAAGACATGTGGTCACCAGGAACCGCGGGTTCCGATTATGAAATTAAAGATTGACCATGTGTACCGTAGCGTGAAGAGTGCGGGTTAAAGCTTCTCCTTCTTCGGCCGGCCGATGAAGAAGAGTCCTCAACACGTCGGTGTTTGATTTTATACGCAACTAGACAAAAAAACAAGTGAAAAGATAATTATAACTAAACAAAGTGGAGTATATGCAAAGAAAATAACATGAAACACACAATTCACTAGAAACTGACCAGATTCAGGTTATCTCTAACCCCTCTTTTTTCTATTTTCAAATTAACAGAATACAAATAATTCAAAAAAATGTAAAAAATGCTAGGATGATGGATAATAATGAAACAAAGAGATAGGAAAAAGAACAGAAAGATTCTGAATAGAATAGAGAGAGATATGGCCAAATCTGGGTTGTCGAAAAAGCCAAGCAGCAGTTCATGATCTGTCGGGCGCAACTTTTCTTCTGTGCTCATCACGACCATCCCTGACCTTGGAATCATGTGCCATCAATTGCAAACTGAAGAAGACTTGAGGAGCAAGAACTTTGATGAAGAGAGCTCGGGCAGAAGACGTCCACACGCTGCTGTAGAGGACGAAGAAGAGAGACCTAGCAGATCACCTGCAGATCAGCCTTGCTCTCTCTTGAACCGACTTCTCTCTCTCTAAAAGCTCAAAATTCTCTCTCTAAAAATCACAAAATGGATGTTGGAGGGAGCTTGGATGTCTTGAGATGCCTGGGGGGTCATGCACATGCCCTTTGGAATGATCGGAATCGGAGTTTATTTATAGGAGAAAAAGGTCGTGATACAAGCTACAAAATAGGGGACCTTGTGCCTTGGTTCTGGGCTCATGTGCCTTGGAGCTGGGCGCATGTGCCCCCACCTGAGGGCACATGGCATCCATTCAAAATTTTCGGTCTTATCCAGTCCGATCCGTTCAGAGGTAGAGTCCCGGTGAAAAACTGGTTTCCTCGTGCCTCAAGGTTAGGGCGCATGTGCCCTCAAGTTAGGGCACAAGGTCACGTGCCTCAGGTGTAGGGCGCATGGGCACGTGCCCTGGGTCCTGGGCGCATGTGACCAGGGACCCGGGTGCATGGGACTGCTTTGCGCGTCCTTCTTTCGGAAGCAATTGCAAACACTCCTGAACTTGGAATTCGACGCCGTTTGTTGCGTTGGAAAGATAACAGGCTGAAGAAGCTCTCTATAGCATTGGATAAGCCATCACACCCTACAAAACTTCATAATTTTGTCCTGAAGTTAGGACAGTGAACAGAAGATCCGATACTGGTCGAAATGACTCCGACGACAAACCGAAAAGGCACGGTATGAAATAAAACTTGTCTGGAGTGTGAATCTGACCGTAACCTTCAATGCATGATCATTAGGCATTGGTCATTTAGCCAAGTTTCATGTTTACATGATTTACGTGTGGCTTTTGCTCGGAAATGATGGCTTTGTACGGAAAACTTCGAAAAACATCCGTTTTCGTTCGACGAAGCTCCAAATGAACTTTAAAAGACCCGGCATTATTCTAAGGTCAATCACACATGTTACCCTATAAAACATGAGTTTTATGCTCTGAATTAGGCGAATTTGGCGTGTCTGCGGCTTGACTTGCCTTGATGTCGGCTTTGTAAGGGAGTGGCATGCAATGAAGCGGAGTGATTCAAAGTGAATTGTAATGGAATGCAAGTGAATGTAGATGAATGTAGCGGAATGGAATGATGTTGGACTGAAAAGATTGCATCAAGGTGTAGATATAGACACGCTTATCTACCCGATCTAGCAAAATGAATCTCACTAAGTATTCTAGATCACTTTCATGTTCCATCAAAACCTCTTATAATCGATTGGTAAAAGACATGTCATTGACACGAGAGATGAAAAATAAAGGGTAAAGGAGGATGTAGCCAACCCTCAACACGGTGAGTAGTCCTCGAATTGGTAGGTTCATCATCAGCCAACAACCTGAACTTTGCGGTATTCTTGTACTGTGATAGGCTAAAGTTTTAAAAGAGAAATTTGATCTTAAAATGAAAAGAATACCAATCCATCATATTTGGAATCTCAAGTTCATTCAAGTTTCACTAAAATACTCAGTTTAATTCTGTGTGGAATAACCTCAAGTTCTAAAAGGGTTCGTTTTAAGCATAACAAAATTGCTCGGGTATCGTGAAAACCATGAATCATGCTTTGGCAGAAAACTGAGTATTCGGAAAATGACAAAACAGACTTGAGCCATAGTGAGATTGAAAGATAATGGTGGGACTAACATAAAATGATGGGAAAGAAGAAATAATGGAATGACAATTGCCATGGGATAAAAATAAAAGACACGGTGGGATAAAAGAAAGGAAAAGCATAGTGGGAAAAAAGAAAGGAAAGACAAACATGTTGGGATAACATTGGTAATGATGATGAATGAAAAGGAGATGGATGTGAAAACATAGAAAATAGTTGAAGATATAAATTGTCTATTGGAGGTCAAGACACCTGATTAGGAACCATCATCCCTCCAATGTTCAATTTTGGCTTTTTCGTGATTGTGAAGAAGTGACCATGCCGTCGTAGATTTTGTTGAAGGGGACCTCGGGCCCAGTTATTTTCACTCTCAAGGTCTTCAACATTAATGCATATAATACGTATTAAATGAACCTAACATAACTAGGTGATAGATGGTAGGAGTGATATGAAGTGTAAAATGTAATGATAGTGATGATGTGAGATTAATGTGAAACTGAGTGAAGTCTTCAGTCATGGTTTATCAACTTGCATCGACTGCCTGATTCATCAGCATCTCTGGTCCATCCTTGTCTTACCTTCTGACGGAATACAACACCACGATAATGTTCAGTCGGGTGGTGTTCCCTCTCTTTTGGCCACAAGGTTGGCATGATGTTCCTTTCGGAACACCAATCTCACCAATTCACCTGTTGAACTTCAAAGGTTGCCTGATGGCCCTTCTCTTTTGCTTCTTCAGCTCCTGAAAACACTGTCATGGCGATAATCTTCTCCTCTTACCTTGAAATGCCTGAAACACTTGATAAAAGGGGATTATATCTTCACCACGACTCATCTCTTTGCCAATTACGGTCAACTTTGACTTAGGTCAAAGGGAAGAGCCTTCTTAACAAGGTAATTAAAGCAAAAATGGATATGCAATGTAGAAATGGAAATATGCATGACAGAAAAATAAGCATGGATACAACTAAGGCAATGATCATGACTGAGCATTTTTTTGTATTTTCTTGAAAACAATCATTTTTTTTTTGGATTTTCAAAAATATTCAAAGATTTTTTATATTTTTGAAATATGCAAATTTTTTTGGATTTTTAAAATATTTTTTTTTTGGATTTTTGAAATATTCACTTTTTTGGGTTTTTGAAATATTCACTTTTTTGTGGAGAAAATGCTAGTATTTGAGACAATTCATCAGTTTTTGGGGTTTGTCAAGACTCGAGTGGTAGATACCATGTGCAAAATAAAGTTCCCTACCTAGAATCCTTCTAACCTTCTTCCTTTGATCGGCTTCGATTCCACCTAGATTTGATCGGTTTACCCTACGCAAGGGGTTTAAGGAGAAAGAGTATAGAGGAAATCCTTGATAGGGTTTGGAGATGTTAAGAGGGATTTCTCTACTCACACTCAAATTTCCCGTTGGGGTTCAGCCTCTTTGGGTCTTTCCTATTATTTTTGCTCTTTTCTATGTGGCACATATTTAGACAGGTTTTTGACCCGTGGGGACATTGCCCATCTTTTAGTTCCTTTTGCCTTGACTATCATCTGGGTACTCATTCATACATGTTGATCATTTTTCTTTTTCTAACCTGAGGGGTTCATTGCCCATCTTTTGACACCCTTTTGCACCCTCTGAGACGGCCTCCTACTAGGGTGGCGAGTGTTTTCGATACTACCCCTCTCTAATCTTCTCTCCCTATCTTGGATCGAGTAGAAGAGAATAGGGTAAGGGTACTCCTTCCGTTTTTAGATTTCTGCCTTGCCTTTCGCCAGTGTCGGGTTGTCTGGATTCTAGGATCGGAAAGTGTTGTGTGTAGGATGGTACCTACCCTTGACTTCTCACGAACAACCTAGGATCGATGACTTGAGATTATATAAGTGGTTTCTCCATTTTTATGGAAAATATTTTTTAAGGTAAACTCTATTCCAAGGATGATTCAATTTTTCCCCATCTGCATTAGTCAATTCATATGCATTGCTTGGATACCTTTCAGTGATTACAAAAAGCCCTTCCCAGTTAGGTTGCAACTTGGAGCGAGGACCCCCTGGCTTAACGAATATTCGTTTGACTACCATCTCACCGATTTCGAATTTTCTCTCAACCACCCTCTTTTGATAAAACCTTTTAAGTCTATTCTGATAAGTCTGGGCATGCTCGGCGGCATCTAGCCTTCTTTCATCCAAGAGTTCAAGCTATGCATGGAGAGATTCTCGTCTCTCATCAACAGGAATATCCCTGTCGAGCTGAACTCAGAGAGATGGAAGTAATACTTCGTAGGGGACCACTGCTTCCATCCCATATGCCAAGGCATACGGGTGTCGACTCTAAAAATTCGACGGGGTCTTCCCTTATCAGGGAAGTCCGTGAACCCAGATCATCACCTCAACAGGGGATGATAAAGAAAGGAAAACATGGAAAGCAACTCTCACCTCGATCCCACACTCACATTGATCCCCGAACTTTCATCCCTTGGCATCGCTCGATCACCAAAGAGACGGTTCGGGTCATGTGGGAGGAGGGTGAGGAGAAAATAAATTAAGACATGTGGTCGCCAGGAACCGCGGGTTCTGATTTATGAAATTAAAATGACCGTGTGTACTTAGCGTGAAGAGTGCGAGTCAAAGCTTCTCCTTCTTCGGCCGGCCGATGAAGAAGAGTCCTCAACGTGTGGGTGCTTGATTTTATATGCAACTAGACAAACAAACAAGTGAAAGAGACAATTAGAACTAGACAAAGTGAAGTATATGTAAAGAAAATAACATGAAACACACAATTGACAAGAAACTGATCGGATTCGGGTTATCTCTAACCCCTCTTTTACTATTTTCGGATTAACAGAGTAAAAATATTGCAAAAAATTATAGAATAATGGAGAATCACTAAACAAAGAGATAGAAAAAAGAATAGAAATATTCTGAATTGAATACAGAGAGATATGGCCAAATCTGGGTTGTCGAAAAAGCCGAGCAGCAGTCCAGGATCTGCCAGGCATGACTTTGCTTCTGCACTCGTCACGACCAGCCCTGACCTCGGAATCAAGTGTTGTTGATTGCAAACTGAAGAAAACTTGGAGAGGAAGAACATTGATGAAGAGATCTTTGGCATAAGACGTCCACACGCTGCTGTAGAGGGTGAAGAAAAAAGACCTAGAAGATCACCTGCAGACCAGCCTTTGTCTCTCTTGAACCGACTTTTCCCTCTCTAAAAACTCGAAATTCTCTCTCTAAAAATCACAAAATCGATGCAGGAGGAAGGTTGGACGTCTTGAGATGCCTGGGGGGTCGTGCTCATGCCCTTGGAATGACCAGAATCGGAGTTTATTTATAGGAGAAAATTGTCGTGATCCAAGCTACAAAATAGGAACCTTGTGCCCTACCCCAGGGCACATGTGCCCTCAAGGCAGGGCACATGTGCCTCCCAGTGGGGGCACATGCTATCCATTCGGTCTTATCCGGTTCGATCCATTCTTTAGTAGAGTCCCGGTGAAAAACTGGTTCCCTCGTGCCTCAAGGGTAGGGTGCATGTGCCCTCAAGTCAGGGCACAAGGTCACGTGCCTCAGGGGTAGGGCGCATGGGCACGTGCCCTAGGTTTTGGGTGCATGTGACCAGGGACCTAGGTGCATGGGACTATTTTGCGCGTCCTTCTTCCGGAAGCCATTGCGAACACTCCCGAACTCGGAATTCGACGCCGTTTGTTGCGTTAGAAAGTTAACAGGCCGGAGAAGCTCTCTAAAACTTCATAATTTTGTCCGGAAGTTAGGGCAGTGAACAGAAGATCTGATACTGGTCAAAATGATTCCGACGGCAAACCGGAAAGGCACGGTATGCAATAAAATTTGTCCGGGGTGTGAATCTTATGATAACCTTCAATGCATGATCATTAAGCATTGTTCATTCAGCCAATTTCCACATTTACATGATTTACGTATGGCTTTCGCTCGAAAATTATGGCTTTTTGCAAAAAACTTCAGAAAACATCTGATTTCATTCGGCGAAGCTCCAAATCAACTTTAAAAGGACCCAGAATTATTCTAAGGTCAATCACACATGTTACCCTATAAAACATGAGTTTTATGCTCTGAATTAGACGAATTTGGTGTGTCTACAGCTTGCCTTGCCTTTATGTCGGCTTTGTAAGGGAATGACATGTAATGAAGCGGAGTGATTCGGAGTGAACTGTAATAGAATACAAGTGAGCGTAGATGAACGTAGAAAAATGAAATGATGATGGACTGAAAAGGTGGCATCAAGGTGTAGATATAGACATGCTTATCTACCCGATCTAGCAAAATGAATCTCTCGAAGTGTTCTAGATCACTTTCTTGTTCTATCAAAACCTCATATAATTGACTGTTAAAAGACATTCCTTTGGCACGAGAGATGAAAAATAAAGGATAAAGGATGTAGCCAACCCTCAGCGTGGTGAGGAGTCCCCGAATCCGTAGGTTCATCATCAGCCAGCAACCCGAACTTTGCGGTGTTCTGGTACTGTGATGGGCTAAAGTTTAAAAGAGAAATTGATCTTAAAATGAAAAGAATACCAATCCATCATATTTGGAATCTCAAGTTCATTCAAGTTTCACCAAGATACTCAATTTAATTCTGAGTGGAATAACCTCAAGTTCTAAAAGGGTTCATTTTAAGTATAACAAAATTGCTCGGGTATCGTAAAACCATGAATCATGCTCTGACAAAAAATCGAATATTTGAAAAACGACAAAACAGACTTAAGCCATAGCGGGATTGAAAGATAATGGTGGGACTAACATAGAATGAAGGGACAAAAGAAACAATGGTGTGACAAACATGACATGGTGGGATAAAATAAAAGACATGGTGGGATAAAAGAAAGGGAAGAATAAAACATGATGGAATAAAAAAAAGTAAAACATGATGGGATAACATAGGTAATGATGAAGAATTAAAAGGAGAATGATGTGAAAACATAGAAATTTATGTAGAAAATAGTCGAAGATATAGATTGTCTATTGGAGGTCAAGACACCCGATTAGGAACCATCATCCCTCCAATGTTCAATTTTGGCTTATCCATGATTGTAAAGAAATTACCAAGCCGTCGTCGATTTTGTTGAAGGGGATCTCGGGCCCGGTCATCTTCACACTCAAGGTCTTCAACCTTAATGCATATAATACGTATCAAATGGACCTAACATAACTAAATGACAGATGAAGTGCAAAATGGAGTGATGATGATGATGTGAGATTGATGAGAAATGTGGATGAAATTTTCAGGCATGATTTATCAACTTGCATCGACTGCCTGATTCATCAGCATCTCTGGTCCATCATTGTCTTGCCTTCTGACGGAATACAACACCACGATGATGTTCAGTTGGGTGGCGCTTCCTCTCTTTTCGCCACAAGGTTGGCATGACGTTCCTTGGGGAACACTGATCTCACCAATTCACCTGTTAGGACTTAAAAGGTTGCTTGATGGCCCTTCTCTTTTGCTTCTTCAGCTCCTAAAAACACTTAAAGATGATTAAATTTTCATCATGACTCATCCCTTTGCCTGTATATCGTTTGTCTTGATTTTGAGTCAAAGAGAGGAGCCTTATTAACAAGGTGGAATAAAACAAATGACTAAAATGAAATGGAGGTAAGGGTTGAGAGAACTTACATGTCATAGTGAGAATCCTCTCCTCTTACATTGAAATGCCTGAAACACTTGATAAAATGGGTTTAGATCTTCACCACGACTCATCCCTTTGCCCATTATGGTCAACTTTGACTTAGGTCAAAGGGGAGAGCCTTCTTAACAAGGTAATTAAAGTAAAAAATGGATATGCAATACATGAATGGAAATATACTTGACAGTCAAACATGGATGCCACTATGGCAATGATCATGATTGGGAATTTTTTTGGTTTTCTTAGAAATATTCATTTTTTTGGATTTTCTAAAGAATTCAATTTTTTTTTGAATTTTTGAAATATGAAAATTTTTTTTCAAAATTTGAAATATTCAATTTTTTTGTATTTTTGAAATATGTATTTTTTTGGATTTTTGAAATATGCATTTTTTTGGATTTTTGAAATATGTATTTTTTTGGAGAGAAAATACTGGTATTTGAGACAGTTCATCAGTTTTTGGGGTTTGTTAAGACTCAAGTGGTAGATACCATGTGCAAAATAAAGTTCCCTACCTATAATCCTTCTAACCTTCTTCCTTTGATCAGCTTGGATTCCACTTGGATTCGGTCGGTTTACCCTACCCAAGGGGTTTAAGGAGGAAGAGTATAGAGGAAGTCCTTGATAGGATTTGGAGATGTTGAGAGGGATTTCTCTACTCACATTCAAATTACCCGTTGGGGTTCGGCCTCTTTGGGTCTTTACTATTTTTTTGTTCTTTTCAAAGTGGCACATATTCGGACATGTTTTTGACCCGTGGGGACATTGCCTATCTTTTAGTGCCTTTTGCCTTGACTATCATTCTGGGTACTCATTCAGACAGGTTGATCATTTTTATTTTTTCTAACCTGAGGGGTTCATTGCCCATCTTTTCACACCCTTTTGCACCCTCTGAGACGGCCTCCTACTAGGGTGGTAAGTGTTTTCGATACTACCCCTCTCTAATCTTCTCTCCCTATCTTGGACCGAGTAGAAGAGAATAGGGTAAGGGTACTCCTTACGTTTCTAGATTTTTGCCTTGCCTCTCGCAAGTGTCAGGTTGTCTGGATTCTAGGATTGGGAAGTGTTGTGTGTGTAGGATGGTACCTTCCCTTGACTTCTCATGAACAACCTAGGTTTGATGACTTGAGATTATACCAACGGTTTCTCTCTTTTTACGGAAAGTACTTTTTAAGGTAAACTCCATTCCAAGGATGATTCAATTTTTCTTCATCTGAGTTAGTCAATTCATATGCATTACCTGAATACTTTTCAGTGATTACAAAAGGCCCTTCCTAGTTAGGTTGCAACTTGGAGCAGGGACCCCCTGGCTTAACGAATATGCGTTTGACTACCATCTCACCGATCTTGAATTTTCTCTCAACCACCCTCTTTTGATAAAACCTTTTAAGTCTATTCTGATAAGTCCGGGCATACTCGGCAGCGGCTAGCCTTCTTTCATCCAAGAGTTGCAGCTATGCAAGGAGAGATTCTCGTCTCTCATCAACAGGAATATCCCTGTCGAGTTGAACTCGAAGAGATGGAAGTAATACTTCGTAGGGGACCACTGCTTCCATCCCA
Organism: Cryptocoryne crispatula var. balansae; assembly: GCA_036172225.1. Taxonomy (NCBI): domain Eukaryota; kingdom Viridiplantae; phylum Streptophyta; class Magnoliopsida; order Alismatales; family Araceae; genus Cryptocoryne; species Cryptocoryne crispatula. The sequence continues at coordinate 29,146,597 of CM069920.1, read as the reverse complement.
TATGCCAAAGCATACGGTGTTTGTCCAGTGGGAGTCCTTACAGAAGTACTCTAAGCCCATATAGCATCTATAAGCTTATTAGGCCAATCGGCAAACTTGCTAGACTTACAAGATTTCTTGATGATTTCGATTAAGGTTTTGTTGGTGGCTTCTGCTTGACCATTGCCTTGAGGATAGTATGGTGATGAATGTTGCAATGAAATGCGATACTTGTTGCAAAGATCACACAGATCTTGAGAGAGAAATTGTGGCCCATTATCGGTGATGATGTTGCTGGGGATCCCGAACCTTGCCAGGATGTTGCGCTTGATGAAGGAGTAGACTGTTGACGCTTTAATCTCTATGAATACTTCCACTTCTGCCCACTTTGTGAAGTACTCCATTGCCGTTAGAATGAATGATTTTGAGCGCATTTCGGAGTTGAGGTCACTCAAGGGGCCAATGATATGATAAGCCCACATAGCGAAAGGCCATGGGGCATGAATTGGATGAAGGGAAGATGCGAGAGAGTGAATCTCGTCATAACAAGGTCTCTCACCTTCTTCTAATTCTTCCAACTCAATTAAGGAGATTTCTTCTTTATGTTCCAAGTATTCCTTTCTGTTGAACCTCTCCTTAACCTTCAGAAAGCGTCCATCCTCAATTGCTGGGATTGTCCTCTTAAAGATGTGGATAGTTCGCACTTGCCTGCCTAGCAGGACAGATAAAGATGAAGCTAGTGAAGCTAAGGCCTCGGTGAGGATATTCTGAGAACGGAGGACATGGACAAATATGAGTTTGAAGAATAGCTTGGTGTAATAGGTGGTGAGTTCCTGGTAGGGTTTGAGGTTTGGATGGGAAGTTCGGTACTTGGATAGGACCTGGCGTAGGATCAATTGACTATCACCTATCACCCTCAGTTCGGTGGCACCATGGAAATGAGCGGCCTCCAGCCCGGCCAGCAAGGCTTCATACTCAGCTATGTTGTTGGTTGCTGGAAAGATAAGCTGAAAAGCCTGTGGAATGGTGACACCTTCAGGTGACAGAAGAACAATACCTATCCCTCTACCATGAGAGTTCAGAGCCCCGTCAAAATATAATGTCCAAAGATTGGAAGATCGGACCGACATTAGTTCGTCATCCGGGAACTCCGACCGGACTAGGTCAAACACAGGTATGGGATGATGGGCAAGGTGTTCTGCAATAGCATAGCCCTTGATTGCCTTCTGTGGGACATAAGTGATATCAAATTGGGATAAGAAACTCTGCCATCGCCCTAACCGATTAGTCAACACTGTCTTCTCTAACAGAAACTTAATGGGAATGATACGAGCAATGAGCTTGACTTGGTGAGCAAGAAAATAATGTTTGAGTTTTTGAACCACCCAAACAAGAGCAGCACGTCTTCTCTACCACAGTGTACTTTAGCTCACAAGCATCAAACATCTTAGACAAGTAGTAAGTAGCTCGTTCTTTCCCTTCTTCATCAACTTGTGCAAGGATTGCCCCAAGAGAGTTCTCAAGAACCGAAATATTGAGGACCAAGGGCTTGTTGGGAATTGGTGGTCTAAGTACAGGGGGACTTGCCAGGTATGCTTTCAACCCATCAAACGCCTCCTGGCACTTCGAATCCCATTTAAATTCGGCCCCTGCCTTGGTTAACTCATAGAAAGGCTTACACCTTTGGGTATGTTGTGAGATAAACTGGCGGACAAATTGTAGCCTCCCAATCAATCATCGAAGCTCCTTCATATTCTTCGGGGGAGGCATACCAATAATTGCTTTGGCCTTGTTTAGGTCGATCTCTATGCCCTTTTGCTTACTATGAACCCTAGTAGTTTTTCTAATGAAACTCCAAATGTACACTTCTTAGGGTTCATTTTCAGCTTGTATTCTCTAGCTCATTGCAAAACTTTTCTTAGCACTTCAGAATGATCTTCCCGACACTTGGACTTGATAACCAAATCATCCACATACACCTCTACAAGGGTGTGCATCATGTCATGAAAGATAGCCATCATAGCCCTCTGATATGTAGCACCGGCATTCTTTAACCCAAAGGGCATGCCCACATAGCAATATGTTCCCCAAGGTGTAGTGAACGAGGTCTTCTCTTGGTCCTCCTCGGCTAATAGGATCTTATTGTATCCAGAATAGCCATCCATGAATGAATGCATTTCAAATCCAGTTGTGTTATCAACCAAAACATCGATATGAGGTAAAGGATAATCATCCTTAGGACACGCTCAGTTCAAGTCCCTAAAATCTATACATATTCGAACCCGTCCATCCTTCTTCATAACATGGACTATGTTAGCCACCCATTGTGGATATAGGACGACTTTAATAAATTTTTATTGGAGTAGTTTGTCGACCTCTTCTTTCATTTTGAGTGCAATATCAGGGTGGAACCTCCTGAGCTTCTGTTTCACCGGGGTAGTTCCAGGTTTCAAGGTTAATCTATGTTCAACCAATGAATTATCTAATCCTGGCATGTCTTTATATGTCCATGCAAACGTGTCCTTATATTCTTCCAAAACATTGATCAAACGTTGTTCTTCTGAGGGAGTGAGGTTTGCACTGATGAGGATAGTCTTAGGATCATCCAGGGTTCCTAAATTCAGTTCCTTGGTTGGTTCATTCCCTGTGACTGATGATTTCTCAAATCTTCTAAGTCTAAATGCATACGCATCGGCCAAGTCCTCAATTTCATCCTCAAATTCGGGATCCTTTTCTGATACCACCTCATATACTCCCAAAGTATGATCTATGTTATGCTCATCCTCATATTGGATTTCATCTAGCTGGATGGTATTCTCTAAAACGTTTGGCAGCCTTGCACACTCTATGCATTTCTGTGCCAATTGTTGCAGATACCTATTTGGAACTCATTTACTTCTGGCTTTTCTATTTCCTAACCTAACCTGACCTACTGAAGATAAAGCTGGAAAGGTGGTATTTACAATGGAAGGAGGATCGAGTAAATTGATCAATGATTCATAAAAGGGGGATCCCTGATTGGGAGCACCCTCTAGGACGAGTAGAGACGTCTCCTCAATGGAAATGTGAGTTTCAGAGAAGATGTTTTTTTTGGGATTTTCAACTAAAAAGATGGGTTGAGCCTGAGTGACTCGAGACTTGCTAGAAGTTGACTAAATTATCAAAGAGAAAAACTTAACAATAAAGGGAAAAAAGGGACTCGTGGGCCCAATGGTTATAGAAAGTGGACACATGGGTCCAAAACTGATGAAAAAAGTAAACAGGTACGTGGACTCGATCTTAGAAATGGATGGGCATGTAAGCCCATGTTGGGAAAAGCCCTTAGTCCTGAAGCTGATAAGGTAAGTAAATGGGCAAGCAGGCACAGTAAGAATAGAAGGTTGGAAAGGTCACATGGGCCCAAAATGAGTAAGTGGGCCCGGAAGCCTGTCCAAAAGATCTAGAAACAATGGTATGAGATTCAAACATGGGATTATTGTATTTGGGCCTCGTGGAATGGTTTTGACTTGGGTGGCATGCTTAACTAGATGATCCAAGATTGGTCTGCCCTTGAGTGGTTCCTAGTGCTCTTCCCCACTTGAGAACAAATGAGTCAAAGATAAGCATATATCTTCTAAGTCTTCTTCTTCATTTGGAGCCTTTCTTCTCTTTACAGCCATCAGGGAACTCTTGTCATCTTCAGCCATCATCATGGTCTCCCCTTTGATAAAGAATGCGTGGAGTCCCATGGCATATCCTGGCTGGAAGATCCTCCTTGGGATGGAATACTCTTAATATCCCAACCCCTACCTACGTGGCCTTTTCACAGTTTGAATCGGCTGATTGATCCCTTGAAGATCCTTGCCTAAACCTTTTTCAAGCTGATAGCCCAATTTCATCATCATCCGCCATCCCACTGTGTCGGGTAGAGAGGCGGTCATGCATCTGACTTCTGGCAATTCTCCCACTGAGATATGGGGTTGTATTGACAGTCCTAAGGGTGATGTAAAAGTAGCATCATTCATCTTGTCCCTTACAGGTATGCTAGTCACTTTGACCACTTGTCATTTAAAGGGAAACTTTATGCACTGGTGGTTTGTTGAAGCCACAGCTCCTATGGCTTCCAAGTATGGCATCCCAAGTATAGCTTGAAAAGTTGGATCCAATTCTAGAACATGAAAATCCGTTGTGACCGTACATGGTGCAAGTTTGACTTCTAAAGTGACCACCCCATGTGCAGACTTCTTAGAGTTGTCATAGGTCGTCACCATGGCACAGAATGGCTTGATTTCTTGTTCAAAAATGCCGCACAACTGCAAAGTTTCTGGTGGCATAACGTTGATAGAAGTTCCAGTGTCAACCAAACATGATTTCACTTCGACATTGTAAATGATAACAGCCACATGCAAAGCATATCTCCGGACCTCTGGATCTGCTAATTCCTCCTGAGAGAAAGTGAGTGTTGGGTGCTCACTTCTAGGGGCTAACACTGTAGTTATCTTTTCAGGTGGGAGATCTTCACTTACCATAACCCTTTGCAAATACTGCTGTAGAATCTCCTGGTGCACCTTTGATCTTTTGATCAACTCAAGTATGGAAATACGGGCCGGTGTATTATCTAAATGTTTCAACAAAGCATACGCCGTGCCCGACAATGGTTCTTCCAGTTGTTCCTCCTCCACTGGATCCTGCGGTTGAGTACTAGCTTGGGGAAAGAGCCGCTGGAACATCTTCCCACTCCGAAGCACCGGGGCTATTTGGCGGTTGGGTAGAGGTGTTGGGTTAACTTGGGTGGACTATGGTGGAATAGGTGCAGGTATGGTAGACAATGAGATTGGTGGTTCTGGGATGATTGGGTTAGTGGGTAGAGGGGTCGGATTTGGAGGTGGTAGTGATGGTGATACTGGTGGCCTGATAAGAAGAGGCCGGGGTGTAGGAGTGGTTGATGGGTCTAATGAAGGTGTTGGTAATGTGGTAGGTTGTGGGGTCGGTGGTATGATAGATTGAGGTTTTGGGGTGACAGAGCTCATAGGCTGGTGGTTCAGGTTTGGTGGTGATTGTGGTGGTCGGATGAGCAAGGGTCGGTGTGTAGTAATGGTTGAAGGAGGTGTAGTTTAGGCGGGGGCTGGCCTAATGATGAGTCGGCGTGAAGAAGTGGCGGCCAGTGGTTGGGTTATTGAACTAGGTGGTGGTTGTGGAGTAGCCGGTGCACAGATTATTTGTCTAGGAGGGTTCCTAGCAAGAGGCCTAGCTGGGTTGACTGGCATAGTTGCATTTTGGTTTTCTAGTTGCCAACCTTGAGCACGGCTGGCATCTCCCTGGACAATGGAGTGTACTAGACCAATTCCTGGGTTTGGATGTGCTGGTGCCGGTGTTGGAGTAGGAGCATGTAATGGGAGTGGATTATGGACAACCCCCAGGCCGGGTTGTTGTTGAGGTTGAGCCGGTGGACGTTGCCGCTGCTGCTGCCTAGCCTTCATTGCCTGTATGCATTCCCCCATTTTAGCCCAATCAATGCTGCCTTGGTCTTTCAGATCGTGGATGTAATCCTTGAATTGAAAACACACTTCTACGGTGTGACCAGGACACCGGTGGTAAGCACAGTATCGTGACATATCTGCGTTTGTTGGCCAAACCTCTCTTTCCCTGGGCAATTCCAACTGCTTTTCTGCCATGAGTACATTGAGGATGTCAGTCAAGGAGTAAGGGAGTTGTTGGTAGTTCTCTCTCCTAGGACCTCCCCTTCGTGGTGCCTGATTGAGTGGTGGCGGTGCCCTATTGTAGGTAGGTTGACGAGGTTGCTGGGGTTGTGCTACTGGCTAAGGGGGTTGTTGGGGATGGCGTGGTTGTGGTGGCCTAACCTGTTGTTGAGCGGGGTATTAGGAAAGGTTTTGTGGTGGGTTTATGTACTGGTTTTGATAGTTCCCTCTCTGGTTCTCCACAATGTTTATAGCTTCGTTGTTGACCACTCTCTCAGTTGTAGGCCCCACTTGTGCAGAGGGGGTTTTCTTGAAGTTTCTGGGTTTGGGATCAAAAGGGTTTATCATGGTGGCATCTGTGAAGTGGGCTTGCAAGTATCGGGCACTGTCATAGAGTTCATTCATGGTGGTAGGATGATGCATGATCAATTCATTCCTCAAGGCAAGTGTAGTGTTCCCGATAAGCATTTTCACTTGTTCCCCTTTAAAAATAACATCTGTCAATTTCTCTGCCATTCCCCTCCAATGATCAGCAAACTTTATGAAATTCTCTTTGAGCCTCATCTTCTCAGCAATCAAATCCATGATGGTGCCACCCGGTCTTTGTATATTTGCAAAAATTTGGTCTTAACGATATCAAAGTCTCCTGCCTCAAAGGGGTCAAGCGAGTAGAACCATTCCAATGCAGACCCTTCTAGTGAACGGCGGAATAAGAAGGCAAGAACCCTACGACCAGCTTTCCAGAATGAGGATTCATAGAGAAAATCTTTAAGGTGGAGAAAAGGGTTGCCAGTACCATTGTAGCGGCGATAAACTGGTAGCTCAGAAGGTGGCAGGTGGAGAACTGGCAGAGAAGGAATAGAGATCTCAGGAACTGACTTGGAGTCCGGGCGACATCTCAGCTCTTCATAACGTTCATTCATCTGAGTGAGCTGATCCATGATTGCCTGGGTAGAGAAGGTCCTTGGTTTACTGGTGGGGGTATGTGGTTAGAGGCATGATTTTGAAATTGAGGAGCATGACTTGGCAAATTTACTGAAGATTGTCCCATGACTTGATGGGCCAAGGGAGCAACATGGTTGAAATAGTGTGGCTGAACAAATGATGGTCGGACCACAGATGGTTGAACTATAGATGGCTGAACTACAAATGGTTGTGCTAGTGATGGTTGAACTACAGATGGTTGAACAATAGGTGGTTGAACAAAGAGTGATTGAATGAGTGGTGGTCGAACCAGAGGACAAGGAGATGAGGCAACTTGGTTGGCTTCAGGCTGATCTGAGGCAATTTTGCCCTTCACCATGGATTGTATGCGGGTGTAGGTTTCTGGGTCAGTATAGAGAGACAACTCCCTAAAGAGTTGTTCAACATCACGGGGAGAAGATGGTTGATGGACCTCTTGTGCTTCTTGTAGACACGCCAAATTGGCCTGATTCGGAGCCCCAAACTCTTATTCCATAGGCGATATCCTTTATTTGACCGTTATTTGATCCGGATTATCTCGTGGAGATGAGCTAAGGACGTTGACGGAGCCCCTTGTGAATTGAGAATGGACCGATGATTTCCAGAATATTGCCGTAACCTTCAAGCGAGAGCCGCGCGTGAACTGTAAAAACCCAAAGCCTGCTCGATAACTGACCTTGAATGGTCCATAATTGAAGGTCTCGAGAGTCCCGCATGTGTTCCGTAACATTCAGGGTTTCTGAGAAGTCATTTCGATAGGCGTCGGTCAATGATGGCTTTCGTTACGGCTTTTTCGATCTGTACTAACACGGCTATCCCGGACCACGCGTTAGGCCTTTCCGGTCATCACCGGGTCTTTTCGGGTCATCTGGGTCGATTCTAGCCGAATATTTTCATCAATCATGGCCATACGTCCGGTTCGGTCAATTTTAGGGTTTCCCGGCTTTTCCGATGTTCGGTTCACGTTTACCGAGTTAATCTCAGATTTTTCGATGATTTCGGGTTTTCCGATTGTACCGAACTTGTTCGGTCATCATTTTAAGTCATCCCGAGTTGACACGAGATTTCTCGATCAGAACCGTGCTCTTTCGGATCTTCGCCACGGGTTTTGGCTTTCTGCGAGAGGGTAAACCGGTAGAAAGCCCCATGCGAACATCTCGGGAGTCATGCCGGCTGGTTTACTGACTTTACGAGGTGCGGTTGAAGGCCCTCTTTCCAACGCGACAAACGGGAGCTGAATCGGACATCCCGTTTGCAAGATACGGCTTGCGGAACACGCGCGCAGGAGAGAGAGTGTACCGTGCCCCCACTCTGCTTGAAAGGGGAGGGCGTGCTCTCAACCCGGGGGCGCGCCCTGCGTGCCCTCAAACCGGGGGCACGTCCTGCGCACCCCCGGTTCCTTTGAAAAGCGGGGGCACGGTCAGTTTCTTTAAATCGCAAATTACCCCGATTAGCACCTTCTAAACCAGATTTTTGGATGGTTTCCATCAAAAATTTTCGATTATTTGTACCACGCCCCGATTCTGGGGCGCGTTACGTATGTCAAGTCGATTTTTAGCAATTTACGGAAGATTCCATTGATTTTTAGCAGTGAGACGCGTACCGTGCCCCCGGTTTCTTTGAAACAGGGGGCGCGCAGACCGCGCCCCCAAGTGAGGGCGCGCCCTACGCGCCCTCAGTTGGACGGCACGCCCTACGCGTCCTCGTCCCCTTTGAAAAGCGGGGGTGCGGTCGGTCCAGTTTCTATTTTTTGCACTGGCTTCCTTCCCCTATAAATTGAGGGTCATTCTCGACGACCCAAGGTTAACCCCCGTGCCTAGCTCGTCTAGAGGTCATCCAAGCTCTTCTCCAAAGCCGTCCTGACGTCCAAAGGCGATCCGACATTGAGAGATCGATCCCGAAGTGAAGGAGAAGGCTCAATCCGGGCGTTCTGCATCAGCCAACTTCATCGACTTCTGTAGAAAATCTGAGACTACTTCTGCAAAAGTCTTCAACATAGTAGTTTTTCCTCTCTTCGTCCTCTTTCACCTCCAACAGACAGAACTCGATTCCGACTTGTGGTTTGTTCGTGGGGATTGCTGCACTGAGGGCACGCATCCAGGTTCTGTTTTCTTTATCTGCCCACTTTTAGAATTTTTACAGACTTTTACAGGAGGATTTTGGAGAAATCATAAACATAGGAACTCTTCCTCTCTGAGTCTTCTGTCTACTCCAACAAACGACACTCTATTCTGACATTAGGGTCATCCGTAGCATTCTCTGCACCAAAGTCGCGCCAGGAGGGTGCAAGGCTACCTGAACTGGCTTGTTTCAACCAACTCGGCTTCAACTCAAGCCGATCCATTCCATAAGCTTTTTCAACTCACTCAACTCAGTTTATTTACTGTTTTAAAGCATCTTTTAGTTCATTTGCATCATTTTTACATAATCCAAAATACACCAAAAATGGGGTTAAGGCTCACCCTGAAGCCGGTGAGTCCAATTCCAATTGCTTCTTTCTCATCTTCTCTCCACAGTTACTACACTTCCCATAGTTCTAATCATTTTATTTCACTTGGTTTATTGTTCTAGTTGCATAGGTCTATCAAGCTAGCATCGGTTGGAGACTCTTCTTCATCGGCTGGCCGAGGAAGAAGAAGGTTGAACCCATATCCCGATCTCCCGCGCTAAGGTACACGGTCAAATCAACTCATCTCTTGTTTTTATTCTATAAAGCAGAGCCCGCGGATCCTGGACACCACCTTTTATTTATGTTCTAATTTCATCTCCCACTCACTCTCCTCCCATATGACCCGAACCATCTCCAGTGCTCGAGCGATGCCGTGAGATGAAAGTTCGGGGATCAATGTGAGTGTGGGATCGAGGTGAGGAGTCTTTACCGCTTTACGAGTGTTTTCAATTCACTCCACTTTCCCCCAATTCCATATTTCACCTTATCTTGAGGTGCCGATCCGGAACCCGTTTCTGGAGTCAACACTTCTGACTCAAACAATGGATTAACATGACCGTTTGACAGATTCGGTTAATGACCCATCTCGTGCTCTCGATGTTCAGCTTGTTCCACCATTCCAATGTGCCTTCCAGACCTTAATTGCATCAAACAAGTTGGCAAAATAAACAAAGAACTTTTTTCTGGTTTTTTTAGTATCATGCAAAAAATGTTAGAAGTTTGAATTTTTGTTTGACATACAAGTAATGCAAAGACTTAAAAAAAAATTACGCAATGATTTTGATTAAACCTTAAGTTTATAGATTTTGTTAAGAATTGTTCTCTCAACAAATGAGTTAGGATTCTAACTCCAATCTCCAATGACCTAGGTTTCACACAATCTCACCACGCGTAGGTAACATAGGATGCTTCGGGTTTTGGGGAGTGGTACAACCAACCCAATCGTGAAGAGGAATACTCCACGTATGAGGAATTATAGAGGCCTTGATGAAAGCCAACCAAGTCAACTAGGAAGGAATATCCCAGAAGAGTGGTCAGAATCCACCAAGAGGGTGTTTTGGATGGGAGGGGTAAATGGGAGAGTGAGCTCCTGCCTCAAAAAAGTGTAAAATAAGGAGGTAGAGAGAAGGAGTAGAGAATGCAATCAAGTAATAAAACAAGTAATAAGTAAAACATAAACTTAAATAAACAAGCAATCACACAAGACAAGTAATTAGAAACTAGACAAGCAACTAGAAACTATAATCTAGACTTTGTTTCTTATGTGAGCCAAATGAAGATATTGAAAAGTGATGGAAAGAAGAGGGTTCAGATCTGATAGCCAAGCAAAAGGGTGGTCCACGTGGGGACCGATGTAAGAATAAGCTGGTTCACGTGAGAACCGAGGCAAAAAGTAAAGGTGGTTCACGCGGGAACAGGTTTTGGGTAAAAAAGGGTGGTTCACGTGGGAACCGATTTGAATGATTGAAAGATGGCCATGTGGGGCCAATTAAAAGTGAATAAGGGTCTGATCCAAGTGGGGATAGATCTGAAGGAAAGTGGTTTGGTTCACGTGGGAACTGAAGTAAAGAAAGAGATTGGTTCACGCAGGAACCGGCTTAAAAGGAAAAGGGTGGTTCACGTGGGAACCGGTTTAAATAAAATGGAAAAAATAAAATGACATACTTGGCACTTCAGATCTGATGAAATATGGGTGAAATCAGAAATTTTGAGATGGCATGAAATTAAGAAATGTGGAAGGAAGGAAAGGCTCACGTGGGAACCGGTCTAGAACTAGAACTAGTTGCAAACAAAACACTAAGCACCCACGGTAGAAGACATTGCTTATCCCACCGTGGTCGCCACAAAGTTGTTGACTCTGAAAATTTGACGGGGTCTTCCCTTTTCAGGGAAGTCCGTGAACCCAGATCGTCACCTCAAGAGGGGATGATAAAGAATGGAAAACATGGAAAGCAACTCTCACCTCGGTCCCACACTCACATTGATCCTCGAACTTTCATCCCTTGGCATCGCTTGATCACCAAAGAGATGGTTCAGGTCATGTGGGAGTAGGGTGAGAAGAAAATAAATTAAGACATGTGGTCTCCAGGAACCACGGGTTCCGATTTATGAAATTATAATGACCGTGTGTACCTTAGCGTGAAGAGTGCGAGTCAAAGCTTCTCCTTCTTCGGCGTGGGTCGGCCGATGAAGAAGAGACCTCAATGCGTGGGTGCTTGATTTTATATGCAACTAGACAAACAAACAAGTGTAAGAGACAATTAGAACTAGACAAAGTGGAGTATATGTAAAGAAAATAACATGAAACACACAATTGACTAGAAACTGACCGGATTCGGGTTATCTCTAACCCCTTTTTTACTATTTTCGGATTAACAAAGAAATTATAGAAGGATGTAGAATCACTAAACAAAGAGCTAGAAAAAAGAATAGAAAGATTCTGAAGAGAATAGAGAGAGATATGGCCAAATCTGGGTTGTCGAAAAAGCCGAGCAGCAGTCCAGGATCTGCCAGGCGTGACTTTGCCTCTGCGCTCGTCACGACCAGCCCCGACCTCAGAATCAAGTTTTGTCGATTTCAAACTGAAGAATACTTGGAGAGGAAAAATGTTGATGAAGAGAGATTTGGCATAAAACGTCCACACGCTTCTGTAGAGGGTGAATAAGAGAGACCTAGTAGATCACCTGCAGACCAGCCTTCCTCTCTCTTGAACCGACTTTTCTCTCTTTAAAAACTCGAAATTCTCTCTCTAAATATCTTAAAATTAATGCAGGAGGGAGGTTTAACATCTTGAGATACTTGGGGGGTCATGCTCATGCCCCTAGAATGACCATAATCAGAGTTTATTTATAGGAGAAAATTGTCGTGATCCAAGCTACAAAATAAGGGACCTTGTGACCTACCCAGAGCGCATGTTCCCTACCCCAGGGCGCATGTGCCCTCAAGGCAGGGTTCATGTGCCTCCAAGTGGGGGCAGATGCTATCCATTAGAAAATTTTGGTCTTATTCGGTTCGATCCGTTCAGTGGTAGAGTCCCGGTGAAAAACTGGTTCCCTCGTACCTCAAGGGTGGGGCGCATGTGCTCTCAAGTCAGGGCACAAGGTCACGTGCCTCAGGGGTAGGGCGCATGGGCACGTGCCCTAGGTTCTGGGCACATGTGGCCAGGGACCCGGGCGCATGGGACTATTTTGCGCATCCTTCTTCCAGAAGCCATTGCGAACACTCCCGAACTCGAAATTCGACGCCGTTTGTTGCGTTGGAAAGATAATAGGCCGAAGAAGCTCTATATAGCATTGGATCAGCCATCACACCCTCTAAAAATTCAGAATTTTGTCCAGAAGTTAGGACAGTGAACATAAGATCCGATACTGGTCAAAATGACTCCGACGGCAAACCGGAAAGGCACGGTATGCAATAAAACTTGTCCGAGGTGTGAATATGACCATAACCTTCAATGCATGATCATTAGGCATTGGTAATTCAGCCAATTTCCACGTTTACATGATTTACGTGTGGCTTTCGCTCTGAAATTATGGCTTTTTGCAAAAAACTTCAGAAAACATCTGATTTCATTCGGCGAAGCTCCAAATCAACTTTAAAATGACCTGGAATTATTCTAAGGTCAATCACACATGTTATCCTATAAACCATGAGTTTTATGCTCTGAATTAGGCAAATTTGGCGTGTCTACAACGGGGTTTGTCCAGTGGGAGTCTTTACATAAGTACGATAAGCCCATAGAGCATCTACAAGGTTATCAGGCCAGTCGGCAAATTTGCTAGATTTACAAGATTTCTTGATGATTTTGATTAAGGTTTTCTGGTGGCTTCTGCTTAACCATTGCCTTGAGGATAGTATGGTGATGAATGATACAATGAAATGTAATACCTGTTGTAAAGATCACACAGATCTTGAGAGAGAAATTGTGGCCCATTATCAGTGACGATGTCACTGGGGATCCCGAACCTTGCAATGATGTTGCGCTTGATGAAGGAGCAGACTGTTGATGCTTTAATCTCGACGAATGCTTTTGCTTCAGCCCAATTTGTGAAGTACTTTGTTGCCTTCAGAATGAATGATTTTGAGTACATTTTGGAGTTGAGGTCACTCAAGGGGCCAATGATATCAAAAGCCCACATGGCGAAAGGCCATGGGGCATGAATTGGATGAAGGGAAGATGCGGGAGAGTGAATCTTGTCAGCATGGATTGACATGAATGACAATGCCGGACAAAGATGGAGCAGTCTTCTTCTATTGTTGGCCAATAATACCCTTGTCGGATGATTTTCTTAGCAAGGGCTTGGGCATTCACATGACCACCAAAAACTCCAGAATGTGCTTCCTTTAGCACCAACTCAACTTCGTCTTCATCAAGACACCTGAGTAAGATTCCACTTACGCTTCTCTTATAGAGCACTCCTCCTAGGATTGTATACCTCTGGGATACTCTTCTGATTGCCTTCTTTTCCTTGGTGGTTGATCCAGGCGGGTATGACTGATCTTGGCAATACCTCGCAATCTCGTCATACCAAGTTCTCTCACCTTCTTCTAATTCTTCCAACTTAACTAAGGAGATTTCTTCTCTATGTTCCAAGTATTCCTTTATGTTGAACCTCTCCTTAACCTTCAAAAAACGTCCATCCTCAATTGCTGGAATTGACCTCTTATAGATGTGGATAGTCCGCACTTGCCTGCCTAGCGGGATAGATAGAGATGAAGCTAGTGAAGCTAAGGCATCGGCGAGGATATTCTGAGAACGGGGGACATGGACAAAGGTGAGTTCGAAGAATAGCTTGATGTAGCAAGTGGTGAGCTCCTGGTACTTGGATAGGACTTGGCGTAGGATCAATTGACTATCACCTATCACCCTCAGTTCGGTGGCACCATGGAAATGAGCGGCTCCCAGCCCGGCCAGCAAGGCTTCATACTCAGCTATGTTGTTGGTTGCTGGAAAGTTAAGCTGAAAAGCCTGTGGAATGGTGACACCTTTAGGTGACAGAAGAACAATACCTATGCCTCTACCATGAGAGTTCAGAGCCCGTCAAAATATAATGTCCAAAGATTGGAAGATCGGATTGACATTAGTTCGTTATCCGGGAACTCTGACCGGACTGGGTCAAAGATGGGTATGGGATGATAGGAAAGGTGTTCTGCAATAGCATAGCCCTTGATTGCCTTCTGTGGGACCTAAGTGATATCAAATTGGGAAAAGAAACTCTACCATCACCTTAACCGATCAGTCAAGACTGTCTTCTCTAATAGAAATTTAATGGGATTGATACAAGCAATGAGCTTGACTTGGTGAGCAAGAAAATAATGTTTGAGTTTATGAACCACCCAAACAAGAGCAGCACAGGTCTTCTCTACCACAATGTACTTCATCTCACAAGCATCAAACATCTTAGACAAGTAATAAGTAGCTCGTTCTTTCCCTTCTTCATCAACTTGCGCAAGGACTACCCCAAGAGAGTTCTCAAGAACCGAAATGTAGAGGACCAAGGGCTTGTTGGGAATTGGTGGTCTAAGTATAAAGGGACTTGCCAGGTATGCTTTCAACCCATCAAACGCCTCCTGGCACTTCGAATCCCATTTAAACTCGGCCCCTGCCTTGGTTAACTCATAGAAAGGCTTACACCTTTGGGTATGTTGTGAGATAAACCGGCAGACAAATTGTAGCCTCCCAATCAATCCTCGAAGCTCCTTTATATTCTTCGGGGGAGGCATACCAATAATTGCTTTGGCCTTGTTTGGGTCGATCTCTATGCCCTTTTGCTTACTATGAACCCTAGTACTTTTTCTAATGAAACTCCCAAATGTACACTTCTTAGGGTTCATTTTCAGCTTATATTCTCTAGCTCGTTGCAAAACTTTTCTTAGCACTTCAAAATGATCTTCCTGACTCTTGGACTTGATAACCAAATCATCTACGTACACCTCTACATGGGTGTGCATCATGTCGTGAAAGATAGCCATCATAGCCCTCTGATATGTAGCACCAGCATTCTTTAACCTAAAGGGCATGACAACATAGCAATATATTCTCCAAGGTGTAGTGAATGAGGTCTTCTCTTGGTCCTCCTCAGCTAATCGGATCTGATTGTATCTAGAATAGCCATCCATGAATGAAAGCATTTGAAATCCAGCTGTGTTATCAACCAAAACATTGATATGAGGTAAAGGAAAATCATCCTTAGGACACGCTCGGTTCAAGTCCCTGAAATCTATACAAATTGGAACCCGTCCGTCCTTCTTCATAACAGGGACTATGTTAGCCACCCATTGCGGATATAGGATGACTTTAATAAATTTTGCTTGGTGTAGTTTGTCGACCTCTTCTTCCATTTTGAGTGCAATATCAGGGTGGAATCTCTTGAGCTTTTGTTTAACCGAAGTAGTTCCAGGTTTCAAGGTTAATCTACGTTCAACCAATGAATTATCTAATCTTGGCATGTCTTCATATGTCCATGCGAACGTGTCCTTATATTCTTCCAAAACATATATTCTTCCAAAACATTGATCAAATGTTGTTCTTCTGAGGGAGTGAGGTTTGCACTGATGAGGATAGTCTTAGGATCATCCAGGGTTCCTAAATTTAGTTCCTTGGTTGGTTCATTCCTTGTGGCTGATGGTTCCTCAAATCTTCTAAGTCTAGATGCATACACATCAGCCAAGTCCTCAATTTCATCCTCAAATTCAAGATCCTTCTCTAATACTACCTCATATGCTCCTAAAGTATGATCTATGTTATGCTCATCCTCATATCGGATTTCATCTAGCTAGATGGTATTCTCTAAAAAGTTTGGCAGCCTTGCACACTCTATGCATTTCTGTGCGAATTGTGGCAGATACCTATTTGGAACTCGTTTACCTCTAACTTTCCTATTTCCTAACCTAACCTGACCTACTGAAGATAAAGTTGGAAATGTGGTATTTACAGTGGAGGGAGGATCAAGTAAATCGATCAATGATTCAGAAGAGAGGGATCCCTGATTGGGAGCACCCTCTGGGATGAGTAGAGACGTCTCCTCAATGGAAATGTGAGTTTCAGAGAAGACATTTTTTTGGGACTTTCAAGTAAGAAGATAGAATGAGTCGGAATGACTCGAGGTTTGCTAGAAGATGACTGAATTAATAGAAAGAAATACTTAAGGATAAAGGGGAAAAGGGGGCTCGTAGGCCCAATGGTAACAGAAAGTGGACACATGTGTCCAAAACTGATGAAAAAAGTAAACGGGTACGTGGAACCGATCTTAGAAATGGATGGGCATGTGAGCCCATGCTGGGAAAAGCTCTCAGTTCTGAAGTTGATTTGAGAAGTAGATGGGCAAGCAGGCCGAGTGAGAATAGAAGGTTGAAGAGGGCACATGGGCTCAAAGTGGGTAAGTGGGCTCTGAAGCCCATCCAAAAGATATAGAAACAAAGGTATGAGGTTCAAACATGAGATTGTTGTATTTAGGCCTCGTGGAATGGTTTTGACTTGGTTGGTAGCCTGCTCAAAAGGATGATCCAAGATTGGTCTGCTCTTGAGTGGTTTTTGGTACTCTTCCCCACTTGAGAAAAAACGAGTCAAAGATAAGCACAAGTCTTCCAAGTCTTCTTCTTCATCTGGAGCATTTATTCTCTTGACAACCATCAAGGAACTCTTGTCATCTTCAGCCATCATCATGGTCTCCCCTTTGATAAAAAATGTATGGAGTCCCATGGCATATCCTGGCTGGAAGATCCTCCTTGGAATGGAATCCTCTTCGTATCCCAACCCCTGCCTACGTGGCCTTTTCACAGTTTGAATCGGCTGAGTGATCCCTTGAAGATCCTTGCCTAAACCTTTTACAGACTGATAGCCCAGTTTCATCATCATCCGCCATCCCACTATGTCAGGTAGAGAGGCGGTCATGCATCTGACTTCTGGCAATTCTCCCACTGAGATTTGGGGCTGTATTGACAGTCCTAAGGGCGATGTAAAAGTAGCATCATTTATCTCGTCCCTTATAGGCATGCTAGTCACCTTGACCACTTGTCCTTTAAAGGGAAACTATATGCACTGGTGGTTTGTTGAAGCCACGGCTCTTATTACCTCCAAGAATGGCCTCCCAAGTATAGCCCGAAAAGTTGGATCCAATTCTAGAACAAAAAAATTTGTTGTGGCCGTACATGGTCCAAGTTTAACTTCTAGACTGACGACCCGATGTGCATACTTCTTTGAGTTGTCATAGGCCATCACCATGGCATAGGATGGCTTGATTTCTTGTTCAGAAATACCGCACAACTGCAAAGTTTATAGCTGCATAACGTTGATAGAAGCTCCAGTGTCAACCAAACATGATTTCACTTCAACATTGCAGATGATAACAGCCATATGCAAAGCATATCTCCTGACCTCTGGATCTGCTAATTCCTCCTAAGTGAAAGTGAGTGTTGGGTGCTCACTTCTAGGGGCTAACACTGTAGTGATCTTCTCAGGTGGGTGATCTTCATTCACCATGACCCTTTGCAAATATTGTTGTAGAATCTCCTGGTGCACCTTTTATCTTTGATTAACTCAAGTATGGAAATACGGGCTGGTGTCTTATCTAAATGTTTTAACAAATCATAAGCTGTGCCTGGCAATGGTTCTTCCACCTGTTCCTCCTCCAATGGATCCTGCAGTTGAGTACTGGCTTGGGGAAAGAGCCGCTAGAACATCCTCCCACTCCGAAGCACCGGGGCTATTTGGCGGTTGGGTAGAGGTGATGGGTTAACCGGGGTGGGAATAGGTGGTGTAGGTGCAGGTATGGTAGACAGTGGAATTGGTGGTTCTGGGATGATTGGGTTAGTGGGTAGAGGGGTAGGATTTGGAGGTGGTAGTGATGGTGATACTGGTGGCCTGATAAGAAGAGGCCGGGGTGCAGGAGTGGTTGATGGGTTTAATGAAGGTGTTGGTAATGTGGTAGGTTGTTGGGTCGGTGGTATGATAGAATGGGGTTTTGGAGTGACAGAGCTCATAGGCTGGGGGTTCAGGTTTGGTGGTGATTGTGGTGGTCGGATAAGCAAGGGCCAGTGTGTAGCAATGGTTGAAGGAGGTGTAGTTAAGGAGGGGGCTGGCCTAATGATGAGTCAGCGAGAAGAAGTGGTGGCCAGTGGTTGAGTTATTGAGCTTGGTGGTAGTTGTGGAGTAGAAGGTGCACGAATTATCTATCTAGGAGGGTTCCTAACAGGAGGCCTAGCTGGGTTGATTGGCATGGTTGCATTGTGGTTTCCTATTTGCCAACCTTGAGCATGGCTGGCATCTCCCTGAACAATGGAGTGTACTAGACCAATTCCTGGGTTTGGATGTGCTGGTGCCGGTGCTGGAGCGGGAGCATGTAATGGGAGCGGATTCTGAACAATCCCCAAGCCAGGTTGTTGTTGAGGTTGAGCCGGTGGGCGCTGCTGCTGCTGCCGCCTAGCCTTCATTTCCTGTATGCATTCCCCCATTTGAGCCCAATCAATGCTGCCTTGGTCATTCAAATTGTGAATGTAATCCTTGAATTGAAAACACACTTCTACAGTGTGACCAGGACACCAGTGGTAAGCACTGTATCGGGACATATCTATATTTGCTGGCCAAGCCTCTCTTTCCTTGGGCAATTCTAACTGTTTCTCCGCCATGAGTACATTGAAGATGTCAGTCAAGGAGTAAGGAAGTTGTTAGTAGTTCTCTCTTCTAGGACCTCCCCTTCTTGGTGCCTGATTAGGTGGTGGCGGTGCCCTATTATAGGTAGGTTGACGAGGTTGTTGGGGTTGTGCTACTGGTTGAGGGGGTTGTTGTGGTTGTCGTGGTTGTGGTGGCCTAACTTTTTGTTGAGGGGGGTAATAGGAAAGGTTCTGTGGTGGGTTTCTGAACTGGTTTTGACGGTTCCCTCCCTGGTTCCCCACAATGTTTATAGCTTTGTTGTTGACCACTCCTTCGGTTGTAGGACCAACTGGTGCAGAGGGGGTCTTCCTGATGTTCCTAGGTTTGGGATCAAATGGATTTATCATGGTGGCATCTTTGAAGTGGGCTTGCAAGTATCGGGCACTGTCATAGAGTTCATTTATGGTGGTAGGATGGTGCATGATCAATACATTCATTAGAGCTGGTGTGGTGTTCCCGATAAGCATCTTCACTTGTTCCCCTTCAGAAATAACATCTGTCAATTTATCTGCCATTCCCCTCCAACGATCAACAAACTTTATGAAGTCTTCTTCGGGCTTCATCTTTTCAGCAATCAAATCTATGATGGAGCATGATGGTGCCACCCGGTCTCTGTATCTTTGCAAAAATTGGTCTTGACAATATCAAAGTCTCCTACCTCAAAGGGGTCAAGCGAGTAGAACCATTCCAATGCAGACCCTTCTAGTGATTGGCAGAATAAGAAAGCAAGAACCCTACGATCATTTTTCCAAAATGAGGATTCATAGAGAAAATCTTGAAGGTGAAGAGAAGGATTGCCAGTACCATTGTAGCAGCGATAGACTGACAGTTCAGAAGGTGGCAGGTGGATAACTGGCAAAGAAGGAATAGATATCTCAGAAACTGACTTGGAGTCCAAGCGACATCTCAACTCTTCATAACGTTCATTCATCTGGGTGAGCTGATCCATGATTGCCTGGGTGAGAGCAGGTTCTTAATTTACTGGTGGGGGTATGTGGTTAGTGGCATGGTTCTGGAATTGAGGAGCATGACTTTGCAAATTTACTGAAGATTGTCCTATGACTTGTTGGGTCAAGGGAGCAACAGGGTTGAAATAGGGTGCTGGACAAATGATGGTTGAACCATAGATGGTTGAACTATAGATGGTTGAACTATAGATGGTTGAACTACAGATGGTTGCACTAATAATGGTTGAATCATAGATTGTTGAACAATAGGTGGTTGAACAAAGGGTGATTGAATGAGTGGCGGTCAAACCAGACGACAAGGAGATGAGGCAACTTGGTTGGCTTCAGCCTGATCTGAGGCAATTTTGCCCTTCACCATGGATTGTATGCGGGCGTAAGTTTCTAGGTTAGTATAGAGAGACAACTCCTTAAAGAGTTGTTCAACATTACGAGGAGCAGATGGTTGAGGGACCTCTTATGCTTCTGACTCAAACAATGGATTAACATGACCGTCTGCCGGATTTGGTTGATAACCCATCTCATGCTCTCGATGTTCAGCTTGTTCCGCCATTCCAACATGCCTTCCAGACCTTAATTGCATCAAACAAGTTGGCAAAATAAACAAAGATCTTTTTTTGGTTTTTAGTATCTTGCAAAAAAATGTTAGAGGTTTGAATTTTTGTTTGACAAACAAGTGATACAAAGACTTGAAAGCAAAATTACGTAATAATTTTTTTATTAAACCTTAGATTTATAGATTTTGTTAAGAATTGTTCTTTCAACAAATGGGTTAGGGTTCTAACTCCAATCTCCAATGACCTAGGTTTCACACAATCTCACCACGTGTAGGTAACATAGGATGCTTCGGGTTTTGGGGAGTGGTACAACCAACCCGATCGTGAAGAGGAATGCTCCATGTATGAGGAATTATGGACGCCTTGATGAAAGTCAACCAAGTCAACTAGGAAGGAATATCCCAGAAGAGAGGTCAGAATCCACCAAGAGGGTGTTTTGGATGGGAGGGGTAAATGGGAGAGTGAGCTCCCACCTCAAAAAAGGTGTAAAAAAAGGAGGTAGAGAGAAGGAGCAGAGAATGCAATCAAGTAATAAAGCAAGTAATAAGCAAAACATAAACTTAAATAAACAAGCAATCACACAAGACAAGCAATTAGAAACTAGACAAGCAACTAGAAACTAGAATCTAGACCTTGTTTCTTATGTGAGCCAAATGGAGATAGTGAAAAGTGATGGAAAGAAGAGGGTTCAAATCTGATAGCCAAGCAAAAGGGTGGTCCATGTGGGGACCGATGTAATAATAAGCTGGTTCACGTGGGAACCAGGGTAAAAAGTAAAGGTGGTTCACGCGGGAACCAGTTTTGGGTAAAAAAGGGTGGTTCACGTGGGAACCGGTTTGAATGGTCAAAAGAGGTCCACGTGGGGCCAATTAAAGGTGAATAAGGATATGATCCAAGTGGGGATAGATATGAAGTAAAGTGGTTTGGTTCACATGGGAACCGAAGTAAAGAAGGAGATTGGTTCATGCGGGAACCAGTTTGAAAACAAAAAGGGTGGTTCACGCGAGAACGGGTTTAAATGAGAACTGAAAATAAAAGAGGGTCACACGGTGACCAATTTGAGGGTGATAACCTGCAACAAAGAGGAAAAATATGATTTGAATGACTAAAAATAAATGTCAGTTCACGTGGGAACCGGTTTGTAGAAGAGAGTTGGTTCGTGCGGGAACCGGTTTTGAAACAAAGGTGGGTTCACGCGGGAACCGGCTGAAATAAAATGACAGAAATTAAAGGAGGTACTTGGCACTTCAGATATGATGAAAGATGGGTGAAATTAGAAATTTTGAGATGGCATGAAATTAAGAAAGGTGGAAAGAAGGAAAAGCTCACGCAGGAACCGGTATAGAACTAGAACTAGTTGCAAACAAAACACTAAGCACCCACGGTTGAAGACATTGCTTGTCCCACCGTGGTCGCCACAAAACTGTCGACTCTAAAAATTCGACTGGCCTCTCCTTTTCAAGGAAGTCCGTGAATCCAGATCGTCACCTCAAGAGGGGATGATAAAGAAAGAAGAAAGCATGGAAAGCAACTCTCACCTCAGTCCCACACTCACACTGATCCCAAAACTTTCATCCCTTGGCGTCGCTCGATCACCAAAGAGACGGTTCAGGTCATGTGGGAGGAGGGTGAGAAAAAAAAATTAAGACATGTGGTCGCCAGGAACCGCGGGTTCCGATTTATGAAATTAAATATTGACCGTGTGTACCTTAGCGTGAAGAGTGCGGGTTAAAGCTTCTCCTTCTTCGGCCGGCCGACGAAGAAGAGTCCTCAACACGTGGGTGCTTGATTTTATATGAAACTAGACAAAAAACAAGTGAAAAGATAATTAGAACTAAACAAACTGGAGTATATGTAAATAAAATAACATGAAACACACAATTGACTAGAAACTGACCAGATTCGAGTTATCTCTAACTCCTCTTTTTTCTATTTTCGAATTAACAGGATAAAAATAATGCAAAAAATGTTAAAAATTCTAGGAGGATGGAGAATAACGAAACAAAGAGATAGGAAAAAGAACAGAAAGATTCTGAATAGAATAGAGAGAGATATGGCCAAATCTGGGTTGTCGAAAAAGCCGAGCAGCAGTCCAGGATATGCCAGGCACGATGTTGCTTCTGCGCTCGTCACGACAAGCCATGGCCTTAGAGTCATGTTCCGTCAATTGCAAACTGAATAAGACTTGAAGAGGAAGAACTTTGATGAAGAGAGCTCGGGCAGAAGATGTCCACATGCTGCTGTAGAGGCTGAAGAAGAGAGACCTGGCAGATCACCTGTAGATCAACCTTCCTCTCTCTTGAACTGATTTCTCTCTCTCTAAAAACTCAAAATTTTCTCTCTAAAAATCACAAAATGGATGTTGGAGGGAGCTTGTACGTCTTGAGATGCCTGGGGGGTCGTGCACATCCCCTTTGGAACGACCCGAATCGGAGTTTATTTATAGGAGAAAAAGGTCGCGATCCAAGCTACAAAATAGGGGACCTTGTGCCCTAGTGCTGGGTGCATGTGCCCTGGTGCTGGGCGCTTGTGACCCCATCTGAGGGCGCATGGCATCCATTCGAAATTTTTGGTCTTATCCGGTCCAATCGTTCAGAGGTAGAGTCCCGGTGAAAAATTGGTTCCCTCGTGCCTCAAGGTTAGGGCGCATGTGCCCTCAAGTCAGGGCACAAGGTCACATGCCTCAGGTGTAGGGCGCATGGGCACGTGCCGTGGGTCCTGGGCGCATGTGACCAGGGACCCGGGCGCATGTGACTGTTTTGCGCGTCCTTCTTCCGGAAGCAATTGCGAACACTCCCGAACTCGTAATTCGACACTGTTTGTTGCGTTGGAAAGATAACAGGACGAAGAAGCTCTCTGTAGCATTGGATCAGCATACACCATCCAAAACTTCAGAATTTTGTCCGGAAGTTAGGACAGTGAACAGAAGATCCAATACTGGTCGAAATGACTTCGACGGCAAACCAGAAAGGCACGGTATAAAATAAAACTTGTTCGGAGTGTGAATCTGACCGTAACCTTCAATGCATGATTATTAGGCATTGGTCATTCAGCCAATTTTTGTGTTTACACGATTTACGTGTCGCTTTCGCTTAGAAATTATGGCTTTGTACGGAAAATTTTGGAAAACATCCGATTTCGTTCGACGAAGCTCAAAATGAACTTTAAAAGACCCGGAATTGTTCTAAGATCAATCACACATGTTACCCTATAAAACATGAGTTTTATGCTCTGAATTAGGCGAATTTGGCGTGTCTACACCTGGCGCCCTGTATATAGGGCACCAGGCGCCCTACTTATAGGGCACCTGGCACCCTGTATATAAGGCAACTGGAGCCCTATATATAGGGCACCTAGTGTCCTATTTATAGGGCACCTAGCGCCCTATTTATAGGGCACTAGGTGCCCTACTTATAATGCACCTGGCACCTAGTCAAATCAACTTGACCGACCGATTTGATCACTCACAGGGACTCGTCTTATCGATTTGACATACCTCATGATGCTGGCGCCCTATATATAGGGCACTTTGCCACGTGGAACTGCTTTTCAGAAATGGCCAAAGTACCCTCTTGTGGGCTATAAATAGACCCCTATTTGGAGCTGGAATGAGGTTCCAACTCCGTACCACCCTAGAGCTCGTCCAATATCACGTTTCTAAGCCATTTGCACCTCCCATAAGCCTTCAAACTGATCCAAAATCACCCACCAAAAATCCCAAAAACTTGTTGTTTCTGCCATCCAGAAATAGAGTTTTTCCTCCACTTTGAAAGCCTCTACCCGTCTCCCCTCTTTCATCCAGCACCCAAATCACCCACCACTAGCTTCATTTGCATATTGGCTACATATACAGGGCGCTTGGACCTTGGTCAACACACCCTATAAGGGGGGCACCTGCAGCTAGCACCCTATATATAGGGCACCAGCAGGGGCAGAAGCTGGTTTTGCACTTTTCGGAGTCCGATCGGATCTTTGTTCTCTATCTTCATCTTAGAACCTATTGTAAGATCATTTAGCATGCATTAAGTCATTTTGCATCTTCCATATATTTAAAAACATACCAAAATAAGGGTTGGGAGTTCTTCCCAATCCGGTTAGTTCATTTCCTTTTGTATGTTTAGGACTCACGCCAAGTATGATACTATACTCACGCCAGAGCTAATGATCTTCATTTGTTTTCGTGTTTCTTCGCAGGACATTCTTGGGTGAACCCGGTCGAGGTGAAGCTTCAACCCGATCGGAAGTAAAAGAGCTCACTAAAGCTCTCCTCCTTTGGCTGGCCGAGAGAGGAGAAGTTAAAACCCAACAATCTCTTCATTTCAAAAGGTACGACGGTCAAACTTGCTTTTTCATTTCATTTGCTTTACACTTAATCACATTTTTGAGCCTTTGGCTCCTGGCGACCATACCCACACACACCACCAACTCTTCACTCCAAGAAGAAGAAGAGGAGAAAGGAAGAGGGAAAACCGCCGTACGGGCCGTTTCCGGGTGCCTACACCTACCTCTCTCCTTCACATTTTCCTATGCTGGAGGCCGTCGAGAGTCGATGGAACTTCATCTGGGGCAAGTCAGAAGGTTCGACGAAAAGGAGAACCCGACTATGGAGGTGGCTCGTGTGGATACGACTAGAGGCCACACACTTGAGCGGCTTGGAGAGCATGAGAACGCTCGATCTTCTCCGGTCTTTAGGGATTATTTGAATCCCGCAAAGGTATGTGTTCGAAATCGTTTCGAATACTGGTTTTGGCGACGTCATTCGGTTCCGATCGAGACCAAGACAATGATATACGAGGAATCATAAATTTTTCGTTGTGCCAATTTGATTGGACCGATTCCCAACAATTACTTGGGGACTCATTTTCTCTTTATTAAAACATAGTGAATAAGTTTATATCATATAAGTCAACTGCCGACGAGGGAGGCCAGTAGGCGGGAGCTGAACTAGTCTGGGATGGCCCCTAGTCAATTGGATGTGATGGCCATGGTTAAACCGTGCTCAAAATGCGTTGACCGGTGTCGGATCCCGTTATTGAGTCCTAACGGGTTGTCTTCCCCGCCCGATAACGCGTGAACAGTAATTGCAAAAAGGGCTTTTAAAACCTTAAAACTAGACTTTCCAGCCTCCAAAAAATCCAAAAAAATAGCAGGTCAATTCTAAATCGAACAAGGAATTCAAAAATATCATTTTATTTCTATGAAAAAAATTTCAATCAATGGAAAAATAGGAAAGAGCTGCCGTCGGCCCTAGAACTTCTCCTCACCGGAAAACTGCTCAATCAACCTTCGACAGTGCTATTCAAAGTCAAAGAATGATGGAAAACTCTTTCTAATCATATTACCTATCTTCTAAGTCATTCATAAGACATAACGTATCTCCATGGAAGAAGATCTCAAGAAATCTCCAAATCGAACCGGTGAATTCCATAAAATAAAATCACCATCTTTCAGATCCTCTATCAGACTCTTCGGTGGTCCAAAATTTAAATGGTTTGTGGCATTGGAAAGCCCTTTGTCACTAGATTCATCCAGAAGCAACCAATCTCCAAAATATATCTCATACAATTTATGGTTACTCTATCAAGATGGATGTTTATACAGATTCGGGAAAACACAAAATATATGAAATGATGTCGAAACGACATTAAATTTGTATAATACTTCAATTGGATTTGATACCACTGTAAGGAATTTGTCCAATCATATTGGTGAGCAAAAAATTTTTAGTTCCTTGTATGTCAATGTCTTGGTCTCGATCAGAACTGAACAACGTCGTCAAAATCGGTACTCAAAACAATTTCGATCACGTACCTTTGTGGGCTTCAAACAATCCCTATAGATTGGAGAAGATCGAGCATTCTCATGCTCTCCAAGCCGCTCAAGTGTGCGGCCTCTAGTCGTATCCAAACGAACCACCTCCGAAGTCGGGTTCTCCTCCACACCGGAGTCGACCTCTCGTCCCAAACGGAACTCCACCATCAAATGGCAGTTGTCGGGGTGGGAGACGGTGAAGGAAGGTGGCTGGGGCGCAGATAGCTCCCATGGCTTGATAAGATTTGTACTCTTATCGTTATTATTTATAGAACTCAGAGTTTTTCACAAAAATCTCTCCTTTTTCTATAAATTAACCCAAGCCCCCAAACTTACAGATTAGTCCTTATGTTTGTGACCTCCTTGGCCCAAAAGCCCATTTAGTTGAGAGATAATTAAATAAACAACTTCTTTTAAATTAAATCTATTATCTTATAATAGATTTAACGGCCTTTCGATCATGAAGGGTATAAGTCACTTCCTATGATCCCAAACGACTTTAGGGATGAACTCATAGTTGTCAAGGCACCCGCCTAAGCGGTAAGACACTTTTCCAACAGTGCCTTGTCTGGAGCCAAAAAGGTGTCCAAGGCGCCCGCCTAGGCGCCCAAGGCGTCCAAGGTGCCTAGGCAAGGCACCCTGGGTATTTTTACATGCTTAAAAAATAATTTTGAGGGGTTTTTTTCCCCTTGATACCCCTCACAAGGGACACTTATTTAATGATAGTTTGAATATATTAATATATTGCACTATCACTTATACTATCATACATATTTAAGATTTATGATTATAAACAAATATTATATACTTAATTAAGTACTTTTTCAGCTCTTTCTTCTCTCTCTATCTCACTTAATTTACCAAGATTAACTCCTCATCCAAAAATAAATATTCACACTTTCATAATTACATATATAAGATCACTTATACTATTATATACTCTTTTGGGTTCGAGGGGCTTCGCCCCCCTGACAACCCTGTAAGGAATCATTCATAAAAATTTGGTGCAGCGAAAGCGATGATTTATATGGGTTCCTTAAGAATCTGTCTTAATCGGAACCGAACGTCGAAAATTGAAAATCGATCAAATCGGATTCGAATATACCTGATAGGGATTCATATAATCCCATGGAGAGGAAAAAGATGAACTTCTTAAGTTCTTCAAACTGTTCAAATGTCTGGTCTCCAGTAGTATCCACACGAACTTCATCCACAGCAGGTTCTCCCTTCGCGCCAGCCTCAAGAACTCTTCCCGAACGGAGCTCCATCGATCATGGATACCTTCTAGAGAGAGGAGGAGGTAGGGAGGAGGCTAGGGACGTGGTTTTCACCCTTGGCTTGATAGGGTTTGGCTGAAACCATTAGTATTTATAAAGAATTATTGAATTTTTTATAAGAACCCAAAATCTCTATAAATTATGCCCTTGCCCTTGTACTTGTGGATAATTTCTATTGTGTGCGACCCACTAGGCTCAATAGCCTATTTGGTTGAGACCTGAATAAAATAGAACAATTC
This sequence comes from Cryptocoryne crispatula var. balansae, assembly GCA_036172225.1. Taxonomy (NCBI): domain Eukaryota; kingdom Viridiplantae; phylum Streptophyta; class Magnoliopsida; order Alismatales; family Araceae; genus Cryptocoryne; species Cryptocoryne crispatula. The sequence goes on along the minus strand of CM069920.1, from coordinate 29,119,027 downwards.
TATTTAATTTAATTAAATCCGTTATCCGTTAACAGATTCATCGACCTACCGATCATGAAGGGTACAAGTCACATCCCATGATTCCAAATGGCTATGGGGATAATCTCATCTCCATTGATCCTTTCCATCATCATTTACCGCATGGATATAAACCCTCATCCATCCAATGTCCCGATCGAAAAGGAGTACGGCATCTATTATCAACTCCTTAGTGTCGATTCCGAAAATGGGTTCCGGATTGGCACCTCAAGAGAAGAGTAATGATGGAATAGAATAGGGGGAAGGGAGTGAATCGAAAGATAGTAGGAAAGTGGTAAAAAGTCCTCACCTCGGTCCTACACTCACATTGATCCCCGAACTTTCATCTCATGGCGTCACTCGAGCACCGGAGACGATTCAGGTCATGTCGGAGAAGAGTGAGGAATAAATGACTTAATGCATGAGAAGATTGAAGAAGTGGTCACCAAGAGCCGCGGGCTCCGCTTTATGTAATAAAAATAAAAGATGACCGTGTGTACCTTAGCGCAGGAGAGTTTGTGTGCAGGTTCAACCTTCTTCTTCTTCGGATGGCCGATGAAGAAGAGTCTCCAACCAATGCTAGCTTGATGTATTTGTGCAACTAGAAGACAATAAGACAAGAAAAAAAAGTGAAGAAGGATTAGAATTGAGTGAAGTGTAGTAACTTGTAAAAACAATAACATAAAACGACAATTGGAAACAAACTCACCGGATTCGGGATTAGCCCTAACCTCTTTTTTGTGTTTTTAATTATGTAAAAATAATGCAAATGAACTAAAAGATGTTATAAAACATTAAATAAACTAAATGAAATGAGTTAAGAAGAACTTATGAAGTGTATGGCTTGAGTTGAAGTCAAGTTGGTTGAAAAAGGCCGGTTCGGGTAGCCTTGCACCCTTCTGGCGCGACTTTGGTACACAAAATGTTACGGATGACCCCAATGTCAAAATCGAGTGCCGTTTATTTCTATGGATGAATAACTTGGATAGGAAGAGATCATCTGTTGATTACTTCTCCGTAATTTATCTGTAGAAGCTTGTAAAAATTCTAAAAGTGGATAGATGTGGAAAATAGAACATGGATGCGCGGCCACAGTGCAACAATCGCCAAGAACAGACGGCAAGTCGGAATTGAGTGCCTCCAGTTGAAAATGAAAGAGGACGAAAAGAGGAACAACTCCTCTATTTAATACTTTTGTAGAAGGAGCCCTAGATTTTTTACATAAGCCGATGAAATCGGTTGATGCAGAACGCACGGATCGGGCTTCTCCTTCGCCTCGGGATCAATCTCTCGACATCGGATCACCTTAGGACATTGGGACGGCTTTGGGAGAGAGCTTGGACAACCTTAGGATGAGCTAAGCATGGGGAATTAACCTTGGGTCATTGAGAATGGCCCTCAATTTTTAGAGAATGGAAACCGGTGCAAAATATGGAAACTGGACCGACCACAGCCCCACTTTTCAAAGGAGATGAGGGCGCGTAGGGCACGCCCTCACCTTGGGGGCGCGGTCTGCGTGCCCCCCAGTTTCAAAGAAACCGGGGGCGCATTACGCATCTTATTTCTAAAATCCACCGGGACCTTCTGAAAATTGCTAAAAAAAAGAGTTGGCAAACGTAACGCGCCCCCAACCCGGGGGCGCGGTCAAAATAATCAACGGAGGAAACCTTCCAAAAATCCAGCTTAGAAGGTGCTAATCGGGGCAATTTCCAGTTTACGAAAACGCACTGCGCCCCCGTTTCAAACGAAGCGGGGGCGCGCAGGGCACGCCCCCAGGTTGAGGGCGCTCAGGGCGTGCCCCTAGGTTGAGGGCACGGTGACTGCGCCCTCCCATTTCAAAGAGGGCGGGGACGCGGTATACACTCTCTCCTGCACGCGCGTTCCGCGGGCCGTAACTTGCAAATGAGATATCCGATTTGGCTCCCGTTTGTTGCGTTGGAAAGAGAGCCTTCAACCACACCTCGTCAAGTCAGTAAACCAGCTGGCATGACTCCCGAGATGTTCGCACGGGGTTTTCTACCGGTTTACCCTCTCGCGAAAAGCCAAAAACCGGGGCGAAGGTTCGAAAGAGCACGGTTCCAGTTGAGGAATCTCGGGTCAACTCGGGATAACTTGAAATGATGACCGAACGAGTCTGGTATGATCGAAAAATCTGAAATCATCGAAAAATTTGAGATTAACCCATAAACGTGAACCGAAACTCGGAAAAGTTGTAAAACCCTAAAATCGAACGAAATGGCCGTATGGCTCCGGTTGATGAAATATACGGCTAGGATCGACCCGGATGACTTAAAAGGACCCGGTGATGACCGAAAAGGCCTAACACGTGGTCCAGGATAGCCGTGTTAGTACAGATCGAAAAAGCCATAACAAAAGCCGTTATTGACCGACGACTACCGAAATGACTTCTCAGAAACCCTGAATATTACGGAACACATGCGGGACTCCTGAGACTTTCAATTAAGAACCATTAAAGGTCAGTCATTGAGCTGGCTTCGTGATTTCATAGTTCCCACGCGGTTCTCGCTTGAAGGTTACAATATTATTCTGGAAATCATCGGTCCATTCCCCAACTCACAAGGGGCTCCACCAATGTCCTTAGTTCATGTCCACGAGGTATTCCAAATCAGATAAATAGTCAAATAATGGATATTTCCAATGGAATAATAGTCTTAGGCTCCGAATCGGGCCAATTTGGCGTGTCTATAGCTTGCCTCGCCTTGATGTCGGCTTTGCAAAGGAGTGGCATGTAGCGGAATGGTGTGAAACGTAGAGAAAGCGTAGCGAAGTGAGCCGGATCGTAGTGGAATGTAGTGGAGTAAAATGGTGATGGACTGAAAAGGTGGCATCAAGGCGTAGATATAGACACGCTCAACGACCAAATTCGGCAAGACGAATCTCCTCAATTCTCCTGGTTAACTGCCATGTTTCATCAAGTCTTCCTATGTTTGATTGGGAAGAGATGTGCGATTGGCACGAGAGAAGAATAGCCAACCCCCAACATGGTGGAGAGTCCTCGAAACATGGGTTTGTAGGTTCATCATCAGCCGGTAACCTGATCTTTGCGGTGTTCCTGTACTGTGATGGGCTAAAATTTTAAAAAGAGATTTGTTTTGAAAAATAAAAGAATACCAATCGAGCACATTCAGGCTCTTAGATGCATTCAAGTCTTCCAAGAGACAAGACTCAATTCGGAATGGAATGATCTCGAATTCAAAAAGGCAAATGTTGAATCTCAGACCGTGAAGATAATGATGGTGCAAGTTCTGATGGAATAGGAGGCCCGTGGTGGGATGAATTGACTGCCAGGGTGGGATGAATAGCAAGAAGGTTTGTAGTGGTCACAGTGGGGATAGAAATGAAAGATTTGGAGGCACAAGGTGATTACCGAACACATTGGGATTAACAGACAAGGTGGGATTCAGAATGATCAGAATTAGTATACAAGATTTAGAGGGTGAGAAGGTGAAGATTATGAAAGGATGTATGCGATAACAAAACAAAATGTAATGCAACTAACGCTACATGATGCATGCTGGGCTCAAGAAAACAAAACAAAACGTGTATAACAAATAGTTGAAGATATAGATTGTCTATGAGGTCAAGATACCCATTCGGAAACCATCATCCCTCATAGCACAACTTTGGCTTATCCGTGAGCACAAAGAATGACCCGACCGTCGTGGATTTTGATAAAGGGGATCTCGGGCCTGGTCTTCTTTGCATTCACGATCTTCAACATGCATAAAATAAATAGTAATGCACCTAATATATGCTAATAAAGAAAATGATAATGGTGAGTTTGTGGTGTGATGACATGCATTCTCACAAAAGAGTTCATGTGTCCTAATGAGGACACAGAGCAAAATTCCTCGACAAAGTAGAGGCCGAGGTTATGATGACACCTCCTGCTGAGAATCCTCAGGGGAGGGAAGTGGCAAGCATCGCCTGCAAAAGGTTTCTCGGCAAAATTAAGGCCGAGGTTATGGTGACACCTCCTGCTAAGAATCCTTAGGGAGGAAAGTGGCGAGCATCGCCTTTTTGTGTAGTTCTCCTTGTTTGTTCTTCGTGTCTGAAACACTTAGAAAAACGAGATTAGAATACCAATATGGCTTATCCCCCTTGCAAGTTGTAGTATGTCTTGACCTTTGTCATGGGATGTAAGTTCTCTTTGTGCCTGAAACACTTAGAAGAAAGAGATTAGAACAACAATGTGGCTTATCCCCCTTGCAAGTTGCTGTCTGCATTGACCTTTGTCAAGGGGCGTAGCCTTCTTAAGGGTGTAAAATAAAGCAACAAATATGTAATGAATGTAAAGACAAGAATTCAAACCAAGCATGGTGATGAAATTGTTTTTGAAAATTTTGTTGGAATTTTAAAATGAAGTTTTCTTAAAAGATTAATTTTTTTGGGATTTTGAAAATAGTCAATTTTTTTTGGAGTTTTGAAAATACTTAATTCTTTTGTATTTTTGAAGATATTCAACTTTTTTGAAAACAAATTTTTTTAGGGAGAGAAAAAATCAGTATTGACACAAGTTCTCATCACTTGGTTGTTATTCTAGGTTCACTGGTAGATACCATGTGCAAAATGGGGTTCCTTACCCAGAATCTTTTTTTTTTTTGACCTTCAACCTTTGATCGGCCAGAGTTTAGCTTCGATTTGGTTGGTCCACCCATACACTGGGGAGGTTCAGAATGAAGAATTAATAGGAAGTCCTTGATAGGCTTAGGAGATGTCAAGAGGGATTTCTCTACTTTCACCTAATTGCCCGTTGGGGTTCGGCCTCTTTGGGTCTTTTCTTCTTTATTGACAAACCTATTTTTCTGTGGCACACATTCGGACAAGTCTTTGACCAGTGGGGTCATTGCCCATCTTTTGGCGCCTTTTTCATTTTCTACATTTTGGGTACTCATTAAGACAAGCCCATATTTGTTTAAACCTGTGGGGTTCATTGCCCATCTTTTGGCACCTATTTTTTTCTTTGAGAAGTTGGACCTTCTGAGACAGCCTCCTACTAAGGTGGCGGATGCTTTCGATACTCTCCCCCTCTAATCCCCTTCACCTATCTTGGACCGAATAGAAGAGAGTAGGGTAAGGGTTTTCCTTCCATCTCTAAGCTTTGCCTAGCTTCTCTCGGGTGTTAGGTCATCCGGATTCTGAGATAGGGAAGTGTTGTTTGTGTAGTATGGTATCTACCCTCGAATCCTAGAAAACATCCACATGTGGACTCAAGTCATACTGGTAGTTCTCTCCATTTTTGAGGTAGATTACATTCCATGGGTGAATCAATTGAAAACATGCCTTGCATTGTAAAAAAATTGTTTAATAAAAACAAGGTAGCTACAAATATCGTCAATCATGAATTTCTCTCAATTAAAATTGTCATGTGAAATTAAAAATCATTTTAAAAAAAATATTGCCTTGCGGATGACACAATGATGATGAATGTAATTTCATGTAACACCAGAGAGAAGGATAAGTTCATTGTTGATGACGGCTTTGCTTGTGCTTGCCTTGCCTTGCCTGCCATGCCTTGCCTTGCCTTGCCCAACTCCTTCCACTTTTGATATGCACCATATTGCATTGGATTGAAGATTCATAGTCATAAGATGAAGTGAAAGATGTGGAGGATTTGATTTAGCATGGCGGAGTCAAAATTAATGATGTAAAAGGCAAAGATTGTGGTATCACCCAGAAAATTTCTCTACCTTGATTTTTATTGAAAGTAAAACTTGGGAAAAGAAAGAGAATTCAAAAAGAAAAGAAACATGCTTGGAAACAAAAGTAAGTTAAAATGGGCTCTTGGGCCTGTGAGTTGAAAGTGGGCTTGAAGGCCCAGGAGTAGTCGGAATCAAGAGGCACGTGAGCCCAAGATTTGAATGTGGGCTAGAGAGGCCGGTTAATGTTGATGGGCATGAGGGCTCGATTGGAGGTGATGGGCTCAAAGACCCGATTGGAGGTTGAGCCCGAGGGACCCAATGAAAAGATTAGGCACACGGGGCCGATTTAGATGGTTGGGAGCAAGATTGTGATTTGTGATGGGCTCGCTGGTGCCATTGAAGAGTATGGGTGCGCAAACCCGAATTCGAAGAAGTGGGGGCACAGGGGCCGATTTCGAAGAAGTATGGGCACACGGGTCCAATGGTGAAGAAATGGGGGCATACAGGCCCGAAGTTGAAGGAGTGTGGGCATGTGTGCCCGAGGTTGTTGGAAGGTAGGCACGTGGGCCCGATTTAAAAGAAATTTCGGCATATGGGCCCGGTTGCAGAAAAACATGGGCATGTGAACCCGGTTGAGGTGAATTACGAGCATGTGGGCCCGATTGAGATGAATTGTGGGCACGTGGGCCCGATTTCAAAAAATTAAGGGCATGTGGGCTCGATTGGGGAGAATTATAGGCACATGGGCTTGATGGAAGGAAAGGGGCACGTCGGCCCAGTTGGGGAAAAGGGGCGCATGGGCCCGGTTGAAGGAAAGTGGCATGCAAGCCCGATTGATGAAAAGGGGCATGTGGGCCCGGTTGAAGAAAAGGGGCATAAGAGCCCGATTGATTAAAAGGGACACATGAGCCCGGTTGGATAAAGGGGGTGCGTGTGCCCGGTTGATGGAAAGGGGCACATGGGCCCAGTTGATGAAAAAAGGCATAAGAGCCCGATTCACAAAAAGAGGCATAAGTGCTTGAAAATGGGGCATAAGGGCCCAATTGAGTGGGATGGGGTGTGGGCCATGGCCTTGAGATTGGCAGATTTTGGACCCATGGGCCTGATTGATGGTTGTAAGAAGGATAAAGAAAGGGCAGTGGCCCTAAGATTGAGGAATTGTGGGCCCATGGGCCCAATCGTTGATTTAGAGGAGAATAAAGAAAGGGTCATGGCCCTAAGATTGATTGATCGTGGGCCCATGGGCTGGATTGTTGCTTAGGAGAAGAATGGGGTAAGGGTCGTGGCTCTAAGATTGATGCTAAGGGATTTGTCTGCCTATTTGGAGGAGGTCTCAGTATCCCTTTGACTATGTTCTTCTGGATGGTTGTCGATTCATTTTCCATTTCACTGACCAATTCTATCTTCTTATTTTTACGTTCAGGGGTCAGTTCTATCTCTCCAACTTTAGGGATCAATTCTAATGATGGCAACATTTGATCTATACCTGGAGAATCCTTGCCTAGTCCTTAACAATCAACTAAATTTGTGATCCCCTCATCTAAGCTCCCTACTGTAGGCTTCTCCTTAGGTTGCTCTATAAAAGGGGGCATGCCTAGTCTAGGGGATTCCGGAAGTATCGAAGGGTTTGGTTCAACCTCCCCTGCTGGCTGACTTGGATTTTGAGAAATAGCAACGATATGCTAAGGGATTTCTCTACCGGGGCAAGAGCAGAAATGGTTGGAGTGATTGATTCCTCTGCCAGGGAAGGAGCTTGAAGGGTCGAAGTGTTTGAATCTTCTACTATAGCAGGAGCAAGAATAGTAGGAGTGATTGATTTCTTTATTGGGGCAAGAGTAATAGAAGAAATGATTGGTTGTTGTGCAACCAACTGAGGAGAATACCTATGCAGTGGGATTGGTTGAGAAGGTGGGGTTTGCTCTTTCGGCTTAGGATGAATGATTGGCCGAGGGACCGTTGGTGAAGTGGGTTGAGGGGCCAAGGCTTGCGTTGCTAGCCGAGGGGTTGTTATTGGAATAGGCTGAGAAGCCAATGGTCGGATGACTGGCTGATGGACCTTAAGAAATGTTGGTGGTGTCGAAGGCTGGGGAGCCGGTTGAAGTAAAGGAGTATTCGCACAAGCAACAAGAGGAGCTTTATTAAGCGTGTTTGATTGTGCCATTGACTCGAGTTGCATGACTGGCTGAGGTTGGGGCATGGGTGGCCTAATCAACTAGCGTCGAGGAGTTGGCTGATGATGATGATCTGGATGGGGTTGGGGAGGGCTCCTAGGTTGGTGCATAGCATCAATGCTCCTCTCGGCCATGGGCCTTAATTCATCAGAATATTGCATTAATTCCACATCTTCTCTTGCTTTCCCAATTATTGAATAGCCTGGCCCATATCATTTCAAGAATTTGGCCTTGACAATTTCGAAAACCCATATCTCTAATTCGTTCAATGAAAAAAACCAATCTAGGGTTGCATCGTCTAAAGATCTCCTAAAAAGAAAGGCAAGGGTCTTTCTATCGTTCTACCATCGATATGATTTGATCAGGAAATCATTGACATGGGTGAAGGGATCACCTAAGCCATTATAGCGATGGTAGGTTGGCATTTGTGATTGGGGGATGTAGATAGTATAGAGGGAAAATTCAATGGTTCTTTTATCCTTGGCAACAGGTAGGGAGGAATTCACCAGGGGGTGTGCACATGGCACCTAGATGGGAGGGAGGTGGGTTGGTGTGCGAGCTGAAGAATGACCCACAATGGGGTGAGTAGGTGAAGTAACATGGCAGGGCTGCCCAGGTGGGGTTTTGGCAAGAGGTTGAACTGTCGAATGGGGAGGTGAGGTAGCTCGGTTGACTTTAGCTAGACCATGATTGACAAGTGTCTTGCCCTTTGCTAGGCTGCACAATTGAGAAGGATTTAAAATAAAGGTGGAGAGATAGACCCTGAAGGAGTTTCTCCTTGTTGAGCGGAGCAGGCTGATGGGTGGGATCTTGAATTTTGGGTTCCCTGATGGCATTAACATGGCCCTCTGGTTGGACCATGGGTTGCTGTAGCATGTAGTGACCCGTCTTGTAGTAGTCCAGCATCCCGACGTGTCTTTCAGACCTTAGCATCATGGGCATCCCGTCGATCTTTCTTCAAAGATGGTTAAAAAAAGAAGGGCAAGTCAAGCACACAATTGAAGATTTTTTTGTTATGTTTTGTTTTGTTTGATTTTTTTGTTTCAATTTGGTTGTTTGGAAAACAAGTTGAACACAAAATTAAGGAGGTTTTTTTTTGTTTTTTTTTTTTCAGTGTTTTGAAAGAAGGAATTTTTTTGGTTTTCAATTGTGGTGAGCAAGTAAGTTATGCAAACAAGTTTTTAAAATGACTACTCGACATTTTTTTTGTGTTGAAACCTTAGATTAGATAGACTGTTAGCAATTGTTCACTCAAGTAGGTATGGTTCCTATTGCTTCAATCTTCAAGACCTAAGGTTATCACACAATCACCATGAGTAGGTAATTGGGTTCTTCGGGTTTTGGGAAAGTGGTAAAACTGGCCCAATCGTGCGGAGAGGAATACTCCACGGATGGGGGCTTACGGAGGTCTTGATGGAAACCACCAAATCAACTAGGAAGGAATATCCCAGAATAGAGGTAAGAATCCACCAAGAAGGTGTTTGGAGGGTGAGGGTGTGTTGGGAGAGACAGCCCCCGCCTCGAATGCCCTACGGATCGGAGCAAGTCCGGTACCCGATGCAAAAGCTAATGCAAAAATGAAAAATAGAGGGTAGGAGGAGAAGAAAAAATCAATATGCAAACATGAAATGAATGAAAGATATTAAATAAAGCAAGTGAATGCAATCAAGACAAGCAATGATAAAATAAAACAAGTAACTAGCAACTAGCAACTAAAAGGTGGTTCGCGCGGGAACTGGCTTGTAATAGAGTGTCCAAGTGGGGACAAATCTGAAGTGGAGATAAAAGGATGGTCCACGTGGGGGACCGACATGAAAGTAAAGTGGCTCACGCGGGAGCTGGGTTTTGAAAAGGTAGGTGGTTCACGCAGGAACCGATTTTTGAAGGAAAAGGGGTGGTTCATGCGGGAACCGGTTTGTTTGATTGAAAAAATGAAAGGAGGGCCACTTGGGGCCACTTTAAAGTGGTTCAAAAGGGTGGTCCACGCGGGGACCGATTTGAAAGTGGGTTGGTTCACACGGGAACCGGTTTAGAAAAGGGGTTGGTTCACGCGGGAACCGGTTTTAATGAAGAAAGGGGTGGTTCACGCGGGAACCGGTGTAAAAGGTGATAAAATAAAAAGAGGGCCACGTGGGGCCAATCTGAAGGTTCTGTAAAGAGGTGGTCCATGCGGGGACCGATTTGAAAATAAGTTGTTTCATGCGGGAACCGAGTTGGAAAAGAAAGGTGGTTCACGCGGGAACCGGTTTATAAAAAGAAAAGAGTGGTTCACACGGAAACTGGGTTGAAATTAAAGACAAGCAAGTCAAGTCCACATGGGGGACAATCTTAAAGAAAGAGTAAATAGAAAGTTTAAAGGTAAATTGACATGAAAAAGGTAAAGGACAAGCCAGTTCGCGCGGGAACCAAATCAGAAAATAACTAGTTGCATGGATCAATCAAGCTAGCACGGTTGAAGACATTGGTTGTCCCACCGTGGTCGCCAAAAAGCTATCGACTCAAAAATTGGGTTCCGGATCAGCACCTCAAGAGAAGAGTAATGATGGAATAGAATAGGGGGAAGGGAGTGAATCGAAAGACACTCGGAAAGTAGTAAAAAGTCCTCACCTCGGTCCCACACTCACATTGATCCCCAAACTTTCATCTCACAGCATCGCTCGAACACCGGAGACGATTCGGGTCATGTGGGAGGAGACTGAGGAATAAATGACTTAATGCATGAGAAGATTGAAGAAGTGGTCACCAGGAGCCGCGGGCTCCGCTTTATGTAATAAAAATAAAAGATGACCGTGTGTACCTTAGCGCAGGAGAGATTGTGTGTAGGTTCAACCTTCTTCTTCTTCGGCCGGCCGATGAAGAAGAGTCTCCAATCGATGCTAGCTTGATGTATTTGTGTAACTAGAATACAATAAGACAAGAAAAAAAGTGAAGAAGGATTAGAACTGAGTGAAGTGTAGTAACTTGTAAAAACAATAACATAAAACGACAATTGGAAACAAACTCACCGGATTCGGGATTAGCCCTAACCCCTTTTTTGTGTATTTAATTATGTAAAAATGATGCAAATGAACGAAAAGATGTTATAAAATAGTAAATAAACTAAATGAAATGAGTTTAGAAGAACTTATGAAGTGTATGGCTTGAGTTGAAGTCAAGTTGGTTGAAAAAGGCCGGTTCGGGTAGCCTTGCACCCTTCTGGGGCGACTTTGGTGCACAAAATATTACGGATGACCCCGATGTCAAAATCAAGTGCTGTTTATTTCTATGGATGGATAACTTAGAGAGGAAGATATCTTCTTTTGATTACTTCTCCGTAATCTATCTTTAGAAGCCTTTAAAAATTCGGAAAGTGGATGGATGTGGAAAACAGAACCTGGATGCGCGCCCTCTGTGCAACAATCGCCACGAACAAACGGAAAGTCAGAATTTAGTGTCACCAGTTGAAAATGAAAGAGAACGAAGAGAGAAACAACTCCTATGTTTAAGACTTTTGCAGAAGGATCCTTGGATTTTCTACATAAGCCGATGAAGTCGGTTGATGCAGAACGCACGGATCGGGCTTCTCCTTCACCTCGGGATCGATCTCTCGACGTCAGATCACCTTTGGACGTCGGGACGGCTTTGGGAAAGAGCTTAGATGACCTTAGGATGAGCTAAGCATGAGGGATTAACCTTGGGTCATTAAGAATGACCCTCAATTTATAGAGTATGAAAACCGGTGCAAAATACGAAAACTGGACCGACCACGCCCCCGCTTTTCAAAGGAGATGAGGGCGCGCAGGGCGCGCAGGGCTTGCCCTCACCTTGGGGGCACGGTCTGCGCGCCCCCCATTTTCAAAGAAACCGGGGGCTCTTTACGCATCTTATTGCTAAAATCCAACGGAACCTTCTGGAAATTGCTAAAAAAGGACTTGACAAACGTAACGCGCCCCCGACCCGGGGGCGCGGTCAAAATAAACGATAATCAACGGCGGAAACCTTCCAAAAATCCAGTTTGGAAGGTGCTAATCGGGGCAATTTATGGTTTATGAAAATGCACCGCGCCCCCTCGTTTCAAGGGAAGTGGGCACGGTGACCGCATCCTCCCATTTCAAAGGGGGCGGGGGCTCGGTACACCCTCTCTCCTACGCGCTCGTTCCGCGGGCAGTAAATTGCAAACGAGATGTCCGATTCGGCTCCCGTTTGTTGCGTTGGAAAGAGAGCCTTCAACCTCACCTCGTCAAGTTGATAAACCAGATGGCATGATTCCCGAGATGTTCGCACAGGGTTTTCTACCGGTTTACCCTCTCGCGGAAAGCCAAAAACCGTGGCGAAGGTCCGAAAGAGCACGGTTCCAGTAGAGGAATCTCGGGATGACTTAAAATGATGACCAAACGAGTTTGGTACGGTCAAAAAATATGAAATCATCAAAAAATCTGAGAATAACTTGGTAAACGTGAACTGAAACTCAGAAAAGCCGTAAAACCCTAAAATCGACCGAAATGGCCGTATGGCCCCGGTTGATAAAATATATGGCTAGGATCGACCCGGACGACTCGAAAAGACCTGGTGATGACCGGAAAGGCCTAACACGTGGTCCATGATAGTCGTGTCAGTACAGATCGAAAAAGCCATAACGAAAGTCGTTATTGACCGACGACTACCGAAATGACTTCTCAAAAACCCTGAATATTATGGAACACTTGCGGGAGTCCCAAGACTTTCAATTAAGAACCATTCAAGGTCAGTCATTGAGCTATCTTCGTGATTTCATAGTTCTCGCGTGGCTCTTGCTTGAAGGTTACGACATTATTCCGAAAATCATCGGTCTATTCCCCAACTCACAAGGGGCTCCATCAATGTCCTTAGCTCATGTCCATGAGGTAATCCGAATCAGATAAACGGTCAAATAATTGATATTGCCAATGGAATAAGAGTCTTAGGCTCCGAATCAGGCCAATTTGGCGTGTCTACACTTAGTGTACCGACTCTATAAGATCTTGTACTCGGAATTGGATCAATTGGAAAACTCCTTTTACAATTATCCTATCTACCCTGGCCAGGGATTTAGAGTACTATCCCATAGGACATTCACTCTCACTTACCGAGAGTGGACGATCCCTTGTTGTCCGCTCAATTACCTCCATTGGGTTTTCCTTGTAGCCGATCCATCGCTATACTGGACCATCTAAATGGTGATCCATAAGTTAATGGTCAAAGCACAAGTTTCACCCAACAAGGTATCTTTGGCGACTCAGGTCAAAGGTCCAACCATGCAACCGTGATGATAGAAAAACCCTAATTGACAATTTGGTAAGATATCATTCAAGTTTTCTAATTCGGTCAGTTTAGTGAACTCATTCAACTAATGAACACCTGTATGTGTATCTTAATGTCTCCACACTAATGACGAATGAGATCGGTCATCCTCATCACATGAGAAGACATCACATACACTAGTCTATCCGGATCCTTGATGTCCCGTTTCAAGTATCCTATGACTAAAAACATTTAGATCAAATACCTCTATATGATCAATCTCATTATCATGATCTCATCATGATTCAATCATCATTTTATTTGATCAAGGACTTCATTATGATATTCGCATCTAACAAGAGCTTATAATGAAAATTTGCCTAATTAATTGAATAAGATATATCTAGAAATGTCGAATCATATCATATATGATTGGCTTGTACGTCATACATTTCTATCAATTTCCCACTTGCACTAAAGCCAATCACCCATCTGGCTGATCTGTATCAGCTCGAGGTGAAGCTCAAACACTCTTTGAGTAACTGCTTTAGTTAGTGGTTCTGCAATGTTGTTAACAGTAGATACTCTATCTTTAATTATATCTTTATAAGATGTAATCTCTCTAATTTTATGGTATCGTCATAGAAGTTCTAAACTTCTGATGAGACATCAGCTCTACCCCTATTATTTTCTCAAAATAATGGTACACTTTCAGAGAAAATTGGGACAATTCCATACCTAAGATGTAGATGAAAATATTCATCTAGACTACTTCTCAAGTAGTGTGCAACCATTATGTAAACTTGTTTACATATGTTGTAGAATTTATAATGTTATATCGCATAGTACTCTTCCAGCTCACTGCACCACCATTATTTTGACTTAATATCAAACTTATTTGATTAGAAGCTTATGTTTGTAAAGCAAAAGACTTCTAGTCTTATCCTCTAGTGTATAGAGATACATTCTTTATGCTTCTCAAGTGCAAATGATATATTTTTAAACTATCCAGTGACTCTCACCTAGATCTTCCTGATAAATGCTCATAACACTTAGAGCATTTATCATATCATGTACGTAGCATCACATCAATGATAGATCCTATGACAAAGGCATAAGCTCTATTAATATGATCCCTTTATCTCTCAAGAAGTCTTCAAAGACATTACTTTAGAGAGATTAACTCCACATCACATAGGTAAGAAACCTATTTTGGAGTTTATCATGTCAAACCCTTTGACTATGGTGACGATGTACATTAATTGGGTATTGCTTTTAGATCTATCTCCATAGACCTCAAAACCCAAATTATGTTTAGAAGATTAATTTGATGGCTAGGCCCACTTATGATAACACACTTACTTCATTCTCAATGAGTAGTGCGTCATCCACATAAAATGTCAAGAAAGTAACAACACTCCCACTTATCTTATTGAATACACTAAGCTCCTCTTCATTCTTAACGAAGTCATAAGATATAATCTCATTAAATCTTATATACGATTTATGGGAAGTTTTATTTCAATCCATAAATGAACTTAATACACACTCTTCTTGGATGTTATTGGGACTTGTTTCCCTATAGTTGTGTCATATACACCTGTTCCTTAAAATACGTTAAGAGGAACACTATCCTAACATCCAATTAGTTTATCTTATAATCATAGTGTGTAACAATCAAAATTCGAATGGATTAATCAATGGAATAGGTAAAAGATCTCATCATAGTCAACTATTTAACTTAGATGATATCCTTTTCAACTATTCTCACATTTGAAGGTCTATACCTTCTAATCCACTCCAATCTATTCTTTAGTGATCCATTTATTTCTTATGGATACTATATCCTCAGGTGAATTTATCAAGTTCTAAACTTGATTAGAATAGATAAAGTTTATATAAGATTTTATTGTCTCTTCCCATTTATGAATCAATATCTTATATTGGTTCTATATAGATCTTAGGATCAATATTTTTATTATCTTATGCCTCATTTCATCCATTAAAGATATGTCCCACGTATCTCTTAGGTTGAATGGACACAAGTAAAGACCTATGAATTGTCCTTGTGTAATTATTAACTAGCACATTAATAGAAGTGTCATTAGGTTGTGGGATTGGAACATCTTCCATATATACCTTGCTCCCACTATCTTTCTTAAGAAAGAACTTTTCCTTTAGAAATATAGTGAGTTGAACAACACATACCCTTGTTCATAAGGGTGGTATATGTAAGGAATCAATACATGACAGCGGAAAAATTTTGATTCCATAAAACCATTATCTTTGCCTTGATCGATGCCAAACGAGTAAAATCGGGAACCGAATATGAAGTAGAACGAGAGTACCTCATGGGATTTATAAAATCCCTCACCATGGATGAAGAGAAGACATTCCTCCTTGCTGAAAACCGTTCAAGTGTCCGGTCTCTAGCGGTATACACACGATCTGCTTCAATAGACGAGTTCTCTCTTCCTTCGGGCCTCTAGAAAACTTCCAGATCCAAGCTTGACCATGGGAGATCACCTTATAGAGGAGAGAGGAGAAAGAGAGGATGCTTGGGACATGCTCTAGCCCTATGGCTTGTTAGGGTTTGGCTTCATAAGCCATTTATATATAGAAGATGAAATTTTTCACAAAAACCCAAAACTTCTATAAAATTGCATCCATGTCCTAATCTTATTGACCAGATCTATTGTGTGTGACCCACTAGGCCCAATAGTCAATTTGTTTGAAGCCTTAATTAATTTAAAAGAACAATTTCTTTAAATTAAATCAAAATCATTATCCGATAATAGTTTTTACGGCTTTCTGATCATAAAGGGTACAAGCCACATCCTATGATCCCAAATGACTTTGGGGAGTTAAATAACATCCATTGAGCCTTTCCATCATCAATTACCACACGGATTTAAATCCTCGTTCATACAATGTCCCGGTCGGTCAGGGGTTCGGCACTGACTGTCAACCCCTAAGTATTCCAACTCTATGAAATCTTGTACTCATGAATGGATCAACTGGAAAATTCCTTTTCCAATTATCCTATCTACCTTGGCCAAGGATTTATAGTACTATCCATAGAACATTCTCTCTCTCCTACCGAGAGTGAACGATCCCCTATTGTCCGCTCAATTGCCTCCACCAGGTTTCCCATATACCCAATCCATTAACTATATAGAATCACAATACTAACTGATCCATCAGTCAATAGTCAAAGTACATAGTATGCCTGGCAAGACATCTTTGGCGACTCAGATCAAAAATCCAACCGTACTATTGAGATGTAAGAATAACCTGATAGACAGTTCGGTAAGATACCGATCAGGTTATCCTAAATTGGTCAGTTCAGTGAACTTATTCCACTAATGAGCACCTGTGTGTGTATCTCAGTGTCCCCACACTGATGACCAATGATATCGGTCATTCTCATCATATGAGAAGACATCACATACACTAGTCTATCCGGATTCTTGATGTCCCATCTCAAGGATCCTATGACTTGGAACATTTAGATCACATACCTCTAGATGATCGATCTCATTATCATGATCTCATCATGATTCAATCATCATTGCATGTGATCAAGGACTTCATTACGATATACGCTTCTAATAAAAGCTAGTAACGAAGTTTTGCCTATTTATTTGAATGAGATATTTCTAGAAATGTCAAATCATATCATATATGATTGGCTTGTAGGGCATACATTTCTATCAATCTCCCACTTGCACTAAAGCCAATCACCCATCTGGCTGATCTCTATCAGCTCAAGGTGAAGCTCAAACACTCTTTGAGTAAGCGCTTGATTAGTGGATCTGTAATGTTATTAACGGAAGATACTCTATCTTTAATTATATCTCTATCAACTGTATTCTCTCTGATTCTATGGTATTGCCATAGAAGTTTGAAACTTCTAATGAGACTTTGGCTCTACCACATTGTTTTCTTAAAACAATGATACACTTTCGGAGAAGGTTGGGACAATCCCATAAGCGAGATGAACATCTTCATCTAGTCAGCTTCTCAAGCAATATACAGTCATTATTCAATCTACTTTAGATTAGTTGTAGAATTAGCAATTTTCTCTTGCATGGAACTCTTCCAGCTCACTGCACCACCATTAGCTTGTCTTATTATTAGACTTATCTGATTAGAAACTTGTGTTCATAAAACTACAAGACTTCAAGTCTTATCCTCCATACATTAGAGACATATCCTTAGTGCTTCTCAAGTACTCAAGGACACATCTCTAAATTATCCTGTGACTCTCACAAGGATTTACTTGATGAATGCTCATAACACTTAGAGCATTAATGAAGTCATGTGCGTAGCATCACAAATGTGATAGGTCCTATTGCAAAAGCATAAGGACTATACTAATGTGATCTCTTTATCTCTTAAGAAGTCTACAAAGACATCTCTTTAAAGATATCAACTCCACATTTCATAGGTAAGAAACCTATCTTGGAGTTTACCATGTCAAACTCTTTGACTATGATTTTTTTTTACGCACATGAATCGGGTAAGGCCAAGAAACCTTTTAGATCTATCTCTATAGATCTTAAAACCTATATTAAGTTTGGAGGATTAATTGATAACTAGGCTCACTAATGATAACATACTTACTTCATTCTTAATGAGTAGTATGTCATACATATATCATGTCAAGAAGATAATAGCACTCCCACTTATCTTATATGAAAACACCAGGCATATCTTCATTCTTACTGAAGTCATAAGATTTAATCTCATTAAACCTTATCTACCATCTATGGGAAGTTTTACTTGAGTCCATAAATGGACCTTATGCACACACTATTTGGATGGTTTGGAACTTGATTCCCAAAGATTGTATCATATACACATGTTTCTCAAAATAACATAGAGAAACACTATCTTAACATCCATTTGACATATCCTATAGTCATAGTGTGTAACAATCAAAATCCGAATGGATTAATTCCATGGCATAGGTAAAAGGTCTTATCATAGTCAACTATTTGACATAAATGATATCCCTTTTAACTATCCTTACTTTGAAGGTCTCTACCTTCTAATATGCTTCAATCTATTCTTCAGTGATCCATTTATACCCTATAGATACTAAATCCTCAGGTGGATCAATCAAGTTTTGAACTTGATTAGAATAGATAGAGTTTATATCGAATTTTATTGTTTCTTCCCATTTTGAATCAATATCTCATATTGCTTCAATATAGATCTTAGGATCATTATCCTTTTATCTTATGTCTTATTTCTTCCAACAAAGATATGTCTCACATATCTCCTAGGTTGATTGGACATAAGAAAAGATCTATGATTTGCCCTTGTGTAAATATAAGCTAGTACCTTAATAAAAGTGTCCATGGATTGTGGGACTAGAATACCTTCCATTTATACCTTTCTCCCACTATCTTTCTAAAGGAGGGACTCTTCCTCTAGAAATATGGAGAGATGAGCAACTCATACCCTTCTCCCTAAGGGAGGCATTAATATCCTTAAATTTTCTTAGGATATCCCACAAGCCAACACTTTATAGTCTTATATTCCAACTTGATAGGGTTATACTTCTTTACCAAGCCAGACATTCTGAAACCTTAACTTGCTTAAGGTCAAGCTTTAATCCCTTTCCATATCTGATATGGAATAATTGGAATATATTTGGAAGGTACCGATTTAAGATCAAGTGCTTATAATGAGTGCTAACCCCTAAATAAACAAAGAAGAATTTTGCAAAGGTTGTCATTATCCATATTATGTCCTACACAATATGGCTTCTCATTTTAGCTACTCAATTAAGCTAAAATGTATAAGAGGTGTCCATCAAAATTAGATTCTACTATCCTTCATTTATGTGTGAATTATTACTTAAGTATCCCCTCTTTAATCTCATCGAAGAGTTCTAATACTCTTTTCATTAATATTTCCTCTTCATTCTTAATCTCAAATAATTTCTCAAAGGTTTTGGATTTGTACTTCATAAAGTACATATGTCCATACCTAGAGAAGTCATCTTTGAAAATTAATGAAGTTGAAATATTATCCTCTAACATTAATAGATATGGGCTAACATGCATCTAGATGCATGAGTTCTATAAACTCATTAGCCCTCTCTCCATGTCTAACAAATGAAGAGTTGGTCATTTTGCTTAATAAGATAAGACTTACATATAGTTAATGATTCCAAATCATTTACCTATATGTTTCTATCCAAATAGTACTCCTTAAGTCTTTTCTTATAAATATGACCGTACTATTAAACAATAGATTGATCAATATCAATCTACTTCACCCAATGAGGATTATTCACACATATTATAAGAGCATACATATCTGATATAAATAAACTTTTTATTATGCTCCTACTGATAAACATTTTACCAGTTATCATTTTCATACCATAGAATAAATCACTATTTATTCAACTAGGAAATGAAAACAATATTATTTTAGAAGGACAATTAAGACAACTCTAGAAGGCTATAGAAAATTTGTATCTCCCACTAGTAATGATGCAACATTTTGTACCATTTCATATGTAGGATAACAATCTTCTTTAAGTCTTCATTTACTTGCTATTATCTACAACTCATTGTAGATATATGATACATATCTGGTATCTCATACTATTATATGCATCCCTATGTATTAATGGCATGGATACATGGAGCTTCTCAAGTTCCACATTTGCATTATGTGCAATACACTTTGCACTTCTTTTTCTACTTACCATCATCATGATAGTAGAGGAATGCTATGTCAAATTTGGGTTATAATATCTTTACTCACTTCTTTGACTTTTAACTATCACCATCTATCTCTATCTAATGATCTTACTTCTTTCTATTGGTCTTACCAATAAGAAGTATTCAAGATGTATTATTCTTCATCGCCTTTAATTAGCTTATCACCATGAGCCATGATGAATATCATATCCATCTATCCATGTTGCCACTACTATTTTTATGTGATAGAGGCTAACATCTGATATACGACAATTAATACATCTTTTCAATAAGATAAGATCTTATCTTCTCTCACATCATTAGATAGTGTAGGAGACACTTACTTCTCAAGTAGGATTGTCAATAGGTCAACTATGAGAACTATTCTCTTAGTTCTAAACCAATGTAAGAAGTGTGAGCCATTAAAATACTTAGCATCTAGCATGCTAGATTAATGGTGGTTTATTATATTCTACAACAGAGATGTAATTATATCAACATTACAGACATTCATTAAAATTAAGATAAGGTCTTTCATCCTAATTTATACTCCCACTAATTTTCGATGAATTTGCATAACCCTCATTATGCAAAGACGAGATATCACGATAACATCCTAGTGGGGACCAAGACCCTACTAACTTTATGGTGTTAACCTTGTGGGAAACACAACAAGTCATCTCATACTTAATAAGTAGGTAACTTTTACTAATTGCAACCCATGCAATTCTTAGTCATTCAGCCTCTAGAGTTATAACATTGTGGGAAACACAACAAGCTATATACTGTAGTTAGGTCAAATCCGCTTGTTACGTTATGAGAATGGATTCTTAACATAGCCCTTGTGGGAAACACAACAAGGCCATGTAATGGTCCACCCCCAAAGTTCGGCAAATGCCTTAGCCATGATCACCAATCCCTTGCTGAATGAGTCTTGTGGGAAACACAACAAACCCATCCAATCTAAGATTGACTCATCAAGACCATAACAACGGAACGCTACGTGAGTCATTCTCAATGTCTCACGTTTATCGACCTAATTAAAATGAAGAGGGATTTTATTTTAGTCTCGTCAACATAGGTGATACATATAAATATTAATATACCTTTGGAATATCATATATTTAAGGTATAAACTGTAGCACACACCACATATCAAATATGCATTAAAACATAGGTGATCATGGACTTAACCCTAAGCATACACCTAAGGCACCCCTATAGGTGCAATTCCTTGCTTCAGAAGCTTGAGTTGGTATGCTCCCACTTCAGAATGGTGCTTCTTCAAGTGGTCCCGCTCTCCATTCTTCCACAAGATGACTTCTAACTATTACAAGCAGCTAAAGGGTACACAGACCCACAAATGTACAACTCATAATAAGAAACCTTGGTTTTAACCAAGGGGAGTACACAAATGGGGAGGAGGTAGAATGTACAATCAGATTGTATAGAGAGAGAGGAGGCACACGCAGGCCCCATTTAATAACATAACCAACTTAATTAACCAAGCAATCAAAAGCAAAGCATATTTAAGTCCATGATCACCTCCAAACACACACCAACACTAATAAGATGAACATAGAGCGCATACGTGATAATTATACGAGATATATCATATATACCATTATAAAATTATATACTATAATTTTGAAATTCCAAATTTCATGCTTGTCGAATTTTCATAAAATAAATAACATGAAATGCACATATAAACAATTTACATGCATAAGACAAGCAATACAAAATTTTTAGATGATTCATGCTTTTCCAAAATTTTTCAGAGCAATAAATTAATTTCCAAATTATAATTCTTCAAAATCACAATTTTCAGAATTTATTTGAACACTAATTTAGTCAATAAATATTTTAAAACAATTTTAAAATCATTTATAAAATGATTCTATGGCAAACAAAGTCCAAAACTATTTAATAGGTTCATAAACATTTTAAAACCTATTAAATAATTTCTCAGAACTTATATAATCATTAATTTCATTAATTTTGATCTTAAAACAATTTAAAAATAAAAATAATAGAATTCAATGACAAAATAGTAAAAGTATATTTAATAAGTCATTAAACACTCTAATAACTCATTAAATAAATTCTACAATTTTCCATATTTTTTCGGGAATTTTCTGGCAGTTTTTCGGATCAAAAAAGAATTTTAAACAATTTAAAATCATTTTCGAATTAAATTAACAGGCGGCGTGTTGCACCAACCACTCGGCGTCGGCCACGGCATCGGTGGGCTCAGCGGGGCTCAGCCACGTACCCCGCGGCTTGCGCCGAAGCGCCGGCGTCCGCGCACCGGCGTGCGCCGCTGCATACCCCCAGGGCTAACGCGGCGCGGCCGCGTACCCCGCCCCGCGCGCTATGCACTCGCCACGTACCCCCCGCAGCCGAGTCCGGATCCAATACGGACTCGTCTCCTCCGCTCGATAAGGGCGGAGGAGTACTGTAGCTCTGCGGAAACCTTAAAAACCGCCCAACTTTCGGGCCTTATTTGGGTTGTCAAACGGAGTCCAAAAAATCCGGAAAAATATGCGTTGGAATCCTTAAAGAATAAGGATTCTATTTATATACGTTTCATCTCATGAAAAATTCTATACAACGTGCAGTTTACGAAGGAAGTTGACACAACCGCAATTAACCCAAATCACAAATTTCTCTCAAATCCGACACCTCCAAGGGCCTTAAGTGTCCAATAACTTATGGAAACTCTAGAAAACTTAATTTCCTATCTTTCTACGTCATTAGACAGATCTGTTTGACTCCAAATAGGTAAGTTCATCAACTCCCCTAATTTCGGCCAGATATTCGAATATGATCATCTTAGCAACTTTCCGAACTCATTCCGGACTCTCCGGATGGCCAAAATTCATGATATTTGCGGCATTGGAAAGATCTCATCCACAAGAATCCAATGAAACTAACCACGCACAGTTTCGTATCTCATACGAACTGTGGTGATCAAATCAAAACTGCACTGTATACAATTTCGGGAAAGCAAAAAATCACATGAAATCAAGCCAATTTCGATTAAACATCGACCAAAGCTTCAACCGGACTCTAATACCACTGTAAGGAATCAATATATGATAGCGGAAAAATTTTGATTCCATAAAACCATTATCTTTGCCTTGATCGATGCCGAACGAGTAAAACCGGGAACCGAATATGAAGTAGAACGAGAGTACATCATGGGATTTCTAAAATCCCTCACCATGGATGAAGAGAAGACATTCCTCCTTGCTGAAAACCGTTCAAGTGTCCGGTCTCTAGCGGTATACACACGATCTGCTTCAATAGACGAGTTCTCTCTTCCTTCGGGCCTCTAGAAACCTTCCAGATCCAAGCTTGACCATGGGAGATCACCTTCTAGAGGAGAGAGAAGAAAGAGAGGATGCTTGGGATGTGCTCCAGCCTTGTGGCTTGTTAGGTTCTGGCTTCATAAGCCATTTATATATAGAAGATGGAATTTTTCACAAAAACCCAAAACTTCTATAAAATTGCATCCATGCCCTCATCTTATTGACCAGATCTATTGTGTGTGACCCACTAGGCCCAATAGTCAATTTGGTTGAAGCCTTAATTAATTTAAAAGAATAATTCATTTAAATTAAATCAAAACCATTATCCGATAATAGTTTTTACAGCTTTCTGATCATAAAGGGTACAAGCCACATCCTATGATCCCAAATGACTTTGGGGAGTTAAATAACATCTATTGAGCATTTCCATCATCAATTACCACACAGATTTAAATCCTCGTTCATACAATGTCCCGGTCGGTCAGGGGTTCGGCATTGACTGTCAACCCCTAAGTATTCCAACTCTATGAAATCTTGTACTCATGAATGGATCAACTGGAAAACTGCTTTTCCAATTATTTTATCTACCATGGCCAAGTATTTAGAGTACTATCCATAGGACATTCTCTCTCTCCTACCGAGAGTGAACGATCCCCTATTGTTCGCTAAATTGCCTCCACCAGGTTTCTCATATACCCGATCCATTAACTATATAGTATCACAATACTAACTGATCCATCAGTCAATAGTCAAAGTACATAGTACGCCTGGCAAGACATCTTTGGCGACTCAGGTAAAAGATCCAACTGTGCTATTGAGATGTAAGAATAACCTGATAGACAGTTCGGTAAGATACCGATCAGGTTATCCTAAATTGGTCAGTTCAGTGAACTCATTCCACTAATGAGCACCTGTGTGTGTATCTCAGTGTCCCCACACTGATGACCAATGAGATCGGTCATTCTCATCATATGAGAAGACATCACACACACTAGCATCACACACACTAGTCTATCCGCATTCTTGATGTCCCATCTCAAGGATCCTATGACTAGGAACATTTAGATCACATACCTCTAGATGATCGATCTCATTATCATGATCTCATCATGATTCAATCATCATTGCATGTGATCAAGGACTTCATTACGATATACGCTTCTAATAAAAGCTAGTAACGAAGTTTTGTCTATTTAATTGAATGAGATATTTCTAGAAATGTCGAATCATATCATATATGATTGGCTTGTAGGGCATACATTTCTATCAATTATCTTCCCTGAATGTTTACCTGATTGAGAAGAAGCCGGCTGACGTCGCGTTGTGGCCGGATGTAGGATGTCGTGCCGGTGGCAGTGGCACAGACGATTCGATCTCCGACCATGGTCCTGTGTAGTGTAGACATGCCAAATTATATGAAATAAACATACACATATAAACTATTTAGAACATTCATGAATTTCCAATATTGTGCAAAGTTAGAATTAATTTTACAATTTATATTATGTAAAATCTTATTTTACAGAATTAATTAAGACATTAAATATTTAAATTAAACCATTAAAAAAAATTTAAAGTTTAATCATGAGTGAATCTATGTAAATAGAGCTTAATATCATCTAACATGTCATTAAACACTTTAAAATATGTTAAATAATATTATAAATTTTTTTCATAAATTTTCTAATTTTTTTTGACAATTTTTCAAATTTTTCTATGATTTTAACAATTTAAAATCATAAAATTTAATGAGTGGTGCAATGCACCATGCTGTTTGGCGCATTTTTCCACGCCCACGTGCGCCACCATCTATAGGCACGTGCGTCGACCGCCTTTCCCAACAACCACGTTAAGCACTGTTAATCCGGGAGGATAAGTCACCCCTTAACACGGACATATCTCTATATCCCGAGCTTAGAAGAATCCAAAAAAATATGCGTTAGAATACTAATCGAATAAAGATTCTAAAAAAATTGTCCTAATATCCAGTAAAAATCTAAATCAACCATAAAATGAGGAATAAGAGGCGGTGGTCACCGAGATTCCGTAGCAAAAATCACTATTTTTCAACGAAGATAACTCCTTATCCCGGAAGCCAAATATTCTCCAAAAATACAATTTAGAATCCTCATCAAATGAAGTTTCCAAATATGTATATATCTCTTCAGAGAAGAATTCTTTAACATTGGAAAAATAGAGAGAAACAGGTCGGCGCCGTCAGACTTCACAGAACCCTAGTTTGCCAGAAAAATAAAAAATTATTTCCCTTCGACGCCGTTGAAAGATGGATATCAAGAGAAAAGGTTAGTTAATCATATTATCCATCTCCTAAACCTTTTACAAGCCTCAATTTCATATGTGGACGGAGATTTCACAAAATCCCCATATCCGGGTAACGGTTCGGGCATGACAAAAATTCCAACTTTTGGAGCTTCTCCCGAACTCTACAGAGATCAAAACTTCGAACGGTTTATGAAGTTGGAAAGCCCTATATCACGAGATTCTATATAAGCTAACCAATCTATTATATGAGTCATACACAGATTATGGTGGCCTCATCAAAACAGATGTTTGCACAGATTCGTGAACACATAATTAACATAAATAATGTTGATTCGACGTCGGTTTCGACTGAGACATGAACTTGGATCTAATACCACTGTAAGGAATCGTTCATAAATATTTGATGCAGCGGAAGCGATGATTCCTATCGGTTCCTTTAGAATCTGTCTCAATCGGAACCGAATGACAAAAACTGAAAATCGATCAAATCGGATTCGAATATACCTGATAGGGATTCATATAATCCCATGGAGAGGAAGGAGATGAACTTTTTAGGTTCTTCAAACCGTTCAAATGTACGGTCTCCAGCAGTATCCACATGAAATTCATCCACAACAGGTTCTCCCTTCGCACCGGCCTTGAGAACTCTTTCCGAACGGAGCTCCATCGACCATGGACACCTACTAGAGAGAGGAGGAGGTAGGGAGGAGGCTAGGGACGTGGTTTTCACCATTGGCTTGATAGGGTTTGTCTGAAACCATTAGTATTTATAAGGAATTATGGATTTTTTCATAAAATCTCAAAATCTCCATAAATTATGCCATTGCCCCTATACTTGTGGATAATTCCTATTGTGTGTGAACCATTAGGCCCAATAGCCTATTTGATTGAGACTTAAATAAAATAGAATAATTTTATTTAATTTAATTAAATCTATTATTCGATAACATATTAATCGACCTACCGATCATGAAGGGTACAAGTCACATCCCATGATCCCAAATGGCTATGGAGTAATAACATCTCCTTTGAGTCTTTCCATCATCAGTTACCTCATGGATGTAAACTCTCATCCATCCAATGTCCCAGTCGGAAAGGAATACGACATCGACTGTCAACTCCTTAGTGTACCGACTCTATAAGATCTTGTACTCAGAATTGGATCAATTGGAAAGTCCTTTTCCAATTATCCTATCTACCCTGGCTAGGGATTTAGAGTACTATCCCATAGGACAGTCACTCTCACTTACCGAGAGTGGACGATCCCTTGTTGTCCGCTCAATTATCTCCATCGGGTTTTCCTTGTACCCGATCCATCGCTATACTGGACCATCTAAATGGTGATCCATAAGTCAATGGTCAAAGCACAAGTTCCACCCAACAAGGTATCTTTGACGACTCAGGTCAAATATCCAACCATGCAACCATAATGATAGAAAAACCCTAATTGACAGTTCGGTAAGATACTATTCAAGATTTCTAATTCGGTCAGTTCAGTGAACTCATTCAACTAATTAGCACCTGTATGTGTATCTCAGTGTCTCCACACTAATGACGAATGAGATCGGTCATCCTCATCACATGAGAAGACATACACTAGTCTATCCGGATCCTTGATGTCCCGTCTCAAGTATCCTATGACTAGGAACATTTAGCTCAAATACCTCTAGATGATCAATCTTATTATCATGATCTCATCATGATTTAATCATCATTGTATTTGATCAAGGACTTCATTATGATATTGGCATCTAATAAGAGTTTATAATGAAGATTTGCCTAATTAATTGAATAAGATATATCTAGAAATGTCGAATCATATCATATATGATTGGCTTGTAGGGCATACATTTCTATCAAACCCCCCACAAGAGGCGCTGCCCCGTTGACCCCCGCGACCTGACAGCACAGGTCGATTCGCGACTACTCTATGCTCCCCCCATTTAATAATATTATAACAATATTTTACCATCACTTATACTATCGCACATATATAAATTTTATAATCATAAATGTGTTATATACTTAAATTTTATAAAAATCTATTTAGCTCTCTTCTCTTTCACACACACATCATATTTACTTATATACATAGATAAAACACTCATATTCATTTATAACATAAAAATATAATTATATTTATGCTTATTTTTATGTATAACAACCTCCTGACTCAGCCTTCCTTGAATACCGCCTTGACTGCCTAGGCGACGCTTAAGCGGCCACCTTGTCACCTAAGCGGAATTGGTACCCTTCAACACCTTGGGTGTCTTGTCGCCTTGATAACTATGGATGAACCACTTGTCGACTCTGAAAATTCGACGGGGTCCTCTCCTTTTCAGGGAAGTCCGTGAACCCAGATCGTCACCTCAAGAGGGGATGAGAAAATAAAGGAATAAAACATCGGAAAGCAACTCTCACCTCGGTCCCACACTCACATTGATCCCCGAACTTTCATCCCTTGGCGTCGCTTGATCACCAAAGAGACGGTTCGGGTCATGTGGGAGGAGGGTGAGAATCAATAAACGTGGTCGTCAGGAACCGTGGGTTCCGATTTATAGAATTAAAATGATCGTGTGTACCTTAGCGTGAAGAATGTGGGTTAAAGCTTCTCCTTCTTCGGCCGGCCGATGAAGAAGAGTCCTCAATGCGGTGGGTGCTTGATATTCTGTGCAACTAGACAAATAAACAAGTGAAAGATACTATTATAACTAGACAAAGTGGAGTATATGTAAAGAGAATAACATAAAAACACACAATTGACTAGAAACTGACCGGATTCGGGTTATCTCTAACCGTTTTTTTTTATTTTCGGAATAACAGAGTAAAAGTAATGCAAAAAAATGTAAAAAAAAATGATAGGATGATGGAGAATCACTAAATAAAGAGATAGGAAAAAGAACTGAAAGATTCTGAGTTGAATAGAGAAAGATATAGCCAAATCTGTGTTGTCGATAAAGCCGAGCAGCAGTCCAGGATCTGCCAGGTGCGACTTTGCTTCTGCGCTCGTCACGACCAGCCCTGACCTTGGAATCAAGTGCCGTCGATTGCAAACTCAATAAGTCTTAGAGAGGAAGAACTTTGATGAAGAGATCACTGGCAGAAGACGTCCACACACTGTTGTAGAGGCCGAAGAAGAGAGACTTGGCAGATCACCTGCAGAACAGCCTTCCTCTCTCTTGAACCGACTTTTCTCTCTCTAAAAACTCGAAATTATCTCTCTAAAAATCACAAAATCGATGCAGGAGGGTGGTTGGACGTATTGAGATGCCTGGGGGGTCGTGTTCATGCCTCTGGAATGACCAGAATCAGAGTCCATTTATAGGAGAACGAGTAGTGCGATCGGAGCTAAAAAATAGGGCTCATTGCGCCCCACCCCTGGGTGCATGCGCCCCACTGAAGGGCGCATGCGCCCCCCAGTGGGGGCGCATGGGCACAAACCCCGAGAAAAGAGGGCTTATCCGGTCGGCGGTTCAGTGGTAGAGTCCCGGTGAAAAACTAGGTCCCTTGTGCCTCAAAGGTGGGGTGCATGTGCCCTCAAGTGAGGGCACAAGGTCACGTGCCTCATTGGTAGGGCACATGGCCATGTGCCCTGGGTCCCGGGCGCATGTGACCAGGAACCCGGGCGCATGGGACTGGTTTCGCGCGTCCTTCTTCCGGAAGCCATTACGAACACTCCCGCACTCGGAATTCGACGCCGTTTGTTGCGTTGGAAAGATAACAGGCCGAAGAAGCTTTATATAGCATAGGATCAGCCATAACACCCTCCAAAACTTCAGAATTTTGTCCGTAAGTTAGGGTAGTGAACAGAAAGTCCGATACTGGTCAAAATGACTTCGACGGCAAACCGAAAAGGCACGGAATGCAACAAAACTTGTCCGGAGTGTGAATATGACCATAAACTTCAATGCATGATAAGTAGGCATTGGTCATTTATCCAATTTCCTTGTTCACACGATTTACGTGCAGCTTTCGCTCAGAAATTACAGCTTTTTGCGGAAAACATCGGAAAACATCCGATTTCATTCGGCGAAGTTCCAAATCAACTTAAAAGGACACGGCATCATCATATGATCAATCATGCGTGTTACCCTATAAAACATGAGTTTAATGCTCTGAATTAGGCGAATTTGGCGTGTCTACAGCTTGCCTCGCCTTGATGTCGGCTTTGTAAGGGAGTGGCATGTAATGAAGCGGAGTGATTCGTAGTGAACTGTAATGGAATGCAAGTGAATGTAGATGAATGTAGCGGAATGGAATGGTGGTGGACTGAAAAGGTGGCATCAAGGTGTAGATATAGACACGCTCATCTACCTGATCCAACAATATGAATCTCACTAAGTATTCTAGATCGCTTTCATGTTCTATCAAAACCTCATATAATTGACTGGTAAAAGACATGTCCTTGGCACGAGAGATGAAAAAGTAAATGTTAAAGGATAAAAGGATGTAGCCAACCCTCAGCGTGGTGAGGAGTCCTCGAATTCGTAGGTTCATCATCAGCCAGCAACCCGAACTTTGCGGTGTTCTTGTACTGTGTTGGGCTAAAGTTTGTAAAATAGAAGTTGATCTTAAAATGAAAAGAATACCAATCCATCATATTTGGAATCTCAAGTTCATTCAAGTTTCACCAAAATACTCAGTTTAATTCTGAGTGGAAGAACCTCAAGTTCTAAAAGGGTTCGTTTAAGCATAGCAAAATTGCTCGGGTATCGTGAAAACTATGAATCACGCTCTAGCAGAAAACTCGATATTCGGAAAACGACAAGACAGATTTAAGCCATAGTGAGATTGCAAGATAATGGTGAGACTAACATAGAATGATGGGAAAGAAGAAACAATGGCATGACCAATTGCCACGGTGGGTAAAATAAAAGACACTTTGGGATAAAAGAAATGATAGAATAAAACATGGTGGAACAAAAAGAAAGGAATAAAACATGAAGGGATAAAAGAAAGAATAAAACATGATGAAATAAAAGAAAGAGAAAACATAATGAAATAGAATTGGTAATGATGAAGAAAGAAAAGGAGATGGCTGTGAACACATAGAAAATCATGTAGAAAATAGTTGAAGAAATAGATTGTCTATTGGAGGTCAAGACACCCGATTAGGAACCATCATCCCTCCAATGTTCAATTTTGTCTTATCCGTGAGTGTGAAGAAATGACCAAGCCGTCGTAGATTTTGTTGAAGGGGACCTCGGGCCCAGTCATCTTCACTCTCAAGGTCTTCAACATTAATGCATATAATATATATAAAATGGACCTAACATAACTAGGTGACAGATAGTAAGAGTGATGTGAAGTGCAAAAATGAAGTGATGGTGGTGATGTGATGTGAGATTGATGAGAAACTGAGGCTGAAATCTTCAGGTAAGCTGCATCGACCGCCTGATTCATCAGCATCTCTGATCCAATCTTTGTCTTGTCTTCTGACGGAATACAACACCATGAGAATGTTCAGCTAGGTGGTGCTTCCTTTCTTTTCGCCGCAAGGTTGGCATGACGTTTTCTTGGGGAACACTGATCTCATCAATTCACCTGTTAGGACTAAAAAGGTTGCCTGCACATTTTTTGTTAGTACCCAACAGATAGAATTGTCATATGAATTAGATTGTTCATGAAATGATCAATTGAAGATTTTACTATTAGAACCATCATTTGTAGGTTAAAACAAAGTTTTTGATGATGGTTCCTTTAGCAAAAAGGTCATTTTTAACATTATAGATAATTTCTGAATTTTTGAGATTTTTTTGAATTTTTCAAATTTTTTGTCCATGTGCCCCCGATCGGGGGCACCTGGCCATGCGCCCTGGGGTGGGGCACCTGCCCATGTGCCCCCAGATGAGGGCACATGCACCCTGAGGCCAATTTTTTTTTTTCATAAAAAATTGTACATGATTGCCCTTCTCTTTTTGCTTCTTCAGCTTCTGCAAACACTTAATGAAAATGATTAAATTTTTATCATTACTCATCCCTTTGCCTGCATGTCATATGCCTTGATTTTGAGTCAAAGGGAGGAGCCTTCTTAACAAGGTGGAATAAAACAAATGACTTAAAATGAAATGGGGGGTTGAGAGAACTTACCTGTTATGGTGTGAATCCTCTCCTCTCCTGTAGTGAAATGCCTGAAACACTTGACAGAAGGAGAATAGATCTTCATCAGGACTCATCCCTTTGCCCATTATGGTCAACTTTGACATAGGTCAAGGGGAAGAGCCTTCTTAACAAGGTAATTAAAGTAAAAATGGATATGCAATGCAGAAATGAAAATATGCATGACAATCAAATAAGCATGGATGCAACTAAGGCAATGATCATGACTAAGCAATTTTTTTTTTTGGTTTTCTTAGAAATATCATTTTTTGTGGATTTTTGAAAATATTCAACTTTTCTTTTTTTTTATTTTTGAACTATGCAAAAAAAATTTGGATTTTCTTGAAAACAATCATTTGGATTTTCAAAAGTATTCAATTTTTTTTGGATTTTTTAAATGTGTTTTTTTTTGAATTTTTGAAATATTCAAAATTTTTTTTGGGTTATTGAAATATTCAATTTTTTGGGTTTTTGAAATATGTATATTTTTTTTTGGGTTTTTGAAACATGCATTTTTTTGGTTTTTGAAATATGCATTTTTTTGGGTTTTTAAAATATGCATTTTTTGGGTTTTTGAAATATGCAATTTTTTTGTGTGGAGAAAATGCTGGTATTTGAGATAATTCATCGGTCTTTGGGGTTTGTCAAGCCTCAAGTGGTAGATGCCACGTGCAAAAATAAAGTTCCCTACCTAGAATCCTTCTCACCTTCTTCCTTTGATCGGCTTGGGTTCCACCTGGATTTGGTCGGTTTACCCTACCCAAGGGGTTTAAGGAGGAAGAGTATAGAGGAAGTCCTTGATAGGGTTCGAAGATGTTGAGAGGGATTTCTCTACTCTCACTCAAATTACCCATTGGGATTCGTCCTCTTTGGGTTTTTCTTTCTTTTTTTTGCTCTTTTCTATGTGGCACATATTTGGACAGGTTTTTGACCCGTGGGGACATTGCCCATCTTTTACTGCCATTTGCCTTGACTATCATTCTGGGTACTCATTCAGACAGGTTGATCATTTTTTTTCTAACCTGAGGGGTTCATTGCCCATCTTTTGGCACCCTTTTGCACCCTCTGAGACGGCCTCCTACTAGGGTGGCGAGTGTTTTCGATACTACCCCTCTCTAATCTTCTCTCCCTATCTTGGACCGAGTAGAAGAGAATAGGGTAAGGGTACTCCTTCCATTTCTAGATTTCTGCCTTGCCTTTCGCAAGTGTCGGGTTGTCTGGATTCTAGGATCGGGAAGTGTTGTGTGTGTAGGATGGTACCTACCCTTGACTTCTCACGAACAACTTAGGATCGATGACTTGAGGTTATACCAGTGGTTTCTCCATTTTTTATGGAAAGTACTTTTTGAGGTAAACTCCATTCCAAGGATGATTCAATTTTTCTCCATCTGCATTAGTCAATTCATATGCATTACCTGGATACTTTTCAGTGATTACAAAAGGCCCTTCCCAGTTAGGTTGCAACTTGGAGCGGGGACCCCCTGGCTTAACGAATATGCGTTTGACTACCATCTCACCGATTTCGAACTTTCTCTCGACCACCCTCTTTTGATAAAACCTTTTGAGTCTATTCTGATAAGTCCGGGCATGCTCGGCGGCGGCTAGCCTTCTTTCATCCAAGAGTTCAAGCTGTGCAAGGAGAGATTCTCGTCTCTCATCAACAAGAATATCCTTGTCGAGCTAAACTCGGAGAGATGGAAGTAATACTTCGTAAGGGACCACTTCTTTCATCCCATATGCCAAAGCATACGGGGTTTGTCCAGTGGGAGTCCTTACAGAAGTACGATAAGCCTATAGAGCATCTACAAGCTTATCAGGCCAGTCGGCAAATTTGCTAGACTTACAAGATTTCTTGATGATTTTGATTAAGGTTTTATTGGTGGCTTCTGCTTGACCATTACCTTGAGGATAGTATGGTGATGAATGATGCAATGAAATGTAATACCTGCTGCAAAGATCGCGCAGATCTTGAGAAAGAAATTGTGGCCCATTATCGGTGACGATGTCGCTGGGGATCCCGAACCTTGCCAGGATGTTGCGTTTGATGAAGGAGCAGACTGTTGACGCTTTAATCTCCACGAATGCTTCCGCTTCAGCCCACTTTGTGAAGTACTCCGTTGCCGTCAGAATGAATGATTTTGAGCGCATTTCGGAGTTGAGGTCACTCAAGGGGCCAATGATATCAAAAGCCCACATGGCGAAAGGCCATGGTGCATGAATTGGATGAAGGGAAGATGCGGGAAAGTGAATCTTGTCGGCATGGAGTTGACATGAATGACAATGCCGGACAAAGATGGAGCAGTCTTCTTCTAGAGTTGGCCAATAATACCCTTGTCGGATGATTTTCTTAGCAAGGGCTTGGGCATTCACATGACCACCACAAACTCCAGAATGTGCTTCCTTCAGCACCAACTCAGCTTCTTCTTCATCAAGACATCTGAGTAAGATTCCACTTAGGCTTCTCTTGTAGAGCACTCCTCCTAGGATTGTATACCTCTGGGATACTCTTTTGATTGCCTTCTTTTCTTTGGTGGTTGATCCAGGTGGATATGACTGATCTTGGCAATACCTCGCAATCTCGTCATACCAAGGTCTCTCACCTTCTTTTAATTCTTCCAACTCAATCAGGGAGATTTCTTCTTTATGTTGCAAGTATTCTTTTCTATTGAATCTTTCCTTAACCTTCAGAAAATGTCCATCCTCAATTGTCAGAATTGTCCTCTTACAAATGTGGATAGTCCGCACTTGCCTGCCTAGCGGGACAGATAGAGATGAAGCCAGTGAAGCTAAGGGATCGGCGAGGATATTCTGAGAACGGGGAACATGGATAAAGGTGAGTTTGAAGAATAGCTTGATGTAGCAGGTGGTGAGCTCCTGGTAGGGTTTGAGGTTTGGATGAGAAGTTCGGTACTTGGATAGGACCTGGCGTAGGATCAATTGACTATCACCTATCACCCTCAATTCGGTGGCACCATGGAAATGAGCGGCCTCCAGCCCGGCCAGCAAGGCTTCATACTCAGCTATGTTGTTGGTTGCTAGAAAGTTAAGCTGAAAAGCCTGTGGAATGGTGACACATTCAGGTGACAGAAGGACAATACCTATCCCTCTACCATGAGAGTTCAGAGCCCCGTCAAAATATAATGTCCAAAGATTGGAAGATCGGACTGACATTAGTTCGTCATCCGGGAACTCCGACCGGACTGGGTCAAAGACGGGTATGGGATGATGGGCAAGGTGTTCAGCAATAGCATAACCCTTAACTGCCTTCTGTGGGACATAAGTGATATCAAATTGGGATAGGAAACACTGCCATCGCCCTAACCGATCAGTCAAAACCGTACACATTTCTATGCCAATTGTGGCAGATATCTGTTTGGAACTCCTTTACCTCTGACTTTTCTATTTCCTAACCTAACTTTACCTACTAAAGATAAAGCTGGAAAGGTGGTATTTACAGTGGAGGGAGGATCGAGCAAATCGATCAATGATTCAGAAAAGAGGGATCCCTGATTGGGAGCACCCTCTGGGATGAGTAGAGACGTCTCCTCGATGGAAATGTGAGTTTCAGAGAAGATGTTTTGGAAATTTCAAGTAAAAAGATAGAATGGGTCAGCATGACTCAGGACTTGCTGGAAACTGACTGAATTACCAGAGAGAAAAACTTAAGAATAAAAGGGAAAAAGGGGCTCGTGGGCCCAATGGTAACAGAAAGTGGACACATGGGTCCAAAACTGATGATAAAAGTAAATGGGTACGTGGACCCGATCTTAGAAATAAATGGGCATGTGAGCCCATGTTGGGAAAAGCCCTCAATTCTGAAGTTGATGAGGGAAGCAAATGGGCAAGCTGGCCCAATAAGAGTGGAAGGTTGAAGAGCGCACATGGGCCCAAAGAGGGTAAGTGAGCCCTGAAGCCCATCCAAAAGATCTAGAAATAAAGGTACGAGGTTCAAACATGACATTGTTGTATTTGGGCCTCGTGGAATGGTTTTGACTTGGGTGGTCTGATTAACTAGATGATCCAAGATTGGTCTGCCCTTGGGTGGTTCTTGATACTCTTCCCCACTCGAGAACAGACGAGTCAAAGATAAGCACATGTCTTCCAAGTCTTCTTCTTCTTCATCTGGAGCCTTTCTTCTCTTGACAGCTATCACTGAACTTTTGCCATCTTTAGCCATCATCATGGTCTTCCCTTTGATAAAGAAGGTGTGGAGTCCCATGGCATATCCTGGCTAGAAGATCCTCCTTGGGATAGAACCCTCTTTATATCCCAACCCCTGCCTGCGTGGCCTTTTCACATTTTCAATTGGCTGAGTGATCCCTTGAAGATCCTTGCCTAAACCTCTTCCAGGATGATAGCCCAATTTTATCATCATTCGCTATCCCAGTGTGTCTGGTAGAGAGGCGGTCATGCATCTGACTTCTGGCAATTCTCCCACTGAGATCTGGGGTTGTATTGACAAACCTAGGGGTAAAGAAGCATCGTTCAGCTCGTCCCTTGTAGGCATGCTAGTCACCTTGATCACCTGTCCTTTAAAGGGAAATTTTATGCACTGGTGGTTTGTTGAAGCCACAGCTCCTATTGCCTCCAAGTATGGCCTCCCAAGTATAGCCCGAAACGTTGGATCTAATTCTAGAACATGAAAATCTGTTGTGACCGTACATGGTCCAAGTTTAACTTCTAGAGTGACCACCCCATGTGCAGACTTCTTGTAGTTATCGTAGGCCATCACCATGGCACAGGATGGCTTGATTTCTTGCTCAGAAATGCCACACAACTGCAAAGTTTCTGGCGGCATAACATTGATAGAAGCTCCAATGTCAACCAAACATGATTTTACTTCGACATTGTAGATGATAGCAGCCACATGCAAAGCATATCTCCTAAAGTTTGGATCTGCTAATTCTTCCTGAGAGAAAGTGAGTGTTGGGTGCTCACTTCTAGGGGCTAACACTGTAGTGATCTTCTCAGGTGGGAGATCTACATTCACCATGACCCTTTGCAAGTACTGCTGTAGAATCTCCTGGTGCACCTTTGATCTTTTGATCAACTCAAGTATGGAAATACGGGCCGGTGTTTTATCTAAATGCTTTAACAGATCATAGGTTGTGCCTGGCAATGGTTCTTCTACTTGTTCCTCCTCCACTGACTCTTGTGGTTGAGTTCCGGCTTGGGGAAAGAGCCGCTGGAACATCCTCCCACTCCAAAGCACCGGGGCTATTTGGCGGTCGGGTAGAGGTGACGGGTTAACTGGGGTGGGTTCTGGTGGAATAGGTGGTGTAGGTGCAGGTATGATAGGTAATGGGATTGATGGTTCTGGGATGATGGGGTTAGTTGGTAGAGGGGTAGGATTTGGAGGTGGTAGTGATGGTGATACCGGTGGCCTGTTAAGAAGAGGCCGGGGTGCAGAAGTGGTTGATGAGTTTAATGAAGATTGTGATTGAATGATAGGTTGGGGTTTTGGAGTGGCAGAGCTCGTAGGCTGGGGGTTCAGGTTTGGTGGTGATTGTGGTGGTCGGATGATCAAGGGCCGGTGTGTAGCAATGGTTGAAGGAGGTGTAGTTAGAGAGGGGGCTGGCCTAATGATGGGCCAGCGAGAAGAAGTGGCGGCTAGTGGTTGGGTTATTGAGCTTTGTGGTAGTTGTGGAGTAGAAGGTGCACGGATTGTTTGTCTAGCAGGGTTCCTAGCAGGAGGCCTAGCCGGGTTGACAGGCATGGTTGTATTATGGCTTTCTAGTTGCCAACCTTGAGCACGAACAGCATCTCCCTGGGCAATGGAGTGTACTAGACCAATTCCTGGGTTTGGATGTGCTGGTGCCGGTGTTGGAGCGGGAGCATGTAATGGGAGTGGATTCTGAACAATCCCCAAGCCAGGTTGTTGTTGAGGTTGAGCCGGTGGACGCTGCCGTTGATGTTGCTGCCTAGCCTTCATAGCTTGTATGCATTCCCCCATATGGACCCAATCAATGTTGCCTTGGTCATTCAGATCATGGATGTAATCCTTGAATTGAAAGCACACTTCTACAGTGTGACCAGGGCACCGGTGGTAAGCACAGTATCGGGACATATCTACATTTGTTGGCCAAACCTCTCTTTCCTTGGGCAATTCCAACTGTTTCTCCACCGTGAGTACATTGAAGATGTCGGTCAAGGAGTAAGGGAGTTGCTGGTAGTTCTCTCTCCTAGGACCTCCCCTTCATGGTGCCTGATTGGGTGGTGGTGGTGCCCTATTGTAGGTAGGTTGACGAGGTTGCTGGGGTTGTGCTACTGGTTGTGGGGGTTGTTGTGGTTGTCGTGGTTGTGGTGGCCTAACCTGTTGCTGATGGGGGTAATAGGAAGGGTTCTGTGGTGGGTTTCTGAACTGGTTTTGACGGTTCCCTCCCTGGTTCCCTACAATGTTTAGAGCTTCGTTGTTGACCACTCCCTCGGTTGTAGGACCAACTGGTGCAGAGGGGGTTTTCCTGAAGTTTCTAAGTTTAGGATTGAAAGGGTTTATCATGGTGGCATCCTTGAAGTGGGCTTGCAAGTATCGGGCACTGTCATAGAGGTCATTCATTGTGGTAGGACGGAGCATGATCAAGACATTCCTCAAGGCAGGTGTAGTGTTGCCAATGAGCATCTTCACTTGTTCCCCTTCAGAAATCACATCTGTCAATTTTTCTGCCATTCCCCTCCAGCGATCAGCAAACTTTATGAAGTCCTCTTCGGGCTTCATCTTCTCAGCAATCAAATCTGTAATGGAGCATGCTGGTGCCACCCGGTCTCTGTATCTCTGCAAGAATTTTGTCTTGACAATGTCGAAGTCTCCTGCCTCAAAGGAGTCGAGTGAGTAGAACCATTCCAATGCAGACCCTTCTAATGATCGACAGAACAAGAAGGCAAGAACCCTACGATCATCTTTCCAGAACGAGGACTCATAAAGAAAATCTTTTAGATGAAGAAAAGGATTGCCAGTACCATTGTAGCGGCGATAAACTGGTAGCTCAGAAGGTGGCAGGTGTAAGACTGGCAGAGAAGGAATGGAGATTTCAGGAACTAACTTGGAGTCCAGGCGACATCTCAGCTCTTCATAACGTTCATTCATCTGGGTGAGCTGATCCATGATTGCCCTGGTGAGAGCAGGTTCTTGGTTTACTGGTTGGGGTATGTGGTTAGAGACATGATTTTGGAATTGAGGAGCATGACTTGAAGATTGTCCCATGACTTGATGGGCTGGGTGAGCAACATGGTTAAAATAAGATGGTTGAAAAAATGAGGGTTGGACCACAGATGGTTGAACTATAGAGGGTTGAACTGCAGATGGTTGTGCTAGTGCCAATGATGGTTGAATCATAGATTGTTGAACAACAGGTAGTTGAACAAAGGGTGATTGAATGAGTGGTGGTCGAACCAAAGGACGAGGAGATAAGGCAACTTGATTGGTTTCAGCCTGATCTGAAGCAACTTTGCCCTTCACCATGGATTGTATACGGGCATAGGTTTCTGGGTCAGTATAGAGAGACAACTCCTTAAAGAGTTGTTCAACATCACGAGGAGCAGATGGTTGAGGGACCTCTTGCGCTTCTGACTCAAACAATGGATTAACACGACCATCTGACGGATCTGGTTGATGACCCATCTCGTGCTCTCGATGTTCAGCTTGTTCCGCCATTCCAACGTGCCTTCCAGACCTTAGTTGCATTGAACTTCAAGGAACAAACAAGTTGACAAAGTAAACAAAGAACTTTTTTTTGGTTTTTTTAGTATTTTGCAAAAAGTTAGAGGTTTGAATTTTTGTTTGACAAGCAAGTTATGCAAAGACTTGAAAGCAAGATTACGCAATGATTTTGATTAAACCTTAGGTTTATGAATTTTGTTAAGAATTGTTCTCTCAACAAATGGGTTAGGATCCTAACTCCAATCTCCAATGACCTAGGTTTCACACAATCTCACCACGTGTAGGTAACGTAGGATGCTTCGGGTTTTGGGGAGTGGTACAACCAACCCGATCGTGAAGAGGAATACTACATGTATGAGAAATTACGGAGGCCTTGATGAAAGCCAACCAAGTCAACTAGGAAGGAATATCCCAGAAGAGAGGTCAGAATCCACCAAGAGGGTGTTTTGGATGGGAGGGGTAAATGGGAGAGTGACCTCCCGCCTCAAAAAAGTGTAAAACAAGGAGGTAGAGAGAAGGAGCAGAGAATGCAATCAAGTAGTAAAACAAGTAATGATCAAAACATAAACTTAAATAAACAAGCAATCAACACCAGACAAGCAATTAGAAACTAGACAAGCAACTAGAAACTAGAATCTAGACTTGTTTCTTATGTGAGCCAAATGGAGATAGCGAAAAGGTGATGGAAAGAAGAGGGTTCAAATCTGATAGCCAAGCAAAAGGGTGGTCCACGTGGGGACCGATGTGGGAACTGGGGTAGAAAGTAAAGGTGGTTCACGTGGGAACCGGTTTTGGGTAAAAAGGGGTGGTTCACGTGGGAACCGGTTGGAATGGTCAAAAGTGGGCCACGTGGGGCCAATTAAAGGTGAATAAAGATCTGATCCAAGTTGGGATAGATCTGAAAAAAAGGGTTTTGGTTCACGTGGGAACCGAAGTAAAGAAAGGGATTGGTTCACGTGGGAACCGGTTTAAAAGGAAAAGGGTGGTTCACGTGGGAACCGGTTTAAATAAAATGCAGAAATTAAATGGCATACTTGGCACTTCAGATCTGATGAAATATGGGTGAAATCAGAAATTATGAGATGGCATGGAGTTAAGAAAGGTGGAAGGAAGGAAAGGCTCACGTGGGAACCGGTCTAGAACTAGAACTAGTTGCAAAACAAAACACTAAGCACCCACGGTTGAAGACATTGCTTGTCCCACCGTGGTCACCACAAAGCTGTCGACTCTGAAAATTCGACGGGGTCCTCTCCTTTTCAGGGAAGTCCGTGAACCCAGATCGTCACCTCAAGAGGGGATGAGAAAATAAAGGAATAAAACATCGGAAAGCAACTCTCACCTCGGTCCCACACTCACATTGATCCCCGAACTTTCATCCCTTGGCGTCACTTGATCACCAAAGAGAAGGTTCGGGTCATGTGGGAGGAGGGTGAGAATAAATAAACATGGTCACCAGGAACCGTGGGTTCCGATTTATAGAAATAAAATGATCGTGTGTACCTTAGCGTGAAGAATGTGGGTTAAAGCTTCTCCTTCTTCGGCCGGCCGATGACGAAGAGTCCTCACCGCGGTGGGTGCTTGATATTCTGTGCAACTAGACAAATAAACAAGTGAAATAGACTATTAGAACTAGACAAAGTGGAGTATATGTAAAGAGAATAACATAAAAACACACAATTGACTAGAAACTGACCGGATTCGGGTTATCTCTAACCATTTTTTTTTATTTTCGGAATAACAGAGTAAAAGTAATGCAAAAAAATATAAAAAAAAATGATAGGATGATGGAGAATCACTAAATAAAGAGATAGGAAAAAGAACTGAAAGATTCTGAGTTGAATAGAGAAAGATATAGCCAAATCTGTGTTGTCAAAAAAGCCGAGCAGCAGTACAGGATCTGCCAGGCACGACTTTGCTTTTGCGCTCGTCACGACCAGCCCCGACCTCGGAATCAAGTTCCGTCGATTGAAAACTCAATAAGTCTTAGAGAGGAAGAACTTTGATGAAGAGAGCACTGGCAGCAGATGTCCACACACTGTTGTATAGGCCAAAGAAGAGAGATTTGGCAGATCACCTGCAGAACAGTCTTTCTCTCTCTTGAACCGATTTTATCTCTCTAAAAACTCGAAATTCTCTCTCTAAAAATCACAAAATCGATGCAGGAGGGTGGTTGGACGTCTTGAGATGCCTGGGGGGTCGTGTTCATGCCTCTGGAACGACCAGAATCAGAGTCCATTTATAGGAGAACGAGCAGTGCGATCGGAGCTAAAAAATAGGGCTCATTGCGCCCCACCCCTGGGCGCATGCGCCCCA
This sequence comes from Cryptocoryne crispatula var. balansae, assembly GCA_036172225.1. NCBI lineage: Eukaryota > Viridiplantae > Streptophyta > Magnoliopsida > Alismatales > Araceae > Cryptocoryne > Cryptocoryne crispatula. The sequence continues at coordinate 29,077,546 of CM069920.1, read as the reverse complement.
CCCCTGGGTGCATGCGCCCTGGTGCTGGGCGCATGCGCCCCACTGAAGGGCACATGCGTCCCCCAGTGGGGGCGCATGGGCACAAACCCCGAGAAAAGAGGGCTTATCTGGTCAGCGGTTCAGTGGTAGAGTCCCGGTGAAAAATTGGGTCCCTCGCGCCTCAAAGGTGGAGCGCATGTGCCCTCAAGTGAGGGCACAAGGTCACGTGCCTCACTGGTAGGGCGCATGGCCATGTGCCCTGGGTCCCGGGCGCATGTGACCAGGAACCCGGGCGCATGGGACTGGTTTCGCGCGTCCTTCTTCCGGAAGCCATTACGAACACTCCCGCACTCGGAATTCGACGCCGTTTGTTGCGTTGGAAAGATAACAGGCCTAAGAAGCTTTATATAGCATCGGATCAGCCATCACACCCTCCAAAACTTCAGAATTTTTTCCGGAATTTAGGGCAGTGAACAGAAGGTCCGATACTGGTCAAAATGACTTCGATGGCAAACCGGAAAGGCACGGAATGCAACAAAACCTGTCCGGAGTGTGAATATGACCATAAACTTCAATGAATGATCAGTAGGCATTGGTCATTCATACGATTTCCATGTTCACACGATTTACGTGCAGCTTTCGCTCGGAAATTACGGCTTTGCGGAAAACATCGGAAAACATCCGATTTCGTTCGACGAAGTTCCAAATCAACTTAAAAGGACCCGGCATCATCATATGATCAATCATGCGTGTTACCCTATAAAACATGAGTTTTATGCTCTGAATTAGGCGAATTTGGCATGTCTACACCACTCTCCAAAGATCTTTTCCATCATCGGTTACCGCATGAATATAAATCTTCGTCCATTCAATGTCCCGATCGGATAGGAGTACGGCCTTGACTATCAACTCCTAAATATACTGCCACTATGAAATATTGTACTTGTTAGATCAATTGGAAAATCCTTTTCCAATTATCCTATCTACATTGGCCAAAGATTTAGAGTAATATCCATAGGATATTCTCTCTCTTCTACTGAGAGTGGATGATCCCCTATTGTCTGCTCAATTGCCTCCACCAGGTTTCCCATATGCCTAATCCATTATCCATACATGACCACAATACTAAGTGATCCATAAGTCAATAGTCAAAGGACATGGTACACTCAATAAAACATCTTTAGCGACTCAGGTCAAAAATCCAACCGTATAACCATGATGATAGAATATTCTGATCGACAAATCGGTAAGATACCATTTAGGGATTCTATACTGGTCAGTTCAGTGAACTCATTCCTCTAATGAGCACCTATACATATATCTTAGTGTCCTCATTTTGATGACCAATGAGATTAGTCATCTTCATCATATGAGAAGGTATCATATACAGTAGTCTTATCAGATCCTTGATGTCCCATCTCGAGGATCCTATGACTAGAAACATTTTGAGTACATGCTTCTAGATGATTGATCTCATTATTATGATCTCATCATGATTCAATCATCATTGCATGCAACTTAGGACTTCATTACGATAAACAAATCTTAGAAAATGCATGTAATGAAGAAAATGCCATTAATACTGAATAAGATATTACAAGAAATGTAAAATCATATCACATATGATTGGCTTGTAGGGTATACATTTCTATCAACATAGAGGACCTAATTGTAGATATATTTAAGGGCACTCAAGGGGCCTAATTGAGATGCTCAGAAAGGGTTGAACATGTGGCACACAAAGGGGCCTAATCAGGTGATCTAATGGAGGCCTGATTAAAGGACAACAAGGGGTTTGATTGAAGGGCTCAAGGGGCCTGATTAGGAGACATGTTAAAGCTAGTTTAAGAGGACAACAGGGTCTATGTTTTTTAACCTCTGAATGTGTGATATGAATGATACTGAAAATTTTTGCTCTATACTTTCTCCATTGTTAAGAGAATCACTATGTTTTTGATGAAAATAATCTATATCATTAATTTGATTCAATACATATATATGGATTAAATTTTGTTCTTTTTCTGTCAAAATTCTAGGCATATGTCTCCATCTCAATGGATGATCAACTAGTTATATTATTGAGCTCTCTTTGTAACCATCTTCATATGGGCCACCATCATATTTTTGATCTCTACTATGTTCGCTCGCACATCGGAAGCAAGCCATAGAAGATGATCAATATTGATGTATAGCACAACACATCAATCGGCCAAAGATGATCAAAAGAGTGAGAGATGTTAACTAGGCAACTAGGCTCAAACTGAACTTAGCATGAATAACAACACACAAAATGCAACACGGAAGAAAGTTAAATGACAAAAGAAACTTATTACTCATGTCCTTCTTGATTGAGAATACACTAGGAAAGCTAATACAAGCTGACATGACTAAGTAAACAAGCAGACAAATGTAAAATATAGCTAACTAATAAAAAGATGACCACTTAGAAGGACACAATAGTCTTGACGCGACCATCCATACTATCAATCATTCTGGAAATGATGTGCCATAGATGTCGTTTGGATAACCGAACTTTAGAAAACATTTTGCAACTAGCCACAACAAGTGAAACAAATGTAAACTATGCTTTAACAATAAAACTAAATAAAAGCTTCACTGTAACTTGTGCATGGGTCAAATATAAGAACTTCAAAAGAAAAGAATGGATCAAAAATATTTATAGATAAGTAGAGAGAGAGATTGAGAAGATTCTGAAATCTTAACCAAGTCATATTTATCATGTTTCAATTAGAGACATGGCATAAAAAATAAATATGTTATTTTAATACTTTTTAGTGATAGCTTTGCTAGAAAATAGAAGGCATAGAGGACACGAAAGAGCTTGAATATTACTCCATCCAAGCTAACTCTTCCATCTATTTTTCTTTGGTTTTTATTAAATTTGTAATACATATATTTTGCCTTAATCCTACTTGTCTTGAAATTCCTAGACTTTGAAGTGTCGTCAAAGGTCTTAACTTCTTATTAACTCCTACAATTTGATCTATCAAGGCAATATCATCTACAAATATCATGCACCATGATGTCATTTTATATATTGTTTGTTAATTCATTTAAAACTAATATAAAAAGAAAAATATTGATTGCAAATATGTAAATCAATTGAAATAGAAAATTCTCTTATTTTGTATCTAATTATATATATACACACACTAGTGGTTGTTTCATCACATGTATCTGATGGACTAAGTGAAAATTGCAAAAATTTTATATGATCAAAAGATTCCACTGAAGCTAGATAGAAAAAAAATTTCACACAACTATAAAGATTTAAAATATTGTATGATAGTGCATGTTGGACAAGGAAGGAAAAACATGTATCTATGATAAGTATTACTAAAAAGAGAATATTAAGATTTCTATAGTCATGTTAGAAAGTGAGGATACATAACAAATATATTAGAGAAATAGTGGGAGTATCAACAACTCAACTTGAGCCAACAAATTTGGAGTATCAACAATCATAGACAAATTGAAATAAAAGAGATTGAGATTGTAAACAAACTGTTAAATGTAGACTTAAAGAAGCTCCAATTTGAAAAATGGAAAGTAGCAACATGATAAAAACAAAAAGATAATCTGATAGACCAAAATTAAACTAGAGGAGGGTAATTCAATATGATTTCAGTCATCTAAATATCTCTGAAGAAAAAACTTAAAAATGATCTGTTTGGAGAAAGATAACATTGTAGCCAATCCTAAATAAATTGAGACTAAGGCTACAGTTCACTGTAGTAATTTTTATGTTTCTAGTTTAGAAAAGAGTTTGACAAGATCAAGAAATGGTTAAATAGCAGAGGTCACAATGGAGTTTTAATGAATTCATTCAACTACTTCATATGTTTTGACATTTGAAGATGATTTTCCTTAAATAATCAACATATTTCTTTAAGGGCAAGTATTGATTATAGAATCGGCCGATTTTTGGATCAAATCGGACCCTACCAATCAGATTCTGGCTGGAATTACCAATCTGACTTAGACTTCTGGCCGGATGACTGATTCCCAATTCGATCCTGTTGGATTGGTTGATCCTCGACTGATCTAAGTGATTTTGACTAATCTGGCCAAAAGTCCAAGCTGAATCATTAGTTTCGGCCAAAATCGGATTGATGGGGTCTGATCCGATCAAAGAATCGACATATTCTACAATCCATACTTGCATTTAAAGAAATATGTTGATTGTTTAAGGGGAATCATCTTCAAATGTCAGAACATATGAAGTAGTTGAATGAATTCATTAAAACTCCACTATGACCTTTGCTATTTGACCATTTTTTGGTCTTATCAGATTCTTTTCTAAACTAGAAAGATAAAAATTACTACAATCAAATTTATATAATAAATAGATATTATGTTACAAATATAATATAAAGCCTTTTAATTGGTTAATGAACCAAACCTCTTTCTTCAGATCTATTACAGAACTCAATGACAGTTTGGCTGAATATTGAGGAGGAGGTAGGGAGGAGGTTGAGGATGTGGTTCTCACATTTGGCTTGATAGGGTTTGACTAAAACTATTGGTATTTATAAAAAATTTAAATTTTTTATAAAAACCTAAAATCTCTATAAATTACGCCCTTGTCCCTATACCATAGATAAATTCTTATGTGTGTGACCCAGTACGCTCAATAGTCTATTTAGTTGAGGCCAAATTAAAATAGCACAACTCTATTTAATTAAATTAAATATATTATCCAATAATAGATTAATCAGCCTACCAATCATGAAGGGTACATGTTGATAGAAATGTATGCCCTACAAGCTAATCATATATGATATAATTTGACATTTCTAGATATATCTTATTCAATTAATTAGGCAAATCTTTATTATAAGCTCTTATTAGATGTGAATATCATAATGAAGTCCTTTATCAAACAATGATGATTAAATCATGATGAGATCATGATAATGAGATTGATCATCTAGAGGTATTTAATCTAAATGTTTTTAGTCATAGGATACTTGAGACAGGACATCAAGGATCCGGATAGACTAGTGTATGTGATATCTTCTCATGTGATGAGGGCGACCGATCTCATTCGTCATTAGTGTGGAGACACTGAGATACACATACAGGTGCTCATTAGTTGAATGAGTTCACTAAACTGACCGAATTAGAAACCCTGAATGGTATCTTACTGAACTGTCTATCAGGGTTTTCTATCATCACAGTTGCATGGTTGGACCTTTGACCTGAGTCGCTAAGGATGCCTTGTTGGGCGGAACTTGTGCTTTGACCATTGACTTATGGATCACCATTTAGATGGTCCAGTATAGCGATAGATCAGGTACAAGGAAAACCCGATAGAGGTAATTGAGCGGACAACAAGGAATCGTCCACTATCGATAAGTGAGAGTGAATGTCTTATGGGATCGTACTCTAAATCCCTGACCAGGGTAGATAGGATAATTGGAAAAAGGAGTTTTCCAATTGATCCAATTCAGAGTACAGGATCCTATAGAGTCGGTACATTAAGGAGTTGACAGTCGATGCCGTACTCTTTTTCGACTGGGACATTGGATGGATGAGGGTCTATATCCATGTGGTAACTGATGATGGAAAGGCTCATTGGAGATGAGATTATCCCCATAGCCATTTGGGATCATGGGTGTCGACTCCAGAAACGGGTTCCGGATCGGCACCTCAAGATAAGAAGGTGAAAGATAGATGGAATAGGGGAAAAGGGGAGTGAATTGAAAACACTCGGAAAGCAGTAAATACTTCTCACCTCGATCCCACACTCACATTGATCCCCGAACTTTCATCTCACGGCGTCGCTCGAGCACCGGAGATGGTTCGGGTCATGTGGGAGGAGAGTGAGGAGAAGATGAAATTAAAACATGAAAGAATGTGGTCACCAGGAGCCGCGGGCTCCGCTTTATGGGATGTAAATTAAGAAGTTGAGTTGAATTGACCGTGTACCTTAGTGTGGGAGATCGGGATATGGGTTCAACCTTCTTCTTCTTAGGCCGGACGATGAAGAAGAGTCTCCAATCAATGCTAGCTTGTTCAACCTGTGCAACTAGAAAAATAAACCAAGTGAAGAAAATAATTAGAACTATGGGAGGTGTAGTAACTGTAGTAAAAAGATGAGAAAGAAGCAATCGGAATCGAACTCACCGGATTGGGGTGAGCCTTAACCCCTTTTTTGTATTTTTTTGATTATGAAAAAATGATGCAAATAAACTGAAATATGCTTTAAAACAGTAAATGAACTGAGTTAAGTGAGTTGAGAAAGCTTATGGAATGGATCAGCTTGAGTTGAAGCCGAGTTGGTTGAGAAAAGGCCGGTTCGGGTAGCTTTGCACCCTTCTTGTGCGACTTCAGTGCAGAGGATTCTACGGACGACCCCGATGTCAGAATCGAGTTTTGTTTGTTGGAGTAGATAGAGAACTCAGAGAGGAAGAGTTCCTATGTTGATGATTTCTCCGAAATTTTCCTGTAGAAGTCTGTAAAAATTCTGAAAGTGGGCGGATATAGAAAATAGAACCTGGATGCGCGCCCTTGGTGCAGCAATCGCCACGAACGAACGGCAAGTCGGAATTGAGTGCCGTCAGTTGGATATGAAAGAGGACGAAGAGATGAACATCTTCTATGTTGAATACTTTTGCAGAAGGAGTCTCAGATTTTCTTCAGAAGTCGATGAAGTTGACTGATGCAGAACACCCGGACGTGCCTTCTCCTTCACCTCGGGATCGATCTCTTGACTTCGGATCGCCTTTGGACGTCGGGACGGCTTTGGAGAAGAGCTTGGACGACCTCTAAACGAGCTACGCACCGGGGATTAACCTTGGGTCATTGAGAATGGCCCTCGATTTATAGGGGAAGGAAGCCGGTGCAAAATTTGGAAACTGGACCGACCGCGCCCCCGCTTTTCAAAAGGGACGAGGGCGCGCAGAGCACGCCCTCAAACCAAGGGCGCGCAGGGCACGCCCTCAGTTCGGGGGCGCGGTCTACGCGCCCCCCTGTTTCAAAGGGAGCGGGGGCGCGTTACATGTCTCACTGCTAAAAATCGACGGAATCTTCCGGAAATTGCTAAAAATCGACTTGACATACGTAACGCGCCCCTGAACCGGGGGCGCTGTACAAATAATCGAAAATCCTCCGCGGGAACCTTCCAAAAATCCGGTTTAGAAGGTGCTAATCGGGGTAATTTGCGATTTAAAGAAACTGACCGTGCCCCCGCCTTTCAAAGGAACCGGGGGCGCGCAGGGCGCACCCTCAGTTTGAGGGCGCGCAGGGCGCGCCCCCGGGTTGAGGGCGCGCAGGGCGCGCCCTCCTCTTTCAAAGGGAGCGGGGTCGCAGTACACTCTCTCTCCTGCGCGCGTGTTCCGTGAGCCGTATCTTGCAAACGGGATGTTCGATTCGGCTCCTGTTTGTCGCGTTGGAAAGAGGGCCTTCAACCGCACCTCCTCAAGTCGGTAAACCAGCCGGCATGACTCCCGATATGTTCGCACGGGGCTTTCTACCGATTTACCCTCTCGCGGAAAGCCAAAACCGGGGGCGAAGATCCGAAAGAGCATGGTTCCGATCGAGAAATCTCGGGTCAACTCGGGATGACTTAAAATGATGACCGAACAAGTCCGGTACGATCGGAAAACCCGAAGTCATCGAAAAATTTGATATTAACCCGGTAAATGTGAACCGAAACTCGGAAAAGCCGGGAAACCCTAAAATTGACCGAAATGGCCATATGGCCCCGGTTGATGAAAATATTTGGCTAGGATCGACCCGGATGACTTGAAAAGACCCGGTGATTACCGGAAAGGCCTAACATGTGGTCCGGGATAGCCGTGTCAGCACAGATCGAAAAAGCCATAACGAAAGCCGTCATTGACCGACGCCTACCGAAATGACTTCTCGGAAACCCTGAATGTTACGGAACACATGCGGGATTCACGAGACCTTCAATTATGGACCATTCAAGGTCGGTCATCGAGCGGGCTTCGTGTTTTTATAGTTCACGTGCGGCTCTCGCTTGAAGGTTACGGCAATATTCCGAAAATCATTGGTCCATTCTCAACTTGCGAGGGGCTCCACCCATGTCCTTAGCTCATGTCCACAAGATTATCCGGATCAGATAACGGTCAAATAAAGGATATTGCCTATGGAATAAGAGTCTGGGGCTCCGAATCAAGCCAATTTGGCGTGTCTACAGATACTGCTGGAGATCGGACATTTGAACGGTTTGAAAATCTTAATAAGCTCATCTCCTTCTTCTCCATGGGATAATATGAATCTCTATCAGGTATATTCGAACCCGATTTGATCAGTTTTCGGTTTACATCGTTCGGTTCTTATTGAGACGGATTCTAAAGGAACCCATAGGAATCGTGGCTTCCGCTGTACCAAACTTTTTTGGACGATTCCTTACAGTGGTATCAAAGCCCGGTTCAAGTCTCAGTCAAAACTGACTTCGAATTGATATTATTTCATGTTATTTATGTGTTCCCGAATATGTGCAAACGTCTGTTTTGACGAGGCCACCATATTCTGTGTATGACTCATATAAATGATTGGTTGGATCAGGTAGAATCTCGTGTTACAGGGCTTTCTAACGCCACAAACCATTTGAAATTTGGATCTCTGTATTGTTCAGGAGAAGCCTCAAAAATTGGTATTTCTGTCATGCCCGAACCGACACTCGAATTTGGGAATTTTGTGAAATCTCCGTCCACAGAAGAAATTGAAGCATTTAAAAGGTTTATAAGATGGGTAATATTATTATCTAACCTTTTCCTTTGATATTCAGCTTTGAACGACGGCGGAGGGAGAGAATTTTTGAGTTTTCCGACGAACTAGGGTTCGATGAACCCGATTCTTCCCGATTTACTGTTGACAGAGAATTTTTCTATGAATATATATATACATATTTAAAAACATAATTTGATGAGGATTCTAAATTGTATTTTTGGAGAATATTTGGCTTCCGATATAAGGAGTTATCCTCGTCGCAAAATGGAGATTTCTGCTACGGAATCTCGGTGACTGCCGCCTCTTCTTCCTCGTTTTTCGGTCGATTGGGATTTTTACTGGATATGAGGCTGAATGTTTTAGATTCCTTATTTGATAAGGATTCCAGCGCATATTTTTTCGGATTTTTCGGAGGTCTGAATAAGGAGATAAGCACGATTCTATTAGATGGACTTCCTCCCCATGAATAGTGCCGGGCGCGCGTAGAAGAGCGGCGCATGGGCGGGCACACGAGAGGCGGTTCAGCGCCTCCGGAGAGCCGGCGCACACAGCGGCGCACGTTGGCGCACGCCGGACGGGCGCAGTACGCCGCTATGCGTGGCGCTATGCGCCAGACACCTTATATTAATTATTTTAAATTGTTTAAAATCATAGAAAATCCGAAAAATTGCCAGAAAATTCTATAAAAATTCTTAAAAATTCTACAATATTATTTAACATGTTTTAAAGTGCTTAATGGCATGTTAGATGATGTTTAGTTCTATTTACATAGATTCACTCATGGTTAAACTTTAAAATTATTTTAAAGGTTTGACTTATATAATTAGTGTCTTAATTAATTCTGTAAAATGAGATTTTTCAGAATATAAATTGGGACATTAATTTCTGACCTTGCACAGTATTGGGAATGCATGAATGTTCTAAATAGTTTAGTTTTGTATGTTCATTTCATATAAATTGTTTATATGTTGTTGTCATGTTATTTTCATGTTATTTATTTTATGAAAATTCTACATGCATGAAATTGAGAATTTAAAAATAAATTATATACTTTTATGTTGATATATATGATATATCTCATATAATTATCACGTATGCGCTTTATGTTCATGTGATGAATGCCAGTGTGTGTATGGAGGTGATCATGGACTTAATTGTGCTTGGCTTGTGATTACTTTTAATTATGTTGGTTATGTTATTAAACGAGGCATGTGTGTGCCTCCTCTCTCTATGCAATATGATTGTACAATCTACCTCCCTCCATTAATGTACTCCCCTTGGTTAAAACTAAGGTTTCTTATTAAGTTATGTACATTTGTGGGTCTGTGTACCCTTAAGCCACTTGTAAGAGTTAGAAGCCGGTTCGTGGAGGGTTGGAGAGTGGGACCACTTGGAGAAGCACCCTTCTGAAGTGGGAGCATGTCAACTCAAGCATCTGAAGCAAGGATTTGCACATATAGGGGTGCCTTAGGTGCATGCTTAGGGTTAAGTCCATGATCACCTGATTTTGTGCATATTTGATATGTGGATGTGTGCTATAAGTTATACCTTAGATATATGATAGTCCAAAGGTATTATACATACTTAGCACATATTATTGATGAGACTAAAATAAAATCACTCCTTGTCATAATTAGGTTGATAAATGTGTAACATTAAGAATGGCTCATGTAGCCTTCCATTGTTATGGTCTTGATGAGTCAATCTTAGATTGGATGGGTTTGTTGTGCTACCACAAGACTCATTCAGTAAGGGATTGGTGATCATGGCTAGGGTATTTGCCGAACCTTGGGGTGGACATGGCTTTGTTGTGCTATCAAAAGAGCTGTGTGAAGAATCCATTCTCATAACGTAACAAGCGGGTTTGACCTAACTAGAGTATATGGCTTGTTGTGCTACCACAAGGTCATAACTCTAGAGGCTAAATGACTAAGAGTTGCAAGAGTTGCAACTGGCAATAGTTGCCTACCTATTAAGTATGGGGTGATTTGTTGTGCTTCCACAAGGTCATCACCATAAGGTTAATAGGGTCTTAGTCCCCACTAGGATTTCATTGTGATATCCCGTCTTTGCATAATGAGAGTTATGCAAATTCGCCGATAATTAGTGGGAGCATAAATTAGGATAAAAGACCATATCTTAATTTCATTAATATCTGCAATGTTATATTGATAAAATTATATCTCAGTTGTAGAATACGATAATAAACCACCATTAGTATAGCATATTAGATGCCAAATAGCTTAATTGCTCACACTTCTTAGACTGGTTTAGAACTAAGAGAATTGTTCTCTTAGTTGACCAATTAACTATTCTACTTGAGAAGTAGGTGTCTCCTAAATTATCTAATGATGTGAAAGATAGATAAGATCTTATCTTATAGACAAGATGCATTGTTTGTCTTAAACTAGATGTTAGTCTCTATGAGATATAAATTGTAGAGACAACATGGATAGATGGATATGAGATCCATCATGGCGCATATTGATGAGCTAACTAAAGGGCAAGTTAGAACAACAATACATCTTAATTATTTCTTGTTGGTGAGACCAATAGTAAGAAGTAAAATCATTAGATAGAAATAGGAGAGAGTTAATAGTAAAAGAAGGTGGTCAAGATAATAAAGCCATAATAAGAGAAAATTATTCCACTATCATGATGATGATAAGTGGAAGAGAAAGTACAAAGTGTATTGTACATAATGCAAAGGTGAGAAGCTTCATGTATCGAAGTCATTGACATTTACTTGTTTTAAATATACACTTAATAGTATTAGATACTATATGTGTATATCATAATATTAGATACTATGGATGCATCTAATGGTATGAGATACCAGATATGCATCTTATATCTACAAGGAGTTGTAGATGATGACAAGTAAATGAAGGCTTAATAAATAAATGTTGACCAACACATAAAATGGTGCAAAAGTTGCATCATTATTAGTGGGAGGTGCAATTCTTTAATAGCCTTATGGAGATGTCTTAATAATTAATATTGCTATTATATCCTTCTACAAGAACATTATATGATTTCTTACTTGAATAAATGTTGATTTATTCTAAGCTATGGAATTGATAGATGTTCTAATAAATTGAATGGCAAAGTGTTTGCCAGTGGGAGCTTAATGAATTTTTTAATTATATTTGATATGTTAGCTCTCATGTTATGTGTGAATATTCTTTTTAAGAGGAAATGGGTTTATTTAGATCAATCTACACTTTAGCTTTATGTAGACATGGATAATGGGTTAATGAGTTATTAGAACTCGTACATCTAGATGTATGTTAGCCCATATCTAGTAAGGCTAAAGAAGAATATTTCTACTTCATTATTTCAAAGATGATGTTTCTGGGTTTGGAAACATGTACTTTATGAAGTACAAAACTAAGACCTTTGAGAAATTATCTGAGATTAAGAATGAAGTAGAGATACTAATGGAAAGAGTATTAGAACTCTTTGATGAAATCAAGGAGGGGAATACTTAAGTACATAATTTACATATAATTGAAGAATAATAGAATCTAATGGATACCTCTTTACACATTTTAGCTTAATTGAGTAGCTAAGATGAGAAGTCATATTATGTAAGATATAATATGAACAATGACAAGTTTTGCAAATTTCCTCTTTGTCTATTTTTGGTTAAGTACTCGTTATAACCACTTGATCTTAATAGGTACCTTCTAAGTCTATTTTGATTATTCCATATAGGATATGGAAAAAGGGGTTAAGACTTGACCTTAAGCAAGTTAAGGTTTCGGAATGTCCGACCTGATGAAGAAGTATATAACTCTAACAAGTTGGAATATAAGACTATGAAGTGTTGGCTTGTGAGATATCCTAAGGAAACTTCTGGATATTAATATACGACCCTTATGAACAAGGGTATGTGTTGCTAAGCTCACTATATTTCTAAAGAAAAAGTTCCTTCTTAAGAAAGATAGTGGGAGCAAGGTATATATGGAAGTTGTTTCAGTCCCACAACCCAACAACACTTCTATTAAGGTGCTAGTTAATAATTACACAAGGACATATCATAGGTCTTTACTTGTGTCCATTCAACTTAAGAGATATGTGAGACATATCTCTGATAGATGAAATAAGGCATAAGATAATAAGGATATTGATCCTAGGATCTATATAGAACCAATATGAGATATTGATTCTAAAATGGGAAGAGACAATAAAATCCGATATAAACTGTATCTATTCTAATCAAGTTTAGAACTTGATAGATTCACCTAAGGATATAGTATCCATAATGAATAAATGGATCATTAAAGAATAGATTGAAGTGGATTAGAAGGTAGATATCTTCAAAGGTGAGAATAGTTGAAAAGGATATCATTGAAGTCAAATGGTTGACTATGATGAGATCTTTTACCTATTCCATGGATTAATCCATTTGGATTTTAATTGTTAAACTCTATGATTACGAGATAAGCTAATTGGATGTTAAGATAGTGTTCCTCTAAGGTATTTTAAGGAACAGGTGTATGTGATACAACTATAGGGAATCAAGTCCCAATAACATCCAAGAAGAGTGTGTATTAAGTTCATTTATGGACTGAAGTAAAACTTCCCATAGATCATATATAAGGTTTAATGAGATTAAATCTTATGACTTCGTTAAGAACGAAGAGGAGCCTTATGTATTCAACAAGATAAATGGGAGTGCTGTTACTTTCTTGACATTTTATGTTGATGACATACTACTCATTGAGAATGAAGTAGGTGTGTTATCATAAGTGAACCTAGTTATCAAATTGATCCTCCAAACATAATTTGGGTTTTAAGATCTATGGAGATAGATCTAAAATCAATGCCCAGTTAATGTACGTAGTCACCATAGTCAAAGGGTTTGACATGATAAACTTCAAGATAGGTTTCTTACTTATGAGGTGTGGAGTTGATCTCTCTAAAGTGTTGTCTTTGTAGACTTCTTGAGAGATAAAGGGATCGCATGAATAGAGAGCCCTTATGCCTTAGTCATAGGGTCTATCATGTATGTGATGCTACGTACATATTGTGATAAATGCTCTAAGTGTTATGAGCATTCATCAAGAAGATCCAAGTGAGAGTCACTGGATAGTTTAGAGATATATCATTTGGTACTTGAGAAGCACTGAGAATGTATCTCTATACACTGGAGGATAAGACTTGAAGTCTTGTAGTTTTACAAACACAAGCTTATTTCAAATAAGTTTGATATTAAGTCAGAATAATGGTGGTGCAGTGAGCTGGAAGAGTTCTATGCGATAGAACACTATAAATTTTACAACATATGTAAACAAGTTTACATAGTGGTTGCACACTACTTGAGAAGTAGTCTAGATGAAGATTCTCATCTAAGGTATGGGATTGTCCCAAATTTCTTTGAAAGTGTACCATTGTTTTTGAGAAAACAATGAGGTAGAGCCGATGTCTCATCAGAAGTTTAGAACTTCTGTGGCAATACTATACAATCAGAGATATTGCAGCTTATAGAGATATAATTATAGATAGAGTATCTACCGCTAACAATATTGCAGATCCACTAACTGAAGTAGTTACTCAAAGAGTGTTTGAGCTTCACCTCGAGCTGATACAGATCAGCCAGATGGGTGATTAGCTTTAGTGCAAATGGGAGATTGATAGAAATGTATGCCCTACAAGCCAATCATATATGATATGATTTGACATTTCTAGATATATCTTATTTAATTAATTAGGAAAATCTTCATTATAAGCTCTTATTAGATGCGAATATCATAATGAAGTCCTTGATCAAATACAATGATGATTAAATCATGATGAGATCATGATAATGAGATTGATCATCTAGAGGTATTTGATCTAAATATTCCTAGTCATAGGATACTTGAGACAGGACATCAAGGATACGGACGACCGATCTCATTGGTCATTAGTGTGGAGACACTGAGATACACATACAGGTGCTCATTAGTTGCATGAGTTCACTAAAATGACCGAATTAGAAACCCTGAATGGTATCTTACCGAACTGTCTATCAGGGTTTTCTATCATCACGGTTGCATGGTTGGACCTTTGACATGAGTCGCCAAAGATGCCTTGTTGGGCGGAACTTGTGCTTTGACCATTGACTTATGGATCACCATTTAGATGGTCCAGTATAGCGATGGATCGGGTACAAGGAAAACCCGATGGAGGCAATTGAGCGGACAACAAGGAATCGTCCACTCTCGGTAAGTGAAAGTGAATGTCTTATGGGATAGTACTCTAAATCCCTGGCCATGGTAGATAGGTTAATTGGAAAAAAGAGTTTTCCAATTGATCTAATTCAGAGTACAGGATCCTATAGAGTCGGTACATTAAGGAGTTGACAGTCGATGCCATACTCTTTTCCGACTGGGACATTGGATGGATGAGGGTCTATATCCATGTGGTAACTGATGATGGAAAGGCTCAATGGAGATGAGATTATCCCCATAGCCATTTGGGATCATGGGTGTCGACTCCAGAAACGGGTTCCGGATCGGCACCTCAAGATAAGAAGGTGAAAGATAGATGGAATAGGGGAAAAGGGGAGTGAATTGAAAACACTCGGAAAGCAGTAAAGACTTCTCACCTCGATCCCACACTCACATTGATCCCCGAACTTTCATCTCACGGCGTCGCTCGAGCACCGGAGATGATTCAGGTCATGTGGGAGGAGAGTGAGGAGAAGATGAAATTAAAACATGAAATAATGTGGTCGCCAGGAGCCGCGGGCTCCGCTTTATGGGATGTAAATTAAGAAGTTGAGTTGAATTGACCGTGTACCTTAGCGTGGGAGATCGGGATATGGGTTCACCCTTCTTCTTCTTCGGGGAGTGAATTGACCGTGTACCTTGGCTGAATATTGAGGAGGAGGTAGGGAGGAGGTTGAGGATGTGGTTCTCACATTTGGCTTGATAGGGTTTGACTAAAACTATTCGTATTTATAAAAAATTTAAATTTTTTATAAAAACCTAAAATTTCTATAAATTATGCCCTTGTCCTTATACCATAGATAAATTCTTATGTGTGTGACCCACTACGCTCAATAGTCTATTTAGTTGAGGCCAAATTAAAATAGCACAACTCTATTTAATTAAATTAAATATATTATTCGATAATAGATTAATCAGCCTACCAATCATGAAGGGTACATGTTGATAGAAATGTATGCCCTACAAGCCAATCATATATGATATAATTTGACATTTCTAGATATATCTTATTCAATTAATTAGGCAAATCTTCATTATAAGCTCTTATTAGATGTGAATATCATAATGAAGTCCTTTATCAAACAATGATGATTAAATCATGATGAGATCATGATAATGAGATTGATCATCTAGAGGTATTTGATCTAAATGTTTTTAGTCATAGGATACTTGAGACAGGACATCAAGGATCCGGATAGACTAGTGTATGTGATATCTTCTCATGTGATGATGGCGACCGATCTCATTCGTCATTAGTGTGGAGACACTGAGATACACATACAGGTGCTCATTAGTTGAATGAGTTCACTAAACTGACCGAATTAGAAACCCTGAATGGTATCTTACTGAACTGTCTATCAGGGTTTTCTATCATCACAGTTGCATGGTTGGACCTTTGACCTGAGTCGCCAAAGATGTCTTGTTGGGCGGAACTTGTGCTTTGACCATTGACTTATGGATCACCATTTAGATGGTCCAGTATAGCGATAGATCAGGTACAAGGAAAACCCGATAGAGGTAATTGAGCGGACAACAAGGAATCGTCCACTATCGATAAGTGAGAGTGAATGTCTTATGGGATAGTACTCTAAATCCCTGGCCAGGGTAGATAGGATAATTGGAAAAAGGAGTTTTCCAATTGATCCAATTCAGAGTATAGGATCCTATAGAGTCGATACATTAAGGAGTTGACAGCCGATGCCGTACTCTTTTCTGACTGGGACATTGGATGGATGAGGGTCTATATCCATGTGGTAATTGATGATGGAAAGGCTCAATGGAGATGAGATTATCCCCATAGACATTTGGGATCATGGGTGTTGACTCCAGAAATGGGTTCCGTATCGGCACCTCAAGATAAGAAGGTGAAAGATAGATGGAATAGGGGAAAAGGGGAGTGAATTGAAAACACTCGGAAAGCAGTAAAGACTTCTCACCTCGATCCCACACTCACATTGATCCCCGAACTTTCATCTCACGACGTCGCTCGAGCACCGGAGATGATTCGGGTCATGTGGGAGGAGAGTGAGGAGAAGATGAAATTAAAACATGAAATAATGTGGTCTCCAGGAGCCGCGGGCTCCACTTTATGGGATGTAAATTAAGAAGTTGAGTTGAATTGACCGTGTACCTTAGTGTGGGAGATCGGGATATGGGTTCAACCTTCTTCTTCTTCGGCCGGACGATGAAGAAGAGTCTCCAATCAATGCTAGCTTGTTCAACCTGTGCAACTAGAAAAATAAACCAAGTGAAGAAAATAATTAGAACTATGGGAGGTGTAGTAACTGTAGTAAAAAGATGAGAAAGAAGCAATCGGAATCGAACTCACCGGATTGGGGTGAGCCTTAACCCCTTTTTTGTATTTTTTTGATTATGTAAAAATGATGCAAATAAACTGAAATATGCTTTAAAACAGTAAATGAACTGAGTTAAGTGAGTTGAGAAAGCTTATGGAATGGATCGGCTTGAGCTGAAGCCGAGTTGGTTGAGAAAAGGCCGGTTCGGGTAGCTTTGCACCCTTCTGGCGCGACTTCGGTGCATAGGATGCTAAAGACGACCCCAATGTCAGAATCGAGTTCCGTTTGTTGGAGTAGATGACGGACTCAGAGGGGAAGAGTTCCTATGTTGATGACTTCTCCGAAATATTCCTGTATAAGTCAGTAAAAATTTGGAAAGTGGGCGGATATAGAAAACAGAACCTGAATGCGCGCCCTCAGTGTAGCAATCGCCACGAACAAACGGCATGTCTGAATTGAGTGCCGTTAGTGGGAGATGAAAGAGAACGAAGAGAGGAACAATTTATATGTTGAAAACTTTTGCAGCAGAAGCTCCGGATTTTCTTCAGAGGTCGATGAAGATGGTTTATGAAGAACACCCGGATCGAGCCTTTAGACGTTGGGACGGCTTTGGAGAAGAGCTTGAACGACCACTGGACAAGCTAGGCACCGGGGGTTAACCTTGGGTCGTTGAGAATGGCCCTCAATTTATAGGGGAAGGAAGCCGGTTCAAAATTTAGAAACTGGACCTACCGCGCCCCCACTTTTCAAAGAGGAGGAGGGCGCGCAGGGCGCGCCCTCAAACCAAGGGCACGTAGGGCGCGCCCCCAGTTCGGGGGGGCGGTCTGCGCGCCCCCCTGTTTCAAAGGAAGCGGGGGCGCGTTACGCGTCTCACTGCTAAAAATCGACAGAAACTTCCAGAAATTGCTAAAAATTGACTTGACATACGTAACGCGCCCCCGAATCGGGGGCGTGGTACAAATAATCGAAAATTCTCCGCGGAAACCTTCCAAAAATCCGGTTTAGAAGGTGCTAATCGGGGTAATTTGCGATTTAAAGAAACTGACCGCACCCCCGCCTTTCAAAAGAACTGGGGGCGCGCAGGGTGCGCCTCCAGTTTGAGGGCGTGCTAGGCGCGCCCCCGGGTTGAGGGCGCGCAGGGCGCACCCTCCTCTTTCAAAGGGAGCGGGGGCGTGGTACACTCTCTCTCCTGCGCGCGTGTTCCGCGAGCTGTATCCTGCAAACGGAATATCCGATTCGGCTCCCGTTTGTTGCGTTGGAAAGAGGGCTTTCAACCGCACCTCCTCAAGTCGGTAAACCAGCCGGCGTGACTCCCGATACGTTCACACGGGGCTTTCTACCGGTTTACCCTCTCGCAGAAAGCCGAAACCCGGAGCGAAGATCCGAAAGAGCACGGTTCCGATCGAGAAATCTCGGGTCAACTCGGGATGACTTAAAATGATGACCAAACAAGTACGGTACGATCGGACAATCCGTAGTCATCGAAAAATCTGAGATTAACCCGGTAAACATGAATCGAAAGCCGTAAAAGCCGCAAAACCCTAAAATTGACCGAACCGGATGTATGGCCCCGGTTGATGAAAATATTCGGCTAGAATCGACCCGGATGACCCGAAAAGACCCGGTGATGACCGGAAAAGCCTAATACATGGTCTGGCATAGCCGTGTCAGCACAGATCGAAAAAGTCGTAACGAATGCCGTCATTGACCGACGCCTACCAAAATGACTTCTCGGAAACCCTGAGTGTTACGGAACACATGCGGGAGTCCCGAGACCTTCAATTATGGACCATTCAAGGTCGGTCATCGAGCAGGCTTCGTGTTTTTACAGTTCACGTGCGGCTCTCGCTTGAAAGTTACGGCAATATTCCGGAAATCATTGGTCCGTTCTCAACTAACAAGGGAGGCTCCACCAATGTCCTTAGCTCATCTCCACGAGGTAGTCCGGATCAGATAACGGTCAAATAAAGGATATCACCTATGGAATAAGAGTCTAGGGCTTCGAGTCAAGCCAATTTGGCGTGTCTACAGCTTGCCTCGCCTTGATGTCGGCTTTGCAAGGGAATGGCATGTAGCAGAACGGAGTGAAACGTAGAGAAAGCGTAGAGAAGCGAGATGGATCTTAGTGGAATGTAGTAGAGTGAAATGTTGATGGACTGAAAAGGTGGCATCAAGGTGTAGATATAGGCATGCTTAACGACCAGATTCGGCAAGCCGAATCTCCTCAATTCTCCTGGTTAACCGCCATGTTTCAACATGTCTTCCTATGTTCGATTGGTAAGAGATGTGCCATTGGCACGAGAGAAGAATAGCCAACCCCCAACGCGGTGGGGAGCCCCCGAAACATGGGTTCGTAGGTTCATCATCAGCCGATAACCCGATCTTTGCGGTGTTCCTGTACTGTGACGGGCTAAAATTTAAAAAGAGATTTGTTTGAAAAAGTAAAAGAATACCAATCGAGCACATTCAGGCTCTTAGATTCATTTAAGTTTTTTAAGAGACAAGATTTGATTCGGAATGGAATGATCTTAGATTCCGAAAGGCAAACATTTAAGCATAGACCGTGAAGATATTGACGGTGCAAGTTCTGACCAAATAGAAGGCCCTTGGCAGGATGAATTAGCTGCCATGGTGGGATGAATAGCAAAGAAGTTGCAATGGCCACCGTGGTGAAAAGAAATGAAAGATTTAAGAGCACAAAGTGGTTACCGAACACGGTGCGATTAATAGACACAGTGGGACCAGAAAATATGGTGGGACCATAAAATATGGTGGGATTAGAAAACATGGTGGGATTAGAAAAACACGGTGGGATTTAGAATGATCGAGAGAGTGAGAATGATGTATTCAATGATAAAACAAAATGTAATGCAATTAACGCTACATGATGCATGCTGGGCTCAATAAAATAAAACAACACTTGTATAACAAATAGTTGAAGATATAGATTGTCTATGAGGTCAAGATACCCATTCGGGAACCATCGTCCCTCATAGCACAACTTCGGCTTATCCGTGAGCATTAGAGATGACCCGACCATCGTAGATTTTGATGAAGGGGATCTCAGGTCAAGTATTCTCTGTACTCATGGTCTTCAACAAATAATGCATAAGATAATAATACACAACTAACGACATATATGCTAGTCGGCAAGTTATGGGGGTTTCCCATGTTGATTCTTCTGTTTCTGTGAGCAATTCCTATTGGCGATATTTCCCCCTCCTTGACTCATGTTTCTTTCCTGAAATACTTAATAAAGGGGTTAGATCTGTTCTATGGCTTACCCCCTTGCCTATTGTCATCTTGCCTTGCTTACACGTCAAGGGGGGTAGCTTTATTAACAAGGTAATATGAACAAAATGACTGAAAATGAATAAGATAAGGGTTAAGAAAGCTTACCTGCTATGGTGAGAGTCACACCCTTCTTGATCTTAGCATCCTGAAACACTTGATAAAAGGGGATTAAATCTTCACCATGGCTCATCTCTTTGCCTATTACTGTCTGCCTTGACTTAGGTCAAAGAGATGAGCCTTCTTAACAAGGTGTAATAACCTAAATGACCGAAATGAAATGGTTAAGAGAACTTACCTGTCATTGAGAGAACCTTCTCCTTTTATTTTTAAAGTCCCTGAAAACACTTGATAAAAGAGGATTAGATCTTCACAACGACTCATCCCTTTGCCTATTATGGCCAACTTTGACTCAGGTCAAAGGGAGGAGCCCTCTTAATGGGGTGATAATGAAGGTAAATATGCAATGCGGAAATGAAACATGCAAGACATAAAGATAAACATGAATGCTAGCAAAGGCAAAAATCAAGGTTATGCCAAGTTAGATGATGCATTTTTTTTAGATTTTTGGAAAGTATTCAATTTTTTATTTTTTTGAAGATATTCAATTTTTTTTCGGATTTTTGAAAATATTCAATTTTTTATTAAATTTTTGAAAATATTTGATTTTTTTGGATTCTTGAAAATATTCATTTTTTTTTGGATTTTTGTGGAGAATGTGCCAGTATTGAAACAATTCATCGATCTTTGAGTGTTAATCAAGATTTAAGTGATAAACACCACGTGAAAATAAGGTTCCATACCTAGAATCTTTCTTGCTCTCTTCTCTTGATCGGTTTGGATTCCCCCTGAGTTTGGACAGTCTACCCTACCCTAGGGGTTTTAAGATGGAAGAATAATAGAGGAAGTCTTTGATAGGATTTGGGGGTGTTGAGGAGGGTTTCTCTACTCATGCCCAAATTTCCCGTTGGGGTTCGGCCTCTTCGGGTCTTTTCTACATATGGCACTTATTTAGACAAGTTTTTGACCTGTGGCGTCATTGCCCATCTTTTGGTGCCTTCTTTTCATTTTCTATTCTTTCGGGTACTCATTCAGACAGGCCCATATTTGTTTAAACCTGTGGGGTTCATTGCCCATCTTTTGGCACCCTTTTGCACCCTATGAGACGACCTCCTACTAAGGCGGCAGGCATTTTCGATACTATCCTCCTCTAGTCCCCTTCACCTATCTTGGACCGAATAGAAGAGAATAGAGTAAGGTTTCCTTTCCGCCTTCAGGGTTCTGCCTTGCCTCTCTTGAGTGTTGGGCTATCTAGATTCTTGGATCGGGAGGTGTTGTGTGTGCAAGGTGATGTCTACCCTTGACTTCTAGCTAACACCCTTGGATCGATGACTTAATATCATACTAGAAATTCTACATATTTTTTTCTAAGGAAAATATTTTTTGAGGTAAACGTCGTTCCATGGATGGTTCAATTTTTCTCCATCGGCGTTGGTTAGCTCATATGCATTGCCAGGATATTTTTCAGTTATAACAAAAGGCCCTTCCCAGTTAGGTTGCAACTTAGAGCGGGGACCACCCGGCTTAACGAATATGCGTTTTACTACCATCTCACCGATTTCGAACTTTCTCTCTACCACCCTCTTTTGATAAAATCTTTTCAATCGTTTCTGATAAGTCTGGGCATGCTCGGAGGCGGCCAACCTTCTTTCATCTAGGAGTTCAAGTTGTGCAAGGAGAGATTCTCGCCTCTCATCGACAGGGATGTCCCTATCGAGTTGAACTCGGAGTGATGGAAGGAGTACTTCGTATGGGACCACCGCCTCCATCCCATATGCGAGAGCATACGGGGTTTCACCAGTGGGGGTCCGTATAGAAGTACGATAAGCCCATAGGGCATCTACAAGCTTATCTTGCCAGTCTGCGAACTTGCTAGACTTACAGGTTTTCTTAATGATTTTAATCAAAGTTTTGTTGATGGCTTCTGCTTGACCGTTGCCTTGCGGGTAATAAGGAGATGAATGATGCAATGCAATGCAGTACCTGTTGCAAAGATCACGCAGATCTTGAGAGAGAAATTGCGGTCCGTTGTCGGTGACGATGTCGCTGGGTATCCCGAACCTGGCGATGATGTTGCGTTTGATGAAGGAGCACAGTGTTGATGCCTTGATCTCCACGAACGCTTCCGCTTCTGCCCACTTGGTGAAGTATTCTGTTGCCGTCAGGATGAATGATTTGGAACGGATTTCAGAGTTAAGATCACTTAGAGGGCCAATGATGTCAAAAGCCCACATGGCGAAGGGCCATGGGGCATGAATCGGATGAAGGGAAGATGCGGGAGAATGGATCTTGTCGGCATGGAGTTGGAAAGAATGACAGTGCCGGACAAAGATGGAGCAATCCTCTTCTAGGGTTGGCCAATAATACCCCTGCCTAATGATTTTCTTGGCAAGAGCTTGAGCATTGACATGGCCCCCATAGACCCCGGAATGTGCTTCCTTAAACACCAATTCTGCCTCTTCTTCATCAACGCATCTCAATAAAATTCCGCTCAGGCTCCTCTTGTAGAGCACCCCTCCTAGGATGGTATACCTCTGGGATACTCTCCTGATGACCTTCTTTTCTCTTGCATTTGATCCAAATGGATATGTCTGATCTTGACAGTACCTTGCGATCTCATCAAACCAAGGCCTCTCACCCTCATCTGACTCTTCTAACTCGATTAGAGAAATCTCCTCTTTCTGCTCTAAATATTCCTTCCTGCCAAATCTCTCCTTGACCTTCAGAAATCGACCATCCTTAATCACTGGCATCGACCTTCTACGGACATGAATAGTCCGCACCGGTCTACCTAGCGGGACTGATAGAGATGAAGCTAAGGAGGCTAGGGCATCAGCAAGGATGTTCTGAGCTCGAGGAACATGGACAAAAGTGAGTTTGAAAAAGAGCTTGATGTAGCAAGAGGTGAGTTCTTGGTAAGGTTTGAGGTTTGGATGAGAAGTTCGGTATTTGGTTAGGACTTGGCGAAGGATTAGTTGGCTATCACCTATCACCCTCAATTCCGTGGCACCATAAAAATGAGCAGCCTCCAGCCCGGCCAGCAAGGCTTCATATTCAGCTATATTGTTGGTTGCTGGGAAGTCAAGCTGAAATGCCTGTGGAATGGTGACACCCTCGGGTGATAGAAGAACGATTCCTATTCCCTTACCGTGTGAATTCATAGCCCCGTCAAAATATAATGTCCAAAGGTGGGAAGATCGGATCAACATTAGTTCGTCATCCGGGAGCTCCGATTGGACCGGGTCAAAGAGGGGTATAGGGTGATGGGCTAGATGTTCGGCAATGGCATAGCCCTTAATCGCCTTCTGGGGGACATAGGTGATATCAAACTGGGAGAGGAAGCTCTTCCAATGACCTAACCGATCAGTTAGAACAGTTTTCTCCAGAAGGAATTTGATGGGATTGATGCGGGCAATAATGTTGACCTCATGAGCTAAGAAATAATGTTTAAGCTTCTGAACTACCCAAACTAGTGCAGCACAGGTCTTCTCCACTACAGTATACTTCTGCTCCCATGGATCAAAGATCTTTGACAAATAGTAAGTTTCCCTCTCTTTCCCTTCTTCATCCACTTGTGCAAGGACTGCCCCAAGAGAATTCTCCAAAACCGAGATGTATAAAACTAAGGGCTTTCCAGGGACTGGTGGTCTAAGTACAGGGGGACTA
Organism: Cryptocoryne crispatula var. balansae; assembly: GCA_036172225.1. NCBI lineage: Eukaryota > Viridiplantae > Streptophyta > Magnoliopsida > Alismatales > Araceae > Cryptocoryne > Cryptocoryne crispatula. Next base: position 29,053,311 of record CM069920.1, on the reverse strand, counting down.
GCCAGGTATCTTTTCAAACCATCGAATGCATCCTGGCACTTCGAAATTCCATCCTCGAAATCAGGATCTTTTTCTGATAAGACCTCGTAAACTCCCAGTGTATGATCTGCATTGAATTCATCCTCATATTGGATTTCATCAAGCTGGATAGCATTTTCCAAAAATCTTGGCAGCCTTGCACATTCCTTGCATTTTTGAGCTATTTGCTGGAGATATCTCTTTGGCACACGTTTACCTCGAATTTTCTTCTTTTCTACCCTAACTACTCCTAAAGAAGACGGAATTGAAAAGGTGGTATTTACAATGGGTGAAGGATCGAGCAGATCGATCACTGAGTTGGAGAACAGAGGTCCCTGGTTGGGAGCACCCTCCGAGACAAGTAGAGACGTCTCCTCAATGGAAAACTGAGTTTGTGAGAGGATGTTTTTTTTTGGGTATTTTGGGTATTTTCAATAATAAAAAGTGAATGAGCCGATGGGGCTCGAGCAGAAATAGAAAGCTTAAGCAAATGGAAGAAAAATGGGTTCACGGGCCCGATGATGACGAGAAATGGGCAGATAGGCCCAAAGCTAGTGAAAAGATCTAAGGGACACGTGGGCCCAAATGGTGGGCACGCGGGCCCAAGGTTGTTGTATTGGAATGGGCATAGAAGCCCAGTGGAGTAAGAAGATTTGAATGGGCTCTCAGGCCCAATGATCAGTTCAGGTGGCCATTTCAGCCCAGAAGTGAGAATTGGGTTAGATAGCCCATCAAGTGAATCCAAGAGGGATAGAGTGAGGATTTTGAAATATGTGACCGTAGGATACGGCTCACGCGGGATGTTGTTTGGAGGTGGGTTCGAGTGGACAAGTTGTTTAGAGATGGTCTTGCCCTTGACTGGTTCTTCATCCTCTATGAACAACCGAGCCAAAGATGAACTCAGGTTGTCCACTTCCTCCTCTTGCTCTGGTGCCTTCTTCCTCTTGACTGGTTTTTCTTCTTCGTCCCCGGACATCATCATGGTCTCCCCTTTGATAAAGAATTTTTGGAGTCCCATCGCATTTTTTGGCCGGTAGACCATCCGCGGAGTGAAACTGGGCTCATAGCCAAGCCCGTGTCTCTTTGGTCTTTGTACGGCTTTAATGGGGTGCACAACCCCCTGCAGCTCCTTTCCCAACCCCTTTCCTGGCTGATAGCCCATCCCTTTCATCATACGCCACGCAACTGAATCTGGAGGCGTCGTCAATACCATGACCTCAGGTAGCTCTGTAGTTGAAACCAACAGATGGACAGATTTTGATATTGGTAGTGCAGAAGAGGGGTCATCCACGTCATTCAGAATGGGGATGTTGGTTACTTTGATCACCTGGCCCTTGTATGGGAACTTCAGACACTGATGATTAGTGGAGGCAACAGCTCCTATTGCCTCAAGGTACGGGCGTCCCAAGTTAGCTTTGAATGTAGGGTCCAATTCTAGAATGTGAAACTCGGTGGTGGCAGCACATGGCCCGAGCCCTACTTTCAATGTAACCACCCCTCGTGCCAGCTTCCGGGAGTTGTCATATGCGGTCACCGTGACGGCAGAAGGCTCGATTTCTTCATCGGAGATGCCGCAAAGTTGCAATGTTTCTGGCGGCATGACATTTATGGATGCTCCGGTGTCAATCAAACAGGACTTGATCTCCACGCCTCGGATGACTACTGCAACGCGCAAGGCGTACTTTCTGATCTCTGGCCGTGCCAACTCCTCTTGTGTAAAGGTGAGTGCCGGATGTTCACTCCTCGGGGTCAGAACAGTAATGATCTTCTCAGGCGGGAGGTCCTCATTGACCATGACCCACTGCAAATATTGTTGTAGGATGTCCTGATGGTTCTTTGACCTCTTTATTATCTCCAGAATTGAAATCCGTGCCGGCATTTTTTCCAAGTGCTTCAATAGGTCATATGCCGTGCCGGGCAACGGTTCTTCTACCACCTCCTCTTCTGCCTATTCCTGTGGTTGTATCCCGACCTGGGGGAAGACCCTTTGGAACATCCTCCCGCTACGAAGTACCGGCGCCAGCATGGTAGGGGGAAGTGGTGATGATGGTGATGGTAGGGTTGGTTGGTAGGTTGAGGAGCCCATGGTAGGTAGGGGTGGTGAGGATCGGATGATGAGGGGTCGTGGATTGGTGGAGACCGGTATGTTGGGTGATGGTTGGGGTGTTGGTGGTGATGGTCTAATGATGAGGGGTCGTGGGGTGACAGTGACTGGTAGGTTAGGTGATGTCTGGAGTGTTGGTGGTGGTCTAATGATTAGACGCCGTGAAGGATTAATGGTGGTTGGTGGGTTAGGTTGGGGTGATGGTTGGGGTGCTGGTTGGGAGGCTGGTGGCGGTCTAATGATTAAGCGTCGTGGAGGGTTAATGGTTGGTGAGGGTAGTGGTGTTTGGGTAGTTTGTGGGCTGGGGGCAGCTCTCGGTATGGAGAGTATGGTGCGGTTTGTAGGTGGGGTTGGTATGGCGGGCATGGAGGTGATTTGATCCTCGACCTGCCAACCCTGGGAATGGTGGGTTGACTCCTCGATGGCGGAGTGGACGAGGCCGAGTCGTTGGTTTGGTGGTGCTGGTGCCGGTGCTTGTACGGGTGCATGTACCGGGAGCGGATCTTGGACTATGCCCAATCCGGGCTGCTGTTGTACTTGTTGTCGCTGTGGTTGATTCTGACGTGCCTTCATTGCTTGAATAGACTCCCCCATTTGTGCCCAGTCAATGTTCCCTTGATCATTAAGGTCATGGATGTAGTCTTTAAACTGGAAACATACATCCACCGTGTGCCTAGGATATCGATGATAAGCGCAGTACTTGGTTGTGTCAACATTGGCTTGCCATCCTTCTCTCTCCTTTGGAAGCTCCAACTATTGTTCAGCCATCAATGCATTAAAGATATCGGTGAGGGGGAATGGCAGTTGAGGATAGTATTCTCTCTTGGGTCCCCCCCTCCTAGGTCGGTTGGCTGGTGGTGGCACTTGGTTGTAGGCTTGTTGTTGTGGTTGGGGTCGGTTGTAGACATGTTGTTGTTGAGGCGCTCGGTTGTAGGCATTTGATTGCTGGGGCGCTCGGTTGTAGGTGGGTTGCTGTGGTGGTGCTCGGTTGTATGCAAGTTGCCTCTGGGGCTGAGGAGTTGGTTGAGGAGCTGGGCAGTATTGTTGATTGGGTGGTGGGTTACGGTATTGGCTTTGGCGATACCCACCCTGGTTACCCATGGCATTGATGCTCTCATTGTTTACTACCCCTTCGGTAGTGGGTCCTACAGGTGTAGGCTTTCTAGTGTTACGGGGCTTGGTGTCGAACGGGTTGATCATGGATGCATCCTTAAAGTGGGCTTGGAGGTAGCGGGCTCTATCACACAACTCACTCATGGTTGTTGGGCGGTGCATGATCAGGAGGTTGCGAAGGTTGGGCGTGGTGTTCCCTATGAGCATCCTCACCTGCTCCCCCTCTGAGATGGTATCTACTAGCCTCTCAGCCATTCCCCTCCACCGATCAGCAAATCTGGCAAAGTCCTCATCCGGCCTCATCTTTTCGGCAATCAAATCAGTTATCGAGTAGGCTGGCCCCACCCGATCCTTGTACCTCTGTAGAAACTTTGCCTTCACGATGTCAAAATCTGCCGCCTCAATGGAATCAAGAGAATAGAACCAGTCCAGGGCGGATCCCTCCAATGACCGACGGAATAGGAAGGCAAGGGCTTTGCGGTCATTTTTCCAGAATGCGGAGTCGTAGAGAAAGCTCTTTAGATGGTTGAAAGGATTACCAGTCCCATTGTAACGTTGGAAGACTGGTATCTCTGAAGGATGAAGGTGCAGAACTGGGAAGGATGGGACAGAGATTTCAGGGATGGCTTTAGAATCGAGGCGGTGCCTCATCTCTTCGAAGCACTTGTCCATCTGGCTGAGTTTGTTCATTAATGCCTGGGTGAGGCTGGATTCCTGAGCCACGGGAGAAAAGTGTTTACTTGATTGGGTTGGAAGAGGTGGGTTGGAAACAGGAACTGGTGCAGAATTGTGTGAATGCCCCACAACGGGGTGAGTAGAGACACGGCAAGGTTGCCCAGGAGAAGAGATGATCAAGGGCCTGACTGCCGGTTGGGGTGGTGAGGGGGCTTGATTTCCCTCGATCGGAGCTTGATTGGCGGGCACCTTGCCCTTAGTGGCAGATTGGATAATTGCAAAGGTCTCGGGATCAAGGTGAAGAGATAGATCCTTGAGAGCTTGTTCTATAGTATGTGAAGCGGATCGGTGAGCGGGATCTTGGACCTCAGGTTCCATCACGGCATTAACATGGCCATCTGGTTGGACCATGGGTTGTTGAAGCTCGTAGTGACCCGTCTCGTACTCCTCTTCTTGGCCGTAGTAGTCCGACATCCCGACGTGTCTTCCGGACCTTAGAGTGGGCATCCTATCAAATTTCCTTACAAAATGGTTGAAAGAAAGCAAATGAAGGGTGTAAATGCAAAGAGAGTTTTTGTTTGGTTATGGTTGTTTGTTTGATTTGATTTGGTTTCAATTTGGTTGTTTGGCAAGCAAGTTAACATAAAAATTAAAGGGATTTTTTTTCTTTTTGGTGTTTTGAAACAGGAAATTTTTTCTTTTCAATTGTTGTGAGCAAGTAAGTTATGCAAACAAGGTTTTAAAATGACTACTCGTCAATTATTGGGTTGAAACCTTAGATTAGAAAGATTGTTAGCAATTGTTCACTCAAATTGGGTATGGTTCCTATTGCTTCAATCTTCAAGACCTAAGGTTATCACTCGACCACCACGAGTAGGTACTTGGGTTCTTCGGGTTTTGGGAAGTGGTGCAACTGGCCCAATCGTGTGGAGAGGAATACTCCACGGATGGGGACTTACGGAGGTCTTGATGGAAACCACCAAATCAACCAGGAAGGAATATCCCAGAAGAGGGGTTAGAATCCACCAAGAAGGTGTTTGGAGGGTGAGGGTGTGTTGGGAGAGAGAGCCCCCGCCTCGAATGCCCTACGGATCGGAACGAGTCCGGTACCCGATGCAAAAGCTAATGCAAAAATGAAAAATGGAGGGTAGAAGGAGAAGAAGCAATCAATATGCAAACATGAATGAAAGCTATTAAATAAATCAAACAAGTGAATGCAAGCAAGACATGCAATGATAAAGTAAAACAAATAACTAGCAACTAGCAACTAAAAGGAGGTTCATGCGGGAACCGGCTTGTGATGGAGTGTCCAAGTGGGGACAAATCTGAAGTAAAGGTAAAAGGATGGTCCACGCAGGGACCGAATTGAAAATAATGTGGCTCGCGCGGGAGCCGAGTTTTGGAAAAGTAGGTGGTTTATGCGGGAACCGGTTTTTGAAGGAAAAATGGGTGGTTCACGCGGGAACCAGTTTGTTTGATTGGAAAAAGGAAAGGAGGGCCACGTGGGGCCAATCTAATTGGTTCAAAGGGGTGGTCCACGCGGGGACCGATCTGAAAGTGAGTTGGTTCACGCGGGAACCGGTTTAGAAAAAGGGTTTGGTTCACGCGGGAACCGGTTTTAATGAAGAAAGGGGTGGTTCACGTGGGAACCGATGTAAGAGTTGACAAAATAGATGGAGGGCCACGTGGGGCCAATCTAAAGGTGCTGTAAAGAGGTGGTCCACGCGGGGACCGATCTGAAAATAAGTTGGTTCACGCGGGAACCGAGTTGGAAAAGAAAGGTGGTTCACGCGGGAACCGGTTTATAAGAAGAAAAGTGGTTCACGCGGGAACCGAGTTGAAATGAAAGACAAGCAAATTAAGTCCACATAGGGGACAATCTTAAAGAAAGAGTAAATGGCAAGTTTAAAGGTAAATTGACATGGAAGATAAAAGACAAGCCGGTTCACGCGGGAACCAAGTTGGAAATCCACTAGTTGCACAGTTGAATCAAGCTAGCACGGTTGAAGACATTGGTTGTCTCACCGTGGTCGCCAAAAAGCTGTCGACTCCAGAAACGGGTTCCGGATCGGCACCTCAAGATAAGAAGGTGAAAGATAGATGGAATAGGGTAAAAGGGGAGTGAATTGAAAACACTCGGAAAGCAGTAAAGACTTCTCACCTCGATCCCACACTCACATTGATCCCCGAACTTTCATCTCACGGTGTCGCTCGAGCACCGGAGATGGTTCGGGTCATGTGGGAGGAGAGTGAGGAGAAGATGAAATTAAAACATGAAAGAATGTGGTCGCCAGGAGCCGCGGGCTTCTCTTTATGGGATGTAAATTAAGAAGTTGAGTTGAATTGACCGTGTACCTTAGCGTGGGAGATCGGGATATGGGTTCAACCTTCTTCTTCTTCGGCCGGCCGATAAAGAAGAGTCTCCAATCAAAGCTAGCTTGTTCAACCTGTGCAACTAGAAAAATAAACCAAGTGAAGAAAATAATTAGAACTATGGGAGGTGTAGTAACTGTAGTAAAAAGATGAGAAAGAAGCAATCGGAATCGAACTCACCGGATTGGGGTGAGCCTTAACCCCTTTTTTTGTATTTTTTGATTATGTAAAAATGATGCAAATAAACTGAAATATGCTTTAAAACAGTAAATGAACTGAGTTAAGTGAGTTGAGAAATCTTATGGAATGGATCGGCTTGAGTTGAAGCCGAGTTGGTTGAGAAAAGGCCGGTTCGGGTAGCTTTGCACCCTTCTAGCGCGACTTCGGTGCATAGGATGCTACGGACGACCCCAATGTCAGAATCAAGTTCTGTTTGTTGGAGTAGACGGAGGACTCAGAGTGGAAGAGTTCCTATGTTGATAACTTCTCCGAAATCCTCCTTTATAAGTCAGTAAAAATTCTGAAATTGGGCGGATATAGAAAACAGAACCTGGATGCGCGCCCTCAGTGTAGCAATCGCCACGAACAAACGGGATGTCGGAATTGAGTTCCGTCAGTTGGAGATGAAAGAGAACGAAGAGAGGAACAATTTCAATGTTGAAAACTTTTGCAGAAGAAGCTCCGGATTTTTGGCAGAAGTCGATGAAGATGGTTGATGAAGAACACCCAGATCGAGCCTTCTCCTTCACCTCGGGATCGATTTCTTGACTTCGGATCACCGTTGGACATCGGGACGGCTTTGGAGAAGAGCTTGAACGACCTCTGGATGAGCTAGGCACCGGGGGTTAACCTTGGGTCGTTGAGAATGACCCTCAATTTATAGGGGAAGGAAGCCGGTTCAAAATTTAGAAACTGGACCTACCGCGCCCCCACTTTTCAAAGAGGAGGAGGGCGTGCAAGGCGCGCCCTCAAACCAAGGGCAAGTAGGGCGCACCCCCAGTTCGGGGGGGCGGTCTGCGCGCCCCCCTGTTTCAAAGGAAGCGGGGGCGCGTTACGCGTCTCACTGCTAAAAATCGACGTAAACTTCCGGAAATTGCTAAAAATCGACTTGACATACGTAACGCGCCCCCGAACCGGGGGCGCGGTACAAATAATCGAAAATTCCCCGCGGAAACCTTCCAAAAATCCGGTTTAGAAGGTGCTAATCGGGGTAATTTGTGATTTAAAGAAACTGACCGCACCCCCGCCTTTCAAAGGAACCGGGGGCGCGCTGGGTGCGCCCCCAGTTTGAGGGCGCGCTGGGCGCGCCCTCGGGTTGAGGGCGCGCAGGGCGCGCCCTCCTCTTTCAAAGGGAGCGGGGGCGCGGTACACTCTCTCTCCTGCGCGCGTGTTCCGTGAGCTGTATCCTGCAAACGGAATATCCGATTCGGCTCCCGTTTGTTGCGTTGGAAAGAGGGCCTTCAACCGCACCTCCTCAAGTCGGTAAACCTGCCGGCGTGACTCCCGATATGTTCGCACGGGGCTTTCTACCGGTTTACCCTCTCGCGGAACGCCGAAACACAGGGCGAAGATCTGAAAGAGCATGGTTCCGATCGAGAAATCTCGGGTCAACTCGGGATGACTTAAAATGATGACCAAACAAGTCCGGTACGATCGGACAATCGGAAGTCATCGAAAAATCTGAGATTAACCCGGTAAACGTGAATCGAAAGCCGTAAAAGCCGCGAAACCCTAAAATTGACCGAACCGGATGTATGGCCCCGGTTGATGAAAATATTCGGCTAGAATCGACCCGGACGACCCGAAAAGACCCGGTGATGACCGGAAAAGCCTAATACATGGTCCGGGATAGCCGTGTCAGCACAGATCGAAAAAGCCGTAACGAATGCCGTCATTGACCGACGCCTACCGAAATGACTTCTCGGAAACCCTGAGTGTTACGGAACACATGCGGGACTCCCGAGACCTTCAATTATGGACCATTCAAGGTCGGTCATCGAGCAGGCTTCGTGTTTTTACAGTTCACGTGCGGCTCTCGCTTGAAAGTTACGGCAATATTCTGGAAATCATTGGTCCGTTCTCAACTAACAAGGGAGGCTCCACCAATGTCCTTAGCTCATCTCCACGAGGTAGTCCGGATCAGATAACGGTCAAATAAAGGATATCGCCTATGGAATAAGAGTCTAGGGCTCCGAATCAAGCCAATTTGGCGTGTCTACAATGGGATGTGGCTTATACCCTTCATGATCGGTAGGTCGATTAATCTATTATCGGATAATAGATTTAATTAAATTAAATAGAATTGTTCTACTTTATTTAAGCCTCAACCAAATAGGCTATTGGGCCTAGTGGGTCACACACAAAAGGACTTATCCACAAGTACAAGGGTAAGGGCGTAATTTATGGAGATTTTGGGTTTTCATGAAAAATTCCATAATTCTCTATAAATACTACTGGTTTCAGCCAAACCCAATCAAGCCAAGGGTGAAAACCACTTCCTTAGCCTCCTCCCTACCTCCTCCTCTCTCTAGAAGGTGTCCATGGTCGATGGAGCTCCGTTCAGGAAGAGTTCTCGAGGCCGACGCGAAGGGAGAACCTGCTGTCGATGAAGTTTGTGTGAATACTGCTGAAGATCAGACATTTGAACGGTTTGAAGAGCTTAATAAGCTCATCTCCTTCCTCTCCATGGGATAATATGAATCTCTATCAGGTATATTCGAACCCGATTTGATCAGTTTTCGGTTTTCGTCGTTCGGTTCTGATTGAGACGAATTCTAAAGGAACCCATAGGAATCGTCGCTTTCGCTGCACCAAACTTTTATGGACGATTCCTTACACATGCCACATTTCATGATCCCAAATGGCTATAGAGGTAATCTTATCTTCTTGAGCCTTTTCATTATTAGTTATTACATGGATATAAATCTTCGTTCATTCAATGTCCTTATAAAAAAGGAGTACGTTATCAATTGTCAACCCCTTAGTATACTGACTCTATTGGATCTAATACTCAGAATAAGATCAATTGGAAAACTCCTTTTTAAATTATCCTTCTGTACCTTAGCTAGGGATTTAGAGTACCATCTCATAGGACTTTCACCCTCACTTACCAAGAGTGGATGATCCTTTATTGTCCACTCAGTTGTCTCCATCAAAATTTTCTTTTACCCAATCCATCACTATACTAGACCATCTAAATGGTGATCCATATGTCAATAGTCAAAGCACAAGTTTCACCCAACAAGGTATCTTTGGTGACTTAGGTCAAAGGTCCAACCATGCAACCATGATGATAGAAAATCTTGATTAACAGTTTGGTAATATACTATTCAGGGTTTATAATTCAATTAGTTCAATGAATCTATTCAACTAATAAGCACCAGTATGTGTACTTTAGTGTCTCCACACTAATGACCAATGAGATCGATCTTCCTCAACATGAGAAGACGTCACATACACTAGTCCATCTGAATCCTTCATGTACCATCTCAAGGATCTTATAATTAAGAACATTTAGATCATATACATCTAGATAATTAATCTCAATATTATAATATCATCATGATTCAATCATCATTGCATGTGATCAAGGGCTTCATTGTGATGTACGTATCTAATAAAAGCTAGTAATGAAGATTTGCATATTTAATTGAATGAGTTATTTCTAGAAACGTTGGATCATATCATATATGATTGGTTTGTAGGACATACATTTCTATCATATCCCACAAGACAACACTTCAAGTTTCATATTCTAACAAGTTTTGTTATACATCTTCACTTGAGACAGACATTCCAAAATCTTAACTTGCTTAAGGTCGAGCTTTTAACTCCTTTCTATATCCTATATGGAATAATCAGAATAGACTTAGAAGACATAAATTTAAAATAAAGTGATTATATCAAGTACTTATCCCTAAAATAATATTGTCCTTATTATATCCTACATAATGTGACTTCTCATTTAGCTTCTCAATTAAGTAAGATGTGTGAAGATGTGTCCATTAAAATTAGATTCTATTATTCTTCTTCAAATTATGTGCGAATTATGTAGTTAAATATTCCCCTCCTTGATCTTATCAAGAAATTCTAATATTCTTTCTATTAGTATCTCTACTTCATTCTTAATCTCTAATAATTTATCAAAATCTCGAATTCACACTTCATTAAATACATGTATCCATACCTAGAGACATCATCTTTGAAAATAAAGAAGTAAAAATATTTTCCTTTAGTTTTAATAGACATGGGTTTACATACACCTAGATGCATAAGTTCTTACAACCCATTACCCGTTCTCCACATCTTTATTAAACTTAAGAATATATTGATCTAAATCAACCCATTTTTTTAGAAGGAGTATTCAAACATATCTTGGGAGCTAACATATCTAATATAACTAAATAATTATCAAGCTCCCACTAACAATAACTTTACCATTCAATGTCTTAGAACATATTTCATTTTCATAACTTGTAATAAATCATCATTTAATAAAGCAGGAAATATAGATATTGTTCTTGTAGAAGGATATAACAACAATCGTAATTATTAAGATTTCTCTATAATGTTACTAAAGGTTTATATCTCATATTAGTAATGATACAACTTTTGCACCATTTCATATGCAAGTCAATATCTTCTTCATTAAGTCTTTATCTACTTGTCATTTTCTACAACTCCATGTAGATATAATATGCATATCAGGTATCTCATACTATTAGATACACCTCTAGTATCTAATATATGATATACACATATAGTATCTAATACTATTAAGTATATATTTAAGACAAGTAAATATCAATAATTTAGATACATGAAATTTCTCAAGCTCCACATTTGCTTTATGTGCAATACACTTTGCACTTCCTCTTTCACTTACCAACATCATGATAGTAGAAGATTTTTGTCTTATTTAGGCTTTATTATATTGATCGTCTTCTTAAACTTTAGCTGTCTTTCTATTTCTATCTAATGATCTTGCCTTTTTCCATTGGTCTCACCAACAAGGAGTATTAAAGATATATTGATCTAACTTCCTTTAAATAGCTCATCAGCATGGGCCATGATGGATCTCATGTCTATCTATGTATGTTGCCTTTATAATTTATATGTTATAGAGGTTAACATTTAGTATAAGACAAACAACTCATATTCATTATACTATATTATGAGATAAGATCTGATCATCTCTCACATTATTAGATAGTCTAGGAAACACCTATTTCTAAAGTGGGATAGTTATGTGGTCAACCATGAGAACAATTCTCTTGGTTTAAAATCGGTCTAAGAAGTGTTAGTTATTAAGTTATTTGATATCTAATATGTCTTACTAGGTAATTTATCATCATATTCTACAACTAAGAAATAATTTCATTAATATAATATTACGGACATTCATTAAAATTAAGATACTATCTTTTTTCTAAATTTATTATGTTCCTACTAATTTTAATCGAATTTGCATAACCCCTGTTATGCAAAGATGAGATATCATAGTGCAATCTTAGTGGGAACTAAGACCCTTTTAACTTTATGCTGATAATATTGTGGTAGCACAATAAATCACCACATACTTAATAAGAAGACAACTATTGCCACTTGCAACTTTTAGTCATTCAATCTCTAGAGTTATGACCTTGTGGTAGAACAACAAGCTATATATTTTAGTTAGGTCAAACCAACTTGTTATGTTATGAAGATGAATTCTTCTCATAGTCGTTGTGGTAGCACAACAAGCTATATACACTAGTTAGGTCAAATCAGCTTGTTATGTTATGAGGATGAATTCTTCTCACAATCCTTGTGGTAGTACAACAAAGCCATGCAAATGGTCTACCCCAAAGTTCGACAAATACTTTGGCCATGATCACCAATCTCTTGCTGAATGGGCCTTGTAGTAGCACACCAAACTCATGTAGTCTAAGATTGGTTCATCAAAATTATAACAACGAAAAACTACGTGAGTCATTCTTAATATCTCATGTTTGTTGACCTAATTAAAATGATGAGAGATTTTATTACAGTCTTATCAATACTATGTGCTAAATACACATATATATTACCTTTGGAATATCATATATTTAAGGTATAACCTGTAGCACACACCTACATATGACATACATAAGAAATAAAATAGATGATCATGGACTTAATCCTAAACATGCAACACTAGAGCCAGAATGGTGTGCAGTTAAAGAAGATAGCATATGATGCCAATGTAGGTGTATCTCCACTTTCAGAAGAACACCTCTCCAAGTGGTCCTAATCTCTTCTCCATGAACTAGATTCTTGTCATTTCACATGGTTTAAGAGTATATAGACCCTCAAATATACATGATTTAATAAAAAAGTTGGTTTTAACCAAGGGGAGTACATTAATGTGGGAGGTAAAATTTACAATCAGAATTGAAAAGAGAGACATGCACACAAGCCCCAATTAAACACATTCACATAATTAACTACCATCACATGGTATTTAAATCTTAAGTCCATGATCTCCATATATTCACATAATCAAACATCACATGTACATAATGCGAATATGTGATATTAATATGATATAACATTTATATCATAAAATATAAAATATAAATTTTAAATTTTAAATTTTAAATTTCATGTTTTTTAATTTTTTATGAAGTAAATAATATAAAAACAACATATAAACAATTTATATGAAATGAGCAATCACATCTAAACTATTTAAAATATTTATGCAATCTCGATACTTTGTAAAGTTAGAAATTAATGTCTTAATTAATATTATGAAAAATATCATTTTATAAAATTAATTAAAATATTAATTAATTAAGTTAAACTTTAAAAATAATTTTAAAGTTTAACTATGAATGAATCTATGTCAATAAGTTTGAATATCATCTAACATACCATTAAACATTTTAAAACCTATCAAATAATATTGTACAATTTTTAAGATATTTTATAAAAAAATTTAACAATTGTCCTGATTTTTCTATAATTTAAAATTTTAAATTCAAGTAAAATAAACCCAATTGGCCGGTGGGGGGAGAGCTTGGACATGGTGAAGCAAGCGTTGCTGTGCGCCGCGGTGGAGGTGGGAGTCCGTGCACGTCACCAATCAGGAGCAGATCCAGCGGATGGAGTGCGAGATTGCCCTCCTCCGCGACCTCGTCGGCGCTGCCGCCAGGGAGCTCGACGAGGCGCGGGAACAGGTGGAGCGGGCAAGGGAGGAGGCTCGCCAAGTCCTCCTCCTCCTCGATAGGAGCGCCCAATGCGGCGTGCCGCCCACCGTCGGTCCAGAAGAGGCGGCGCCTTTCGTCTCGCTCATCGGCTCCCCGGACTCCAATGACGCCCTTAATTCCGCGGGGGGTGCAGCGGTTTCGCCGCCGTCACCGTTGTCGGGGGAAAGCAGCGCAGCGGCGTCCTCGGCGATGATGCCGGCAGAAAAGGTGGAGCTGATGGAGTTGGTGCCGGCGGGCAAGCTGCCAGAGAAGGGGAGGCTGCCGGAGGCGGTTATGAAGGTCGGGCCCCTTCTGCAGAACCTGTTGCTCGCGGGTCCGCTGCCTCAGTGGCGGCATATGCCGCCGCCGCCGCCGCCGCCACCGCTGCGGGGCACGGAGATACCGCCCATCTTCTCTATCAACGGCGAGGGCAATGCGGCCGCATTGACATCGGGGGCCTTAATGACGGAGGAGACGAAGCCTATCAACGTGCAGGCCGATCGGCGCGGCCTCCTTGGGAGCAAGAAGGGAGGAGCGGAGGACGAAGGTGAAGGGGAGCCGGCGAGACCGACCGCTTGGTCCTCCGGGCATTCCCATTTCCCCGCCGTCTACCTCCTCCTCGTCTCCGAAGATGAGTAGTGTTAGACAATGTACATTTGCATGGAAGCCGGGATGAAGTGAAGTCACAATTTGATTTCATTTGTATTTCCATTACATTTCATTTGTACAAAATGTGGATCGCATTTGATCTCACGTCTGTAACATTTTACCCTCAATATAAAAGCAATACAGAAAAGGGGAATCGGCAATTTTTGGCCGAGGGCTAACGCCCAATTCCCGCGCATCCTCCGTGAGAGCTCTCTTCTCTGTTCTGTGTCCTGCTGCCTTCTTCTCCACGTCTTCACAGATCTGGATCGGAGCTTCAACAATTCATCACTCCAACTTGGTATCAGAGCGAGGATCAGGATCTCGTGGGCACTACATTCTCGTCAGGTATTCAGTTTTTTCGTTTCAACTGTTAATGGAGGAATCAACAATGGAGTCGATGAATGCTGCTCCTATAGACACTCTGAAGCTCTCGTTTGCTTCTGGATCCTCTCTAACCTCTCTTCCGAACATTTCACATCGGTTTCCGATTAAGCTCAATGCCGATAACTTCATGGTCTGGCGTGGCCAGTTTATTCCATTTCTCAAAATGTACGATCTCATGGGGATCGTTGATGGCACAGTTCCATGTCCATCTGGTTTTATTCCAGATGTCTCTGATCCGTCCAAATATGTTCCCAATCCTGAGGCAAAGGTTTGGCAACAATACGACGGTCTAGTGATGACCGTCCTTATTTCTTCTGTAAGTGACTCTATTCTGCCGATGGTAGTCGGATATGAAACATCAGCGGAAGCATGGAAGGCCATAACTAATGCCTATGGCTCTTCATCTAAAGCTCGTTTACTTCAACTAAGGATACAGCTACAGCAGCTCAAAAAGGGAAATATGCGCATCAATGAGTTTTTACAGAAGATCAAACATCTTTCTAATACATTAGCGATGGCTGGTGATCCAGTCTCCAGTAGTGAACTTCTCCTTTATGTGTTAAATGGACTGGGATCTGAGTACGATCCATTTGTGACAGCAATTACAACACGAACTGATTCCACTTCAATAACATTTGATGAGTTACAAGGCATGCTTCTCAGCCACGAAACTCTTCTAATTCAGCGTCAACAAAGCATTTCTGACATTACAGCCAATCTGGCTCGCACAAATTTGGGCAATGGACAACAGCAGTTCACTAATTACAATGGAAATTCTGGTAGAGGACGAGGCAGAGGCCGATTTGGTGGAAGAGGGCGGAATGATCGCAATATGCAATATTACAATTCTGATAAATCTCAGATGCAATCAGCTCCAGGAGACAGACAGTTTAATCATACATATGGACAGAGTAATTACAATAATTCCAGTCCGGTTACAGTGTGCCAATTATGTGAGAAGCGGGGACATACTGTCCTCACTTGTTGGAAACGCTTTGATGTTAATTTCCGTCCCACTCAGCAATCTGGGAACAATTACAATACACCCATGGCTCAACCGTCTTATTCAGCCAATGTAGCCAGTACCAATAATTCAACTTATGGGGCAGATCAGTCCTGGTATCCGGACACTGGTGCCAATAACCACATGACCCCCAATCTTGCTCTACTTCAAACACCCACAAATTACCATGGTCAAGACAAGGTGCTGGTTGGTAATGGTGAAGGTCTACCTATAAATCACATTGGTAATTCAGGTTATAAGCATTTCAACTTATACAACACTTTACATGTTCCTTTGATATCTAAAAACTTACTGTCCGTCTCACAATTCACCAAAGATAATGATGTATCTTTTGAATTCTTTCCTCAACACTGTCTTGTTAAGGACATCAAGAGCAAGAAGGTCTTGGCACAAGGACACAATTCTAATGGGCTCTACCGGCTGGAAGATGATGTACATACTTCTCCGACAGGACTGACTGCTGAAGCTTCCACTCTATGGCACCAACGGCTGGGACATCCAGCATTTAAGACAGTACTTTCTGTTTTGAACAGTCTTAGCACACAAACTCACTTAGACAGTACCTTTTTTTGTTCACATTGTGCCTTGGCCAAAAGCCATAAACAGAATTTTCCGTCCTCTAATTACACTTCTACAGTTCCACTTGAGTTAATAGCATCGGATGTATGGAGTCCCTCTCCGGTTGTTAGCATGAATGGATTTCGATACTATGTGACTTTTATAGACCATTATAGTAGATTTTGTTGGATCTATCCTCTTGTTTTGAAAAGTGATGTGTTTCGCGTCTTTATTCAATTCAAAAATCAAGTTGAAAACATGTTCTCTAGAAAAATAAAGTACTTTCAGAGTGATTGGGGTGGAGAATTTCAAGCATTGTCAAAAATTTTCATGGAATGTGGCATTTCTCACAGAGTTGCATGTCCTTACTCTCATCACCAAAACGGATTAGCTAAACAGAAACATAGACACATCATAGAAACGTCCCTAGCACTGTTAAGCAATGCTAGACTGCCATATCACTTTTGGGATTCTGCTGTAACATGTGCCACCTACCTGATCAACAGATTGCCCACTAAGGTTTTGAACCTCTTGTCTCCCTTTGAGAAAATATATGGGAAACCACCTGATTATAATTTTTTAAAAATCTTTGGATGTGCTTGCTATCCACATTTACGACCCTACAACAAGCACAAATATACATTCCGGTCAGAATGCTGTATTTTCTTAGGATATAGTAGCAAACATAAGGGCTATCAATGCTACTCTCCAACTACAGGTAAAACTTACATTGCTGTACATGTGATATTTGATGAACACTCATTCCCATATGAAATTCTGGTTAAGAACAGCTCCTTACAACAGAGTTCTAGCACTGTATGCATACCGGGTCCTTCTATTCAGTCTGTTTTTACAGAACAAGCTCAATTACCGTTGGCACAGTCGGATGTAGCATCTCCCTTACAGCCTATTGATGTTACTCAACACTCGGATGCCACACATTTCTGCACTCCTCCTATTCATACTGCAGATTATTCTCTTGTTCCGACTGGACACTGCACAGATTCTGCACCCACTCCTTCACCGGACCAGTCCTCAGCCTCTCCTACTACAACAGCATCTGAGGACAGTCCTGCACCAAAAAAATATAAGTCTCTCAAGGAGATACTTGCGATTACACAGCCTGTTTCTGCTCCTATAACAAGCAAATATGCACTGACTGTTGAACGTGACAATGAACCAGAACCTTCTTGTTTCACCACTGCCAACAAGTTTTCTCATTGGAGAAAAGCTATGTCAGATGAGTTTTCAGCCCTTCAAACTAATGGTACCTGGACGTTGGTACCTCTTCCTTCCAATGCCAACATTGTCGGCTGTAAATGGATCTACAAAATTAAGAAGAACTCTGATGGAATAGTTGCTAGATACAAGGCCAGATTAGTGGCCAAAGGATATACCCAAGAACATGGAATTGATTTTGAGGAGACCTTCAGTCCAGTCATCAAACCTGTCACCATTCGTATGGTTCTCTCAGTGGCTCTTAGTTCCAATTGGCCAATTAAGCAATTGGATGTCAACAATGCTTTCCTTCATGGAAGCCTCATTGAGGAGATTTACATGTCTCAACCGACTGGATTCATTGACAGTGCCTACCCGGATTATGTCTGCAAACTCCATAAATCTCTATATGGGCTCAAACAGGCTCCAAGGGCATGGTTTCAGAAGTTATACTCTCATTTGGTTTCACTCGGTTTCAAACCATCCACCTGTGATCCTTCATTATTCATAATTCACTCACAGGCGGTTTGCATTTATTTGTTAGTATATGTGGATGACATAATTTTAACAGGAAACTGCATCAAGGCTATTACAAGTCTCATCTCCAGCTTGTCTGTCACCTTCTCTATCAAGAATTTGGGTGATCTCAGCTACTTTCTCGGTATTGAAGTTCATCGGACTAGTGCTGGTCTGTATCTTTCTCAAAAGAAGTATATCATGGATATTATGGAAAAATCACAACTCCTCAACTCAAAGCCTCTCTCCACACCTATTGCACCAAGGAAAACCCCTTCTCAGTATGAAGGTAATTTCTTGACTGATCCCACTACTTATAGGAGCCTGGTCGGCTCATTACAATATGCTACACTAACCAGGCCAGACATAGCCTACTCTATCAATAAGGTATGTCAATTTTTGTCTACACCGACTCACACTCATTTCAGTTTAGTCAAACGGATACTCCGTTATTTGAAAGCCACACATACATTGGGCTTATCTATCTGCCCAAGTGACTTTTCTTTACAAGCTTACTGTGATGCCGACTGGGCGGGCTGCCCCGATGATAGAAAATCAACTGGAGGCTTTGGAATATATTTGGGTACCAATTTAATATCCTGGACTGCCAAAAAGCAACGCACTGTTGCTCGCTCAAGCACCGAGGCTGAATTGCGCTCTATGGCTATGGCAATGACTGAGCTTCTGTGGATTATGCAATTGAGTACAGAATTTAAACTTACCACAGCACATCGTCCTACAGTGTGGTGTGATAACATAAGTGCAATTTACTTAAGTGCAAACCCAGTCATCAAGGCAAGGACTAGACATGTGGAAATTGATTTCCACTTTATTCGACAATTGGTTCAGGAAAAGCATATTATTATTCGGCACATCTTCAGCAAGGATCAAGTTGCCGACATCTTCACCAAGCCACTGGGCATCCGGCAATTTGAGCTCTTTAGAGACAAGCTTAACGTGGTACCCCCGTTTAGCTTGAGGGGGGGTGTTAGACAATGTACATTTGCATGGAAGCCTGGATGAAGTGAAGTCACAATTTGATTTCATTTGTATTTCCATTACATTTCATTTGTACAAAATGTGGATCGCATTTGATCTCACGTCTGTAACATTTTACCCTCAATATAAAAGTAATACAGAAAAGGGGAATCGGCAATTTTTGGCCGAGGGCTAACGCCCAATTCCCGCGCATCCTCCGTGAGAGCTCTCTTCTCTGTTCTGTGTCCTGCTGCCTTCTTCCCCACGTCTTCACAGATCTGGATCGGAGCTTCAACAATTAGCACTAGCATCAACCACATCAGAGGCGTCGACAAGCACCCGAAGATTGGTGCTTAATTCTATCTTCCAGAGGAAGTTGAAGTGACTAGCAAAAGAAGCGCACAAGATCTGTAAACTCTATCTATGACTAATAAAAATAGATGGAGAGAGAGATATATATATAATTTTAAAAAATAATTAAAAATTTTAAAAAAGAATTAAAAATTTTAAATAATTAATTATTATATGTATTAATTTAAAGTTATAAACAATTAATAAATGATATTTTATCATAAAAATTAGATAACCATCATTCTATTAACAATATAATAATGTTTTACTATATTTTAATTAATTACTTTAATCAAATTGGCTCGAAAACTTTTAAACCAATTAAACCAAATTAGTGGTTCAAACAGAACCAGAACAGTTATTTGTTTTGGGGGGTCTTACCAGCTCATTCGATATAAAGATAGAGTCATGGTTAACTCTTTAATATGCCAAACCAGTAACCTTGAATACAAAAATAAAATCCATTTTTTTGACTAGCCAATTTTGAATAGACTACATTCGATGAGCTTGCGAGCAACGCGATTAAGTACCAATTAAATATATACGTAAAAAATAAATTATAAATATTAAAAATTATAAAGTGTTACTTAAAAATATAGAATAAAATAAAATAAAATAACATTTGAGTTCAAACTTAAATTGAACTTAGTAAAACAACTCAAAATTTGAGTTTTGTATATGAATTTGGATTAAGCTCAAGTTTATAAATAAGTTCACATTGAATTTGAACAAAGCTGAATAGAGAAACACTACATTCAGTCATCTAGCACGCGTGCGCGCGCACACACGCAGAAAGAAAGATAGATGGATTTGAACTCGATCATGTGTAACGTTATGGTATTTTTATTATTATTAAATAATATTTACTATATTTAATGTGAATTTTATGTATATTAATTATTATATTTATCCTTTCCCTTCTTTTCCTCACGGTTTCCATATTTTACTCTCTTCTTCCCCCCCTCTCTCTCTCTTCTTCCTCCTGCGTACGCCAACCCCCCCCTTCTGCAGCCGCGTTGATGCTGCAGTTGCCGCACCGCACAGTCGTGTCCCTCTCCCTCTCTCTCCTCGTAGGCCGCCCTCGGCGATTGACCACCCCGCGTCGTCACCTCCTCGCGGTGCGCGCGCCTCTGCCAGCCACCTCCGCCCGCCGCCGTGCCTCTTCGCGCGAGTCCACCCTCGCGGCCCCAGCGAGGACAGCCGTCCGATCGCCGCGCGGGCCAGCACCGCGCACGCGTTGCCCGCCAGCGCTGCCGCCGTGCGCCGGCCGCCTCCGCCATGCGCCAGACCTCTTCACCCCGTACGCCGCCCCTCCGCCGCGCCGTTTTGTGCGCCCTGCCCCTCTCCAACTGTAAGGAATCAATACATGACAGCGGAAAAATTTTGATTCCATAAAACCACGATCTTTGCCTTGATCGAAGCCGAACGAGCAAAACCGGGAACCGAATATGAAGTAGAACGAGAGTACCTCATGGGATTTCTCAAATCCCTCACCATGGATGAAGAGAGGACGTTCCTCCTTGCTGAAAACCGTTCAAGTGTCCGGTCTCTAGCGGTATCCACACGATCTGCTTCAATAGACGAGTTCTCTCTTCCTTCGGGCCTCCAGAAACCTCCCAGATCCAAGCTTGACCATGGGAGATCGCCTTATAGAGGAGAGAGGAGGGAGAGAGGAGGCTTGGGACGTGCTCCAGCCCTATGGCTTGTTAGGGTTTGGCTTCATAAGCCATTTATATATAGAAGATGGAATTTTTCACAAAAACCCAAAACTTCTATAAAATTGCGTCCATGCCCTCATCTTATTGACCAGATCTATTGTGTGTGACCCACTAGGCCCAATAGTCAATTTGGTTGAAGCCTTAATTAATTTAAAAGAACAATTCCTTTAAATTAAATCAAAACCGTTATACGATAACGGTTTTACGGCTTTTGATCATAAAGGGTACAAGCCACATCCTATGATCCCAAATGACTTTGGGGAGTTAAATAACATCCATTGAGCCTTTCCATCATCAATTACCACACGGATTTAAATCCTCGTTCATACAATGTCCCGGTCGGTCAGGGGTTCGGCACTGACTGTCAACCCCTTTAATAATCCGACTCTATGAAATCTTGTACTCAGGAATGGATCAACTGGAAAACTCTTTTTCCAATTATCCTATCTACCTTGGCCAAGGATTTAGAGTACTATCCATAGGACATTCTCTCTCTCCTACCGAGAGTGAACGATCCCCTATTGTCCGCTCAATTGCCTCCACCGGGTTTCCCATATACCCAATCCATTAACTATATAGGACCACAATACTAAGTGATCCATCAGTCAATAGTCAAATTACATAGTACGCCTGGCAAGACATCTTTGGCGACTCAGGTCAAAGATCCAACCGTGCTATTGAGATGTAAGAATAACCTGATAGACAGTTCGGTAAGATACCGATCAGGGTTTTCCTAAATTGGTCGATTCGGTGAACTCATTCTACTAATGAGCACCTGTGTGTGTATCTCAGTGTCCCCACACTGATGACCAATGAGATCGGTCATTCTCATCATATGAGAAGACATCACACACACTAGTCTATCCGGATTCTTGATGTCCCGTCTCAAGGATCCTATGACTAGGAACATTTAGATCACATACCTCTAGATGATCAATCTCATTATCATGATCTCATCATGATTCAATCATCATTGCATGTGATTAAGGACTTCATTACGATATACGCTTCTAATAAAAGCTAGTAACGAAGTTTTGCCTATTTAATTGAATGAGATATTCCTAGAAATGTCGAATCATATCATATATGATTGGCTTGTAGGGCATACATTTCTATCAATCTCCCACTTGCACTAAAGCCAATCACCCATCTGGCTGATCTCTATCAGCTCAAGGTGAAGCTCAAACACTATTTGAGTAACTGCTTCAGTTAGTGGATCTGTAATGTTATTAACGGAAGATACTCTATCTTTAATTATATCTCTATCAATTGCATTCTCTCTGATTCTATGGTATTGCCATAGAAGTTTGAAACTTCTAATGAGACTTTGGCTCTACCCTAATGTTTTCTCAAAACAATGATACTTTCAGAGAAAGTTGGGACAATCCCATAAGCTAGATGAATATCTTCATCTACACAGCTTCTCAAGCAATATACAGTCATTATTCAATCTACTTTAGATTAGTTGTAGAATTAGCAGTGTTCTCTTGCATGGAACTCTTCCAGCTCACTGCACCACCATTATATTGACTTATTATCAGACTTATCTGATTAGAAGCTTGTGTTCATAAAACTACAAGACTTCAAGTCTTATCCTCCATACATTAGAAATATATCCATAGTGCTTCTCAAGTACTCAATGACACATCTCTAAATTATCTTGTGACTCTCACAAGGATTTACTTGATGAATGCTCATAACACTTAGAGCATGAAGTCATGTGCGTAGCATCACAAATGTGATAAGTCCTATTGCAAAAGCATCGGGGCTATACTAATGTGATCTCTTTATCTCTTAAGAAGTCTATAAAGACATCTCTTTAAAGAAATCAACTCCACACTTCATAGGTAAGAAACCTATCTTGGAGTTTTCCATGTCAAACTCTTTGACTATGGCTTTTATGCACATGAATTGGGTAAGGCCAAGAAACCTTTTAGATCTATCTCCATAGATCTTAAAACCCATATTAAGTTTGGAGGATTAATTGATAACTAGGCTCACTAATGATAACATACGTACTTCATTCTTAATGAGTAGTATATCATACATATATGATGTCAAGAAGATAATAGCACTCCCACTTATCTTAAATGAAAACACAAGGCATATCTTCATTCTCAATGAAGTCATATGATTTAATCTCATTAAACCTTATCTACCATCTATAGGAAGTTTTACTTGAGTCCATAAATGGACCTTATGCACACACTATTTGGATGTTTTGGAACTTGATTCCCAAAGGTTGTATCATATACACCTGTTTCTCAAAATAACATAGAGAAACACTATCTTAACATCCATTTGACATATCCTATAGTCATAGTGTGTAACAATCAAATCCGAATGGATTAATTCCATGGCATAGGTAAAAGGTCTTATCATAGTCAACTATTTGACATAAATGATATCCCTTTTAACTATCCTTACTTTGAAGGTCTCTACCTTCTAACATACTTCAATCTATTCTTTAGTGATCCATTTATACCCTATAGATACTAAATCCTTAGGTGGATCAATCAAGTTACGAACTTGATTAGAATAGATAGAGTTTATATCGGATTTTATTGTTTCCTCCCATTTTGAATCAATATCTCATATTGCTTCAATATAGATCTTAGGATCATTATCCTTTTATCTTATGTCTCATTTCTTCCATCAAAGATATGTCTCACATATCTCTTAGGTTGATTGTACATAAGAAAAGATCTATGAATTGCCCTTGTGTAAATATAAACTAGTACCTTAATAAAAGTGTCCATGGATTGTGGGACTGGAACACCTTCCATTTATACCTTGCTCCCACTGTCTTTCTAAATGAGGGACTCTTCCTCTAGAAATATGGAGAGATGAGCAACTCATACCCTTCTCCCTATGGGAGGCATTAATATCCTTAAGTTTCCTTAGGATATCCCACAAGCCAACACTTTGTAGTCTTATATTCCAACTTGATAGGGTTATACTTCTTTACCAAGCCAGATATTCTGAAACCTCAACTTGCTTAAGGTCAAGCTTTAATCACTTTCCATATCTAATATGGAATAATTGGAATAGACTTGAAAGGTACCGATTTAAGATCAAATGTCTATATTGAGTGCTAACCCCTAAACAGACAAAGAAGAATTTTGCAAAGGTTGTCAATGTCCATATCATGTCCTACACAATATGGCTTCTCATTTTAGCTGCTCAATTAAGCTAAAATGTATAAGAGGTGTCCATCAAAATTAGATTATACTATCCTTCCTTTATGTGTGAATTATTACTTAAGTATCCCCTCTTTGATCACATCAAAGAGTTCTAATACTCTTTTCATTGATATTTCTTCTTCATTCTTAATCTCAAATAATTTCTCAAAGGTTTTGGATTTGTACTTCATAAAGTACATATGTCCATACCTAGAGAAGTCATCTTTGAAAATTAATGAAGTTGAAATATTATCCTCTATCTTTAATAGATATGGGCTAACATGCATCTAGATGCATGAGTTCTATAAACTCTTTAGCCCTCTCTCCATGTCTAACAAATGAAGAGTTGGTCATTTTGCTTAATAAGATAAGACTTACATATAGTTAATGATTCTAAATCATTTACCTATATGTTACTATCCGAATAGTACTCCTTAAGTCTTCTCTTATAAATATGACCGTACTATTAAACAATAGATTGATCAATATCAATCTACTTCGCCTAATGAGGATTTTTCACACATATTATAAGAGCATACATATCTTATATAAATAAACTCTTTATTATGCTCCTACTAGTAAACACTTTACCAGTTATCATTTTCATACCATAGAATAAATCTATATTTATTCAACTAGGAAATGAAAACAATATTCTTATGGAAGGATAATTAAGACAACTCTAGAAGGCTATAGAAAATTTGCTTCTCCCACTAGTAATGATGCAACATTTTGTACCATTTCATATATAGGTCAACAATCTTCTTTAAACCTTCATTTACTTGCTATTATCTACAACTCTTTGTAGATATATGATGCATATTTGGTATCTCATACTATTATATGCACCCCTAGTATCTTATACTAGAATACACATACATAGTATCTTATACTATCAAATGTGTATATAAGACAAGTAAATATTAATGACATAGATACATGGAGCTTCTCAAGCTCCACCTTTGCATTATGTGCAATACACTTTGCACTTCTTCTTCTACTTACCATCATCATGATAGTAGAGGAATGCTATGTCAAATTTGGGTTATAATATCTTGACTCACTTCTTTGACTTTTAACTATCACCATCTATCTCTATCTAATGATCTTACTTCTTTCTATTGGTCTTACCAATAAGAAGTATTCAAGATGTATTATTCTTCTTTGCCTTTAATTAGCTCATCACCATGAGCCATGATGGATATCAAATCCATCTATCTATGTTGCCACTACTAATTTTATCTGATAGAGGCTAACATACGATATAAGGTAATTAATACATCTTTTCAATGAGATAAGATCTTATCTTCTCTCACATCATTAGATAGTGTAGGAGATACTTACTTCTCAAGTAGGATAGTCAATAGGTCAACTATGAGAACTATTCTCTTAGTTCTAAACCGATATAAGAAGTGTGAGCCATTAAAATAATTAGCATCTAGCATGCTAGATAAATGGTGGTTTATAATATTCTACAACAGAGATATAATTATTTTAACATTACAGACATTCATTAAAATTAAGATATGGTCTTTCATCCTAATTTATACTCCCACTAACTTTCGACGAATTTGCATAACCCTCATTATGCAAAGACGGGATATCACGATAACATCCTAGTGGGGACCAAGACCCTACTAACTTTATGGTGATAACCTTGTGGGAAACACAACAAGTCATCCCATACTTAATAGGTAGGTAACTTTTACCAATTGCAACTCATGCAATTCTTAGTCATTCAGCCTCTAGAGTTATAACCTTGTGGGAAACACAACAAGCTATATACTCTAGTTAGGTCAAATCCGCTTGTTACGTTATGATAATGGATTCTTAACATAGCCCTTGTGGGAAACACAACAAGGCCATGCAATGGTCCACCCCAAAGTTCGGCAAATGCCTTAGCCATGATCACCAATCCCTTGCTGAATAGGCCTTGTGGGAAACACAACAAACCCATCCAATCTAAGATTGGCTCATCAAGACCATAACAACGGAAGGCTACGTGAGTCATTCTTAATGTCTCACGTTTATCGACCTAATTAAAATGAGGAGGGATTTTATTTTAGTCTCATCAACATAGGTGCTACATATAAATATTAATATACCTTTGGAATATCATATATTTAAGGTATAATCTGTAGCACACACCACATATCAAATATGCATTAAAACATAGGTGATCATGGACTTAACCCTAAGCATACACCTAAGGCACCCCTATAGATGCAAATCCTTGCTTTAGAAGCTTGAGTTGGCATGCTCCCACTTCAGAAGGGTGCTTCTCCAAGTGGTCCCGCTCTCCATTCTACCACGAGCCGGCTTCTAACCATTACAAGCAGCTAAAGGGTACACAGACCCATAAATGTACAACTCATAATAAGAAACCTAGGTTTTAACCAAGGGGAGTACACAAATGGGGGGAGGTAGAATGTACAATCAGATTGTATAGAGAGAGAGGAGGCACACGCAGGCCCCATTTATTAACATAACCAACTTAATTAACCAAGCAATCAAAAGCAAAACATATTTAAGTCCATGATCACCTCCATACACACACCAACATTCATCACATGAACATAGAGCGCATACGTGATAATTATATGAGATATATCATATATACCATCATAAAATTATATACTGTAATTTTGAAATTCCAAATTTCATGCTTGTCGAATTTTCATAAAATAAATAACATGAAATGCACATATAAACAATTTACATGCATAAGACAAGCAATATAAAATATTCAGATGATTCATGCTATTCCAAAATTTCACAGAGCATTAAATTAATGTCCAAATCATAATTCTTCAAAATCACATTTTTCAGAATTTATTTGAACACTAATTTAATCAATTAAGATTTTAAAACAATTTTAAAATCATTTATAAAATGATTCTATGGCAACCAAAGTCCAAAACTATTTAACAGGTTCATAAACATTTTACAAACCTATTAAATAATTTCACAGAACTTATATAATCATTAATTTCATTAATTTTGATCTTAAAACAATTTTAAAATCAAAATAGTAGAATTCAATGACAAAAATAGTAAAACTCTATTTAATAAGTCATTAAACACTTTAATAACTCATTAATAAATTCTACAATTTTTAAGAATTTTTCTGGAATTTTATGGCAATTTTTCGGATCAAAACTGAATTTTAAACATTTTAAAAGGCATTTTTGAATTAAATAAAGGGCGGCGCAGTGCGCCGGCCAATGAGCGCCGGCCACGGCACCGGCGGGCTCAGCGTGGCAATGCCACGTACCCCCCGGGTGCGCCGAGCCGCCGTTAGCCGCGCGCCGCGCACCGCTCCCCCGCGTGCGCCGCTGCGCGCCCCCGGCGCGGGTGCCCGTCCATCCGCCACGTACCCCTCCGCGCGGTTGAGTCCGGATCCAATCCGGACTCGTCTTCTCCGCCCGATAAGGGCGGGGCGACACTGTAGCACCCGAAAACCCTAGAAAAGCGCCGACTTTCGGGCCTTATTTGGGGGGTCAAACGGTGTCCAAAAAATCCGAAAAAATATGCGTTGGAATACTTGAAGAATAAGGAATCTATCTGTGCAAGTTTAATCTCACGAAAAATTCTATCCAATGCGCAGTTTCAGGAGGAAGTTGCCACGGCCGCATTTAAACCAAAACGCAAATCCCTCTCAAATCCGGCACCTCCAAGGGCCGTTTAGCGTCCAATAACTTATGTAAACTCTAGTAAAATTAATTTCCTATCTTCCTACGTCATTATACAGAGGTATTTGAGTCCAAATAGGTAAGTTCATCAACTCCCCCAATTTCGGCCGGATTTTCGGATATGATCATCTTAGCAACTTTCCGAACTCATTCCGGACTCTCCGGATGGCCAAAATTCATGAGGTTTGCGGCATTGGAAAGATCTCATCCACGAGAATCCAATGAATCTAACCACACACAGTTTTGTATCTCATACAAACTGTGGTGATCAAATCAAAACAGCTCTGTATGCAGTTTCGGGAAAGCAAGAAATCACATGAAATCAAGCCAATTTCGATTCAACTTCGACCAAGGCTTCAACCGGGCTCTGATACCACTGTAAGGAATCAATACATGACAGCGGAAAAATTTTGATTCCATAAAACCACGATCTTTGCCTTGATCGAAGCCGAACGAGCAAAACCGAGAACCGAATATGAAGTAGAACGAGAGTACCTCATGGGATTTCTCAAATCCCTCACCATGGATGAAGAGAGGACGTTCCTCCTTGCTGAAAACTGTTCAAGTGTCCGGTCTCTAGCGGTATCCACACGATCTGCTTCAATAGACGAGTTCTCTCTTCCTTCGGGCCTCCAGAAACCTCCCAGATCCAAGCTTGACCATGGGAGATCGCCTTCTAGAGGAGAGAGGAGGGAGAGAGGAGGCTTGGGACGTGCTCCAGCCCTATGGCTTGTTAGGGTTTGGCTTCATAAGCCATTTATATATAGAAGATGGAATTTTTCACAAAAACCCAAAACTTCTATAAAATTGCATCCATGCCCTCATCTTATTGACCAGATCTATTGTGTGTGACCCACTAGGCCCAATAGTCAATTTGGTTGAAGCCTTAATTAATTTAAAAGAACAATTCCTTTAAATTAAATCAAAACCGTTATCTGATAACAGTTTTTACGGCTTTTGATCA
Source organism: Cryptocoryne crispatula var. balansae (assembly GCA_036172225.1). Taxonomy (NCBI): domain Eukaryota; kingdom Viridiplantae; phylum Streptophyta; class Magnoliopsida; order Alismatales; family Araceae; genus Cryptocoryne; species Cryptocoryne crispatula. Next base: position 29,024,587 of record CM069920.1, on the reverse strand, counting down.
TAAAGGGTACAAGCCACATCCTATGATCCCAAATGACTTTGGGGAGTTAAATAACATCCATTGAGCCTTTCCATCATCAATTACCACACGGATTTAAATCCTCGTTCATACAATGTCCCGGTCGGTCAGGGGTTCGACGCGGCCGTCAACCCCTTTAATAATCCGACTCTATGAAATCTTGTACTCAGGAATGGATCAACTGGAAAACTCTTTTTCCAATTATCCTATCTACCTTGGCCAAGGATTTAGAGTACTATCCATAAGACATTCTCTCTCTCCTACCGAGAGTGAACGATCCCCTATTGTCCGCTCAATTGCCTCCACCGGGTTTCCCATATACCCAATCCATTAACTATATAGGACCACAATACTAAGTGATCCATCAGTCAATAGTCAAAGTACATAGTACGCCTGGCAAGACATCTTTGGCGACTCAGGTCAAAGATCCAACCGTGCTATTGAGATGTAAGAATAACTCGATAGACAGTTCGGTAAGATACCGATCGAGGTTTTCCTAAATTGGTCGATTCGGTGAACTCATTCCACTAATGAGCACCTGTGTGTGTATCTCAGTGTCCCCACACTGATGACCAATGAGATCGGTCATTCTCATCATATGAGAAGACATCACACACACTAGTCTATCCGGATTCTTGATGTCCCGTCTCAAGGATCCTATGACTAGGAACATTTAGATCACATACCTCTAGATGATCAATCTCATTATCATGATCTCATCATGATTCAATCATCATTGCATGTGATTAAGGACTTCATTACGATATACGCTTCTAATAAAAGCTAGTAACGAAGTTTTGCCTATTTAATTGAATGAGATATTCCTAGAAATGTCGAATCATATCATATATGATTGGCTTGTAGGGCATACATTTCTATCACCAACGCCGTGAGCATCCTCTCTCTCCTATCTTGTTCTCCTCTTACAATTTATTCAGGATATTATTCCCCTTAATTTTATTCTCTATTCTCTCTTGATCCAATGGTATATTTTCAGATCCCTTTTCAGCAGCCTAGGTGCCATGAGATAGCCGTTTCGATTGGTTCAAGTTGTGCATCACGTCATCAACGTTCGATATCGTTTTTGGTTGCCGATCTCCGACTTTTTCCGCGTCGATCTGGTAGGCACCCTTGACGTGTCTATTATCATTAAAATTCATATTTAATCCTCCATGACTTGTAGCGATTATTATTAATTTAATTAGTCGGATTTTAGCATTGTATGTTGTGGTGAGTGTGGTTAGCGGCGTTGTTTCGTTCGTATGTAATGGAGGTCGTATTAGGGTTATTTTAAGTTGTCTATAGCATGTTAATCATCATGTTCCTGGTTGATTATAGTCCATTTTTGATAACCTACATCTAGGTAGTCCTTGGTTATTCTTTCGAGTTAATATCATTGTATATGTAAGGTGATAGGTTAACAAGATTAATTAATGTTTTAGCTAGCATTATTAAATCTGTTTTGGCTATGTTATTGTCATTAATTTAGGTGATATGGTCTGATTGGGTCTGTTTATATCATGTTTTGATTGAAAGTCTGTGGTGGTATCATACTAGCTCATATGTATTATTGTCATTTTATGGTTCTAGCATCATGAACATATTGTTTAGGTGTAGTTGGTCCTGGTATTTTCATTCATGGTATATTTGTCATAGCATGGTATGGTGTATGTCATTTATCTTTTAAGTGTGATCATGGCATGGCATGATTGAGGTGAATGCATGATGCATTGAAATTCTAATGAAAACAGCTACACCAGACTAGTTAGTCGTGACCCGAGGGCAGCGGAGGTTAGAACAGTCCGGTGCATCCTTCGATCCCGGAGACCGCGGTCTGTCCCTGTGCGACCACTGCCTAGCTGCACTATGGGATTTCGTTGAGCTATATGGCTTGCTATATATGATAGATCTGGTGGTAGCTGGTTGAGGTGGCAAGACGACGCATTCCTTGCTAATAAGAAAAAGGTGTGGTTCTTATTAGAGGATAGGTGCATTTGTGAATGTGGTCCTTTATTAGAGGATAAGTGCATTATTGCATGGTATTGTATAGGTGGTCTAGTGATGTATTTTATTTTGTCAACTATCATATTGTGTTGCACGGTGTATGCATGGTTTGTCTCATTTATAGTGATATCATCATATGGAGCATATAGTAGGTGTCTATGCATATGTTCATACCATCTTTTTAGGTCATGTTATGGTGCATATAGGTGCTGGTCGGTGTGATCATAGGCTTTGGTTGGTGGTGTAAAACACATGGATTAAGTCATATATCTAATGTATTGACTAGCCTATATTTACATATAATTGGTGTTGGTGTGGGGATCTATTTAATTACCATTTAGGGCCTTTTAGCTATCCGATTTGGCGGATGATGGGGTGTCTACTGAGTCGTCGTACTCATCCCAATCCTCTTATCAATATTTTTCAGGTAATCAGGTTTAGCGCAGCGGAAGCGTGGTGGATCGATTCTCGAGAAGGCAATCAGATGATATTTATGACTAGATGGTATTTTAGTTTTGTTTAGATTGTAGTGATTAGTGATGTATTTGAATTGGAATTTGTGAATTTATGAACTTGGATCTAGTTGTTTTCATTCGTTCCAAACCGATATATTTTAGGGGTTATTTTCCCCGGTTACGTCGTCGGATTATGTTCCGCTGTGCAGGATTAAATCCGGGGCGTGACATCATGTGTAGTTTTTCGCAATACTCACATTTATTAGCCGAACTCAAACTCTGTTAAGAACTTGATCTGAACTAAGGGTCTATTTAGTTTCATGTAAAATCATAATCAAGAGAAATATCTTTCTTAAGATATTATTTTCAAGAAAACTAAAAATCTCATTGGTCATTTGGTTGTCTGTATTTGTTTTTCTAAAAAATGTTATGAAAGACTTCAACAACAGCATAATGGTCATAGATAATTTAATCAATATTCATATAATTAAATTATTATTTATAAAAAAATCTCGATACACAAATAAATTAAGTAAATTATTTGGCATAAAGTTATTTTTATTGAAATTGAAATCATAGTTTATTATTTAAATAGTAGTCAAATTTTATTTTAGAAGACAAAATTGATTAATTTTTATTTTAAATTATTTTTATAGAATGTGTATAAATTATTTTCCTAAATTTCTTGAAAAGTTTTACTTTAGTATCCTCATTTATTTACTTGAATATTTATAAAGAATTACTAATTTCAAGTTTAGATTTTCAAATTAAGTATATGGTAAAATATTTTTAAAACTAAACTTTTTCATAAAAATTGGTTTATTTAAAATTTATATTTTGGAAATTTACAATACACTAAAATAAAATATATACTACGTAACTCAAATTTTAATTAAAATTTTATTAATAAATTTATTAAATAAGTAATTCTTATGATACAATATTTTTCAATAAATTTATATTATTTTTAAAATGCATAAGAATAAAATAAATTTTTTATCTACTTATATATGTCATTTAAAAACTAAATTTAAAAATTAAGTTATTAAAATTAATAATATCTATTTTCTAATATTTTATTTAATAATATATATTTAAAAAAACACCACGACAAATGACATCCATGGTAATCCGGGCGAATGTCAAAATCCAGATTTATACGAAGCATTGGAATTATATTTTACATATTTTTTATATTTACCCATAACCAAATAAGTTGACTGAGGACATTTTCCCGAAAAGTAGCACATGTGGCCGGCTTTACGTGCAAACAAACAAACCCTAAGTTTGACATCGATTCAAACTTGTCGTGAAATTTGGTCTGGCTTGAACTGGAACCTGATTTAAACTCGCCTATGAATCTTGAATTAAAACACACTTAAAAAAGTCCGAGCATGTGTATGAGCTCGTATGAACTTCAATTTCAGCTTATCTAATAGGCTTGATATGTATTTAATTTATTTTTTAAAACAACGTTTAGTCAAATGACTCTCCGAGTATTTAAATGGGTCGAGCATAAATTTTAAGAAGTCGAGAATAGAACTCTTCACACTTAAGTTGTTTAGGAGTCGAACTTTATTTATTTTTTGCTCAAGTTCACTCATTTTAACATGATAAAGTTAAACTCGAATGGATAAGATGTCCGAGAATCCGGATACACTCCTTGACTTTCCTGCGTCTTTCTTTCTTTGTAGACGGTTGCCCCCATAGAGCAGCACCACCTTCTTTCGGTCGTCGTCGTCTTTTTCTTCTTTGTTATTCTCTCACTCTCTCTCTCTTCTTTTTCTTCTTCCGCCTTCCTCGTCCCTTTCAAACATGCAATTCAAATCAAAACGCTGTCAGGCAGAGAGAAATGAAACACAGGATGCAGCATATATATCTCCAAGGGAAAGAACTTTTTACTCTGTAACACCAGGTGGGGTGTCTTGTTGCACGACGAATTTTTACACACAAAAAGTTGTTGTATTAAAATGAAGTGTAGGCCAGCCGATGGCATAAAATTGTCGTGTCCGAGGAGGGCCATGCATGGCCAAAAGTGACAGAGAACACAAGATCTAGCCGTTTTTTCTTGTTCTCCAAAAAAAAAAAACTCTTTTAATTCATAAATTTGCAGTGGTTGTCAAACACCTCTTTTAAACCAATTCCGCTGCAAAACGCATAAAATTATAATAAAAACTTCATTTACCGTGTGACCAAACACCCATGAGACCTTGCCCGGTGACAATAATAGATACCTTTGACGTCATCAACTTTGAAACTTATATTGATATCCACTATCAAGAAGTTTGTATTGATAAAATCAATTTCAAAGCTTGGCGCACTAACAAAACATGTTATGCGATACTAGTATTATTCGTTGCGTATTTAGCTTTCTTCGGAGTGGTACTATTTGGCAAATATTTTTTCAACAGAGGATTAGTGGAAGATTAGGCAAAGGTTGAGAGACTTGAGATACCCAATTTAGAGCTCTTGAGCGTCTTGGGAGTTGGGACATATCAGGCAAATTTCAACCGTGAAATGTTCTTAATTTGAGGAATTTTTTTTACTTGGTTCTCCCATGAATAAATGAGTATTAAAATGAAGTGTAGGCCAAGATATTATATGAGCCGACCCAAGATTGTCCCCTGTTGGGCCCAAAATTTTTAAAACAGACATGTTTATTGTGAACTATTAAGCTTAAGCACCCGTCGTTATTAATTTGTAAATTTATATTGATGTAAATCTATCTCAAACAGTTTGACCATTACTGCAAATTTTAAAATTTTTAATGCAACCAAGACATGAATAGTAGCACAAGCTGCATCCACTGTATCAGTTTTGATACTGAGAATTTATTCTTTAGAAAATATCAATACCAAAATAACATCATTTTAACACTGTTAACCTTGCAGGTTCTCAATATGTGCACGTCTCTAACCGTTTAGTACAGTGAAGCAAGAAAGATAATCGCAATAGGTTTTGTCAACTTAAATTAGGGATTTTTACATATTATTCTTTATATTTGTCTGTATTTCAAAATATTTTTCTCAAAAGTACAAAACAAAACCTTTGAAATCATCAAATATTGTATTTTTTTAATAATAGGTACCTCCATTTAAAATCACTTGATAATATCATGGTGCCAACATTCTTATATTTTTTATTGACAATAATGTCCTCTCTGTTCTAGAGAGAGAGAGTACGCAGGAGAGAGTACCACAGGAAACCCCCCCCCCCCCAGGGTGAGCAGGGGACACGTCCATCGACCCACGGTCGATCGACATGAGAGAGTACTAGAAAGGACATTTTGTCATAAAAATAAAATATATTTGGCGAACGTTATTTTAAGAATTTTTAGGTGATGGAAAAAGTTAACACTTCTTTTACAATAAAATATTTTATAATTTACTAATTTTAAAAATTTGAGAATATTATAAAATATATAAAATAATTATAGAGATGAATATTCAAAAATTACTTCAGCTACAATTCGTTCACTCCTTGAGCGTGTTCGGGCCGGGACTGCACCTCGGTGTGCACCTCAATGTACACCACTTTCATAAGTCATCTTTTTATGTATTCAAAATAATTATTTTTAATATTTTAAAATTATGAATATAAATAAATATCATATAATATTATATTTTATATAAATCAACGTTAAATATTATATATATATTTAAATTTAATATATAATTACCATATAATACGGTATAAATTTAAAAATATTGATAATACTTTATTTTTATTAATATTTAAATAATATTAATATATTATAATTTTTAAAATATTAAAAATAATTATTTTGATTATGATTTATGAAAGTGGTGTACATTGTGGTGCACAGGGCTAGGGGTGCAATCGAGTCGAGCCGAGCCGAGCCGTAGGGTTCCGTTCGAACTCGGCTCGATCGATTATTTAACTGTTCGAACTCGACTCAATACTCGACAAGTTTTCAAAAGTATTGTTTGAACTCAACTCGATTTAAGCTCAATGAGTTTGAGCTCGGCTCGTCGAGCTGCTCGTTTATATAAACGAGCTAACTTAGCTCGAACTCGAATCGAACTCATATTTGACTTGTTTTCAAACTCGAGATTGAGTTCGTTCACTTAAAACTAGAGTTCAAATATTTTTAAAAAAATTAAAACTACTATTTAGACATAAAAATATAATTTTACATAATATTAAAAATTAAATATATAATAAATATAATATATTTTTAATTTAATTATTTAAATAAATAGTTAATCGAATAATTAATCGAATACTTAATCAAGTATTTAATCGAACATTTAAACGAGTTGCTCGTGAACTTATCAAGTCGAGTATATTTCTGTTCAGACTCAACTCATTTATATGTCAATTTTTTTTTCTGTTCAAACTCGTTTATTTAACTTAAATAAATAATCCAAGTCAAACTTTTAACGTGTCGAAGTATTCGTCGAGTTTATTGATTCACTTGAACCCCTACATGTCGACTCTAGAAACGGGTTCTGGATCGGCACCTCAAGAAAAGGTGAAAGATAGAATGGAATAGAGGAAATTGAGTGAATTGAAAAACACTCGGAAAGCAGTAAAATCCTCACCTTGGTCCCATACTCACATTGATCCCCGAACTTTCATCTCACGGCGTCGCTCGAGCACCGGAGATGGTTCAGGTCATGTGGGAGGAGAGGGAGGAGTAGAATGACTTAGAACATGAGAAGATTGAAGAAGTGGTCGCCAGGAGCCGCAGGCTACGCTTTATGGAATAAAAATAAGAGATAAGTTGATTTGACCGTGTGTACCTTAGCACATGTGAAAGGGATGTGAGTTCAACCTTCTTCTTCTTCGGCTGGCCGAGGAAGAAGAGTCCAACCGGTGCTAGCTTGATAGACCTGTTCAACTAGAACAATAAACTAGGTGAAAGAAACCAATTAGAACTATAGGAAGCGTAGAAACTATAAGAGACGAGATGAAGAAAGAAGCAATTGGAATAGAACTCACCGGATTGGGGCGAGCCCTAACCCCTTTTTTTATATTTTTGATTATGTAAGAATGATGAAAACTAAAATAAAATATGTTCTAAAATGTAAATTAACTGAATGAAATGAGTTAAGAAGAATTTATGAAGTGAATCGGCTTGAGTTGAAGCCGAGTTGATTGAAACAAGCCGGTTCGGGTAGCCTTGCACCCTCCTGGTGCAACTTCAGTACAGAGAACTCTACGGACGACCCCGACATCAAAATCGAGTGCCACTTGTTTCTATGGATGGAAAACTTGGGGAGAAGGAGATCTTCTGTTGACGATTTCTCCAAAATTCTTCTTTAGAAGTCTGTAAAAAATCTTAAAGTGGGCAGATATGGAAGAACAGAACCTGGATGCGCGCCCTTAGTGAAGCAATCGCCACGGATAGACGGCAAGTCGGAATCGAGTGCCGCCAGTTGCAAATGAAAGAGAATGAAGACAGGAACAACTCTTCTGTTGAAGACTTTGGCAGAAGAAGCACCAAATTTTATACAGAAGCCGATGAAGTTTGGTTGCTGTAGAACACAAGGATCGGGCTTCTCCTTCGCTTCGGGATCGATCTCTCGACGTTGGATCGGCTTTGGATGTCGGGACGGCCTTGGGAGAGAGCTTGGACGACCTTAGGACAAGATAGGCATGGGGGTTTAACCTTGGGTCGTTGAGAATTGCCCTCAATTTATAGGGAATGGAAACCAGTGCAAAACATGGAAACTAGACCGACCGCTCTCTCGCGTTTGAAAGGAGGTAAGGGCGCGCAGGGTGCGCCCTCACCCTAGGGGCGCGGTCTACACGCCCCCCTGTTTCAAAGGAAGTGGGGGCGCATTACGCGTCTTATTGCTAAAAACCACCGGAACCTTCCGAAAATTGCTAAAATCTAGACTTGATAAGATGAACGCGCCCCCGAATCGGGGGCACGGTCAAAATAATCGATAATTAATGATGAAAATCTTCTAAAAATCTGGTTTAGAAGGTGTAAACCGGAGTAATTTTGATTTTCGGAAACTGACCGTGCCCCCGCGTTTGAAAGGAAGCGGGGGCACACAGGGCGCGCCCCCGGATTGAGGGCGCGTAGGGCGCGCCCCCATGTTGAGGGCGCGGTGACCGCGCCCTCCCATTTCAAAGGGTGCGGGGGTGCGGTACCCTCTCTCTCTGGTGTGCGCATTTCGCAAGCCGTAACTTGCAAATGGGATGTCCGATTTGGCTCTCATTTGTTGCGTTGGAAAGAGAGAATTAAATTGCAGCTCCTCAAGTAGGTAAATCAGCCGACTTGACTCCCAAGACATTTGCACGGGGCTTTCTATCGGTTTACCCTCTCGCGGAAAGCCAAAAACCGTGGCAAAGATCCAAAAGGGCACGGTTCCGGACGAGGAATCTCAGGTCAACTCGAGATGACTTAAAATGATGACCGAACAAGTTCGGTACTGCCGAAAAACTTAAAATCATCAAAAAATTCGAGATTAACCCGGTAAACGTGAACCGAAGTTCAGAAAAATTGGGAAACCCTAAAATCGACCGAAATGGCCGTATGGCCCCGGTTGATGAAATATACGTCTAGGATTGACCCAGATGACCCAAAAAGACCCGGTGATAACCAACACGTGGTTTGAGATAGCCGTGTTAGTACATATTGAAAAGCCATAACGAAGAAACCGTTATAGACTAATGCCAACTGAAATGACTTGTCGGGAACCCCGAATGTCAAGGAACACATGTGGGACTCCCAAGATGTTCAAGTATGGACCATTCAAGGTTGGTCATCGAGCAGGCTTCGCGTTTTCACAGTTCACGTGCGGCTCTCGCTTGAAGATTACGACATTGTTCCAGAAATCATTGGTCCATTCCCAACTCACGAGGGGCTCCACCAACGTCCTTAGCTCATCTCCACGAGGTAATCCGGATCAGATAACGGTCAAATAAAGGATATCACCAATGGAATAGGAGTTTGGGGCTCCGAATCAGGCCAATTCGGCGTGTCAACAGCTTGCCTCGCCTTGATGTCAGCTTTGTAAGGGAATGTCATGTAGTGAAGAGGAGTGAAACGTAGAGAAAGCATAGTGAAGCGTGATGAATCGTAGTGGAATGCAGTGGAGCGAAATGGTGATGGACTGAAAAGGTGGCATCAAGGTGTTGATATAGACACACTCAACGACCAGATTCGGCAAGACGAATCTCCTCAAGTCTCCTAGTTAACCGCCATGTTTCATGAAGTCTTCCTATATTCAATTGGTAAGGGATGTGCCATTGGCACGAGAGAAGAATAGCCAACCCCCAACGCGGTGGGGAGTCCCCGAAACATGGGTTCGTAAGTTCATCATCAGCCGATAACCCAATCTTTGCGGTGTTCCTGTAATGTGATGGGCTAAAGTTTAAAAAGAGATTTGTTTTGAAAAGGTAAAAGAATACCAATCGAGCACAATCAGGCTCTTAAATTCATTTAAGTCTTCCAAGAGACAAGATTTGATTCGGAATGGAATGATCTCAACTTCCAAAAGACAAATGTTGAAGCTCAGACCATGATGGTGCAAGTTTAGATCAAATAGGAGGCCCTTGGTGAGATGAAGTAACTGCCACGGTGGGGTAAATAGCAAGAAGGGTTGTAGCAGTGGCCACAATGGTGATAGAAATGAAGGAGTTGGAGGCACAAGGTGATTATCGAATATGGTGGGATTAACAGACACGGTGGGGTTAACAAACACGGTGGGATTAGAAAGATTGGAATTGGGGTACATGATGGGAAGAAGGGACCCAGTAGGGTTTAGAAATATCCGGACAAAAGTAGAAGATCATGAATGATGTATGCAATGACAACGAAAAATGCAATGCAACTAATACTACATGATGCATGCTCGGCTCAAGAAAAGGAAAACAAAATTTGTTTAACAATTAGTTGAAGATATATATTGTCTATAAGGTCAAGATACCCATTCGGGAACCATCGTCCCTCACAACACAACTTTTGCTTATCTGTGAGTATTGGAGATGACCCGACCGTTGTAGATTTTGATGAAGGGGATCTCGGGTCAAGTCTTCTCCACACTCACGGTCTTCAACAATAATGCATAGAATAATAATACACGACTAACGACTTATATGTTAGTCGGCAAGCTATGGGGGTTTCCCATGTCCATTCTTGCATTTCTGTGAACAATTCCTGTCGTTCATCATAATGTTAGTCCCGAATGGATAAAGATGTCCACTCGACCACAATAAAGATAAAACATGAACAAGTTTAATTTAACAATTTTTTTCTAATTTTTATGATTTTTTATGAATTTTCTAGAATTTTCATTGAATTTTCAAAGAATTTGACTGAACGCGCCCCCGAACCGGGGGCGCGGCCTGCGCGCCCTAGGGTTGGGGGTGCGGGGGCACGTTCGGTCCCGGTTTCCTAATTGAACTGGGTCCAAATTTGGTTCAAATCGGGACCAGTTTTCCCTATATACACACCCCATATGACGACCAAAACGTCTTACCAACACCCATGATGGCTGCTCCTTTGAAAGAGCAGCGTGTTGGCTCGATTCGAGGTATTTCAAGCATCTCGGGTCATTTGAAGGCCAGGATCGGTGCCAGTTTGGTAAGTTTGCTGCCAATTTTAGTTTTCAACCACTTTTCCTCTTTTTTTCTTAAGGAATTCTCTCTTACCTCCTGTTTGGGTGTAGGATTACCCAAACTTCCCTGGGCCTCGCCGATATTGCTCTCCTCCTTGGCTTTTCGGCTTGCTTGACGTCCTCGGCTTGTCGGTTAGAGCGACTCTTCGGAATTGGGACTTGATCGGGCTCTTGATCCATGCCAAGCAATACTCTAGCTACTCTCTCGACTTCGGTTTGATGGGAGCTCTTATTGAGTTGTGGCACCCCGACACTCAAACGTTCGTCTTTAGCAGCTTCGAGTGTATGATTCTTCTTGAAGAGGTGGAGCTCCTTCTCGGCCTTTCTCAGACTAAGAAGGGAGAGACTGAAGGTATGTTCATCCCTTCTGGACCCCTCTCTTGCTTGGAGTTCCTGCAAGATTTCGTCGAGGATCGGCAAATCAGCTCTTTGTTGGCCGGCAAGTGAATCAATGTTCCCAAGTTGGCAGCCTAGACAATTTCTCTTCTGACGGCTCCTGGTCTGGACAAGGACCAGATTCTGTACAGCGCAAAGGGTTTCACGGTTTGTCTTGCCGCGGTGTTCTTGTTCCCTATGGAGGATGGTTTCCTAGAGGCTGATCAACTCTCATGCATCAGTGGTATTTGGAGCGGTGCACGGTTGGGGCCTTTAGTTCTAGGCTTCTTGTATTGCGAATTGTACGCAGCTTGCGTGGGCCGTCCTCCCTTCAGCAGTGAGCTTCTACTAGCTTGTTGGGCTGACCTCCACTTCAAGTTCGATCCATCCGGTGAGGTGGCCACCAGGTCGCAGCTCTTCTGCCGCAGCCCCTTGTTCCCGTATGCTACTGCACTTGGCTTTGGCGAGAGAGTCGCCAACAGGTGTGCATCAGTGAAGAAGAGGCCAGAGTGGTGTGTTTACTTTGCCTCCATGAATCATTCCGGCTTCTTGCACTCTTCTACTGCCTTGATGTAGAAGGACTTCCAGGTGTGCTTTGCGCCTGGTGTTGATCTCCACCTGGTTACTGGTTCGGCCTTCGTGTTGTACAATGCTCACCGTTGCCACTCTCAGATCGGCTTGCCTCAGTACGAGCTGCCCAAGCTGTCCCACCTACCACCCATCAAGGGTAGGTAGCTTGGCTCTGCGGATGACGAGGAGGAGGTGATTGTCGACTCTGAAAATTCGACGGGGTCCTCTCCTTTTCAGGGAAGTCTGTGAACCCAGATCGTCACCTCAAGAGGGGATGAGAAAAGAAAAGAATAAAGCATGGAAAGCAACTCTCACCTCGGTCCCACACTCACATTGATCCCCGAACTTTCATCCCTTGGCGTCGCTTGATCACCAAAGAGACGGTTCGGGTCATGTGGGAGGAGGGTGAGAAGAAATAAACGTGGTCGCCAGGAACCGTGGGTTTCGATTTATAGAATTAAAATTGACCGTGTGTACCTTAGCGTGAATAATGTGAGTTAAAGCTTCTCCTTCTTCGGCCGGCCGATGAAGAAGAGTCCTCAACGTGTGGGTGCTTGATATTCTGTGCAACTAGACAAACAAACAAGTGAAATAGACAATTAGAACTAGACAAAGTGGAGTATATGTAAAGAGAATGACATAAAACACACAATTGACTAGAAACTGACCAGATTCGGGTTATCTCTAACCCCTTTTTTTTATTTTCGGAATAACAGAGTAAAAGTAATGCAAAAAATGTAAAAAAATGATAGAAGGATGGATAATCACGAAATAAAGAGATAGGAAAAAGAAATGAAAGATTCTGAGTTGAATAGAGAAAGATATAGCCAAATCTGTGTTGTCGAAAAAAGCCGAGCAGCAGTCCAGGATCTGCCATGCGCGACTTTGCTTCTACGCTTGTAACGACCAACCCCGACCTCGGAATCAAGTGCCGTCAATTGAAAACTCAAGAAGACTTGGAGAGGAAGAACTTTGATGAAGAGAGCTCAGGCAGAAGACGTCCACACACTGCTGTAGAGGCCGAAGAAGAGAGACCTGGCTGATCACCTGCAGAACAGCCTTCCTCTCTCTTGAACCGACTTTTCTCTCTCTAAAAACTCGAAATTCTCTCTCTAAAAATCACAAAATCGATGCAAGAGGGTGCTAGGACGTCTTGAGATGCCTGTGGAGTCATGCTCATGCCTTTGGAATGACCGGAATCAGAGTCCATTTATAGGAGAACAGGCGGTCTTATCGGAGCTAAAAAATAGGGTCTATGCGCCCCACCCCTGGGCGCATGCGCCCTGGTGCAGGGCGCATGTGCCCCACTGAAGGGCGCATGCGCCCCCCAGGGGGGCGCATGGGCACAAACTTCGAAAAAGTTGGTCTTATCAGTCCGTCGGTTCAGTGGTAGAGTCCGGGTGAAAAACTGGGTCCCTCGTACCTCAAAGGTGGGGCGCATGTGCCCTCAAGTGAGGGCACAAGGTCACGTGCCTCACTGGTAGGGCGCATGGCCATGTGCCCTGGGTCTCGGGCGCATGTGACCAGGAACCCGGGCGCATGGGACTGGTTTCGCGCGTCCTTCTTCCGGAAGCCATTGTGAACACTCCCGAACTCGGAATTCGACGCCGTTTGTTGCGTTGGAAAGATAACAGGCCAAAGAAGCTTTATATAGCATAATATCAGCCATCACACCCTCAAAAACTTCAGAATTTTGTCCGGAAGTTAGGGCAGTGAACAAAAGATTTGATACAGGTCAAAATGACTCCGACGGCAAACCGGAAAGGCACGATATGCAACAAAACTTGTCCGGGGTGTGAATATGACCATAACCTTCAATGCATGATCATTAGGCATTGGTTGTTCAGCCAATTTCCGTGTTTACACGATTTACGTGTGGCTTTCGCTCGGAAATTACGGCTTTTTGCGGAAAACATCGAAAAACATCCGATTTCGTTCGGCGAAGTTCCAAATCAACTTAAAAGGACCCGGCATCATCATAAGGTCAATCATACATGTTACCCTATAAAACATGAGTTTTATGCTTTGAATTAGGCGAATTTGGCGTGTCTACAGCGATCTCAGCTATTGCGTTGTTGGAGACGAGTCGGGTGTGCCACCTAGGCCTCCTGATTGAGGAGAACCCCGATCGGAAGCACCGCTACATCTCCGCGTTGAAGCTTGTACTTGCCTGAGAGTCTTCTTTTCCTGCTTTAACTTGTTAGACATATTGTGTTTATTTAGGAATTTTTTATAGCAGGTTTGAGTGAAAATTCAATATAAATTTACCTTATTTCAGAAAATTACAAGATAGATGTTAAAAATTATGATGAATATGCCTTGTTATTTTTCAAAACCTTGAATGTTTTTTAATATGAAACAAGATATTTTTAACAGGTTTTAAAATGCCTTTTTTCTTTAGGTAATTTTTCAAAGCAAACCGTGAGTCTGATGAATTTTCTTTCGGTGGCTCCTTGATCGGCTCAATTTTTTGAACAATGTGGCACCTTCTAAAAGTTTCACCATTTTTATCAATTTTAGCCTTGAAAAATACATTTTTAGCCATTTCTGACTAAGAAATGCATAGAATTTTCTCTTGACACCTGAAAAATGTTAGCTAGTGATGATAAAAAACATGAATATGTCTAGCAAATTTAGGACCTGAGACATTCAAAGTTATGTGAAAATAGGGATTTTTGGTGGGAATTTAAAAAGAAATTTTCTTCACAAAATTATCCTGAGCAAACCGTGCATCAGATCAAGATTCTTTCGGTGGCGTCACGATCAGCTCGATTTTGTGAACCTTGGGTGACATTTCCAATTTTCTCCCATTTTCACATTTTACTCTATATATACCCTGCAAGCTTAAGAATTTCTCATTTCCACCTACACACCATCTCTCCTCGCACCAGAAGCTCCAGAACTGAAGCTCAGATTCGGAGTCCAAAACTCCGTCAAAGGTTAGTGCTCTTGTTACAAGAAATGTAGATCATATTGTGCTCTTCAGTTTGGTTCAAGTTTCATGCGATTATGAGTTGATTTAAACAAGATATCGCAAAAATAAGAATCAGGCTGCTGAGGGTTGTGCGGTCAACGCAGGGCGTTGACCATGCCCCCAAGAGGAGGGCACAGTCAACGCGCCAAGGGTGCGCCCAGTGCACCCCCAGATAGAAGCGTGCCCTCCCTCGCTCTCCAAAGAGGGGGAGGTCACGTTCGGCAATTTTTTTTTCCTTTTTTTAAAAAAAGAATTTGATGTCAACTTCTTTTTGTTGTGTAGATGCTGAGATGCATTCGCCGCCACGACTCCGATTCCGAGGAGCTCGAGCTCCCGGCAGTCCGCGAGGTACGTTTTCTTTTATCCTGCACTTAATGATTAGTTCCTTTGCATTTTTGACAATAAAATTGAGTGTACTAATGAAATGAATCTTTTGCAGGCCTGGATAACATCCCGGATCTCATGGGACTTGGTGCACGTCGCCTACCTCAGCCTACCGGACTTCCAATAGGTTCGGTTGGAGGAGATGGGGTTTGGGCCCATCCTCCGGGTGACTCCATTTTGGGAGGACCTACCACTGGTGCAGGTCCTCCGCGAGTCTTGGGACCCAGACTTCTTCATTTTTTTGTTCCCCTGGGGGCACATGGTGCCCTCCCTAGAGGATGTTTCACACATCACCGGTCTTCGTGTTGATGGTAGGCCGGTGGTGTGTGCCACTTTTTCTGATTATTCACGGAAGTTCTGGGCCCTTTTCGCATATGAGCCTGAGTTCGACTCGGAGGATAGCCTACGCACCATTGCCAGACTAGAGGCTGGTGAGATGGTAGGTCTGATAGATGCTGAGCGTGTCCGTGGTGAGAGCCAGGACAGCTTCTTCTGCCGCATGGTCGGCCAGGCTGTGGTGGCGTTTACCGGGTTACCTGGCTCTTTGGAGGCAGACATAGACTTGCGCCGCTTCCTCCTCTTCTTCTTTGGGCTGCTGCGGTCGAAGATAGACCGCATCCATCTACAGTTCCTTCCTTTACTTGTTGACCTGGAGCAGGTTGACACATATGCGTGGGGGGCCGTGATGCTCGCCAATCTGTTCTGTGGTCTCCAACCTGAGGCGGGTACTGTTTCAGTCGCCAGCTTCTCTCCTTTTCTACATGTGACTTTTAGCGGCTTTTCCTTTCTGTACACTTGTATTGCTCTGCTTTCTTCTGCGTTGCTTGACAAGTTGTACCTTTTACAGGTCTGGAGCTACCTTTACTTCCCCCTGGGCCGGGCACAACAGTCCTACCATGACCTCTTCCCTCTGATGGCTCGCTAGGAGCCCATCCACCCTACTGGGGCCATCGGAGCCAGCTGGCTTCGATTCGTGCATAGACGCTCCATTTTCTACACACTGAGGTATGTTCTTAATTTGTGTATCAATATTCTCCTAGTGAAATAATAATCATGATTTTTCTTTCTACAGGTGTGTTGGAGGCCATATCTTATGACCGACGACCATCTCTAGCCCTGGATTGCCCAGGCAGGTCGTGTCTGTGGCTGGGATCTTCACCTTCTATCCGTCAATGAGCTGGCGCCACTGTGGCTTCAGTTCTCGGCACGCGCCCTCGGCCTGGAGCAGGACTGGCTGGAGCCTCCTCCCTCTCTTCCTTTAGTTGGGGCCTGTCCAGACGCCTACTCCTCCCTGTAGACTGGGTGGAGAGGTACCATGCCTTGATCACACTGTGGTACGAAGGCGGCGAGGTAGTTATTGGCTGGGCAGAGGATAGCCGAGACTACCTTTGCCGATACGAGGCAGTGTACGACCACTTATTCATCCCTGAGGGTCAGGTAAATGTTTCTTATTTATTCTCAATTCAATTCAACATTGTTGTTCTGTTCTGACCTTCATGACATTTCAGGAGGCTCGGGCTCTACTGCTACGCCAGAGGCTGGAGATCGTTGATCTTCGGCAGGAGGTGACTACTCTTCGCGGCACGTTAGAGACTGAGGTAAACACTGCTTTGACTTTCATTTCTATACTTGCCTTACCCTGACATGTTTTCTTTTGTTTGCAGCGAAAGGCCCGTGCCGAGGGTTCACCTCCTTCTCTGTCGAGGGAAGAGGTGGCTGAGCTCTGCCAGCATATGAGTGAGGCGAGAGATGCCCTGACGACCAAGGAGGTAGAGGTATCTTTCATTGTTCTCTATTCTTGTTGTTGATTTTTTCTTGGTTCATATCCTTTCTCTTCTTCCAAGTTGCCGAGCTTCAAAGTACTTTGTCTTCCTGTATCCAGTCTTTGGAGGCCAAGGTGGAGACATGGCGGTCTGCCCCGGCCGATCTTCATTCCCAGATGATCATCTCGGACCTCCGTCTTCAGCATGAGAGAGCCATGCGCAAGATGGAGCGCTAGCATAGCCAGACCATCCGGTCCTTAGAGCAGATGCACCTGCAATCTCAAGTTTGTTTGTCGACAGTGGAGGCGACACTGCAGGTCTACCGCTAGGGCGTCCCTCCACAGCCGAGCCAGAGTCATGCCCCTCAGAGTAGCTCTCATCAGAGTGGCGGCGCCACTCGTAGCCGAAGTCACCATGGCCAAAGCCAATAGGGGCAGAGTGACCAGAGCCAGAGTCACGAGCGCAGTGCTTCTGCGTTCCTGGACACTTCTTCAGAGCGTCGCCGTAATGAGGCAGCTTTGGCGGCTTTGGCGGACAAGGCTACCATGCCTCCTCCTTGTGGTCACTCTCCTGGGGAGGGTAGCAGCAGGCATTGATATATGTAGCAGGCTTCATTCTCCTCTTGTTGTAGCTGCTTCTCTTCATGGTTGTAGTACTTAATGATGTATTCAATCCTTCTTTTGTTCCATAATCATTTGCACTAGTTTTTCTCTTCTCAACATCACTCAAAAGGGTTGTTAGTATCACATTTTGGCTTGGCCCCTTGCAAATTTGTCAAGGGGTGGAAGCCTCTTAAAGATGGTAAATGTTAATAATAAAGAAGATAGTAGATGTAAGGTTAAGAAACTTACCTGTTGGCGAGACTTCACCCTCCTTGACTCATGTTTCTTTCCTAAAATACTTATTAAAGGGGTTAGCCCTAACCCCTTTTTTTGGTTTTTTTGTGATATATGAAGTGATGAAAAAACAGAATAAAATGATGCTTAAATATGAACTAAATGATTTGAATGAAGCAAAGAGAATAGGAATGGTTAAAGACAACACAACGCAGGCAAAGTGGCAACCGGATTGGACAGATTCAATATAAACTGTGCGACTCTGATGTAGAGATCGTAACGAACAGCACCGACATCAGAATAAAGTGATGTTTGTTTTAAAATAAATAGGACTCACCGAGGGTGGTTTGATATGAAGACAAGTTTGCTTGAGTTTTATGCTAAGTAATCTGAATTTACCTGATAAGCCGGATCTTGGATAATGAAGTTCTGGAAACTCCCAGCACAATGTCAATGTAGGACGTGCTATGGGCACCACAGATATCCGAATTGAATGATTCTTGTTGTAAATAAAATAAGACTTACCGGGGAACAATTTCTATGAAGAATGTATAGGCTGAA
This sequence comes from Cryptocoryne crispatula var. balansae, assembly GCA_036172225.1. Classification (NCBI taxonomy): domain Eukaryota; kingdom Viridiplantae; phylum Streptophyta; class Magnoliopsida; order Alismatales; family Araceae; genus Cryptocoryne; species Cryptocoryne crispatula. The sequence continues at coordinate 29,006,050 of CM069920.1, read as the reverse complement.
TCCACCATTAAATGTACTGAAATGGACTTAGAATATGATGACTTAGAAGAGAAGACTTTAGATCTATCTGTGCAGTGCCAGTGTTGAAGCCATAACAAGCCAAGGGAATGTCAGAATTGATCTCTGTTTGTTGAATATGAAATATATCTTGATTAGTCACACTTCTTCCGAAAGAAGTCAGGCTGTAAAATGACCATAAAGATCTGTAGAAGCCAATGATCAGCAGTGCAGCACGTTAGAGCATCGACCGGCTTCTTCTTCACTTTGGGATGATCTCCGGGCACCGGGACGAAGATATAACAATTTGGGGAGGTTGGGATGAGACTAAGGTGGCTGGAGGATGAGTAGAGGAGTGCTGGAGGATTCCCTTCTTAGGTCGTTCATATGTGTCTCCCTTTATAGGGTATGAGAACCAGGTCAAAAAATAGCAAGGTTTGATACATCCGACCATAGGTTGGATTTCCTCCATTTAATGATGCTAATTTTCATTATGAGACTTCTGGAAACTTACCCAAATGATTGAGAGGGATTGGAAACCGTGGATCACCTTTACCATGTTCAAAATATGTCTCCACTTGAAGAGGAAACAAATCTGGTCTAAAAATAGCAAGTTTTGATGTATAAGACAACAAGTTGGATTGCCATCATTTAATGATGCTAATTTCGACCATGAAGCTTCCAGATACTATACCAAGTGATATGAAGGAGGAAAAAGGAAGGTAAGGTCGTGAATTGGTCAGATATGTGCCCAATGGGCTGGGCTTGCATGCAATTGGGCTTGATCGGTGCTGCGTGCGGACAGAACTGCGCATCTAATTTCTAAAAGACACTGCGGACAAATGGGAGATAAGAATTGAATGCCGTTTGTTGAAATGAAAAGATAACTCAGAGAATAAGATTATTCATGTTTAATACTTTTTCATTAGACATCCATATAATCCTGTGAAAAAATTCCAAATAGAGGATATGCTGGAAAAAGCATAATCTAGCACACCACCAAGAGTCTCTTGTTCGGCAAACACGGATTTGATTAGAAAATAGAAAATCATCCTCATATTTACAATAAGAATCTTGGCTCATCCAAAAGGGTGGTTCATCATGATTTTGATGGTCTAAAAGAGATGTTGCCAATGGAATAATGGTTTAAGCTCTAAATAAGGCCAAATTGGCGTGTCTATAGCTTGCCTCGCCTTGATGTCGGCTTTGCAAGGGAATGGCATGTAGCATAGTGGAGTGAAATGTAGAGAAAGCATAGTGAAGTGAGATTGATCGTATTGGAATGTAGTGGAGCAAAATGGTGATGGACTGAAAAGGTGGCATCAAGGTGTAGATATAGACACGCTCAACGACCAGATTCAGCAAGATGAATCTCCTTAAGTCTCCTAGTTAACCACCATGTTTCATGAAGTCTTCCTATATTTGATTGGTAAGGGATGTGCCATTGGTACGAGAGAAGAATAGCCAACCCCCAACGCGGTGGGGAGTCCCCGAAACATGGGTTCGTAAGTTCATCATCAGCCGGTAACCCGATCTTTGCGGTGTTCCTGTAATGTGATGGGCTAAAGTTTAAAAAGAGATTTGTTTTGAAAAAGTAAAAGAATACCAATCGAGCACATTCAGGCTCTTAAATTCATTTAAGTCTTCCAAGCGACAAGATTTGATTCGGAATGGAATGATCTCGACTTCCAAAAGACAAATGTTGAAGCTCAGACCATGATGGTGCAAGTTTAGATCAAATAGGAGGCCCTTGGTGAGATGAAGTAACTGCCATGGTGGGGTAAATAGCAAGAAGGGTTGTAGCAGTGGCCACAGTGGTGATAGAAATGTAGGAGTTGGAGGCACAAGGTGATTACCGAACATGGTGGGATTAACAGACACGGTGGGATATTAGAAAGGTCGGTGGGAATAGAAAACACGGTGGTATTAGAAAACACGGTGGGGTTCAGAATGATCAGAATTAGGATAAAAAATTCAGAGACTAAGGTGTGAAGGTGAAGATTATGAAAGGATGTATGCAATGAAAAAACAAAATATAATGCAACTAATGCTACATGATGCATGTTGGGCTCAAGAAAACAGAACAAAACTTGTATAACAAATAGTTGAATATATAGATTGTCCATGAGGTCAAGAACCCCATTCGGGAACCATCGTCCCTCACAACACAATTTTGGCCTATCCATGAGCACAAAGAATGACCTGACCGTCATGGATTTTGATGAAGGGGATCTCGGGCCTGGTCTTCTTTGCATTCACGGTCTTCAACGTCAATGCATAAAATAAATAGTAATGCACCTAATATATGCTAAGAAAGGAAATGATAATGGTGAGTTTGCAATGTGATGACATGCATTCTCACAAAAGAGTTCATGTGTCCTAATGAGGACACAGAGCAAAAATTTCTTAGCAAAGTAGAGGCCGAGGTTATGATGACACCTCCTGCTGAGAATCCTCAGGGGAGGGAAGTGGCAAGCATTGCCTGCAAAAGGTTTCTCGGCAAAATTAAGGCCAAGGTTATGGTGACACCTCCTCCTAAGAATCCTTTGGGGAGGGAAGTGGCGAGCATCGCCTTTTTGTGTAGTTCTCCTTGTTTGTTCTTCGTGTCTAAAACACTTAGAAAAACGAGATTAGAATGCCAATATGGCTTATCCCCCTTGCAAGTTGCAGTATGTCTTGACCTTTGTCCTGGGATGTAAGTTCTCTTTGTGCCTGAAACACTTAGAAGAAAGAGATTAGAACAACAATGTGGCTTATCCCCCTTGCAAGTTGTAGTCTGCGTTGACCTTTGTCAAGGGGCGTAGCCTTCTTAAGGGTGTAAAATAAAGCAGCAAATATGCAATGAAATATTTTAAACATGAGAGACTAAGAATAAATATGAATATAAAGACGAGAATTCAAACCAAGCATGGTGATGTTTTAATTTTTTGTTGGAATTTGAAAATGAAGTTTTGTTATTTTTTTCAAAAAGATTCATTTTTTTGATATTTTTGGAAATATTCTTTTTTTTGAGTTTTTGAAAATAATTTTTTTTGGAGGTTTTGAAAATATTCAACTTTTTTTTGGAGTTATTTTGAAAGTATTCAACTTTTTTGAGAGTTTTTTTTTGAAAATATATTTTTTTGGGGAGAGAATAAATCAGTATTGACACAAGTTCTCATCACTTGGTTATTTTTCTAGTTTCGTTGTTAGACACCATGTGCAAAATGGGATTCCTTACCCAGAATTTTTTTGAGCTTCGACCTTTGATTGGCTAGAGTTTAGCTTCGATTTGGTTGATCCACCCACACCGTAGGGGGGTTAAGAATGAAGAATTGATAGGAAGTCGTTAATAGGCTTTGGAGATGTCAAGAGGAATTTCTCTACTTGCACCTAATTGCTCGTTGGGGTTCGGCCTCTTCGGGTCTTTTCTTCTTTATTGACAAACCTATTTTTTGTGGCACACACTCGGACAGGTCTTTGACCTGTGGGGTCATTACCCATTTTTTGACACCTTTTTCATTTTCTACATTTTGGGTACTCATTCAGACAGGCCCATATTTGTTTAAACCTGTGGGGTTCATTGTCCATCTTTTGGCACCCTTTTCTTTGGAGAAGTTGGACCTTCTGAGACAGCCTCCTACTAGGGCGGCAGATGCTTTCGATACTCTCCCCCTCTAATCCCCTTCACCTATCTTGGACCAAATAGAAGAGAGTAGGGTAAGGGTTTTCCTTCCATCTCTAAGCTTTGCCTAGCTTCTCTCGGGTGTCAAGTCATTCAGATTCTGGGATCGGGACATGTTGTGTGTGTAGAATGGTATCTACCCTCGACTCCTAGACAACAACTTAGGACATGTGGACTCAAGTCATACCGGTAGTTCTCTCCATTTTTGAGATAGATTATATTCCATAGGTGAATCAATTGTTTGCATGCCTTGCAATGTAAAGAATTTGTTTAATAAAAACAAGGTAGCTACAAATATCGTCAATCACGAATTTCTCTCAATTAAAATTGTCATGTGAAATTCAAAATCATTTCAGAAAATATTGCCTTGCGGATGACATAATGATGATGAATGCAATTTCATGTAATACCTGAGAGAAGAAGAAGTTCATTGCTGATGAAGGCTTTGCTTGTGCTTACCTTGCCTTGTCTGCCATGCCTTGTCCTGCCTTGCCTGCCATGCCTTGCCTTGACTTGCCCAACTGCTTCCACTTTTGATATGCACCATATTGCATTGGATTGAAGATTCATAGTCATAGGATGAAGTGAAAGATGTGGAGGATATGATTTAACATGGCAGAGTAAAAATTAATGATGTAAAAGGCAAAGATTGTGGTATCACCCAAAAAATTTCTCTACCTTGATTTTTTTGTTGAAAGTAAAACTTGGGAAAAGAAAGAGAATTCAAAAAGGAAAGAAACATGCTTGGAAAAAAAAGTGAGTTAAAATGGGCTCTTGGGCCCGTGAGTTGAAAGTGGGCTTGAAAGCCCAGGAGTAGTCAGAATCAAGAGGCACGTGAGCCCAAGATTTGAATGTGGGCTAGAGAGGCCGGTTGATGTTTATGGGCATGAGGGCTCGATTGGAGGTGATGGGCTCAAAGACCCGATTGGAGGTTGAGCCCGAGGGACCCAACGAAAAGAGCGGGCACACGGGCCCGATTTAGATGGTTGGGAGCAAGCTTGTGATTTGTGATGGGCTCGTTGACGCCATTGAAGAGTATGGGTGTGCAAACCCGAATTCGAAGAAGTGGGGGCACGGGGGCCCGATTTTGAAGAAGTATGGGCACACGGGCCTGATGGTGAAGAAATGGGGGCATACAAACCCAAAGTTGAAGGAGTATGGGCATGTGTGCCCGAGGTTGTTGGAAGGTGGGCACGTGGGCCCGATTTAGAAGAAATTTGGGCACATTGACTCGATTGCATAAAAACATGGGCATGTGAGCCCGGTTGAGGTGAATTGTGGCCACGTGGGCCCGATTGAGGTGAATTGTGGGCACGAGGGCCCAATTTAAAAGAATTAAGGGCACATGGGCCCGATTGGGGAGAATTATGGGCTCGTGGGCTAGATGTAAGGAAAGGGCCACGTGGGCCCGGTTGGGGAAAAGGGGCATATGGGACCGGTTGAAGGAAAGAGGCACGTGGGCCTAGTTGATGAAAAGGGGCGCATGGGCCCAGTTGAAGGAAAGGGGCATAAGATCCCAGTTGATTAAAAGGGGCACATGGGCCCGGTTGGATAAAGGGGGAACATGGGCTCGGCTGATGGAAAGGGGCACATGGGCCAGTTGATGAAAAGGGGCACAAGTGCCCGATTGACGAAGAGGGGTATAAATGCCCGAAAATAGGGCATAAGGGCCCAATTGAGTGGGAAGGGGTGTGGGCCATGGCCCTAAGATTGATAGATTTTGGACCCATGGGCCTGATTGATGGTTGTAAGAAGGATAAAGAAAGGGCAGTGGCCCTAATATTGAGGAATTGTGGGCCCATGGGCCCAATCGTTAATTTGGAGGAGAATAAAGAAAGGGTCGTGGCCCTAAGATTGATTGACCGTGGGCCCATAGGCTGGATTGTTGCTTAGGAGAAGAATGGGGTAAGGGTCGTGGCCCTAAGATTGATGCTAAGGGATTTACCTACCTATTTGGAAGAGGTCCCAGTATCTCTTTGTCTATGCCCTTCTGGAGGCTTGTCGATTCATTTCCCATTTCACTGACCAATTCTATCCCTTTATTTTTTCGTTCAGGGGTCAATTCTATCTCCCTAGCTTTAGGAATCAATTCTAATGATGGCAACATTTGATCTGTACTAGGCAAATCCTTGCCTAGTCCTTGACAATCAACTGAATTTGTGATCCCCTCATCTAAGCTCTCTACAGTAGGCTTCTCTTCAGGATGTTCTATGGAAGAGGGCATGCCTAGTCTAAGGGATTCTGGAAGTATCGAAGGGTTTGATTCAACCTCCCGTACTGGCAGACTTGGATCTTGAGAAATAGCAACGATATGCTGAGAAGCTGATTCCTCTACCATGGCAGGAGCACAAATGGTTGAAGTGATTGATTTCTCTACTAGGGTAGGAGAGAGAAGGGTCAAAGCGATTGAATCGTCTACCATGGTAGGAGCATGAATGGTCAGAGTGACTGGTTCTTCTACCATGGCAGGAGTATGAATGATAGGTGTGACTAATTCCTCTGCCAAGGCAGGAGCAATAGAAGAAACAAGGGCCTTAACCGACTTAGGGTGAACCCTATTTTGAGGGGTTGATTGAATAAACAAGGGTTGTTTAATTGGTGTTGGCATAGAAGTCGGTTCAGGCTGAGGAGTTGTTGGTAAACATGGTTGAAGGGCCAAGGTTTGTGTGGTTAGCTGAGGAGCTGTTGGTGAAGTAGATTGAGAAGCTAAGGGCCGGATGATTGGCTGAGGGGCCTTTGGAAATGTTGGTGAGGTCAAAGGCTGGGGAACCGGTTTAGGTAATGAAGTATGTTTGCACAAGCGACAAGAGGAACTTGATTGTGCACAGTTGGTTTTGCCATTAGCACGGGTTGCATGACTGTCTGAGGTTGGGGCATGGGTGGCCTAATCAACTGGTGTCGAGGAGTTGGCCGATGATGATGATTTGGATGGGGTTGGGGAGGGCTCCTTGGCTTGTGCATAGCATCAATGCTTCTTTCGACCAAGGGCCTCAATTCATTAAAATACTGCATTAATTCCACATCTTATCTTGCTTCCCCAATTATTGAATAACCCGGCCCATATCGTTTCAAAACTTTGGCCTTGACAATTTCAAAATCCCATATCTCTACTGCATTCAATGAAAAAAACCAATCTAGGGCTGCACCCTCTAAAGATCTCTTAAAAAGAAAAGCAAGGGTCTTTCTATCATTCTGCCATCGAGATGATTTGCTTAGGAAATCATTGACATGGGTGAAGGGATCACCTGAGCCATTGTAACGATGGTAGATTGGCATTTGTGATGGAGGGATGTAGATAGTATAAAGGGGAAATTCAAGGGTTTCTTGATCCCTGGCAATAGGTGGAGAGGAATTCACCAGGGAGTGTGCACGTGGCACCTGGATGGGAGGGAGGTGGGTTGGTGTGCAAGCTAAAGAATGACCCACAATGGGGTGAGTAGATGAAGTAACATGGCAGGACTGCCCAGGTGGGGTTATGGTAAGAGGTTGAACTACCGATTGGGGAGGTGAGGTAGCTCGGTTGACTTTAGTTGGACCTTGATTGACAGGCGTCTTGCCCTTTGCTAGGGACTGCACAATTGAGAAGGATTTAGGATCAAGGTGGAAAGATAGACCCTGAAGGAGTTGCTCCATGCTGAGCGGAGCAGGTTGATGGGTGGGATCTTGAATTTCGGGTTCCCTTATGGCATTAACATGGCTCTCTAGTTGGACCATGGGTTGTTGTTGAAGCTTGTAGAGATCCGTCTGGTAGTAGTCTGACATCCCAACGTGTCTTTCGGACCTTAGCATCATGGGCATCATGTCAATCTTTCTACAAAGATGGTTAAAAAGAGAGCAAGCAAACCACACAATTGAAGATTTTTTGTTATGTTCTATTTTGTTTGAATTTTTTCTTTTTATTTCAATTTGGTTGTTTGGAAAACAAGTTGAACACACAATTAAAGAGTTTTTTTGTTTCTTTGGTGTTTTGAAAAAAGGAATTTTTGGTTGATTTCAATTGTGGTGAGCAAGCAAATTATGCAATGAAGTTCTTAAAATGACAACTCGACATATTTTTGGGTTGAAACCTTAAATTAGATAGATTGTTAGCAATTGTTCACTCAAGTAGGTATGGTTTCTATTGCTTCAATCTTCAAGACCTAAGGTTATCACTCAATCACCACGAGTAGGTACTTAGGTTCTTCGGGTTTTGGGAAAGTGGTACAACTGGCCCAATCGAGCATAGAGGAATACTCCACGGATGGGGACATACAGAGGTTTTGATGGAAATTACCAAATCAAGTAGGAAGGAATATCCCAAAAGAGAGGTAAGAATTGTAAGGAATCAAAACATGACAGCGGAAAAATTTTGATTCCATAAAGCCATGATCTTTGCCTTGATCGATGCCGAACGACTAAAGCCAGGAACCGAATATGAAGTACAACGAGAGTACCTCATGGGATTTCTCAAATCCCTCACCATGGATGAAGAGAGGACATTCCTCCTTGATGAAAACCGTTCAAGTGTCCGGTCTCTAGCGGTATCCACACGATCTGCTTCAATAGACGAGTTCTCTCTTCCTTCGGGCCTCCATAAACCTTCCAGATCCAAGCTTGACCATGGGATATCACCTTCTAGAGGAGAGAGGAGGGAGAGAGGAGGCTTGGGACGTGCTCCAGCCCTATGGCTTGTTAGGGTTTGGCTTCATAAGCCATCTATATATAGAAGATGGAATTTTTCACAAAAACCCAAAACTTCTATAAAATTGCGTCCATGCCCTCATCTTATTGATCAGATCTATTGTGTGTGACCCACTAGGCCCAATAGTCAATTTGGTTGAAGCCTTAATTAATTTAAAAGAACAATTCCTTTAAATTAAATCAAAACCGTTATCCGATAACAGTTTTTACGGCTTTCTGATCATAAAGGGTACAAGCCACATCCTATGATCCCAAATGACTTTGGGGAGTTAAATAACATACATTGAGCCTTTCTATCATCAATTAACACACAGATTTAAATCCTCGTTCATACAATGTCCCGGTCGGTCAGGGGTTCGGCACTGACTGTCAACCCCTAAGTATTCCAACACTATGAAATCTTGTACTCATGAATGGATCAACTGGAAAACTCCTTTTCCAATTATCCTATCTACCTTGGCCAAGTATTTAGAGTACTATCAATAGGACATTCTCTCTCTCCTACCGAGAGTGAACGATCCCCTATTGTCTGCTCAATTGCCTCCACCGGGTTTCCCATATACCCAATCCATTAACTATATAGGACCACAATACTAAGTGATCCATTAGTCAATAGTCAAAGTACATAGTACGCCTGGCAAGACATCTTTGGCGACTCAGGTCAAAGATCCAACCGTGCAATTGAGATGTAAGAATAACCTGATAGACAGTTTGGTAAGATACCGATCAGGTTTTCCGAATTGGTCAGTTCAGTGAACTCATTCTACTAATGAGCACCTATGTGTGTATCTCAGTGTCCCCACACTGATGACTAATGAGATCGGTCATTCTCATCATATGAGAAGACATCACACACACTAGTCTATCCAGATTCTTGATGTCCCGTCTCAAGGATCCTATGACTAGGAACATTTAGATCACATACCTCTAGATGATCGATCTCATTATCATGATCTCATCATGATTCAATCATCATTGCATGTGATTAAGGACTTCATTACAATTTACGCTTCTAATAAAAGCTAGTAACGAAGTTTTGCCTATTTAATTGAATGAGAAATTCCTAGAAATGTCGAATCATATCATATATGATTGGCTTGTAGGGCATACATTTCTATCAATCTCCCACTTGCACTAAAGCCAATCACCCATCTGGCTGATGTTTATCAGCTCAAGGTGAAACTCAAACACTTTTTGAGTATCTGCTTCAGTTAGTGGATGTGTAATGTTATTAACGGAAGATACTCTATCTTTAATTATATCTCTATCAACTGCATTCTCTCTGATTCTATGGTATTGCCATAGAAGTTTAAAACTTTTAATGAGACTCTGGCTCTACCCCATTATTTTCTCAAAATAATGCACTTTAAGAGAAAGTTGGGACAATCCCATAAGCTAGATGAACAACTTCATCTACTCATCTTCTCAAGCAATATACAGTCATTATTCAATCTACTTTAGATTATTTGTAGAATTAGCAGTGTTCTCTTGCATGGAACTCTTCCAGCTCACTGCACCACCATTATATTGACTTATTATCAGACTTATCTGATTAGAAGCTTGTGTTCATAAAACTACAAGACTTCAAGTCTTATCCTCCATACATTAGAGATATATCCATAGTGCTTCTCAAGTACTCAAGGACATATCTCTAAATTATCCTGTGACTCTCACAAGGATTTACTTGATGAATGCTCATAACACTTAGAGCATGAAGTTATGTGCGTAGCATCACAAATGTGATAGGTCCTATTGCAAAAGCATAAGGGCTATACTAATGTGATCTCTTTTTCTCTTAAGAAGTCTACAAAGACATATCTTTAAAGATATCAACTCCACACTTCATAGATAAGAAACCTATCTTGGAGTTTACCATGTCAAACTCTTTGACTATGGTAACCACGCACACGAATTGGGTAAGGCCAAGAAACCTTTTAGATCTATATCCATAGACCTTAAAACCCATATTAAGTTTGGAGGATCAATTGATAACTAGGCTCACTAATGATAACATACTTACTTCATTCTCAATTAGTAGTATGTCATGCATATTTCATGTCAAGAAGATAATAGCACTCCCACTTATCTTATATGAAAACACAAGGCATATCTTCATTCTCAATGAAGTCATAAGATTTAATCTCATTAAACCTTATCTACCATCTATGGAAAGTTTTACTTGAGTCCATAAATGGACCTTATGCACACACTATTTGGATGTTTTGGAACTTGATTCCCAAAGGTTGTATCATATACACCTGTATCTCAAAATAACATAGAGAAACACTATCTTAACATCCATTTGACATATCCTATAGTCATAGTGTGTAACAATCAAAATACAAATAGATTAATTCCATGGCATAGGTAAAAGGTCTTATCATAGTCAACTATTTGACTTAAATGAAATCCCTTTTAACTATCCTTATTTTGAAGGTCTCTACCTTCTAATATACTTCAATCTATTCTTTAGTGATCCATTTATACCCTATAGATACTAAATCCTTAGGTGGATCAATCAAGTTCTGAACTTGATTAGAATAGATAGAGTTTATATAAGATTTTATTGTTTCTTCCCATTTTGAATCAATATCTCATATTGCTTCAATATAAATCTTAGAATCATTATCCTTTTATCTTATGTCTTATTTCTTCCATCAAAGATATGTCTCACATATCTCTTAGGTTGATTGGACATAAGAAAAGATCTATGATTTGCCCTTGTGTAAATATAAACTAGTACCTTAATAAAAGTGTCCATGGATTGTGGGACTGGAACACCTTCCATTTATACCTTGCTCCCACTTTGTCTTTCTAAAGGAGGGACTCTTCCTCTAGAAATATGGAGAGATGAGCAACTCATACCCTTATCCCTAAGGGAGGCATTAATATCCTTAAGTTTCCTTAGGATATCCCACAAGCCAACACTTTGTAGTCTTATATTCCAACTTGATAGGGTTATACTTCTTTACCAAGCCAGACATTACGAAACCTTAACTTGCTTAAGGTCAAGCTTTAATCCCTTTCCATATCTAATATGGAATAATTGGAATAGACTTGAAAGGTACCGATTTAAGATCAAATGTCTATATTGAGTGCTAACCCCTAAACAGCCAAAGAAGAATTTTGCAAAGGTTGTCAATGTCCATATTATGTCCTACACAATATGGCTTCTCATTTTAGCTGCTCAATTAAGCTAAAATGTATAAGAGGTGTCCATCAAAATTAGATTCTACTATCTTTCCTTTATGTGTGAATTATTACTTAAGTATCCCCTCTTTGATCTCATCAAAGAGTTCTAATACCTTTTTCATTAATATTTCCTCTTCATTCTTAATCTCAAATAATTTCTCAAAGGTTTTGGATTTGTACTTCATAAAGTACATATGTCCATACCCAGAGAAGTCATCTTTGAAAATTAATGAAGTTTAAATATTATCCTCTATCTTTAATAGATATGGGCTAACATGCATCTAGAAGCATGAGTTCTATAAACTCATTAGCCCTCTCTCCATGTCTAACAAATGAAGAGTTGGTCATTTTGCTTAATAAGATAAGACTTACATATAGTTAATGATTCTAAATCATTTACCTATATGTTACTATCCGAATAGTACTCCTTAAGTATTCTCTTATAAATATGACCATACTACTAAACAATAGATTGATCAATATCAATCTACTTCGCCTAATGAGGATTTTTCACATATATTATAAGAGCATACATATCTGATATAAATAAACTTTTTATTATGCTCCTACTGATAAACACTTTACCAATTATCATTTTTATTCCATAGAATAAATCTCCATTTATTCAACTAGGAAATGAAAACAATATTCTTTTAGAAGGATAATTAAGACAACTCTAGAAGGCTATAGAAAATTTGTATCTCCCACTAGTAATGATGCAACATTTTGTACCATTTCATATGTAGGATAACAATCTTCTTTAAGTCTTCATTTACTTGCTATTATCTACAACTCATTGTACATATATGATGCATCTCTGGTATCTCATACTATTATATGCACCCCTAGTATCTTATACTAGAATACACATACATAGTATCTTATACTATCAAATGTGTATATAAGACAAGTAAATATTAATGACATAGATACATGGAGCTTCTCAAGCTCCACCTTTGCATTATGTGCAATACACTTTGCACTTCTTCTTCTACTTACCATCATCATGATAGTAGAGGAATGCTATGTCAAATTTGGGTTATAATACCTTGACTCACTTCTTTGACTTTTAACTATCACCATCTATTTCTATCTAATGATCTTACTTCTTTATATTGGTCTTACCAATAAGAAGTATTCAAGATGTATTATTCTTCATCGCCTTTAATTAGCTCATCACCATGAGCCATGATGGATATCAAATCCATCTATCCATGTTGCCACTACTAATTTTATCTGATAGAGGCTAACATCTGATAGAAGGCAATCAATACATCATCTCAATGAGATAAGATCTTATCTTCTCTCACATCATTAGATAGTGTAAGAGATACCTACTTCTAAAGTAGGATAGTCAATAGGTCAACTATGAGAACTATTCTCTTAGTTCTAAACCGATATAAGAAGTGTGAGCCATTAAAATACTTAGCATCTAGCATGCTTAGATTAATGGTGGTTTATAATATTCTACAATAGAGATATAATTATATCAACATTACAGACATTCAATAAAATTAAGATATGGTCTTTCATCCTAATTTATACTCCCACTAACTTTCGACGAATTTGCATAACCCTCATTATGCAAAAACGAGATATCACGATAACATCCTAGTGGGGACCAAGACCCTACTAACTTTATGGTGATAACCTTGTGGGAAACACAACAAGTCATCCCATACTTAAAAGGTAGGTAACTTTTACCAATTGCAACTCATGCAATTCTTAGTCATTCAGCCTCTAGAGTTATAACCTTGTGGGAAACACAACAAGCTATATACTCTAGTTAGGTCAAATCCACTTGTTACGTTATGAGAATGGATTCATAACATAGCCCTTGTGGGAAACACAACAAGGCCATGCAATGGTCCACCCCAAAGTTCGGCAAATGCCTTAGCCATGATCACCAATCCCTTGCTGAATGAGTCTTGTGGGAAACACAACAAACCCATCCAATCTAAGATTGGCTCATTAAGACCATAACAACGGAAGGCTACGTGAGTCATTCTCAATGTCTCACGTTTATCGACCTAATTAGAACGAGGAGGGATTTTATTTTAGTCTCATCAAAGTAGGTGCTACATATAAATATTAATATACCTTTGGAATATCATATATTTAAGGTATAATCTGTAGCACACACCACATATCAAATATGCATTAAAACATAGGTGATCATGGACTTAACCCTAAGCATACACCTAAGGCATCCCTATAGGTGCAATTCCTTGCTTCAGAAGCTTGAGTTGGCATGCTCCCACTTCAGAAGGGTGCTTCTCCAAGTGGTCCCGCTCTCCATTCTATCACGACCCGGCTTCTAACCATTACAAGCAGCTAAAGGCTACACAGACCCACAAATGTACAACTCATAATAAGAAACCTTGGTTTTAACCAAGGGGAGTACACAAATGGGGAGGAGGTAGAATGTACAATCAGATTGTATGATAGAGGAGGCACACGCAGGCCCCATTTAATAACATAACCAACTTAATTAACCAAGCAATCAAAAGCAAAGCATATTTAAGTCCATGATCACCTCCATACACACACCAACATTCATCACCTGAACATAGAGTGCATACGTGATAATTATATGAGATATATCATATATACCATCATAAAATTATATACTGTAATTTTGAAATTCCAAATTTCATGCTTGTCAAATTTTCATAAAATAAATAACATGAAATGCACATATAAACAATTTACATGCATAAGACAAGCAATATAAAATATTCAGATGATTCATGCTTTTCCAAAATTTCTCAGATCATTAAATTAATGTCCAAATCATAATTCTTCAAAATCATATTTTTCATAATTTATTTGAACACTAATTTAATCAATAAAGATTTTAAAACAATTTTAAAATCATTTATAAAATGATTCTATGACAAACTAAGTCCAAAACTATTTAACAGGTTCATAAACATTTTACAAACCTATTAAATAATTTCTCAGAACTTATATAATCATTAATTTCATTAATTTTGATCTTAAAAAAATTTCAAAATCAAAATAATAGAATTCAATGACAAAATAGTAAAACTCTATTTAATAAGTCATTAAACACTTTAATAACTCATTAAATAAATTCTACAATTTTTTAGAATTTTTGTGGAATTTTATGGCAATTTTTCGGATCAAAAATGAATTTTAAACAATTTAAAACCATTTTAAAACGAATTAAATGGCGGCGCAGTGCGCCGACCAGTTGGCGCCGGCCACGGCACCGGCGGGCGTGACGCGGCGATGCCACGTACCCCCGCGGGTGCGCCAAGGAGCCAGTCGCCGCGCGCCGTGTGCCGAGCGCCTGCATGCGCCACTGCGCGCCTCCTGCGCCAATGCGGGTTGGCCGCGTACCCCATCCGGACGCGGCTGCGAAGCTGCCACGTACCCCACCTGCGGCTGAGTCCGGATCCAATCCGGACTCGTCTCCTCCGCCCGATAAGGGCAGGGCGACACTGTAGCACCCGAAAACCCTAGAAAAGCGCCGACTTTCGGGCCAGATTTGGGAGGTCAAACGGTGTCCAAAAAATCCTAAAAAATATTATTTGGAATCCTTAAACAATAAGGATTCTATTTATAGAAGTTTCATCTCATGAAAAATTCTATCCAACGCGCAGTTTCTGGAGGAAGTTGCCACGGCCGCAATTAAACCAAACCGCAAATACCTCTCAAATATGGCACCTCCAAAGGCCGTTGAGTGTCCAATAACTTATATAAACTCTAGGAAACTTAATTTCCTATCTTCCTACATCATTATACAGAGGTATTTGAGTCCAAATAGGTAAGTTCATCAACTCCCCTAATTTCGGCTGGATTTTCGGATATGATCATCTTAGCAACTTTCCGTACTCATTCCGGACTCTCCGGATGGCCAAAATTCATGAGGTTTGCGGCATTGGAAAGATCCCATCCACGAGAATCCAATGAATCTAACCACACACAGTTTCGTATCTCATACAAACTGTGGTGATCAAATCAAAACAGCTCTGTATACAGTTTTGGGAAAGCAAGAAATCACATGAAATCAAGCCAATTTCGATTCAACTTCGACCAAGGCTTCAACCGGGCTCTGATACCACTGTAAGGAATCAAAACATGACAGCGGAAAAATTTTGATTCCATAAAGTCATGATCTTTGCCTTGATCGATGCCGAACGAGTAAAACCGGGAACCGAATATGAAGTAGAACGAGAGTACCTCATGGGATTTCTCAAATCCCTCACCATGGATGAAGAGAGGACATTCCTCCTTGATGAAAACAGTTCAAGTGTCCGGTCTCTAGCGGTATCCACACGATCTGCTTCAATAGACGAGTTCTCTCTTCCTTCGAGCCTCCAGAAACCTTCCAGATCCAAGCTTGACCATGAGAGATCACCTTCTAGAGGAGAGAGGAGGGAGAGAGGAGGCTTGGGATGTGCTCCAGCCCTATGGCTTGTTAGGGTTTGGCTTCATAAGCCATTTATATATAGAAGATGGAATTTTTCACAAAAACCCAAAACTTCTATAAAATTGCGTCCATGCCCTCATCTTATTGACCAGATCTATTGTGTGTGACCCACTAGGCCCAATAGTCAATTTGGTTGAAGCCTTAATTAATTTAAAAGAACAATTCCTTTAAATTAAATCAAAACCGTTATCCGATAACAGTTTTTTCGGCTTTCTGATCATAAAGGGTACAAGCCACATCCTATGATCCCAAATGACTTTGGGGAGTTAAATAACATCCATTGAGCCTTTCCATCATCAATTAACACATGGATTTAAATCCTCGTTCATACAATGTCCCGGTCGGTCAGGGGTTCGGCACTGAATGTCAACCCCTAAGTATTCCAACACTATGAAATCTTGTACTCATGAATGGATCAACTGGAAAACTCCTTTTCCAATTATCCTATCTACCTTGGCCAAGGATTTAGAGTACTATCCATAGGACATTCTCTCTCTCCTACCGAGAGTGAACGATCCCCTATTGTCCGCTCAATTGCCTCCACCGGGTTTCCCATATACCCAATCCATTAACTATATAGGACCACAATACTAAGTGATCCATCAGTGAATAGTCAAAGTACATAGTACGCCTGGCAAGACATCTTTGGCGATTCTGGTCAAAGATCCAACCGTGCTATTGAGATGTAAGAATAACCTGATAGACAGTTCGGTAAGATACCGATCAGGTTTTCCAAATTGGTCAGTTCAGTGAACTCATTCTACTAATGAGCACCTATGTGTGTATCTCAGTGTCCCCACACTGATGACTAATGAGATCGGTCATTCTCATCATATGAGAAGACATCACACACAGTAGCCTATCCAGATTCTTGATGTCCCGTCTCAAGGATCCTATGACTAGGAACATTTAGATCACATACCTTTAGATGATCGATCTCATTATCATGATCTCATCATGATTCAATCATCATTGCATGTGATTAAGGACTTCATTACAATTTACGCTTCTAATAAAAGCTAGTAACGAAGTTTTGCCTATTTAATTGAATGAGAAATTCCTAGAAATGTCGAATCATATCATATATGATTGGCTTGTAGGGAATACATTTCTATAAAGAAGGTGTTTGGAGGGTGGGTGAGGGTGTGTTGGGAGAGAGAGCCCCTGCCTCGAATGCCTTACAGATCGGAGCAAGTCTGGTACCCGACGCAAAAAGCTAATACAAAAGTAAAAATGGAGGGTAAGAGAAGAAGAAGCAATAAATATGCGCAAACATAAAATGAAAAGAAGTAAGTAAATCAAGCATGTGATATGCAAACAAGACAAGCAATCATGCAACAAAACAAACAATCTAGTGACTAGAACTGAATTAGAATGAAACTAGTTTCACAAACAAATCAAGCTAGCACGGTTAAAGACAATGGTTGTCCCACCGTGGTCGCCAAAAAGCTGTCGACTCTGAAAACGGGTTCCAGATCGGCACCTCAAGAGAAGGTGATAGATGGAATAGGGGAAGGAGAGTGAATCGGAAAACACTCGGAACACGATAAAAAGTCCTCACCTCGGTCCCACACTTACATTGATCCCCGAACTTTCATCTCACGGCGTCGCTCGAGCACCGGAGATGGTTCGGGTCATGTGGGAGGAGAGTGAGGAGGAGATGAAATTAGAACATGAATAAAAAGGTGGTCGCCAGGAGCCGCGGGCTCCGCTTTATAGAATAAAAAACAAGATTGAGTTGATTTGACCATGTGTACCTTAGTCTGGGAGATTGGGATGTGGGTTCAACCTTCTTCTTCTTCAGCCGGGCGATGAAGAAGAGTCCAACAGATGCTAGCTTGATCAACCTGTGCAACTAGTAGACAAAGAAGACAAGAAAACAAGTGAAATAAGGATTAGAACTGAGTGAAGTGTGGTAACTGTAAAAGCAATAACATAAAACGACAATTGAAAACAAACTCACCGGATTCGGGGTTAGCCCTAACCCATTTTTTTGGTTTTTTTGTGATATATGAAATGATGAAAAAATAGAATAAAATGATGCTTAAATATGAACTAAATTATTTGAATGAAGCAAAGAGAATAGGAATGGTTAAAGACAACACAACGCAGGCAAAGTGGCAACCGGATTGGACAGATTCAATATAAACTGCGCGGCTCTGATGCAGAGATCGTAACGAACAGCACTGACATCAGAATAAAGTGATGTTTATTTTAAAATAAAGAGGACTCACTGAGGGTGGTTTTATATGAAGACAAGTTTGCTTGAGTCTTATGATAAGTAATCTGAATTTACCTGATAAGCCGGATCTTGGACAATGAAGTTCTGGAAACTCCCAGCACATTGTTGATGTAGGACGTAATATGGGCACCACAGATATACGAATTGAATGATTCTTATTGTAAATAAAATAAGACTTACCGGGGAACAATTTCTATGAATAGTGTATAGGCTGAATCTACCATTAAATGTACTAAAATGGACTGAGAAGATGATGACTTAGAAGAGAAGACTTCGGATCTATCTGTGTAGTGCTAGTGATGAAACCGTAACATGCCAAGGAAATGTCAGAATTGATCTCTGTTTGTTTTATATGAAATATATCTTGATGAATAATACTTCTTATGAAGAAAGTCAGGCTGGAAAATGACCATAAAGATCTGTAGAAACCAATGATCAGTAGTGCAGCACGTTGGAGCATAGACCGGCTTCTTCTTCACTTTGGGATGATATCCGGGCACCAGGACGAAGAGATAACGATTTAAGAAGGTTGGGATGAGCCTAAGGTGGATGGAGGACGAGGAGAGGAGTGCTGGAGTATGGGTATTCCCTTCTTAGGTCGTTCATATTTGTCTCCCTTTATAGGGGATGAGAACCAGGTCAAAAATAGCAAGTTTTGATACATCCGACCATAGGTTGGATTTCCTCCATTTAATGATGCTAATTTTTATCATGAGACTTCTAGAAACTTACCCAAATGATTAAGAGGTATTTTAAACCATGGATCACATTTCCCATGTTCAAAATATGTCTCCACTTGAAGAGGAAACAAATCTGGTCTAAAAATAGTAAGTTTTGATGTATAAGACAACAAGTTGGATTGCCATCATTTAATGATGCTAATTTCGACCATGAAGCTTCTAGATACTATAACAAGTGATATGAAGGAGGAAAAAGGAAGGTAAGGTCGTGAATTGGTCAGATATGTGCCCAATGGGCTGGGCTTGCATGCAAGTGGGCTTGATCGGTGCTGCATGCGGACAGAACTGCACATCTGATTTCTAAAAGACACTGCGGACAAATGGGAGATCAGAATTGAATGCCGTTTATTGCAATGGAAAGATAACTAAGAGAAGAAGATTATTCATGTTGAATAATTTTTCATTAGGCGTCCATATAATCCTGTGAAAAAATTTCAAATAGAAGATATGCTGGGAAAAGCATAATCTGGCACACCACCAAGAGTCTCTTGTTCGACAAACACGGATTTGATTAGAAATTAACAAATTTTCCTCATATTTTCAATAAGCATCTAGGCTCATCCAAAAGGGTGGTTCATCATGATTTTGATGGTCTAAAAGAGATGTTGCCAATGGAATAATGGTTTAAGCTCTAAATAAGGCCAAATTGGCGTGTCTACAATGTCTACCCATGACTTCTAGCAAACACCCTTGAATTGATGACTTAACATCATACCAGACATTCTCCATTTTTTTCTAAGAAAAATATTTTTTGAGGTAAACACCATTCCATGGATGGTTCAATTTTTCTACATCGGCGTTAGTTAGCTCATATGCATTGCCTGGATATTTTTCAGTGATAACGAAAGGCCCTTCCCAGTTAGGTTGTAACTTGGAGCGGGGACCACCCAGCTTAACGAATATGCGTTTGACTACCATCTCAACAATTTTGAACTTTCTCTCTACCACCCTCTTTTGATAAAACCTTTTCAATCTGTTCTGATAAGTCCGGGTATGCTCGGAGGTGGTCAACCTTCTTTCATCTAGGAGTTCAAGTTGTGCAAGGAGAGATTCTCGTCTCTCATCGACAGGGATGTCCCTATCGAGCTGAACTCAGAGTGATGGAAGGAGTACTTCGTATGGGACCACCGCTTCCATTCCATATGCAAGAGCATATGGGGTTTGACCAGTGGGGGTCCGTACAGAAGTACGATAAGCCCATAGGGCATCTACAAGCTTATCTGGCCAATTCGTGAACTTGCTAAACTTATAGGTTTTCTTAATAATTTTGATCAAGGTTTTGTTGGTGGCTTCTGCTTGGCCATTGCCTTGCGGGTAGTATGGAGATGAATGATGCAATGCAATGCGGTACCTATCGCAAAGATCGTGCATATCTTGAGAGAGAAATTGTGGTCCGTTGTCGGTGATGATGTCGCTGGGGATCCCAAACCTGGCGATAATGTTGCGTTTGATGAAGGAGCACAGTGTTGATGCCTTGATCTCCACAAACGCTTCCGCTTCTGCCCACTTGGTGAAGTACTTTGTTGCCATCAAGAATAACGATTTGGAATAGATTTCAGAGTTAAGATCACTTAGAGGGCAAATGATATCGAAAGCCCACATGGCGAAGGGCCATGGGGCATGAATCGGATGAAGAGAAGATGCGGGAGAGTGGATCTTGTCGGCATGGAGTTGGAAAGAATGACAGTGCCAGACAAAGATGGAACAATCCTCTTCTAGGGTTGGCTAATAATACCCCTGCCTGATGATTTTCTTGGCAAGAGCTTGAACATTGACATGGCCCCCACAGACCTCGAAATGTGCTTCCTTAAGCATCAATTCTGCCTCTTCTTCATCGACGCATCTCAGTAAGATTCCACTCAGGCTCCTCTTGTAGAGCACCCCTCCTAGGATGGTATACCTTTGGGATACTCTCCGGATGCCCTTCTTTTCTCTTGCATTGGATCCAGGTGGATACGACTGATCTTGACAATACCTTGCGATCTCATCGAACCAAGGTTTCTCTCCTTCATCTAACTCTTCCAACTCGACTAGAGAAATCTCCTCTTTCTGCTCTAGATGTTCCTTTCTGCCAAATCTCTCCTTAATCTTCAAAAATCGACCATCTTTAATCGTCGGCATTGACCTTCTACGGACATGGATAGTCCGCACCTATCTACCTAGTGGGACTGATAGAGATGAAGCTAAGGAGGCTAAGGCATCAGCAAGTATGTTCTGAGCTCGAGGAACATGGACAAAAATGAGTTTGGAAAAAAGTTTGATGTAGCAAGAGGTGAGTTCTTGGTAAGGTTTAAGGTTTGGATGAGAAGTTTGGTATTTGGTTAGGACTTGGCGAAGGATTAGTTGGCTATCACCTATCACCCTCAATTTCATGGCACCATAGAAATGAGCGGCCTCCAGCCCGGCCAGTAAGGCTTCGTATTCAGCTATGTTGTTGGTTGCTGGGAAGTCGAGCTGAAATGCCTATGGATTGGTGACACCCTCGGGTGATAGAAGGACGATTCCTATACCCTTACCGTGTGAATTCATAGCCCTGTCAAAATATAATGTCCAAAGATGAAAAGATCGGATCAACATTAGTTCATCATCCTAGAGCTCGGACTGGACTGGGTCAAAGAGGGGTGTAGGGTGGTGGGCTAGGTGTTCGGCAATGGCATAGCCCTTAATCGCCTTCTTGGGGACATAGGTGATATCAAACTGTGAAAGGAAACTCTGCCAACGACCTAACCAATTAGTCAGAATAGTTTTTTCAAGGAGGAACTTAATGGGATTGATGCGGGCGATAAAATTGACCTCATAAGTTAAGAAATAATGTTTAAGCTTCTGAACTACCCAGACTAGTGCAACACTGGTCTTCTCCACTACAGTATACTTCTGCTCACATGGATCAAAAGTCTTTGACAAATAGTAGGTTGCCCTCTTTTTCCCTTCTTCTTCCACTTGTGCAAGGACTGCCCCAAGAGAATTCTCCAAAACCGAGATGTATAAAACTAAGGGCTTGCCAGGGACTGGTGGTCTAAGCACAGGGGGACTAGCCAGGTATCTTTACAAATCACCGAATGCATCCTGGCACTTCGAATCCCATTTGAACTTGGCCCCCGCCTTGGTCAACTCATAGAAAGGTTTACACCTTTGGGAGTGTTGTGATATGAACCGGCGGACAAATTGTAGCCTCCTAATTAATCCTCGAAGTTCTTTCATATTTCTAGAGGAGGCATACCAATAATTGCTTTGGCATTGTTTGGGTCGATCTCTATGCCCCCTTTGCTCACTATGAATCCCAACAATTTTCCCGATGATACTCCAAACATACATTTCTTTGGGTTCATCTTTAACTTATATTCCCTAACCCTTTGCAAGACCCTTTTGAGCACTTCACGATGATCTTATCGGCTTTTGGATTTAACGACCAAGTCATCCACATACACCTCTACAAGGGTATGCATCATGTCGTGAAAGATAGCCATCATGGCCCTTTGATACGTTGCACCAGCATTCTTCAATCCAAAGGGCATGACGACATAGCAGTAGGTTCCCTAAGGTGTGGTGAATGAGGTCTTCTCCTGGTCCTCTTCAGCCAACCAGATCTGATTATACCAGGAATAGCCATCCATGAATGACAGCATCTCGAATCCAGCAGTGTTATCAACTAACACATCAATATGTGGTAGAGGAAAGTCATCTTTAGGACACGCTCGGTTTAAGTCCCTGAAGTCTATGCAGATCCGAACTCGTCCATCCTTTTTCATGACAGGGACTATGTTTGCCACTCATTGTGGATAAAGGACAACCTTAATAAATCTAGCTTGATGTAACTTGTCGATCTCTTCTTTCATCTTAAGTGCAACATCATGGTGGAATCTCCTTAATTTTTGTTTGACCGGGGTAGCTCCAGGTTTCAAAGTTAGACGATGTTCAACCAACGAGTTGTTTAACCCCGTCATGTCTTCGTATGTCCATGAGAATGTGTCCTTGTATTCTTCCAAGATTTCAATTAAGTTCTGTTCTTCGGTGGGAGTGAGGTTTGCACTTAGGAGGACTGTCTTAGGATCTTGTGATGTTCCAAGGTTTAATTCTTTTGTCGGTTCATTCACCGTGGCTGATGATTCTTCAAACCTTTTAAGTCTAGATGCATACGCATTAGCCAAGTCCTCAATTCCATCCTCGAAATCAGGATCCTTTTCTGATAAAACCTCGTAAACTCCTAGTGTATGATCTATATTGAGTTTATCCTCATATTGGATTTCATCAAGTTAGATAGTATTTTCCAAAAACCTTGGCAGCCTTGCACATTCCTTACGCTTCTGAGCTAATTGCTGGAGATATCTCTCTGGAACGCGCTTACCTCGAATTTTCTTCTTTCCTAACTTATCTACTCCTAAAGAAGATAGAATTGGAAAAGTGGTATCTACAGTGGGTGAAGGATCGAGTAGATCGATCAGTGAGTCAGAGAAGAGGGGTCCTTAGTTTTGAGCACCCTCCGAGACAAGTAGAGACGTCTCCTCAATGGAAAATTGAGTTTATGAGAAGACATTTTTTTTGGCATTTCGGGTATTTTCAATAACAAAAAGAGAATGAGCTGGTGGGGCTTGAGCAGAAGTAGAAAGCTTAATCAAACTTAAGAAAAATGGGCTTGTGGGCCCAACAATGACAGGAAATGGGCAGATAGGCCCAAAGTTAGTTAAAAGATCTAAAGGGCACGTGGGCCCAAGTGGTGGGCACGTGGGCCCAAAGCAAGAAAAGGAATCTAAAGGTCACATGGGCCCGGTTGGTGGGCACGCGAGCCCAATGTTGTCAAATTGAAATGGGCATAGAAGCCCAGTGGAGTAAGAAAATTTAAATGGGCTCTCAAGCTTAGTGATCAGTTTAGGTGGCCAAGTTGGACCATAGGTGGGGATCAGGCTAGAAAGTCTATCGAGTGAGTTTAGGAGGGAGAGTGTGAGGATTTTGAAGTATGTGACCATAGGATACGACTCACATGGGATGTTGATTGGAGGTGAGTTTGAGTAGACAAGTTGTTCTTCCTTGACTGGTTCTTCCTCCTCTATGAACAACTGAGCCAAAGATGTACTCAGGTTGTCCACTTCCTCCTCTTGCTCTGGTTCCTTCCTCCTCTTGACTAGTTCTTTTTCTTCGTCTCCGGCCATCATCATGGTCTCTTCTTTAATGAAGAATTTTTGGAGTCCCATGGCATTTTTTGGTCAGTAGACAATCTTCGGAGTGAAATTGGCCTCATAGCCAAGCCCGTGCCTTCTTGGTCTTTGTACAGCTTCAATGGGGGTGTACAACCCCCTATAGTTCCTTTCCCAACCCCTTTCCTGGCTGATAGCCCTTCCCTTTCATCATCTGTCACGCAACTATATATGGTGGCGTCGTCAACATCATTACCTCGGGCAGCTCTGTAATTGAAACCAATAGCTGGACAAGTTCTAATACTGGTAGTGCAGAAGAGGGGTCATCCATGTCATTTAAAATGGGGATGTTGGTTACTGGTTACTTTAATCACCTGGCTCTTGTATGGGAACTTTAGACATTGATGATTAGTGGAGGCAATAGCTCCTATTGCCTCAAGATATGGGCATCCCAAAATAGCTTTAAATGTGGGGTCTAGTTCTAAAACATGAAACTCGACGGTGACAGCACATGGCCCGAGCCCTACTACCAATGTAACCACCCCTCATGATGGCTTCCAGGAGTTGTCATAGGCTATCACTATGACGGCAAAGGGCTCGATTTCCTTATCGGAGATGCTGCAAAGTTGCAATATTTCTGGCGGCATGACATTTATAGATGCTCCGGTGTTAATCAAGCAAGACTTGATCTCTATGCCTCCGATGACCAGTGCGACGCGTAAGGCGTACTTTCTGATCTCTGGCCGTGCCAACTCCTCCTGTGTAAATGTAAGTGCCGGATGCTCACTCCTCAGGGTCAAGACTGTAATGATCTTTTCAGGCGGGAGGTCCTCATTGATCATGACCCGCTGCAAGTACTGTTGTAGAATGTCCTGATGGTTCTTTGACCTCTTAATGAGCTCTAAAATTGAAATCCATGCTGGCATTTTGTCCAGGTGCTTCAACAAGTCATATGCCGTGCCGGGAAATGGTTCTTCTACCACCTCCTCTTCTGCTTGCTCATGTGGTTGCATCCTGACCTGGGAGAAGACCCTTTGGAACATCCTCCTGCTACGAAGTACCGGCGCCAGCGTGGTAGGGGGGGAGTGGTGATGAGGGTGATGGTAGGGTTGGTTGGAAAGTTGAGGGGCCCGTGGTAGGTAGGGGCGGTGAGGATCGGATGATGAGGGGTCATAGGGTAGTGGAGGTCGGTATGTTGGGTGATGGTTGGGGTCTTGGTGGTGATGGTCGAATGATTAAGGGTCGCGGAGTGGTGACGACTGGTAGGTTGGGTAATGGTCGGATAATGAGAGGCCGAGGGGTGGTGGAATTCGGTAGGTTGGTGATGTTTGGGGTGTTGGTGGTGGTCTAATGATTAGACGTCGGGGAGGATTAATGGTGATTGATAGGTTAGGCTGGGGTGATGGTTGGGGTGCTGGTGGTGGTTAGGCGTCGTGGAGGGTTAATAGTTGATGAGGGTAGTGTTGGTGAGATTGGGTTTTGTGGTGTTTGGGTAGTTTGTGGGCTGGGGGCAATTCACGGTATGGAGAGTATGGTGCGATTTGTAGGTGGAGTTGGTCTAGCGGGCATGGAGGCGGTTTGATCCTCAACTTGCCAACCCTGGGAATGGTGGGTTGACTCCTCGATGGCAGAGTAGACGAGGCCGAGTCATTGGTTTGGTTGTGCTGGTGCCGGTGCTTGAACGGGTGCATGTACCGGTAGTGAATCTTGAACTATGCCCAGGCCGGGCTGTTGCTGTGCTTGCTGTCGCCGTGGTTGATTCTATCATGCCTTCATTGCTTGTATGGATTCTCCCATCTGTCCCCAGTCAATGTTCCCCTGATCATTGAGGTCATGAATGTAGTCTTTAAATTGGAAGTAGACATCCACTGTGCGCCCAGGATATCGATGGTAGGCGCAATACTTTGTCATATCAACATTCGCCGGCCATCCTTCTCTCTCCTTTGGGAGCTCCAACTGCTGTTCAGCTATCAATGCATTGAAAATATCGGTGAGGGGGAATGGCAGTTAAGAATAGTACTCTCTCTTGGGTCCCCCCTCCTAGGTCGGTTGGCTGGTGGTGGCACTTGGTTGTAAGCTTGTTGTTGTTGTGGTGGTCGATTGTAGATGGGTTGTTGCTGAGGTGCTCAGTTGTAGGCATTTTGTTGCTGGGGCGCTCGATTGTAGGTGGGTTGTGTAGACACGCCAAATTGGCTTGATTCGGAGCTCAAGACTCTTATTCCATTGGCGATATCCATTATTTGACCGATATCTGATCCGGATTACCTTGTGAAGATGAGCTAAGGACGTTGGTGGAGCCCCTCGTGAGTTGGGAATGGACCGATGATTTCTGGAATAATGTCGTAACCTTCAAGCGAGAGCCACACGTGAACCGTGAAAACACGAAGCCTGCTCAATGACCGACCTTGAATGGTCCATACTTGAACATCTCGGGAGTCCCGCGTGTGTTCCATGACATTCACGGTTTCTGACAAGTCATTTCGGTAGGCGTTAGTCTATAACGATTTCTTCGTTATGACTTTTCGATCTGTATTGACAAGGCTATCCTAGACCACATGTTAGGCCTTTCCAGTTATCATTAGGTCTTTTCGAGTCGTCCGAATCGATCCTAGCCGTATATTTTCATCAATCATGGCCATACGTCCGATTCGGTTGATTTTAAGGTTTTACGGCTTTTTTGAGTTTCGGTTCGCGTTTACCAGGTCAATCTCAGATTTTTCGATGATTTCTGGCTTTCCGACCATACCGGATTTGTTCGGTCATCATTTTGAGTATCCTGAGTTGAACCGAGATTCCTCGACTGGAACCGTGCCCTTCCGGATCTCCGCCACGGTTTTTGTCTTTTTATGAAACGGTAAATAGGTAGTCAAAGCCCCGTACGAATGTCTCGAGAGTAATGCCGGTTGATTTACTGACTTGAGGAGGTGCGGTTTAAGGCCCTCTTTCCAATGCAATAAACGGGAGCCGAATCGGACATCTCGTTTGCAAGTTACGGCTCGTGGAACACGCGCATAGAAGAGAGTGTACCGCGCCCCCTCTCCCCTTGAAAGGGGAGGGCGTGCCCTGCACGCCCTCAAACCAGGGGCATGCCTTGCGTGCCCCCACTTCCTTTGAAACGTGGGACCGCGGTCAGTTTTCGAAAATCAGAGATTGCCCCGATTAGCTCCTTCTAAACCGGATTTTTGGAAGGTTTCCGTCGTTAATTATCGATTATTAGTACCGCGCCCCCAATTTGGGGGCGCCTTATGTTTGTCAAGTCAAATTTTTAGCAATTTCCAGAAGATTCCATCGATTTTTAGCAGTAAGACGCGTACCGCACCCCTGGTTTCTTTAAAACTGGGGGGCGCGCAGACCGCGCCCCCAGGGTGAGGGCGCGCGATGTCAATGGTAGCGGATTATCCGATTATCCGACCAGTTCATTAACTTAATGGACGGTTAAAGGATCATCGAAAATTTCCGAATAGGGTATCCTTAGTCGTTTACCGATTATCCATCTTTTTAACGGATACGGTCACGGATACAATATAAACTGAACCCGATAAACCGTTTCCGAACCCGATAAGTAAAGCTTGATCCAATGGTTGAAAATATATCAACATCTAACATTCAAGAAATATGTCAATCTCAAAAACCCAAAAATTAATTTGTGAGAATCCCTGAGTCCGACCTTTCAACTTCTGCCTGCTCCTTCTTCCTTGCCCGACGCCCTACCTGTTGCATCGTTGCACCTTCACCTTGATGTGGCGGCCGGAGGCTACGTCATGGACTTGTTGGTTTTGGGTGGCCGGTGTGACCTTGGTTGCGCTGTTGTTCCTAGTGACGTCCGCATCCGCGTGGTGCTTGCGAGGCTCCCAACTCTCTCTCTCTCCTCTGGTTCACCCGCGGCACTGTCAGCCCTCTCTTGCTCTCGTCTTGGAACATTCTCATGAACTTGACAGATGTGGGCCATTGGATGCAATCTTCCACGTTACTTAGTTATCTTGGATCATAGGTCAAGTTCATTCCCTACTTTTGTTGCAAAGGTATATTATTTGGCAAATATTTACTTCATGGTGCTAGTACGCATGATATTTCTGTATTATCTTACTTCGATATTTAAGTATACGTGTTAGGAGGAAGCTAACATTTTTTGTGTGTATTAGGTACCTTCTAGTAATGATTATATATTCGTTAATTGACCGTTAACCGACTATAAACTGTTTTTAAGTGGATATTGCAATGTGCTTCGCAGATACACCCATTACCGACAGTTAACGAACAGTAAGTGGATACTTTTTTATATAGGATGTGAATACGGATAATACTATTATTCGACCCGTATCCGACCCGTTGACATCCCTAGGCGCGCCCTCGCCTCCTTTGAAAGGCAGGGGCACGGTAGGTCCAGTTTCCATATTTTGCACCGGTTTCCCTCCCCTAAAAATTGAGGGCCATTCACAACGACCCAAGGTTAATACCCTAAGCCTAGCTCATCCTGAGGTCTTCCAAGCTCTCTCCCAAGGCCGTCTCGACGTCCAAAGCCGATCCGACGTCGAGAGATCGATCTCGAAGTGAAGGAGAAGCCCGATCTATGCGTTCTGCATCAACCGACTTCATCAACTTGTGCAGAAAATGCGGGACTCCTGATGCAAAAGTCTTCAATGGATTTGTTCCTCTTTTCATCTTTTTTCATCTGCAACTGATGGCACTCAATTCCAACTTGTCGTTTGTTCGTGGCAATTTCTGCACTGAGGGCGCGCATCTAGGTTTTATTTTTTATATCCACCCACTTACTGAAATTTTACAGGCTTCTACAGACATATTCTGGAGAAGTCATCAGCATAAGATCTGTTTCTCTCCAAGCTCTCCATCCATAGAAACAAACATAACTCGATTTTGACATCAGGGTCATCCGTAACATTTTCTGCACCAAAGTCGCGCTAGAAGGGTGCAAAGCTACCCGAACCGGCCTTCTTCAACCAACTTGGCTTCAACTCAAGCCATACACTTCATAAGTCCTTCTTAACTCATTTCATTAAGTTTATTTACTGTTTTGAAACATTTTTTACTTCATTTGCATCATTTTTACATAATTAAAAACACAAAAAAGGGGTTAGGGCTCGCCCCAATCCGGTGAGTTCTATTCCAATTGCTTCTCTCTTCCATCTCCTCTCCTATAGTTTCTACACTTCCCATAGTTCTAATCGGTTTCTTTCATTTGGTTTATTGTTCTAGTTGCACAGATACATCAAGCTAGCATCGGTTGGAGACTCTTCTTCATCGGCCGGTCGAAGAAGAAAAAGGTTGAACTCATATCCCTATCTTCTGCGCTAAGGTAAACACGGTCAAATCAACTTATCTCTAGTTTCTATTCCATAAAGCGGAGCCCGCGGCTCCTAGAGACCACCTTTTTATTCATGTTCTAAGTTCATCTCCTCCTCACTCTCCTCCCACATGACCCGAACCATCTCTGGTGCTCGAGCGACGCCGTGAGATGAAAGTTCGGGGATCAATGTGAGTGTGGGACTGAGGTGAGGAGTCTTTACCGCTTTCCGAGTGTCTTCTAATTCACTCCCCTTCCCCCATTCTATCTTTCACCTTCTCTTGAGGTGCCGATCTGGAACCCATTTTTGGAGTCGACAGCTTTTTGGCGACCACGGTGGGACAACCAATGTCTTTAACCGTGCTAGCTTGATTGATCCGTGCAACTAGTTGTTTTCCGACTTGGTTCCCACACGAACTGGCTTGTCCTTTACCTTTTCCATGTCAATTTACCTTTAAACTTGCTGTTTACTCTTCCTTTAATATTGTCCCCCATGTGGACTTGGCTTACTTGTCTTTAATTTCAACCTGGTTCCCGCGTGAACCACTCTTTTCTTCTTATAAACCGGTTCCCGCATGAACCACCTTTCTTTTCCAACTTGGTTCCCGCGTGAACCAACTTATTTTCAAATCAGTCCCCACGTGGACCACCTCTTTACAGCACCTTCAGATTGGCCCCATGTGGCCCTCTTTTCATTTTGTCATCTTTTACACCGGTTCCCGCGTGAACCACCCTTTTCTTCACAAAAACCGGTTCCTGCGTGAACCAACCCCTTTTCTAAACCGGTTCCCGCATGAACCAACCCACTTTCAGATAGGTCCCCACGTGGACCACCCTTTTTCACCACTTTAAATTGGCCCCAAGTGGCCCTCCTTTCATTTTTCAAATCAAACAAACCGGTTCCCGCGTGAACCACCCATTTTCCTTCAAAAACTGGTTCCCGCATGAACCACCTACCTTTCCAAAAACTCGGCTCCCATGTGAGCCACTTTATTTTCAAATCGGTCCCCACGTGGACCATCCTTTTACCTTTACTTCAGATTTGTCCCCACTTGGACACTCCATCACAAGCCGGTTCCTGCACGAACCCCCTTTAGTTGCTAGTTGCTTGTTTACTTTATCATTGCTTCTCATGATTGCATTCACTTGCTTGATTTATTTAATAGCTTTCATTCATTTCATGTTTGCATATTAATTGCTTCTTCTCCTCCTACCCTCCATTTTTCATTTTTGCATTAGCTTTTGCATCGGGTACCGGACTTGCTCCGTTCCATAGGGCATTCAAGGCGGGGGCTCTCTCTCCCAACACACCCTCACCCTCCAAAGACATTCTTGGTGGATTCTTACCTCTCTTCTGGGATATTCCTTCCTAGTTGATTTGGTGGTTTCCATCAAGACCTCCGTAAGTCCCCATCCGTGGAGTATTCCTCTTCACACGATTGGGCCGGTTGTACCACTTTCCCAAAACCCAAAGAACCCAAGTACCTACTCGTGGTGATTGAGGGACAAGCTTAGGTCTTGAAGATTGAAGCAATAGGAACCATACCCATTTGAGTGAACAATTGCTAACAATCTATCTAATCTAAGGTTTCAACCCAAATATTGTCGAGTAGTCATTTTAAAACCTTGTTCGCATAACTTGCTTGCTCACCAAAAATTGAAAACAACAAAAAAATTATTCTTGCAAAACACCTAAAAAAACAAAACAAAAACCTCTTTAATTTTGTGTTCAACTTGTTTTCCAAACAACCAAAATGAAACAAAAAAATCAAATAAAACAAAACATAACAAAAAATCTTCAATTGTGTGCTTTGCTTGCTCTCTTTTTTAACCAACTTTGTAGAAAGATCAACATGATGCCCATGATGCTAAAGTCTGGAAGCCACATCGGGAGGTCAGACTACTACAAGAAGCAAGAGTACGAGCCGAGTCCCTAAAAACTTCAACAACAATCCATGGTCCAACCAAAGGACCATGCCATTCAGGAACCCAAAGTGCAAGGGGTTGCCCATCAATCCGCTTCATTTAGTATAGAACAAGCTCTTAAGGATATATCTTTTCATCTTGATCCCAATACCTTGTCATTCATACAATCTCTATTGAAGGGCAAGATGCCTGCTAATCAAGGTCTAGCCAAAGTCAACCAAGTTGCCTCACCTCCCCAATCAACAGTTTGACCTCTTACCATAACCCCACCTGGGCTGTCCTGCCATGTTACTTCATCTACTCACCCCATTGTGGGTCATTCTTCAACTTGCACACCAACCCACCTCTCTCCTATCCAAGTGCCATGTGCACACCCCCTAGTGAATTCCTCCCCACTTGTTGCCAAGGATAAAGAAACCGTTGAATTTCCCCTCTATACTATCTACATCCCCCCATCACAAATGCCAATCTACCATCACTACAATGGCTCAGGTGATCCCTTCACCCATGTCAATGATTTCCTGAGCAAATCATCTTGATGGCAGAATGATAGAAAGACCCTTGCTTTTCTTCTTAGGAGATCTTTACAGGGTGCAGCCCTAGATTGGTTTTTTTCATTGAATGAAATAGAAATATGGGATTTTGAAACTGTCAAGGCCAAATTCTTGCACTGATATGGGCCAGGCTATTCAATAATTGAGGAAGCAATAGGAGACGTGGAATTAATGCAAAATCATGATGAATTGAGGTCTGTGGCCGAGAGGAGAATTAATGTTATGCACCAACCTAGGAGCCCTCCCCAACCCCATCCAAATCATCATCTTCGGCCAACTTCTCGACGTCAGTTAATTAGGCCACCCATGCCCCAATCTCAGTCGGTCATGCAACCCATGTCAATTGCACAATCAATTGTGCACAATCAAGCTCCTCTTGTCAATTGTGCCAATACTCATTACCTAAACTGGCTCCCCAACCTTTGACTCCACCACATTTTCAAAGGCCCCTCGGCCAATCATCCGGTCCTTGGCTTCTCAGCCTATTCCACCAACAACCTCTCAGCTAACCATTCAAGCCTTGATTTCTCAACCATGTTTACCAATAGCTCCTCAGCCCAAACCAACTTCTATGCCGACACCAATTGAACATCCCTCAGCTATTCAATCAATCCCTCAAAATAGGGTTCACCCGAAGTCAGTTAAGGCACTTATTTCTTCTATTGCTCCTGCCTTGGCAGAGGAACCAGTCATTCCTATCATTCATGCTCCTGCCCCGGCAGAGGAACCAATCAATCCAATCATTCTTGCTCCTGCTGCAGTAGAAGATTCAGTCACTTTGACCCTTCATGCTCCTTCCTGGTAGAGGAATCAATCACTCTAACCATTTGTGCTCCTTCCTTGGCAGAGGAATCAACTCCTCAACATATCCTTGCTCTCTCACAAGATCAAAGTCAGCCAGTAGGAGAGGTCGAACAAAACTCTTCTATCATTCTAGAATCCCCTAAACTAGACAATGCCCTCTTCCCCAGAGCAACCTGAGAAGAAGCCTACTATAGGGAGCTTAGGTGAGGAGATCATAAATTTTGTTGATTTTCAAGGACTATGCAAGGATTCTTCAGGTATAGATCAACTATTGTCATCATTAGAATTGATCCCTGAAGTTTGTCAGATTGAATTGACCCCTGAACTGGGAAGTAAGGAGACCGAATTGGTCAATGAAATAGGGAGTAAATCCACAAGCCTCTAGAAGGATGTAGACCTTAGCAAGGGAATACTGGGACCTCCTCCAGATAGGTAGGCAAATCCATTAGCATCAATCTTAGGTCCACAACCCCTACCTCATTCTTCTCCTAAGCAACAATCCGGCCCATGGGCCCACGATCAATCAATCTTAGGGCCACAACCCTTTCTTTATTCTCCTCCAAATCAACGATTGGGCCCATGGGCCCACAATTCCTCAATCTTAGGGTCACTGCCCTTTCTTTATCCTTCTTACAACCATCAATCAGGACCATGGGTCCAAAATCTGTCAATCTTAGGGCCATGGCCCACACTCCATCCCACTCAATTGGGCCCTTATGCCCCATTTTTAGGCACTTATGCCGCACTTATGCCCCTTTTCGTCAATCGGGCTCTTATGCCCCTTTTCATCAACTGGGCCCATGTGCCCCTTTCCATCAGCTGGGCCCACGCGCCCCCTTTATCCAAACGAGCCCATGTGTCCCTTTTAATCAACCGGGCTCTTATGCCCCTTTTCTTCAACCGGGCTCACGTGCCCCTTTTAATCAATCGGGCTTGCATGCCCCTTTCCTTCAACTGGGCCCATGTGCCCCTTTTCCCTAACTGGGCCGACGTGCCCCTTTCCTTCCATCAGGCCCATGTGCCCATAATTCTCCCCAATCGAGCCCACATGCTCTTAATTTTTCTAAATCAGGCCCACATGCCCACAATTCACCTCAACCGGGCTCACATGCCCATGTTTTTATGCAATCAGGTCAATGTGCCCAAATTCCTCCTAAATCGGGCCCACGTGCCCACCTTCCATCAACCTCGGGCACACATGCCCACGCTCCTTCAACTTCGGGCTTGTGTGCCCCCATTTCTTCACCATTGGGCCCGCGTGCCCATACTTCTTCAAAATCGGGCCCCCGTGCCCCCACTTCTTCAACTTTGGGATTACGCACTCATACTCTTCAATGGCGCCAGCGAGCCCATCACAAATCACAATATTGCTCCCAACCATTCAAATCGGGTCCATGTGCTCACTCTTTTCATTGGGTCCCTTGGGCTCAACCTCCAATCGGGCCCTCATGTCCATCAACATCAACCGGGCACTCTATTCCACATTCAAATCTTGGGCTCACGTGCCTCTTAATTCCAACTACTCCCAGGCATTCAAGCCCACTTTCAACTCACGGGCCCAAGAGCCCATTTTAACTCACTTATTGTTTCCAAGCATGTTTATTTCTTTTCAAATTGTCTTTCATTCTCTAAATTTTACTTTCAACAAAAAAATCAAGGTAGAGAAATTTCCTGGGTGATACCCCAATCTTTGCCTTCTACATCATCAATCCTAGTTCCGCCATGCTAAATCAGATCCTCCACATCTTTCACTTTATGATATGACTTTGAATCTTGAGTCCAATGCGATATGGAGCATATCAAAAGTGGAAGCAGTTGGGCAAGGCAAGGCAAGGCATAGTAGGCAAGGCAAGGCAAGCACAAGCAACGTCGTCACCAACAATGAATTCCTTCTCTCATGTATTACATGAAATTGCATTCATCATCATTATGTCATTCGCAAAGCAATGCTTTTTTTGAAATGATTTTGAATCTCACATAACAATCTTACTTGAGAGAACTTTATGATTGACAATAGGTACTTTTTGAATTTTTTACATTGCAAGGCATGTGAACAATTGATTTACCTATGGAATGTAATCTATCTCAAAAAAAAAAACTGGAGAGAACTACTAGTATGACTTGAGTCAACATATTCAAGGTTGTTGTCTAGGAGTCGAGGGTAGATACCATTCTACACACACAACACGTCCTGATCCCAGAATCTGGATGGCCCAACACCTAAGAGAAGCTAGGCAAAGCATAGAGATGGAAGGAAAACCCTTAACCTACTCTCTTCTATTCGGTCTAAGATAGGTGAAGGAGACTAGAGAGGGAGAGTATCGAAAGCATCCACCACCTTAGTAGGAGGCCGTCTCGAAAGGTCAAACTTCTCAAAGAGAAAAAGGGTGCCAAAAGATGGGCAATGAATCCCACATGTTTAAACAAATATGGGCCTGTCTTAATGAGTACCCAAAATGTAGAAAATGAAAAAGGTGCCAAAAGATGGGCAATGACCCCACAGGTGAAAGACATGTCTAAATGTGTGCCACAAAAATATATTTGACAATAAAGAAGAAAAGACCCGAAAAGGCCGAACCCCAACAGGCAATTGAGTGCAAGTAGAGAAATTCCTCTCAACATCTCTAAAGCTTATCAAGGACTTCCTTATCAATTCTTTATTCTTAACCCCCCAAGGTGTGGGTGGACCAACCAAATCAAAACTAAACTCTAGCTGATCAGACATTGAAGGTTAGAAAGATTCTAGGTAAGGAACCCCATTTTGCACATGGTATCTACCAACAAACCTAGAAAAATCAACCAAGTGATGAGAACTTGTGTCAATGCTGAATTTTCTCTCCCCAAAAAAATAAATATTTTCAAAAACTCAAAAAAAGTTGAATATTTTCAAAACACCAAAAAAATAAGTCTTTTTCCAAACTCCAAAAAATTGAATATTTTCAAAATCCAAAAAAATTTGAGTCTTTTTACAAAACTTCGTTTTCAAATTCCAAAAAAATTTTCAAAAAAAAATATCACCATGCTTAGTTTGAATTTTCGTCTTTACATTCATATTTACTTCCAATCTCTCATGTTTCAAAATTTTCATTGCATATTTGCTGCTTTATTTTTATACCCTTAAAAAGGCTATTACCCCTTAACAAAGGTCTAGGCATACTGCAACTTGCAAGGGGGATAAGCCACATTGTTGTTCTAATCTCTTCCTTCTAAGTGTTTCAGGCACAAGGAGAACTTATCACCCTTTGACAAAGGTCAAGGCATTCTGCAACTTGCAAGGGGGATAAGCTGCATTGTTGTTCTAATCTCTTCCTTCTAAGTGTTTCAGGCACAAGAAAAACTTTACACCCCTTGATAAAGGTCAAGACATACTGCAACTTGCAAGGGGAATAAGCCATACTGGCATTCTAATCTCATTTTTCGAGTGTTTCAGGCACAAAGAACAAACAACGTGAATTGCACAACAAGGCGATGCTCGGCACTTCCCTCTCCAAGCATTCTTAGGAGGAGATGCCACCATGACCTCGACCTCAACTTCGTTGAGGAGCATTTACAAGATTTCAATAAGGCAATGCTCACCACTTCCCTCCCTTGAGGATTCTCAGCAGGAGGTGTCATCATAATCTCGGCCTCTACTTTGCCGAGAAGCTTTTGCTCTGTGTCCTCATTAGGACACATGAACTCTTTTGTGAGAATGCATGTCATCACATTGCAAAATCACCGTTATCATTTCCTTTCTTAGCATATATTAGGTGCATTACTATTTATTTTATGTATTGACGTTGAAGACCGTGAATGCAGAAAAGACCAGGCCCGAGATCCCCTTCATCAAAATCTACGATGGTCGGGTCAATCTTTGTGCTCACGGATAAGCCAAAAATTGTGTTGTGAGCGATGATGGTTCCCGAATGGGTATCTTCACCTCATAGACAATCTATATCTTAAACTATTTGTTATACAACTTTTGTTTTGTTTTCTTGAGCCCAGCATGCATCATGTAGCGTTAGTTGCATTACATTTTGTTTTGTTATCGCATACATCCTTTCATAATCTTCACCTTCTCACCATAATCCCCCATCATGTATCATAGTTCTGATCATTCTGAAACCCATCACATTTTTTAATCCCATCGTGTTTTCTAGTCCCACCAACCTTTCTAATATCCCACCGTGTTTGTTAATCCCACCGTGTTCGGTAATCACCTTGTGCCTTCAAATCTTTCATTTCTATCCCCACTGTGACCACTACAACCCTTCTTGCTATTTATCCCACCGTGGCAGTCACTTCATCCCGCCAAGGGCCTCCTATTTGATCTAAACTTGCACCATCACGGTCTGAGCTTCAACATTTGCCTTTTGGAATTCGAGATCATTCCATTCCAAATTGAATCTTGTCTCTTGTAAGACTTAAATGAATCTGAGAGTCTGAATGTGCTCGATTGGTATTCTTTTACTTTTTCAAAACAAATCTCTTTTTAAACTTTAGCCCATCACAGTATAGGAACACCGCAAAGATCAGGTTACCTGCTGATGATGAACCTACGAACCCATGTTTCGGGGACTCCCCACCGCGTTGGGGGTTGGCTATTCTTCTCCTGTGCCAATGGCACATCTCTTACCAATCGAACATAGGAAGACTTGATGAAACATGGCGGTTAACCAGGAGACTAGAGGAGATTCATCTTGCCGAATCTGGTCGTTGAGCGTGTCAATATCAA
Organism: Cryptocoryne crispatula var. balansae; assembly: GCA_036172225.1. Taxonomy (NCBI): domain Eukaryota; kingdom Viridiplantae; phylum Streptophyta; class Magnoliopsida; order Alismatales; family Araceae; genus Cryptocoryne; species Cryptocoryne crispatula. The sequence goes on along the minus strand of CM069920.1, from coordinate 28,968,644 downwards.
CACCTTGATGCCACCTTTTCAGTCCATCACCATTTCACTCCACTACATTCCACTACGATCCATCTCACTTCGCTACACTTTCTCTACGTTTCACTCCGCTCCGCTACATGCCATTCCCTTGCAAAGCCGACATCAAGGCGAGGCAAGCTGTAGACACCCCAAATTGGCCTGTTTCGGAGCCCGAAACTCTTATTCCATTGGCGATATCCATTATTTGACAAATATCTGATCCGCATTACCTTGTGGAGATGAGCTAAGGATGTTGGTGGAGCCCCTCGTGAGTTGGGAATGGACCGATGATTTCTGGAATAATGCCGTAACATTCAAGTGAGAGCCGCGCGTGAACCGTGAAAACACGAAGCCTACTTGATGACCAACCTTGAATGGTCCATACTTGAACATCTTGGGATTCCTACATGTGTTCCGTGACATTCACGATTTCTGACAAGTCATTTCGGTAGGCGTTAGTCTATAACAGTTTCTTTGTTATGACTTTTCGATCTGTACTGACACGGCTATCCCGGACCACGCGTTAGGCCTTTACGGTTATCACAGGGTCTTTTCAAGTCATCCGGGTCGATCCTAGCTGTATATTTTCATCAATCAAGGCCATACGTCCGGTTCGGTCGATTTTAAGGTTTTACGGCTTTTCTGAGTTTCGGTTCGCGTTTACCGGGTCAATCTCAGATTTTTCGATGATTTCGGGTTTTCCAACCATATCGGACTTGTTTGGTCATCATTTTGAGTATCCCGAGTTGACCTGAGATTCCTCGACCGGAACTGTGCCCTTTCGGATCTCCGCCGCAGTTTTTGGCTTTTCACAAAACGCTAAACCGGTAGTTAAAGCCCCGTACGAACATCTCGGGAGTAATGCCAATTGGTTTACCAACTTGAAGAGGTGTGGCTTAAGGTCCTATTTCCAATGCATCAAACAGGAGCCGAATCGGACATCCCGTTTGCAAGTTATGGCTCGCGGAACACATGCACAGGAGAGAGAGTGTACCGCGCCCCCACTTCCCTTGAAAGGGGAGGGCACGCTCTGCGCACCCTCAACCTGGGGGCATGCCCTGCACGCTCTCAAATCGGGGGCACGCCTTTCACGCCCCCGCTTCCTTTGAAATGCGGGGGTGCGGTCAGTTTCCGAAAATCGGAGATTGCCCCGATTAGCACCTTCTAAACCGAATTTTTGGAAGGTTTCCATCGTTAATTATCGATTATTTGTCAAGTCGGATTTTTAGCAATTTCCAGAAGAATCCGTTGATTTTTAGCAGTGAGATGCATACCGTGCCCCCAGGGTGAGGGCATGCCCTGCGCGCCCTCAGGTGGAGGGCGCGCCCTGCGCACCCTCGCCTACTTTGAAAGGTGAGGGCGCGGTAGGTCCAGTTTCCATATTTTGCACCAGTTTCCCTCCCCTATAAATTGAGGGTCATTCTCAATGACCCACGGTTAATACCCCATGCCTAGCTCGTCCTGAGGTCGTCCAAGCTCTCTCTCAAGGCCGTCCTGATGTCCAAAGCCGATCCGACGTCGAGAGATCGATCCCGAGGCGAAGGAGAAGCCCGATCCGTGCGTTCTGCATCAACCGACTTCATCGACTTCTGTAGAAAATACGGTACTCCTGATGCAAAAGTCTTTAACAGAGGAGTTGTTTATCTCTTCGTTCTCTTTCATCTGAAACTGATGGCACTCAATTCCAACTTTCTGTTTGTTCGTGGCAATTTCTGCACTGAGGGCGCGCATCTAGGTTCTGTTTTTTATATCCGCCCACTTACAGAAATTTTACAGGATTCTACAGACATATTCCGGAAAAGTTATCAACATAAGATCTGTTCCTTTCCAAGTTCTTCATCCATAGAAACAAACAAAAATCAATTCTGACATAGGGGTCATCCATAAAATTTTATGTACCAAACTCGCGCTAGAAGGGTGCAAAGCTACCCGAACCGGCCTTCTTCAACCAAATTGGCTTCAACTCAAGCCATACACTTCATAAGTCCTTCTTAACTCATTTCATTCAGTTTATTTACTATTTTCAAACATATTTTAATTCATTTTAATTATTTTTACATAATTAAAAACACAAAAAATGGGTTAGGGCTCTCCCCAATCCGGTGAGTTCTATTCCAATTGCTTCTCTCTTCCATCTCCTCTCCTATAGTTTCTACACGTCCCATAGTTCTAATCAGTTTATTTCACTTGGTTTATTGTTCTAGTTTCACAGATACATCAAGCTAGCATTGGTTGGAGATTCTTCTTCATCGGCCAGTCAAAGAAGAAGAAGGTTGAACTCACATCCCTATCTCTTGCGCTAAGGTACACACGGTCAAATCAACTTATCTCTAGGTTCTATTCCATAAAGAGGAGCCCGCGGCTCCTGGTGACCACCTTTTTATTCATGTTATAAGTTCATCTCCTCCTCACTCTCCTCCCACATGACCCGAACCATCTTCGGTGCTCGAGCGACGCCGTGAGATGAAAGTTCGGGGATCAATGTGAGTGTGGGACCGAGGTGAGGAGTCTTTACTGCTTTCCGAGTATCTTCTGATTCACTCCCCTTACCACATTCTATCTTTCACCTTCTCTTGAGGTGCCGATCCAGAACCCGTTTTCGGAGTCAACAGGTTGCTGTGGTGGTGCTCGGTTGTATGCAAGTTCTTGTTGGGGTTGAGGAGCTGGCTGAGGAGCTGGCTGGTATTGTTGGTTTGGTGGTGGGTTACGGTATTGGCTTTGGCGATACCCACCCTGATACCCATGGCATTGACGCTCTTGTTATTGACTATCCCTTCGATGGTGGGCCCTACAGGTGTAGGCTTTCTAGTGTTAAGGGATTTGGGGTCGAACGGATTGATCATGGATGCATCTTTGAAGTGGGCTTGGAGGTAACGTGCGCTATCACAAAGCTCACTCATGGTTGTTGGGTGGTGCATGATCATAAGGTTGCGAAGGTTAGGCGTGGTATTCCCAATGAGCATCCTGACCTGCTTCCCCTCTGAGATGGTATCCACTAGTCTCTCAGCCATTCCCCTCCACCGATCAACAAACTTGGCAAAGTCTTCATCCGGCCTCATTTTTTCAGCAATTAAATCAGTTATAGAGTAGGCTGGCCCCACCCGATCCATAGACCTCTGCAGAAACTTCACTTCAATAATATCAAAATCAGCTACCTCAATAGAATCAAGAGAATAAAACTAGTCAAGGGCGGATCCTTCCAATGACCAATGGAATAGGAAGGTAAGTGCTTTGCGGTCATTCTTCCAAAATGCGGAGTCATATAGGAAATCCTTTAGATGGGTGAAAGGATTACCAGTCCCATCTCTGAAGGAGGAAGGTCCCATCTTCTTGCCCGTAGTAGTCCGACATCCTGTTGTGTCTTCCGGACCTTAGCATCATGGGCATCTTGTCAAACTTTCTAACAAAATGGTTGAAAGAAAGCAAATGAAAAGTGTAAATGCAAAGAGAATTTTTGTTTGGTTATGCTTTATTTTTGTTTGATTTGATTTGGTTTCAATTTTGTTGTTTGGCAAGCAAGTTGACCACAAAAATTAAAGGGATTTTTTTTTGTTTTTAAGGTGTTTTGAAAAAAGATTTTTTTTGGTTGTTTTCAATTGTTGTGAGCAAGCAAGTTATGCAAATAAGTTTTTAAAATGACTACTCGATAGTTTTTTTTGGGTTGAAACCTTAGATTAGATAGATTGTTTAGCAACTATTCACTCAAATGGGTACAGTTCCTATTGCTTCAATCTTCAAGACCTAAGGTTGTCACTCAATCACCATGAGTAGGTATTTGGGTTCTTCGGGTTTTGGGAAAAGGTACAACCGGCCCAATCGTGCGGAGAGGAATACTCCACGGATGGGGACTTACGGAGGTCTTGATGAAAACCACCAAATCAACTAGGAAGGAATATCCTAGAAGAGAGGTAAGAATCCACCAAGAAGGTGTTTGGAGGGTGAGGGTGTGTTGGGAGAAAGAGCCCCCGCCTCGAATGCCCTACGGATCGGAGCAAGTCCGGTACCCGATGCAAAAGCTAATGCAAAAAATAAAAAATGGAGGGTAGGAGAAGAAGAAGCAATCAATATGCAAACATGAAATGAATGAAAGGTATTAAATAAATCAAGCAAGTGAATGCAATCAAGACAAACAATGACTATGTAAAACAAGTAACTAGCAACTAGCAACTAAAAGGTGGTTCACGCAGGAACCGGTTTTTGAAAGAAAAGGGGTGGTTCACACGGGAACCAGTTTGTTTGATTGGAAAAAGGGAAGAATGGCCACTTGGGGCCAATTTAAAGTGGTGTAAAGGGGTGGTCCATGTGGGGACCGATCTGAAAGTGGGTTGATTCACGTGGGACCGGTTTAGAAAAGGGATTGGTTCACGCGGGAACCGGTTTTTGTGAAGAAAAAGGTGGTTCATGTGGGAACCGGTGTAAGAGTTGACAAAATGAAAAGAGGACCATGTGGGGCCAATCTAAAGGTGCTGCAAAGAAGTGGTCCATGTGGGGACATATCTGAAAATAAGTTGGTTCACGCGGGAACTGAGTTGAAAAGAAAGGTGGTTCACGCGGGAACCGGTTTATAAGAAGAAAAGAGTTGTTCATGTGGTAACCAGGTTGAAATTAAAGACAAGAAAGTCAAGTCCACATGAGGGAAAATATTAAAGAAAGAGTAAACAGCAAGTTTAAAGGTAAATTGACATGGAAAAGGTAAAGGACAAGCCGGTTCGCGTGGGAACCAAATCGGAAAACAACTAGTTGCACAGATCAATCAAGCTAGCACGGTTGAAGACATTGGTTGTCCCACCGTGGTCGCTAAAAAGCTGTTGACTCTAGAAATGGGTTCCGGATCGGCACCTCAAGAAAAGGTGAAAGATAGAATGGAATAGGGGAAAGGGAGTGAATCGGAAAACACTCAGAAAGCAGTAAAATTCTCACCTCGGTCCCACACTCACATTGATCCCCGAACTTTCATCTCATGACATCGCTCGAGCACCAGAGATGGCTCAAGTCGTGTGGGAGGAGAGGGACTTAGAACATGAGGAGATTGAAGAAGTGGTCTCCAGGAGCCGTGGGCTCCACTTTATGGAATAGAAACAAGAGATAAGTTGATTTGACCGTGTGTACCTTAGCGCGGGAGATAGGGATGTGAGTTCAACCTTCTTCTTCTTCGGCCGGCCGAGGAAGAAGAGTCCAACCGGTGCTAGCTTGATAGGCCTGTGCAACTAGAACAATAAACCAAGTGAAAGAAACTAATTAGAACTATGGAAAGTGTAAAAACTATAAGAGAGGAGATGAAAGAAGGAAGTAATTAGAATAGAACTCACCGGATTGGGGCGAGCCCTAACATCTTTTTTTGTATTTTTGATTATGAGGAATGATGCAAAATAAAATAAAATATGTTCTAAAAATTAAATTAACTAAATTAAATGAGTTAATAAGAACTTATGAAGTGAATCGGCTTGAGTTGAAGCCGAGTTGGTTGAAACAAGCCGGTTTGGGTAGCCTTGCACCCTCCTGGCGCAACTTCAGTGCACAGAACTCTATGGACGACCCCGATGTCATAATCGAGTGTCGTTTGTTTCTATGGGTGTATAACGTGGGGATGAAGAGATCTTATGTTTATGACTTCTCCAAATACCTTCTGTATAAGTCTGTAAAAAATCTGAAAATAGGTAGATATAGAAGAACAGAACCTGGATGCGCGCCCTCAGTGCAGCAATCGCCATGGACAGACGGCAAGTCAGAATCGAGTGCTGCCAATTTTAAATGAAATATAACGAAGAGAGTAACAACTCCTCTGTTAATGACTTTGGCATAAGAAGCTCCAAATTTTCTACATAAGCCGATGAAATTTGGTTACTGTAAAACGCGCGGATCGGGATTCTCCTTCGCTTTGGGATCGATCTCTCAAAGTCGGATCGGCTTTGGACGTCGGGACGGCCTTGGGAAAGAGATTGGATGACCTCAAGACAAGCTAGGCATGGGGTTTAAACCTTGGGTCACTGAGAATGGTCCTCAATTTATAGGGAATGGAAACCGGTGCAAAACACGGAAACTGGATCGACCATGCCCCCTTGTTTCAAAGGAGGCGAGGGTGCACAGGACGCGCCCTCGACCTGGGGGCGCGGAGCATGTCCTCACCCTGGGGGCACGGTCTATGCACCCCCCTATTTCAAAGGAAGTGGGGGCGCATTATTTTTGTTATCAAATTTTTCTGCTTAGCTTGCTTGATACAAGTTTCAGCAATGCCGAAGCCGATGCAGAAAATCTGACCCAGATTCAAAAAATTCATGAATAGATGATGTAAACAGGCTTTGGAAATGCCTTGGCATGGCTTTACATGTTAAAAATGTCCAATATAATTTGCTCATTACATAGCCCCGGTCAAGAGCTTCGCAACGGTGCCCAAAACATGAAAAACGGACACCGGAAGGCTGAAATGACCATTTTGCCCCTGACACTTTGGGACAAATTGGGACTCTAACATGGAATTCCAACTTTACCACATTTTAAAGATTGGATATATCTAGGCAATGCTCAAAACGGATCGAAAATACGACCCCCGGATAAAGAGATATGCAAGAAAGAACAAATCCGGACGGAAAGCCGTATGTTCTCGCACCAGGGGCATAATGGTCCGATTAGCTCTGGATCGACCCATGGGCTGAAAATTCCAATTTTAATGACCCAAAACTTTGATCTCATGATTATTGATGCATGAAAAATAAATTTGGCCAATGGGAGGAGGCAATTGCATTCAATTACAGTTTTCGGCATTATCGACGGCCGAGATCGCACCGATCAGAGAAACTAGCTAAATCAGGAGATCCGTTGCAATTCAAGTGATCTCAACCAAACATAAGGATGGAGCATAAGATAAATGGCCATCAGGGCATGATCTGGAATTTTTTAAAGTCAATTTGAGATTTATTTAATTGCTTTTGGTCGGAGTTAATGCTAGCCGTTGGATCGGGAGCACTTTGATTAAACCAGGGTTAAACCTAACCCAAGATGGGCTAACCCAACCTGTCATGGTCGAATTCTATCCTCCCTCATCTGATATGTGCGCAAGAAGCCCTAGAAAATAGGGGAGGGAGGCGCACCCACCTCCTCCTTCCTTGGCTAGTGGGTCCCACTCAACCACTTCCCTCAACCACCTCCCATGGCTTATCCCTATCTCTCCCTTGGTTTATCTTCATCCTAACTAATCCTACAACTAACCAAGCTTATCCTCAGCCAAGCCTTGGTAGAACCAGCCTCCTTTCCACTTTTCATGTGTGCACACCTCCTTGAAAGGAGGAGATGGTGCGCACCCTTCTCTCCCTCTCTTTCTAGTTGGCGCATAATCATCCTCAACAACCAACTATGGGTTATCCTTATCATCCCCAACCTCCCTTGAGTTATCCTTATCTCCTCTCAACAACCTCCATCCTTATCTCCTCCTGGAGATAGCGCCCCTCAGCCCCTATAAAAGCCCCCTCAGCTGGCCATGTGCAGGACAAGCTGATCACCCTGCGGAAGCCCTACCTCTCCTCCCTCTACCCTACTCCAAGAGAGCTTCTCCTTGATTGGAAGTCTTCATCATCAAGTCAGAAACCTCTCCATCCCCCTGGTGGTGTTCCAAGTGAAGAAGAAGGAGGATAAAAGGCCTCCCTCCAGTAGGTGCGCCAGCAGCAGCCCAATCGGTGGTGCACCGATTCCAACTGCAGGTGTTCCTTCTTGGAGCACTGATTCCAGCCCCATTTTCAGCAACAAAAGAAGAAGAAGAAGAAGAAGGGTATAAGGCCAGCCAGCTTCTCCTTCAATCTCCAACAACGATTGTACAGAAAAAGGTGAGGGAAGATGTAGTACTTTCTAGTTCTTTCCCTCCCCTCTTCTTTCTCTTCCCCTCGGCCTTCTCTATGGCCATTCAGGAAGCTCCAAAAACCCAGCCTTGTTGGTACCACCTAGAGCCTATGTTCAACCTCCCTATGCTGGTCCCACAAGCCATCAAAAATCAGCCTCTTTGAGTCCTTCATTTCAGACCCCTTGCTATCCTAATTCTAGCTCCTCATTGCCCATGAGCGCACAACCCATAGGTGGCCTGTAAACAGCCCATTTGCCATCCCCAAGCAGCCCCATGCTGTCACCTAACACCGTGCCCCTTGTTGCCATCCCTCTAGAAGCCAATTAGGCTCCTGAACATGCTCTTAATCAGGCCATGTTTGACCATCCTTGCTGCCCAAGTGACATACTTCAGAACATGCCCAAATCAGGCCCCTCCGCTGGCCTTGAAATCAGGCCCCTCTGCTGGCCATGAAACCAGACCCCATGCTTCCTTTTTTTTTTTCCTTTCCCTTTGAGTATAGGTTGAGGGTCGACGCTTTGAGACTCTCGGAATCCGCCGGACGGACCGAGACTACTCGGGCGGGCCTTCAATTCTCATGCCCTTTGTGCATTCCTAAAACCAGTCCTAGTTCATACCTAAACCTACCCCTTGTGCAGTCCTACCAAAGCTCACCTAAACAACACCTTAGCCAACCCATCCCAGCCCCTCTGAGGCTCACCTAGCCCGCTGCCACAGCAAGATGTCATGGTGCAAAAATGGAGGGCAAATCAGGCCAACCGGGCCATGGAGGTGCAAAGAAGGCCCATTGGGTCATGAAGTTCAAAGCAGGCTGCCAGGATCCATGAAGCACAAGATTGGGCCAACCGGGCCGACATAGCATGAAGACCAGCCCATTGTGCTGATGAATCTGGCCCATTGGGCCTTGGACACCTAAAATAAACCTTAATTAAATCTGAAGGTGAAATGCCAAAATTAAATAAGGAGTTAGCACCACCACGTGGGCGCTCCACCTTGGGCAGCTAGCCCGGACACGTATCCGGTATGTTGACCCGGACGTAGGCGTGGTCCGGCTCCCGTTGCTGACGATCCTTCCCACTACTTGGAAAGTCAAAAGATTATGCCATGTAGGATGGGTAAAAAATTCCACACCGATCGGAAAATAAGGCGGCATGCTGCCAAAATTTTCCTGGTCAAGTGGGATTTTACAACCAGGGAAGGACATTCACACATTTGCACTTCGACAAGCATTATTCTTGGCATATGAACTGCCACATCTGATGTACACCAGCATGAACATGAATATTCAATGAACATTTCAAGTGCCGAGTTGATTGCTGTGACTGGGCATCGACACTAGCCCGACAAACCGGATGTGATGCAAACCGAAAAAGAGTTACTCAAATCTAAAATTAAATTAATTAAATCTGAAAATACATTTAAATTAATCTTAAAACATGCTTAAAACAGATCATTAAAGTTTTAACATTCAACAAAAATCATATTTAATACAATCTGGAAAAATTGATTCAATACACTTAATCCATTGGAATTCAATTCCCCAAACAAGTGCAAGTCAAATAATCAAACTAATTGAAAAGAAAACATTGATGTATATGAAATTCATCTTAAAACATGTCAACTTTAGATCATTAACAATCTGAAGTTCAAAGTTTAATCACTTTAAACCAAACTTCAAAACATTTAAAACATACCGAACACACCCGAATCGGTATTAAAACACCAACCAACATAAGAAAATCACATAAAAATGACTCAACACATGTCATTGAAACTTAGGCAAGTAAAATTGATCAACACATCTAAAATATCAAGTTTAAACAAAAAAATAAAATAAACTTCAACCAATTAAAGTAAAACAAACCAAACAAATCAAACAAGCTCAAAACACTTAACATTCAAATCCAAGTCAAATGGAAATCCATTTCAAGCCACATCCAAATCAATTCATAAATCAACATAAAACAACTTCAAACAAAATCTAATCAAACTTGTTTGCATCTCATCGGGCCTGAAAGGCCGGGGCCCTTTGTGTTCTTTACATGTTGTGGATGTGCACGCTCTCGTCAAACAAGATCGCTATGGCAGTTAATCAAGGGTGTTCGAGTGTTTGCTCGATGTAAATGAACATTGGATATTCGCACCATCCAATGGAGAGAGATCAAAAAAATATTTTCACATAACCCAAACCTTGGTTCTATACTCTTCTTTTTATCACCCGGACTATCTAGTATTTTTATGGTCTATTACCTATTTTACTAGAAAATTCGGATGTCGATATTTCAAAACATACAAAAAATAAAAAATCTTTTCCAAGAATCAAAAAAAGATTCCCGAGGTTCCCACAGTTACATGTCTTATTGCTAAAAACCATCGGAACCTTCCGTAAATTGCAAAAATTCGGACTTGATAAGATGAACGCGCCCCTGACTTGGGGGCGCAGTCAAAATAATCGATAATTAATGATGGAAACCTTCCAAAAATCCGGTTTAGAAGGTGTAAATTGGAGTAATTTCTGATTTTCGGAAACTGATCGCGCCCCAATGTTTCAAAGGAAGCGGGGGCGCACAGGGCGTGCCCCCATGTTGAGGGCATGGTGACCGCGCCCTCCCATTTCAAAGGGTGCGGGGGCGCGGTACACTCTCTCTCCTGCGCATGCATTTCACGAGCCGTAACTTGCAAACGGGATGTCCGATTCGGCTCCTGTTTGTTGCGTTGGAAAGAGGGCATTAAATTGCAGCTCCTCAAGTTGGTAAATCAGCCAACATGACTCCCGCGACATTCGCATGGGGCTTTCTACCAGTTTACCTTTTCGCGGAAAGCAAAAAAACATAGCGAAGATCCGAAAGGGCACGGTTCTGGTCGAGGAATCTCGGGTCAATTCGGGATGACTTAAAATGATGACCGAACAAGTCCAGTACTTCCGGAAAACCTGAAATCATCAAAAAAATCTGAGATTAACCTAGTAAACGTGAACCAAAGCTCGGAAAAATCGAGAAACCCTAAAATCGACCAAAACAGCCGTATGACCCCGGTTGATGAAATATACGGCTAGGATCGAACCGGATGACCCAAAAAGACCCGGTGATAACCATAAATTCCTAACACGTGGTCCGGCATAGCCGTGTTAGTACATATCAAAAAACCATATTGAAGAAACTGTTATAGACTAATGCCTACCAAAATGACTTGTAGGAAACCCCGAATATCACGGAACACACGCGGGACTCCCAAGACGTTCAAGTATGGATCATTCAAGGTTGGTCATCGAGCAGGCTTCGCGTTTTCACGGTTTACGCGTGGCTCTCGCTTGAAGATTACAACGTTGTTCCAGAAATCATTGGTCCATTCCCAACTCACGAGGGGCTCCACCAACGTCCTTAGCTCATCTCCATGAGGTAATCCAGATCAGATAACTATGAAATAAAGGATATCGCCAATGGAATAGGAGTCTGGGGCTCCGAATTAGGCCAATTTGGCATGTCTACACTACACAGGACCATGGTCGGAGATCGAATCGTCTGTGCCACTGCCACCGGCTCGACATCCTGCATCCGGCCGCTCCGCGACGTCAGCCGGCTTCTTCTCGATCAGGTAAACATTCAGGGAAGATAACTGATATAAATGTATGCCCTACAAGCCAATCATATATGATATGATTCGACATTTCTAGGAATATCTCATTCAATTAAATAGGCAAAACTTCGTTACTAGCTTTTATTAGAAGCGTATATCGTAATGAAGTCCTTGATCACATGCAATGATAATTGAATCATGATGAGATCATGATAATGAGATCGATCATCTAGAGGTATGTGATCTAAATGTTCCTAGTCATAGGATCCTTGAGACGGGACATCAAGAATCCGGATAGACTAGTGTGTGTGATGTCTTCTCATATGATGAGAATGATTGATCTCATTGGTCATCAGTGTGGGGACACTAAGATACACATACAGGTGCTCATTAGTGGAATGAGTTCACTGAACTGACCAATTTAAGAAAACCTGATCGCTATCTTACCGAACTGTCTATCAGGTTATTCTTACATCTCAATAGCACGGTTGGATCTTTGACCTGAGTTGCCAAAGTTGTCTTGCCAGGCGTAGTATGTACTTTGACTATTGACTGATGGATCACTTAGTATTGTGGTCCTATATAGTTAATGGATTGGGTATATGGGAAACCTGGTGGAGGCAATTGAGCGGATAATAGGGGATCGTTCACTCTCGGTAGGAGAGAGAGAATGTCCTATGAGATAGTACTCTAAATCCTTGGCCAAGGTAGATAGGATAATTGGAAAAGGAGTTTTCCAGTTGATCCATTCATGAGTACAAGATTTCATAGAGTTGAAATACTTAGGGGTTGACAGTCAGTGCCGAACCCCTGACCGACCGGGACATTGTATGCACGAGGATTTAAATCCGTGTGGTAATTGATGATGGAAAGGCTCAATGGATGTTATTTAACTCCCCAAAGTCATTTGGGATCATAGGATGTGGCTTGTACCCTTTATGATCAGAAAGCCGTAAAAACTGTTATCGGATAACGGTTTTGATTTAATTTAAAGGAATTGTTCTTTTAAATTAATTAAGGCTTCAACCAAATTGACTATTGGGCCTAGTGGGTCACACACAATAGATCTGGTCAATAAGATGAGGGCATGGACACAATTTTATAGAAGTTTTGGGTTTCTGTGAAAAATTCCATCTTCTATATATAAATAGCTTATGAAGCCAAACCCTAACAAGACATAGGGCTGGAGCACGTCCCAAGCCTCCTCTCTCCCTCCTCTCCCCTCTAGAAGGTGATCTCCCATGGTCAAGCTTGGATCTGGAAGGTTTCTAGAGGCCCGAAGGATGAGAGAACTCGTCTATTGAAGCAGATCGTGTGGATACCGCTAGAGACCGGACACTTGAATGGTTTTCAGCAAGGAGGAATTTCATCTCTTCATCCATGGTGAGGTATTTGAGAAATCCCATGAGGTACTATCGTTCTACTTCATATTCGGTTCCCGGTTTTACTCGTTCGGCATCGATCAAGGCAAAGATCATGGTTTTATGGAATCAAAATTTTTTTGTTGTCATGTATTGATTCCTTACAGTGGTATCAGAGCCCGGTTGAAGCCTTGGTCGAAGTTGAATCGAAATTGGCTTGATTTCATGTGTTTTTTTCTTTCCCAAAATTGTATATACAGCAGTTTTGATTTGATTACCACAGTTCGTATGAGATTTGAAACTGTGTGTGGTTAGTTTCATTGGATTCTTTTGGATGAGAGCTTTCCAATGCCGCAAACCTCATGAATTTTGGCCATCCGGAGAGTCCGGAATGAGTTCGGAAAGTTGCTAAGATGATCATATCCGAATATCCGGCCGAAATTAAGGGAGTTGATGAACTTACCTATTTGGACTCAAATACCTCTGTCTAATGACGTAAGAAGATAGGAAATTAAGTTTTCTAGAGTTTCCATAAGTTATTGGACACTCAACGGCCCTTGGAGGTGCCGGATTTGAGAGTTATTTGCGGTTTGGTTTAATTGCGGCCGTGACAACTTCCTCCAGAAACTGCGCATTGGATAGAATTTTTCATGGGATAAAAATTATATAAATAGAATCCTTATTTTTTAAGGATTCCAACGCATTTTTTTTTGAATTTTTTGGACTCCGTTTAACTTCCCAAATTTGGCCCGAAAGTCGGGCATTTTCTAGGGTTTCTGTAATCCGCCCCGCCCTTATCAGGCGAAGAAGGGATCCGGACCCACCAACGCGGGGAGGGGGTACGTGGCAGCTGCGCGGCCACCTCGGGCTGGGGTACGCGGCCGCGCCACGTTTGCCCCGGGGACGCGCAGCGACGCACGCGGGGGCACGGCGCGCGGCGCGCAACCGCCGGCGGCTCGGCGCACCCGGGGGTACGTGGAATTGCTGCATTGTGCCCGCCGGTGCCGTGGCCAGTGCCGATTGGCCGGCGCAATGCGCCGCCAGTTATTTATTTCGAAAATGATTTTTAAATAGTTTAAAATTTAATTTTGATCCGAAAAATTGCCAAAAAATTCCATAAAAATACTAAAAAATTGTAGAATTTATTTAATGAGTTATTAAAGTGTTTAAAGACTTATTAAATAGAGTTTTACTATTTTTGTCATTGAATTCTACTATTTTGATTTCGAAATTGTTTTAAGATAAAAATTAATGAAACTAATGATTATATAAGTTCTGAAAAATTATTTAATAGGTTTATAAAATGTTTATGAACCTGTTAAATAGTTTTGGACTTTGGTTGCCATAGAATCATTTTATAAATGATTTTAAAATTGTTTTAAGATCTTTATTAATTAAATTAGTGTTCAAATAAATTTTGAAAAATGTGATTTTGAAGAATTATGATTTGGACATTAATTTAATGCTCTGAAAAATTTTGGAAAAGCATGATTCATATGAATATTTTATATTGCTTGTCTTATGCATGTAAATTGTTTATATGTGCATTTCAGGTTATTTATTTTATGAAAATTCAACGAGCATGAAATTTGGAATTTAAAAATTACAGTATATAATTTTATGATGGTATATATGATATATCTCATATAATTATCACGTATGCGCTCTATGTTCATGTGATGAATGTTGGTGTGTATGAAGGTGATCATGGACTTAAATATGCTTAGCTTTTGATTGCTTGGTTAATTAAGTTGGTTATGCTATTAAATGGGGCCTGCGTGTGCCTCCTCTCTCTCTATACAATCTGATTGTACATTCTACCTCCCCCCATTTGTGTACTCCCCTTGGTTGAAACCAAGGTTTCTTATTATGAGTTGTACATTTGTGGGTCTATGTACCCTTTAGCTGCTTGTAATGGTTAGAAGCCGGCTCGTGGTAGAATGGAGAGCGGGACCACTTGGAGAAGAACCCCTCTGAAGTGGGAGCATGCCAACTCAAGCTTCTGAAGCAAGGAATTGCACCTATAGGGGTGCCTTAGGTGTATGCTTAGGGTTAAGTCCATGATCACCTATGTTTTAATGCATATTTGATATGTGGTGTGTGCTACAGTTTATACCTTAAATATATGATATTCCAAAGGTATATTAATATTTATATGTAGCACCTATGTTGATGAGACTAAAATAAAATCCCTCCTCGTTCTAATTAGGTCGATAAACGTGAGACATTAAGAATGACTCACGTAGCCTTCCATTGTTATGGTCTTGATGAGCCAATCTTAGATTGGATGGGTTTGTTGTGCTACCACAAGGCCTATTCAGCAAGGGATTGGAGATCATGGCCAAGGCATTAGCCGAACTTTGGGGTGGACCATTTTCATGGCTTTGTTGTGTTACCACAAGGGCTGTGTGAAGAATCCATTCTCATAATGTAACAAGCGGGTTTAACCTAACTAGAGTATACGGTTTGTTGTGCTACCACATGATCATAACTTTAGAGGCTAAATGACTAAGAGTTGCAAGAATTGCAACTGGCAATAGTTGCCTACCTATTAAGTATGGGATGATTTGTTGTGCCACCACAAGGTCATCACCATAAAGTTAGTAGGGTCTTGGTCCCCACTAGGTTGTTATCGTGATATCCCATCTTTGCATAATGAGGGTTATGCAAATTCATCGAAAAGTTAGTGGGAGTATAAATTAGGATGAAAGGCCATATTTTAATTTTAATGAATGTCTGTAATGTTAATATAATTATATCTCTGTTGTAGAATATTATAAACCACCATTAATCTAGCATGCTAGATGCTAAGTATTTTAATGGCTCACACTTCTTATAATGGTTTAGAACTAGAAGAATAGTTCTCATAGTTGACCTATTGACTATCCTACTTGAGAAGTAGGTATCTCCTACACTATCTAATGATGTGAGAGAAGATAAGATCTTATCTCATTGAAAAAATGTATTAATTGTCGTATATCAAATGTTAGCCTCTATCAGATAAAAATAGTAGTGGCAACATGGATAGATGGATATGATATCCATCATGGCTCATGGTGATGAGCTAATTAAAGGCAAAGAAGAATAATACATCTTGAATACTTCTTATTGGTAAGACCAATAAAAAAAGTAAGATCATTAGATAGAGATAGATGGTGATAGTTAAAAGTCAAAGAAGTGAGTCAAGATATTATAACCTAAATTTGACATAGCATTTCTCTACTATCATGATGATGGTAAGTAGAAGAAGAAGTGCAAAGTGTATTGCACATAATGCAAAGGTGGAACTTGAGAAGCTCCATGTATCTATGTCATTAATATATACTTGTCTTATATACACATTTGATAGTATAAGATACTATGTATGTGTATTCTAGTATAAGATACTAGGAATGCATATAATAGTATGAGATACTAGATATGCATCATATATCTACAATGAGTTGTAGATAATAGCAAGTAAATGAAGGTTTAAAGAAGATTGTTGACCTACATATGAAATGGTACAAAATGTTGCATCATTACTAGTGGGAGATACAAATTTTCTATAGCCTTCTAGAGTTGTCTTAATTATCCTTCCATAATAATATTGTTTTCATTTCCTAGTTGAATAAATGATGATTTATTCTATGGTATGAAAATGATAACTGGTAAAGTGTTTATCAGTAGGAGCATAATAAAGAGTTTATTTATATCAGATATGTATGCTCTTATAATATGTGTGAATAATCCTCATTATGTGAAGTAGATTGATATTGATCAATATATTGTTTAATAGTAGGGTCATATTTATAAGAGAAGACTTAAGGAGTACTATTCGGATAGTAACATATAGGTAAATGATTTAGAATCATTAACTATATGTATGTCTTATCTTATTAAGCAAAATGACCAACTCTTCATTTGTTAGACATAGAGAGAGGGCTAATGAGTTTATAGAACTCATGCATCTAGATGCATGTTAGCCCATATCTATTAATGTTATAGGATAATATTTCAACTTCATTAATTTTCAAAGATGACTTCTCTAGGTATGGACATATGTACTTTATGAAGTACAAATCCAAAACCTTTGAGAAATTATTTGAGATTAAGAATGAAGAGGAAATATTAATGAAAAGATTATTAGAACTCTTTGATGAGATCAAAGAGGGGATACTTAAGTAATAATTCACACATAAATGAAGGATAGTAGAATCTAATTTATGATGGACACCTCTTATACATTTTAGCTTAATTGAGTAGCTAAAATGAGAAGCCATATTGTGTAGGACATAATATGGATAATGACAACCTTTGCAAAATTCTTTTTTGTCTATTTAGGGGTTAGCACTCAATATAGGCACTTGATCTTAAATCGGTACCTTCCAAATATATTCCAAATATTTTATATCATATATGGAAAGGGATTAAAGCTTGACCTTAAGCAAGTTAAGGTTTCAGAATGTCTAGCTTGGTAAAGAAGTATAACCCTATCAAGTTGGAATATAAGACTATAAAGTGTTGGCTTGTGGGATATCCTAAGTAAACTTAAAGATATTAATGCCTCCCTTAGGGAGAAGGGTATTTAAGTTGCCCATCTCACCATATTTCTAAAGGAAGAGTCCCTCCTTAAGAAAGATAGTGGGATCCAGTATAAATGGAAGGTGTTCCAGTCCCACAATCCATGGACACTTTTATTAAGGTACTAGCTTATATTTACACAAGGATAATTCATAGATCTTTTCTTGTGTCCAATCAACCTAAGAGATATGTGAGACATATCTTTGATGAATGGAATGATACATAAGATAAAAGGATAATGATCCTAAGATCTATATTGAAGCAATATGAGATATTGATTCAAAATGGGAAGAAATAATAAAATCTGATATAAACTCTATCTATTCTAATCAAGTTCAGAACTTGATTGATCCACCTAAGGATTTAGTATCTATAGGGTATAAATAAATCACTAAAGAATAGATTGAAGTATAATATAAGGTAAAGACCTTCAAAGTAAGGATAGTTAAAAGGGATATCATTTATGTTAAATAGTTGACTATGATAAGACCTTTTACCTATGCCATGGAATTAATCCATTCAGATTTTGATTATTACACACTATGACTATAGGATATGTCAAATGGATGTTAAGATAGTGTTTCTCTATGTTATTTTGAGAAATAGGTGTATATGATACAACCTTTGGGAATCAAGTTCCAAAACATCCAAATAGTGTGTGCATAAGGTCCATTTATGGACTCAAGTAAAACTTCCCATAGATGTAGATATGGTTTAATGAGATTAAATCTTATGACTTCATTGAGAATGAAGATATGCCTTGTGTTTTCATATAAGATAAGTGGGAGTGCTATTATCTTCTTGACATGATATATGTATGACATACTACTCATTAAGAATGAAGTAAGTATGTTATCATTAGTGAGCCTAGTTATCAATTAATCCTCCAAACTTAATATGGGTTTTAAGATCTATGGAGATAGATCTAAAAGGTTTCTTGGCCTTACCGAATTCATGTGCATAAAAACCGTAGTCAAAGAGTTTGACATGGTAAACTCCAAGATAGGTTTCTTACCTATGAAGTGTGGAGTTGATATCTTTAAAGATATGTCTTTGTAGACTTCTTAAGAGATAAAGAGATCACATTAGTATAGCCCTTATGCTTTTGCAATAGGACCTATCACATTTGTGATGCTACGCACATGACTTCATGCTCTAAGTGTTATGAGCATTCATCAAGTAAATCCTTGTGAGAGTCACATGATAATTTAGAGATGTGTCCTTGAGTACTTGAGAAGCACTATCACTACAAGAAAATCGATTTTTACCTACGATAAAAATCGTAGGTATATGTCATTTTCCCATAAGCAAATAGATTTACCTACGGACTATCCCGTAGAGGGGTTCATAGGCCTAGTACAAGTAGGGAAATGTATTACCTACGGGATATGTCCCGTAGGTATAGTACCGACTTTTACCAACGAACCGACCCGTAGGCACATATAAAGCATACGAATAAAATTGTCTCCCCATGCCTGATTTATACCTACGGGGCTCCCGTAGGTAAATGTTACATACCTGAAAAAGTATTGCGTACATATCACGAGATATATTTACCTACGGATGTTTAATCGTAGGTAAATGTTTACATTACAACGTCTCTTTCATTTACAGTTTGGGCACAACCATTTACCCAGCCATACAATCAACAATACATTCACAAATGAAGATTCCGTCTCTTTCATTTACAGTTTGGGCACAACCATTTACCCAGCCATACAATCAACAATACATTCACAATTCATGGAATCATCCAATTCAAGGCATCCACACCATTACATAAGTAACTCTCAAATCTGTCGGTGCAACCAATTCAAGGCAAACATTCATTAAACATTAAATTACACTTTGTGCAGAAACATGAAGTGTGACAAGGTAACATAAAACACTTTACAACTAACACACAGTACGTAGTGAATAAGATGTTAAATATACAAAGTTGTCAATTGTTCCAGGCTTCCAGCCACAACCACAATGAAAAGATCATGTATTTCTCACAACAAGCAAAGATCCCCCCACAAGTAATTGGACAACCCAACGAGAAGATGAAAAGAAGTTAGTTCAACCCATCTAGATAGAATCTTCATTCATTTATCTTCTATAACCACCTGCATTTGGAAGATAAGATTTAATTAAAATACATAACATCCAATGATTATAACTAATTTAAAGATGTAAAGTAAATTACTTACATAATCTCTCAACCATACTATGTGGCTTCCTATGGCATCTTTCATTCTTCTTCTATGATCATCCTTCACAACAAGAGGGGTATCGGGCTTGTTAACAAATGTGACAGATATTTCATAGTAAACATTACCCAGTAATCTCCCCATTACGATCTTTCTTGGGTCATCACCGATGAGAAAACCATCCGCCACATATTGCCCTTCAAGATCTAGCAACCTGACCTTCCTTGCCCTTCCCTGCAACTGATAGTAGGAAATCATGTAGTCTTTTTGTATATTGTAATGCAGTTAAAAAAATGAAACATAGCATCATTCAGGACAGCACAAAAACAATCAGATGGGAGCAGAAACCTATATGCGCATCAAGCTTACAGGATGCAAAGAAAATGATTTGTTCTTATTGTGATTTGCACAAATATCTCTCAATAAACAACTAGTGCCCATTGAAACTAACAAACCAGGATCTCCACCATCCAGTTACCTGCTCAATCAAGGTGGAAATAAGCTATCTCACCAACATAAGAAATACCGTCTGCAAGCACTAAAGCATTGCCACATCAAAAAAGACAGATATCACCTGAATACATTCTTAAATTGAGTTCTAAGGTGTCTTAACAACATCTAGAGACCATAAGGCAACAAGGCTCCTGAAAGATCCGGTAACAAAGAGCTTTAGATGAGATATCTCAAAAATTTATGTAATATTTATACCCAATGACTGCCTATAGTAACTTCCAGACTTCATCAAAATAGATCAACAAATACTAGTCTTACGAATTCATGAACCTTTCAGCTAAATTAAAAATTTAAGACTAGGCATAGCCCAATCCAGCTCACCTGATTAGTAAGAGTGGTAGTAGTATGTCAGTTCTGGGCATAACCAGACCTACCTGATCCTACCATTTCTCATCCCGGCCTCCAATTGGACATCAACCAGACCCATCCCTTGGAGCAAAACATCACTTGAAAATGGTCAAGTCTAGCAAGTTAAGAGTATGATACGAGTGGACTGACCTTTGGAGGAACAAAGGAAATTTAAGTTTAATGTCCAGGAACATCACATTAGCCAAACAATAAAAGAAAAGCAAAGGCTAGATAATGCCGAAGAAGGGGAAATATGGTGATAACCTTTCCTAAGGATGAGCCTGGTTAATGGTCAAGCAAAAACAAAATAGAAGAATACTTACAAGGCTGAGAATGGTCAAGTCTTAATATTACTTAGATGATGTTTTACTCCCTGTAGCCCTGGTTAATGGTCAATCAAAAACAAAATAGAAGAATACTTACAAGGCTGAGAGGACCAGACCAGCAAGAAGAGACAGGGATTAAAAATCCAAATGCGCTGCAACTTGCTTGCATTTGGTGCAAAGAGCATGATTAAAAACCCATGTCTTCGCAACTTAATGCAACCTGATAAATTAAACTTCTAACAGAACACAAGATGCCCTTAACAATTGATTTCCGTACTTCTACAACCTTCTAAGCATATAACAGAAACATATGAAATTGATACCTCACCTCATCAGCTCATCCTGTCGGAGGCCTCTCCTAGCCTAGACTCTGGCCAAAACACCTGGGTGCCAAATCACCTAAGCAATCAGGTTCGATAATATTTAGATAGGCCATATGAACTCCTCCTAATCAGCACATGTTCGGACCTCTATACAGACACCCAAAATACCACTATATAGATATGAAATTTTCCTACTCATCTTACCAATCAGATGAGTACATATCCCTTAACATATGCTTCTCTTGCATTTCACCTTTAATTTCCCCCTTTTGTTTTCTTTGTTTTCTTTTCACTTGCCCCCTTCCCTGAAAAATTTGAAGCAAAAGTCGTTCAAGGTGGTTTGCACTAGCTAAGAAAGGGTTACGTTGTCCATATCAAGCACTTCTCTCGATTGGATTAGACTGAACTTAAGAATGGTATGACAGAGTCAAAGTATACCAAAAGGTCCAGGAGGATTTGCAAACATCCGACTCCAATTCCCTTCACTATGTACATATCTGGATTTGGTGCTTTTATGCGGTACTTCAGTTCATTTGATTGAGTACATATCTGGATTTTATATGTACTCATCTTACCAATCAGATAAGCACATGTCTAAGATCTGTCCAGAACAGATCCCATAAGGCTAGGATCCCCAATCAGAAAAAAAGTCAAATCCCCATTGTTTAAAATCCCAAACCAGAAACTTGGAAAGCAATGTAAGTTTATCCTAATTAGAGATGTTGCTGTCAATTTAATTTTGGCAAGTTGACAGTTAAGCATAAGTGGAATAAATACCTTATCTTCAGCTGACGTTGACAATTTGCTTGCGGCCGAAGAGCGCATTCCAGACTGTAAAAGATTCAAAATAAAACAAAATTTTAAATGTAATGTACATCAATATCAACGATGAGAAAAATTATCTACCTCTTGGGGCTTTGCCTCAAGCTTAGCAACTTTGGATTCTAAAACTCGCAGACGTTCATATAACTTGTTGTTTTCAGATTGTGAAGTTTTAGCTTTATCTTTCCAAAGATGGTGAGGTGAGGGTGCAGTGCCAATACCCCTAACTCTCCCCTTTTTGTCCCCTCCGAGTACTTTGGTGAATACATCACATTTTGATGCCAATGGAACTGAACTAGTAGATGGTTGAGATTCTTTGTAGGCTTTAAGTTTCCCCTACATAGAACATAAATGTATTTAAAGAAGATATATGATGGCAAGCATAAAAGAATAGAATAAAATCACTATATACTTACTATTGCAAGGGCACATTCTTCATTAACTGCCTTTCCATCTTTCCTCGTATGTGTTATAATAAAAATATCCGTTCTATCCACATTGCCACCGGTTTTAGCAGCCAGAAATTTTACACATACGAGCATTTAGGCCAGAAGAGTTATACCGAAATATTGTTATTATAACATGGTGATAAGATAAGAGACATTAACCTCCTCTTTCCTGATATCTGCGAAAGATTTACTACCAGCACAATGGAAAATCTTTTGTAGTCCTTTGTTCTTTTGGTTAACCTCACTTCTTTTCTATAAAGTTCAACATTTACAATTAGGATATTTATAGAATCATCAGTGAAAATATCTTTAAATAAATCACCTTGAATTCAGCAGAACACCATGTGGTCTTTGCTGCCTCCCACATCTCAGAAGAAATATGTAGACCTTGAGGTGGCTCCTGTCCATCTATGTATTTCTTTCTTAGGCAGTATTTGTGATATTTCCACTTCTGAGATAGATCTTTAGTAATAAATAGTCGTTGTAGTTCATTTCCATCATCCACATCATACTTCCTCTGCAAAAAATAGAGGAAGTAAACATCAAATTAATGACTTAACAAAGTATAACATCGAAGTGTAAGACATGAAAAAGACCAACTTCACCTTGATAAAACCCCAAATATCGGCAATATTCTGCTCAGGCATCTTATCCCATGATGCAATGTTTATGGGGCATTTTTCACTATTCCTTGCAATTGTTCCCAAGAAGGTTCTTAATGACCTTCCACCATTTCCAATAGGTTGCCCAAACTCATTCCACTCCACAGAAATGACTTTGCCATCCTCCAATGCCAGCACATCCCGACAATATGTGCGGCCCCGTGATCTCTTCACCTGAACATCACCTGCATCAAGAACATCTTCCGAAATAGCTTCCTTTTCAAGGGCATTTCCATTTGATTCTCTTGATTTTGTCGAAGAGGATATTGAAGCATCAGGTGAGGAGATAAACATATCTCCCTGTTGAGCATAGGCAATGACTTTGTTGATAAATGTGTCAATCTCAGCATACCCAAACCAGTCTTTGGAAATCTGCAAGAAATTACGCAAATTAGTAATTCATGAATTTGACTGCATATAGGATTGAAAATCGGACAAACTGATGAGTTTAATATCCGTACAAAGTATGGATATTCTGAACGAGAGAATGTATCCGGAGCATTCTTTAAAAAGAGATATGAATAGTATAATACGAAAAATCCACACTCTAAGTCATCCCGTTGTTGGGGTACCTAAAAGATACAAATGTCAATGCACTTAAGAAAAGAGAAACGAGGTAAAATAGACAAATCAAAGCCCTTTCAAGTAGTACATTGGGTATATAAAAGGGGATAGAGGCAAGGCTCTTCTTTTTGACCATCTTCCCCTTTGATTGGTACAAATCCTTCAAGAATCTAAAAAAAAGAATAGTGTTGTCACCACATTTTTTACTTGAAAAGCAAACACAAATTATAAAGTGTTTGAACTTTTACCTTCTTATGACAGGCTCCTGCTTGTGTGGCTCAGTCAAGGTGAGAGAATCAAATAGAATCATACAAGGGCCAAAATCAGACGTAAAAGAATTAGCAAGATTACATAGCAAGAGCAATCTCCAATGTCCCCTGGAAATATACTTCTCATTAGTAAGTAAGAAATGAAAATACATCAACTTGACATCTACTATCATGTACATACCCATCAACAATGGGAATAATGACATAAGTCTTTGCGAACACCTCTTTATCCCTTACTGTCTCTATAATCCTACGGCTGCCATTAAGGTACATAGAAAATAAAAGACAGTCTACTATTGCTGCATTAGTGCTATGGGTCAAGCGTAGTTGGACCCACATATGGCTGAAAAAGGGAAATGGATAAAAATTTAGAATATGTGCTAAGAAATAAGTGCAGTAAATCCAACCCTTCCTGAAATCTGTCCAAAATTGAAAGAAATGATTAATAAGCGTCAATGCAAATAAAGACCAGAAAAAATAGTTAAACAAATGGTTTTCTAGATGACTATACAACCCCGATGTATTTTTTCTCATAAATACATCAGAAAGTAGCCACTCAATGGAAACATACAACCCCTCCAAAATGTGACAAGAACCTCCTCTGCATAAAAAAAAGCATGTGAGAAACAACTCACTTCACCTAAAAATGTTCCATGTGTAAAAGTGAACTTTGATTGCTTTGTGCAGGATGATTTATTGTAATCAGTAACAATAAAAGGACTTAAATTTAAAAAAATATTCAGGAAGATTATGTACTCCATAAAGTTCTGAAAAAGATCGGAGTCCATCTTCTTCTTCACCGACTTTGGAAGATCATAGATTTCTGCAATGTGCTTTATTTTTTTTGGGAGAGTGTTAACATCTGAGCTTCCAGGCCCCCACAAGCCTTTCTCCTTTGAGCTTGCACATTCCGACTTGTAAGATAGATTTTCCATGATCTTCTTTCCCCTGTTTGCATAATAAAACAAACGGGTAGAAAACAAAACAAACATTATGTAAGGTCCACTGAACAAGTCAAAACAAGTCCACTAAAAAAGACAGAAAAGCTCAACTAATAGAGGTAGCATTAGGTTTGTAAAATAAGGAGGTGACCACTGTAAAATGGAAAATAAAAATGAAGAGTTCATCCGTCACATTAAGACAATTATGATAGCCACATGTCTATGTCATTCCATCAAAACCATTTTCAACCGAGAGGCAGGTCCCAAAGTGGCAGGTAAGAGATAGAAAAACCAACCTACAAAAAGAAATTGGTGGTTAGAAACTATTAATATTCTGGATAAACCTGCAAATTAAGACAATTCACTGAAAGATGCTATTATTTCAGTTGGATTATATAAAATGCATACAAATCACTGAAAGATGCTATTATGCAGCATAATTTTGTTTTTTGATACCTTTAAACTACACTTTGTTTAAAACACTGATAATAATTTTACCATAATGATGGCTAGTAAAACTTGAGTACGCATAATTAAAATAGGTAATTCAAATCTCAAAATCTAATTCAAATCACAAAAAATAGTTTGAGACAAATCCAACTCAAGCATAACTGCAAAAAAAAACCTTCTCTTTGGCTGATGTTCACAATTTACTTGTAGCCGAAGAGTGAAGTCTAGACTATAAAAGCTTGCAAACTATAGGGCATAGTTGGGCACCAAATAGGGCTACCTTCTATCTGTTTGCTTGCCTATATTTCTTCGTATCCCCATAAATAATAAACAAACGTTGCCCATTTGTTTGCCTTCAATAATTTACATCTTGTCTCCTGCCATATGCCAAAACGGGGAACTGTGCATATGACTTAATGACTTGTTGCTCTGCATGACTCACCATATATAGATCTGCACATATGTGCCACATAATTCAAATTTCCTTCAATTCCTTTCAAAATTAGAACCCAATAATACACTATAGGTATACATAAGGTGATGTATGAAAAGTGGGTTGATGGCTGATGTCTAAAAAAATACACCATAGGTATACATAAGGTGATGTCTGAAAGGGCCTCACCTGTAAAATTTTTATAGATCTAAAAGGAATATGAATTAAAAAACAATTCTAAAAGTGCAAAGTTCTTAAACTCAAAGGGTTAATGCAACCTGAAAAAAGCAAAAATTCCATATTACTCATGCCATTACTAACCATGAATAAAAATATATTTATCTTCTTACTGACATTACTTATGCCACCAGAATTAATCTAAACATGATTTTTTTTTGGACACTAACAATGATAAAATGATGATGGCAACAAAAGGCAGAAGTTTGTTGAGTAAATACATATATCCCTGCATCCATTTTTGTTGGAAATAAGCAATATGAAACATACATAGTAAAGAATGACTTACATTACACTTCAATACCATCTATATCAAATCTATGGACCATTATCTCCTCATTTTCATCATCATGCTGGATGCTTGATGTTTGGTAATGACACATTGGCTGTATATCTTGGAATTCGCATGTTCTTCACAAGTAGATTCCGATAAGTTGTAAAAATCACGTGGGGTTGTCTTGCGAACCACAAACCAACCAATGTTCCTAGGATCCTCAACAAACCAAACTTGCTCTGCTTGAGATGCTAAGATGTAAAGTTCAGTTGTTCTTAAGTTACTTGATGGATTCACTATTGTAAGAGGTCCATCATGTTTCACCCCTCGGTGCACATCTACCCAATCACACTTAAATAATACTACCCTCATGTGTCCATCGTAGTTGACTTCTAGAATCTCATCAAGGACACCATAGTAAGTAACATTCTCTTCAACATTTTTAGTAAATGAAGGGGTAGTTGCTTTCAACATAACACCTGAGTTTTGGGTAACTCGTCTTTGTTCAAGGCTTCTAGTGTGAAACCTACTACCATTAACAATGCATGCATTATACTTCTTGACCACGTCACTAGGGAAATCTTTAATCGAAATTAGATAAGGAGATATATCTCCCTTAGTAAACTCTTGCAACTTATGCACCTAAGAAGAATTAACAAACCAAAAAAATCATGACATCATTTGATCATAGAATCGTTTAAAAATATAATTATAAGAATCAAGGATAATTGCCTTATGTTTCAGCCATTTGGTAAATGTGGATGTATGAATGCGTTCCACTTCTTCCATGTGCACTCCAGGTGACATTTCTTGAAGTTCAGCAATGTGATCCCTGCAATATTCATATTTCATATAGTGAATGAAAAGTTTCAATTGACGAAAGCTTACCTGATAAATTTGTTGAGTGTTGTACAATTGAATATGATAAATTTATGTATTTCTTCCAGTTCATGATTTTGTAGTTTGCCAATTGTACTTATCCCACACGGCCGACAAGTCTCCATGAAAACTTCCCATCCAAGGTCCACATTTTTTGGATTGTCTTCTACTTGTTGATGAGTCCTATTTAACCAAGTTTCCACATCATCCTCAAGATAACCAGCCGCAAATGTAATTGTCTCAAAGCAACAATATAACCTTCAAGCAATTGACCCTTCCGGATAAGTCCTATTTCTCACATAAGACTTTAATGCGCAGATACCTGAAAAAATATCATAAATGAATATCGGTCTATCTTAAATGAAAAATTTACGTATAGAAGTGAATGTGATACCTCTCAAATGGGTACATCCATCTATAATGAATCGGCCCAAAGAATCCCGGCCTCATACGCTAAATGAATGATTAAGTGTACCATTATATCAAAGAAACACGGAGGAAATATCATCTCTAGTTGACATAATACCCTTGAGACATGTAGGCCTTGTTGGTAAAAGTCTTCGGTGGAAGCAACTTTGGAACATATGTTTAAGAAGAAGTGACCAATGTCACTTAATGATGAAGATACATGAAGATTTGGGAGTGCTCTAACAGCAATTGGAAGTAATTGTTGCATAATCACATGGTAGTCATGTGTCTTCAGCCCCCATAACTTGTTACCTTTGTTGAGAAATCGCCTTGCAATGTTAGAGGAGTATCCATCAGGAACCTTCACGGATTGAAAGAACTTGAAAATTTTTTCCTTTTCTTTCTTACTACATGTGAATTGTGCCGGTGGAAGCAATATTTTACTTGACCCAATTTCTTGTGGATGAAGGCATTCTCTTATTCCCAACTTCTGTAAGTCTTGACGGGCTTTCAAGCCATCTTTATTCTTTCCTTCAATCGATAGAAGGGTGCCTAGTATACTCTCACATACGTTCTTCTCTATATGCATCACATCTAAGTTGTGTCGGAGCAACAAAGATTTCTAATAAGGTAGCCTATAGAAAATACTTACTTTCCTCCAACCTAGATACTTGGTCTTGTCCCCCTTCTTAACTCGTCTCTTCCTCTTACGTATCTTCTTCGTGTCTCCTTTTGCAACACGTGAATTAAAGTATCCTAATTGACGTAGGATTTCATCTCCAGACAACATCAATGGCTTTTCACCCCATTCTTCATGACCATCAAATTGCTTACTCATCTTTCGGAATTTATGGTTGTTTTCCAGCCATCTCCGATGACCAGTATAAAAAAATTTACCACTACACTCTAACCAAGTTGAACAAGTGTCTTTATTGCAATTAGGACAAGCTAATCGACCTTTTGTACTCCAACCTGACATGTAGGCATACGCTGGAAAATCGTTAATAGTCCACAATAGTGCTGCACGTAGATGGAATACCTCACCTTTAGCGGCATCATAGGTATCAACACCGTGCCAGAGAATCTCAAGTTCCTCTATGAGTGGTTCCAAGAAAACATCAAAATTGTTACCGGGACCTTTTGGACCAGAAATAAGGAGGCAAAGCAAAATATTCGTACTCTTCATGCACTCCCAAGGCGGTAGGTTATAAGGTACAACTAACACTGGCCATGTACTGTGAGTGACGTTCATATTTCCAAATGGGTTAAACCCATCACTAGCTAATCCAAGGCGTACATTCCGAGTTTCTAACCCGAAATCATCAATGCTATTTAATGTTTTCCAACATGGAGAATCAGCAGGATGTCTTAGCATACCATCCTCTTCACTCTCCTCTTCATGCCATCTCATGTTGACAGAAGTCTTTGAGCATGTAAACAGTCTCTTTAACCATGGAATGAGTGGAAAATGATGCAAAATTTTTTGAGGCACTCTTTTTTTCTTTACACCTTTACTAGACTTACAAGACTTCCACCGTGATTCTCCACATTTTGGACAACATTCATACTTCTCATTTTCTTTCCAATATAAAATACAATTGTTCGGACACGCATCTATCTTGTTATATCCATACCCTAACTTATCAAGTATCTTCTTAATCTCATAAAAGCTGGACGGTATTGATGACCCATCAGGGAGAACATCAATCAATAACTTCAACAAAATATTGAAATGCTTATTGCTCATTCCATCCATGCATTTAATATTAATCAACCGAATGAGAAATGAAAGTTTGCTGAACTTTTTGCATCCAGGATAAATCGGTTGGTTGAGATCATTTAACAATGCAAAAAAACTTTCAGAATCTTTATCATTTCTTCTTTCATCACTACACATAGGAAAAACATCAGCTAACATGTCATGCATATTTGAATCATGTTGACTTTCTTCCAACTTAACATGACCTAGTCTTTCACCATAAAATTTCCAGAAATGTTTGTCTTTTATAACACCATCAATGTACAAGTGTTGTCTAACCATCTCTTTTTTACATTTATTCAAACATGTACATTTCACACATGGACATCTAATCCGATGAGTTGGTGGTAAATTTGCAAATGCAAAATTGAGAAAGTTATCAACACCATCATAGTAACCAACCACATTTTTTGGTAAATTCATCCAACTCCAATCCATATCACTATAAAGAAACACACAAACATTAATTACACAATCAGACACTAGTTCTCATGAACATCCATCGCTGTAAAAAAACATGTATTACCTCATTTTGTGCTTGAAAATATTTGTTGACACTAATAAATCCTTGCTGGTCACGCTTCTGTACTGATCTATTAGAATGGAAACACATTAGTTACATAGTTCATACAGCAAGATAATAAAGTCACGTACATCAAGCAAAGTCTTACCAGAATATGTCTTCAACAAGAAAGCAATACGCCATACAAGGCAAACAACAGACAATCTGCAGTAGATCCTGCCAACATCACACAAATTAAGACTTATGAATATTAGACATGAAAATCGAGACATGTATGTCAGAAATAAACTTAGGGCTCGTTCGTAAGTGCAAAGATGGCATTCCATAGTCAAAAAGAAACTACGGGACATGCAAAATCGACCTCGAGGGGGGATGTTCCATGAACGACTAAGAAATCTACATGCTGACGACTGAGGGTTTGTACAGACGATTATGTAGAACAAGCTCAGGATCTGTAAAACGTGCATTGCAAAGAGGAAGAAGCTTTCACGCGGTTTGTACAGACTGAGGGTTTGTACAGATGGAGCTTTCTCGCGCATAGGAAAAGGAGACGAGACGGGGACTCACCTACGAGGGCTTCTCACGGAGATAGCTTCGAGAGCTTCTTGCGGGAGTCGAACCTTGGAGCAGAAGGGGACGACGTAAGGGCGGAAGCCCTAGGCGTTGCCGTCGGAGGAGGAGGAACCGAAGGTGCCGCGTCGTCGGAGGAGCAGAAGGGTTCGCGAGCTCGATTTGGGGCTGAGCGCGATGAGGAGGGAGAGTGTGAGCGCGATGAGGAGGAACGGAAGGTGCCGTGTCGTCGGAGGAGCAGAAGGGGACGACGTAAGGGCGGAAGCCCTAGGCGTTGCCGTCGGAGGAGGAGGAACCGAAGGTGCCGCGTCGTCGGAGGAGCAGAAGGGTTCGCGAGCTCGATTTGGGGCTGAGCACGATGAGGAGGGAGAGGGTCCAACGGGAGGGTCTCCTTCAATTGGGAGGGTCGATCGGGTCCATCCATGTGTTGTCAATGGACGGTGGAGATAAGGGCAAAATCGATTAAATCTGGGCCATTGGATTAAATATAATGGACGGTTCGGATGGAATCTGTGGATATATTAATTCCCTACGAAGCATTTTCCGTAGGTATTTTGTAGGCAATGATAAATTTACCTACGACATCAATTTTAGTAGGTATAGGGAGTAAGTAAAAGTTATTTATACCCACCAAACCTTACCTACGGGGAGTGTTTTAGTGGGTAAAAGTCCGATTTCTTGTAGTGTATGGATGTATCTCTAATGTATGGAGGATAAGACTTGAAGTCTTGTAGTTTTATGAACACAAGCTTCTAATCAGATAAGTCTAATAATAAGACAAGCTAATGGTGGTGCAGTGAGCTGGAAGAGTTTCATGCAAGAGAACATTGCTAATTCTACAACTAATCTAAAGTAGATTGCATAATGATTGTATATTGTTTGAGAAGCTGACTAGATGAAGATGTTCATCTGGCTTATGGGATTGTCCCAACCTTCTCTGAAAGTTTATCATTATTTTAGGAAAACAATGGGGTAGAGCCAAAGTCTCATTAGAAGTTTCAAACTTCTATGGCAATACCATAGAATCAGAGAGAATGCAGTTGATAGAGATATAATTAAAGATAGAGTATCTTTCGTTAATAACATTACAGATCCACTAACTGAAGCAGTTACTCAAAGAGTGTTTGAGCTTCACCTTGAGCTGATAGAGATCAGCCAGATGGGTGATTGGCTTTAGTGCAAGTGGGAGATTGATAGAAATGTATGCCCTACAAGCCAATCATATATGATATGATTCGACATTTCTAGGAATATCTCATTCAATTAAATAGGCAAAACTTCGTTACTAGCTTTTATTAGAAGCGTATATCGTAATGAAGTCCTTGATCACATGCAATGATGATTGAATCATGATGAGATCATGATAATGAGATCGATCATCTAGAGGTATGTGATCTAAATGTTCCTAGTCATAGGATCCTTGAGATGGGACATCAAGAATCCGGATAGACTAGTGTGTGTGATGTCTTCGCATATGATGAGAATGACCGATCTCATTGGTCATCAGTGTGGGGACACTGAGATACACACACAGGTGCTCATTAGTGGAATGAGTTCACTGAACTGACCAATTTAAGAAAACCTGATCGGTATCTCACCAAACTGTCTATCAGGTTATTCTTACATCTCAATAGCACGGTTGGATATTTGACATGAGTCGCCAAAGATGTCTTGCCAGGCATACTATGTAGTTTGACTATTGACTGATGGATCACTTAGTAATGTGGTCCCATATAGTTAATGGATTGGGTATATGGGAAACCTGGTGGAGGCAATTGAGCGGACAATAGGGGATCGTTCACTCTCGGTAGGAGAGAGAGAATGTCCTATGAGATAGTACTCTAAATCCTTGGCCAAGGTAGATAGGATAATTGGAAAAGGAGTTTTCCAGTTGATCCATTCATGAGTACAAGATTTCATAGAGTTGGAATACTTAGGGGTTGACAGTCAGTGCCGAACCCCTGACCGACTGGGACATTGTATGAACGAGGATTTAAATCCATGTGGTAATTGATGATGGAAAGGCTCAATGGATGTTATTTAACTCCCCAAAGTCATTTGGGATCATATGATGTGTCTTGTACCCTTTATGATCAGAAAGCCGTAAAAACTGTTATCGGATAACGGTTTTGATTTAATTTAAAGGAATTGTTCTTTTAAATTAATTAAGGCTTCAACCAAATTGACTATTGGGCCTAGTGGGTCACACACAATAGATCTGGTCAATAAGATGAGGGCATGGATGCAATTTTATAGAAGTTTTGGGTTGTTATGAAAAATTCAATCTTCTATATATAAATGGCTTTTGAAGCCAAACCCTAACAAGCCATAGGGCTGGAGCACGTCCCAAGCCTCCTCTCTCCCTCCTCTCTCCTCTAGAAGGTGATATCCTATGGTCAAGCTTGGATCTGGAAGGTTTCTAGAGGCCCGAAGGACAAGGAGGAATGTCCTCTCTTCATCCATGGTGAGGGATTTGAGAAATCCCATGAGTTACTCCCGTCTACTTCATATTTAGTTCCCGATTTTACTCGTTCGGCATCGATCAAGGCAAAGATCATGATTTTATGGAATCAAAATTTTTTCGCTGTCATGTATTGATTCCTTACAATAACAACAACACGAAGAAGCAAATATTTGGAACAGAACAACAACACGGGAAGAACGTCGATACATGGAACAAACCCAACCCGGCGACCGGGAACTGATCCACCGGCAAGGAACCGCCGGAGAAGCCAGCAATTCTTCCAGAGATGCTACCATTGATCTTTGGGCGGACCTTCAGTGGGATGGCCGGTTCCCGCTTGGCAATAAGCTTTGAAGGTATCAGGCACAATTATAGATTAGACCCTAGGTAGTAGTTCAACTATAATGAAGCTTTGATAATTACATGTGATTGGCAAAATGCCCAATGTGTACATCAAATATGAATAGCAATACATTATCAGTGAGGGGATTATCCCGCTCAATTCAATCTCATACTCTCTGGCGTTCGTCTCTTTGCTTTCTCTGCTTCCATCTTCTGTTCTCTTCAACAGCTTCAACAGATCTCAGATCTGACTTGGTATCAAAGTGCAGTTATGGAATATCCTGCAGATTCATCATCAACGATAGAAGCATCACTAATAAATGCATCAGCTCCTGCAAATTTTTGTAGAGCAAATCAAAATGTAAAGTTTCCTTTCTCTTCTTCTAGTACTTCTCTTCCAAATGTCTCCAATTGCATTTCAGTAAAGCTTACTAGTGAGAATTATGTTGTCTGTAGAGCACAGATTGTTGTGTTTCTTATGACTCAGACTCATGGGAATTGTAGATGGATCTTTCCTTTGTCCGTCTTTGTTAAGTGTTGATTCTGTGAATCTTGGAGAGTGTGTTTCAAATCCAGATGCAAATCTCTGGATTCAATATGATAGTCTTATTTCGTCAGTCATAATGTCATCAGTTTCAGAAAATATTTTACCACTTATTGCTTCACTTGATTCCTCTGCTGCAATGTGGAAGTCTATAGCTTCTACTTATGCTAGTACGTCAAAAGCCAGAGTGCTTCAATTTTGTCCTCAATTACAAACCTTGAAGAAAGGTTCAGTAGGAATGACTGAATATTTACAAAGAGCTAAGCATGTTGTGAGTGCTTTAGCAGTGGCTGGAAAACTGATTTCTACAAATGAAATGCTCTTGCATATTTTAGATGGACTAGGACCTGAATATGAGTCCTTTGTCACTGCTATGACAACACATTATGATGCTGCTTTTATGACTATTGATGATTTACAAGCTTTATTGTTGAATCAGGAATTGTTTCTTCTTAAACATCATCAGGCAGTTAATGATATGTTAGCAAATTTAGCTAAGCCTAATATCAATTCCTCTCAGTCTAACATTGGTCATTGCAATAGTTATGGTCGAGGAAGAGGTAATAGAGGTAGATTTAATTCCATATTCAGGTATGATAGAAATGGTATGCAAAATTCTGGTCATGATAATTCTCAAAGCAATTTCAGTTCATATGATAGAAGTAATACTCTTGTGCCTATATGTCAAGTATGTGACTAAAGAGGGCATGCTGCTCTTCAATGCTGGCATAGATTTGATCATAGTTATAGGTACAGTTCAGATGTTGATAATACTCAGTTTGTAAAGAGTGGCAGTTAGTCTTTTACAACAAATTTAGCGACTAATTCTAATGTCTCTAAGCCTAGTTCTGAGCACAGTTGGTATCCCGATTTAGGAGCCACCAATCATGACACCAGATCTTGGGTTGCTGAAAAACCCTATTCCATTTGATGGATTTGAGAGAGTGCAAGCTACTAATGGTGATGGGTTAAATATTTCACATGTTGGCACATCAGGTTTTAAATCTCTTACACTTCGGAATACTTTGCATGTTCCAAATTTAGCTAAAAGTCTTATGTTGATTTCTCAACTCACAAATGATAATCATGTTTACTTTGAGTTCTTTCCATCACATTGTTTTGTGAGGGATATCAGGACCAGGCAAATTCTGTGCAGAGGTCGCAATATTAGAGGGTTATACTGCTTGGATGGTGCTGCGAGCTCTGGTTTGGCTGCTCTTTCTGTTGAGAAGGTTGATGTTAGGCATAAATGGCTGGGTCCTCCAGCCCTTAGAGTGGTACATACAGTTCTTAGTCGTCTTAGTATTCCTTATGGTTCAGATAAGTCTTTCTTTTGTTCAAGTTGTGTAGTTTCTAAGAGTCATTAGCATCATTTTCCTTTATCTAGTTATGTTTCTAAAGCTCCACTTGAACTAGTTACCTTTGATGTATGGGGTCCTTCCCCTCATTTGAGTAACAGTGGTCATTGGTACTATGTAGTTTTTTGTTGATCATTACAGTAGATTTTCTTGGTAAATTACTATGGCTTTTAAACATGAGGTGTTTGATATTTTCTTGAGATTCAAAGCTCTTGTTGAAAATCTATTTTC
Organism: Cryptocoryne crispatula var. balansae; assembly: GCA_036172225.1. Lineage (NCBI taxonomy): Eukaryota > Viridiplantae > Streptophyta > Magnoliopsida > Alismatales > Araceae > Cryptocoryne > Cryptocoryne crispatula. Next base: position 28,933,423 of record CM069920.1, on the reverse strand, counting down.
TTGCAAAATTAAATATTTTCAAAGCGATTGGGGTGGAGAATATAGGAAGCTTAGTGAGTATTTCAAGAATTTTGGTATTGTGCATCATGTAGCCTGCCCTTATACCCATCATCAAAATGGGTTAGCTGAACGCAAACATCGACATTTGGTGGAAACATGTTTAACTCTTCTTCATACAGCTGGGTTACCTTATAACTTTTGGGATGATGCAATGCACTGTGCTATGTATCTTATTAATAGAATGCCATCTACAGTTTGTCATAATTTATTTTCTTTTGAGAAGTTATTTGGTATACAGCCTGATTACAATTTTTTGAAACCATTCGGCTGTGCCTACTATCCTTTTCTTCGGCCATATAATAAACATAAGTTCACATATTGATCAAAGTGTTGTGTGTTTTTGGGGTATAGTTTAAGCCATAAGGGATACAAGTGTTGGTTACCAAGAACTGGAAGAATTTATATAGCAGTCAATGTGGCTTTTGATGAGCATCAATTTCCTTATAGTTCTCTTGTTAAAGAGGCATGTCATGTTCCTTCTCCTAAGTTCAATGAAGTACCAGATTCCTCTCAGCCTGATTCTCTATCTTCATGTTCACTAGTTCAATCATTGTCTTCTTCTCCTTTAAATGTTACTCTACAAAATCCCTCTGTTACAATCTCTACCCCATTACCTGTTCCGAATACATCTCATACTACTTTATCTGAGAATACTTAGACCTCAGGAACCTCTTCTAGTTCTGAGTCCTCTATTCCTGTAAAAAAATACAGGTCCTTGCGTGACATTTTAGATCAAACTGGTCCTATTGGTCAGTGTAAAAACAGCAAGTATGCTTTATCAGTGCAGTCTACTATAGAGGATGAACCTACTTGTTTTAGTACTACTTGTAAGAACACTAATTGGCACATGGCAATGTCAGATGAGTTCACTGCCCTGCAGCGTAATGGAACTTGGGAACTTGTTCCTCTTCCTAGCAAAGCTAATAATGTTGGGTGTAAATGGATTTACATGTTAAATAAAAATTCAGATGGTACTATAGCAAGATAAAAAGCAAGATTAGTGGCTAAAGTATATACTCAAGAGTTGGGAATTGATTATGGGGAGACTTTTAATCCAGTGGTTAAGCTTGCTACTGTTCGGATAGTGTTGTATGTTGTTGTCAGATTTCAGTGGCAGATCAAGCAGTTGGACGTCAATAATTCTTTCTTCATGGTGTCTTAAGTGAGGACATTTATATGTATCAACCTCAAGGATTCATAGACAATACAAAACTAGATTATGTTTGCAAGTTAAAGAAGGCCTTATATGGGTTAAAACAAGCTCCAAGGGCATGGTTCTTCAAGCTATATTCTTTTTTGCTTAAGTTAGGTTTTCAAGCATCCAAGTGTGATCCTTCATTATTCATGTTCTCAAGTAAAGGTGTGGTTACCTATCTCCTTGTTTATGTTGATGACATTATTATCACTAGAAATAATTCCTTAGCCATTAATCAGCTCATTCACACATTACCTGCTGAGTTTGCTTTGAAAAATCTGGGTGACTTGCATCTGTTCTTGGGAATTTAAGTTTCTCAGACATCTGAAGGTTTATATCTTTCCCAATAGAATTATATTTTAGAAGTTCTTAAAAAAGCTCAACTTATGGATGCTAAGCCTCTTTCCGCATCGATGGCTACAAAGATGGTAATTTAACAACATGATGGTGCCAGTCACATTGATCCAACGTTTTACTGAAATATTGTAGGTTCCTTATAGTATGTGACCCTTACTCGACCAGACATTGCCTATGTTGTTAATAAGGCATTTTAGTTCTTGTCATCTCCATCTGAAGAACATCTTGTGATGGTTAAAAGGATCCTCCGATACCTTAAGGACACTTATAACTATCAGTTTCATATTAAACCTTCTGTGTTCACCTTAAGTGTCTACACTGATTTTGATTGGGCAGGGTGCCCAGATGATTGTCAGTCCACTTCAAGTTATGGTCTTTATTTTGGAGAAAATTTAGTGTCCTGAGCAGCCAAGAAGCAACATACGGTGGCAAGGTCAAGCACTAAAGCTGAGTTAAGGGCTATTGCAGTGTCTATTACAGAACTGCTTTGGACTCTTCATTTGATATAAGAATTATAGGTTTCTATTCATGGAATTCCAAATGTATGATGTGATAATGTTTCGGTCATCTACCTAAGTGCTAATCTTGTGTTTAAGGCTCGCACGAGGCATGTTGAAGTTGACTTTCACTTTATACGACGGTTGGTCTTAACTAAACAGCTTATGATCAGACATGTAGTTTCCAGTGAACAGTTAGCAGATGGCTTTACAAAGCCCTTATCTGCTCAACAATATGTGATGTTCAAAGACAAGCTGAACATGTACCCACCATTCAATTTGAAGGGGGATATTAGGCACAATTATAGATTAGACCCTAGGTAGTAGTTCAACTGTAATGAAGCTTTGATAATTATGTGTAATTGGAAAAATGCCCAATGTGTACATCAAATATAAATAGCAATACATTATCAGTGAGGGGATTATCCCGCTCATTTCAATCTCACACTCTTTGGCGTTCGTCTCTCTACTTTCTCTGCTTTCGTCTTCTGTTCTCTTCAACAGCTTCAACAAATCTCAGATCTAATTGAAGGGCATTTCGGGCTATGGAAAACTCTACAGGTGGCGGGCGGCGATTTGTGTATCTGGAAGAGAAGAAAAACCATGTTCTATTCTTCTCAGGAGCTAGAGCTATCTTCTTCGCTGTCCTCGCATGGCGCCATCGAGTGGATTATAACCTAAGCTCTTGAAGTAAGCCTGCAAAAGCACGCGCACGCCTCAATCAAAATGTCCGGATGAAGGGTAGTTCGGATTCGAACTCAACTTTTTTCGATCTTGATGATCTTCTCCTTCTCCTCTCTGAAAAATTCGAGCCTCATCGAGGATCCTGCGACGGACGATGCCTCGGTCAAATGCTTGCTGCCTCCTCTAGATGAGCAGTTCCACACCGAGAGCCTATGATTGCATCCATTTCGGCCGAGGAAATTCTGGGTCCATCTAAGAAGATGGGAGACTTCGTGGAGACGTCATTCTTTTGTTGCGTGGTGGATGCTATCTTGATCGTTCTTGGCAGGCATCACGAACTGGCGATGTCCACCAGCTTGCCCTCTGTCGGTTGCAGTTAGATCAGTCATCTTGTAGCTCCTACAATGCAGTGGAGATTATTGTTGAATGTTCAAGCTATTATATCTGGTGGGACAGATTCTGGATCAGCGAAAAAATTAGCATGAAAAGTTGTAATCAAATGATTTTGGTGGATTATAAATTGATCTTAAGCTGATTGCGATGTAGTGGTAGATTCATGCTCAAACTGTATCCGGTAGAATAGATTCTGGATTAGCCTAAATATATAACACGAAAAACTACAACTGAACAATACAAAAAGGAGGTTGTTTATGTATGTTTTCTGTAGCCCCACCTGGAGAAGAAGTTGTTCTTTCAGTTTCAATTAGAAAATTATCAAAAAAAAGTTTATTGAGACACAAAATATACATTAACACTTTGGTTAAGATACATTGTCAAACAAGCTGAATCCCCAATCTCCAGACGAATCTAAGGTTAGAGGTCTAGCCAAAGGAACATGGAGCCTTAACCTTGGTTTATCCGTTAACCCAGATTTTGATTTGACAGTGCATGTTTATCTCTTCCAAGCTTAGACAGGGTTACCTTCAAGATTAATGAAGTTAAGTAAAAGAGGCCTCTACTTCTTCTTCTTCTTCCACAGAGACCCAAGACTAATGAGGAAATCTGAGTGCAAAGTTAGTACCTTTTTGCATTATATGAAGATGAGCGTTTGAGTGTTGGCACCAGCGCTCCCTCAGCTTCACTGAACGCCTTTGTCTCGATCAAGCTCCCACTGAAGTACTCCTTCTCCTCAAGAATGAGGCCAGCTAGACTCAGGTTCTCCAGAAGGCAGTCCAACTCCGCTGCCGCCCTAGAGCTCGAGAACATCGGCGAGGTTAGCGCACCCCTGGAGTATGGGAGCATTCCATTGAAGAACAATTTTCAAAGCATAAATTTGGATAGCTCAAAACTCACAAGGAATCAAATAAAATTGGCATGAGATTGATTTTTTATAGTTAGCAGTGTGCCCCCTCGGTGGGGGAGCAGTCAGATCCTTTAGCCGGTCACATGTGGAAGACCCAGTGATGATTGGAAAGTCCTACCAATGTTCTGAAAGACCAAACATTGCCCTAAATGAATTTAGTACTCTTCAAACTTGGAAACTTGACTATGTCCCTCAAAAATAAAGCTTAAAGTATTGGTCATCAAGCTAATTACATACACTCGTGGTTAACGTGCAGCTCTCGCTCGGAGATATGATCCTGTTCGAAAAACCTATAGTGGACTTGAAAAATCCTTGGTTCATTCCAACATAATTTGGAAAGTGATCGATTTTATCCAGCATAATTTAAAAAGCTCTTAGCTTGACTCAGAGGATCCTCAGTTTATCTTAAAAGTGACCTAGTATGATTTTAAGTGATACAATCATATATATTGCTCATAGAACTCTGGCCATAATTATTATAAACAAGTCTATTTTAATGTCTTCATGCTAAGTTCATCAAACCTAAGAACTAAATTGATTTGATAAAAGGTATTGTTTTTAATATTGTAGAGAAATTACCACTAGGGCGAATAGTGGTAATTTAGTGAAAAATTAATAAAGTGACGATATATCACCCTACTTTTCAATCGCTCTAAGGTTGGAATCGCAGGACAAATATGTACTTAATATACCTATGCCAATCCAAGGTTATAAATTGATAACCTTAAAATATCATAACCCGATCATATAAAACCTATAAATGTCATTAGAATTCAGAACCTCTTGTGACCGAAATTTATGATCATCAATGAATCATACCCTAATTCAAATATATGTTAAATATATGCCAAATATGTACTTAAACTAGGTTATTTCATAACCCGATCATACCTATGTCAATGGTATGATCCAGGCCTTGTGGAATTTACCCAAGTTTCTGCTGAGTTGATAAAAGTTCAGCCAAGAATGGATAAAAGATTAAAGAAATAGAGAGTACGTTTTAGATTATTTTAATATACTTAAGGATGAAGATTATTTACATGTTTCTATCTCCTCAGGATATGACGCTCTATTTTTATAACTGTGCACTCTTATAGACTTTTAAGGCATGTTTGGTACCATAAAATTTTGGGGATAAATCTGGGTTATCCCCAAAATTGAGGATAACCCAAGTTTATCCCCAAGTTATCTCAATACCAAACAGCTCTTTAGGGCCTGTTTGACATCATAAAATTTTGGGGACAAACTTGATTTATCTCTTAAAATTTGGGGATAAATCAGGTTTATCCCCAACTTATCCCGATACCAAACAGGCTCTTAAAGCTCCATGAATGTGGACTTTTTTTTACCGGCCTTTGCCCACGAACAATCTTTTTCTCTTGAGGTCTCTTATCTTATTTTCGGTTATAAATGCTCTTTCATCCTATCTTTCGCCACATACGATGGTGTTGTATCTTTCTATCTTATGGGGAGTTTGGTTGCATGATAATATTTTGTATATTTTCATGATAAAAAATTATATTAAAATAAAAAGTGAACAAACTAATGACAAAATTATTATGTTTGGAGGGATGTGATAGCAAAAAAGAGTAACTACCACACATGACCAAACAAAGTGGGAGATCACAAGAAAAAGAAAGAGGTGAGACTACCTTTTTTTGTTTAAGAAGAAAATCACTTTTAAAACATAAAATTGTCATGGTTATCAAATACCTCTTTTAACAAAATTTCTTACAATTTTTTAAAATTAAAATAGAAACTTTTAATATCATGCAACCAAACACCTCACTAGTTTTTAGTTTAACACTAGGGCTGTAAACGGATCCGGATAAAATCCGGATCCGGTTCGAATTCGTATTTGGATATACGAATATTATCCGTTTTAGTTACTCTGTCGGATAGTAATTTCGGATTCGGATATTATCCAAATTTTAAACGGAGCGGATTCGGAATCACTGGATTTGCTCCGATTAAGATCCGGTTCGAACTGAGCCATTAGATGTAGGATCCAACGGCCCTCTTTAAACCATAACTTTTCATTTCACCCTCGAATCCCTAGTCCCAGTCGACCAGCCCCCGATTCCCCATCCTGCATCTGGCAGCCGGTACTCAGGAGCGCGGCACTCGGCAGGTGGAGATGCCGGCATCCCGAGCGGATCCCTCCGCTCTCCGGGCGTCGATCCCTCCACCCTCCGCAGTCCACCCTTCCAGGTGTCTCGAGAGCGGCAGGTGCTAGGCAGAGACAATGTCGATCCCTCCGCCCTCCGCCCTTCCAGGCGTCCCGAGCGAGGCAGGCGCCAGGCGAAGACGGCGTCCTGAGTGGATCCCTCCGCCCTCCGCCCTTCCAGTTCCAGGTGTCCCGAGCGCGGCACTCGGCAAGCGGAGACGGTGTCCAGGCGGAGTCGACTCGGTGAGCAACTATGCATTCGGCATCCCCCTCCGCCCTTCGGCCTCCCTCCCTGCTCCCTCGGTTCCTCCCGGCTCCCTCTGTCCCAGCGTCCCGAGGTGTCCCAAGGCTCCCTCGGTCCCTCCCGGCGTCCCGAGCATCCCTCCCTGCTCGGACGCAGCACTCGGCAGGTCCCCACGGCAGAAGAAGAAGACCAAGCAGGCTACCAAGGTGCCACGTCAATCTCAAACTCGGACCCTATTCTTCTCCCTCGGACCAGCGGGCGCAGGGTGCAGGAGCGAATCCCTCAGACCAGCGGGCGCAGGGTGCAGGAGCAAAGCGAATATTATCCGTATCCGCTCCATATTCGAGAGATATCCAATTTTGAAAATCTGCTCCGTATTCGAATTCTAATCAGAGCGGATATTCGATATCCGAATTGACTAGCGGAGCAGATTCGAAAATGACATATCCGCTCCGTATCCGCTCCATTTACAGCCCTATTTAACACGAACTCTTGCCACACGCCAACCAAGTTAGACTCGTTTCATAAATATCAAGAATTTTCCTAAAAGGTAGTACAACATGTTGGCATTGTGATACAATGCCTACTCCCTCTTGGCACGTTATATTCCTTGGCAAAATCAACTCCCGCCCCTGTTTTGGGGGCTCTATTTATTTTTTAGTCTCACGTATGTCAAATTTTATTTTTTAATCTTAAATTTGAAATATTTAAAACTTTTGCCCCCGTTTTGGCTTCACGCCGTCAAATCTAACAGTTGACCACCATGTTTTCCAATTTTAACCTTCCGCTAACACCGTCAAGTCTCCTTAGTCCATCCTGATCAAAGAGAAGGCAGCGATTCATTCGACAGGAAACCTGAGAATGTGCTAACCAAAGATAAGGCTGCTAAACTAATTGACAGAAAATCTGATAACTTACACGGACACAAAAACTGAAAATATGCAACTAAAAACATGAACATGAGAAATAAACCTGATACCATCCATTCATATCCGCAGAAACTAATCTCATTTAAAGAACATACTAATCAAAGAGAAGGCTACAGCCGGCGATGAGAAACAAACAACTTCAGCGAAAAAAGGATAAAGAGAGGGGTTTGCTGAAGAAGGAACAAGTCTACGGTCTAAGAAGCAGGCATTGTTGTGCTGCTGTGGTCTGAAGTCAAAGAAGAGGACTTAAGATAGCAGGCACCTCCACGCCCTGAAAAAGGATGGCTTGGAGGGGCTCCGTGGTCAGTAGCCAAAGAAGAGGACCAAAGATGGTAGGTGCTGCCACATCACGAAGAAGGAGAGTTTCGAGGGGCTCCTCGATTTGCAGCCGAAGAAGCCCTAGGTGTGGGAGATGTCGCATCGTCGCAGGTCTGGTATCGAGGGTATAATAGAAATAAAGTGGCTATCTTAACGAACAAGACTAAAAATTTTAAAGTAAACGAAAATAAGACTATAAAATAAAGAAGACTGACGGTGGGATTAAAACATAATTTTGAAATCAAAACAAGATTTTTTTTATCAGCGGTAGTGAGAGACGCTCATAGCGTTGTGAACAGCAAGCGATCGAGCTCTCACTCGTTCGTCACTCCATTTCACCTACCCCAAGCGGATCGGCACAGCGGTCGCAGGTGTTCGAGCATAAGCGAAATGATCTCCAGGCTGCCACTCGAACTCGGGAACCCGCCGCCAAGGCAGACATAGGTACCCACTCACTCAGGGTGAGTCGGTTAAAATAAGACCTAAAATTGAAAATTCCTATTCCTTTTCTGTATCAGTTAATTTCTTTTTATCTAGTAAAAAAAACTTCGTCTGAAGTCGCTTGCAGATGCTGTTCTGACCTTCTAAATTCGCATGCAGAAGAAATCCCATAAACATTTTCATCTTTGGACAAGTACCTCGGATCATATGCATATCCTCTTCTCGAGGAGCTCCGAGCAGACGTGCACTCATGTCTGGAAGCGCTGTGTCAAGCACCCTACACCGAACTAAAACATGTTAAGCAAGCTAAACCGATGAAGGGGTGGTGATACCAGCCACCGTCGATTCAGAAGCAAACGACTCTGATCGATCATGAAACAGATCAGAAGTATACAAACCTGCAACAGGAGATCCTTGCCTTCGCCGTCTTCCAGCTCAACATGACGACGTACTGCCGTATATGGCATGCCGTGGACAGGGAGACAGCGGCGATGAGGAATACGCGTATCATCGGGGAGGTTCTGTGCTCCCAAGGCAAGGTATTTAGAGGGTGTTTGGATACAGTTTTTTCCCTTTTTTTTACTTAAATTTTAAAAATGAGTAAATAACATGTTTGGTTACTTCTCTGGAGTACTTTCTTTTTTTTAGAAGTGGAGAATCCTATTCCTAATCTCCCTCTCGGAAACATAACAGGGAAATGAGTGTTTTATTTCCGAGAGAGATGCGCTCAATGTCCCCGTGCCCGTCTTCCCGCTCTCGCCGTCTCCCCGTGCCCGTCTCCTACTCTCAACCTCCTCTAGCATGTTCGGTTAGCAGAGGACATCCGTCTCCCCTGACTCGCCGTCTCCCTCGTGCTCGTCTCCCCATGCCCCGTCTCCCGCCTCCTCCGGCGTCATCAGGTTCGCAGAGGACATCTGTCTCCCCGACTCGCCGTCTCCCCCGTGCCTGTCTCCCCGCTCTCGCCATCTCCCCCGTGCCCGTCTCCTGCTCTCAACCTCCTCCGGCGTGTTTGGCTAGCAGAGGACGTCCATCTCCCCTAACTCGCCATCTCCCCCGTGCCTGTCTCCTGCCTCCTCCGGCATCATCAAGTTCACAGAGGACATCCATCCCCCTGACTCGCCATCTCCCTCGTGCCTATCTCCCAGCTCTCGCAGTCTCCCTGTGTCTGTCTCCCGCTCTCAACCTTCTCTGGCATCATCACCTTGGCAGAGGACTACGTGACCCTCTCGACACGGACATGCAGGAGGACATCCCTCTCCCCGCTCTCACCATCTTCCCTTGGCCGTCTCCGTCTCCCTCTCGATGCGGACATGCAGGAGGAAGTTGCAAAGAACCGGTGAGGATCTGCTCGGTGTCATCCTCCATCTCCATCTCCCTCTCGACGCAGACCTTGCAGAGGGCTACGCTTGACCTGCTCGCCATCTCCCTGAGGTCGTCTCTCCACGCTCGACCCCATCGCCCTCTCCCTACGCTCGGATCCCCTTGCTCGTGACTGACCTGCTCGGTGTCATCCTCCGTCTCCCTGTCGACACGGATCTTGCAGAGGACTGGCCGTCATCCATGAGGACCTTGCAAACGACCGACCGTTATTAGGCGTCAACAGCTTGGCAGTCTCTGTCTCCCTCACGATGTGGACACACAGGAGGACATTGCAGAGGACCAGCAAGGATATGTTCGGCATCATCCTCCATTTCTATCTCCCTCTCGACGTGGACCTTGCATAGGTACCCGGCTTCTTCTATCCTCCATTTTCGATTATCTCTCTATCCTGCAGATCGGTTGCATCGATTTTTTACACATACATAGGTGTTTAAAATAACCTTAAATTTGATGGCACTCATTCTTTACATGTAATTAGTAGAATCTAGACATGTACGCAGATTAATTAAAGAGGCAATTCTCTGGCATAATTTTAGGAGTAGCTTAGGTTCAACCCAAAAAACAAAAAAATACGGGATTATCACTTTGGAAAGTCATGTTCAAAGTTTGGAGGCTTCAATGTTCGCCTAAAAAAAAGAGTTGTGAAGTGAAGAAATATAATAATTGACAAAGAATAAAAGAGATAGATATAAAAATTACAATTCTGATTGTAACCTTTTCTGGATTTTTCCCATTGTTAGTTGGAATGTGGTAACCATAGAAAGATTTTCAATTTACTTGAAATGTCCATATATGTTCTACGTCTATGTTTCCTTGTAACATATATTGAAGCAACATGATTAATGTACATGTTCATCTACTTACGTGCGTATGTCAAACGTCATAGATGAATGAGACACAAGTTTCTGTAGCGAGTGGAAATAGTGACAGGATAAAGTGGAATCAAACTCGCTCGGCATTTTTGACTAAAATATTGGTAGAACATCATAGAAATGGAAAAAGAGCATCATCGAGTTGGAAGCCGAAAGTGTGGGAAGTCATGAGAGTAGAGTTTAGTAAACGTTTCAGGCTTAATGTTACAAGTAAACAGCTAAAAGCATGCGTTCAAGTAATGAAGAATGACTTTGTTGTCATAAGGACCTTATTCAATCAAAGTGGATTTGTATTCAATCCAAAATTGAATACATTTACCACAACCGATGAAGTATGAGATGCTTATATTCAGGTGACTCAAATACTTATCTAACTTTATTTATGTCTTTTACATATGCTACAAAGTCTAATGTAATAACGCATATTGTAGAAACATCCAGAAGCTAAAAATTGAAGGGGAGTTACGATTCTGCTGTACAACGACTGGTATGAAAATTTTGAAGGTATTTGACTTAAACACATATTATGCGTACTTATTGTTATGTGTTTCTTTATTATGCAACATGTAATGTATACTGTAGGTTCTAAGACTTCTGGAAGTCGAGCTCAAAATACACTTCCTCCACAAAAGAAGTCCAATAGTTGATTATTCATATAACACCTGAACAGGAACATGCGGTGGACTTGACCAAAGATGGTAGTTCTGCATCCAGTCCAGAGTTCAAATTAGCAACAAGGTCAAGAAACGATAACCAAAGAGGTTCAATAACTTCTGAGGATAAGTCAAAAAGAAAAAGACAAAAGGAAACAAGTTTGGTTGAAGCAATGTTAAAAGCTACAGATGAGTATAAGAAGTCAACGATGCCAACATCATTTGAGATGATTCAAGTGTGTGGAGATCATAATGAAGATGAATTTGAGTGCAATGGAAAAAGCAAAGGCGGCAGATATAGTTAGGAGTGGGAATGCATATGTTGTTTTCCTAAAATTTGATGACAAGACTCGTTTTGAATGGTTGAAAATGCACTTGCAAAATAGTTAGGAAGTTCTTCTTTCGTTCAAATTTTTTTAATGCCAGTTATTATGTGATGACTACTTATGTTCTTCTTCGTTCAGTTTGTTGAATTCAATGCTATCTTTATATTTTATGTCATTTGTGTTTGTAGTGGTATGGAAAATTTTGATAAAGATGCAAATATAGGAGTTGATATTGAACACGAAGAAGAAATGTTTATGGAACGTCGTCGTATAGTTTTTCGTACTATGATTGGAATTGTATATGAAGCATATCAGTTTTATTCATTGAAAAGGAAACGTGTGCGAGATTCTTTACTAAGCGGGAAGGAATATACATTAGAAGTATGTTCAAGAGCTCATACAAGATTTCGTGAGATTTGTAGAATGAACAAAAGTGCATTTTTTACTTTATGTCATCAAATCAAGACTTCAAGTGCATTAAAAGAAAGTGTACGAGTATATATAGAAGAGATGGTGTTAACATCATTATACATTTTAGCAAATGGTGTAAGCAATCGTTGTGCTCAAGAAAGATTTCAGCATTCAGAGGAAACTATAAGTCGGCGATTCAATCAAGTTATTGAAGTGCTTCACATGTTAGCACCACAATTGATTTATTTTCCTTCTCCAAGGACTCCACAGTATATTGTTGATAGGCAATACTTTAGAATTTTCAAGGTAAAAAATGTGCTATTATGTTTTTACTTATTTATGCCTGCCTTATTTTCTATATTTTTTCAGAATTGTATAGGAGCTATTGATAGAACACATATAATGGTTAAAGTTCTAGAAGATGACAGAATACGTTATCACAATAGAAATGGACATGTATCGCAAAATGTGATGGCTGCATGTTCGTTTGAATTGACTTTCCTATATGTTCATGTTGGCTACGAAGGATCAGCTGCTAATGCGACAGTTTTGGAAAATGCATTGAACTCGAGATTTGATGTACCTGAAGGTAATTTATGTCTATTCAATCTTTTATTTAATATGTCATAATTTGAATTTTGTTAATCAGGTAAATATTATCTTGTGGATGCTGGATATGCAAACACACCAAACTTTCTTGCACCATACAGAGGAGTAAGATACCATCTTAAAGAGTTTGGTCCAAGTAATTCAGCTCCAAGGGATTACAAAGAACTTTACAACTTGCGACATGCTTCTCTGAGGAATGTGATTGAGCGAATGTTTGGTGTTCTAAAAGAATGTTTTCGAATATTTCTAAGACCATTAGAGTATCCAATTGAGGTTCAAAGCAAGATTATTATAGCAGCACTGTATCTGAATGTTCTGTAGACAATAATTTGTTCGTTGTGAAGACCAATTGCTTTTTTTTTTTACTTCTTCAACTTCTTTCATAAACCAAATCTTCAACATTATTTTATTCTGATTTGTTCAACAAAAGAAAAACAACTCTTGGTGTTAATTTTAAGCCAGCTAAATTATTTGTGAGATTATAATTAAGAAAGAAATTTCTACTTTCTTAGCAAAACTCTAGTTGTTGAGTACGTATTAACTTTATAAATTTGCATCTAGTCTTCCTTTAAGAAACTTTAGCGGATTCGACTTCAAATGCAAATTATATTAAGATAGGAATAATAGGAATTTGACTCCCGAGCCACTTTTCGCGTTCTATTTTAACAGATGGCCCGAGGGATCAATTAGTTTAGCGTGCATTTCGGTTTTCCAATTTTTTTCTAACATCTGCTCCAATTTTAGCTACAGTCGTTAAATGAGTGTTAATTGGTAGAGGAAATCACTACAAAAAATAAGGTAACTGGCGACGGCTGGAAGCCATCGCAAATAATCAAAAAGCCGTCGCCAATAATTACCAATTGGAGGCCTCGAATTGGGTGTTTGGATTTGATTTACCAATTGGAGGCCGATTTGCCCCGTCCGAACCCGGGATCGGTTCGGACGGGCCAAATCGGCCTCCGAATTGGTGTGCAGATTTTTAACTCAATCGGAGGCCGATTTGCCCCGTCCAAACCCGGTTTGGACGGGGCAAACTGGCTTCGAATTGGGTGTTTGGATTTGATTTACCAATTGGAGGCCGATTTGCCCCGTCCGAACCCGGGATCGGTTCGGACGGGGCAAACCGGCTTCGAAATGGGTGTTTGGATTTGATTTACCAATTGGAGGCCGATTTGCCCCGTCCGAACCCGGGATCGGTTCGGACGGGGCAAACCGGCTTCCGATAGGGTGTTTGGATTTATTTTACCAATTGGAGGCCGATTTTCCCCGTCCGAACCCGGGATCGGTTCGGACGGGCCAAATCGGCCTCCGAATTGGTGTGCAGATTTTTAACTCAATCGGAGGCCGATTTGCCCCGTCCAAACCCGGTTTGGACGGGGCAAACCGGCTTCGAATTGGGTGTTTGGATTTGATTTACCAATTGGAGGCCGATTTGGCCCGTCCGAACCCGGGATCGGTTCGGACGGGGCAAACTGGCTTCCGATAGGGTGTTTGGATATTTTCCCCCAACCGGAAGCCGATTTGCCCATCCAAGCCCGTCACCGGGTTCGATGAGCCAAATCGGCCTCGAATTGGGTGTTTGGATTTGATTTACCAATTGGAGGCCGATTTGCCCCGTCCGAACCCGGGATCGGTTCGGACGGGCCAAATCGGCCTCCGAATTGGTGTGCAGATTTTTAACTCAATCGGAGGCCGATTTGCCCCGTCCAAACCCGGTTTGGACGGGGCAAACCGGCTTCGAATTGGGTGTTTGGATTTGATTTACCAATTGGAGGCCGATTTGCCCCGTCCGAACCCGGGATCGGTTCAGACGGGGCAAACCGGCTTCCGATAGTTTGTTTGGATTTATTTTACCAATTGGAGGCCGATTTGCCCCGTCCGAACCCGGGATCGGTTCGGACGGGCCAAATCGGCCTCCGAATTGGTGTGCAGATTTTTAACTCAATCGGAGGCCGATTTGCCCCGTCCAAACCCGGTTTGGACGGGGCAAACCGGCTTCGAATTGGGTGTTTGGATTTGATTTACCAATTGGAGGCCGATTTGGCCCGTCCGAACCCGGGATCGGTTCGGACGGGGGCAACCGGCTTCCGATAGGGTGTTTGGATTTTTCCCCCAACCGGAAGCCGATTTGCCCCATCCAAGCCCGTCACCGGGTTCGATGAGCCAAATCGGCCTCGAATTGGGTGTTTGGATTTGATTTACCAATTGGAGGCCGATTTGCCCCGTCCGAACCCGGGATCGGTTCAGACGGGGCAAACCGGCTTCCGATAGGTTGTTTGGATTTATTTTACCAATTGGAGGCCGATTTGCCCCGTCCGAACCCGGGATCGGTTCGGACGGGCCAAATCGGCCTCCGAATTGGTGTGCAGATTTTTAACTCAATCGGAGGCCGATTTGCCTTGTCCAAACCCGGTTTGGACGGGGCAAACCGGCTTCGAATTGGGTGTTTGGATTTGATTTACCAATTGGAGGCCGATTTGCCCCGTCCGAACCCGGGATCGGTTCGGACGGGGCAAACCGGCTTCCGATAGGGTGTTTGGATTTTTCCCCCAACCGGAAGCCGATTTGCCCCATCCAAGCCCGTCACCGGGTTCGATGGGCCAAATCAGCCTCGAATTGGGTGTTTATATTTTTTCCCCAACCAGAAGCCGATTTGCCCCATCCAAGCCCGTCAACGGGTTGGATGGGCCAAATCGGCCTCGGATAGGGTGTTTGGATTTTTTTCCCCAACCTCGGATAGGGTTTGTCAAATTTCTACTTCTAATGGATGTGTTGTTTGGAGTTGTACCTCTTCATCAGTTACACCAAATGTTATAGGTACGTCCACAAGTTCTTCTTGATATGGTTCTAATTCATCATCACTCTCATTTTCGGTAATGTTATAGTAGTTACGAGGTAAAGATCTTACAGGAAAAACCCAACCCTTATTGGAGTTGTCATCCACGTAAAATACTTGTTCCACTTGACTTGCAAGTGCAAACGGTTCATCAGTTCCTAATTTTCGTTGTGTGTTTAAGGATATAAAACCATAATCGTTAAGTTTAAAACCTCGATCCTTGTTATACACATCCCACCATTCAAATTCAAAAACTATTAAACGACTATTCTTTTCGAACGATATCTCAAGTATATCTAAAATCCGTCCATAATAACCATCACAACCAGATTGGAGTTGATCCTTGACAAGAACACCACATAGTTGAGTTGATTTATTTGAATCTGCATTGAATGTTCGAAACCTAAATCCGTTGCATATGTATCCAGATAGTGATGATACAAATCTAGATGGACTTAGCGATAATATATCTAACTCCTTCGTGTATCTGGAAGAACCTATATTCTTTAACTCCAAAATGTGTGATCTAAACCACACCATGAAGTTTGCTTCTATTGTTGATCCATTATTAAGAGCATTTGTATGCTCCTCACGAAAACAATCGATATCAGCATTCGATTCAACACATAAGTATGGATTAACTCTTGCTCTCTTTCCGTCAAAATTTTAGGCACTCGCCTACATTTCAATGGTCGACCAACTGGTTTGAATATAGAAGCGTCGTCATGATCATCCTCATATGGAACACCATCATAGTTTCGATCTCTACTATATTCACTTGTATCTTTCATATATGTTGAAATAAATATTGTACACTCCTCAACTAAATAACCTTGGGCAATCGAACCTTCGACTCTCGCCTTGTTACCGACATAATCTTTTAGCTTCTTTAAATATCTTTCAATCGGATACATCCACCGATATTGAACTGGTCCAGACATTCTGGCCTCATAAGCCAAATGCACAACCAAGTGGACCATAACATCAAAAAATGATGGTGGGAAAACTTGCTCCAACTTGCACAATGTTACTGCAATCTTAGACTCCCAATGTCTTAAAATGTTACTATCCAACACTTTTGCACAAATGATCTTAAAATACTGGCATAAATCAACAATGGGACTGAGTACATCCTTCGATACTATCCCTTGAAATGCAAGAGGAATGATCATTTGCATCATGACATGACAATCATGACTCTTTAACCCACTAATTGTTCGGCTACTTACATCTACGCATCTACTAAAATTTGAGGAATAGCCATATGAAACTCGAATATTCTAAATGAAAACAAGGATTCTAAACTTCGTTCGTTGCTAAGCTTGTAAACTGCATCAGGAAACCTCGATGAACCCTCATATGGATGTAACTCTGGACGAATGTTTAAATCTACTAAATCTTTCCTTGAGATAATGTTGTCCTTATCGGTTCCTGATATGTTAAAAATATCTAATATATTATCACACACATTCTTCTCAATGTGCATGACATCTAAATGGTGCCGAATGATCAGAGATGGCCAATATGAAAGCTTCTCAAAAAATATACTCTTTTTCTTCCAATTTCTATTTTTTGACAAATTCTTCCTTAAATTTTCTAAATCCTTCTTAAATGGTTTTCCGAATCTAATAACATCCATTTGTTTTTGTTGGCTCCATATCTCATATCCTGTAAGCAACTTTGGTGTTCCCTTCGGACACCGACGACCATCGAAAAGATGATTGTATTGATTCTTTCTCCACCGATGTGCTACTGGCAAAAATCGACGATGACCCAAGTAACATTGTTTCTGACTATGAGCAAGTCGAAGAGAATGTGTTTCCTCATTGCAAATAGGACATGCCAATTTCCCTTTAGTACTCCATCCAGATAAATTTGCATATCCTGGAAAATCATTTATCGTGCTCAAAAGTATGGCTCTCATCATAAAAACTTCTTTTTTTGCTGCGTCATAAGTCTCCAATCCGATCTCCCACAAATCTTTTAACTCTTCTACTAATGGTTGCAAGAATACATCGATATCATTTCCGGGAGCTCTTGGACCGGGTATTAACATTGAGATCATTGTGTACGTGGCCTTCATACACATCCATGGTGGCAAGTTATATACCATTGTTATAACAGGCCACACGCTATACCTTGAAGACATGTTACCAAATGGATTGAACCCATCTGAAGCCAATCCAAGCCGAACATTGCGTTTCTCTAACGCAAAATCTGGATAAAGTTCATCTACTCTTTTCCAAGCCGGAGAATCAGAAGGATGACGCATTTCACCAGCCAATTGGTATGACCGTGGTTGGCAATGCCATGTCATCCATTTAGCCGTATTGGATGATATGAATAGACGACGCAACCTATCTCGTAATGGGAAATAATGTAAAACTTTCTGTGCTACTTTTTTATTTTTGTTTTGAGGATCATCTTTATATCGAAGTGTTACATTTTGGACAAACACTTTCATCTTTATTATCTCTCCAAAAAATAATACAATCATTTTTACATGCATGAATTTTCTCATAAGTAAGTCCCAATTCCTTAACTATTTTCTTAAGTTCATACCAATTATCGGGGACACATGCACTATTAGGTAGCACTTTCTTAAATAAAGATAAGATCGTATCCATACATCTTCTAGTGAGACCATTCATTGACTTAAGTTGAATCAACTTTAAAATAAATTTTAGTTTAGATACATCTTTCACACCATCATATAAAGGTGTTTCCGAATCTTTTAATAATCTAAAATATTTTAAACTTTCTTCATTTGGTTCATCCTCATTTTGTCGGGTATTCAATTCATTGTTTTGAATATCTTCGAGCATTTCCGTTAAATCATCATCTATGTTATCCTCTTGCCGTTCATTTAATCGTGTGTTATCCTCATTGCAAGAGCTAAGTTCTAATTCACCATGACATATCCAAGTTTGATAATTTAACCATATGCCATCACATATTAGGTGTTCTTTCACAATATTTCTTTTTAAAATGAATGTATTGCAACATACTCTACAAGGGCATTGTATTAAATCTTTATTTTGTCCATGTCTATATTGTATCCTACAATCATCAAAAGCATAGTCTAAGAATTCTTCGACACCTCGTACATACATAGAATCTAATCTATTACGAATAAGCATCCAAGATTTGTCTAATGAACTCATTTCTTCTAATAAAAATATCTCAAAAAAATAAATGACAATGTAATAACTTGATTACTCTAACCGGACGTCCTCCAAAGGAAGCAAGTTTCAAGTGAATACAAGTCTTTTGAAGCTTCCTGACAACAAGGTAAAAAAACAAATATATATACTGTCAGACATATAATCAATCGAAGAACATAATTTTCTCTTTAAATAAACCCTATGCCATAGGAACAGACTTGGATTGGGCAATGAAACCCTTCGGATTGGAAACTTTTGGATTTTTTTCCAATCAAAACTCGGAACGGACTTCGATTGGCGAATCCGGCTTCGGATTGAGGACTTAGGGATTTTGGCCCAACTCGAAGCCGGATCGTCGAATCCAAACCCGGAACGAGCCTCGGAATGGCGAATCCGGCTCCGAATTGGGTAATTGGGGATTTTTGCCCAACCCGATGCCGGATTGCCCAATCCAAACTCGGAATGGACTTGGGGACTTGGGGATTTTAACCCAACCCGATGCCGGATTGCCAATTCAAACCCGGAACGAGCTTTGGAATGACGAATCCGGCTTCAGATTGAGACTTGGAAATTTTTGCCCAACCCGAAGCCGAATTTTCCAATCCAAACCCAGAACGAGCCTCGGAATGGCGAATCCGGCTTAGAATTGGGTAATTGGGAATTTTTGCCCAACCCGATGCCGGATTGCCGAATCCAAACTCGGAACGGACTTCGATTGGCGAATCCGGCTTCGGATTGGGGACCTGGGGATTTTAGCTAAACTCGATGTCGGATTACGTAATTCAAACACGGAACGAGCTTCGGATTGGCGAATAAGGCTTCGGATTGAGACTTGGGGATTTTTGCCCAACCCAATGCCGGATTGCCCAATCCAAACTCGGAACGGACTTCGATTGGCAAATTCGGCTTCGGATTGGGGACTTGGGGATTTTAACCCAACCCGATGCCGGATTGCCAATTCAAACCCGGAACGAGCTTCGGAATGACGAATCCGGCTTCGGATTGAGACTTGGAAATTTTTGCCCAACCCGAAGCCGAATTTTCCAATCCAAACCCGGACGAGCCTCGGAATGGCGAATCCGGCTTCGGATTGGGGAATTGGGGATTTTGGCCCAACCCGATGCCGGATTACCCGATTCAAATCCGGAATGAGCTTCATATTGGCGAATCCGGTTTCGGATTGAGATTTGGAGATTTTTGCCCCACCCCTATGCCGGATTGCCCAAACGGATACATGATTGTCTTATTTTATTTTTGTCATCTTAAAAAGATATTGAACAAATACCACATTTGTTCCAAATTTAGAATCCAATAAAAAACACCTCAAATTACCACCTAAAAGTAAATTGGTTTGATTGTTTAAGGTTACGTAAATAATAACTAGCACATTTAACTAACAAATATCACATTAATTCTAATCAATTTATCTAAATAAATATTACATTTATCTAAAAAAATAAGTTGTCACCTAAAAGGAGGGCGCTCGGCGGCCTCCGCAGTGGCGGGTGGCTCCGGCGGCGGCAGCGGGCGGAGGCAGCTGCAGCGGCGGCGGGCGGCGCCGGCGGTAGGGGCGACGGCGGGGCGGGCGGCGCCCGCGCGGGGCGGCGGCGGCGGCGGCGGCAGCGCCGGGCGGCACGGCGGCACCGGCGGTGGAGACGGCTCTTATCGGGCGGCACCGGCGGCGGATGCCGCAGCCGGCGGCGTCGGGCGGCGCCAGCAACGGCACGGCGGCGGCGACGGGCGGCGGCGGCGGCAGCACGGCGGCGGTAGCAAGCGTCTAGGGCACAGACCAAGGCACGGCGGGGGGAGGAAGAGGAGGGAGCGTCGGGGCGATATAAAAAAAAACTAATGGCGACGGCTTCGTAGCCGTCGCCAATGGTGCATTAAGTTACATTGGCGACGGCTTAAGAGCCGTCGCGAATAATTTTCGACCGTTGAAGGTATTGGCGACGGCTCTAAGCCGTCGCCAATAGTTCCCGACCGTTGAACGGTCAAACGAGGTTCCGTAAACCCTTTAGCAACGGCTAGAGCCGTCGCTTAAAAGATGTTTAGCGACGGCTTTTTAAGCCATCGCGAGTTTACCTTATATTGGCGACGGCTTAATTGTAGCCATCACAAATAACGGTTTAGGCGACGGCTCTTTAAAGCCGTCGCCAATAATCCGTCGCCATTGACCCTTTTTCCTGCAGTGAATGATCTTTTGAAAGAAGCGGGGCATAGCTCCTCTACAGTCTAGTGAGTAGGGCTGCTCACTGTTCTGTTCAACTCAAAAAATTAAATCAAAATAATACTTTGGTTCGATTTGTTTTGATTTGAACTACTGATCGATTTGATTTGAGTTTTAAAATCTTTCAAACCAAATCAAATCGGTAAACCGAATAACCCGAATTAGATTAAATATTTTAGTTTAAGTTATATATAAAATAGTATTTATGTATCTTTTCTTATAAAAATAAATTTATTTCAAGAGTTTTTAAGACAAAATTAATGTAATGTATAAACATATACACAAAATTTTAATAGAATATGTTTTAAAACAAACAAAATAAAATTATATATTGATATATCTACTGTACCTTAATAAAATATGATTTGAAGTGAACCAAACCAAATCAAATCGAATTATTTTGGTTCAGTTCAATTTGGTTTGAGAGATAATTTGGTTTGATTTGATTTGAGAAAAAATACTCAAAAATTAAACCAAACCAAGCCATGAACTCCATTACTAGTGGGGGAAAATGGAACGCCAGCAAATCTTCAATGAAAAAGGTCATGTTATTCCTTCACTTAAAGTACTCTTGTAATAGAATAAAATAGTGTTAGCGAGCAAATAAAAGTCACTTTTTATTTTTGTATTATTAAGTCTTTACATATAATATTAATACTATGCATGTAATACTAACTTATCTGCTTAGTTACGAACACTACATTTTGTTACTAACCCTTGTCAAATATTAACAACCCACTAATACTCTATTACTAACTACCTGTATTAACTACTAAACATTTAAATACATTATTAACCCTTAAAATATATTATTAATTATCTGCATATATATTAATCTTTTGTTCATAATATTAACATACATTTCATATCAGTAACATGCAATTAATAAGTGATTGGGTCAGTCAATATATGTGAAAGGTTAATATTAATATATTTTGAGGGCTAATAATATATGTAAAAAATAGTAATATATTTAAATGATTAGTAAGTGAAAATTATAGTAAAATATAAACAACTTATTATATGATTTTAACAATTTTTTAGAAATAATAAAAATTTATTTTTAGGGTTAGTAATATATGTAAATGATTAATGCCGGTCGAGCGTAGCTCAATTGGCATCGTCCCTACTGCTCCTGGGGGAGTAGGGCATGGGTTCGCCTCCTGGCAGCTATAGCTAGTGATCTGTGGGGATCAAGTGGGGCTCGATCCCTCGCCACCCACGGCACTGCGGAGTTTCGAGGCCACTGGGCCAGTGTCCAAAAAAAGATTAATAATATATGTAAAAATTTAGTAACAAAAAATAAAGAAGAATATAAAATCATATATCATTGTATTTTAAATTTTGTTTGGGTATTAGTATCAATTTATTTTAAGGGTTAATAATATATAAAAATGATTACTAATATATGTAAACAATTAATAATAGAAAAATTCAAGGGTTTAATAATATATGTAAACGGTACTATAGCAGTTAGTAATATAAGTGGTTAGCAATATATGCAATGAGTTAATAATGAGAAATTCTGCATGGGGGCGAATATAGTGCATTGGGTTAATAATATATGTAAAGAGTTAGTAATGGAAAAATAGACATGGGGTACTATAGTGGTTAGTAATATAAGATAGAGATTAGTAATATATGTAATGAGCTAATAGTGAGAATTTCTACACAGGGTTCTGGATGGGGATTTTTGAATTGTTATAATCACCTCGGCTACATCTCCTCCTTCCTCTTTATTCTTTCCGCACTCACTTTGTTCCCCATGCTTCTTCAACTCTCGACATCATTATAGGGAATCACCAACAGAAGTGACAAATCTTATGGGTTCATGTTGATCTTGTCAAAATCAGAACTAAATGGTGAAAACCAAATGCCAAATGAAATGAATTCAAATATAATTATTATGAATTCATATAATTCCTTGGAGAGAAGAAGAAAGAAGTTCCTAAGCACTTCAAACTGTTCAAGTGCATGGTCTCTAGTGGCATCCATTGAAATTTTTCTACAAAAGAGTTCTCTTATATGTTAGACCTTCCGACTCACCCTAGACTGAGCTCCACTATGAAAAAATGCATCACTGTAAGGAATCACCAGCGAAAGTGGCGATTCTTATGGGTTCATATTGATCTTGTCTCAATCAAAACTACATAGTGAAAACTGGATACCAAATGAAATGAGTGTTCGAATATACTTACTATGATTCATCTAATCTCTTGGAGAGAAGAAGAAAGAACTTCCTAAGCACTTCAAGCTATTCAAGTGTATGGTCTCTAGTTGCATCCACTTATAAAAATCAAAAAGTCTTTATGTGTGTGATCCACTACGTCCAATAACTTATTTGGTTAAGATCTAATTAAAATAGAATAATTATATTTAATTAATTTAAATTTATTATTCGATAATAGATTAACGGCTTGCCAACATGCTACATCCCATGATCCTAAACAACCATGAAAAAATTTTATCTTCATTAAGTTTTTTTATCATTAGTCACTACATTAATATAAACTCTCATCCATTCAATGTCCCGGTCAAATGGAAGTAAGGCAACAATCGTCAACTTCTTAGTATATTAACAGTATAGAATCCTGTACATATAATTGAATGAATTATATTTTTTTTTCTAATTATCCTTTTAACCTTGGCTAAGGATTTAATTGGGTTTCCCTTATTCACAATCTATCGCTATACTAGACTATCTAATCGGTGATCCATAAGTCAATAGTCAAAGTACAAGATCCACCAAACAAAAAATATTTGATGACTCAAGTCAAAAGGTCTAACCATGCAACCATGATGATAGAAAACTATATTTGAAGTTTGGTAAGATGTCATCTAGGTAATTTGGTTAGTTCAGTGAACTCATTCAAATTATAGGTACATGTATGTGTATCTTAGTGTCTCCACACTAATGATTAATAAGATATGTCGTTCTTATCATATGAGAATATAACACATATACTAGTATATCTGAATCCTTAATGTCTTATTTTAAGGATTTTATGACTAAGAATATTTTGATCACATACCTTTAGATAATCGATCTCATTATCTTGATCTCATCCTGATTCAATCATCATTGTATGTGATCAAAAAATTCATTATGATGTATATATCTTTTGAGAGTTAGTAATAAAGGTTTTCTTATTTAATTGAATGATAAATTCCTAAAAATGTTGCATTATATCATATATGACTAGCTCGTAGGACATACATTTCTATCAATATTCCCTTTACACTAAAGTCAATCACCCATCTGGCTAATGTCTTATAGCTCTATGTGATGCTCGAGCAATCTTTGAGTTTTTACTTCAGTTTGTAGATCTGCAATGTTAAAAGTGAAAGATACTCTATTTTTTAATTGTTTCTCTATGAGCTACACTCTCTCTGATTTTAAAGTATTACCACTTAAGTTTTAAACTTCTGATAATACATAAACTCATCTCATTGTTTTCATAAAACAATGTCACACATTCAAAGATGGTTGGACAAATTTATATCTTAGATGAACATCTTTATCTAAACTACTTCTTAAGTAATTTTTAGCCATTTTATATTCCACTTTACATTAATTGTAGAATTTGCAATGTTCTCTTATATGGAACTCTTCCATCTCATTGCACCAACCTTATATAACTAGAATCTTGTGTTTGTGAAAAACAAAATTTTAAGTCTTATCCTTCATACTATAGAGATACATCTTTAGTGCTTCTTAAGTACTTAAGGATACATCTCTTACTATCTAGTTACTCTAACTAGGATCTACTTGATGAATACTCATAACACTTAGAGGATGTGCCATATCAGGCCATGTACACATCACATATGATAGACCCTATAGCTGAGGCATAGAGAACTATACTTATGTGATCCATCTCTTCATAGGAGACATAAACTCTACATCTGATTCATCTCTTCACAGAATACATAAACTCTATATTTTTAAGTAAGAATCTATCTTGGAGTTTTCTATATCAAACACCTCGACTATGATATCTATGTATATAGACTGGGTCAAGCCAAACATTCTATTAGATCTATTTCTTTAAATATTAAAACCCAAATTATGTTTGGAGGATTAGTTTGATAACTAGACTCACTGATGATAATAAACTTCATTTTTAATGACTAGCATGTCATCCATATAAACTTGTCAAAGAAATTGTCTTACTTTCACTTGTCTTCTTATACACACAAGGTTTATCTTAATTCTTAACAATGTTATAAGATTTAATCTTATCAAATTTTATAATCCAACTATAGGAAGTTTGTTTCGGTCCATGAATGGACCTTAACAACTTACACACTACCTTCTGGATATTCTTGGAAATCAAAATTCTCTAAGGTTGTATAAAATGCACCTATTCCACAAAATTACCATTGAAGAAGATTATCATAACATCCAATTGGCTTACCTTATGGTCATAGTATGTAACAATCAAAATCCAAATGAATTAATATATGACATAGGTAAGAGGTCTCATGATATTCAACTATTTGACTTAAATGATATCTCTTATGCCATTCATACTTTGAAAGTCTACCTTTTATCCATTCTAATATATCTTTTAATGATCCATTTATACCTTCTAGTTACTATACTTTTAGGTGGATCTATCAAGTTCTAAACTTGAGTATACTAGATAAAGTTTATTTTAGATTTTATCGTCACTTCCTATTTTGGAACCAATATCACTTATTGATAGTTCATAAGTCTTTGGATCAACGTCCTCATCATCTTGTGCTCACTTCTTTCATAAAAGATATGTCCTCCATATCTCTTATGTTGAATGGGCACAAGTGAAGACATATGAATTGTCCATGTGTAACACTCAACTAGCACCTTTGTTGAAGTGTCCTTGGGTTGTGGGACTAAAATGTCTTCCAAATCTATCTTGCTTCCACTATCTTTCTTAAGAAAGAAATTTTCCTCTAGAAATATAGTGAGCTAAATAACATATACCCTTATCCATAAGGGTGGTATAATTAATATCTGTAAGTTTCTTTAGGATATCTCACAAGCCAATACTTTATAAGCTTATATTCCTATTAGTTAGGGTTATATATCTTCACCATGACTAGACATTCCAAAATCTTAACTTGCTTAAGGTCAAGTTTTAACACCATTTCATATCATATATTGAGTGATTGGAATAGATGTAGAATGTACCAATTTAAAATAAAGCGGTTATATCAAGTAATCCTAAATAGATAAGGAATATTTCATACAAGTTGTCATTGTCTACATTATGTCCAACACAATACAACTTCTTACCTTAGCTACTCAATTAAGCTAAGAAGTGTAAAGAGGTTTCGATTAATATTATATTATATTCTTCTACAAATTTTGTTTGAATAATGTACTTAAATATTTCTCTCATTGATCGTATCAAAGAGTTCTAATACTCTT
Organism: Cryptocoryne crispatula var. balansae; assembly: GCA_036172225.1. Classification (NCBI taxonomy): domain Eukaryota; kingdom Viridiplantae; phylum Streptophyta; class Magnoliopsida; order Alismatales; family Araceae; genus Cryptocoryne; species Cryptocoryne crispatula. The sequence goes on along the minus strand of CM069920.1, from coordinate 28,907,337 downwards.
TTCATTAGTATCTCTACTCATTCTTAATCTCTGGTATTTTCTCAAAGGTCTTCTTAGATTTGTATTTCGTAAAGTATGTACATCCATACCTAGAGATGTCACCTCTGAAAATAATAAAATATAAATATTCTTTTTTAGTTTTAAGCCAGCATACATTTATATGTATATGTTCTTTAAACTCATTAGCCCCTTTCTCTATGTCTAACAAATGAAGAATTGGTTATTTTATTGAATGGGATAAGACTTCATTTCATTGATATGACATGTCTATGTCAAGGTAAAGAATGGATTGATCAATATCAATCTATTTCCTCCAAAGAGGAGTTTCACACATGTCATAGAAGTTAATGTATCTAATATGATTAAACATGTTATCAAGTTCCCACTATCAAATACTTTACCATTCATTGTCATAGAAAAATTATCATTTTCATAGCTCACAATAACTCATCATTTATTAAGTAGAAAATAAAGATAATGCTTTTTACAAGGATAAAATAACAATCTTAATGATTAAGACATCTCTAAAAGACTATTAAATATTTGTATCGCCCACTAGTAACGATGCATCTTTTGCACCATTTCACATATACGTCAACATCTTCTTCATTAAGTCTTCATTTACTTATTATAATTGTCTGCAACCCTTTGTAGACATAGGATGTATATCCAGTATCCCATACCAAGAGAAGCATCTATACTATCTAATATAAGATATATACATCTAGTATTTAACACCACAAGATGTATTTTTAGTATCTAATACTATGATACATACATATGGTATCCAATACTGTTAAGTGTATATATTAGATAAGTAATTCAATGACTTAGATATATGAAGCTTCTCAAGCTCTACGTTTGCTTTATTTTCAACACATTTTGTGCTTCCTCTTCCACCTACCATCATCCTAACATCGTCATGATAGTGAAAGAATTCTATGTCATATTTAGGCCTTTTTATCTTGACTGCCTTCTTTAACTTTTAACTATGTCCTATTTTTATCAAATAATCTTAGTTCTTTCCATTGGTCTCACCCACAGTAAGTATTGAAGATGAATTATTGTTCTAACTTGCTTTTAATTAGCTCATCACCACGAGCTATGATAGATCTCATATTCATCTATCCATGTTGCCTCTTCAATTTATGTCTTATAGAGGCCAACATCTACTATATGGTAAACAATGCATCTCCTTCATATGATATTATGTGATAAAGATACCATTTTCTCTCATACCAATAGATAGTACAAGAGGCACCTACTTTTAAAGTAGGTTAGTTATTTGGTCGACCATGAAAACAACTTTGTTGTTTCTAAACTAGTTTAAGAAATGTGAGTCTTTAAGCTACTTGGCATCTAGTATGTCTTACTATTAGAGAATTATATTCTCATTCTACAACAAAGATGTTATTTCATTAATATAAAAATGCAAACATTCATTTTAAATTAAGATAGTTTTTCATTCTAATTCATACTTCTAATTTTCAACAAATTTGCACAACCATCACTATAGAAAATGGATATCGCGGTAATATCATGGTGGGCACTGAGACCATATTTACCTTATGGTGATGACTTTGGGAGAACATAACAAATCACCCCATACTTAATAGGTAGACAACTTTTGCCAATTGCAACCACTGCGTAAGGAATCATCCTATAAAATATAGTGTAGTAGAAGTGACAATTCCTATGAGTTCATATTGATTTTATCTCAATTGGAACAAAATAATAAAAAATTGAATAACAATTAAAATGAATTCAAATATATCTATTGGGGATTCATCTATTTCCTTGGAGAAGAAGAGAAAAAACTTATCAAGTCCTAAAAAATGTTAAATTGTTTAGCCTCTAGTCACAGACCTACAGGAGGGTCATAGCTAAAAGGTTGGCAACTTGGAGCTCTGCTAGGTGGTCTTGCAATCTCAACTAGACTCCTAGCAATGAGAAGGCAGTCACTCTTAACAGCCCGATCCCCCACTTTTAGGACCAAATCATTCCCTAAATGTCTCAATTTATCTCACCCACACCTATTGGTAGTGGCAGAACTAGAAGGCACAACGTCTTTGTCAAAATGATGGCATAAAGTCTTCCCTTCATGGTCCTATTTCACTACCACCTAATCAGCCTCTATAGGAGGGAGGTAGTGAGCATTGATATGCCTACCCCTTAGACTTATGTATTTTGTACGTTTGCAATTTTTAGTGTTGATTCTAACTTTCAATTCCTTTCTTTTATGCACATTCTAAAGAAAATGATTAGATTTTTGGTTGAGCTCAGCCACTTACACACATGCCAAGAGGCAAAGCCCTTTTGAAAAGATAATAATAAAAGAACTATATGCATCAAATAAAATTAAGCAAGATGAAATGCAGATAGAGAATAAAGTTGATTTTTAATTTTAAGGGCCTTATGTGCCACTTGTCAAGGTGTATGTGCCTTATGTCATAGCATATCTTTTGAAGGATATGCCCTTGTATGAGGCATACATATCATTTATAGGTGCATAAGTTTTTTTAGGGGACAACCATTCTTTCATCCTTTATTTTTTTTATAAATAGGTGTTCCTAAATGTTGTTTATGAATCAAGGGTAAACACCACGTATTGGAAAAGAGTCTTTATTTTATCTTTTGACATTATGCCTTCAATAGACCAGGGTTCCACCTTGGTTTGGTCGGTTGACCCTACCCATGGGGGTTAAGAAGGAAGAGTTTAAGGGACAAGCCTTTGCTAGACTCAAGGATTTGAGGAGGTTTCTCTACTTATGCCCAACTATCTATTTCGGGGTTTTGACTCCTTCAGGTTTTTCCTTCCTTATGGATTTGCCCATACATTTTTATTGGCACTAATTCAGATATGTCTACTTTTTTTGACCCAAGGAGTTCATTGCCAATCTTTTGATGCCTTTTTAGGGCTTTTTTTGATACTCATTCAGATAGGTCTTTTTTGTCTTGACAAAAGGGGTTTATTGCCCATATTTTGGCACCCTTTTCATGAGAAGTTTTGCCTTCTGAGTTGGCCTCCCATTGAGGTAGAAGGCACCTTTGATATTACTTCTTCTAATCCCTTGCATCTAACTTGGACTGAGATAGAAGAGTATGGGATAGGAAGATCTTTCCTTCCCTAAGCTTTGCCTAGCATCTTATCATGCTTCTAGCCATTGGATTCCAAAATTTGGGCATGTCATGTGTGTAGTGTGGTACTTGCCCTTAATGCTCAAAGAATGATTTAGGGCACCAAATAACAAGCAAACTTTAGATACTAACAGTTATCCTCCTCATTTTAATTTTATGATTATTTATGTTTTTGGTTAGGTGAATTTTTTTTAAAGATAGTGTCCATTCTAGGGATGATTAAGCACTTCTCCATTAGCATTAACTAGCTTGTAAGAATTATTGAGATGAATCTATAAAATTATATAAGAACCCTTCCAACTAAGTTGCAAGTTGGAGTAGGGACTGCCTAGTTTTATGACGATTCTTTTAAGCACAATCTCAGTCTCTTTTAGTCTAAGAGTTTGAGTTGCATGATAAGAGATTCACGACGTTGATCCATGAAGTTGTCTTGATGGATTTGTACTAGGAGGAATGAAATTAGTACTTACCTTTATTTTGTATGCCAAAGCATAGGGAGTTTTATCTATAGGAGTTTGAACTGAAGTGTTGTAGGCCCATAGAGAATCGATCAACTTATTTAGTCAATCAATGAAGTTGCTAGACTCACAAGTTTACTTGATGATATTTATTAGTGTTTTGTTGGTGGCTTTCGCTTAATCATTACTTTAAAGATAATATGGAGATGAATGTTGTAATTTTATGTAATACTTGTTGCAAAGGTCTCGTAGCTCTTAAGAGATGAACTGAGGTCCATTGTCGGTGATGATGTTGCCTGGGATCCTGAACATGGATATGATGTTACACTTGATGATGGTGTAGATTGTTGATGCTTTTATCTTTACGTATGCTTCTGCTTTCACCTCAAACCACTTGGTGAAGTACTCCAAGGTTGTTAATATAAAGGACTTGGTTTGTTTATGGAGTTTGGGTCACCAAGGGATCCAATGATGTCAAATTCCCACATGGTGAAGGGCCATGGGGCATGAATAGGGTGAAGGGAGGATGTGAGGTAGTGAATTTTGTCCACATGAAGTTGACAATGATGGCAATGCCAAATAAATATGAAGCAATGTTCTTCTAAAGTAGTCCAATAATACCCTTGCTTGATGATTTTTTTGGTAAGAACTTGAGAATTAACATGGCCTGCACATACCCTAGAATGTGTTTATTTAAGCACCAATTCAACTTAATTCATCTATGCATCTTAACAATATGCCAGCCATGCTCATTTTAAAAAGTGTTCCACCTATTGCAACATATTTTTAAAAGATCTTATTATATCTTTTTTTTCCTTGATTATTGATCTTAGTTGTAAAGTCTAATCTTGATGGTATTGAACAATTTCATAATACCATGGCTTCTCTTCTTTTTATAATTCTTCCAACTTTGTCAATAATAATTCTTCTTCTTTCATAAAGTATACCTTCTTTTCGAACTTCTCCTTAATCCTTAAGAAATGAGCATCTTTGGTTGCAAGTACCATCTACCAAGGGACAAAGATAGTCCTATCAAATATGGCTAGTGAGATAGATAATGAAGATGCCAAGGATGCTAGATTTTTAGCAAAGATGTTTTGAGCTCATGGGATATGAACAAATTCAAGTTAAGAAAAAGTTTGATGTATGAAGAAGTGAGTTCTTGATACATTTTGAGCCCAGGATGAGATGTTCGATATCGAGCAACACCTAGCAAAGAATGATCTGACTATTACCTATCATCCCTAGTTTGGTGACACCATGAAAATGAGTTGCCTTTAATCTGGCCAGCAAGACTTCATACTTAGCTAAATTGTTAGTTACTAAAAAGTCAAGTTGAAAAGATTGTGGAATGTTGACACTCTCGGGTGATAGAATTATAATCCCTATCTGTCTACCTTGAGAATTTAAAGCTCTGTCAAAATGTAACGTTCACAAGTTAGGAGATTGGATGGACATTAATTCTTTGTCTGAATGCTCAAATTGAATCAGGTCGAAGATTGAAATAGAATGATGGGTAAGATGCTCAGCAATTGCATAGCCCTTAGTCCACTTCTATTAGATGTATGTGATATCAACTTGAGAAAATAAGATATGCCATCATTCAAGCCTATCAGTCAAGACATATTTCTTGAGAAGGAATTTATTTGAATTTATTTGGGCAATGAGATGGACTCTGTGAGACAAGAAGCAATGTGTGAGTTTTTGCACCATCTAGACGAGGGTGTCACATGCCTTCTCCATGGTGGTATACATGTTCTGACAAGAGTCAAAGATTTTAGAAAGATAGTAAGCTACCCTTTCTTTCCCTTCATCATCTATTTGTGCCTATACTGCCCTTAAAGAGCCTTCTAGCACCAAGATGTATAGAATCAAAAGTCTACCTTGAACTAAAGGGTTGAGCACTAGGGACTTGTAAGATACTTTTTGTCCATCAAAAGCCTCCTAACAATTTTAATTCCATTAAACTTGGCCTTTGCTTTGGTTAACTTATAGAAAAGTTTGTACCTTTGGGAATGTTGTGATTTAAGTTGGTGAATGAATTATAGCTACACAATTAATCCTCTAAGCTCTTTTAGATTCTTAGGTGGTAGCATGTTAATGATTGCATTAGCTTTGTCAAGATTGATCTTAATTCATCTTTTACTAACAATAAACGATAGAATTTGCCTGACGAAATGCCTAGCACACATTTTTTTGGATTCCTTTTGAACTTGTATTTCTTTGATCTCTATAAGACCTTTTTAAAAATCACTGCATGTTTATCTCAAGTAAGAGATTTAACCACTAAATCATCCATATACATCTTCACAAATTTATGCATCATGTCATAGAAAATTGCCATCATTGTTCTTTGATAGCTTGCTCCTGCATTCTTTAATTCAACTGGCATGATAACATAGCAATATGTCCCTAAGGTGTAGTAAACGAGATCTTCTTTTAATCTTCTTCTACCAACCAAATTTGATTATACCCGGAATATCCATCCATGAATGAAAGTGTTTCATATATGGCTATATTATCAACCAACACATCAATATGGGGAAGAGAGAAATCATCTTTAGCACATGTCTTATTTAAGTGCTTAATGTCAATGTAAATATGGATTCAGTTGTCCTTTTTCATTACAGAGACTATGTTTGTTACTAATTAGGGATAGAGAACAACATTAATAAATTTTGTTTGATGCAACTTGTCAACCTCTTCTTTCATCTTTAAAAAACATATAGGTGGAATCTTCTAAGCTTTTGCTTTACTAGGACAACTTCATCTTTCAAAGTCAAATGATGTTCGACCAATGAATTGTCCAAACCCAATATATCTTGATAAGTCCAAGCAAAGGCATCCTCGTATTTGTTCAGTACCCGTAGCAGATCTTGCTCTTGGGAGGGGTGAGGTTAGCAACAATATGGATAACCATAGGGTCTTCTAGTGTGCCAAGGTGAAGTTCTTTTACTTGTTCATCCACCATGGCCAATGATTCTTCAAATCTTTTTAGACCATATGCATATGTGTCAACCATATGTTTTTCTTCATCCTTAGAATCTAGATCCTTCCCAAACACAACATCATAAACCCTTAATGATTGGTTAATGTTATTTTCATCGACATATCGTATTTCTTCTAATTAGATGGCTTTTTCAAAAAAATTTAAAACTCAACACACTTCACACTTCTGCTAGCTAGTTGATGAGATAATGGTTTGGGACTCTTCTTCCTTTGGTTTTTGTTCTTCTCTTTCTCGACATTAACCCTATGGAAAAAAATTAAGATCATGCAAAAAAAATAGAATTAGAAAGAGTATCAACAAAAGAAGAGGAATTGAATAGATTGCTTGAAGTTTTTGGATCCGATGGCTATTAGGCCTTTTAGGGCAAATAGAGATGTATCTTCAATTGAGAAGCGAGTTGTAAAGAAAAGTATTTTTTAAAAATTATCGATCATAGCTACAAGATGGGCTGTTGTGGCTTGATCAATATAGAAAGATAATAAAAGTAAGGTCTTAGATAGATCTTAAGGTGAGCTAATGGGGCCTATGGCTGATTTAGAGGGTCTAATCCTTGTACTTATTTAACCCTCGGTATCATTCAGGCACTAGAGGAGTAGATCAAGTCATGCAGAAGGAAAGGGTTGGAGGGGGAGAGTGAGGAATGTGTGAAGGTGGTTGATAAAGTAGAGGAGACAAGAAAGAGTGTATGAGTGTGGTTGTCAAGAATCATGGGTTTTGAATGTAAAGAAAGAGCATGATATGTCAAATAAAAAAGGGTTGCTATGAAATGAATAAAATAACTAACTATCGACTCCAAAAATAGACTTGTCATTATCCAGATCGCTACCTCAAGAAGAGATGAGAAAGAAAAAGTAAAACATGAAAAAAAACTCTCACCTTGGTCCCACACTCACATTGATCCCCAAACCTTCATCTCTCGGCGTCGCTCGAGCATCGAAGAGATGGTTTGGGTCATGTGGGAGGAGAGTGAGGATGGAACGAAAAAACTTAATGCATAAAAAAATTGGAGGATGTGGTCGCCAGGAACCATGGGTTCCAATTTAAATGAAATAAAATGCAAATTGAGTAAAGGATGATCGTGTGCACCTTAGCGTGGGAAAGAGTGTTCGGGTTAACATTCTCCTTCTTCGGCTGGCTGATGAAGAAGAGTCCTCAACTGCTACTAGCTTGATAAACTTGTGCAATTAGAACAATGAACCAAGTTAAGGAAATTGATTAGAACTAGGTGAAGTGTAGAAATTGTATGAAGTAAGATAAGAAAAAGAGCAATTGGATTTGAACTCACCGGATTGGGGTGAGCCCTAACCCATTTTTTTGTATTTTTAGATGATAAAATAATTTAAAACTGAATTAAAAAACTTAGAGAGTAGGATGGCTCGGATTGGAGCCGAAACGAGTAAAAGAAGCTGGTTTGAATGGCCTGCTCTCGGGTGAGTGCAGTATCCTGCTGGCGCGACTTCGGTGTAAGAGCTGCTACAGTCGACCCTAATGTTAGAATTGAGTGTAGCTTGTTTATATGGATGGAAAACTTGGAGAGGAAGAGATATTATGTTGATGAATTCTCTTTAATACGCTCGTACAGACTTGTAGAATTTCTGTAAGTGAACATATGTAAAAACAGAACCTGGTTGCGCGTGCTCGATGCAGCAATCACCACAGACAAACGACACATTAGAATTAAGTGCCGTCAGTTGAAAATGAAATATAACGATATATTAAGCTTTATTATGTTGGAAACTTTTGCAGCACGTGTCCCAAGAATTATGTAGAGGTTAATGAAGAACGTTGATGTTGAGAGCACGAATCGGGCCTCCTTCTTCACGCCGGGGTCGATCTCTCTCCAATGGGTCATAGTAGAATGTGAAAGAGTGCTTGGGAAAGAGCTTGGATGACCTATGGACATTCTAGAGTGTGCTTGGTAACCCCTGGTCATTGAGAATGACCCTCAATTAATAGGAGAAGCAGACCTGGTGCAAAGTATAAAAGGAAATCGACCGCGCCCCCAGGTTGGGGGCGCGCAGGCTGTGCCCTCAACCCGAGGGCACACAGGTCAAACCCTCATATTGAGGGCACATTGAGTGCACCCTTACTTTAAGGGCATGTTTGATGTGTTATTGCTAAAAGTTTTCAAAAAATTCTGAAAAGTTGATAAAAATTGGGTTGACAAGATGAACGCGCCCCCGACTCGGGGGCACGGTCAAAATAAACATTTTTAAGATGAGGAAACTTTCCAAAAATCAGTTTGGAAAGCCCAAACCGAGAGAAGTTTCCAATTTCTAGAAATGAGCGCACCCTCAGACCGGGGGCACACTGACTAAGATACTATATCCTTAGGTGGATATCTCAAGTTCTATACTTGATTAGAATATATACAGTTTAAATTGAATTTTATTGTCTCTTTCCATTTTAGATTCAATATCTTACATTGCTTTTATATATATCCTAGGATCAATATCCTTTTTATCTTATGCCTCATTTCATCGATCAGAGATATGTCCCACATATCTCTTATGTTGAATGGACACAAGTAAAGACTTATGAACTATCCTTGTGTAGTAACTGGTACCTTAATAGAAGTGACCTTGGGCTGTGGGACTGGAACATCTTCCATATATACCTTGCTCCCACTTATCTTTCTTATAGAGAAACTCTTCCTCGAGAAATATAGTGAGTTGAGCTACATATACCCTTATTCATAAGGGTGGTATATTTAATATTCAAAAGTTTCTTTAGGATATCCCATAAGCGAACACTTCATATATAGTCTTATATTTTAACTAATTATGGTTATACTATTTAACCATATCGGACATTCTGAAACCTTAACTTGCTCAAGGACAAACTTTAACCCTTTCCATATCTTATATGGAATAAACAGAATAGACTTAGAAGGTACCAATTTAAGTTAAAGTGGTTATAATAAGTACTTAGCCAAAAATAGATAAAGAGAAAAATTTTCAAAGTTTGTCATTGACCGTATTACACCATACACATCTCATTTTAGCTACTCAATTAAGCTAAAATGTGTAAAGTGGTGTCCTTTAAAATTAGATTCTATTATCTTTCAATTATGTGTGAATTATGTACTTAACTATTCCCCTCCTTGATCTTATCAAAGAGTTATAATACTCTTTCTATTAGTATCTCTACTTCATTCTTAATCTTAGATAATTTCTCAAAGATCTTTGATTAGTACTTCATAAAGTACATATATCCATACCTAGAGACATCATCTTCGAAAATAATAAAGTAGAAATATTCTTATTTAGCCCTAATAGATATGGGCCAACATACACCTAGATGTATGAGTTCTGACAACTTATTAACCCATTCTCCATGTCTATGTTATGCTAAAATGTAGATTGATCTAAATCAACCCATTTTCTCTGAAAAGGAGTCTTCACATAGAACATGAGAGCTAACATATCAAATATGATTAAAATAATTCATTAAGCTTCCACTAGTAAACACTTTGCCATTCAATCTTTTAGAACATCTATCAATTCCATAGCTTAGAATAAATCAACATTTATTCAAGCATAAAATCATATAATGTTCTTGTAGAAGGATATAATAGCAATCTTAATTATTAAGACATCTTTATAATACTATTAAAGAATTGTATCTATCACTAGTAATGATGTAACTTTTGCACCATTTCATATGTAGGTCAACATCTTCTTTATTAAGGCTTCATTTACTTGTCATCATCTACAACTCCTTGAAAATATATAAGCTGCATATCCGGTATCTTATACCATTAGATGTATCCACAGTATCTAATATTATGAAATACACATAAAGTATCTAATACTATTAAGTGTATATTTAAAACAAGTAAGTATCAATGACTTAGATGCATGAAGCTTTTCAAGCTTCACCTTTGCATTATGTGCAATATACTTTGCACTTCTTCTTTCACTTACCATCATCATGATAATGTAAGAATTCTGTCTTATTCTGACTTTATTATCTTGACCACCTTATTTTACTTTTCACTATCTCTTATTTCTAGCTAATGATTTTACTTCTTTCTAGTGGTCTCACCAACAAGAAGTAATTAAAATGTATTGTTGTTCTAACATGCCCTTAGTTATCTCATATCCATCTTTCCATGTTGCCTTTACAAAATTTTATATATCATAGAGACTAACATCTAGTATAAGACAAACAATGCATCTTGTCTATGAGATAAGATCTTATATTTCTTCATATCATTAGATAATCTAGGAGACACCTACTTCTCAAGTAGGATAGTTAATTGGACAACTATGAGAACAGTTCTCTTAGTTCTAAATCGGTCTAAGAAGTGTGAGCCTTTGAGCTACTTGACATCTAATATGCCTTATTAATGATAGTTTATGATTTTATTCTACAACTAAGATATAATTTAGTTAACATGACATTGTAGATATTCATTAAAATTAAGATATGGTCTTTCATCCTAATTTATGCTCCCACTAATTTTTGACGAATTTGCATAACCCTCATTATGCAAAGACGGGATATCATCATGAAATCCTAGTGGGGACTAAGACCTATTAACTTTATAGTGATAACCTTGTGGGAAACACAAGTCATCCCATACTTAATAGGTAGGTAACTTTTACCAATTGCAACCCTTGCAATTCTTAGTCATTCAGCCTCTAGAGTAATAACCCTGTGGAAAACACAACAAGCTATATACTCTAGTTAGGTCAAATCCGCTTGTTATGTTATGAGAATGGGTTCTTAACATAACCCTTGTAGGAAACACAACAAGGCCATGCAATGGTCCACCCCAAAGTTCGGCAAATGCCTTGGCCATGATCACCAATCCCTTGCTGAACAAGTCTTGTGGGAAATACAACAAACCGATTTAATTTAAGATTGGCTCATCAAGACCATAACAACAGAAGGCTAAGTGAGTCATTCTTAATGTCACACATTTATCAACCTAATTAAAAACAAGGGGGCATTTTAGTCTCATCAATAATATGTGCTAAGTATATATAATACCTTTGGAATAACATATATCTAAGGTATAACCTGTAGCACACATCCACATATCAAATATGCATAAAAAATAGGTGATCATAGGCTTAGCCCTAAGCATGCACCTAAGGCACCCCTATAGGTGAAAATCCTTGCTTCAGAGCTTGAGTTGATATGCTCCCACTTCAGATGGGTGCTTCTCCAAGTGGTCCCTCTCTCCAACCTTCCACAAACTAGCTTCTAACAATTACTATTGGCTTAAGGGTATGTAGACCTGCAAATGTACATAACTTAATAAGAAACCTTGGTTTTAACCAAGGGGAGTACATTAATGGAGAGAGGTAGAATGTATAATCAGATTGTATAGAGAGAGAGGAGGCACACATAGGCCCATTTAATAACATGACTGTAGACACGCAATTTTGGCCCAGTTGGAGAGTTCAAATTCTTGTTTTCATAAAGAATATTTAAAGCACATCTTGTTTTCCGGACAGATCGAGTTTTGGCACATTCCGAAGGTGGGTCCATCAAGCAATCATACAAGCCAAATGCCCCAAGAATAGGGCACCTGGCGCCCTGTTTATAGGGCACTAGGCGCCCTATATGTAGGGCACCTGGCGCCCTATAAACAGGGCGCCTGGAACCAAATCCGATCGATTTGACAGGCTGATTTGACCCCCCGCAGTGACTTGTCTTGTCGACCTGACATATCTCATGATGCTAGCGCCCCATATACAGGGCGCTATGACACATGGCACTGTTTTTTGAAAATGGCCAAAGTGCCCTCTTTTGGGCTATAAATAGAGCCCCATTTGGAACTTAGAGGAGGTTCCAACTTCGTGCCACCCTAGAGCTCATCCAACACTACGATTCTAAGCCATCTACACCCTCCAACAGCCTCCAAATCGATCCACGTTCGTTCACCAAAAACCCAAAAAACCTTCTGTTTCTGTCACCCAGAAAAATGATTTTCCTCCAACTTTGAGAGCTTCTACCCGTCTCTCCTCTTATATCCAGCACCCAAACCCTCTTCCATGGGCTTCATTTGAGTATTGTCCACAAGGAGGAGCCCCTACTTCGTCCCAGAAGCCTCCCAGCACTCCGGAGCGGCGCCGCGAAGAGGAGAAGAAAATCTGTTCGGGCCAGACTTAGTGCCCCGTATACAGGGCGCTTTGACTTGGTCAACGTGCCCCATAAAGGGGGCACCTGCTCCTGGCGCCCTATATACAGGGCACCAGGAAGGACAAAAGCTTGTTTTGTTATTTTTGGATTCCGATCGTCCGTTTAATCGAGTTTTTGTCTTCCTTTTTCATCTTAGCACTGTTCATCAAGTTATTTAGCATGTCTTAGATCATTTTTCATCACATATATATATTTAAAACCTTGCAAATAGGCCTTGGGGTTTAGTCGGAATCCGGTCGATTCCTTCCCTCTTTCATGTTTACATTTGAATTTGAGCATGATTCTACACTGTCACGAGAACTAATGATCTTTTCACTTGTTTCTATGTTTTCTTATGGACATTCTTAGGTAAATCTGATTGAGGCGGAGCTTCAACCGGATCGAAGACAAAGGACTCACTAAGCTCTTTTCTTTCGGCCGGCCGAGAGAGGAGAAGTCGGAACTCAACAATCTCCCCGCTTCCAAAGGTACGACAGTCATTTCTCTATTTCATTTTCTTTCATCCCACCATATTTTGGAGCCTTTGGTTCCTGGCGACCACAACCACTAACATCCCATCCACCAAGTCACCAAGGCAAGTGTAAGGGTTCTGGGAGGGGGAGATCCGCGGATGTCCCGTTCCGGGTGCTTACACCTTTTGGCGACCACGGTGGGACCGACTTTGCTTTAGTGAAATCCCACTTTATTTTCCTAAGAATGTCCATCTGAAAATCATGTTTACTTTCATTTCCATGTGAGTCATTCCCATTTCCTTACATTGTTGCTTGTTTACGTTGCTTACTTTTCTTCGAAGCATCATCTTGTTTCTTCCAAGTTTGCTTGCTCTCCGTTTATCTTTTTAAAGCATATCCATCTGATTTCCAACTTTGATAATCAACTTATTTCACCTTAGTATTTTAGATATCATCTTCTTTGCTAAGTCTAGTTCTCCTTTAAATCTTTCAAAGCATCCTTAGTTAAATTAGTTCTTTCTTCCATCCTAGCTTAATTTCATATCATTGTCTTGTTCACTTGCTTCCTACAAACATCTCATTAATCATTGTATGCTTTTATTTTCTTCTTGGTTGCTTCTTATTCCTTGAAATTTCACTTGCATTTAGTTTGCATCGGAGCTTCGGGTCCGCCCGTCTCCTTAGGACATCCGAGAAGGGAGGCTCTCTCCTCCCAAAGCCCCACACATCCAAACACCCCTCTTGGTGGTTGCCAACTCCTCCTCCGGGGATTCCCTCTCGGAAGGACCGGGTAGCTTCCATCAAGACCTCCGTAAGTCCCCAGACGTGAAGGATTCCCTCTTCACTGATCGGGCTGGTTGTACCACTTTATCCCAAAACCCGGAGTACCTATTACCCATCGTTGTGAAAAGAGTGACAACCTTAGATTGCTCGGTGTTGTGAGAGCATAGGGTCCTACCCATTTATTTGAGTGGACAATATTTCTCTTAACAAGCCATTAATTTGAGATTGAAACAAAAAATTTGCGTTAATCATTCCAAGTCTTTGCTATTACTTGTTTGCAAACAAAAACTGAAAATTAAACAAAAAATCCCAAAATCACCTAAAAAGAACCAAAACAAAAAATTTGCTTGAGGTTAATTTGCTTGACAACTTGCTTGTCCAAACAAAAGAAAACCAAAACAAAAGAGGTCAAAAATCAAAACCAAAAAAAAATCCTTGAACTTTTATTTGCCAACCTTCTTTTTCTGTCGTGTTTATGAACTTGAGGTCAGGTCGAGTTATCGGAATGGCGGATCAAAGATGCGAGCAACTACAATTGGAATACGACCTATTTCTACCCTGATGCCGTATGTGCCGTCAATGAACCTGAAGTTCTCCCTGAACCTAGTCAAACTTCTCCTCGACCCAATCCAAATTCACTTTGGGAGGCATTCTCTCATGCCGACCCTACCCAACTCCAGGCTATCAAAGCCATCCTCAAGGGCAAGTCCCCCACCGACCACATTCCTCCCGAAGGTGGCCTTCATATCTCTACCCCTCGGTCAGCGGCACACCAACCCAATGTGCCCACTCATGGCCATTCTCATACCAGGCTCATAGCCCCAATTTCTCCTCATCCGGTGGCTAATCTAGATCACCCCAATACAAATGTCGTTGTTCCTTCTAGACCACCAGTTTATTCTTCTAATCATCTCAACCCTACTCACCCTTTGGTGCATCCCCCAATATACCCTTCTCATCCGGTCACTTCGGCCCACCAAATCCCGATCCCGGTGCACCAAGCACCCGCTCCTCCTCCTCCTCTTGGGGAACCTTCGTCGATCTAGCTATGATTAATAAAATCAATCGCATGGACGAACAATATAGAGAACTCAGACGTTTGATCGACGCCAAGGCAGCCCCCGAAATTTCTCTTCCTTTTCTCCCTACTTTTCATCTACCTCCCTCTGAGATGCCGGTATACCGTCGCTACAATGGAACCGGTAATCCCTTCATTCATGTTAAAGACTTTTTGTATGAGTCGGTAATGTGGCAGAATGATCCAAGGGCCCTGGCTTTTCTTTTCAGAAGATCATTGGAAGGTTCAGCTTTAGAGTGGTTTTACTCACTTGATCCTTTGGAGGCAAGTAACTTTGAAATCGTCAAGGCTAAATTTTTGCAAAGATATCAAGATAGGGTCGGACCAACATATTCCATCACCGACCTCATGGCTGAAAGGATGAAGAATGATGAAGATTTTATCAGGTATGCTGATAGGTGGAGAGCAATGGCGGAAAGATTGACAAATGCACTGTCCGAATAGGAACAAGTTAAGATGATCATCACCAACGCCACTCCTGCTTTAAAAAATGTATTGGCATTACATCACCCTGCCACGATGAGCGAACTCTACGAGAGAGCACGGTATATCCAAACACAACTCCGAGACTCTCCCATTATGAACCTTTTCGACCCTAGGCCCCGAGTCACCAAAAAAAAAACCACCACCACTGCTGGGCCCGTGACTGAAGGAGTGATAACCAACGAACACGTCAATATCTTGGGGAACCCGCCCATCAACCACCAACAGCAATATAGAAATCCCCAGTATAGAAACCCGCGCCAAATCCAACCGGCACCTCGCCCCCAGATCCAACCCCAACCTTTCCGCCACCAAGCACCGAACCAATACCCCCAACAACCAATACAGACACCAGTCCCCCAGCGACCCCGGCAGTTGGCCGTACAGACCTTTGCACCTCAACCTCCCCGCCAACCGACCACCTACAACCAGGCACCTCCCCCCGCCACCTATGTACCACGAAGAGCAGGGCCTAGGAGAAATCATTACCCGCCATTACCGTACTCTCTCGTAGATATTTTTAACGCTCTTATGGCGGCAGGGCAGATCTCATTGCCGAGAGAAAAGTTGGAGTGGCCGCAGAATGCCAACACGGACAAATACTGCTTATACCACAGATTCCCAGGGCATACAGTGGAGAACTGCTTTCAGTTTAAAGATTACATCCATGACCTCCACGAGCAAGGAAGCATTGACTGGGGTCAAATGGGCGAATACATCAAGGCAGTGAAGAACCAACCCCAGCAGCAGCAGCAGGCACCAGCTCGACAACAACAACAGGAACCCGGCCTGGGAATTATTCAGAACCCGCTACCCGCGCACGCACCGGCAACAACACCAGAAAACCAGAGGGTTAACCCCATCTTAACCTCCACTGATGAACCCCGCGATAGAGGTCAAAATTGGCAAATCGAGGGACCTGCTTCCTTCATAAACACCAACCCCCCAAACCACGTTAACCGAACCGTTCACTCCATACCCCGAGTTATTCCCGCCAAAAGAAGCCAACCGCCGATTATCCGCACGACGCCACAACCAACCATAACACCACCAGCCATACAACTCCAACCGGGTAGGACCTTGATCCGCCCGGTCGAGCCCCCACAAATACCACCGCCACTAGGACCCATCATTGTACCACCTCGTGCAACCATGCCACCACAACCCACCCGTATCCCTACAACTCGGACCATCATCACTACACCCCTGCCTAGGCCTCCCATCATCCAACCTAACCCTCCGTCTATCTCCACTACACCAACCATAACTCCCCAGCTCGCCACGGTGCTTAGAAGCGGGCGTATGTTCCAAAGGATTTTTCCCCAGGCCGGTCAACCAGGACGACCGCAAGAAGAAGAAGAAGAACATCCGGAAGAGCCAATGCTAGGAACATCTTATGATTTGCTGAAGCACCTTGATAAAACCCCTGCGCGAATTTCCATTCTGGAGCTGATTAAAAGGTCCAAAGCTCATCAAGAAGTGCTTCAACAATATCTGCAAAGAGTGATGGTCAATGAAACTCTCCCCGTAAAAGATTACATCGCTTTAACCCCGAGAAGTGAACACCCCGCTCTCATTTTCACTAAGGAAGAACTGGCCGAACCGAAGCGAGAAAATACGCATTATGTATCACCGTCGGTGTTAACGAACGTATGTCGAATCTTGTCTAATTGACACCGGTGCATCCATTAATGTCTTGCCACCAGAAACACCACAGTTGTGTGGAATCCCAGAAGAAGATATTCGGCCATCACAAATCACTGTGACAGCATACGATAATTCCAAGAGGCCCGCCCATGGCATGGTCACACTTGAAGTCAAACTCAGACCCCGGGCTGTTACTGTCGACTTCCATGTTTTGGATATGGATCCAACTTACAAAGCCATCCTGGGAAGGCCTTACCTGGAAGCATTAGAGGCCGTGGCTTCAACCAATCATCAGTGCATCAAATTTCCCTTCAAGGGACAAGTTGTCAAAGTAGTGAGTATGCCCGTGGATTGCTTGGTTACTCTCCCCCCTGGCTTGCCGAATCAACCAATATTTACAATCCTCGATCTACCGAGGGATAAAAGACAGTCTAGGCAAGTTTGGAGAAAGAAGAAAGATGACGCCAAAACCCTTGGGTGGCGTATGATGGAGAGTCTGGGATATCAAGAAGGCCGAGGACTGGGGAAAGAACTGCAAGGCATCACAGAACCCATTCAGCTAGTGAAGACAACATCAAGGAATGGGGTAGGGTATGATGGGACACGTGATAATGGCCAGAAAAATGGCCAAAAATACTTCCAAGGATGTCTGCGCAAGTTCTTTGATAAAAGAGAAACAATACAAATGATTGAAGAGCAGGAACCACAAGAACAAGTGAAGAGGAAGAAGGTGGGCGACCTAGGGGATGAGACAGATATTGACGTATCATGGTTATTTTCTAAAGAAGGGTCAAGTGATGAATCATTCTGCAACAAGCCTCCTAGCAGTCAAAATCCAGGGCATTCAACAAGTGTCATCTCCTCGGATCTAGCAAACTCATTCCCGACAAATCCATTGTCAGTTCCAGATGGCAAAGATGGATGCCCTCTTTACCCGTCCTTGCTTGACTTGTTCCCCTCTCTATCAATATCTCAACCTGCGTTGGAAACAACAACCAACCAAACCCCCTCTGTATTTATGTTTAGTACTTCTCAAAAAGATAAAAAAAAAACGTCCTTTTCTCGACCCAATTCTCGCTCGAAGAAACGTCCCAACTCGCTCCGAGGGATAACCCGAATCAGGAGGACACCCAATCTCTGATCGATCTCCTTTGCCCTTCGCCAATAAATTCTACTCCATCCACATCCTCTTACTCCTCTTATTTACCTTCTTCTTCTTTAGGTTTAGTATCCAATAAAAATAGAACAAAAATCAAAGGTAAAAGAGTTCCAGGAAGATATCTGCATCAGTTAGCTCGGAAAGGCTTAGAATGCGCCAAGCTACCGGAATATTTAGAGGATGCGATCCAGATAGGAGAAATTCGATATGAGGAGAGAAACAATATTGATCCAACTTTAGGGGTCTACGAGGTTGTATCAGAAAAGGATCCTGACACTGAGGATGAAGAGGAGGATTTGGCTGATGCCTATGCATCCGGTTTAAGAAGATTCGAAGAACCATCAGCCACGGTGGATGAACCAACTAAGGAACTTAATCTTGGAACACCGGAAGATCCTAAGAATATCCTCATCAATGCCAACCTCGCCCCTTTTGAAGAACAAAATCTAATGGGGGTATTGCAAGAGTACAAAGACACGTTCGCTTGGACATACGAAGATATGCCGGGGTTAGATAAATCATTGGTAGAACATCGACTGACTTTAAAACCTGAGGCTACCCCGGTCAAGAAAAAGTTAAGAAGATTCCACCCAGACGTGGCATTAAAGATGAAGGAAGAGGTCGATAAGTTGCACCAAGCAAAATTCATTAGAGTCGTCCTCTATCCACAATGGGTGGCAAATATAGTCCCAGTCATGAAAAAGGATGGAAAGATTCGAATTTGCATTGACTTCAGGGACTTAAATCGAGCGTGTCCAAAAGATGATTTCCCCCTTCCTCATATCGATATTCTTGTTGACAACACAGCTGGATACGAAACCCTATCGTTCATGGATGGATATTCAGGGTATAATCAAATCCGGTTAGCAGAAGAGGATCAAGAGAAGACCTCATTCACTACACCTTGGGGAACTTATTGTTACGTTGTCATGCCCTTCGGATTAAAGAATGCCGGAGCAACTTATCAAAGGACCATGGTAGCAATATTTCATGATATGATGCATAAATTTGTAGAGGTGTACGTGGATGATTTAGTGGTCAAATCTCGAACCCAAGAGGAGCATATTGAGGTATTGAAAAGGGTTTTGCAATGAGCCAGGGAATATAAGCTCAAGATGAACCCCAAGAAATGTGTGTTTGGAGTATCATCTGGAAAGTTACTTGGGTTCATTGTCAGCAAAAGAGGCATCGAAATCGATCCCAACAAGGCCAAAGCTATTATTAACATGCCTCCACCAAGGAACCTAAAAGAGCTGAGAGGGTTAATTGGTAGGTTACAGTTTGTTCGCCGGTTTATCTCACAGCACTCCCAAAGGTGCAAACCTTTCTACGAGTTAACCAAGGCGAAGGCTGAATTCAGATGGGATTCGAGATGTCAAGAGGCGTTCAATGGTTTGAAGCAGTATTTGTCAAGCCCACCTGTGCTCAAACCTCCGGTTCCCGGCAAACCCATGATCTTATACATCTCAGTCTTGGAAGGATCCTTGGGAGCAGTGTTGGCACAAGTAGATGATGAAGGGAAGGAGCAAGCAGCATACTATCTGTCCAAAATCTTTGATCCTTGTGAACAAAAGTATACAACCATGGAAAAAACCTGTGCCGCCCTGGTTTGGGTGGTCCAGAAACTCAAACATTACTTTCTGGCTCACGAGGTTAATCTCATTGCTCGCATGAACCCCATCAAATTTCTCCTTGAAAAATCTGTCCTAACTGATCGTTTGGCACGCCGGGCAGAGTTTCCTCTCCCAATTTGACATCACCTACACCCAACGAGAAGGCAATCAAGGGCTATGCAATTGCCGAGCACCTTGCCCATCATCCTATCCCAACCTTTGACCCTATCCAACAGATTTTCCCGATGAAGAATTGATGTCCATTCGATCTTCTAATCTGTGGACTCTATATTTTGACGGGGCATTAAACTCCCAGGGTAGAGGGATAGGGATTGTTCTTCTGTCTCCCGAAGGTGTCACCATTCCACAGGCTTTTCAGCTCCATTTTCCAGCAACAAACAATATAGCTGAGTATGAAGCCCTGTTGGCCGGACTGGAGGCCGCTCATTTCTACGGTGTCACTAAACTAAGGGTAATTGGTGATAGTCAGTTGATACTTCGCCAAGTACTGGCCAAATATCGCACATCTCATCCCGGGCTCAAACCATACCAAGAACTCACCACTTGCTACATCAAGCTATTCTCCAAACTCGAATTTATTCACGTTCCTCGTGCTCAAAATATTCTTGCCGACGCTCTTGCCTCTCTGGCATCTTCACTATCTGTCCCGCTAGGCAGGCAGGTTAGGACGATCTATGTCCGCCGACGTACCATTCCGGCAGTAGAAGATGCACGGTTCTTGAAGGTTAAGGAGGAGTTTGAAAGTAAAGAGTACATTGATCAAAAGGAGGAAGTATCTTTGGTCGAGTTGGAGGAACTAGAAGAGGGTGAGAAACCATGGTATCATGAGATTACGAATTACTGTCAGGATCAGACGTACCCACCAGGATCAACTGCCGAAGAGAAGAAAGCCATAAGGAGAGTCTCCCAGAGATACACCATCTTAGGCGGGGTGCTTTACAAAAGGAGCTTGGCCGGTGTTCTGTTAAGATGCGTAGATGAAGGAGAGGCTGAATTGGTACTCAAAGAGGCACACTCCAGAGTATGTGGAGGCCATGTAAATGCTCAAGCCCTCGCTAAGAAAATCATCAGGCAAGGGTATTATTGGCCTACTCTGGAAGAAGATTGCTCGATCTTTGTCCGGCACTGTCATCAATGTCAACTCCACGCCGACAAGATTCACTCTCCCGCATCTTCCCTTCATCCGATCCACGCCCCATGGCCTTTCGCTATGTGGGCTTTTGACGTTATCGGACCCCTCGGTGACCCAAACTCCACAAACAAAACCAAATCCTTCATCCTAACTGCAACGGAGTACTTCACCAAGTGGGCGGAAGCGGAAGCATATGTGGAGATCAAGGCATCAACGATCCGCACCTTCATCAAGCGCAACATCATTGCCAGGTTCGGGATCCCAGGCGACATCATCACCGACAATGGACCGCAATTCATCTCTCAGGAGCTACGTGACCTTTGCAACAGGTATTGCATCAAATTACATCATTCATCTCCATATTATCCTCAAGGCAACGGTCAAGCTGAAGCCACCAATAAGACCCTGATAAAGATCATTAAGAAGACTTGTAAGTCTAGCAAGTTCGCAGACTGGCCAGATAAGTTAGTTGATGCTCTATGGGCCTACCGCACTTCTATTCGAACCCCAACAGGTCAGACCCCCTATGCCTTGGCATTTGGGATGGAGGCGGTAGTCCCATACGAAGTGATCATTCCTTCTCTCCGAGTCCAGATCGATCGAGATATCCCAATGGATGAACGTCGAGATTCTCTTCTCGCGCAACTCGAACTCTTGGATGAAAGGAGGCTGGCCGCTGCCGAACATGCTAGATCTTACCAAAATAGACTTAAAAGATTTTATCAGAAGAGGGTGGTGGAGAGAAAATTTGAAGTCGGTGAGGTTGTGCTTAAAAGAATATTTGTTAAGCCGGGCGGTCCCCGCTCCAAACTTCAACCTAATTGGGAAGGTCCATATGTGATTTCGGCTGTTTATCCCGGTAATTCATATAAGCTGACTAATGCAGAAGGAGAAGAGCTAGCTCATCCCTGGAATGGTGTATACCTCAAAAAATATTTCCCTTAAAACAAAAATCACAAAAATCTATAAAATCAAAGGTGTGAAGTATAATGATATCATCCAACGCTTGCTTGTTCGGTACGCCAACTTGTCACTTAGGAGAATAAAGCATCATACTGCACACACTACACGCCAAGTCTTGAGATCCGATGATCGGAAGTCAAAGAGAAAGCTAGGTAACGCTTGGCAAAAGAAGGTCAACCCAATTCCATTTTCTTCTCGTTTCGGTCCAGAATAGATGAAAGGGGTTAGAATGAGGAGTATCGAAAATACCCATTGCCCTAGTTGGAAAATGCCTCTGAAGGACTGACTTCTTATTAAAAGAAAAGGTGCCAAAAGATGGGCAATGACCCCTCAGGTCAGCAAAAGAATAGACCTGTCTGAATGTGTACCAACGAAAGTCCAAAAGAAAAGGCTCCAAAAGATGGGTAATGACCCCTCGTGTCAAAATCAAGCAAAAAAAGAAGAAAGACCTGTCTGAATGTGGGCCATCAAAGAAAAGGACTAGAAGGAAGGACCCAAGGATATCAAATCCCAAACGGGCAATGTGGGTATTAGTAGAGAAACAAGTTCGACATCCCTGAATTCTACTAAGGACTTACCACCAATCATCTTCCTTCTTCAACCCCCAAGGATAAGGTTGACCGACTAGGTCCGAGAAGAACCATAGCCTATCAAGGGCGGAAGGTCAGAAGATCTCGGACTAGGCACTTTCTTACACATGATGCTTACTCTTAACCCTTAAGTAACAATGAGGCACACCTATGATAGGCAAGCAAAGGTTGAAATAATCTTGTCCCTCACACCAACCAAAAAAATCAAATACTTTGGAAAATACCAAACGAATCTTAAAAATCAAAAAATTCTAAAAAAGGGAGAATATTCAAAACCCAAACAAATCAAAAATCTCAAAAACACCAAAAAATTATAAAACCATCAAAACCCAAACAAATCAAAAATTCCAAAACACCTAAAAATTTGCTTTGCTAGTTGCTTTGCATTCATGTTTAATTTCGGTCTTGCATGTTTCCTTTCTATGCACACTTATGTTTTTCGTTATTTTACCTTGATAAGGCCTATGTCCCTTGACAAAAGATCAAGGCAATTTCGCCCTTTTCTTGCAAGGGACTAAGCCTGAATAAATTTCTAATCGCCCTTGAGTAAAAGCAGGGAGTCAGGAAAAGAAGTCAACAACCATCACTATGGAAAAACAAAGTACATCAAAGATAAGAGGGGGCCGGCACATCACAAATCGCCGCCTCCCTCTGCTGGTGCCTGATCATCCGGAGGTGGCATGGCAAGTCTCTCCTCATCTCTCCTCCTACGACTACTGGACCGAGAGGAACCCGAGTGGGCAGGTCCCCTCAGTGTGGTCCCTCGAGAATCGGAGCGGTGGGAGTGGCTCCGAGACTGCAACGCCTGCATCATCAACTGACGATGCTCAGCCTCCACCCGGTAGAGCTCTCTGGAGTGCTCAAGACGAAGAAGGAGGATCTGCTCAGACTCTGGCCGTGACAACTCGACCACGCGAGCCTCCAGTCTCCCAACCTACGAGATGACAAAGAGATACATCAGTTACAGAAAAGCAGCTTAAGGAAAAGAATCAGACATGTACCTCCCGTGTCAGCTCCTCTATCCTCTGAGCAGTCTGTGGAAACCAAAAGGAGACGTCAGTCCAAGCATTTCCAGTTTAAAATCATAATAAAAACATCGCACCTCGGAAGTAGAGGAACCAGGATCCGGAATGCCTACGAGGGGCTCGAGCCCGAGCTCCCTCTGTAGCTCCATCACCTACCGGGAAAATGTCAGGAAAGAAAGAAAATGATGACAAGCAGAGCAGAAAATTATGTACCTTGTCCTGAAAACCCAAGGGATCATCAGTAGAAGGTGGCTGAAAACCCAAGGGATCACCAGTAGGAGGCGGAGCACCCCCTGCAGAAAGATCAGAAATCCTCGCCCAAAGATCCTTGTTCTACAAAAGGGAAAATGTTAGAATCAAGCAAAGCAGAGCAAGAGAAAGTCAAGGAGATTCACCTCAGTAGTAAGGACCTCCACCCGTTCCTTCAGCTGGGCAATCTACAAGAAAATAAAAGAAGATTAGCAAGGCAAATGAAGAAAGAAGACAGTATAAGTAAAAGCGGTAATCACCTCAAGAAGGAAGCCCGTCTCAGAAGAACTGCTCCCGGGATCGGTAGGAATGAAGGAAGGAAGGTCGACCGGCAAAGGGTGAGGAGGTAGCTCGGGACCCGTAGGCTGGCCGAAGTCAAATGGCTCGAAGGGAGGCTCGTCAAAAGCCGTCGGCTCAGGGGCAGCCGGATGGGAACCCAACTCCAGTTCGGCCACGCGCTCGCGAAGCCGAGAGATCTGAAAAGAAGTAAAGGAGACAGTTAACAACATTCAAGGAATTAAAGAAAAAATAAAGAGTGTTACCTGTCAACGGGAACCTCGGTAGCGACGTCGCTGAAAGAAAGAAGAAAGGAAGATCAGTTAACCAACAATGGAAAGGTGCAAAGTACAGAAAGTACTGTCGCTCCAACTCGGCCTCCAAAGATGCCGTCCCCGCCCTCAAACGAGACGGCTCCGCACGAATGCTCGAAAGCAACATACGGTTAGACATCAAAGCAAAGGAAGAACAGTGGTGAAAACAACAAGTGCGTACCTCTCCACCCTCGGTGAAAAGATGGGCAAATGTCGCCACATAGCGACGCAGATAATCATTGCTGTCAAGCGCACTGGAAGTCACTGGGGTGCCACCCCTCTTCCAGATCCGGACAGCAAACTGGCCCTCCTTCTTCCAGTCAATTTCCTGGATCAGGCCGCGAGTAGAATGACCCAGGTGTGGGTAAGGTGGAAGATCCACCCACTCCTGGTGAAGCCCCAATGAGCGCATCGTGAGACGCACCCAAAGTGGCTCCATCTCGTTCAGGCAGATCAAGAAGGTGTCACGGCCAAAAACCGGACGACCCTCCAGAACCCACAGCTGTCGATCCAAGTAAAGGTCTGAGAAAGGTTGCCATACCACCTGAAAAAGCAAGGCAGGGCAGTAAACAAGAAGAACCAAAAGTTAAGAAGGAGAAAAGTAACAGAATACCTCGTGGTGAGGGAAGCAGAGCAGCTGCCTCCTCAGGTTCTCCACCTGGTAAGGATGGGAGGAAGCAGATCGTGTAGCGACCCAGCTGCCAATGAGAGGGTACTCGGGGTCATCCTTCAGCAAAGCACGGCCCAGGGGGATGTAATAGTAACTCCATACCTGTCAAACAAAAGCTCAGTTAGTCACCAAAAAAAAAAAGACAAGGCAGAATTGATAGTGAACAAAAGAACAAGGCATACCTGAAGGAATGGAGTAAAGCCGGCTACTGAAACCGGACCGCTCTCCATCGCCAGCGAGGAGAACAGATGGGCCAGCATAGCGGCACCCCACGCATACTCACCAACCTTCGACAGGTCAGCAAGAAAAGGGAGGAACCGCAGGTGCACCCTGTCTGTCTTCGAGGCTAGAAGAAGACGAGTGAGGAAGAAGAGGAGGAACCGGCGGAGATCCTGGTCGGCCTCAACGGTGCCCTCCTCACCGACCAGGGAGCGCTCGACGCGTTTTGTCAACTCGTCAAGCACAACCGCCACTACGTCATCCTTACCCACACTGGCGTTGCCCAGACCGAGCAAATTCCCGATGGCTGTGCGCTTCATAACGCGCAGTCCGCCGGGGCAGTGGGGGACCGGATGACCCAGAAAATCCCGGACCATGGCCGAGTAATCACGATAGGTCTTGCCGGTGACGACACGACCGTGAACACGAAGACCCGTGATCCGGGAGACATCCTCCAAGGTAGGGACCATATGCCCCCAGGGGAAGAGGAAGGAATGGGTGGTGGAGTCCCATCTCTCCCTCAAGGCCTGGATCAAAGGGAGGTCCTCCCAAAAAGCCGAGCAGCGAAGCAATGGGCCAAAACCCATTGCATCAAGCCGTACCTTCTGGAAGTCCTTCAACCCCTGGTAGGCATGGAAGACCATTTCCCAGGATATCCGGGACTTGATCTTCCCCTGCACAATCAAACAATCATGTTAGAAACAAAGCAATCATGAATAAATTCAAGAAA
This sequence comes from Cryptocoryne crispatula var. balansae, assembly GCA_036172225.1. Taxonomy (NCBI): domain Eukaryota; kingdom Viridiplantae; phylum Streptophyta; class Magnoliopsida; order Alismatales; family Araceae; genus Cryptocoryne; species Cryptocoryne crispatula. Next base: position 28,881,171 of record CM069920.1, on the reverse strand, counting down.
CGGGAGGTCGAGATTCGGTTACCGAGACGGTCGGAGGAGGATGGAGAGTGGGTAGCTCCGATGAGCCAGCACCGGCAGAGGAAGAAGCGCCAGCAGAGGAAGAAGCACCGGCGGAGGAAGAGGCCCCGGCGGCACCTGAAGCGTCAACGCGAGACCTCTTCGTCATCTGCAAAGCATTAGAGCGGGTCAAGAACAAAGAAACGGAGACGATGGGGGCTCGGTGACCAGGTGCCCCATTTATGGGGCGCCTGGGCCAGGCGCCCCATTGATGGGACGCCTAGCGCCCCATTGGTGGGGCGCCAGGCAGAGCCTAGCGCCCCATCATAGGGGCGCTAGGGGGCTCAGCCCCCTTCTCTCTTCCCGTTCCAATCCGGAACAACTCCGGATCGGTTCGGTCCCTTCTGCGAAAATAAAGATAACGGAACAAATTACAAGATTGCAGTTGGAAGGAACTTACTGTGGAACCCGCACGATGCGCAGCACTCCCCTAAAAGGTCCCGCTCAATAGAAAAAAGTAGAAAAAGTTGATGGTGAAATGAAGAAAAGTGCATGGGTGAAAATATAAAGTGCTTTGGTCAAAATTTTCAAAATCTTTAAAACGTGTCCACAAGCAATATTCTTCGTGAAAAACACAATTTCATTGCCAAAACATTGATATTCTATTACTTTTTGCATATTTTTGCTGTTTTTCTGACACTGACAGGACTAGGACACAACTGAAAAGAAACTACATCAAGCAAATCCTACACCTACATTGATCAAAGTCCTAGACACAACGAAAGCAAACAAAATACATCTGGACACAACAAAAGCAAAAATACAACTAGATACAATCAACTGGCAGATACAGGTCAACCACCGCGCAGCTTCCTCAGCTTCGCCACGTACCGGCTCTTCCAGACCTCGTCTTCATCCATATAGGCACTTGGCGAGAAGCTCTTGCAGATTCCCCAGATCGCAAGGATGCTCTGGCATTCCTCAACATCCGCCACCATGCCCGTCTGACGATCCTTGATAGACGGGATGTGAGAGAGACGAGGAACCTTGAGCCGTGGTTGGCCCAACTGAAGAGGACATCGATGAGGATTGTAGATAATGAAGGAGGTGCCAGTAATCAACCGGAGATCCACCCCTGGGGTGGGAGAGGCATGGACATTCTGACGCATAACCGCCTCTGTGGGACAGACAAAGCCGCTGCTGCTCATCGCCGAAAAGTACAAACGCCAGTCAGCACGGGTCTTCACTGAGGGGCACTTGTTCTGAACCTTATATTCCATGCAAAGGCGGTTAGTGAGAGGCTGGAGGGGGCTCTGAGCGAAAAGCCGGGAAGCAGTGGCCGGTCCGAAGCATACGTCAAACTTAAAGTGCCAGTCAACCCAGCACATGAACAAGAGAATGCTGCCAAACATAGGCCTGCCGACGCTAGCAGAAGTCAGGCCGTCATAAAGGTAGCCCAACACCGAGTGGGCTATGCACTCATTGGACCAAATGCCCTGAATGCAAGGAAGGCAGGTAGGATCAAGCCACCCGTCCTCACACGGGTATAGGAGCACTGAGGCGAGGCAAGCAGCGACGCCTTTAGCACCAGGCAACAGAAGGTCCTCATTATCACCGGCGCCTTGAATCACGCCAATGGACCAATCCGCCAGTGCTTCGGTGTAAATACGGCCACCTACCATGATGGATCGGGCCTCTCCGGTGGTCATAAAGCCGCGGAGGAAGTCTAAACCAGTGACCGGTCCGACAGGGATAAACATGGCCTGGCCGTACCTGTGCATGGCACGAAGCCCCGTAAATGACTCTACCTCCTCTAAGAGAACGGTACATTCGAAAGAGTCAAAAACAAAGGTGTGTGTATCGGGATGCCACATCTCGAGAAGCGCACCCACCAAAGAAAAATCCCAGAAGTATTTGAGGAGGTGGTTGGCGTGAACGAGGATGCCGTTGAAGCCCCACCCGCTAAGAATGGTCCGCACATGAATATTGATAGCAGCCATTAAGCGGGCTATCCATAGCACCTGACCGTATCGGCGAGCCCCGGGAAAATTCGGAAGGTCCTGCAAAATAACCGCGCAATCAGAAAAGGTTTTTGAAACAGAACAAAGGAGGGTGCCTAATAAAGACACTACCACTCCCATGGACACCCGGTTCCGAATATGGCACGGCACTTCGGAGAAACTTTTCATCTCACTTGAACCGGTCGGGCGGGAGGAGGAAGAAGCCATCAGAGCAAAGGGAGGAGCAAGGGGCACTGTAGCTGGTGTGGGGGAGAAGAAAGGGAGGACCCCCCTTCTTATAGAAGCCAAAAGCTACCTCGGGAAGGAGCAGAGTTGAAGTCCGCGCAGGTGCCCCACTTATAGGGCGCCTGGCGCCCTATAAGTAGGGCGCCTGGCGCCCTATAAATGGGGCGCCTGGCGCCCTATAAACAGGGCGCCTGGAGCCCGGAATTTTGCATGTATTATCATATATCTCGCATGTAATATCATTGAAGACCTCAAGTCTAAAAGGGCTGAGTCAGAGAACCCCTCCAACAAAATCGATGAAGGATTCAGTCACCTTTTAGGACCGCGGATAAGCCAAAGTCATATGAACGGGGACGACGGTATCTTCACGGATGTCCTGACCCGTTGTGTTCGACCTATATCTTCAACTATTTTCTTATGTTTATTTCTATATACATCATGCATTATCATACAGCATACATCATGCATTATCTTTTCCGTCACCATCTTTCTATGGCTCCTCAAGAAGGTTTTTGGTCTATCCGGAAGATCCAATTTTAATGGTTTCATCGAAACAAGAAGTTTTTCCATGTCAAACTGAACCGGTATTCTTGAGTAAAACCCAATGAATTTGAAAAACCCAACCTTGGATGATTGGCCTTTTTCTCTTCACTTTTCGCAATTTACTGCATTTCTACCGAGTCCAGCACACCATGCAGTTCGGGTCCTGGCCGGTTACAGTTCTCCCCCACGCGGGATTTTAAGTTATTTACTTCTGTTCTTCTTTTTAACCAATCAACAAGAGGAAGGGTTTCGATAAGACAAAGGGTAATCTCAGAGTCCGGTAAAGTCTTATTTCACTCAACTAGGCCAATGAGGGCGTGTCTAAATCTACACCTTGGCGTCACCTTTTCAGTCCATTACCACTTCATTTCGCTACACATCATTACGCTTCGCTACATTCACCTACGCTTCATTCATGTCACTCCCCTACAAAGCCGACGCCAAGGCGAGGCAAGCTGTAGACACGCAATTTTGGCCCAGTTGGAGAGTTCAAATTCTTGTTTTCATAAAGAATATTTAAAGCACATCGTGTTTTCCGGACAGATCGAGTTTTGGCACATTCCGAAGGTGGGTCCATCAAGCAATCAGACAAGCCAAATGCCCCAAGAATAGGGCACCTGGCGCCCTGTTTATAGGGCACCAGGCGCCCTATATGTAGGGCACCTGGCGCCCTACTTATAGGGCACCAGGCGCCCTATAAACAGGGCACCTGGCGCCCTGTATACAGGGCACCTGGCGCCCTGTTTATAGGGCGCCTGGCGCCCTATAAACAGGGCGCCTGGAACCAAATCCGATCGATTTGACAGGCTGATTTGACCCCCCGCAGTGACTTGTCTTGTCGACCTGACATATCTCATGATGCTAGCGCCCCATATACAAGGCGCTATGACACATGGCACTGTTTTTTGAAAATGGCCAAAGTGCCCTCTTTTGGGCTATAAATAGAGCCCCATTTGGAACTTAGAGGAGGTTCCAACTTCGTGCCACCCTATAGCTCATCCAACACTACGATTCTAAGCCATCTACACCCTCCAATAGCCTCCAAATCGATCCAAGTTCGTTCACCAAAAACCCAAAAAACCTTTTGTTTCTGTCACCCAGAAAAATGATTTTCCTCCAACTTTGAGAGCTTCTACCCATCTCTCCTCTTATATCCAGCACCCAAACCCTCTTCCATGGGCTTCATTTGAGTATTGTCCACAAGGAGGAGCCCCTACTTCGTCCCAGAAGCCTCCCAGCACTCCGGAGCGGCGCCGCAAAGAGGAGAAGAAAATCTGTTCGGGCCAGACTTAGTGCCCCGTATACAGGGCGCTTTGACTTGGTCAACGCGCCCCATAAAGGGGGCACCTGCTCCTGGCGCCCTATATACAGGGCACCAGGAAGGACAGAAGCTTGTTTTGTTATTTTTGGATTCCGATCGTCCGTTTAATCGAGTTTTTGTCTTCCTTTTTCATCTTAGCACTGTTCATCAAGTTATTTAGCATGTCTTAGATCATTTTGCATCACATATATATATTTAAAACCTTCCAAATAGGGGTTGGGATTTAGTCCCAATCCGGTCGATTCCTTCCCTCTTTCATGTTTACATTTGAATTTGAGCATGATTCTACACTGTCACGAGAACTAATGATCTTTTCACTTGTTTCTATGTTTTCTTATGGACATTCTTAGGTAAATCTGATTGAGGCGGAGCTTCAACCGGATCGAAGACAAAGGACTCACTAAGCTCTTTTCTTTCGGCCGGCCGAGAGAGGAGAAGTCGGAACTCAACAATCTCCCCGCTTCCAAAGGTACGACGGTCATTTCTCTATTTCATTTTCTTTCATCCCACCATATTTTGAAGCCTTTGGTTCCTGGCGACCACAACCACTAACATCCCATCCACCAAGTCACCAAGGCAAGTGTAAGGGTTCCGGGAGGGGGAGATCCGCGGATGTCCCGTTCCGGGTGCTTACAATGACCAACACAATTAAAAAGCAATTAAGTCCATGATCACCTCCATGCACACACTAACATTCATCACATGAATATAGAGTGCATACGTAATAATTATATAAGACATATCATATATATTAGCATAAAATTATATATTTTAATTTTGAAATTCTCAATTTCATGCATATCAAATTTTTATGAAATAAATAACATGAAAACAATATATAAACATTTTATATGAAATAAACATGTTATCTAAATTATTTAGAACATTTATGCATTTCCAATACTGTGCAAAGTCAAAAAATTAATGTCCTAATTTATATTATGTAAAATCTCATTTTGTAGAATTAATTAAAACACTAATTATTTAAGTTAAACCATTAAAACAATTTTAAATTTTAAAAATGAGTGAAACTATGTAATTAACATCATCTAACATGTCATTAAACACTTTAAAACATGTTAAATAATATTATAAAATTTTTCAAAATTTTTATGAAATTTTTTATTTTTCTATGATTTTAAACAAGTTAAAATTATTTAAAAAATATAATGGGTGCATTGCACCACACGGCTGCAAGCTTTATTTCCAGCACATTGCGCCAGCATGTTGTCATTGGCGTCTCGTGCCTTCGTGCGCCACAACCCTCCCCCGATGGTACTGTTCATTGAGAGCAAGTCGATCCCATAGAATCGAACTTATCTCATTTTCCAGAGCTCCAAAAAATCAAAAAAAATATGCGTTGGAATCCTCATAAAATAATAAATCCAAAACAGTCAGCCTTATCTCCATAAAAAATCACAACGAATCATAAAATGAGTAAGAAGAGGTGGCAGTCGCCTGGATTTCGTAGCAGAAATCACCATTTTGCAATAAGGATAACTCCTTATATCAGAAGTAAAAAATTCTCAAAAAATACAATATGGAATACTCATCAAATGATGTTTCCAAATATGTATATATTCATCCATATACAACTTTTTTAAAGATGTAAAATTAGGGAGAAACTCGCTGGCACTACCAGACCCAACAAACCCTAGTTCGTTAGAGAAATCTCAAATTCTCTTCCTCCGCTGCCGTTCAAAGATGTATATTATGAGGAAAGGTTAGGTAATCAAATTAAACATCTCCTAAAACCTTTTTCAAGTCTTAATTTTATCTATGGATGGAGATTTCACAAAATCCCTAAATCCGGGTGATGGTTCGGGCATGACATAAACACCATCTTTTGGGGCTTCTCCCGAACTCTAAAGAGATCCAAACTTTGAATGGTTTGAGACATTGGAAAGCTCTATATCATGAGATTTTACATAAGCCAACCAATATCTTATCTGAATCACATTAATATTATGGTGGCCTCGACAAAATAGATGTTTGCACATATTCGAAAACACAAAAATTACATGAAATAACATCGATTCGATGTCGGTTTCAACTGAGAATTGTACTTGTATTTGATGCCACTATAAGGAATTGTACATAAAAAAATTAGTGTAGCGGAAGCGACGATTCCTATGAGTTCTTTTATAATCTATCTCAATCAGAACCGAACGACGAAAATTGAAAACCAATCAAATTGGGTTTGAATATACCTAATAGAGATTCATATAATTCTATGAAGAGAAAGGAGATGAGCTTTTAAAGCTTTTCAAATCATTTAAGTGTCTAGTCTCCAGCAGTATCCACATGAACTTCATCCACAACAGGTTCTCCCTTCTCATTGACCTCAAGAACTGTTCTTGAATAGAGCTCCATCACCCATGAACACCTTCTAGAGAGAGAAGGGGGTATGGAGGAGGCTGAGGACGTGGTTAAAACCCTTGACTTGATAGGGTTTGGCTGAAACCATTAGTATTTATAAAGAATTTTAGAATTTTTCATAAAGACGTAAAATTTTTATAAATTACGCCATTGCCCCTATACTTATGGATAAGTCCTTATGTGTGTGACCCACTAGGTCCAATAGCCTATTTAGTTGAGGCCTAAATAAAATAGAAAATTTTTATTTAATTTAATTGAATATGTTATCTGATAACAGATTAGTTGACCTACCGATCATGAAGAGTATAAATCACATCCCATGATCCCAAATGGTTATGGGGATAATCTTATCTCCATTGAGCCTTTACATTATCAGTTACCGCATGGAGATAAACCCTCATCCATCTAATGTCCCAATCAGAAAGGAGTACGGCATCAGCTGTCAACTCCTTAGGATACCGACTCTATAGGATACTATACTCATAATTAGATCAATTGAAAAACTCCTTTTTCAATTATCCTATCTACCCTAGCCAAGGATTTGGAGTACAATACCATAGGACATTCACTCTCACTTACTGAGAGTGGACGATCCCTTGTTGTCTGCTCAATTATCTCCATCAGGTTTTACTTGTACCCGATATATCGCTATACTGGACCATCTAAATGGTGATCCATAAGTCAATGGTCAAAGCACAAGTTCCACCCAACAAGGTATGTTTGGCGACTCAGGTTAAAGGTCCAACTATGCAACCGTGATGATAGAAAACCCTGATCGACAATTCGGTAAGATACCATTCAGTGTTTCTAATTTAGTCAGTTTAGTGAACACATTCAACTGATGTGTATCTCAATGTCTCCATACTAATGACCATTGAGATCGATCATCCTCATCATATGAGAAGACATCACATACACTATTCTATCCAAATCCTTGATGTCCCATCTCAAGAATCCTATGACTAGAAATATTTAGATCGCATACCTCTTGATGATCAATCTCATTATCATGATCTCATTGTGATTTAATCATCATTGCATATGATCAAGGACTTTATTATGATATTTGCATCTAATAAGAGCTAGTCATGAAGATTTGCCTAATTATTTGAATGAGATATTTCTAGAAATATCAAATCATATCATATGTGATTGGCTTATTGGCATACTTTTCTTTCACAATCATCATTGATGTGATCAAGTACTTCATTATGATAAATGTATCTAATAAAAGATGGTAATGAAGAAATGTCAATTTTATTGAATAAGAGATAATAAGAAATGTTTAATCATTGTACATATGATTGACTTATAGGATATGCATTTTCTATCGATCTCTTACTTGCACTAAAGCTAATCACCCATGTGCTTGATCTTCATTAGCTCAAGGCAACTCTCAAACACACTTTGAATCAAAGTCTTAGTTAGTGGATTTGCATTACTATTAACTGAAGATACTCTATCTATTTCTATATCTCCACAAGTTTCTATCTCTTTGATCAAATGATATCATCGCAGAATGTGCTTTGACTTCTAATGAGACCTCTACTCTTTTGCTTATGCAATTGCTCCATTATTGTTACAAAACAACGGGATGAGATCATAGATAGTAGGGATAATCCTCAAATTTGAGATGAACTTCTTCATTCATATATCTTCTTTGACAACTTATGCAATAGTTATGTACACTACTTCAGTTGTACAATCCATAATTGTCTCTTGCTCTTCTAGCTCACTACACCACCTTTCAGTTGTACAATCCATAACTAACCATTGACTATATGTTTAGTCAACCTGCTTTGCCTTTGATCAACTCTCATTGGATCCTAACTTGGTGCCTGGCTGATCTGATTTAATACCGAGTTGGCCCAATTTGACCTTAATTGACTCATGTTGATCATTGACTTTGTGTCTAGTTAGCTTACTTTGACTTTAGTCAACTCTCACTTGATCATAACTCAGTGCCTGGTTGATCTGATTTGATACTAAGTCGGCCCAATTTGACTTTGATCAACTCATGTTGACCATTGACTTCATGTCTAGTTGGCTTGCTTTGACTTTGGTCAACTCTCTTTTGATAGTGACTTGGTGCCCAGCTAATCCAATTTGATACTGAGTTGGCCTAATTTAACCCTGATTGACTCATGTTGACCATTGACTTTGTGTCCGATCAACTTGCTTTGACTTTGGTCAACTCTCACTTGATCCTGACTCAATGCCCTACTGATCCGATTTGATATCGAGTTGGCTTAGTTTGACCACAATCGATCTTGTTGCCAATTGACTTGTTTGGGAACAATCAGCTCTCGACTTGACAACCAACTTGGTCTTGACTTGGCCAATGATGGGTCTTCAGTTAGGAATTGATCATTTCTTCATTTGGTAATTGATCGGGTCTTCATTGATCTTTTCATCTATTAACCAGCATTTCTTGCTTGGTGCTTGATCCAGTTAATGGGCCTAAGATAGCCTTGGTCTCTTTCATTCACTAATCAGTATTTCCCCAACTAGGGCTTGGCCAAAATAGTAGGTTTTGAACAATTTTTGATCTTTTGGGGGATTTATTTTTTTATCTACTCTCAGTATTGCCTGATTAGGGAATGATTGAGTTAGTGAACCTTGAACAAATTTCATTCATTACCCGATATTTTACACTTGGGGCTTGACTGAGTTAATAAGCCTTGAACATTTTTTATTTTCGGGTAATATTTTATTTCATTCACTAACTAGTATTGCCCAATCAGGGTTTGACCAAGTTAATGGGTCTTAAATTATTTTTGTCCATTATTTGGTATTTTCTACTTAGGGTTGAACCAAATTAATGAGCCATAGACATTTTCATTCATTACCTTGTGTGTCCCACTTGGGACTGAAGTGGATTAATGGGCCTTGGATATTTTTCATCCATTACTCGGTATTTTCCACTTGGGGTTGAACCAGATTAATGGGCCTTAAATATTTTTTAAGTTTGATGGGTCTCTTTCATCCACTAATTGACATTTTCCACCTTGGGCTTGATCAACTTAGTCGGTCTTCATTGATCTTTTCATTCATTAACTGAGATTTCCTGCTCAAGGCTTGACTGAGTTAATGGGGCTTCAATGATTAATGATTTTTGATGACTTTCCCTTCTCATCAACTAATCAACATTTGCCCGACTAGGAGCGTGACTGACTTATTGGGCTTTGTAGACACGTTTGTCGACTCCGAAAATGGAGTTTTGGGTTCGTGATCTAGATTGCCACCTCAAGAGGGTATGAGAAAAAAAGGAATAAAAATTCAGAAAACTCTCACCTCGGTCCCACACTCACATTGATCCCCAAACCTTTATCTCTCAGCATCGCTCGATCACCAAAGAGACGGTTCGGGTCATGTGAGAGGAGGATGAGAAAAAAAAGAATTTAAGACATGATGTGGTCACTAGGAACCACGGGTTCTGCTTTATGCAATGAAAATAAGAAAAGTGACCGTGTGTGTACCTTAGCAGGAAGAGTGTGGGTTACTTTTTCTTCTTCGGCTGGTCGATGAAGAAAAGTCCTCAACTCATGGGTGCTTGGTTTCCTATGCAACTAGACAATAAAACAAATGAAAAAATAATTAGAACTAAACAAAGTGAAGTATATGCAAAGAAAATAACGTGAAACATATAATTGAAAGGAAACTGACCAGATTTGGGTAATCTCTAACCCTTTTTTAATTTTAAAATTAACAGACTAAAAACTAATACAAAAAAAATTTAAAAAATAATAGGTGTATGGAGAATAATAAAATAAAGAGATGGTAAGAAAAATGGAAAAAAAAATCTGAGTTTGAATTGAGGGAGATATGGCCAAATCATTGTTGTCAAAAAAGCCAAAAAGCAACTGGGATCTGCCAGGTGTGACTTTACTTCAGAGTTCATCACAAGCAGAACTGACCTCAGAATTGCATGCCGTCAATTGCAAACAAAAGAGGACTCAGAGTGGAAGAACTTTTTTTTAGAGAGCTCGGGCATCAGACGTCCACACGCTTCTGTAGAAGCTGAAGAAGAGAGACCTGACTGATCATGTACAGACCGGCCTTCCTCTCTCTTGAACTGACTTTTCTCTCTCGAAAAACTTGAAATTCTTACTCTAAAAATGACTAAAACAATGAAAGAGGGAGATTGGAAGTCTTAAGAAGCTTGGTGGGGTCTGTAAAGCTCTTTGGAATGAATAGAGGTCGGCTCAATTTATAGAGGAAAGACTGGCTCTATCCAGCCTAGAAAATAGGGACAATGCGCCCTGGTCCTGGGCGCATGCACCCTGGTCTAGGGCGCATGCTCCCCCCTCTAGGGGTGCACCTTATCTGACAAAAAAGTTCACATTGATCCAATCAAAAAATTTGATCTGATTTAGTCAGAGGTAGAATCCCGATCGAAAATTTATTCCCATGTGCCCTCGATTGGGGGTGCATGGGAATGTGTCCTCGAACAGGGGCACATTACTATTTCTGTGTGCTTGTGTTCCGGAAGCCATTGCGGACACTCCCAAACTCAGAATTTGATGTTGTTTGTTGTGTTGGAAAGATAAAAGGCCTAGGAAGATTTATACAATGACGCATCAGCCACTACACTCTTTAAAACTTCATAATTTTATCTGAAAGTTAGGACAGTGAACAGAAGATTTGATACTGGTCGAAATGATTCCGACGGCCAACCGGAAGGACATGACACAAAAAATGTAAGTAACAAGAATCTAACCATAACCTTCAATGAATAATCATTAGGCTTTGGTAAAACAACCAATGTTTGTGTTTACACGATTTCTGTGTGGCTTTCATTCGAAAATTATGGCTTTGTTCGGAAACTTCTGGAAAATGACCAATTTCATTCGGCAAAGCTCCAAATTAACATTAAAAGACATGGCATCATTGTAAGATCAATTACACATGTTACCCTATAAAACATGAGTTTTATGCTCTGACTTAGGCAAATTTGGATCATCTACAACGTTGATTTTGTTTAGTTGTGGAGCACAAAACTCATGTTTTATAGCATGACATTTGAGAATTCACTTCATGGACCCCCAATCACCGCCACCTGAAATCACTAGAACAAGTCTTTTGAGAAATCACTATGAATCTTTTGATGATTTTTCTTTGTAAATCTGCCCAGTCGGCCACTGAGTTTGGCTTGAGTTTGGAGTACCACTCAAAAGCCATGCCGGCCAGGGTGGTAGAGAAGTACTTGAGCAAGTAAAACTTGCTAAGAACTAACTCACCCGTGTGGGTGAAATACATTGCCAAGTGCTCTCTCGGGGAACTACAGCCATAAATTTCAAGCACTTTGGCACTTTTTACACATTCGGGGGTAGCTTGACGAATTGGTGATGTGGTGGGAATGGAACTTGATAGAGGCCCACCATGTTGTACCCCTTGTCATGTTGAGCCAGCCATGCGAAGGTCATTTGTTCAATCAGAGCCTATTGAGTGGGGTAAAAGGTCTTGTGGAAATGGAGGGAGTTGATACCCAAGCCAGATGAAGATGTCGTCATTGAAGAAGATACTTGGTGCTTGTTGATAGAAGGTAGTAGTTTAGGTAGATTTGTTGTGGGTGGCTTGACTTGAGCATCACAAGGGCTCATCCGAAATTTTAGCGATGCAAAATTTTAGATCGGCAGAGACTAAGCAAGCCGGCATTTGAGATGATGACCCAAAGTTGTTGGTTCTCCCACCGAAGGTCCTCCAGTGTTAGAGGCTCTAGAAGTGTTAGAGTACGAGGGCCGACCTCTTGCATATCATTGTTGATCTGTGCAGTTTCTTTCACATCATTGTGTAGCACCGATTCGGTGATAGCAGTGGGCTGGTGGCTAGATTGACTATGAGTCTCCAGCTTGAGATGAACTCTAGAAGCCTCTGGGATGTCGTTTAGATGATTGGCTCCCAAAGTATAGCATGTAAAAATTTACATTTGGCATTTAGGCCCCCATGTTACTTGTCATATGGGGGCATCATCGGGGAAAGCCAGCCGGTTGAATACCGATTTCTTTCGGCAGTGCAGCTCCTTCGGTTGGGGCTGAGGTCAGGATTTTGACCTAGAGGGGCCTACGTCCGAGCACCATGGATAGCAGGGCTTGGAAGGTATAGGCTCTGCTAAGGGAATGCTAGTCTTCGGCAACCACATTTGTTTAATGACCAGGGCAGAGGGTTTGGATCCTTGCCCCTAGTGGCATGAGAGTTCATTGTCTGGGACTCTCGGCAAAGAATAACTTGTGCAGGGAGCTTGGCCCCTATCGGCAATGTTGGGTGCTGAAGTAGGAAGTTGTAGGATGACTGTCCATGTATATCTTTTTCATGGCAACTAGCCTGTACCGAGTTTTTGTGGACCAAACTACTGGTCGGTCAGCCTGGTGAAGACAGGGTTTGATGGAGAGGTTGCCCTTATCAGTTGAGCAGAGTGCTGGAAGAGTCGGTAGGAACACTGACCAACTATAAGGAATTTTCTAACGGTAGGTGTTGGGACCTGTTAGCTTTTTCCAAGTTAGAGCACTGATCAGTCTAGTTGAAGAGTACAGACCAAGGGTTGATCCCTTGCCCGAGTTTCCATTTTTAGAGCCACAGGTCGGCTCAAGTCTTTGGGATTCAGAGGAGAGGGCTGCCCCACTCCTTAGCTTGCTCAGCCATTCATCGGCCGACCTTCCAAGGATAGGTGGAAGACTGGCGCTTCCCCTGTGCAGTTGGTGTAGCACTAGTGGTGGGCACAACAAGGGCCCTGTTGTTGCCATCCAACTAGTCTAGAGCAAAGAACCAATTGACAAGTGGTAGGATGATGAGCTATGGTCATCGACACCTTTCTTCCCTAAGCTTGAAAGAGATCTTGATAATGGTAGCTGGGTGAGTGCGGTCCTAGGGGCAACACACGTTCTCGAATTTTAGGTTGCGACGAGAGCTACGTTCAAGCCAACTCTTGTAGAGACTCAACTATTGCTATGTGGGCATTGGCCCAGAGTTGACGATGATTGTGTTCATCGAGAATGACTACTGTGGAGGAGTAGACAGAGGCATCTCAGAAGGGAGGCCTTGGTAGGTGCAGAAATGCCTTCGGAGGCAGTATGAAGTTGCTATAGGAGATGAACCTCCTCCTCAGTGGCAAATGGTGTCTCCAACTTTGCTTTGAGCTAGTCCAAAAGTAGGACAATCTTGGAGAAGCATCTGACCGCGATGCCTACTATGATGGAGCCAATGCTGCGTTAGCAACATACAACTCTGAGTAGGTGACCCTATTGTCGAGTGCCACCAACTTGAAAAAGCCAACAAGGACAACTTAATCGGAGGTAGAGAGATAGTGGATGTGCACCCTCTCATATTGCTATGGTAGAGAGATGAAGGAAAAGAGGAGTCCCATCGGACGCGCCAATTTGTGGGAACCTCAAAATCTTTTGTTTCGGTAAAAAGATTTTTGAATGTTTGAAATACCCATGTACAAATTTCATAGTAAAATAAGTGAAATAATAGAAATTACTAAATAGTCTGGTGATATTTAAGAGTATAGAACTGATGTTTGGGTTCTATGAAAATTTGTTTTTGACCACTCTCTGTCAGATAGTACGAATATTCGACGTTCATTTATATGGATCAATTACTTGAATACCCTTGATTAACTACCATAGCAATCTATTTTGAGAGCATGCACATCCACAACATGAAAGAAACACAAACGGCTCCAGCCTTTCAGGCTTGATGAGATGTGAACAAATTTGATTAAGTTTGGTTGAGGGATGATTTTATTTTGTTTGAAATGTTGATTTTAGATTTGTGTTTAATTTGGATTGAATTTTGTTTCAGTTGCTTTTATCCAATTGGTTGAAGTTGTTTTGTTTTATTTTGATGAACTTTTAGACGTGTCGAACAATTTGAATTTTTGTTTGATTTAGTTGACATGTGTTAAGTTATTTTTGTTATTGTTTATGTTAGTTGGTGTTTTGATACCGATTTGAATATGTTCCGTATGTTTTAAATATTTTCAGATATTTATTTGATTTGATTAAGTTTAAGTTTCAGATTATTAAATGTTCTGATTTTTTATGTTTTGGGATAAATTTTCATGTTTTGAAATGTCTTTTATGTGTTTTATTTGTTTGCTTTGAATTATTTGATTTTCACTTATTTAGGAAGATGAATTCCATTGGATTAGGCATTTTCATTTGAATTTTTCTATATTATCTATGTTCTGATTTTTCTATTATTTTTTAAGTTTAGTGATCTATTTTAATGCATTTTTCATATTTAATTGAGTTCATTTTCAGATTTGTTTGATTATTGTCTATTTATGTCTAGTTCGCATCCCATCTAGTCCGTCGAGCTAGCATCGATACCCGAGCACATGTGGTCAAGTTGGAACTTGAAGACTTCAATGCTTTAGATGTCCATGTCGGTGTACATATTGTTAGTAGTTCATATGCCATGTCCTTGAATTGTCCAAGTGTAAATGTGAATTTCTTTCCCACGATGTAAACTCCCACGAGATCAAGAAAATTTTGGCAGTATGCCGCCTTGTTTTCCAATTAGTGTGAAAATTTACCCATGTGGTGCAACAAGTACATGACTCGTCGCATTGTGAAAAGAATCATCTGCAATAGGAGCTGGCCCGTGCCTACATCCGGGTCAGCATTCCGAAAGCATAGCTGGATGAGCCACCCAAGGTTGACCACCCACATGGTGGTGCTAATCTCTTATGTAGTGTTGCATTTTGCATTTCTAAATTTAGTTAAGTTTATTTTGTCCAAGGCCCAATAGGCCATCTTCATGTCTGTAAGCACCCGAAACGGGATCCGTAGATCTCCCTTTTTTGGCCCCTACGCTTGCTTTGGGGTCTTGGTGGATGGGATGTTAGTGGTTGTGGTCGCCAGGAGCCAAAAGCTCCAAAATATAATAGAAAGAAATAAAAATGAAGAATAAAAATGACCGTCCTACCTTTGGAAGTGGAGAGATTGTTGGGTTCCGACTTCTCCTCTCTCGGCCGGCCGAAAGAAGAGAGCTTAGTGAGTCCTTCGTTTTTGATCCAGTTGAAGCTCCACCTCGGCTAGATTTACCTACAAATGTCCATAAGAAAACAAAGAAACAAGTGAAAAGATCATTAGTTCTAGTGAAAGTGTAGAATCATGCTCAAATTCGAACTAAAACATGCAAAAGGGAAGGAACTAACCGGATTGGGACTAAATCCCAACCCCTATTTTTGATAGGTTTTTAAAGAGGTATGAAGATGCAAAGATGTGGCTTAATGCATGCTAAATGACATGTTAATGAAAGTTAAAATGAAAGGAGGGAGTAAAGGATCAACCGGAAAGGTAAACAAACTCAAAAAAAATGAAAAATGGGGTCTACTTCTTCTAGTGCCCTATATATGAGGTGCCTGCTGCAGGTGTCCCCTTTATGGGGTGCGTTGACCAAAGTCAAAGTGCCCTATTTATGGGGCACCAGGGACTGGTTCCAGCAGATTTTCTTCCCTTCTTCGCGGTGTTGCCCCAAAGTGTAGGAAGACCTCCAAGATGAAACGGGAGCTCCTCCTTATAGACAATATGTAAATGATGCAAATGGTAGGGTGTTTGGTCATTGGATGTAAGAATAATGGTGAGTACAGGCTTTCAAAGTCAGAAGAAAACTGTATTTCTGGGTGGCTGAAACTGCAAGTTTTTGGGGTTTTTGAGAGTGAGTTTTGAGGAGATTTGAGGGCTTAGGGAGTGTGCTGAGGGCTTGGATTCGTAGTATTAGATGAGCTAGGTGGTTGGACGGAGCTAGAATCCCCTCAAAGCTCCAAATGGGTGCCTATTTATAGCCAAAAAGAGGGCACTTTGGTCAAATTTGAAAACTAGTTCCACGTGGCAAAGCACCCATATACGGGGCGCTAGCATCATGAGCTCTGTCAGTTCGACAAGATGGGTCCTAGTGAGTGGTCAAATTAGGTGGTCGAATCGATTTAACCAGGTGCTAGGGCACCTGGTGCCCCATTTATAGGGCACCCGGTGCCCTACAAGTAGGGCGCCAGGTGCCCTATATACAGGGTGCCTGGTGCCCTAACCCTGGTGAATGCCCATCGATCTTCTTCGAAATGCACCAAAAAACTTGTTTTTTCCAAAAAACTTGGTTCCCTTAAAAGGTTACTCAAATATTCTTCATGAAAACAAGAATTTATGCTCTTCAACTAGACCAAAATTGCATGTCTACAGCTTGCCTCGCCTTGGCGTCGGCTTTGTAAGGGAGTGACATGAATGAAGCGTAGGCGAATGTAGTGAAGCGTAGTGAGGCGTAGTGGAATGAAGTGGTAACGGACTTAAAAGGTGATGCCAAGGTGTAGATTTAGACACGCCTTCATTATCCTAGTTGAGTGGAATAAAACTTTGCCGGACTCCGAGATCACCCTTTGTCTTATCGAAACCTTCCCTCTAGTTGATTGGCTAAGGAGAAGAATAGTACTAAAAGTAAATAACTAAAATCTTGCGTGGGGGAGAATTGTTACCGGCTAGGACCCGAACTACATGGTGTGCTGGACTCGGTAGAAATGCATTGAAAAAGAGATTGTGAAAATTAAAGAGGAGACAACCAATCAACCAAGGTTGGGTTCTTCAAATTCATAAGGTTTACTTAGAAATACCGATTCAATTCGACATGGAAAAACTTATTGTTTCTATGAACTCATCGTTGAAACATGTTAAAAACTGATTTTCTAAAAAATCAAGACCTTCTTTGGGGCTATAAAAGACCATCTTTAAAATGTTCATAGTGGACTGGAAAGAGGTCATGGCAGGATTATGGTGGGATGGTGCATGGTGATGTATGAAATGATGCATGCTGGGTTCAAAGAAATACAACTAAGTATAAGAAAATAGTTGAAGATATAGGTTGAATGGGTCAGGACATCTGTGAAGAGACCGTCGTCCCCGCATATTCAACTTTGGCCTATCTACAAGCCTAGGGAATGACTGAACCTTCACTGATTTTGTTGAAGGGGTTCTCAGGCTCAACCCTTCAACATCTTAAATATTATTTATTTTGATAGATGCAATA
This sequence comes from Cryptocoryne crispatula var. balansae, assembly GCA_036172225.1. Taxonomy (NCBI): domain Eukaryota; kingdom Viridiplantae; phylum Streptophyta; class Magnoliopsida; order Alismatales; family Araceae; genus Cryptocoryne; species Cryptocoryne crispatula. Next base: position 28,863,663 of record CM069920.1, on the reverse strand, counting down.
CTAAATGCAAGTCCTAATAGGGGTCGGGGTAGCCCACGTTTGTTTTTCAATTTTTGATTTTTTTTTTTTGCTTTTGCTTCCTCCAAGTGTCTGGGGATATGAAGCTGGCACACCTTCTCCTGTTCCTGCATCCACTTGAGAGAAGATATTAGAACTTTATTTTGGCTTAGTCCTTTGTGAGGAGAGGGCAAAGAGTTGCCTTGATCTTTTGTCAAGGGACATAAACCTTATTAAGGTAAAGATAACAAGGAAAACATAAGTATGCATAAAAGAAAATATGCAAGATTGAAATTAAACATGAATGCAATGGCAACTAGTCAATTTAGAAAGCAAAATTTTTAGGTGTTTTTAGAAATTTTTGATAATGTTTTGGTATTTTGGCATTTTTATGATTTTTTTGGTGTTTTGGATATTTACTTTTTAAGATTTTTAATTTTATGAATTTGTTTGGAGTTTTTGAAATATTCGATTTTTTTGTTTCATGCGGTGTGAAGGAAACAACCATCTCATCCTTTGCCGTGCTTGCCATAGGTGCCCCTCATCATTACCCAAAGATTAAGAGTGTAGACACGCCAAATTGACTTGATTCGGAGCCCTAGACTCTTATTCCATAGGCGATATCTTTTATCTGACCGTTATCTAATCCGGATTACCTCGTGGAGATGAGCTAAGGACATGGGTGGAGCCCCTCGCAAGTTGAGAATGGACCAATGATTTCCGGAATATTGCCGTAACCTTCAAGCGAGGAGTTGCACGTGAACTGTAAAAACACGAAGCTCGCTCGATGACCGACCTTGAATGGTTCATAATTGAAGGTCTCGGGAGTCCCGCATGTATTCCGTAACATTCAGGGTTTCTGAGAAGTCATTTCGGTAGGCGTCGGTCAATGACGGCTTTCGTTACGGCTTTTTCGATCTGTGCTGACACGGCTATCCCGGACCACGTGTTAGGCCTTTTCGGTCATCACCGGGTCTTTTTGGGTCATCCGGGTCGATTCTAGCCGAATATTTTCATCAACCGGGGCCATATGGTCATTTCGGTCAATTTTAGGGTTTCGCGGCTTTTACGGCTTTCGATTCATGTTTACCGGGTTAATCTCAGATTCTTTGATGATTTTGGGTTTTTAGATTGTACCGGACTTTTTTGTTCATCATTTTAAGTCATCCCGAGTTGACCCGAGAATTATCGACCGGAACCGTGCTTTTTCAGATCTTCGCCCCGGGTTTCGGCTTTCCACGAGAGGGTAAACCGGTAGAAAGCCCCGTGCGAACATCTCGAGAGTCATGCCGGCTGATTTACCGACTTGAGGAGGTGCGGTTGAAGGCCCTCTTTCCAACACGACAAACGGGAGCCGAATCGGACTTCCTGTTTGCAAGATACGGCTCGCGGAACACGCGCGCAGGAGAGAGAGTGTACCGCACCCCCGCTCCCCTTGAAAAGGGAGGGCGCGCCCTCAACCTGGGAGCGCACACTGCGCGCCCCTGGTTCCTTTGAAAGGTGGGGGCGTAGTTGGTTTCCTAAAATCGCAAATTACCCCGATTAGCACCTTCTAAACCTGATTTTTGGAAGGTTTTCGGCGTTGATTTTCGATTATTTGTACCGCGCCCCCGGTTCGGGGGCACGTTACGTATGTCAAGTTAATTTTTAGCAATTTCCGGAAGTTTCCATCGATTTTTAGCAGTGAGACGCGTAACTCGCCCCCGGCGCGCCCTTGGTTTGAGGGCGCGCCCTGCGCGCCCTCGTCTCCTTTGAAAAGCGGGGGCGCGTTAGGTCCAGTTTTTAAATTTTGCACCGGCTCCCTTCTCCTATAAATTGAGGGCCATTCTCAACGACCCAAGGTTAATCCCCAGTGCTAGCTCGTCCATAGGTCGTCCAAGCTCTTCTCCAAAGCCGTCCCGACGTCCAAAGGCGATCCGAAGTCAAGAAATCGATCCCGAGGTGAAGGAGAAGGCTCGATCCGGGCGTTCTACATCAACCATCTTCATCGACTTCTGCAGAAAATTTGAGGCTCCTGATGCAAAAGTCTTCAACATAGAAGTCGTTTGCCGTTTGTTCGTGGCGATTGCTGCATTGAGGGCGCGCACCCAGGTTCTGTTTTCCACATCCGCCCACTTTAAGAATTTTTACTGACTTATACAGGAGTATTTCGGAGAATTCATCGACATAGTAACTCTTCCTCTCTGAGTTATCTGTCTACTCCAACAAACGACACTCGATTCCGACATCGAGGTCGTCCGTAGCATCCTCTGCACCAAAGTCGCGCCAGAAGGGTACCAAGCTACCCGAACCGGCTGTTTTCAATCAACTCGGCTTCAACTCAAGCCGATCCATTCCATAAGCTTTCTCAACTCGTTTAACTCAGTTCATTTACTATTTTAAAGCATATTTCAGTTTATTTGCATCATTTTTACATAATCAAAAATACAAAAAAAGGGGTTAAGGCTCACCCCGAAGCCGGTGAGTCCGATTCCAATTGCTTCTTTCTTATCTTCTTACTACAGTTACTACACTTCTCACAAGACTAACCAAACTCTTCACTTGGGTTATTGTTCTAGTTGCACAGGTTTATCAAGCTAGCATCGGTTGGAGACTTTTCTTCATCGGCCGGCCGAAGAAGAAGAAGGTTGAACTCACATCCCTTTCTCCCACGCTAAGGTACACACGGTCAACTTCTTTTAATTTACATCCCATAAAGCGGAGCCCGCGGCTCCTGGCGACCACATTCTTTCATGTTTTAATTTCATCTCCTCCTCACTCTCCTCCCACATGACCCGAACCATCTCCGGTGCTCGAGCGACGCCGTGAGATGAAAGTTCGGAGTTCGGGGATCAATGTGAGTGTGGGACCGAGGTGAGGACATTTTACTGCTTTCCGAGTGTTTTCCGATTCACTCCCTTTCCCCAATTCCATCTTTCACCTTCTCTTGAGGTGTCGATCCGGAACCCGTTTTCGGAGTCGACAGCTTTTTGGCAACCACGGTGGGACAACCAATGTCTTCAACCGTGCTAGCTTGATTCAACCGTGCAACTAGTTGTTTTCTAACTTGGTTCCCACGTGAACCGGCTTGTCCTTTACTTCTTCCATGTCAATTTGCCTTTAAACTTGCTGTTTACTCTTTATTTACTATTGTCCCCCATGTGGACTTAATTTGCTTGTCCTTCATTTCAACCCGGTTCCCACGTGAACCACTTTTCTTCTTATAAACCGGTTCCCGCGTGAACCACCTTTCTTTTCCAACTCGGTTCCCGTGTGAACCAACTTATTTTCAGATCGGTCCCCGCGTGGACCACCTTTTTACAGAACCTTTAGATTGGCCCCACGTGGCCCTCCTTCTATTTTGTCAACTCTTACATCGGTTCCCGCGTGAACCACCCCTTTCTTCATTAAAATCGGTTCCCGCGTGAACCAAACCCTTTTCCAAACCGGTTCCCGCGGTAACCAACTCACTTTCAGATTGGTCCCCGCTTGGACCACCCCTTTGCACCAATTAGATTGGCCCCACATGGCCCTCCTTTCCTTTTTCCAATCAAACAAACCGGTTCCCACGTGAACCACCCATTTTTCCTTAAAAATAAAACCGGTTCCCGCGTGAACCACCTACCTTTCCGAAACTCGGCTCCCGCGTGAGCCACTTTGTTTTCAAATCGGTCCCCGCGTGAACCATCCTTTTACTTTTACTTCAGATTTGTCCCCACTTGGACACTCCATCACAAGCCGGTTCCCGCGTGAACCTCCTTTTAGTTGCTAGTTGCTAGTTATTTGTTTTACTTTATCATTGCTTGTCTTGATTGCATTCACTTGCTTGGTTTATTTAATAGCTTTCATTCATGTTTGCATATTGATTGCTTCTTCTCCTTCTACTTTCCATTTTTCATTTTTGCATTAGCTTTTGCATCGGGTACCGGACTTGCTCCGATCCGTAGGGCATTCGAGGCGGGGGCTCTCTCTCCCAACACACCCTCACCCTCCAAACACCTTCTTGGTGGATTCTAACCTCTCTTCTGGGATATTCCTTCCTAGTTGATTTGGTTGTTTCCATCAAGACCTCCGTAAGTCCCCATCCGTGGAGTATTCCTCTCCACACGATTGGGCCGGTTGTACCACTTTCCCAAAACCCGAAGAACCCAAGTACCTACTCGTGGTGATTGAGTGATAACCTTAGGTCTTGAAGATTGAAGCAATAGGAATCATACCTACTTGAGTGAACAATTGCTAACAATCTATCTAATCTAAGGTTTCAACCCAAAAATTTTCGAGTAGTCATTTTAAAAACCTTGTTTGCATAACTTGCTTATTCACAACAATTGAAAACAACCAAAAAATTCTCTCCTTTCAAAACACCTAAAACAAAAACAAAAAAAAATCCCTTTTATTTTTGTGTTCAACTTGCTTGTCAAACAACCAAAGTGAAACCAAATCAAATCAAACAAACAACCATAACCAAACAAAAAAACTCTCTTTGCATTTACACCTTTCATTTGCTTTCTTCCAACCATTTTGTAAGGAAATTTGACAGGATGCCCACTCTAAGGTCCGGAAGACACGTCGGGATGTCGGACTACTACGGCCAAGAAGAGGAGTACGAGACGGGCCACTACGAGCTGCAACAACCCATGGTCCAACCAGAGGGCCATGTCAACGCCGTCAGGGAGCCAGAAATTCAAAATATTACTCATCAAGCTGCTTCACTTAGCGTGGAGCAACTCCTCTAGGGTCTATCTCTTCATCTAGACCCCGAATCTTTTTCGCTTGTGCAATCCTTGACTAAGGGCAAGATGCCCGCCAATCAAGCTCCGATCGAGAGAAATCAAGCCCCCTCACCACCCCAACCGGCAGTCAGGCCCTTGATCATCTCTTCTCCTGGGCAACCTTGCCGTGTCTCTTCTCACCCCGTTGTGGGGCATTCACACAATTCTGCACCAGTTCCTGTTTCCAACCCACCTCTTCCAACTCAATCAAGTAAACACTTTGATCTCGTGGCTCAGGAATCCAGCCTCACCCAGGCGTTAATGAACAAAATCAACCAGATGGATGAGCGCTTTGAAGAAATGAGGCACCGCCTCGATTCTAAAGCCATCCCTGAAATCTCTGTCCCATCCTTCCCAGTTCTACACCTTCCTCCTTCAGAGATACCAGTCTTCCAACGTTACAATTGGACTGGTAATCCTTTCAACCATCTAAAGAGCTTTCTCTATGACTCCGCATTTTGGAAAAATGACCGCAAAGCCCTTGCCTTCTTATTCCGTCGGTCATTGGAAGGATCCGCCCTGGACTGGTTCTATTCTCTTGATTCCATTGAGGCGGCAGATTTCAACATCGTCAAGGCAAAGTTTCTATAGAGGTACAAAGATCGGGTGGGGCCAGCCTACTCGATAACTGACTTAATTGCTGAAAAGATGAGGCCGTATGAGGATTTTGCCAGATTTGCTGATCGGTGGAGGAGAATGGCTGAGAGGCTAGTGGATACCATCTCAGAGGGGGAGCAGGTGAGGATGCTCATAGGGAACACCACGCCCAACCTTCGCAACCTCCTGATCATGCACCGCCCAACAACCATGAGTGAGCTATGTGATAGCGCCCGATACCTCCAAGCCCACTTTAAGGATGCATCCATGATCAACCCGTTCGACACCAAGCCCCGTAACACTAGAAAGCCTACACCTGTAGGACCCACCACCGAAGGGGTAGTAAATAATGAGGGCATCAATGCCATGGGTAACCAGGGTGGGTACCGTCAAAGCCAATACCGTAACCCACCACCCAACCAACAATACCGCCCAGCTCCTCAACCAGCTCCTCAGCCACAGCAGCAACTTGCATACAACCGAGCACCATCACAGCAACCCACCTACAACCGAGCACCCCAGCAACCAAATGCCTACAACCGAGCGCCTCAACAACAACATGTCTACAACCGACCACCACCACAACAACAAGCTTACAACCAAGTGCCACCACCAGCCAACCGACCTAGGAGGGGGGACCCAAGAGAGAATACTACCCTCAACTGCCATTCCCCCTCACCGATATTTTCAATGCATTGATGGCTGAACAGCAGCTAGAGCTTCCAAAGGAGAGAGAAGGATGGCCGGCAAATGTTGACATGACAAAGTACTGCGCTTACCATCGGTATCCCGGGCACACGGTGGATGTCTGTTTCCAGTTTAAAGACTACATTCATGACCACAATGATCAGGGGAACATTGACTGGGCACAAATGGGGGAGTCTATTCAAGCAATGAAGGCACATCAGAATCAACCACGGTGACAGCAAGCACAACAGCAGCCCGGTCGGGGCATAGTCCAAGATCCACTCCCGGCACATGCACCCGCACAAGCACCGGCACCAGCACCACTAAACCAACGACTCGGTCTCATCCACTCTGCCATCGAGGAGTCAACCCACCATTCCCAGGGTTAGCAGGTCGAGGATCAAATCACCTCCATGCCCGCCATACCAACCCCACCTACAAACCGCACCATACTCTCCATACCGAGAGCTGCCCCCAGCCCACAAACTACCCAAACACAACTACCCTCACCAACCATTAACCCTCCACAGTGCTTAATCATTAGACCGCCACCAGCCTCCCAACCAGCACCCCAACCATCACCCCAACCTAACCCCCCAACCACAATTAATCCTCCACGGCGTATAAACAGTAGACAGCCACCAACATCCCAAGCGTCACCCAACCCACCAGTCGACACCACTCCGCGACCCCTCATCAATAGACCATCACCACCAACACCCCAACCATCACCCAACATACCAGTCGCCACCACTCCACGACCCCTCATCATTAGGCCATCACCACCAACACCCCAAACGTCACCCAACCCACCAGTCGCCACCACTCCGCGACCCCTCATCATTAGGCCATCACCACCAACACCCCAACCATCACCCAACATACCGGCCTCCACCAATCCATGACCCCTCATCATCCAATCCTCACCACCCCTACCTACCACGGGCTCCTCAACCTACCAACCAACCCTACCATCACCATCATCACCACTCCCCCCTACCACGCTGGCGCTGGTACTTCGTAGTGGGAGGATGTTCCAAAGGGTCTTCCCCCAGGTCGGGACACAACCACAGGAACAGGTAGAAGAGGAGGTGGTAGAAGAACCGTTGCCCGGCACGGCATATGATCTATTGAAGCACTTGGACAAAATGTCGGCACGGATTTCAATTATGGAGCTGATAAAGAGGTCAAAGAACCATCAAGACATCTTGCAACAATACTTGCAGCGGGTCATGGTCAATGAGGACCTCCAGCCTGAGAAGATCATTACTGTCCTGACCCCGAGGAGTGAACATCCGGCACTCACATTTACACAGGAGGAGTTGGCACGGCCAGAGATCAGAAAGTATGCCTTGCGTGTCGCAGTAGTCATCCGAGGCGTGGAGATCAAGTCCTGCTTGATTGACACCGGAGCATCCATAAATGTCATGCTGCCAGAAACATTGCAACTTTGCGGCATCTCCGATGAAGAAATCGAGTCTTCTGCCGTCACGGTGACCGCATATGACAACTCCCGGAAGCCGGCACGAGGGGTGGTTACATTGGAAGTAGGACTCGGACCGTGTGCTGTCACCGCCGAGTTTCATGTTCTAGAACTAGACCCTACATTCAAAGCTATCTTGGGACGCCCGTACCTTGAGGCAATAGGAGCTGTTGCCTCCACTAATCATCAGTGTCTGAAGTTCCCATACAAGGGCCAGGTGATCAAAGTAACCAACATCCCCATTCTGAATGACATGGATGACCCCTCCTCTGCACGGCCAATATCAAGATTTGTCCAGCCGTTGGTTTCAACTACAGAGCTACCTGAGGTCATGGTATTAACGACGCCTCCAGATACAGTTGCATGGCGGATGATGAAAGGGATGGGCTATCAGCCAGGAAAGGGGTTGGGAAAGGAGCTGCAGGGGGTTGTGCACCCCATTAAAGCTGTACAAAGACCAAAGAGACACGGGCTTGGCTATGAGCCGAGTATCACTCCGCGGATGGTCTACTGGCCAAAAAATGCCATGGGACTCCAAAAATTCTTTATTAAAGGGGAGACCATGATGATGGCCGGGGACGAAGAAGAAGAACCAGTCAAGAGGAAGAAGGCACCAGAGCAAGAGGAGGAGGTGGACAACTTGAGTTCATCTTTGGCTCGGTTGTTCACAGAGGAGGAAGAACCAGTCGAGGGCAAGTCCATCTCTAAACAACTTGTCCACTCAAACCCACCTCCAAATAACATCCCGCGTGAGCCGTATCCTACGGTCACGTATTTCAAAATCCTCACTCTATCCCTCTTGGATTCACTTGATGGGCTATCTAGCCCAATTCCCACTTCTGGGCCAAAATGGCCACCTGAATTGATCACTGGGCCTGAGAGCCCATTCAAATCTTCTTACTCCACTGGGCTTCTATGCCCATTCCAATCCAACAACCTTGGGCCCGCGTGCCCACCAGTCGGGCCCACGTGCCCTTTAGATTTATTTTCTTGCTTTGGGCCTGCATGCCCACCATTCGGGCCCACGTGCCCCTTAGATCTTTTCACTAGCTTTGGGCCTATCTGCCCATTTCTTGTCATCATCGGGCCCGCGAGCCCATTTTTCTCCCATTTGCTTAAGCTTTCTATTTCTGCTCGAGCCCCATCGGCTCATTCTCTTTTTGTTATTGAAAATACCCAAAATACCAAAAAAAATGTCCTCTCGCAAACTCAGTTTTCCATCGAGGAGACGTCTCTACTTGTCTCGAAGGGTGCTCCCAACCAGGGACCCCTCTTCTCTAACTCACTGATCGATCTGCTCGATCCTTCACCCATTGTAAATACCACCTTTTCAATTCCATCTTCTTTAGGAGTAGTTAGGGTAGGAAAGAAGAAAATTTGAGGTAAACGTGTTCCAGAGAGATATCTCCAACAAATAGCTCAAAAATGCAAGGAATGTGCAAGGCTGCCAAGGTTTTTGGAAAATGCTATCCAGCTTGACGAAATCCAGTATGAGGATGAATTCAATGTAGATCATACACTGGGAGTTTACAAGGTCTTATCAGAAAAAGATTCTGATTTCGAGGATGGAATTGAGGACTTGGCTGATGCGTATGCATCTGGACTTAAAAGATTTGAAGAACCATTAGCCACGGTGGATGAACCGACAAAAGAAATGAATCTTGGAACATCGGAAGATCCCAAGACAATCCTCCTAAGTGCAAAACTCACTCCCCCTGAGGAACAGAGTTTAATTAAAATTTTGGAAGAATATAAGGACACGTTCGCATGGACATACGAAGACATGCCAGGGTTAGACAACTCGTTAGTTGAACATCGTCTAACTTTGAAACCTGGAGTTACCCCGGTCAAACAAAAATTAAGGAGATTCCACCCTGATGTTGCACTTAAGATGAAAGAAGAGGTCGACAAGTTACATCAAGCAAGATTCATTAAGGTCGTCCTTTATCCGCAATGGGTAGCAAACATAGTCCATGTAATGAAGAAAGATGGTAGAGTTCGGATTTGTATAGACTTCAGGGACTTAAACTGAGCGTGTCCTAAAGATGACTTTCCTCTACCTCATATTGATGTACTGGTTGATAACACTGCTGGATTCGAGATGTTGTCATTCATGGATGGCTATTCTGGATATAATCAAATCCGGTTGGTCGAAGAGGACCAGGAGAAAACCTCGTTCACTACACCTTGGGGAACCTACTGCTATGTCGTCATGCCCTTTGGACTAAAGAATGTTGGTGCTACCTATCAGAGGGCAATGATGGCTATCTTCCATGACATGATGCATACCCTTGTAGAGGTGTACGTGGATGACCTGGTCGTTAAGTCCAAAAGCCGAGAAGATCACCCGAAAGTGTTGAGAAAGGTCTTGCAAAGGGCTAGGGAATATAAATTGAAGATGAACCCAAAGAAATGTACGTTTGGAGTATCCTCAGAAAAGTTATTGGGGTTCATAGTGAGCAAAAGGGGCATAGAGATCGACCCAAACAAGGCCAAGGCAATCATTGGTATGCCTCCTCCAAGAAATATGAAAGAACTTCGAGGATTAATCGGGAGGCTACAGTTTGTCCACCGGTTCATCTCACAACACTCCCAAAGGTGTAAACCTTTCTATGAGTTGACCAAGGCGGGGGCCGAGTTCAAATGGGATTCGAAGTGCCAGGATGCATTCGATGGATTGAAAAGATACCTGGCTAGTCCCCCTGTGCTTAGACCACCAGTCCCTGGCAAGCCCTTAGTTTTATACATCTCGGTTTTGGAGAATTCTCTTGGGGCAGTCCTTGCACAAGTGGATGAAGAAGGGAAAGAGAGGGCAACTTACTATTTGTCAAAGATCTTTGATCCATGCGAGTAGAAGTATACTGTAGTGGAGAAGACCTGTGCTGCACTAGTTTGGGTAGTTCAGAACCTTAAACACTATTTCTTAGCTTATGAGGTCAACCTTATTGCCCGCATCAATCCCATCAAATTCCTTCTGAAGAAAACTGTTCTAACTGATTGATTAGGTCGTTGGCAGAGCTTCCTATCCCAGTTTGATATCACCTATGTCCCCCAGAGGGCTATTAAGGGCTATGCCATTGCCGAACACCTAGCCCATCATCCTATACCCCTCTTTGACCCAGTCCAATCAGAGCTCCCGGATGACGAACTAATGTTGATCCGATCTTCCCACCTTTGGACATTATATTTTGACGGGGCTCTGAATTCTCACGGTAAGGGAATAGGAATCGTCCTTCTATCACCCGAGGGTGTCACCATTCCACAGGCATTTCAGCTTGACTTCCCAGCAACCAACAATATAGTTGAATACGAAGCCTTGCTGGCCAGGCTGGAGGCCGCTTATTTCTATGGTGCCACGGAATTGAGGGTGATAGGTGATAGCCAACTAATTCTTCGCCAAGTCCTAACCAAATACCGAACTTCTCATCCAAACCTCAAACCTTACCAAGAACTCACCTCTTGCTACATCAAACTCTTTTCCAAACTCACTTTCGTTCATGTCCCTCAAGCTCAGAACATCCTTGCTGATGCCCTAGCCTCCTTAGCTTCATCTCTATCAGTCCCGCTAGGTAGACAGGTGCGGACTATCCATGTCCGTTGGAGGTCGATGCCAGCGATTAAGGATGGTCGATTTCTAAAAGTCAAGGAGAGATTTGGCAGGAAGGAATATCTAGAGCAGAAAGAGGAGATTTCTCTAATCGAGTTGGAAGAGTTAGATGAGACTGAGAAGCCTTGGTTTGATGAGATTGCAAGGTATTGTCAAGATCAGACATATCCACCTGGATCAAATGCAAAAGAAAAGAAGGCCATCAGGAGAGTATCCCAGAGGTATACCATCCTAGGAGGGGTGCTCTACAAGAGAAGCCTGAGCGGAATTTTATTGAGATGCGTTGATGAAGAAGAGGCAGAATTGGTGCTTAAGGAAGCACATTCTGGGGTCTGTGGGGGCCATGTCAATGCTCAAGCTCTTTCCAAGAAAATCATCAGGCAGGGGTATTATTGGCCAACCCTAGAGGAGGATTGCTCCATCTTTGTCCGGCACTGTCATTCTTGCCAACTCCATGCCGACAAGATCCATTCTCCCGCATCTTCCCTTCATCCGATTCATGCCCCATGGCCCTTCGCCATGTGGGCTTTCGATATCATTGGCCCTCTAAGTGATCTTAACTCTGAAATCCGTTCCAAATCATTCATCCTGACGGCAACAGAGTACTTCACCAAGTGGGCAGAAGCGGAAGCGTTCGTGGAGATCAAGGCATCAACATTGTGCTCTTTCATCAAACGCAACATCATCGCCAGGTTTGGGATACCCAGCGACATTATCACCGACAACGGACCACAATTTCTCTCTCAAGATCTGCGTGATCTTTGCAACAGGTACCGCATTGCATTGCATCATTCATCTCCTTATTACCCGCAAGGCAACGGTCAAGCAGAAGCCACCAACAAAACTTTGATTAAAATCATCAAGAAAACCTGTAAGTCTAGCAAGTTCGCAGACTGGCCAGATAAGCTTGTGGATGCCCTATGGGCTTATCGTACTTTTGTACGGACCCCCACTGGTCAAACCCCGTATGCTCTCGCATATGGGATGGAGGCAGTGGTCCCGTACGAAGTACTCCTTCCATCACTCCGAGTTCAACTCAATAGGGACATCCCTGTCAATGAGAGACGAGAATCTCTCCTTGCACAACTTGAACTCCTAGATGAAAGAAGGTTGGCCGCCTCCGAGCATGCCCGGACTTATCAGAACAGATTGAAAAGGTTTTATCAAAAGAGGGTGGTAGAGAGAAAGTTCGAAATCGGTGAGATGGTAGTCAAACGTATATTCGTTAAGCCGGGTGGTCCCCGCTCCAAGTTGCAACCTAACTGGGAAGGGCCTTTTGTTATAACTGAAAAATATCCAGGCAATGCATATGAGCTAACCAACGCCGATGGAGAAAAATTGAACCATCCATGGAATGGCGTTTACCTCAAAAAATATTTTCCTTAGAAAAGAAAATGGAGAATTTCTAGTATAATATCAAGTCATCGATCCAAGGGTGTTAGCCAGAAGTCAAGGGTAGGCATCACCTTGCACACACAACACCTCCCAATCCCAGAATCTAGATAGCCCAACACTCGAGAAAGGCAAGGCAGAACCCTGAAGGCGGAAAGGAAACCTTACCCTATTCTCTTCTATTCCGTCTGAAATAGGTGAAGGGGACTAGAGGAGGATAGTATCGAAAATGCCTGCTGCCTTAGTAGGAGGCCGTCTCATAGGGTGCAAAAGGGTGCCAAAAGATGGGCAATGAACCCCACAGGTTTAAACAAATATGGGTCTGTCTGAATGAGTACCCGGAAGAGTAGAAAATGAAGAAAAGGCACTAAAAGATGGGTAATGACCCCACAGGTCAAAGACTTGTCTAAATACGTGCCACATGTAGACAAGACCCAAAGAGGCCGAACCCCAACGGGCAATTTGGGCATGAGTAGAGAAACCCTCCTCAACACCCCCAAATCCTATCAAAGACTTCCTCTATTATTCTTCCATCTTAAAACCCCTAGGGTAGGGTAAACTGTCCAAACTCAAGGGGAATCCAAACCGATCAAGAGAAGAGGGCAAGAAAGATTTTGGGTTAGGAACCTTATTCACACGTGGTGCTTATTGCTTGAATCTTGATCAACACTCAAAGATCGATGAATGGTCTCAATACTGGCACATTCTCCACAAAAATCCAAAAAAAATGAATATTTTCAAAAATCCAAAAAAATGAATATTTTTAAAAATCCAAAAAAAAGAATATTTTCAAAAATCCAAAAAAATAAATATTTTCAAGAAATCCAAAAAAAAAAGAGTTGAATATTTTCTAAAATGCATCATTTAGCTTGGCATAACCTTGATTTTTTTTGCCTTTGCTAGCATTCATGTTTATTTTTATGTCTTGCATGTTTTATTTCTGCATCGCATATTTATCTTGATTATCACCCCATTAAGAGGGCTCCTCCCTTTGACCTGAGTCAAAGATGGCCATAATAGGCAAAGGGATGAGTCGTTGTGAAGATCTAATCCTCTTTTATCAAGTGTTTTCAGGGACTTTAAAATAAGAGGAGAAGGTTCTCTCAACGACAGGTAAGTTCTCTTAACCATTTCATTTCAGTCATTTAGGTTATTACACCTTGTTAAGAAGGCTCCCCACTTTGACCTAAGTCAAGGCAGACAGCAATAGGCAAAGAGATAAGCCATGGTGAAGATTTAATCCCCTTTTATCGAGTGTTTCAGGATGCTAAGATCAAGAAGGGTGTGACTCTCACCAAAGCAGGTAAGCTTTCTTAACCCTTATCTCATTCATTTTCAGTCATTTTGTTCATATTACCTTGTTAATAAAGCTACCCCCCTTGACATATAAGCAAGGCAAGACAACAATAGGCAAGGGGGGTAAGCCATAGAGCAGATTTAACCCTTCTATTAAGTATTTCAGGAAAGAAACACAAGTCAAGGAGGGGTGAGAATCTCACCAACAGGTATGTCTCTTAACCCTACATCTATTATTTACTTTTATCATTTGCCATCCCTTAGAAGGCTTCACCCCTTGACAAACTTGCAAGGGGCTAAGCCGAAATGTGATACTAACTACCCTTTTGAGCGATGTAAAGCAGATCAAACAAACACTGAAGCAAACAGGGGAAGATCTGATTACGCCATTAAGTGCTACAACAAAGAAGAAAAGCAGCTACAACATCAGAAAAGCTAAGCCTGCTACAGAAATCAGTGCCTGCTGCTACCCCCTCTAGGAGAATGACCACGTGGAGGAGGCATGGTAGCAACACACCTGTAGGAAGCAAAATCATGATTATTATTTCAACAGGAGAATATATGTACACAAAATTAAAAGACATACCTCAGTGTGTGGGAAGCGCAAAATCTGTGAACGAATCGAAACCAACTGGCTGCGATGGCCACTGGTAGGGCGGATAGGCTCCCAACGAGCCATCAGGGGGAGGAGGTCGGGATAGGATTGCTGTGCCCGACCCAAGGGGAAGTAGAGGTAGCTCCAGACCTGTAAAAGGCACAACTCGTTAGAGCAAAGAAGAGCAATACAAGTGTACAAGAAAGGAAAGCTGCTAAAAGTCACCTGGAGAAAAGGAGAGAAGCCGGCAACCGAAACAGAACCCGCCTCAGGCTGGAGGCCACATAACAAATGGGCTAGCATCACTGCCCCCCACGCGTACGTGCCAACCTGCTCTAGGTCAGCAAGCAAAGGGAGGAACCGCAGATGGATGCGGTCCGTCTTCGAGCCCAACAGAAGGCGCCCGAAGAAGAAGAGGAGGAAACGGCGCAAGTCTACGTCCGCCTCCAAGGAGCCAGGTAATCCGGTAAATGCCGCTGCAGCCTGGCCAACCATGCGGCAGAAAAAGCTGTCTTGGCTCTCGCCACGGACACACTCGGCATCAACCAAGCCTACCATCTCACCAGCCTCTAGTCTGGCAATGGTGCGTAGGCCATCCTCCGGGTCGAACTCGGGCTCATATGCGAAGAGGGCCCGGAACTCCCGCGAATAGTCGGAAGAAGTGGCACACACCACCGGCCTACCGTAAACACGAAGGCCGGTGATGTGTGCAACATCCTCTAAGGAGGGCACCATGTGCCCCCATGGGAACAGAAACACGAAGGAGTCTGGGTCCCAGGACTCACGGAGGACCTGCACTAGTGGTAGGTCCTCCCAAAAAGGAGTCACCCGGAGGATGGGCCCAAACCCCATCTCCTCTAACCGAACCTGCTAGAAGTCCGGTAGGCCTAGGTAGGTAGCATGCACCAGGTCCCACGAGATCCGGGATTTTATCCGGGCCTGCAATGGATTCATTTCATTAGTTCACTCAATTTTTATTGCCAAAATGCAAATGAGCTAATCATTAAGTGCAGGAAAAGAAAATGTACCTCTCGAACTACCGGAAGCTCTGGCTCCTCGGAATCGGAGTCATCGCGGCGAACACGTCTCGACATCTGTGCCAAAAGGGAAGTTAACATCAAACATTGTTTTATACTTTTTTTTATTTATTTCATTCATGAAAAAAAAATCATCAAAAAAAAACATCAGCCGAACGCGCCCTCCCCTCCTTTGGAGAGGGAGGGCACGCTGAGCGCGCCCTCACAATAGGGGCGCGCTCTGCACGCCCCTCCTCAGTGAGGAGAGAGAGGGCGCGCAGACCGCGCCCTCCTCTTGGGGGCGCGGTCTGCGCGTCCCCAAACCGGGGGCGCGGTCTGCGCGCCCCCGGTCTGAGGGCGCGGTCAACATTTTGTGTTGACTGCCCTGCTCGATCCTTATTTTCATGATAACTTCGTCAAATCAACTCGGAATCGCGTGAAACTTGAACTAAATCGAAGAGCATAACCCGATCTACATTTTTTGTAATAGGGGTACTAACCTTTGACGGCGTTTCGGACTCCGGATCTAAGTTGGAACTCTGAAACTTCTAGTGCGAGGAGAGATGGTGTACAGGTAGAAATGAGATATTCTTACCCTCGGGGGGTATTTATAAAGAGAAAATGTGAAAATGGGATAAATTTGAAAATATCACTCAAGGTTCACAAAATCGAGCTGATCGCAACGCCACCGAAAGAATTCCGATCTGATGCGCGGTTTGCTCAAAAATAATTTTGCGAAGAAAATTCTTTTTAAATTCTCATCAAAAATCCCTCTTTTCACATAACTTTGAATGTCTCAATCCCTAAATTAGCTAGACATATTTATGTTTTTTTATCATTACTAGCTAACATTTTTCAGGGGTCAAGAGAAAATTCTATACATTTATTAGTCAGAAATGGCTGAAAATGTATTTTTCAGGAGCAAAATTGACAAAAATGGCGAAAATTTCAGAAGGCGCCAGGCTGTTCAGAAAATTGAGCCGATCAAGGAGTCACCGAAAGAAATTTCATCAGACTCACGGTTTGCTCTGAAAAATTACTTAAAGAAAAAAGGCTTGTTAAAACCTTTCAAAAATATCTTGTTTCATATTAAAAAATATTCAAGTTGTTGAAAAATAACAAGGCATATTCATCATAATTGTCAACATCTGTCTTGCATTTTTCTGAAACAAGGTAATTCTCTATTGAATTTTAACTCAAATTTGCTATAAACAATTCATTGTTCATTCAAAATAAAAACAACATGGCTGACAAGTTAAAGCAGGAAAAGAAGACTCTCAGGCAAGTAGAAGCTTCAACGCAGAGATGTAGCGGCGCTTCCGGTCGGGGTCCTCCTCAATCAAGAGGCCTGGGCGGCACACCCGACTCGTCTCCCTCAAGGCAATGGCTGAGATCGCCTCCTCCTCGTCATCCGCTGAGCCAAGCTGCCTACCCTTGATAGGTGGCAAGTGGGACAGCTTGGGCAACTCGTACCGAGGCAAGCCGATCTGGGAGTGGCAACGGTGAGCGTTGTACAACACAAAGGCCGAACCTGTAACCAGGCGGAGATCAACACCGAGCACAAAGCACCTGGAAGTCCTTCTGCATCAGGGCAGCAGAAGAGTGCAAGAAGCTGGAACGGTTCATGGAGGCAAAGTGAGCACGCCACTCTGGCCTCTTCTTCACCGATGCACACCTGTTGGCGACTCTCTCGCCGAAGCCGAGTGCATCGGCATAGGGGAACAAGGGGCTACGGCGGAAGAGCTGCGACCTGGTGGCCACCTCACCGGCTGGATCGAACTTGAAGTGAAGATCATCCCAGCAAGCCAGTAGAAGCGCATTGTCGAAGGGAGGACGGCCCACGCAAGCTGCGGACAGTCCGCAGTACAAGTAGCCCAGAACTGAAGGCCCCAACCGCGCACCGCTCCAGATGCCGTGGATGCACGAAAGTTGATCAACCTCCAGAAAACCATCCTCCACAGGAAACAAGAACACCGTGGCAAGGCAAGCCGCGAGACCCTTTGCACCGCGCAGAATCCGGTCCTCGTCCAGACCGGGAACCGTCAGAAGAGAGAGTGTCCAAGCCGCCAACTTGGGAACACTGATTCGTTTGTCGGCTAACAAGGTGCTAATCTGTCGAGCCTCGACAAAATCTTGCAAGAATTCCAAGCAAGAGAGGGATCCTGAAGGGATGAACATACCTTCAGTTTCTCCCTTCTTAGTCCGAGGAAGGCCGAGAAGGAGCTCCGCCTCTTCAAGGAGAACCGTGCACTCAAAACTGCTGAACACGAACGTGTGAGTGTCGGGGTGCCACAACTCAACAAGAGCTCCCATCAAACCGAAGTCAAGGGAGTAGCCTGAATATTGCTTGGCATGGATCAAGAGCCCAGTTAAGCCCCAATCTCGAAGAATTGCTCTGATCGACAAGCCGAGGATGTCAAGCAAGCCGGAAAGCCAGGAAGGAGTGCAATACCGGCGAGGCCCAGGGAAGTTTGGGTAATCCTACACCCAAACAGAAGCTAAGAGAAATTTTTAAGAAAAAAAAGAAGAAGAGAGTGGATGAAAGCTAAAATTGGCAGCAAACTTACCAAGTCGGCGCCGATTCTGGCCTTCAGATGACCCGGGACGCTTGAAATACCTCGAACCGAGCCAACACGCTTCTTTTTCAAAGGAGGAGCCATCCTGGGTGTTGGTAGGACGATCTGGTCGTCCTAAGGAGTGTTTATATAGGGGAAATCGGTCCCGATTTGAATCGGATTCGGATCCGATCAAAATAGGAAACTGGGATCGAACGCGCCCCCGAGGTGGGGGCGCGCAGGCCGCGCCCCCAAACCTAGGGCATGCTGGCCACGCCCCCGAACTGAGGGCGCGCAGGCCGCGCCCCTGGTTCGGGGGCACGTTCGGTCAAATTTTTGAAAATTTCTAGAAAAATTCAGAAAAATTCAGAAAAATTTGTAAAATCAAATACATTTATGTTTGGTCTTTATTAAGGTCGAGTGAACATCATTGTTCATTTGGAACTAACATTTTGATGAAAGACAGGAATTGCTCGCGGAAACGGAAGAATGGACATGGGAAACCCCCATAACTTGCCGACTAGCATATATGCCGCTAGTCGTGTGTTATTATCTTATACATTATTTGTTGAAGACCATGAGCATGGAGAAGACTTGACCCGAGATCCCCTTCATCAAAATCTACGATGGTCGGGTCATCTCTAATGCTCACGGATAAGCCAAAGTTGTGTTGTGAGGGACGATGGTTCCCGAATGGGTATCTTGACCTCATAGACAATCTATATCTTCAACTATTTGTTATACAAGTTTTGTTTTATTTTCTTGAGCCCAACATGCATCATGTAGTATTAATTGCATTGCATTTTGTTTTGTCATTGCATACATCATTTCCTAATCTTCACCTTCTCACTCTCTCGATCATTCTAAATCCCACCGTGTCATTCACCATATTCTCTAGTCCCACCAACCTCTCTAATATCCCACCGTGTCTATTAATCCCACCGTGATTCGGTAACCACTTTGTGACCTTAAATCTTTCAATTCTTTTCACCACAGAGGCCATTGCAACTTCTCTGCTATTCATCCCACCATGGCAACCAATTCATCCCGCCAAGGGCATTCTATTCAATCAGAACTTGCACCATCACTATCTTCACAGTCTATGATTAAACATTTGCCTTTCGGAATTTGAGATCACTCCATTCTGAATCAAATCTTGTCTCTTGGAAGACTTAAATGAATCTAAGAGCCTGAATGTGCTCGATTGGTATTCTTTTATTTTTTTCAAAACAAATCTCTTCTAAAACTTTAGCCCATCACAGTACAGGAACACCGCAAAGATCAGGTTACCGGCTGATGATGAACCTACGAACCCATGTTTCGGGGACTCCCCACCGCGTTGGGGGTTGGCTATTCTTCTCTCGTGCCAATGGAACATCTCTTACCAATCGAACATAGGAAGACTTGATGAAACATGGCAGTTAACCAGGAGACTTGAGGAGATTCGTCTTGCCAAATCTGGTCGTTGAGCGTGTCTATATCTACACCTTGATGCAACCTTTTCAGTCCATCACCATTTCGCTCCACTACATTCCACTACGATCCATCTCGCTTCGCTACGCTTTCTCTACGTTTCACTTCGCTCCGCTACATGCCATTCCCTTGCAAAGCCGACATCAAGGCGAGGCAAGCTGTAGACACGCCAAATTGACTTGATTCGGAGCCCTAGACTCTTATTCCATAGGCGATATCTTTTATCTGACCGTTATCTGATCCGGATTACCTCGTGGAGATGAGCTAAGGACATGGGTGGAGCCCCTCGCAAGTTGAGAATGGACCAATGATTTCCAGAATATTGCCGTAACCTTCAAGCGAGAGCTGCACGTGAACTGTAAAAACACGAAGCTCGCTCGATGACCGACCTTGAATGGTTCATAATTGAAGGTCTCGGGAGTCCCGCATGTATTCCGTAACATTCAGGGTTTCCGAGAAGTCATTTCGGTAGGCGTCGGTCAATGATGGCTTTTGTTACGGCTTTTTCGATCTGTGCTGACACGGCTATCCCGGACCACGTGTTAGGCCTTTTCAGTCATCACCGGGTATTTTCGGGTCATACGGGTCGATTCTAGCCGAATATTTTCATCAACCGGGGCCATATGGTCATTTTGGTCAATTTTAGGGTTTCGCGGCTTTTACGGCTTTCGATTCATGTTTACCGGGTTAATCTCATATTCTTCAATGATTTCGGGTTTTTAGATTGTACCGGACTTGTTCGGTCATCATTTTAAGTCATCCCGAGTTGACCCGAGAATTATCGACCGGAACCGTGCTTTTTCGGATCTTCGCCCCGGGTTTCGGCTTTCCGCGAGAGGGTAAACCGGTAGAAAGCCCCGTGCGAACATCTCGGGAGTCATGCCGGCTGATTTACCGACTTGAGGAGGTGCGGTTGAAGGCCCTCTTTCCAACGCGACAAACGGGAGCCGAATCGGACATCCCGTTTGCAAGATACGGCTCGCGAAACACGCGCGCAGGAGAGAGAGTGTACCGCGCCCCCGCTCCCCTTGAAAAGGGAGGGCGCGCCCTGCGCGCCCTCAACCTGGGGGCGTGCACTGCGCGCCCCTGGTTCCTTTGAAAGGTGGGGGCGCGGTCGGTTTCCGAAAATCGCAAATTACCCCGATTAGCACCTTCTAAACCTGATTTTTGGAAGGTTTCCGGCGTTGATTTTCAATTATTTGTACCGCGCCCCCGGTTCGGGGGCGCGTTACGTATGTCAAGTCAATTTTTAGCAATTTCCAGAAGTTTCCGTCGATTTTTAGCAGTGAGACGCGTAACTCACCCCCGCCCCCTTTGAAACAGGGGGGCGCGCAGACCGCACCCCCGAATTGGGGGCGCGCCCTGCGCGCCCTTGGTTTGAGGGCGCGCCCTGCGCGCCCTCGTCTCCTTTGAAAAGCGGGGGCGCGTTAGGTCCAGTTTCTAAATTTTGCACCGGCTCCCTTCTCCTATAAATTGAGGGCCATTCTCAATGACCCAAGGTTAATCCCCAGTGCTAGCTCGTCCATAGGTCGTCCAAGCTCTTCTCCAAAGCCGTCCCGACGTCCAAAGGCGATCCGAAGTCAAGAAATCGATCCCGAGGTGAAGGAGAAGGCTCGATCCGGGCGTTCTACATCAACCATCTTCATCGACTTCTTCAGAACATTCGAGGCTCCTGATGCAAAAGTCTTCAACATGTAAGTCGTTCCTCTTTTCGTCCTCTTTCATCTCCAACTGACGGCACTCAATTCCGACTTGCCGTTTGTTCATGGCGATTGCTGCATTGAGGGCGCGCACCCAGGTTCTGTTTTCCACATCCGCCCACTTTCAGAATTTTTAATGACTTATAAAGGAGTATTTCGGAGAATTCATCAACATAGGAACTCTTCCTCTCTGAGTTATCTGTCTACTCCAACAAAACGGAACTTGATTCTGACATCGGGGTCATCCGTAGCATCCTCTGCACCAAAGTCGCGCCAGAAGGGTACCAAGCTACCCGAACCGGCTGTTTTCAATCAACTCGGCTTCAACTCAAGCCGATCCATTCCATAAGCTTTCTCAACTCGTTTAACTCAGTTCATTTACTATTTTAAAGCATATTTCAGTTTATTTGCATTATTTTTACATAATCAAAAATACAAAAAAAGGGTTAAGGCTCACCCCGAAGCCGGTGAGTCCGATTCCAATTGCTTTTTTCTTATCTTCTTACTACAGTTACTACACTTCTCACAAGTCTAACCAAACTCTTCACTTGGGTTATTGTTCTAGTTGCACAGGTTTATCAAGCTAGCATCGGTTGGAGACTCTTCTTCATCGGCCGGCCAAAGAAGAAGAAGGTTGAACTCACATCCCTTTCTCCCACGCTAAGGTACACACGGTCAACTTCTTTTAATTTACATCCCATAAAGCGGAGCCCGCGGCTCCTGGCGACCACATTCTTTCATGTTTTAATTTCATCTCCACCTCACTCTCCTCCCACATGACCCGAACCATCTCCGGTGCTCGAGCGACGCCGTGAGATGAAAGTTCGGGGATCAATGTGAGTGTGGGACCGAGGTGAGGACATTTTACTGCTTTCCGAGTGTTTTCTGATTCACTCCCTTTCCCCAATTCCATCTTTCACCTTCTCTTGAGGTGTCGATCCGGAACCCGTTTTCGGAGTCAACAAAGAGTAGGCATCACGTGTGAAAAAGTGCCTTACTCGGAATCTTCTGACCTTTTGTCTTTGATAGGCTATGGCTTTCCTTAGACTCAGTCAGTCGACCTTGCCCTTTGAGGTTAAAGAAATAAGAGGATTGGTGGTAAGTCCTTAGTAGAATTCAGGGATGTCGAACTCGTTTCTCTACTAATACCCTCATTGCTTGTTGGGGTTTGGCTTCCTTGGGTCCTTCCTTCTAACCCATTTTCTTTGATGGCCCACATTAAGACAGGTTTTCTCTTTTGCTTGGTTTTGACCTGAGGGGTTCATTGCCTATCTTTTGGAGCCTTTTTTTTCTTTTTTTGGGCTTTTGTTGGTACGCATTCAGACATGTCTATTCTTTTGCCGACCTGAGGGGTCATTACCCATCTTTTGGCACCTTTTCTTTTAAGCAGTCAGACCTTTAAAGGCATCCTTCTACTAAGACAACGGGTACTTTCGATACTCTCATTCTAATCCCTTTCATCTATTCATGACCGAAATAAGAAGAGAATAGGATAGGGTCGACCTTCTTCTGCCAAGTGTTGCCTAGCTTTCTCTCTGACTTTCAATCATCGGATCCTAAAATATAGGCATGTAGTGTGTGTAGTATGGTGCCTATCCTTATTCCCTTAAGTGACAAGTTGGGGCACTAAACAACCAAGCATTACATGTTACTACCATCTGTCGACTCTGAAAATTCGACAGGGTCCTCTCCTTTTCAGGGAAGTCTGTGAATCCAGATCGTCACCTCAAGAGGGGATGAGAAAGAAAGAAATAAAGCACGAAAAGCAACTCTCACCTCGATCCCACACTCACATTGATCCCCGAACTTTCATCCCTTGGCGTCGCTCGATCACCAAAGAGACGGTTCGGGTCATGTGGGAGGAGGATGAGAATAAGGAAATTAAAACATGTGGTCGCCAGGAACCATGGGTTCCGATTTATGAAATAAAGATTGAAAGATGACTATGTGTACCTTAGCGTGAAGAATGTAGGTTAAAGCTTCTCCTTCTTCGGTCGGCCGCTGAAAAAGAGTCCTCAACATGTGGGTGCTTGATATTCTGTGCAACTAGACAAACAAACAAGTGAAATAGACAATTAGAACTAGACAAAGTGGAGTATATGTAAGGAAAATAACATGAAACACACAATTGACTAGAAACTGACCGGATTCGGGTTATATCTAACCCCTTTTTATTTTCGGATAAACAGACTAAAAACAATGCAAAAAATGAAAAAAAAAATGATAGGAGGATGGAGAATAACTAAACAAAGAGATAGGAAAAGGAACAGAAAGATTCTGAGTTGAATAGAGAAAGATATAGCCAAATCTGGGTTGTCGAAAAAGCCGAGCAGCAGTCCAGGATCTGCCAGGCGCGACTTTGCTTATGCCTCATCACGACCAGCCCCAACCTCAGAATCAAGTTATGTCAATTGTAAACTCAAGAAAACTTGGAGATGAAGAACTTTGATGAAGAGAGCTCTGGCAGAAGACGTCCACACACTGCTGTAGAGGCCGAAGAAGAGAGACCTGGCTGATCACCTGCAGAACAGCCTTCCTCTCTCTTGAACCGACTTTTCTCTCTCTAAAAACTTGAAATTCTCTCTCTAAAAATCACAAAATCAATGCAGGAAGGAGGTTGGACGTCTTGAGATGCCTGGGGGTCATGCTCATGCCTTTGGAATGACCGGAATCAGAGTTTATTTATAAGAGAACGAACAGACCTATCCGGACTAAAAAATAGGCCCATTGCGCCCTACCCCAGGGTGCATGTGCCCTGGTGGGGCGCATGCGCCCCCTGGAAGGGGCGCATCCCATCTTGTCTGAAAAAATCGATCTTATCCGGTCGATCTGTTCAATGGTAAAGTCCCGGTGAAAAACTGGGTCCCTCGTGCCTCAAAGGTAGGGCGCATGTGCCCTCAAGTGAGAGCACAAGGTCACGTGCCTCACTGGTAGGCCGCATGGGCACGTGCCCTGGGTCCTGGGAGCATGTGACCAGGAACCCGGGCGCATGGGACTATTTTTGCGCGTCCTTCTTCCGGAAGCCATTGCGAACACTCCCGAACTCGGAATTCGACGCCGTTTGTTGCGTTGGAAAGATAACAGGCCGAAGAAGATTTCTATAGCATCGTATCAGCCATCACACCCTCCAAAACTTCAAATTTTTGTCCGGAAGTTAGGGCAGTGAACAGAAGATCCGATACAGGTCAAAATGACTCCGACGGCAAACCGGAAAGGCACGGTATTCAACAAAACTTGTCCGGGGTGTGAATATGACCATAAACTTCAATAAATGATCATTAGGATTTGGTCATTCAGCCAACTTCCGTGTTTACACGATTTATGTGTGGCTTTCGCTCGGAAATTACGGCTTTTGCGAAAAACTTCGGAAGACATCCAATTTCATTCGGCGAAGCTCCAAATCAACTTAAAAAGACCCGGCATCATTATAAGATCAATCATACATGTTAACCTATAAAACATGAGTTTTATGCTCTGAATTAGGCGAATTTGGCGTCTCTACAGCTTGCCTCACCTTGATGTCAGCTTTGTAAGGGAGTAGCATGTAATGAAGCGGAGTGATTCGGAGTGAACTGTAATGGAATGCAAGTGAGCATAGATGAATGTAGCGGAATGGAATGGTGATGGACTGAAAAGGTGGCATCAAGGTGTAGATATAGACACGCTTATCTACCCAATCCAGCAATATGAATCTCGCTGAGTATTCTAGATCGCTTTCATGTTCTATCAAAACCTCATATAATTGACTGGTAAAAGACATGCCCTTGGCACGAGAGATGAAAAAGTAAATGATAAAGAATAAAAGGATGTAGGCAACCCTCAGCGTGGTGAGGAGTCCTCGAATTCGTAGGTTCATCATCAGCCAGCAACCCGAACTTTGCGGTGTTCTTGTACTGTGATGGGCTAAAGTTTGTAAAAGAGAAGTTGATCTTAAAATGAAAAGAATACCAATCCATCATATTTGGAATCTCAAGTTCCATTCAAGTTTCACCAAAATACTCAGTTTAATTCTGAGTGGAATAATCTCAAATTCTAAAAGGGTTCGTTTAAGCATAACAAAATTGCTCGGGTATCGTGAAAACCATGAATCATGTTCTGGCAGAAAACCCGGTATTCGGAAAATGACAAGACAGATTTAAGCCATAGTGGGATTGAAAGACAATGGTGTGACTAACATAGAATGATGGGAAAGAAGAAACAATGGTGTCACAATTGCCATAACACGGTGGGTAAAATAAAAGACACGGTGGGATAAAAGAAAGGAAAGAATAAAACATGGTGGAACAAAAGGAAAGGAATAAAACATGAAGAGATAAAATTGGTAATGATGAAAAATGAAAAGGAGATGGATGTGAACACATAGAAAATCATGTAGAAAATAGTTGAAGAAATAGATTGTCTATTGGAGGTCAAGACACCCGATTAGGAACCATCGTCCCTCCAATGTTCAATTTTGGCTTATCCATGAGTGTGAAGAAATGACCAAGCCGTCGCAGATTTTGTTGAAGGGGATCTCGGGCCCAGTCATTTTCACTCTCAAGGTCTTCAACATTAATGCATATAATATGTATCAAATGGACATAACATAACTAGGTGACGAATGATAAGAGTGAGGTGAAGTACAAAAATGAAGTGATGGTGATGATGTGAGATTTATGAGAATGTGGATTTGAAGTCTTCAGGCCTAGTGCATCAACCGCCTGATTCATCAGCATCTCTAGTCCATCCTTGTCTGGCCTTCTGACAGAATACAGCACCACGATAGGTAGCGCTTCCTCTCTTTTCGCCACAAGGTTGGCATGATGTCCCTTGGGGAACACCGATCTCACCACTTCACCTATTGGACTTAAAATGTTGCCTGATGGCCCCTAAAAACACTGACCAAAGATGATTAAATTTTCATCATGACTCATCCCTTTGCCTGTATATCATTTGCCTTGTTTTTGAGTCAAAGGGAAGAGCCTTCTTAACAAGGTAGAATAAAACAAATGACTAAAATGAAATGGATGTAAGGGTTGAGAGAACTTACCTGCCGTGGTGTGAATCCTCTCCTCTTTTGAAATGCCTGAAACTCTTGATAAAAGGGGATTAGATCTTCACCATGACTCATCCCTTTTCCTATTATGGTCAACTTTGACTTAGGTCAAAGGGAAGAGCCTTCTTAACAAGGTAATTAAAGTAAAAAATGGATATGCAATGCAGAAATGGAAATATGCATGACAATCAAATAAACATGGATGCAACTAAGGCAATGATCATGACTGAGCATTTTTTTTTGGATTTCCTTGAAATATTCATTTTTTTTATTTTGAAAAGTATTCAAAATTTTTTTGGATATTTGAAATATGCAATTTTTTGGACTTTTAAAATATGCATTTTTTTGTGGTTTTTGAAATATTCCTTTTTTGGGGTTTTTTGAAATATTCCTTTTTTGGGGGGTTTTGAAATATTCCTTTTTTGGGTTTTTTGAAATATTCCTTTTTTTGGGGGGGTTTGAAATATTCCTCTTTTTTGTGGAGAAAATACTAGTATTTGAGACAAGTCATCGGTCTTTGGGGTTTGTCAAGACTCAAGTGGTGGACGCCACATGCAAAAATAAAGTTTCCTACCTAGAATCCTTCTAACCTTCTTCCTTTGATCGGCTTGGGTTCCACCTGGATTTGGTCGGTTTACCCTACCCAAGGTGTTTAAGGAGGAAGAGTATAGAGGAAGTCCTTGATAGGGTCTGAAGATGTTGAGAGGGATTTCTCTACTCTCACTCAAATTACCCATTGGGGTTCGGCCTCTTTGGGTTTTTTTTTCTTTTTTTGCTCTTTTCTATATGGCACATATTTGGACAGGTTTTTGACTCGTGGGGACATTGCCCATCTTTTAGTGCCTTTTGCTTTGACTATCATTCTGGGTACTCATTCAGAAAGGTTGATCATTCTTCCTTTTCTAACCTGAGGGGTTCATTGCCCATCTTTCGGTACCCTTTTTGTACCCTCTGAGATGGCCTCCTACTAGGGTGGGAGTGTTTTCGATACTACCCCTCTCTAATCTTCTCTTCCTATCTTGAACTGAGTAGAAGAGAATAGGGTAAGGTACTCCTTCCATTTCTAGATTTCGGCCTTGCCTTTCGCAAGTGTCAGGTTGTCTGGATTCTAGGATTGAGAAGTGTTGTGTGTAGGATGGTACCTACCCTTCACTTTTCACGAACAACCTAGGATCGATGACTTGAGATTATACCAATGGTTTCTCCATTTTTATGGAAAGTACTTTTTGAGGTAAACTCCATTCCAAGGATGATTTAATTTTTCTCCATCTACATTAGTCAATTCATATGCATTACCTAGATACTTTTTAGTGATTACAAAAGGCCCTTCCCAGTTAGGTTGCAACTTGGAGCGAGGACCCCCCGGCTTAATGAATATGCGTTTGACTACCATCTCACCGATCTCGAATTTTATCTCGACCACCCTCTTTTGATAAAACCTTTTGAGTCTATTCTGATAAGTCTGGGCATGCTCGGCGGTGGCTAGCCTTCTTTCATCCAAGAGTTCAAGCTGTGCAAGGAGAGATTCTCGTCTCTCATCAACAGGAATATCCCTGTCGAGCTGAACTCAGAGAGATGGAAGTAATACTTCGTAAGGGAACACTGCTTCCATCCCATATGCCAAAGCATACGGTGTTTGTCCAGTGGGAGTCCTTACAGAAGTATGATAAGCCCATAGAGCATCTACAAGCTTATCAGGCTAGTCGACAAACTTGCTAGACTTACAAGATTTCTTGATGATTTTGATTAAGGTCTTGTTGGGGGCTTCTGCTTGACCATTGCCTTGAGGATAGTATGGTGATGAATGATGCAATGAAATGCGATACCTATTGCAAAGATCACGCAGATCTTGAGAAAGAAATTGTGGCCCATTATCGGTGACGATGTCGCTGGGGATCCCGAACCTTGCCAGGATGTTGCACTTGATGAAGGAGCAGACTGCTGACGCTTTAATCCCCACGATTGCTTCCGCTTCAGCCCACTTTGTGAAGTACTCCATTGCCGTCAGAATGAATGATTTTGAGCGTATTTCAGAGTTGAGGTCACTCAAGGGGCCAATGATATCAAAGGCCCACATGGCGAAAGGCCATGGGGCATGAATTGGATGAAGGGAAGATGCGGGAAAGTGAATCTTGTCAACATGGAGTTGACATGAATGACAATGTCGGACAAAGATGGAGAAGTCTTCTTATAGAGTTGGCCAATAATACCCTTGTCGGATGATTTTCTTAGCAAGGGCTTGGGCATTCACATGACCACCACAAACCCCAGAATGTGCTTCCTTCAACACCAACTCGGCTTCTTCTTCATCAAGACACATGAGTAAGATTCCACTTAGGCTTCTCTTATAGAGCACTCCTCCTAGGATTGTATACCTCTGGGATACTCTTCTGATTGCCTTCTTTTCCTTGGTGGTTGATCCAGGCGGGTATGACTGATCTTGGCAATACCTCGCAATCTCGTCATACCAAGGTCTCTCACCTTCATCTAATTCTTCCAACTCAATTAAGGAGATTTCTTCTTTGTGTTTCGGGTATTCCTTTCTGTTGAACCTCTCCTTAACCTTCAGAAAATGTCCATTCTCAATTGCTGGAATTGTCCTCTTACAAATGTGGATAGTTCGCACTTGCCTGCCTAGTAGGACAGATAGAGATAAAGCTAGTGAAGCTAAGGCATCAGCAAGGATATTCTGAAAATGGGGGACATGGACAAAGGTGAGTTTGAAGAACAGCTTGATGTAGCAGGTGGTGAGCTCCTGGTAGGGTTTGAGGTTTGGATGGGAAGTTCGGTACTTGGATAGGACCTGGCGTAGGATCAATTGACTATCACCTATCACCCTCAGTTTGGTGGCACCATGGAAATGAGCGGCCTCCAACCCGGCCAGCAAGGCTTCATACTCAGCTCTGTTGTTGGTTGCTGGAAAGTTAAGCTGAAAAGCCTGTGGAATGGTGACACCTTCAGGTGACAAAAGGACAATACCTATCCCTCTACCATGAGAGTTCAGAGCCTCGTCAAAATATAATGTCCAAAGATTGGAAGATCAAACTGACATTAGTTCGTCATCCAGGAACTCCGACTGGACCGGGTCAAAGACGGGTATGGGATGATGGGCAAGGTGTTCAGCGATAGCATAGCCCTTGATTGCCTTCTATGGGACATAAGTGATATCAAATTGGGATAAGAAACTCTGCCATCGCCCTAACCGATCAGTCAAGACCATCTTCTCTAACAGAAACTTAATGGGATTGATACGAGCAATGAGCTTGACTTGGTAAGCAAGAAAATAATGTTTGAGTTTCTAAACCACCCAAACAAGAGCAGCACAGGTCTTTTCTACCATAGTGTACTTCAGCTCACAAGAATCAAACATCTTAGACAAGTAATAAGTAGCTCGTTCTTTTCCTTCTTCATCAACTTGTGCAAGGACTGCCCCAAGAGAGTTCTCAAGAACTGAAATGTAGATGACCAAGGGCTTGTCGGGAATTGGTGGTCTAAGTACAGGGGGACTTGCCAGGTATGTTTTCAACCCATCAAATGCCTCCTGGCACTTCGAATCCCATTTAAACTCGACCCCCGCCTTGGTTAACTCATAGAAAGGTTTACACCTTTGGGAATGTTGTGAGATAAACCGGCGGACAAATTGTAGCCTCCCAATCAATCCTCGAAGCTCTTTCATATTCTTCGGAGGAGGCATACCAATAATTGCTTTGGCCTTTTTTGGGTCAATCTCTATGCCCCTTTTGCTTACTATGAACCCAAGTAGCTTTCCTGATGAAACTCCAAATGTGCACTTCTTAGGGTTCATTTTTAGCTTGTATTCTCTAGCTCGTTGCAAAACTTTCCTTAGCACTTCAGAATGATCTTCCCGACTCTTGGACTTGATAACCAAATCATCTACATACACCTCTACAAGGGTGTGCATCATGTCGTGAAAGATAGCCATCATATCCCTCTGATATGTAGCACCAGCATTCTTTAACCCAAAGGGCATGACAACATAGCAATACGTTCCCCAAGGTGTAGTGAATGAGGTCTTCTCTTGGTCCTCCTCGGCTAACCGGATCTGATTGTATCCAGAATAGCCATCCATGAATGAAAGCATTTCAAATCCAGTTGTGTTATCAACCAAAACATCGATATGAGGCAAAGGGAAATCATCCTTAGGACACGCTCGGTTCAAGTCCTTGAAATCTATACAAATCCAAATTCGTCCAACCTTCTTCATAACAGGGACTATGTTAGCCACCCATTGCGGATATAGGATGACCTTAATAAATTTTGCTTGGAGTAGTTTGTCGACCTCTTCTTTCATTTTGAGTGCAATATCAGGGTGGAACCTCCTGAGCTTTTGTTTAACCGGGATAATTCCAGGTTTCAAGGTTAATCTATGTTCAACCAATGAATTATCTAATCTCGGTATGTCTTCATATGTCCATGCGAACATGTCCTTATATTCTTCCAACACTTTGATCAAACATTGTTCTTCTGAGGGAGTGAGGTTTGCACTGATGAGGATAGTCTTAGGATCTTCTAGGGTTCCTAAATTCAGTTCCTTGGTCGGTTCATTCCCTGTGGCTGATGGTTCTTCAAATCTTCTAAGTCCAAATGCATATGCATCAGCCAAGTCCTCAATTTCATCCTTAAATTCAGGATCCTTTTCTGATACTACCCCATATACTCCCAAAGTATGATCTATGTTATGCTAATCCTCATATCGGATTTCATCTAGTTGGATGGTATTATCTAAAAAGTTTGGCAGCCTTGCACACTCTACGCATTTATGTGCCAATTGTTGCAGATATCTATTTGGAACTCTATTGCCTCTGACTTTCCTATTTCCTAACCTAACTTGACCTACTGAAGATAAAGCTGGAAAGGTGGTATTTACAGTGGAGGGGGGATCGAGTAAATCGATCAATGATTCAGAAAAGAGGGATCCCTGATTGGGAGTACCCTCTGGGATGAGTAGAGACGTCTCCTCGATGGAAATGTGAGTTTCAGAAAAGACGGTTTTTTTTTTTGAAATTTCAAGTAAAAAGATAGAATTAGCCTGAGTGACTCGAGGCTTGCTAGAAGATGACTGAATTAATAGAGAGAAAAACTTAAGAATAAAGGGGAAAAAAGAGGCTCGTGGGCCCAATGGTAATAGAAAGTGGACACATGGGTCCAAAATTGATGAAAAAAGTAAACGGGTACGTGGACCCGATTTCAGAAATAAATGGGCATGTGAGCCCATGTTGGGAAAAGCCCTCAATTCTGAAGTTGATGAGGGAAGCAAATGGGCAAGCTGGCCCAGTAAGAGTAGAAGGTTGAAGAGGGCACATGGGCCCAAAGTGGGTAAGTGGGCCCTGAAGCCCATCCAAAAGATCTAGAAACAATGGTACGAGGTTCAAACATGGCATTGTTGTATTTGGGCCTCGTGGAATGGTTTTGACTTGGGTAACATGCTTAACTAGATGATCTAAGATTGGTCTGCCCTTGAGTGGTTCCTGGTGCTCTTCCCCACTTGAGAACAGACGAGTCAAAGATAAGCATAAGTCTTCCAAGTCTTCTTCTACTTCATCTGGAGCTTTCCTTCTCTTGACAGTCATCATGGAACTCTTGTCTTCTTCAGCCATCATCATGGTCTCCCCTTTGATAAAGAAGGTGTGGAGTCCCATGGCATATCTTGGCTGGAAGATCCTCCTTGGGATGAAATTCTCTTCATATCCCAACCCCTGCCTGCGTAGCCTTTTCACAGTTTGAATCGGCTGAGTGATTCCTTGAAGGTCCTTGCCTAAACCTCTTCCAGGCTGATAGCCTAGTTTCATCATCATCCGCCATCCCACTGTGTCGGGTAGAGAGGCGGTCATACATCTGACTTTTGGTAAATCTCCCATTGAGATCTGGGGTTGTATTGACAAACCAAGGGGTGTAAAAGTAGGATCATTCATCTATTGTGACCACTTGTCACTTTGACCACTTGTCCTTTAAAAGGAAACTTTATGCACTGGTGGTTTGTTAAAGCCACAGCTCCTATTGCCTCCAAGTATGGCCTCCCAAGTATAGCCCGAAAAGTTGGATCTAATTCTAGAACATGAAAATCTGTTGTGACCGTACATGGTCCGAGTTTGACTTCTAGAGTGACCACCCCATGTGCAAACTTCTTGGAGTTGTCATAGGCTGTCACCAAGGCACAAGATGGCTTAATTTCTTGTTCAGAAATACCGCATAACTGCAGAGTTTCTGGCGACATAACGTTAATGGAAGCTCCAGTGTCAACCAAACATAATTTCACTTTAATATTACAAATAACCACAGCCACATGCAAAGCATATATCCTAAATTCTGGATCTGCTAATTCTTCCTGAGAGAAAGTGAGTGTTGAGTGCTCACTTCTAGGGGCTAACACTGTAGTGATTTTCTCAGGTGGGAGATCTTCATTCACCATGACCCTTTGCAAGTACTGCTGTAGAATCTCCTGGTGCACCTATGATCTTTTGATCAACTCAAGTATAGAAATACGGGCTGGTGTCTTATCTAAATGTTTCAACAAATCATAGGCCGTGCCCGGCAATGGTTCTTCAACTTTTCCTCCTCCACTGGATCTTGCGGTTGAGTACTAGCTTGGGGAAAGAGCTGCTGGAACATCCTTCCACTCCGAAGCACCGGGGCTATTTGGCGGTCAGGTAGAGGTGACGGGTTAACTGGGGTGGGAACAGGTGGTGTAGGTGCAGGTTTGGTAGGCAATGGGATTGGTGGTTCTAGGATGATTGGGTTAGTTGGTAGAGGGGTAGGATTTGGAGGTGGTAGTGATGGTGATACCGGTGGCCTAATAAGAAGAGGCCGGGGTGCAGAAGTGGTTGATGAGTTTAATGAAGGTGTAGGTTGTGGGATTGGTTGTGTGTAAGGAATCGTCCATTAAAGTTTGGAGCAGCGGAAGCGACGATTCCTATGGGTTCCTTTAGAATCCGTCTCAATAAGAACCGAACGACGAAAACCGAAAACCGATCAAATCGGGTTCGAATATACCTGATAGAAATTCATATAATCCCATGGAGAGGAAGGAGATGAGCTTCTCAAGCTCTTCAAACCGTTCAAGTGTCCGGTCTCCAGCAGTATCCACACGAACTTCATCCACAGCAGGTTCTCCCTTCGCGCCGGCCTCGAGAACTCTTCCTGAAGGGAGCTCCATCGACGATGGACACCTTCTAGAGAGAGGAGGACGTAGGTAGGAGGCTAGGGACGTGGTTTTCACTCTTGGCTTGATGGGGTTTGGCTGAAACCATTAGTATTTATAGAGAATTATGGAATTTTTCATAAAAACCCAAAATCTCTATAAATTACGCCCTTGCCCCTATACTTGTGGATAAGTCCTTTTTGTGTGTAACCCACTAGGCCCAATAGCCTATTTGCTTGAGGCCTAAATAAAATAGAACAATTCTATTTAATTTAATTAAATCTGTTATCCGATAATAGATTAATCGGCCTACCGATCATGAAGGGTACAAGCCACATCCCATGATCCCAAATGGCTATGGGGATAATCTCATCTCCATTGAGACTTTCCATCATCAGTTACCACATGGATATAAACCCTCATCCATCCAATGTCCTGGTCGAAAAGGAGTACGGCATCGACTGTCAACTCCTTAGTGTACCGACTCTATAGGATCCTGTACTCGGAATTAGATCAATTGGAAAACTCCTTTTCCAATTATCCTATCTACCCTGGCCAGGGATTTAGAGTACTATCCCATAGGACATTCACTCTCACTTACCGAGAGTGGACGATCCCTTGTTGTCCGCTCAATTGCCTCCATCGGATTTTCCTTGTACCCGATCCATCGCTATATAGGACCATCTAAATTGTGATCCATAAGTCAATGGTCAAAGCACAGGTTCCACCTAACAAGGCATCTTTGGCGACTCAGGTCAAAGGTCCAACCATGCAACCGTGATGATAGAAGACCCTGATAAACAGTTCGGTAAGATACCATTCAGGGTTTCTAATTCGGTCAGTTCAGTGAACTTATTCAACTAATAAGCACATGTATGTGTATCTCAGTGTCTCCACACTAATGACCAATGAGATCGGTTGTCCTCATCGCATGAGAAGACATCACATACACTAGTCTATCCGGATCCTTGATGTCCCGTCTCAAGTATCCTATGACTAGGAACATTTAGGTCAAATACCTCTAGATGATCAATCTCATTATCATGATCTCATCATGATTTAATCATCATTGTATTTGATCAAGGACTTCATTATGATATTCGCATCTAATAAGAGCTTATAATGAAGATTTGCCTAATTAATTGAATAAGATATATCTAGAAATGTCAAATCATATCATATATGATTGGCTTGTAGGGCATACATTTCTATCATTGTGGTGGTATGATAGGTTGGGGTTTTGG
Organism: Cryptocoryne crispatula var. balansae; assembly: GCA_036172225.1. Taxonomy (NCBI): domain Eukaryota; kingdom Viridiplantae; phylum Streptophyta; class Magnoliopsida; order Alismatales; family Araceae; genus Cryptocoryne; species Cryptocoryne crispatula. Next base: position 28,829,076 of record CM069920.1, on the reverse strand, counting down.
AGTGGTAGAGCTCGTAGGCTGGGGGTTCAGGTTTGGTGGTGATTGTGGTGGTCGGATGAGCAAGGGCCGGTGTGTAGCAATGGTTGAAGGAGGTGTAGTTAAGGAGGGGGCTGGCCTAATGAGGGGTCGGCGAGAAGAAGTGGCGGCCAGTGGTTGGGTTATTAAACTTGGTGGTGGTTGTGGAGTAGAAGGTGCACGGATTATTTGTCTAGGAGGGTTCCTAGCAGGAGGCCTAGCTGGGTTGACAGGCATGGTTGTATTGTGGCTTTCTAGTTGCCAACCTTGAGCACGACTGGCATCTCCCTGGACAATGGAGTGTACTAGACTAATTCCTGGGTTTGGATGTGCTAGTGCCAGTGCTGGAGCGGGAGCATGTAATGGGAGCGGATTCTGAACAATCTCCAAGCCAGGTTGTTGTTGAGGTTGAGCCGGTGGACGCTGCCGATGCTGCTGCCTAGCCTTCATTACCTGTATGCATTCCCCCATTTGGACCCAATCAATGCTGCCTTGGTCATTCAGATCGTCGATGTAATCCTTGAATTGAAAGCACACTTCTACAGTGTGACCAGGACACCGGTGGTAAGCACAGTATCAGGACATATCTGCGTTTGTTGGCCAAACCTCTCTTTCCTTGGGCAATTCCAACTATTTTTCTGCCATGAGTACATTGAAGATGTCGGTCAAGGAGTAAGGGAGTTGCTGGTAGTTCTCTCTCCTAGGACCTCCCCTTCGTGGTGCTTGATTGGGTGGTGGCAGTGCCCTATTGTAAGCATGTTGACGAGGTTGCTGGGGTTGTGCTACTGGTTGCGGGGGTTGTTGTGATTGTCGTGGTTGTAGTAGCCTAACCTGTTGTTGAGGGGGGTAATAGGAGAGGTTTTGTGGTGGGTTTCTGTACTGGTTTTGATGGTTCCCTCTCTGGTTCCCCCACAGTGTTTATTACTTCGTTGTTAACCACTCCCTCGGTTGTAGGACCAACTGGTGCAGAGGGGATTTTCCTGAGGTTTCTAAGTTTATGATCAAAAGGGTTTATCATGGTGGCATCCTTGAAGTGGGCTTGCAAGTATCGGGCACTATCATAGAGTTCATTCATTGTGGTAGGACGGTGCATGATCAAGACATTCCTCAAGGCAGGTGTAGTGTTGCCAATAAGCATCTTCACTTGTTCCCCTTCAGAAATCACATCTGTCAGTTTTTCTGCCATTCCCCTCCAGCGATTAGCTAACTTTATGAAGTCCTCTTCGGGCTTCATCTTCTCAGCAATCAAGTCTGTAATGAAGCATGCTGGTGCCACCTGGTCTCTGTATCTTTGCAAGAATTTGGTCTTCACAATATCGAAGTCTCCTGCCTCAAAGGAGTCGAGTGAGTAGAACCATTCCAATGCAGACCCTTCTAGTGATCGACGGAACAAAAAGGCAAGAACCCTACGATCATTTTTCCAGAATGAGGACGCGTAGAGAAAATCTTTAAGGTGGAGAAAAGGATTGCCAGTACCATTGTAGCGGCGATAAACTGGTAGCTCAGAAGGTGGCAAGTGGAGAACTAGCAAAGAAGGAATAGAAATCTCAGGAACTGACTTGGAGTCCAGGCGACATCTCAGCTCTTCATAACGTTCATTCATCTGGGTGAGCTGATCCATGATTGCCTGGGTGAGAGCAGGTTCTTGGTTTACTGGTGGGGGTATGTGGTTAGAGACATGATTTTGGAATTGAAGAGCATGACTTGGCAAATTTACTGAAGATTGTCCCATGACTTGATGGGTCAGGGGAGCAACATGGTTAAAATAAGATGGTTGAACAAATGAGGGTTGGACCACAGATGGTTGAACTATTGATGGTTGAACTACAGATGGTTGTGCTAGTGCCAATGATGGTTGAATCACAGATTGTTGAACAATAGGTGGTTGAATGAGTGGTGGTCGAACCAGAGGACAAGGAGATGAGGCAACTTGGTTAACTTCAGCCTGATCTGAGGCCATTTTGCCCTTCACCATGGATTGTATGTGGCCATAGGTTTTTGGGTCGGTATAGAGAGACAATTCCCTAAAGAGTTGTTCAACATCACGAGGAGCAAATGGTTGAGGGACCTCTTGCGCTTCTGACTCAAACAATGGATTAACATGACCATCTGACGGATTTGGTTGATGACCCATCTCGCGCTCTCGATGTTCAGCTTGTTCCGTCATTCCAACGTGCCTTCCAGACCTTAGTTGCATTGAACTTAACATGAAAACAAACAAGTTGACAAAGCAAACAAAGAACTTTTTTTGATTTTTTTTAGTATTTTGTAAAATGTTAAAGGTTTGAATTTTTGTTTGACAAGCAAGTGATGCAAAGACTTGAAAGCAAGATTACGCAATGATTTTGATTAAACCTTAGGTTTATGGATTTGTTAAGAATTGTTCTCTCAACAAATGGGTTAGGGTCCTAACTCCAATCTCCAATGACCTAGGTTTCACACAAACTCACCACGTGTAGGTAACATAGGATGCTTTGGGTTTTGGGGAGTGGTACAACCAACCTTATCGTGAAGAGGAATACTCCACGTATGAGGAATTACGGAGGCCTTGATGAAAGCCAACCAAGTCAACTAGGAAGGAATATCCCAGAAGAGAGGTCAGAATCCACCAAGAGGGTGTTTTGGATGGGAGGGGTAAATGGGAGAGTGAGCTCCCGCCTCAAAAAAGTGTAAAAGAAGGAGGTAGAGAGAAGGAGCAGAGAATGCAATCAAGTAATAAAGCAAGTAATAAGCAAAACATGAACTTAAATAAACAAGCAATGACACAAGATAAGCAATTAGAAACTAGATAAGCAACTAGAAACTAGAATCTAGACATTGTTTCTTATGTGACCCAAATGAAGATAGTGAAAAGGTGATGGAAAGAAGAGGGTTCAGATCTGATAGCCAAGCAAAAGGGTGGTTCACGTGGGGACCGATGTAAGAATAAGCTGGTTCACGTGGGAACCGGGGTAAAAGGTAAAGGTGGTTCACGCGGGAACCGGTTTTGGGTAAAAACGGTGGTTCACGTGGGAACCGGTTTGAATGGTCAAAAGAGGGCCAAGTGGGGAGGTGAATAAGGATCTGATCCAAGTTAGGATAGATCTGAAAAAAAGTGGTTTGGTTCACGTGGGAACCAAAGTAAAGAAAGAGATTGGTTCACGTGGGAACCAGTTTAAAAGGAAAAGGATGGTTCACGTGGGAACCAGTTTAAATAAAATGACAGAAATTAAATGGCATACTTGGCACTTCAGATCTGATGAAAGATGGGTGAAATCAGAAATTTTGAGATGGCATGAAATTAAGGAATGTGGAAAGAAGGAAAGGCTCACGTGGGAACCGGTCTAGAACTAGAACTAGTTGCAAACAAAACACTTAGCACCCACGGTTGAAGACATTGCTTGTCCCACCGTGGTCGCCACAAAGCTGTCGACTCTGAAAATTCGACAGGGTCCTCTCCTTTTCAGGGAAGTCCGTGAATCCATATCATCACCTCAAGAGGGGATGAGAAAGAAAGAAATAAAACATGGAAAGCAACTCTCACCTCGATCCCACACTCACATTGATCCCTGAACTTTAATCCCTTGGCGTCGCTCGATCACCAAAGAGACGGTTCGGGTCATGTGGGAGGAGGATGAGAAGAAGGAAATTAAAACATGTGGTCGCTAGGAACCGTGGGTTCCGATTTATGAAATAAAGATTGAAAGATGACCGTGTGTACCTTAGCGTGAAGAATGTAGGTTAAAGCTTCTCCTTCTTCGGCCGGCCGATGAAGAAGAGTCCTCAACATGTGGGTGCTTGATATTCTGTGCAACTAGACAAACAAACAAGTGAAATAGACAATTAGAACTAGACAAAGTGGAGTATATGTAAGGAAAATAACATGAAACACACAATTGACTAGAAACTGACCGGATTCGGGTTATCTCTAACCCCTTTTTTTATTTTCGGATAAACAAACTAAGGGTCCGTTTGGCAAATTGTTGGAGGACTTTTTTTTGGAAGGACCTTCTTTCGAAAGGTACTTCATTCTGAAGAACTTCTTATTTACAAAAGTAGAATCTGTTTGGATTATTTTATTTTGACAAACGAAGGAGTCCTTCGTCGCCAGCATGGGGAGTTTGCCGACACGGAAGAGGGTGCTGCTCGCGGAGGGGTGGAAGGGGAAGGCTGCTCGACGCGGAAGGGGGAGGGTGCTGCTCGCGGAAGGGCGGAGGGGCAGAGGGGAAGGGGGCTGCTCGCGGAGGGGCGGAGGGGCAGAGGGCTGCTCGCGGAGTGCTGCTCGCGGAGGGGCGGAGGGCTGCTCGTGGAGGGGAGGGCTGCTCGCGGAGGGGCGGAGGGCTGCTCGCGGAGGGGAGGGCCGACGTGGAAGGGGAGTGCTGCTCGCGGAGGGCTTCTAGCGGAGGGGCGGAAGGGGAGGGCTGCTCGACGCGGAAGGGGGAGGGTGCTGCTCGCGGAGGGGCAGAGGGGAGGGCCGACGTGGAGGGGGAGGGTGCTGCTCGCGGAGGGGCGGAGGGGCAGAGGGGCGGAGGGCTGCAGGCGGAGGGGAGGGCCGACGCGGAAGGGGAGTGCTGCTCGCGGAGGGCTGCTCGCGGAGGGGAGGGCCGACGCGGAAGGAGAGTGCTGCTCGCGGAGGGCTGCTCGCGGAGGGGCGGAAGGGGAGGGCTTCTCGACGCGGAAGGGGGAGGGTGCTGCTTACGGAGGGGCGGAGGGGAGGGCTGACGCGGAGGGGAAGGGTGCTGCTCGCGGAGGGGCGGAGGGGCAGAGGGGCGGAGGGCTGCGGGCGGAGGGGAGGGCCGACGCGGAAGGGGAGTGCTGCTCGCGGAGGGCTGCTCGCGGAGGGGCGGAAGGGGAGGGCTGCTCGACGCGGAAGGGGAGTGCTGCTCGCGGAGGGGCGGAGGGGAGGGCCGACGCGGAGGGAGAGGGTGCTGCTCGCGGAGGGGCGGAGGGGCAGAGGGGCGGAGGGATGCTCGCGGAGGGGAGGGGTCGCCTGTGCGGATGCAGGATGGGGACTTGCAGGCATGGGAGCGCTTTTCCTTCGTGGAAGGAGAAAATTTCTCCTCCGAGCTTCTGCCTCCGAGGAGGAGGAAAAGTGAAAAAAAATGTAACCAAATGGTACCATAAAAATAAGAAGAACTTCTGATCAGAGGAGAAGTGAAAAAAAAAGCACTTCTACGGGGCTCCCAAACACACCCTAAAAATAATGCAAAAAAATTTAAAAAATGATACGAGGATGGAGAATCACTAAACAAAGATATAGGAAAAAGAACAGAAAGATTCTGAGTTGAATAGAGAAAGATATAGCCAAATCTGGGTTGTCGAAAAAGCCGAGCAGCAATCCAGGATCTGCCAGGCGCGACATTGCTTATGCGCTCTTCACGACCAGCCCCGATCTCGGAATCAAGTTCCATTGATTGTAAACTCAAAAAGACTTGGAGTTGAAGAACTTTGTTGAAGAGAGGTCTGGCATAAGACGTCCACACACTGCTGTAGAGGCCGAAGAAGAGTGACATGGTTGATCACCTGCAGAACAGCCTTCCTCTCTCTTGAACTGACTTTTCTCTCTCTAAACACTCAAAATTCTCTCTCTAAAAATCACAAAATCAATGCAGGAGGGAGGTTGGACGTCTTGAGATGCCTGCGGGGTCATGCTCATGCCTTTGGAATGACCAGAATCGGAGTTTATTTATAAGAGAACAAACAGACCTATCCGGACTAAACAATAGGCCCATTGCGCCCTACCCCAGGGCGCATGCGCCCTGGTGCAGGGCGCATGTGCCCCGTGGAAGGGGCGCATCCCATCTTGTCCGAAAAAATCGATCTTTTCCGGTCGATCTGTTCAGTGGTAGAGTCCCGGTGAAAAACTGGGTCCCTCGTGCCTCAAGGGTAGGGCGCATGTGCCCTCAAGTGAGAGCACAAGGTCACGTGCCTCACTGGTAGGGCGCATGGGCACGTGCCCTAGGTCCCGGGCGCATGTGACCAGGAACCCGGGCGCATGGGACTTTTTTTGTTCGTCCTTCTTCCGGAAGCCATTGCGAACACTCCCGAACTCGGAATTCGACGCCGTTTGTTGCGTTGGAAAGATAACAGGCCGAAGAAGCTTCCTATAGCATCGGATCAGCCATAACACCCTCCAAAATTTTATAAATTTTTCTGGAAGTTAAGGCAGTGAACAGAAGATCCGATACTGGTCAAAATGACTCCGACGGCAAACCGGAAAGGCACGGTATGCAACAAAACTTGTCCGGGGTGTGAATATGACCATAACCTTCAATGCATGATCATTAGGCATTGGTCTTTCAGCCAATTTCCGTGTTTACACGATTTACGTGTGGCTTTCGCTCGGAAATTACGGTTTTTTGCAGAAAACTTCGGAAAACATCCGATTTCGTTCGGCGAAGCTCCAAATCAAGTTTTAAAGACCCGACATCATTCTAAGGTCAATCACACATGTTACCCTATAAAACATGAGTTTTATGCTCTGAATTAAGCAAATTTGGCGTGTCTACACCATTCTTCATACCTTTGGGTTTTATAGATTTTTTTGTGATTTTTTCTCTTCTTTTAAGAGAAATATTTTTGAGGTATACACCATTATAGGGATGAGCCAATTCTTCACCTTCTGCATTAGTTAGCTTGTATGAATTACTAGGGTAAATAGCTGAGATTACATACGGGCCCTCCCAATTTGGTTGAAGTTTGGAGTGGGGACCACCCGGCTTAATGAATATTCTTTTAGGCACAACCTCACCGAATTCAAATTTTCTCTCTACCACCCTCTTCTGATAAAATATTTTAAGTCTATTCTGGTAAGATCTAGCATGTTCGGTAGCAGCCAGCCTCCTTTCATCCAAGAGTTCGAGTTGCGTGAGAAGAGAATCTCGGCGTTCATTCATCGAGATGTCTCGATCGATCTGGACTCAGAGGAAATGAATTAGTACTTCGTATGGGACTACCACCTCCATCCCAAATGCCAAGGCATATGAAGTTTGACCCATTGGGGTTCGAATAGAAGTACAGTAAGCCCATAAAGCATCAACTAACTTATCCGTCCAATCTGCGAACTTGCTAGACTTACACGTTTTCTTGATGATTTTTATCAGAGTTTTATTTGTGGCTTCTGCTTGACCATTGCCTTGAGGATAATATGGTGATGAATGATGCAATTTGATGCAATACCTGTTGAAAAGGTTGCGCAGCTCCAGAGAGATGAATTGTGGTCCGTTGTCGATGATGATGTCACCTGGGATCCCAAATCTAGCAATGATGTTGTGTTTGATGAAGGTGCAGACTGTTGATGCCTTGATTTCCACATATGCTTCCGCTTCTGCCCACTTGGTGAAGTACTCCGTTGCCGTTAGGATAAAAGATTTGGTTTTGCTTGTGGAGTTCGGATCACCAAGGGGTCCAATAACATCAAAAGCCCACATAGCGAAAGGCCATGGTGCATGAATCGGGTGAAGGGAAGATGCGGGAGAGTGGATCTTGTCGGTGTGAAGTTGACACTGATGACAATGCCGGACAAAAATTGAGCAATCTTTTTCCAGAGTAGGCCAATAATGCCCTTGCTTGATGATTTTCTTGGCAAGGGCTTGAGCATTTACATGGCCTCCACATGCTCTGGAATGTGCTTCTTTTAGCACCAATTCAACCTCTTTTCATCTATGCATCTTAATAAAACACCGGCTAGACTCCTTTTGTAGAGCACTCCACCTAAGATGGTGTATCTTTGGGAGACCCTCTTGATAGCCTTCTTCTCTTCGGTGGTTGACCCTGCTGGATATGTCTGATCCTGACAGTAATTTGCAATCTCATGATACCATGGTTTCTCACCCTCTTCTAATTCCTCCAACTCGACCAAAGATACTTCTTTCTTTTGCTCAATGTATTCTTTCCTTTCAAACTCTTCTTTAACCTTCAAGAATTGTGCATCTGCCACTGCCGAAATGGTACGTCAGCAGACATAGATCGTCTTAACCTGTCTGCCTAGCAAGACAGATAGTGAAGATGCCAAAGAAGCGAGAGCATCGGTGAGAATGTTTTGAGCACAAAGAACATGAATGAATTCGAGTTTGGAGAACAACTTGATGTAACAGGCAGTGAGTTCTTCGTGTGGTCTAAGCCCATGATGAGATGTGCAGTATTTGGCAAGCACTTGGTGGAGAATCAATTGACTATCACCGATCACCCTTAGTTTGGTGGCACCATAGAAGTGAGCGGCCTCCAGTCCGGCCAGCAAGGCTTCATACTCAACTATATTGTTTGTTGCCGGAAAATAGAGCTGAAAGGCCTGTGGAATGGTGACACCTTCGGGTGATAGAAGAACGATCCCTATCCCTCTACCTTGAGAGTTTAATGCCCCATCGAAATATAAAGTCCATAGATTGGAAGATCGAATGGACATCAATTCTTCATCGGGGAATTCTGATTGGATAGGGTCAAAGATTGGGATAGGATGATTGGCAAGATGTTCAGCAATAGCATATCCCTTGATCGCCTTCTGTTGGATGTAGGTTATGTCAAATTGAGAAAGAAAGCTTTGGCAGCGTGCTAACCGGTCAGTCAAGACAGATTTTTCAAGGAGAAACTTGATGGGATTCATGCGAGCAATGAGACTAACCTCGTGAGCTAGAAAGTAGTGCTTAAGCTTCTGGACCACCCAAACTAGGGCGGCATAGGTTTTTTTCCATGGTTGTATACTTCTACTCAGAAGAATCAAAGATTTTAGATAGATAGTATGCTGCTCGCTCTTTCCCTTCGTCATCTAATTGTGCCAATACTGCTCCAAGGGATCCTTCCAAAATCGAGACATATAAGATTAAGGGTTTGCCTAGAATTGGAGGTTTGAGCACAAGGGGGCTTGACAAGTACTTATTTAAACCATCGAATGCCTCCTAACATCTTGAATCCCATCTGAATTCAGTATTCATCTTAGTTAACTCATAGAAAGGTTTTGCACCTTTGGGTGTGTTATGAGATAAACCGGCGAACAAATTGTAGCCTACCAATCAACCCTCTCATCTCTTTTAAGTTCTTTGGTGGAGGAATGTTAATTTGGCCTTATTGGGTTCAATTTCAATGCCTCTTTTGCTGATGATGAACCCAAGTAGCTTTTCGGATGATACTCCAAACACACACTTCTTGGGGTTCATTTTAAGCTTATATTCCCTGGCTCGCTGTAAAACCCTTTTTAACACCTCAGCATGCTCATCTCGGGTCCATGATTCAACCACCAGATCATCCATATACACCTCTAAAAATTTATGCACCATATCATAAAATATTGCCACCATGGCCTTTTGATAAGTTGCTTTGGCATTCTTTAATCCAAAGGGCATGACGACGTAGCAATAAGTTCCCCAAGGTGTGGTGAATGAGGTCTTCTCTTGATCCTCTTTTGCTAATTGGATTTGATTATACCCTAAATATCCATCCATGAATGATAAGGTTTCATATCCAGCTGTATTATCAACAAGAACATCGATATGAGGAAGGGGGAAATCAACTTTTGGACATGCTCGATTCAAGTCCCTGAAGTCAATGCAAATTCGAACTTTTCCATCCTTCTTTATGACCGGGACTATATTTGCCACCCATTGAGGATAAAGGACGACTCTAATGAATTTTGCTTGGTGTACCTTATCGACCTCTTCCTTCATCTTCAGTGCTATATCTAGGTGGAATCTTCTTAACTTTTGCTTGATCGGGGTAGCTCTAGGTTTCAAAGTTAATCGATGTTCTACCAATGACTTGTCTATCCCTGGCATATCTTCATATGTCCAAGTGAACGTGTCCTTGTATTCTTGTAGTACCCTTATTAGACCTTACTCTTCTAAAGGGGTGAGGTTAGCACTGATGAGGATATTCTTAGGATCTTCTGGTGTTCCAAGATTAAGTTCCTTAGTTGGTTCATCCATCGTGGCTAATGGTTCTTCGAATCTTCTTAAACGGGATGCATAAGCATCAGCCAAATCCTCTTCCTCGTCCTCAATGTCAAGATCCTTTTCCAACACAACCTCATAAACACCTAAAGTTTGATCAATGTTGTTCTTGTCCTCATATTGGATTTCATCCAACTGAATTGCATTTTCTACAAATTTTGGTTGCTTGGCACATTCTAAGCTTTTTTGAGCTAACTGTGGCAGATATCGTTCTGGAACTCTCCTACCTCTGATTTTTGTTCTATTTTTATTGGAAACTAAACCTAAAGAAGAAGAAGGTAAATAAGGGAAGGAAGAGGAGGTGGAGGGAGTGGAATTTATTGGGGAGGATGGAGGGCAAAGAAGGTCAATCAAGAATCTGTTGGCTCCCTGGGTCGAATGCCCTTCCAGGGCAAGTTGAGATGTTTCCTCGATCGAAATTTAAGTTTCAAGGAGAACATTTTTTTGACAAGTGCTAAACATAAAGATAGAATGGGCTTTAGGTGCCTGATTTGGGATGAGATCAACTGCGGGAGTTGAAGTAGGCGGAGATATTGATAAAGAGGGGAAGACTTCGAGCAATGTTTGATAGAGGGGGCTTTCGGGGCCCATTGTTGATAGAAAAAGGTGATGGGCTAGTAGGCTGGATGATCATGGAAGAAGGTGGGTTCATAGACCCAATAAAAGGAGGATGTGGGCTCGAGGGCCCGGGTTTGGGAGATGGGCTTGAGGGCCCAAGAGTTGGAGAAAATGGGCACAAAGGCCCGGATTTAGTAGAGGGGCTTGATGGCCCAAGAGCAACAAGTGGGTATGCGGACCCATAAGTTGGGCCTGGGGGCCCAGAAATAGGGATCGGTCCAAGAAGCCCAGGGCTTCATAGTGAGTTGGGGTATGGGCCCCAAAAGACAAGATAATGAGGGAAGGCCCTCGTGGAGTTGGTTGGACTTTTCCTTGAGTCGGTTGGGCAATATGACCCTTGGGTGGGTCAATAGGTGGTTCAGCCTGGATTGGTTCATTGCTTGACCCTTCTTCATCAGTGGAAAACAAAAGAGATGTTTTAGGATATAAGTCATCTTCAGGGTTGTTGGTTCTTCTTCTCTTCTCTTGCTCTATCTCTTGTTCTTCTTTGTTCTCAGCCAGTTGAATGGTTTCTTTCTTGATGAAAAACTTTTGTAAGCATCCAGAAAAGTATCTGCTTTTGAGGTTCTGACCATTGGTAATTGTTCTGTCATACCCAACCCCATTTTTTGGTTGTAACCTCATTAGATTGATTGGCTCAGCTATGCCTTGCAGTTCTTTGCCTAGTCCTTGGCCTTCTTGGTATCCCAAACTCTTCATTATATGCCACCCAACAGTTTCATTTTTCTCTCTTTTCCTTCTCCACACTTACCTGGGCTGCCTACTTATTTCTGGAAGATCTAGTATTGTTAAAATCGGCTCATTTGGCAACCCGAGGGGTGGTGGTAGAGATGATGGATGGTCTAAGGGCATGCTTGTCACCTTAATCACTTGTCCCTTGTAAGGGAATTTAAGACACTGGTGATTGGTGGAGGCGACTACCTCTAGTGCTTCCAAATAGGGTCATCCCACAATAGCTTTGTAAGTTGGATCCATCTCTAGTATGTGAAGGTCGACAGTGACTATCTGAGGCCCGAGCTTGACATCCAATGTAATCATGCCATCAGCGGGCTTCTTTGAATTATCATATGCGGTCACTACTATTTGAGATGGCTAGACATCCTCCTCTGAAATTTCACAAAGATGTAATGTTTCTGGTGGTAGAACGTTAATGGAGGCTCCAGTATCAACCAAACATGACTTAATGCCAACTCTGTTGATGTGTATTGTAATGTATAGGGCACATTTTCTTATTTCTAGGTCGGCCAATTCTTCCTTAGTGAATGTGACAGCCGGGTATCACTTCTTGGGACCAGAACTGATGAGATTTTTCTGGGGGGAGGCTCTCGTTCACCATCACCCGCTGTAAGTATTGTTGGAGAACCTCTTGATGGACTATGGATCTTTTGATCAACTCTAGGATAGAGATCTGTGCTGGGGTTTGATCAAGATGTTTTAACAAGTCATAGGATGTCCCAGGTGTCGACTCCAGAAACGGGTTCCGGATCGGCACCTTAAGAGAAGGTGAAAGATGGAATAGGGTAAAAAGGGGAGTGAATCAGAAAAACACTTGGAAAGCGGTAAAATGTCCTCACCTCGGACCCACACTCACATTGATCCCCGAACTTTCATCACACGGCGTCGCTCGAGCACCGGAGACAGTTCAGGTCATGTGGGAGGAGAGTGAGAAGGAAATGAAATTAAAACATGAAAGATGTGGTCGCCAGGAGCCGTGGGCTCCGCTTTATAGAATAAAAACAAGAGATGAGTTGATTTGACCGTGTACCTTAGCGGGGGGATCGAGATATGGGTTCAACCTTCTTCTTCCTCGGCCGGCCGATGAAGAAGAGTCTCCAACCGATGCTAGCTTGATAAACCTGTGCAACTAGAACAATAAACCAAGTAAAAGAAAATGATTAGAACTATGGGAAGTGTAGTAACTGTAGAGAGAATATGAGAAAGAAGCAATTGGAATTGGACTCACTGGCTTCGGGGTGAGCCTTAACCCCTTTTTTTGTATTTTTTATTATGTAAAAATAATGCAAATGAACTGAAATATGCTTTAAAACAGTAAATAAACTGAGTTAAATGAGTTGAAAAGCTTATGGAATGGCTTGGCTTGAGTTGGAGCCGAGTTGGTTGAAGAAAGCCGGTTCGGGTTGCCTTGCACCCCCCTGGCGCGACTTTGGTGCAAAAAATGCTACGGACTACCCCAATGTCAGAATTGAGTGCCGTTTATTGGAGTAGACAGAGGACTCAAAGAGGAAAAGTTCCTATGTTGATAATTTTTCCGAAATCCTCCTGTAGAAGTCTATAGAAATTATGCAAGTGGGCTGATGTAGAAAACAGAACCTGGATGCGCGCCCTCAGTGTAGCAACTGCCACGAATGAAAGGCAAGTCAGAATTGAGTTCTGTCAGTTGGAGATGAAAGAGGACGACGAGAGGAACAACTTCTATGTTGAAGAATTCTACAGAAGAACTCCCAGATTTTCTGCAGAAGTTGATGAAATTGGTTGATGCAGAACGCCCGGATCGAGCCTTCTCCTTCACTTCGGGATCGATCTCTCAATGTCGGATCACCTTTGGACATCAGGACAGCTTTGGAGAAGAGCTTGGATGACCTCTGGATGAGCTAGGCATGGGGGATTCTCTTTGGGTCATCGAGAATGGCCTTCAATTTATAGGAGAAGGAAGCTGGTGCAAAAAGTGGAAACTGGACCGACCGCGCCCCCGCTCTTCAAAAGAGACCAGGGCGCGCAGGGCGCGCCCTCAAACCAAGGGTGCGCAGGGTGCGCCCCCACTTCAGGGGTGAGGTCTGCGCGCCCCCCCTGTTTCAAAGAGAGCGGGGGCGCGTTACGCGTCTCACTGCTAAAATTCACCGGAAACTTCCAAAATTTGCTAAAATTCGACTTGACATGCGTAATGCGCCCCCGAACCAGGGGCACGGTACAAATAATCGAAAATCAACCGCGGAAACCTTCCAAAAATCTGGTTTACAAGGTGCTAATCGGGGCAATTTTTGATTTTTGGAAACTGACCGCACCCCTGCTTTTCAAAGGAACCGGGGGCACACAGGACGTGCCCCTGGTTTGAGGGCGCGTAGGGTGCGCCCCCGGGTTGAGGGCGTGCAGGGCGCGCCCTCCCCTTTCAAGCGGAGTGGGGGCGCGGTACACTCTCTCTCCTGTGCGCGTGTTCCGCGAGCCGTATCTTGCAAACGGGATGTCCGATTCGGCTCCCGTTAGTTGCGTTGGAAAGAGGACCTTCAACCGCACCTCCTCAAGTCGGTAAACCAGCCGGCATGACTCCTGAGACGTTCACACGGGGCTTTCTATCGGCTTACCCTCTCATGGAAAGTCGAAACCCGTGCCGAAGATCCGAAAGAGCACGGTTCCGGTCGAGAAATCTCGGGTTAACTCGGGATGACTTAAAATGACGACCGAACAAGTCTGGTATGATTGGAAAACCTGAAGTCATTGAAAAATCTGAGATTAACCAGGTAAACATGAACCGAAACTCGGAAAAGCCGCGAAACCCTAAAATTGACCAAACCGGGCGTATGGCCATGATTGATGAAAATATACGGCTAGAATCGACCCGGATGACCCGAAAAGACCCGGTGATGACCAGAAAGGCTTAACGCGTGGTCCGGGATAGCCGTGTAAGTACAGATCGAAAAAGCCATAACGAAAGTCGTCATTGACCGACACCTACTGGAATGACTTCTCGGAAACCCTGAATGTTACGGAACACATGCGGGACTCCCGAGACCTTCAATTATGGGCCATTCAAGGTCGGTCATCGAGTAGGCTTCGTGTTTTTACAGTTCACGTGTGTCTCTCACTTGAAGGTCACGGCATTGTTCCGGAAATCATCGGTCCATTCTCAATTCACAAGGGGCTCCACCAACGTCCTTAGCTCATCTCCACGAGGTAATCCGGATCAGATAATAGTCAAATAAAGGATATCGCCTATGGAATAAGAGTCTGGGGCTCCGAATCAGGCTAATTTGGCGTGTCTACAGCTTGCCTCACCTTGATGTCGGCTTTGCAAGGGAATGGCATGTAGCGGAGAGGAGTGAAACGTAGAGAAAGCGTAGCGAAGAGAGATGGATCGTAGTGGAATGTAGTAGAGTGAAATGGTGATGGACTGAAAAGGTGGCATCAAGGTGTAGATATAGACACGCTCAACGACCAGATTCAGCAAGACGAATCTCTTCAAGTTTCCTAGTTAACCGCCATGTTTCATCAAGTCTTCCTATGTTCCATTGGTAAAAGATGTGCCATTGGCACGAGAGAAGAATAGCCAACACCCAACGCGGTGGGGAGTCCCTGAAACATGAGTTCGTAGGTTCATCATCAGCTGGTAACCCGATCTTTGCGGTGTTCCTGTACTGTGATGAGCTAAAGTTTAAAAAGAGATTTGTTTTGAAAAAGTAAAAGAATACCAATCGAGCACATTCAGACTCTCAGATTCATTTAAGTCTTCCAAAAGACAAGATTCAATTCGGAATGGAATGATCTCAAATTCCAAAAGGCAAATGTTGAAGCTCAGACCGTGACGGTGCAAGTTTAGATCGAATAGGAGGCCCTTGGTCGGATGAAGTGACTGCCACGGTGGGATAAATAGCAATAAGGGTTGTAGTGGTCACAATGGGGATAGAAATGAAAGATTTGAAGGCACAAGGTGATTACCGAACACGGTGGGATTAACAGACACAGTGAGATATTAGAAAGGTTGGTGGGATTAGAAAACACGGTGGGATTAGAAAATACAGTGGGATTAGAAAACATGATGGGATTCAGAATGATCGGAATTATGATACAAGAGGGTGAGAAGGTGAAGCTTTTGAAAGGATGTATGCAATGATAATGAAAACTGCAATGCAACTAATGCTATATGATGCATGCTGGGCTCAAGAAAACAAAAACAAAACTTGTCTAACAATTAGTTGAAGATATAGATTGTCTATGAGGTCAAGATACCCATTCGGGAACCATCATCCCTCACCGCACAATTTGGGCTTATCCGTGAGCACAAAGAATGACCCGACCATTGTAGATTTTGATGAAGGGGATCTCGGGCCTGGTCTTCTTTGCATTCACGGTCTTCAACATCAATGCATAAAATAAATAGTAATGCACCTAACATATGCTAAGAAAGGAAATGATAACAGTGAGTTTGCGATGTGATGACATGCATTCTCAAAAAAGAGTTCATGTGTCCTAATGAGGACACAGAGCAAAAGCTTCTCGGCATAGTTGAGGCCGAGGTAATGATGACTCCTCATGCTGAGAATCCTCAGGAGAGGGAAGTGGCGAGCATCGCCTGCAAAAAGTTTCTGGGCAAAATTAAAACCGAGGTTATGGTGACACCTCCTCCTAAGAATCCTCACGGGAGGGAAGTGGCGAGCACCGCCTTGTTGTGTAGAGTTCTCTGTATTTGTTCTTCGTGCCTGAAACACTCGAAAAACGAGATTAGAATGACAAGATGGCTTATCCCCCTTGCAAGTTGCAGTCTGCCTTGACCTTTGTCAAGGGGTGTAAAGTTTTTCTTGTGCCTGAAACACTTAGAAGGAAGAGATTATAACAACAATGCGGCTCATCCCCCTTGCAAGTTGCAGTATGCCTTGACCTTTGTCAAGGGGTAATAGCCTTCTTAAGGGTGTAAAAATAAAGCAGCAAATATGCAGAATGTAAAGACAAGAATTTAAACCAAGCATAGTGATGATTTTTTTTTTTTTTTTTGAAAATTTTGGTTGAGAGAAGTTTTGTGAAAAGATTCGATTTTTTAGGATTTTTGAAAATATTCTTTTTTTGAGTTTTTGAAAATATTTAATTTTTTTTGAAGTTTTTTTGAAAATATTCAACTTTTTTTGAAAGTTTTTTTTTTGAAAATATTTTTTTGGGAGAGAAAATTCAGTATTGATACAAGTTCTCATCACTTGGTTGTTCTTCTAGATTCGTTGGTAAACACCATGTGCAAAATGGGGTTCCTTGCCCAGAATCTTTCTAACCTTCAACCTCTGATCGGCTAGAGTTTAGCTTTGATTTGGTTGGTTTGCCCACACCTTGGGGGTAAAAATGAAGAATTAAGGGAAAGTCCTTGATAGGCTTTGGAGATGTCGAGAGGGATTTCTCTACTCACACCCAATTGCCCATCGGGGTTCAGCCTCTTCGGGTCTTTTCTTCTTTATTGACAAACCTATTTTTGTGGCACACATTCGGATAGGTGCTTTGACCTGTGGGGTCATTGCCCATCTTTTGGTGCCTTTTTTCATTTTCTGCATTTTTGGGTACTCATTCAGACAGGCCCATATTTGTTTAAACTTGTGGGGTTCATTGCCCATCTTTTGACACCCTTTTCTTTTGAGATGTTGGACCTTTCGAGACGGCCTCCTACTAAGGCAGTGGATGCTTTCGATACTCTCCCCCTCTAGTACCCTTTGCCTATCTTGGACCGAACAGAAGAGAGTAGGGTGAGGGTTTTCCTTCCACCTCTTAGCCTTGACTAGCTTCTCTCGGGTGTTGGGTCATCTGGATTCTGGGATCAAGACGTGTTATGTATGTAGAATGGTATCTACCCTCGACTCCTAGACAACAATATAGAACATGTGGACTTAAGTTATACTAGTAGTTCTACCCATTGATTTGATCTTTTGATCCAGATGCTCTCAATTCGACAAATCTCGTTAATTCTGGTCTGAATCAATTAAATAAATCCTGAATTTGTCCAAAAAAATTCAGAATGTGCTCTGATGACCATTGATCTCATGTTCCATCAATATGTGTGGCCACGATCTCTTGAATTGCATCAAATTTCTGATTTTGTCGATCTCCTTGATTGGTGGGATCTTGACTGTTGATAATTCCTAGAATCGCAATTAAAAGCAATTAAATCATCCTGCTAGTTGAATTTTATTTTTAATGCATCAATATTCTCAAGACTAAAGTCTTGGACTGAGAAATTGAAATTTTTAGCCTGTGAGCCGATCTAAAAGCTGATCTGACCATTATGCCCCCAGGTTGACGGCGGTACGAACTCCCATCTAGATTCGATGTTTCCTGAATAACTCTCTGATCATTGGTTAGATTTCCATCCATCTCAAGTATTGTCTAGCTCTATCTTAGACAGATAATGTGGTGAAATCAGATTTTTGTTTTCTGAAAGAGTCCTGATTTGCCCTGATATGCGGGGGGTAAAACAGTCATTTTGACCTTCTGGTGTCTATTTTATGTGTTTTAGGCATCGTTTCGAAGCTCTTGATCAAGGCAATCAATGAGCTCATTGTCTTGGCCATTCGGGCCCATTAAGGCTACCGTGGTATTTCCAAAGCTTGTTTACACTATCTGGTCCGTATTTTACCGAATTTGAGTTGAATTTCCAAACCGACTTTGGTTTTGCCCAAATCTAAGTTGAATGAGTTGAATGGAGTTGTTTGAACCTTTTTGGGCCATGATTTAACTTTTTGGGCCCACTAAGCCTTATTAGGCCTAGCTGGTTCATTAGGCCACTAAAGTGGATCCCACCACCACTTTTCTTTTCTTGTTCTTTCTTTTCTTTTTTGTGTTCAATGCTTTTCTCATCCCCCTTTTTTTACTCTAGAAAAGTTTGGTGCCGATAAATGCCCCCCACTGGTAGTTTCTTGGAGACGAGAGTCAAGAAGGGACCACCCGTGTAAGTTGACATTCGACTTTTGTTTCGTTATCCTTGGCAATCCATTTGCTACGTTGCCTTTGCTACATGAGCATCTTCAAGACTGGGAAGGGCTTGGGCCCTTGGACATAATTAGCCTTGATTCTATTTGGTTGCTTGTCCCCCATATAACAGGCTTCAACCTTTCTGTTTGGCGCATATGATGATGCCAGCTCCTGCATGGTCTCCTTCCTGCTAGGTTTTGGAAGAACCCCTCTATTTTGTTGTTTTCTTCTTTTTCTCTTTTGTTTTGTTTTTTGTTTTCTATGTTTTTTACCGATTTGACTGTCTTTTGTGAGATTTTCACCCATGCTAGCCCCGTTGATTTTGATTTTTTTTGCCTACATGCCTCCGGAGAGGTTTTCATGTCGAGGTGTCACCTGATTTTGCCTAAGTACCATTTTAGGTTTTCACTCTAGCCAAACTTTCTTTTGACACTTTTGCTCTTGATCGGTCACTTTTTGGTCGATAAGAAAAACTTGTCGGGCACCTCTCTTTTCAGCTCTTCTTTTTTGTGTTTGCTTCTTTCTTGGTAAAGAATTGAGCCTTCCCTCCAACTGCATGTGTTGTTGGGTCTGACTAAGTAAGAATTTCAACCTAGTCAGTATAGAGTGTGGATTTCCTGTAGGGTATGAATTTCAACCTGAAGACAGGAAGCTTAGTAGTGAATTTGACTAAGTGTGGTTTTCAATTTGATGTTAAAAAGAGACCCACCGAGTATGGATTTCAACTCGAATATAGGGATTTTTATGTATGGATTTTTGTGTGTGGGGGTATGGATTTCAACCTGAAGATAGAAAAGTTTGATTGTGGGTTCGACTAGGTATGGATTTTGACTTGGTCGACGGGGCAGAAACTTTAGATAGAAGTGCATCCTAAGGAACTCATGAGTGGGGTTTTGTGTCCACTCACTCCTTTGGATAGGTTTGTGAGTTTAATTTGTCAGAGAGCTTTGGCCGATAGTAGAACAAGGCTCTATTTGATATGACAAGTGACTTAGAGGCTTGTTTGTAGACCATGGCAAGCCAGAGTGGCTATCACGGTAAAGGTTTGACAACCGTAAAGACTGAAAAGGCCAGGATAATTTGAATTTTGGAGACCATCGAGACCCGAGAAGTCAAAGTGGTATGAATCTTTATGAAATCCGTCAGGATTGAAGGGATCTCGATGACAAAGTTTTTGTAGACTTTCTGGACTGGAGGAATCAAGATGATGTGAAGCTTTGCTGGCCCATCAAGACCAGAATGGTCAAGATGGTATGAAGTTGCTTTCTTTTTTGTTTCTTTCTCCCTTTTCTTATTTTAATTTCTCTTCTTTATTTTTTTAATTCTTTTTTCTACTCTCATTTCTTCTGTTTTCTCATCATTTTTTTGTAGAAAATTGAGGCTTCCCTCAAGTTGTATACTGAAGGTGGTGGCAGATCAGGCCAGGTATGGATTTCAACCTGACTAGTGGATAATGCCATAGGTGTAGATCTTGAGGAATGTTGGGGCCTTGAGGATGACTTTTGGATTCCGAGGACATTTGTGCTCCCACAGTTGGGATCCTAAGAAACATTTGTGGTCTTAAGAAAAGAGTTTTGGGTCTGAAGGAACTGTAGTGTCCCTTGGGAAAGGTTTTGGTTCCAAAGGTGATGTTGTGGCCCAAAGGAAAAGTTTCATATTTGAAGGAGCTATTGTGGTCCTAGGAATGAATCCAAACGAAGCTGTAATGGCTCTAAGGTTAGGTTTTGAGTTTGAAGGAGTTGTAGTGGCCCTAAAGACGGATTGGACTTTTAAAGGTGCTATTATGGCCCTAAGGAAAAGGTTTGTGGATCCCGTAGGTGCTATTGTGGCGTTGAAAAAAAATTTTGGTTCCAAATTTGCTGTTAGGGCCCTAAGGAAAAGTTTTTTGATTTCAAAGGTGTTGTTGTTCCCTAAGAATGCATTTTGAGTCCTAAGGAGCTGTGGTGGCCCTAAGGATGGGTTTTGGGTTCCAAAGGTGCCACTGTGGCCCTAAGGAAAAGTTTGATGTTTGAAGGAGCTATGGTGGCCTTAGGAACGGATTCTTTTGTCAAGTGTGACTTTCAACTTAGGGAACAAGAGAGTGAATTGGTGTTTTCCTTGTCGAGTGTGATTTTTAACTCATATAACAATGGATTGAAAAAATGTTTTCCTTGTCGAGCCTACTCTTCATCTCGTATAACAACGGAGTGAAGTGATGTTTTCCCTATTGAGTGTGATTTTAAACCTGTGTGACAAGGGAATGGACATGGATTTTCCTCATTGAGTGTGACTTTCAACTCATTGTAGACACACAATTTTGGTCTAGTTGAAGAGATTAAATTCTTGTTTTTATGAAGAATATTTGAGTAACCTTTTAAGGGAACTGAGTTTTATGAAAAAATCAAGTTTTTCGGCGCATTTCAAAGAAGATCGATGGGTGTTGACCAGGGCACCTGGCGCCCTGTATATAGGGCACCAGGCACCCTACTTATAGGGCACCAGGTGCCCTATAAATAAGGCATCAGGCACCCTACTTATAGGGCACCAGGCGCCCTATAAATGGGGCACCAGGCGGCCTATAAATAAGGCGTCTGGCACCTGGTCAAATCGATTCAACCAACTGATTTGACCACTCATTGGGACCCATCTTGTCGAACTGACATAGCTCATGATGCTAGCGCCCCATATACGGGGCGCTTTGCCACGTGGAACTAGTTTTCAAATTTGACCAAACTGCCCTCTTTTTTGCTATAAATAGGCACTGATTTGGTGCTTTGAGAAGATTCCAACTCTGTCCAACCACCCATCTCATCCAATACTATGAATCCAAGCCCTCAACACACTCTCTAAGCCCTCAAATCACCTCAAAACTCTCTCCCAAAAGCCCCAAAAACTTGTAGTTTCAGCCACCCAAAAATATATTTTTCTTCCAACTTTGAAAGCCTCTACTCACCATTCCTCTTACATCCAACGACCAAACACCCTACCATTTGCATCATTTACGTATTGGCTATAATGAGGAGCTCCTGTTTCATCTTGGAGGTCTTCCTACACTCCGTGGCGACGCCGTGAAGAAGGGAAGAAAATCTGCTGAAACCAGTCCCTGATGCCCCATAAATAGGGCACTTTGACTTTGGTCAACGCACCCCATAAAGGGGACATCTACAATAGGCGCCCCATATATGGGGCACTAGTAAGGGCAGACCCCATTTTGCATTTTTTTGAGTTTTTTTATCTTTTTGGTTGATCCTTTACTTCCCCCTTTCATTCTAACTTTCATTAACTTGTCATTTAGCATGCATTAAGCCACATCATTGCATCTTCATACCTCTTTAAAAACCTATCGAAAATAGGGGTTGGGATTTAGTCCCAATCCGGTCAGTTCCTTCCCTTTTGCATGTTTAAGTTCGAATTTGAGCATGATTCCACACTTTCACTAGAACTAATGATCTTTTCACTTGTTTCTTTTTTTTCTTATGGATATTTGTAGGTAAATTCGGCCGAGGCGAAGCTTCAACTGGATCAAAAACGAAGGACTCACTAAGCTCTCTTCTTTCGGCCGGCCGAGAGAGAAGTTGGAACCCAACAATCTCTCCGCTTCCAAAGGTACAATGATTATTTTTATTCTTCATTTTTATTTCTTTCTATTATATTTTGGAGTCTTTGGCTCCTAGCGACCACAACCACTAACATCCCATCCACCAAGACCCCAAAGCAAGCGTAGGGGCCGGAAAAGGGAGATCTATGGATCCCGTTTTGGGTGCTTACACTCGTGTGATAAGAGAGTGAACTTGGGGGGTTTTGCTGAGTGTGATTTTCAATTCGTACGAACAAAGAGTGAACTTGGGTTTTCCTTGTCAAGTGTGATTTTCAACCTATGGAATAAGGGAATGAATGCTGGGGTTTTCCTTAACAAGTGTGACTTTCAACTTGTGGAACAAGGGAATGGATGAAATGGTGGACCATCGAGGTTAGAGTGACCAGTATAGTGAGTTTTTTTATTGGGCATGATCCATAACAACAGTCTGGAAAATGTGAAACTTTTGGTAATTAGCCAAGGCAGAAGTGACCAAGTTGGTGGGATTTCTTAAGAATGATGCAAAACAACGATATGGCTGATGTGAGGTTTTTTCTAGACCATCAAGGCTAGAGCAACCATAATTGTGGGAGCTTTGAAAATCATCCAGAATGGGGTTTCAGACAATTTGAGAATTTTTATTTTTAGAGACCATCAAGGCTATAATAACCAAGATGGCGGGGATTTTGAAGATTGCCTAGAACAGGGTTCTGAATAGTTTAAGAGTTTTTGGTTTTGGAGATCATCATGGCTAGAATAGCCAAGATGGTGGGGATTTTAAAAATTGCCCAGAACAGGGTTTCAGATAGTTTTAGAGATTTTGTTTTTGGAGACCATCAAGGCTGGAATTACCAAGATGGTGGGGATTTTGAAAAATTGCCCAACATAGGGTTTCAGACAGTTAAGAGTTCTTTTTGGAGACCATCAAGGCTGGAATAGCCAAGATAGTGGAGATTTTAAAAATTGCCCAGAACATTGTTCCAGACAGTTTGAGAGTTTTTATTGTTTCTTTTGGGATCATCAAGATTGGAGTGACCAGGATGGTAGAATTGTCAGGGTCAGAAAGACTAAAGTGGCAAAATTTTGCAAACGCAGAATAGGGTTTTATCCTTTGTTCCTTCCAAAGTGGAATATGAGACTTCTCTCAAATTTTATGGGTGGGAGGTGATCTTCCTCATCGCCTCAGGTATGGTCTTCCTTGCGTATTTCTACTACAAGGTAGATGATCTTATGGGATCCATTTCGTCATTGGCAACTTGGACCTCCTCTCTAATAAAATTTAGGGGAAGAATCCACTCACCTTGTTAGGTTGGAGGCTCGCCCTGTTTGATTTTTTTTATAAAACTGACTGCTCCTTTGCGGAGTTTTCACTTAGGCTGACCCCTTTTCAATTTTATGTGTGCATCTCATTGCGGGATTTTCACACAGCAAGGTTATCCAATTTTGCTCATGGTGCCTTTTTAGGTTTTCACCTTGACTAGATGTTTCGACATTTTTTACCCTTGGCTATCCATTGTGTTCAGTCAGCCATGTCCATCGGGTATCTCTATTTTTTAGCCCTTTGTTTTTCTTTGTTTTTCTTTTTTTTTTTGGTCGACAGCATGTAGAACTTTTAAAAACCGCCCTTGGTTTGGTGCCCCCGATGTGCTCCATCTTTCAAGGTGGCAAGAATGGCCTAGGATGAATCGGCCTACCTCATGTTGTTGTGAGGATATGGTGGCTGGTGGTAGGCCCTATTGACGGCAAAGTTAGTTTGCTATCGAGTTTGGTAGTGAGGTTGTGGTGGACTCACCGGATGTTTTCCTAGGTTAAGGGCCTTTTCATGGGTCATAGACTCAACAATGTCCTTGAACTAGTAGAAGTCTTCAATGACATGTCCCACCATTCTGTGGTAGGGATAGAAGTTATCCTCCCTACTTCTTTGGGCATCATCAGGGTGCTTCATTTGTGATAAGTTGATCAAATCATTCTTCATGTAGATGTCAACCAGCTTCCTCAAATATTCCCAATTGAAGAAATATGGTTTGGCCATGCATTCCTCCCACGAGACCCATGGCCTTGGGTTGTTAAAAGTCTTGGAAGGGGCATTGTAACATTATTTTTGCCTCCAGTGTTGCTATTCCTTGAGGAGGAGGAGACATCCACCATGTTGACATCTCGAGTACTTGTCTTTCGTTGGCTTTGACGCAGTCAGTAGAGGGTTGTTCACATAGAAGTGTTTTATGTCAGCAATGGTGACATTAAGTCAGCGAAGGTTTGGATTCTCATCCCCAACACCTTCTCTTGAATTTTGTCCTGTAGGCCTCTTTTGCATAGTTTGACTGCCTCCTCGCTCGACAGGGGATTGGTGCACTCATGCAGACATTTCTCAAATGGTGAATGTAATCAACCGCTGACTTGCTTTGCCCCTGGAACATGCTAGTCAGCTTGACCAAGGTGTGTGGCTGCTCAAAGAAGCTGAATCTTTTGATGAACTTTCTTTATAAATCCACCTAGTTTTCCATTGAGTTTGGAGTACCACTCAAAAGTTATGCCAGTGAGGGTGGTAGCGAAGTGCTTGAGTAAGTATGACTCACTAAGCACCAACTCCCCTATGTAGGTGAAATACATTGCCAAGTGCTCTCTCAAGGAACCATGCTTGTCAAATTTCAAGCATTTTGACACTTTTCACACGTCCATGGGTAGCTTGACGAACTAGTGATGTGGCTGGAATGAAACCTGATAGAGGCCCACCATGTTGTACCCCTCATCATGTTGAGCCAGCCATGTGGAGGTCATTTGTTGAATCATAGCCTATTGAGTGGGCTCCAAAAAGTCCTGTGGTGGCGGTGGTGGTGGTTGATACCTGAGCCAGATGAAGACATCGTCATAAGACAGGATCCCTGGTGCCTGTTGATGGAAGGCGGTAGTCTGAGGTAGATTAGTTGTGGGTGGCTTGACTTGAGCGGCACGAGGCTCATATAGGATTTAAACGATGCTAGAATTTTGGATTGATAGAGACTTGAGCAAGCCAGCATTGGTGATGATGGCCCAAAGTTGTTTTCTCCTGTCGGAGGTCATCCGATGTCAAAGTAGGATGGCTGACCTCCTGCATGTTGTTGTTGATCAGCACAGTTTCTTCCACATCAATGTGTAGCATGGATTCAGTGACAACAACTGGCTGGTGGCCAATTTGAGTGTGAGTCACCGGCCTAAGATGAACACTATAACCTTCAGGATTTCATTTGGATAAAAGCTTCCATAGTATAGCATGTATAAATTTGCATTTGGCCTTCAGGCCCCCATGCTACTTGTCATCTGAGGGCATCATCGGGGAAAGCCAGCCGATTGAATACTAATTTCTTTTTGTCAGGCAACTCCTTTTGTTGAGGCTGAGGTTGGGATTTCAACCCAGAGGGACCTATGTTTGAGTGCCATGGATGGCAAGGCTTGGAAGGTAGAGCTTCCACTTGGGGAATGTTGGTCTTTGGCTGCCACATTTGTTTGATGACTAGGGTAGAGGGTTTGGATCCTTGCCCCTAGTTGGCATGAGAGTTCATTGTCTGAGGTTCTCAGTGAGGAGTAACTTGTGCGGAGAGCTTTCCCCCAGTTGACAGTGTTGGGTGCCAAAGCGGGAAGTCATAGGACGACCATCCATAGATATCTTTTTTATAGAAACTAGCCTTTAACAAATTTTTGTGGGCTGGATTGCTGGTCGATCGGCCTGGTTAAGAGAGGGTTTAATAAGGAGGTTGCCCTCAGTAGGCTGAGTAGAGTGCTGGAAGAGTTGGTCGGCAGACTACCAGACTGTAGAGAATTTTTTGACGGTAGGTGTTGGGACCTACTGGCTATTTTTACGTCGAACTACTGATCAATCCAGTTGAGAAGGATAGGCCAAGGGCTGATCCCTTGCCCAGTTTGTCATTTTTAGAGTAGCAAGTTAGCTCGAGTATTTGGGATTCGAAGGCTTAACCAATCGTTAGCCAACCTTTCGAGGACGGCTGGAAGACTAACACTTCACTTGTATAGGTGGTGTAGACCAGTGATGGGCACTGCAAGGGCCTTGTTGTTGCCATCCAACTAGTCCAGAGTGGAGAACCAATTGGCCAGTGGTAGGACAATGAGCTGTGGTCATTGACGCCTTTCTTCTCTAAGCTCAAAACATGTCTTGATAATGGTAGCTGGGTGAGTGTAGTCCCATGGGCAATGCACGTTTCCGACTTTCATGTTGCGGCAAGAGTAGAGTTCAAGCCAATTCTTGTGAAGACTCGGTTGTTGTTGTGTTGGCGCGGGCCCGAAGTTGATGGTGATTGTGTTCACTAAGAACAACACCTGTGGAGGAGCCGACAGAGGTGTCTTTAGAAGGGAGGCCTTGGTAGGTGCAGAAATGCCTTCAGAGGCAATATGAAGTTGCTAGAGGAGATGAACCTCCTCCTCGGTGGCAAATGGTGCCTCCAACTTTGCTATGAGATGGTCTAGAACTAGGACAATGTTGGGGAAGCATCCGAATGTGATGCCTACTGTGATGGACCCGACATTGCATTGAGCGACATACGACTCCAAGTAGGTGACCACAATGTCAAGTGCCATCGGCCTATAAAATCAAACAAGGCCTACTTGATCATAGGTAGAGAGATAGTGGATGTGCACCCTCTCAGATTACTATGGAAGAGAGATGAAGGATGCCAATTTTTGGGAACCTTGAAATCCCTTATTTTTGGAGAAAGATTTTTGAATGTTTAAAATATGGATGTCTAAATTTTCTAGTAAAATAAATGATATCCTATAAAAATATTAGATAGTCTGATGATATTTTAAAAGTATAAAGTTATGTATAGTGATATTTATAGATTAAAACACCACCTTATTGAATCGAAGGGCAACATGCTTCCATACTCTTGAACTTTGCCAGAGGTAAGAGTGCAATTCCGTAAGCATCTACAATCTATGGAGCAAGTGAAGGAAGCTTCAAAGTGGCATAAGAATACCATTCACAGAGAAATTTTTGAACCAGCAAAGCATTTCATACTTATATACAGGACCGAACAAGAGTGTTAGAACACTCCCTTCAAAGATGGTATGTATCTCTTAGTTATAGAAGTACTTGGTTATCTTCTTTAGTTACCATTAGTAAATTATTTTGTTAAAATATATGATCTCAACCAAGCTATGGAGGCAAGTTAGAGGTTGTTCATTGACGAAGACTTCTTTCAATGCAACGATCGATCAATAGGACATGGATCAGAGAGTGAGAGCGGAGAGGAAGTGGTAGGGGATCAACCAATTGATCGGAGGAGGAGGAGATCCATGATCCCCATCAAGATGACAACCAAGGGAGTGAGTCCTATTATTCTATTCATCACCCACCCACAACAATGCCAAACAACATTAACAATGACAATGAAGAACTTGAAGCTATGCAAGGAGAAGATCAGATGGGTGACATCAAGGTGCTTCTTTCACCATAGCTTACCAGTAAATGCCACCAAGGGACCCTACTATGAAAACATGATCGACACCATCGCCGATGTCAGAAGAGGAGTGCCCGTACTAAACCCAAGAGATATACAATGTATATCTTCTTTCGGAGGTGAAAGATACAAAGAAGAATGTCAAGTCCTTTAAAAGAATTTTGGATGAAAGAGATTGTACATTGATAATGAACAATTGGACCGTTAAGTTCACTTTACTTAGTGCCTTACTTACCTTCTTATATGTTATAACTTAGTCATTCATATTCTTCTTAACAAGTATAATTATAAAAATGATGATAAACTTTCTACTATATTGTCAAGTTGGCACCATCTTTTGAAAGTCCACTAATTCATCGGGGAAGGTAAAGAATTTTGAATACCTCTTTGATTTGATAGAAGAAGTTATTGAAAAGATAGGGGAGGACTAGGTTGTCCAAGTAGTCACGGACAATGTGGCCATAAACAAGGCGGCCAGTAAAATGTTAATGGTCAAGAGAGATAAGTTGTATTAGATACCATGTTCTACAAATTCATTGAATTTAATGTTAGAGAATATCTGTAAGGATCCTTAAATAGATAGGGTTGCAAAGTTAGTCAAATTTATCTCCTCATTCATCTACAACCATAACTTCTTTCTTAAACTAACAAGGGAACATATCTAGGGAAGAAAGCTTCTACGACCAAGTGCAACCCACTTTACCTCTCACTATATTTCTTTAAAAGGTCTAATAACTTAAAGGAGATCTCTATGTCACATGGTCATCTCATCAGGGTGGGATACTTGGTTAGCTAGATGTAGCACTACAAATAAGCGAAAAGAGAGGAAAGTAGAGAAAATAATAGAGAGCAGAGACTTTAGGATGGTTGTGAAGAGGACATTGAGCATTGTCCAATCTATAGTGAAGGTGCTTAGGATAGTTGATGGTTATAGGAAAGTTCACATTGCTATATGATGCAATTGAGAGAGCTATGGATGAGATTGCAAAGATTGTGTATAACTTCACCAAGCGGTGGTGGTTATTGACTATCGGTGGAAGAGAACATTTCATCAACCAATATATGCAAGGGGTGTATTTCATTAGTCATTTACTTTATTCATGTGTATTTCAAATATATGTTTTCATTGATTACTAATATGTGTATTTGTTAGGTTACTTCTTCAACCCTCATTATTACTATAGTCAACAACTCAAGGCAACTAATGAGCTACTTGTTTGTATCAAGAACATCATCAATAGGATGCTCGGTGATGACAATAGGTCAATTATCGCCTATAACAAGGTATATGACTAAAGAATCTAGGTGTTTCATTTTGATACAACAAGAGTGGAGCGAGTTGTCATGCTCCTAAGTCTAGGTACCGTATCTATTGATGTTTGAATTAGAAATCAAATTGATATCTTAACACATTGTTCTATTTCATGTAGATGATTGATGGACAGACCATAGAAAAGCAACGGACTATGAAAAATTGGTAGATATGGCTACCAGAGTGCTTAGCCAATCCACTTCAACATACGGCTGTGAGCAAAATTAGTTGACCTTCAGCTTGATCTATATAAAGTAATGAAACAAGTTGACTTCTAGAAGACTTGAGCATATTGTGTATTACCATTACAACATAAGGCTCAAGTTGAAAAATTTCGAAAGAATCAAGCAGAATCATAATGTAGAACAAAGATGGAGAGCAGCAACTTCGGGAGGTCAAGATGAGGAATCAATGATCAAAGATGAAGACATTGACTTGAATCAAATATTTGATGAAAGAAATCTGTTAGAAGCACGAGTGACCAAGAAAGGATGGGTGAACTTGAGTTCAACCTAGAAGATCAACAATGGGTTGAAGGAGTGCTTGATGATATTCCTCTCACCCAAGAATTTTAGATTATGCTCTTCATAGCAAAGAGAAGGAAAATTAGAGAAGGATCTAGCAGGGGTGCACAGGGAAACGGTAAATAGGTTTTGACTAATCCTTTTGACATAGCAGATGGAGGGACAATTAACGAGGAGCAAAAAGACACTCCAAAGCTGAACATCCAAGTCATGTACCAGACTTCAGATGATTCTAGATTGAAGAGCAGTGACAATGGAGCTAGGTACGAGGGAGGCACTACGTTAGGTACATAGAGATCCACAGATGTGGGGACAACTCCCACAATGGCTTAATACTTCACTTGAGAATAGTAGTACACTTATGCAACCCAAGACATGAACCATGGTGTGAGACAACAAGGTGAAGGAGTACAACACACCCTACAAGACAAAGATCAATACTATAGACAATCCACCTATGGGTATGTTTCATCCTAAGGCTCTTGATTCCATACATATAACCAAAAGCATTATGGGATGAATCATGGATCATCATTGAACACTTCAATTCTCTCCCCCTATGATAATTATCTTGGTGGCTTTTTGTGACTCGATTATGATATTAGGATAATTACATAAGGGAGTGCCGAGTATAATATTTATATCCATATATACCATACTATGTACACAAGAATGGCATGACAAAAGTACATAGCTTATATGAAAGATGTAAAACGTGTAAAATTTATATAAAATGAATAAATTTTTTTAGTGCATGCCTCCCATATTTCCAAAATTCTAAAAATTTTCTATTATTCTTTACATATATTTACTTTTTAAAAAATTAAAAATAATAGGTTGGATTGGGCCACAACTCATGACCCATTCTTCCTTGTATAATGTGCTTCAATTTAATAAATACCCAACTATCTCCAAGCTTTTTATGAATAAAGATGGGTATGAAACTATGCAAACTAATGTTTCGAAAAGATTATGTAACCTCATATGATATGCTATTTTTAATATTTTCATATGGTTTACCTTTACCTTTATTATACCATTGAGTTGCATCAAGTAAAAATGTGTATTGCATAACTTAGCACACAATCTATGAAAAAATTGTTGTGTTAGCACCCAAATTCCTAAGCACCTAAAAATAACAAATTTTGAGAAACTACACAAAAGAAAACTGAACAAACAAGTGGGGCTCACTTTTCATCACATTTGGGATCAATGGATTGAACAGACTTGATAAGTCTTATTGGGCCCGATCGACCGAACAATGACCCAGGACACCACCATCCAATCTGCCCAACTCAAACTTGAGCAACGCCGAAGTCAGATAAAAAATCTGACTTGTATTTGGTAAGCAATAGGCGAAATAGTGAAGACGGACTCCCGATTGGCCTTTTATAGTCCTAATAAGCTCCAATGACAAAATGAGTGGGCCCACAATATTGTACCGGTCAAAACCTCTACAATGGTATCTCAAATGTCAAATCTAACTCCAAATGGTAAAATGATTATTTTTCCCTTATGGGATCCGTACAATTTGGGAAAGGTCCAATAAAAAGTGATACTACCAAAAGGCCCATTTGACTTCCTAATGAACAATGTAAAGTCAAATCGACAATCTGACCCATATTAGGAAAGTTACGAAAGAAACATTGAAAGTTAATTTTTGAATGGCCTTACCGAAGGCATATCAGGCTCATAAGACAAAATAAGTGGGTCCATAGGACTGTACCAATCGAGGCCTTCACAATGATACACCAACTGTTAGAATCCAATTCCATATGGACTCCAAATGGTAAAATGGCTTCTTTCCCCCTACTGGATCTAGGTAATTCGGAGCATGCCTAATAAAATATTGACATATCATTGGGTCAATCTAGCTCCAACTTAACTGATGCAAGAGTCAGAATGAAAATTCAACTCATATCCAACAGGTTATGATGAAAACAGTCGAAGTGGATCTCTAGATAGTCATTGCAAGGCTTATTGGGCCCAAATGACAGAGAAGTGGCCCATAGAATTGTATCAATTGAGGTGCCTTGAATTCCAGAATTCGACTGTGGATGAAAAAATGACCGTTTTTCTTTTATTGGGCCCGAGCAATCCAAGATAGGTCCATTAACATCCAACCCCATTGGAACATCCGTCCAATGTCCAAATAAATAGCATTGAAGTTAGATCATCAATCTGATCTATATCCAAAAAGTCATAGATGAAATTCAAAAAATTGAGGAGCTCGCATACATCCCAATGGTAAGGGCAAACTTGTCCAAACAGTCCTGAGACAAGTTATTTATGCACAAAGACTGAAGTTCATGTAAATTGCATTTTAGATGTGATTTCCAGAATTTTCAATGGTCAAGATCGCATTAATAAAAGAAATTCGTCAAATCAATGATCCATGGGTAAATTAAGAATTCTCAACTATTGGTCTAATGGAATTATGAGATCTTATGGATAATTCTAGTTATTTTTTAGTTAATTTAAATAATTTTCACAAAAAAATTAGTATTGATTATTGAAACAATGACTATTTTAATTGAAATTAGGTCAAATTTGACTTAAGAAAACTAGCCACCACTCTTTTTCTCTCTCCTACCAGTGTACTTGTCCCATCGCCATTTTTGGCTCCTACAATTGAAGAGATAATTGGAGTCATTTGTCCTTTCCTTTGGTTGGTTTAAAAAAAAGGAAGGAGGAGAAGAATCTGGAGAAGGCCGATCCTCCCCTCTCTCTTACACCATACGCTAACTAGCAGATATAAAAATAATAAGGAAAAATTAATTGCAAGCCTAGTTAACGAAATTACTTTAACAAAAAAAACCACTAACATAATATCTTTAATAATAAATCCAAATATTCTAATTTCTTTAATAATGTAGCCATTCTATTACATTCTGTAACTTAGTTGTTTAGCCTTGTTTTGTCCTTCCCTTTCTACTCGCACCCATCGATGATCGATCACAGACCCAATAGGAGAATGTTTCGCGTGAAGAAAAAACTGTAGCGTCATGCCCTAGGTGGAGACACCTGACTGGGGAGTGCCTGGCACGGTGGCCACACTACGATGCAGTGACGACTAGAGGCCAGCAATGACGCAACAACTCTTGGAGGACGGCCACGCGATGACACAACCATGTTTGGAGGGCGACGACACAGTGATGCGGTGACGCTTGGAGGTCGGTGATGAGGCACCCACGCTTGGAGGTCGAGGTGGCAAGGCTTGTAGGCTTGTGGTGACACAGTGAGACATAAGGATGTGGTAATGTGACAAAAAGGGTCGACTTTGGGTGAGGGTGAAGCAACAAGGTCGGGGTCAACTTTCGTGAAGGTCGACTTCAATGACGCGGCGGTGGTGACACGAGGACACATCAAGGGTCAACAATGCAGTGCTCACTGATTTCGCTGAGGGTCGACTTCAACAACGTGACGATGCGGTGAGGGTCGACGACACGGTGCTCATCAACTTTAGCAAGGGTCAACTTTGACAACGCAGCTACGGTCAACAACGTGATGCTCACTGATTCAGTGAGGGTCAAGTTTAGCGATGCGGTGAGAGGGACAACAACATGGCGTTCACCTCCATCAACTCCATCACTAGACCCCATTCAAGGTGTGCGAGTAGCGGCAATCCTCTTCCATCTAAACAAACTATTACGGATCCCTTGCCAGTGATCCTCATCTATATCCTATCCTGTGCTTACTCAATTCTCACCATAGCTCAATCTTCTAGATCCATGGCAAGCACAACAATCAAGAAGGCAACAAACAAGAAGAAGAAACTTCATAAGGTTGGAGTAAGGTATCCTTGATTGACTTATTCTATCAATTTTTACTGGAGACTTATTTTTCTTAATATTTTATTCAGTCAATTAAATGCTATTATGGTGCTTGCTTGCGACAAAGATCCCTTGCTATTTCATTAATCCCCCTTTCAGGTGTGAGAGTAGGCAGCTATCTGTTTCGGTAAGACTTTTGATAAGCCCCTCATTCTCCTTTCCCCTTATTTTTCTTCTTGATTTTCTTTTGTCCATTGGTTAAACTACTGTAGTATTGGTTGTCAAAGTGTTATCTTGGTTGTTTATTCATTGTCTAGTTTGAATATGAAATATTTTATTTAGTTAATCTTTATTACTTGAGTATACCTTTACATAATAGATTGTTATATGATTTTGAAAATAATTTTGAGCATTGTCTAACAGGTTGTGGATCACATATCAATTATTTTGAATTATAATGTGGAAGGACACATAATTCAGTATAGTGAAGACCTAATGGTAGATGAACTTATCAAAATTGTCGCAACCAAATGGAATTTGGATCCTCAACATATGGAGTGAGATATGTTGTGCCTAAAAAAATGCAGTTCATGTTTATCAGTGTTTAAGAAAAAATCTCATGAACATTACTATTGTAACCAAGAATTTTGAGTTGCCTCATTCTCAAAGGTATTATTATCTTGACCTTTGGTTCTCATTCTTCATCATGTTACTTATTTAACTAGTGAAATATTGACACATTATGTTTTTAGTAATATTGTTATAGGAAGTTTATCATCAAATGTATTCAACAATAGTACCTTTGGAGTGAAAAAGTAATCTTTGGAAGAACATAATCCATTCAAAAGGGTAGATTTTTAAAAGTGTCGATCATTTACAAGAAGATTGAGTAAAATATGCAATTGTAGGAGGATTTGATTATAATTTCTTAAAAAATGAGCCGACACGGCTTACTGCGAAATGTAGATATGATCATTGTGGATGGAGGAGGTCCAAGTTTTGTCATCAAAAAGCTCACTAATGAACACAATTATGGAGGAGGTATTAGCACCCAAAGGCATCCTAGAGTATCAAAAAAGTTTGTTAGCTCTTTAATCATAGATAAATTTGTTGACTCTCCATTGTATCATGCTGTTGATATTAAGAAAGATATATTTAGAGATTATGGATTAGATTTTCCATATCACCAAGCATGGTTTAGGTAAAGAGGTGGCAAACAAAGAAGTTATGGGTGATGAGTGTTCTTCCTTTGACGACTTGCATTGGTATGTTGATGCAATTCATGCATCTAACCTAGGAAGTGTTGTTGATCTTCAAGTGAATGAAGAAGGGTGGCTTAAGCATTTTTTTATAAGCTTTCGAGCATGCCAACTTGGCTTTGAGCATGGATGTAGGCCATTGTTAATTCTTAATGGTACATTTTTAAAAGATAGATTTAAGGGCACATTGTTAGGTGCAATTGGATTGAATGGTGAAAATGTGCTTTTCCCTTTGGCGTATGCAGCTTGTGATATTGAGAATGAAGATAATTGGCAATGGTTTCATTCTAATCTTGAGAAGGGATTACCACCTGTTAAAAAACAACTTTTATTTATAACTGATGCAAAGGATTGCTTGAGGCTATTTCAGGTTTAGTTCTTGAGTCATCTAATGCATATTGCTTACGACATTCAAAGGCAAACTTTGCAAAACATATTACAAAATATAGAGAGTGTACAAAAAGTCAATTGTTGACTTTATTTGACAAGGCAGCATGCACTTACACTACTAATGATTACGAGGCAGTAATGTAGGATATAAGTGCTATTTCTGTTGAAGCATAACAATGGGCAAGGGATTCAAATCCCAATTATTGGTTTAATGCATACTTCATAGGCGACATGTATGGGGAGATGTACTCAAATCCCACAGAATCATTTAATGCATGGGTGTTGGAGGAGCAACATCTACCTATATTTTATATGGTAGACTAAATAAGAATAAAAATAATGAACATGATGGCCAAAAGAAATAAGGATAGTACTTCATGGGAGACCTATTTGTGTCCTTATATTCATGCAAAAAATAAAGAAGTTAATATATAATTCTCATGGCTATGTGGTTAATGTGTCTGATGGTCTTATTTTTGAAGTGATGACAAGACCATCAACAATGATGAATCTTGATGATGGTACATGCTCATGTAAAGAATGGCAAATTCTAAAGTTGCCATGTAAACATGTTTGTGCAGTTTGTGCAGTAACTCATAAAATAGGATGAAATATTGAAGACTATTGTTGTTCATTCTTTACAACACAAGTATACAGAAAATGTTATGAGGTGTGCATTGCTCCAATATCTGATATCCACAAACCTCAAATTGACTTTGAACATATTGAGATCAAGCCTCCTATCACTAAGAAAATATCAGGTAGAAGTAAGAAAAAAAGAATACCTTCATAGAGAGCATTAGATATTTATAGAGTTGTTTACACATGTTCGAGGAGCAAACAACTCGAATATAATTGACAATCATGTAGAAACCCTATAGCAAAATAGGTATTTCATGCATCACATTTGTAATATTAGTAATTTAGTCTTGCCGATTTTGATATAAACTATTTCCATTATGTAGACATGGCTAGTGGCAACTCTCAAATCCTAACCATGAGGTGTGGTTATGGACATGGATATTGTGCAATAAGAGTGAGTCAAACTTAGAAAAATTTAGGGAGACCATTCTACAAATGCAAGGTTGGTAATATGTTGTTATTGACATATTTATCTTCATTATGTTCATTTTGTCATGAACTGCTAAATTAATTATATTATTTTGTCTTATCTTTAAACAAGTTGAAGGATGCACTTTGAGTCTATCAGGCGATGATGATGTTAAGAGTGATGCTTATTCAAAAGAAGTCATGAGTGTCAACTTAGGAAGACTTTGGGAGCACTATTTTTGTGTTGTTTGTATCGGATAATTATACTTTACTTGTTTTATGTCTTAAACTTGTATGACTTTGGCAATGTTATTATCACTTGTTTACTTTCAATGTACCTAGACAATTATGAAATTTGTGTGTTTATTGCTATTTTGCTCATTTGTGAATGTTCTTTGTGCACGGGATCTACTTTCTAATTTTTCCTTTTGTGAATACTCTTTGGGGAGAGGATCTACTTCTATCCAAGCTAACTTTGTGAATGTCTTTTAAGTTAATCTAGTTTGGGTATTGATATAAGTTCTTGAATGCCATGCCCTGTGTAGCAGATATGTGCTTGTGGTTCAAGACATGGACCGGCATTGTGTGATTGTTTTGAAGATTATGACCTTTGTTTTCTTTGTAATTCAGAGCTCTGAGGATTATCTAGACTCTATGTGACAAAGTGATATATGAAATGGTTTCATACATTGGTAACATAGGTTGTATGTACGCTAGATCAAATTTAAAAGTAGATTATCTGTTTTTAAGAACAATATTATGATTTATCAATTTTTTTAACATCTGAACACCCTCAATTTTAAGTTTTATTAAATTTTTAATAATTGCATACCATCAGATATTAATTAGATCAAATTTCATATTAAATTTTATCAAGAAACTCATTCTTATATAATTAACAATTATCAGAAAAAACGTTTTAGATTGATTCATGATTATTAAAAATTAATTTTATAAAGTATGAATTGAGGTATCAATTCTTTCTCTTATGAACAGGGGTAATTAGGTCATTTGAGAAAAACTTTACGGGGTTTAGAGGAGATTGGGGTGGAAGTCATAAAAATTGCATAGGATGAGTCTTTCATTCAATGTTTTCTGAGACTGGGACTCGTATTAAAGTGCATCACAAGGATTGGGCCTTTTAATAATTTTCTCAAATAATAATAAAAGAAACAAGATTCGCAAGATCACGATCCTGCAGCAGCGACCAACAAGAGAGAGCAAGGGAGGGAGTGCATCCGGCCGCAGGAGATCCGCCACAAACTCACGTCAGAAGAGATATAGAGTTTTTTTTTAAACTAACACTGTTTTATTTTTTTATTATAAAACTAACACCGTAAACATTTTTATTGCAAAACTAGCACGGTTTGTTCAAAGTCGAGTTTTCAAAACTCGACTTTCCCCTTTAACAGTGATCCCGTCAGTTGACAGTATTTAGAGTTTAAAAGTCGAGTTTAAAAAACTCGACTTTTGAAAGTCAAGTTATGCATACTAGACTTTCAACAGAAAAAAGAAAAAAAAAAACGCACCGTATACTGTACGCATTAAATGCGCGTACAGTAATGTTACATTTTTTTTAATCTTCCACCTAAAAAAATCGGATACTCGGATTAAAATTTTTCCGATCCACTCGGACCAATGAATTCGGAGCCTTGAAAACTATAAAGTTGAAATTTTAAAATTTAAAAAAGTGCAAGTTTTATCATTGGACGGTCTAGGATGCTCCGATTTAATTATTTAAAATCAAATCTTAAGTATTTTTATTTTCTAAATTTATTGGACGGAACGGATCGTTGAAATTCAAACCCGATAAATTATAATTTAATAGTATAGGAAAATTGAATTGATTTTTGAAAAAAAATTACTGCGCATGCGCATGCGCATTTAATGCTGTGCACAGTGCACACATTAAATTTTTTTTTAAAATCAAACGGTCTTTATCTTAAAAAATTAAATTATAATTTATCGGATTTGAATTTCAACGATCCGTTCCGTCCAATAAATTTAGAAAATAGAAATACTTAAGATTAGATTTTAAATAATTAAATCGGAGCATTCTAGACCGTCCAATGATAAAACTTGCACTTTTTTAAATTTTAAAATTTCAACTTTATAGTTTTCAAGGCTCCGAATTCATTGGTCCGAGTGGATCGGAAAAATTTTAATCCGAGTATCCGATTTTTTTAGGTGGAAGATTAAAAAAATGTAACATACGCGCATTTAATGCGTACAGTATACGGTGCGTTTTTTTTCTTCTGTTGAAAGTCGAGTATGCATAACTCGACTTTCAAAAGTCGAGTTTTTTAAACTCGACTTTTAAACTCTAAATACTGTCAACTGACGGGATCACTGTTAAAGGGGAAAGTCGAGTTTTGAAAACTCGACTTTGAACAAACCGTGCTAGTTTTGTAATAAAAATGTTTACGGTGTTAGTTTTATAATAAAAAAATAAAACAGTGTTAGTTTAAAAAAAAACTCGAGAAAGAAGGGGCCTGCTGCGCCGCCTCCTTTTCTCTCCACGTTTCCTCCACGTCCTAGGGTGCTGCCGGCATCTACCGGAAGGAGAAAAAGGTAGAAGAAGCAGGCGGTCAACCCTGCTGCGCCTCTCCCTCCTCCGCTTCAAGCCACGGTCGCGGGTGCTGCAGTAAAGAGAAGGCCCACGTACTTCCTCCAGCAGCCACCTACAGAAGAAAAAAAAAAAGAGGGAGAAGGGAGAAGAAAAAAAAAAGAAGATAATAAAGAAAGAGTAGGTAAAATAACCCTCTAACAATATAGTTCTTCGAGGCTATCCCTTCTCATCCTCTCCCATTTCTTTCTCCTTTCCTTTCCAAGGCTGTAGCCCTTTTCTCTTCATCCATCAGCCTGCCCTTTAGATCTGCAGACACCTTTTTACATGGCCAAACAGCCCCTGTTCGGCCTTATCTAGCCCTTAACCAGAACCCTCCCCTTAAAATTTGCACGAGTTCGAATCATCTTAGGGCGTCTCTCTCGATAGTTTTCCGAAGTCACTCACATCTGGGACGGTCAATAAATATATGATAAGATGAAATATTTAATGCTCAAATATGAGTGATCTCAAAAAACTCTTTCAAGAGGTCTTCTGAGGTGATCCGAACTCAACTTGCGCAGCTCACTTTCTACCCACTGCGGTCACCCTTAAACAAACCATGTTCAGTCCCATGCGCACCCTCTTTAAACCCCCTGTCAGGCCCCCGTTTCTGCCCCGTGTGGCCTGTGAACAGTCCCCTAACAGGTCACCTACCTGTCCTTTACAGGCCCCTGTTGCTGCCTCCAAATATCTCCTTTGTTGGCCCGGTTGCACCACCTATAGATACCTACGGCAGCCCCTTTGTGGCCCATCTCTGCCCTTTCTACAACACCCCAAACAGATCCCTAAACAGTGCCTGCGGCCTCCCCTTAACTGCCTTCTGTAGACCCTTAACAAGCCATTACAGCCCCTTGCGCACCCCCTTCTTCTCATGGCCACCCTCTCGGCTCTCATATTGCATGAAAAATCTCTGTCCTCCGCCTCATACAGAACCGATCAGACCCCTTTGCGCTGGCCCTTGTACAGCCCAAAATTCCCCAAGATTGGCCTTTTAACAGGCCACCAATCGGCTCCTGTTTCAGGCCCGATCAGACCCTCTGCGCACAGCCTCTGTTTCTGCCCTTGCAGTCCCATTCTTGGTCCCTTTCTATGCCCAGAGCCTCAAATAGATCCTAAATCTGCCACCTCTGAAGTACCTCGAACTGGCTTCCAAAGCATTCCATTTTCAGTCCATCTTGGCCCACTTAGCCCACTATACAGCCCTTGAAAAGTGCTACAAAATAGGTGCCGGTTTAGCTCAAAAACAAGAAAGAAATTTGGAAGTATTAGGTTGAGGGTGGCGGTCTAGTCTCCTTGCTCGCAATGACGGGTCAAGGGTTGAAAGGGCAATTCTCAATTCCGGTCCTAACAAGGCTTGCAACAGACCCATCGGCCCAAGGAGTTCAAACACAGGCCCACCGGACCCAATAAACACAAATGCTCAAAGAAGACTTGAAAGCTAACCAACCAGTAGATATGACTTGAATTGGCTCAATGGGTTTGGACAAAAAGAATTAGCCTAATAAAAATTTATAAGATGAAATAAAAATTAAATAAATGATGAGCTCAAATTTTGAGCACTCTATTGGATCACGAATTCGGATACGTCCAGGCTAGGAATTCCTAAATGTAGGCATAGGCACACTAAATGTAGGCATAGGCACACTGCCATTGTAGTTGGATTTTTTCTCCGTTGTGATAAGTCAAATAATTTAGTCGTGTTGGAGGTAAATTTCATTCGATCAAGGATGGATCGATATGTCGTTGTAATGTCAATTTTTTCTTTGATCTTATGAAAATCACCTTGAGAGAAGGAAATTTTCACTTTCCAAATTTTAATTCATGACACCAACTTGATATACTCCAAATTGAAATGAAATGAAGAAAATAATTCAAGCATTGACTTAGATGTTTGAAATCAAGCATTGAATACTATCTTGATGGACTAGATGTGATACAAATCTAAATTAAATAAATGAGATAAAATCAACTTAAATGATGCTTCATTAAATCTAAAAAAATACACAATCATATTTAAGTCATTTGAAATTTCACTTTAAAATCACCTAATCCATGAAAGTAAAATCCTTAATCAAGTGATGCTAAAAAATAAATTTAAAAAAATCCATAAACAATATTCAAAACATTCAAAAATACTCAAAACAATCCTTAAGACATCAAAATTAGATCATAAAATTGAATGAAATCCAAAACAAAACTACATCACATTCAAATAATCCAATCAAAAATTCTTAAAACAATTAAAACATGTCCAATACGACTGAACCGTCATCAAAACATAAACTGACAATTAAAGGAGATAATTAAAACTATTTCAATCTAACATTCAATCGAATGAAATTCAAACATAAAGTATTTAATTCACTCACTAAATCTCAAACTCGAAACCAAAACTTCAATCAAATCAGAATTCAATAAATCAAACCTAATAAACCAAATCAAAACACTAAACCAAATTAAAATAAACAATTTGAACATAAAAATCCAAATCAAAACACCACATCTAGAAGTTACATCTAACTTAAATAAAATCGATATCACACAAATCTAGATTAAGACGTTTGCATCTCAACGAGTTTAAAAAGTTACTATCCTATTCAGTTTATTTATGTTTTTGTGAATATACGCTTTTTACCAAGCAAGTTGCTATAATTATTGATAAAAAAATCTTTGAATGAATGCTCGATGTAATTCAAATCAAATATCTATACCATCCGATGAAAACAAATCAAAAATAAAATTTTCATATATCCCAAATTTTAATTATATATTTTTATAATATCATCGGACTATTTAATATTATTATAAGATATCACCTGTTTAGATATCCGTAAAAAATGAGATTCCCACACATCGTTACGTAGACATTCTCAGATCATGACAGCAGAAAATAAAAAAGTGGTTGGATTTGTAGAATAGATTATACAAAAATTCACTGTATATTCTTAGCTAGATAAATAAAATCTCAACATTGCATCTATATTTGTTTACCAGTACATAGTCTGCATTTTTCGACATTTCTAGCACTTGCATATTATTCATAGCCAAAGTGTACCAGAGGAAACTAAACGTCAGCCAATGTCGGAAACTCCCTTCATGAGGTCCAAACTCCCAAGCACAGTAGTTCATATCGACTGGCGCCTAATTTTTTTATTCGCATAAGTTCGCCAATTACTTTTGGATGAACAGTAGCCAGTGTTACCTGTCGAAAATCCTTGTGGTCCGCTGCCGTGACTTTGAATCTCCAAAGGAGAATTTCTTTTCCCTTGTGCTTGGATATGAGTATGGCTGTCATATATCTCCATCATAACAATGTCAGCAAGCACTTTCTCTTTTAAATATTTAAAAATCAAAACGATGCAACCGCAAGACTACTTATCTGAAGGCTAATGAAGTGAGTGTTGGCCGTTTGGATGGTCGCAGATGCTTCGGCTAAACCTTGAGTCCGGAATGTATAGCAACTACACCACCCACAATATTTTCATACTCTACCTTCTGAAAACCTGCATCGGCAATCATTCGAGCAAAATTTTCCTGCACACAAGTAATGCCAAAAGAAGCAAGGGGTCAAATTCACACTAGCTGTGAGCAATTAGCATAACAATAATTCATGTTTAAATATATAGATTTTCTTACTCCCGTTCTAAAGTGCTGTTTTAGCAGTTCATCCGCTTGAGTAACCCTTTACCTGTGTAGGTTATTCAAGAGCCGCTTGCTCTGCCGCAGACAAAAGGAAGCATTCAAAAGAGCCGTTAAAGTGGGCTGTGCATGACAAGTGGAGATTCGACTCTCCCTCCGCTATAATTTCCATATATGCTCAAGAATAAGAATTCAAGGTTTTAATCGTGAAATTCAATGGTTTACTAATATAAAAAGATCTCAAAACTGAAGGTTCGATTAAAAAACCTTCTGGCCGATTTAAGCCAATCCAATGAGATATGGAAAACTATACTTTTCTTTCTTTCAGTGTATAAAATGTTCGTCTTACAATAAAATTTATTTTAAAACCAATAAAAAAATAGTTAATACCAATAAATATACAAAATGCATAAAAAAATATTCACAATAAATTATAAGATCTACAATTAAGTACTTTTTATCCACAACTAACTAAGT
Organism: Cryptocoryne crispatula var. balansae; assembly: GCA_036172225.1. Classification (NCBI taxonomy): domain Eukaryota; kingdom Viridiplantae; phylum Streptophyta; class Magnoliopsida; order Alismatales; family Araceae; genus Cryptocoryne; species Cryptocoryne crispatula. The sequence goes on along the minus strand of CM069920.1, from coordinate 28,786,808 downwards.
GGAATCAATTAATTAAATACCTTTTCGTTTTCCTATAAAAATGTAAAATAGACACAATATAATATTTTAATTTTCAATACATACATTAAAAAGAATAGGTTAAAATATAAGATTTCAATGGTTTTCGTTTATAATAACAATATTAAGTTTTTTTTGCTATTTTAAAGATTTGTTTGAATTGTTCGACACATAAAAGCTCTTTTAGAATCATATGCACCAGGGTACATATCAGACCTGGATCGGATCCAAAATAGTCTAAGACTTCCAATCTCACCTTCCTTGGTGCCAAGGTCGATGCAAATTGTTGACTCCTTTTCCAGCCATCTGTCTTGAACATCCTGAGCTCCAGACTGGGAGAGCGAGTGTGCTTAAGGAAACCAGGATTTAAACTCAAATTGGATAGGGCACAAGGTTTCAAACTTCCCAAGGACAGAAAACTAGAATATGTTGAGTTCTCACTTGCGAGTTTCGATAAGGTCTAGAACCTATATTTTATAGTTCCTGTCTGTCAAATAATCTCTAGTACAAGTCCTTAAATTAGTAGACTTAAATGATAAAAATCAAATGGAATACCTGTACAATACTATAGCTAAGGCAAAGTTGAAAATTAAACAGAAGCATCCTAGTTATAATAAGTGATGGAAAGTGATGGACAATAGATGAGACAAGACACTTCACCACAATATTGTTTTCTTCAATGCCTTGAGCAATGAACCACCCTTCTTGGTGCTAGAAGGTCTTAAAAGTGGAGTAAGGCTGTGGCTGGAGCAATATCTAGCCCTGGAGCAGCTATAATTTGAGGTGGATAAGGAATTAAAACTATGTATGGTCTTGGTCTTCTTTCATTTCTTTCTTCTCACCAACGATACTGTCAAGCTCACATTTGGCTCATAATCTGTCATTCAATCGAACTCTTCTGGCTCTCTCTCAACATTATTGCCTTCCAACTATGTTGAAAGTGAATGTTCTTCTTAAAATAGATATTCTAAATCCACATCTCCTTGTGACAAGTCATGATTGGCTTGAACTCTCTTCTAGTACAATCCACCTATAAATTTAGCAAACCTATCATCAGGCATCTTTTGCATGTTCCTTCTCTTTGTATGCATGAGATTGAAGGTGCTCTAATTCCTCTCATATTGACTTAAACTTGTGCTTTGACTTAGTATCCTAGCTACTATAGCTACTAATGGATTCCATCCACTCTTGTTACTCACTTGTATCCACCATTCATTTATAAAAAATACAAAAAATGCACAAATTAGTGAGTGTGTAATATTCTTGTAACAATGTTTATAGAGATATAAATGACTAATAGCTTCCGAGGATCAACTTTATCATGTGAATATAGAAGATTTAGATCTCTATACACTCCAATTCTATACATATATGAAGTCATCTGAAATATAACAAGCAATATGGTAACTTTATTACTTATGTTTAAGTTTAATGTTTACTAAATAAGTAAGAATTACTCACTTCAATCTCGGCGCTTGTTCTATCTTCTAGAGTTTTAAACTAACACTTTATCACAGATAATGTGTTTGAAAGTACCTCTTGATCATTGTACACTTTCCCACCATACTACATCATTAGGTTGAAGAAATATCCTATAACATAGTCTAATGTTTAGGCATTAACAATCTAACACATTTCTATGAGAATAAACTAAAAGACAACAATTAAACTTATATTTGCAGCATGAATATTGTGGTGAAGTGTCTTGTCTCATCCATTGTCCATCACTTTCCACCACTTCTTGTAACTCTTATGATGCTTCTGTTTAATTTTCGGCTTTGCCTTGGCCATAGCATTGTATAGATATCTCATTAGATTTTTATTATTTGAGTATGCCAATCTAAAGACTTGTACTAGAAGTTATTTGACAGACAAAAAGTATTGCATCTTTTTCAACCAACTGTTGTCAACAATAAAGGACTCCATCTTCAATAAAACTTCATATTAGTATATTGTGTTTTTAAATGCATCCATGTACTCGTGATAGACTGCGAAGAGTATGAATCTCTTTAAATCATTTTTATACCTATAGAGACTCTCCAATGTAATGAGATGTGTAGTAAATCTAGTTGGACCCAGTCGAATTAGATTACAACTATTAGTGCGCTCCCTCATAGCATGTAATAGTTTGGGATGCCCATAAATGAAAGATGTGTTCAGTTGTTCTTGATTCACCATGATCTCACAGATGAATTCTTCCCAATATTCTCTAACATCACATCAATAGAGTGTGCAACAAAGAGCACTCAAAACAACTGTGATCTAACGTTCATAATGATAAGGAACAAGGACCTAGACTTATAAAAATTTTCAGTTTTCAATGCACTTTATAGAATTAAATCTCACTTCATTCCGAACAACAGAAAAATAGCAAGCAGGTAACAGTAGTTATCATAGAATGCCATCTTGCCAAGATCTCGCGAGATTCCTCGCCAAGGCCTCGAGAAACGAGATCGTCGAGATCTCGCGCCACTTAGACTGGCCAATAAAAAAAATTTCTTTGGGGGGCTTTGCCCCCTTATAGTATCGTCGTTCTCAAATGGGCCGATCCAGATCGGGATCGGCCGATTCTCGAATCGGATCGGTAGTCACCGATCCGATTCTGGACCAAACAACCGATCCAGCTGGGAGTCCCAGTTGGATCGGTCGAAATTGTCCGGATCGGTCGATCCCTGGGGAATAGATTGATCCGGACCGATTCTCTAGAAAATCGGAAGATCCGGAATCGATCCGATTCCTAAATCGATTCCAGACCATTTTAAGGTCCGATCCATCCCCCAGAAAACCCCTTCGCCCTTCCTCCCCTTTCCCTAAGTCTCTTTGGGAGATCTAGGGCAAGGATCGCCGACGATCCAGGGTTGTAAGGGGCCAATCCACCCCTACAACGGGTTTGTAAAGGGGGAGGGGGGGGACTTCCGATCCCCCCTTCCCCCTACCTCTTCCCACTCCTCGGCACCCCTGCAGGCTGCAGGGGTGCCTCCTTCCCCTCCCCGGGCCCAGCACTGCATGGCCTGCAATGCAAGCTCCCCCTTCCCCCATTAGGGGGATTATTTCACCCCCAAGGGGTGCTAATCACCCCTTCGGGGGTGTCAGGGGTGACTGTCCAACAGAACAGACCCCCCCCCCTTCGGCAGGGGGGTTTAATTCCCACATTGGGGGGATTATTTCACCCACTAATGGGGGTTCAATTGCACCCCCGAAGGGGTGCTACCCCTTCGGGGGTGTCAGGGGTGACTGTCCAACAGAACAGACCCCCCCTTCGGCAGGGGGGTTTAATTCCCCCATTAGGGGGATTATTTCACCCCCTAATGGGGGTTCAATTGCACCCCCGAAGGGGTGCTACCCCTTCGGGGGTGTTGAATAGTCCCCCCTTACAGACCCCCCCTTCAGCAAGGGGGTTTAATTCCCACATTGGGGGGGTGAAATAATCACCTCAACGGGGGTTCAATTGCACCCCCGAAGGGGTGACTGTTCAACAGAACAGACCCCTCCTTCGGGGGGGGGGGGGTTAATTCCCCCATTGGGGGATTATTTCACCCCCAATGGGGGTTCAATTGCACCCCCGAAGGGGTGATGGGTGCTAATCACCCCTTTGGGGGTGTTGAACAGTCACCCATTCGGCAGGGGGGTTTAATTCCCCCAATGGGTGCTCAATTGCACCCCCGAAGGGGTGCTAATCACCCCTTTGGAGGGGGGGGCTTAATTCCCCCATTGGGGCCTAGCCGACTGAACCTGGGGGTGGATTTCATTATGTGTATTTCACCCTCCTTAGTGGGGGGTGGATTTTATTGGCCTAATTATGTGTAGGATTTTATGTGGTGTAGATAAGATGTCGGACGAGGAGCATGGTACCGGCCCCGCGAAATTTCGTGACATTGGATGGCAACATGGCCATCTCCTTGATTCAGGGAAAAAGAGAGTTAGATGCAAGTGGTGCCAGAAAGATATGAATGGAGGTGTGTATCGGCTAAAGCAACATATAGCCGGGATGAGTGGCAATGTAAAGAAGTGTGATAAAGTACGAATTGAGCTTACGGAGGAGATGAGAGATTATTTAATTGGAAGGGCATCACAAAGAGAGGTGAGAATTGGTCAAAGACAAGAGCTACACGACGAGTTGCTGGGTCAAAGAGATGCTGATCTTATGGCCAGGAAGAGTAAGAAAGGGAAATGACCAGCACATGATAGGGTCCAAGTTGATTCATCTTTAGCGGATGAAGAGGAGGCTCAGGTCAGGAGAACTGTACACTAGAGTAGGGCTCAGGCCCTTGAGGATAAGAAAAGAAGACGAGGAGCAAGAAGTTCGGCGGCTCCTCATCCATCTAGACGTTCTAATGTGGGGGCGGGCACACGCCCTGTTCCTCCAGCTGAATTTCGTCGGACACATTCTATTCGGCCAACGGGAGACACCGCCATGCATAGGGAGAGTGGCAGAGGTCAGAGGGGTATAAAACAAGTGTTTAAAGGGGTGAAGGCCTCGACTAGGGCTATGAAGAAAGCCCTAAAGCATATGGTGAAATTCTTTCTACATGCAGGTAAATCTTTGATGAAGTTGTGGTTAGTATTTTAATGTTGATATGAAGTTGTTGTTATACATTTCTATTAACAAGGATCTCTTCTTCTCATGTTTTTGACTTTGTAGGTGTCCTGGCACATGTAGCCATGAGTCCATATCTTTAAACTATGGTCGATGAGATTGGTGAAGCTGGGCCGGGGTTGAAAGCTCCCACATCAAAGTACATATATGAGACAGGCTTGGATGAGGAGGTCAATGAGTTGACCTCATGAATAGATGAATTCAAAACCATCTGGAAGGAGAGGGGGTGCACTGTAATGTGCGATGGGTGGACTGGAATCACAAGGAGGTCACTTATAAACTTTCTTGTGTATTGTTCTGAGAGTACCGTATTCCTGAAGTTTGTTGATGCATCAGGTCAGGTGAAGAATGCAGACTACCTATTTGGGTTGATGAACAGTGTGGTGGATGAGATAGGGGAAGCTAACATTGTGCAGTTTGTCACAGACAATGAGGCATCATATAAGACTGCAGGAAAGAAGCTCATGGAGGCTCGACCTCACTTGTTTTGACATTCCATTGACTTGATGTTGGAAGACATTGGTAGGGATCCTAATGTCAAGTCCTTGGTCAACCAAGGACAGCTGATCACCTCATTTATCTATGGCCATCCACGACGAGAAGGTGCAATACTACTTATCTGTCATAGAGCCTTTGGTATAAGTACTTAGGTTGGTGGATTCAAATAATAAAAATCAGATGGGGTACCTGTATGATACTATGGATAAAGCTAAGTTGAAGATTAAAGAGAAGCATCACAAGGGTTATAAAAAGTGGTAGAATGTGATTGACAACAGATGAGACAAAACCCTACACTACAACATTCATGCTGCAGGTATACTTTAGTAGTGTAATTTGTTTGTATTACAACTTATATTCTGTGTATTACCCCCATTGTCTGTATACTAATGGAATATTAATGCCGTTACAGGGTACTTCCTGAACCCAAAGATACAGTATGGTGGCTAAGTATACAATGATGGTAAGGTATTATCAGGCACACTATCCATAATTAAGCTGCTCTGTAAGACCCAGGAAGGCAGAACCTGCGCTGAGGTTGAAGTAAGTACTACATTTAACATCTATTAAACTTAGAACTTTATCCCAGGCAATGAAGTTAACTACTTTATTTTGGATTTTCAGATGACTTCATACAGGCACAAGATTGAGGTGTACGAGGATCCTGATTTGCAATACTCACATGATAGGGTCCCCCCTAGTAATTTGCTTACCCGAATTAAAGTCTTTTTGCTTACTTGAATTTTTTAAATAAGTTATTGATGCATGTATTTCTTGTCTTCTTTACAGCTGAGTAGTGAATTATGGTGACCAACAGGATTTGATGGAATCCACTCGCATCCATTGCAATTCGGGTGCTAAGTTAGAATACTTCTTCGTCCCACTGCGAGAGAAATTGAAGCACCTTCAAGCTTATTCACACGAAGAGAAGAAATAGATTGAAGACATAAAGATTTGAGAAGCTTGTCTATTGCCATTACAATATGAGGCTGAGGATCAAGAATATCAAAGATAGGTAGAAGACATCTAAGCAAAGATTTGCACAGTTTGCAGGTGGATTGTACCAAGAAAGAGCCCAAGCCCAAGCTACTTATGGCTTGTCTCAGGGGGATGTGGACTTGGAATACCTAGTCCAAGAAGAACATCCACTTGCAGCATGGGTGGAAGACAAGGACGCTGAGGGAGAGCCAGAGTTCAACCCAAATGACAGATCATGGGCCGAAGGAGAGCTTGACAGCGTCGTTGGTGACGATGAAGACATGCAGGAAGGTCAAGAAAGTCAAGTTCCGTGCATAGCTCCACAACCTGATCCACCCCGGGCTATAGCTTCTCTAAAGAGACATCCAGCTCCCCCCCCGGCCGCTACAACTCCAGCTCGGATTCTAGTTGCGGGTCCATCTGCCACCACCACCACTAAGAAGAATGATGGATTATTTAAGGCTTTAAAGAAAGTTTGTTTACTTTCACAGCAAAGTAGTCAAGGAGATCCTACATTGAAGAGAAAGACGACAAGTATCAAACGGCGACATCTTCTCCTTGATACCGAGACCACTCAGCCACCTTCATCAGATGAGGATGAAAAAGAATTTATCCCACTCACACAACAACAACGTACAAGGGGTGGAGGTGGAGGTGGTAGCATAGGTGGAAGCGGTGCCTCAGGTGAGGGTAGCTCTATTAGTAGTGCACGCACGAGTAGAGCAGGTTCAGATGATTTAAGTGACAAAAGACACTCATGTTCGAGTGGCAGGGGTAGCGGACATTGGACGAGGACGAATGTTTTTGACGAGTTCGCATCTTCCTATCCAGAGCCTACCTCAGACACTGAGTCTTGCTATCCACCATCTCTTCCAGCTCCACCGCCGGCTAATCATGGAGCTTATGAGTTTAGCGACATGGCCCAGTCTTTATTCTCCTATGGATACTGGCCAATTATGACTGACCCAAATCAATGGAGATTTCAAGACAATCAAGGTGACCAAGATAGAGATCTTGATCCAACCTATCTAAGACATTACCATAGTTGGTGGTGATGGCACATGTATTTGTTTATTTATTTAACGCAATGTAATATGAGTGTTATGAAAACATGTATTAACAATATTGTACTATTGTGTGATTGGGTATGATTGATTGTATGATACAAATGTGTTTTTTATTTGATGTATGATTATCTCTTTTAACAATGTTAAATGTTAAAATTGTCTTGAAAGTTGAAATGTCCAAGATTGAACAACGTCTTAATGTTCTTCTTCCCTACATTTTTTTCACATTTTTTCTGATTTCTATATATTTTTTATGATTTTTAGTGATTTTTACATATTTTTTCAGAAAGTAAAAAAAAACCCGTTTCAGACCGATTCTGGATAGATTTGGCTCCCGGCGGATCGGACCGATCCGATCCGAATCGGATCGGACCGGACCCCACCTATCCAGGGTCCAATCTCGATCCCGCGATCCTTGCTTGATACCCCCCCACAAGGGGCACTGCCCCCTTGACCCCTGCGACCTGACCGTACAAGTTGATTTGCGACTACTCAACCACCCCTATTTAATAATAGTATAATAATATTTCGCTATCACTTGTACTATCATAGATATATATAATTTATAATTATAAAATATGTGTTATATAATTAAAATTTATAAAGATCTATTTTAACTCTCTACTCTTTCACACACATCAAATTTGTCAAGATTAATTATTTTTTAAAATAAATATGTACCTATCCATACATAATTACATAAATAATATCACATTTAAATGTATGAACCATAGTTGTCAAGGCGACAAGGCGCCCAAGGCGTTGAAGGGTACCGATTCCGCTTAGGTGACAAGGCGGCCGCTTAGGCGTCGCCTAGGCGGTCAAGGCGGTATTCAAGGAAGGCTGAGTCGGGAGGTTGTTATATATAAAAAAAACATAAATATAAATATATTTGTTATGTTATAATTGAATATGAGTATTTTATCAATGCACATAAGTAAATATGATGTGTGTGAAAGAAAAGAAAGTTAAATAAATAATTATAAAATTTAAGTATATAACTCATTTATGATTATAAAATGTATATATGTGCAATAGTATAAGTGATGGTAAAATATTGTTATAATATTATTAAATGGGGGGCGCAGAGTAGTCGCGGATCGGAGGGGTATCAAGGGAGAATATTAATATATTAGTATAAGTGATAATACAATATATTAATATATTCAAACTATCATTAAATAAGTGTCCCTTGTGAGGGGTATCAAGGGAGAAAAATCCCTCAAAATTTTTTTTTAATGATGTAAAAATACCCAAGGCGCCTTGCTTGGGCGCCTTGGGCACCTTGGCATCTTTTTGGCCCCAGACAAGGCGCCCTTGGAAAGGCGCCTTGCCGCCTAGGCGGGCGCCTTGACAACTATGGTATGAACACATTAACATACACATTCAATTATAACCTAAGTCAAAATAATACTCTTAATCTATTCAAATTTATATTTAGATATTAATCATTAATTTATCATACAAAAATTATATCTTATGTAATAAACAGATTATATCAATTCAATTTCATAAATATTTAATCATCAATTTGTAATAAACGATGAAGAACATTCACATAAAAATTACACTTAATACCACATTAGTATTTAATTAAGATTATATAAAAGTTTAAAGCTTTTAGAAGCACAAAGGTTATTTTTTTAGCACTGAGGGTGCTTTGTAATTGTTCATTCACACACTTGACGTACAAATGTGTTATATATTTTCTTGTAAATTCATTGATGTACTCTCATCTTTATAAGATATCATGTTAAGTTTCATACATAAATATATTTTGATCCGAGAATCCGAGATCCGATCTCCTAAGATTTTTCCGAGATTTCTCCGAGATCTCCTCTTTCACCCCCCTGAGGCGAAGCTGAGATTCGAGATGGCAATCCTTGGTAGTTATGACTAGAAATTGGACTAAGTGACTTTGCCAATCAAGACGACATCAAATAATTTCAAACCATGCTGAAGTTTATTAATGAATTATCCACACTAAACCAGAAAGATTCAACCAATAACAAAATAGATTTAAGTAATTCAAGATAGGCAACTCATTCAGTCAGGAAATGTAACCAACAACACAAATATATGTGACTAGGACCTATTAGCACTCAAGAGCATGGCAGTTTGAAGTGATATAATAAAAGAACAGGCCAGGAATACCTCTATGCCTTTTAGGATTAGGTGAGACATAAGTCCATTTCAGAAAATTATACTCAATAAGGTCTGCTCTGTAGATCAACTTGGTAATAGATTGAGGAAAAGAGATAATAGCCAACGAAATCAAAATGATATAAATTCACAGCATTTCAGTTTCTAATTGAGTAGGCTCAAAAAATCATCACGGCCCTGGAATTAGTTGAATTCCTCATTGTTCTCATCAGGATTCATCAATTGAATTATTCGACTACAGAAAACAAGCAAACTGGTACCGGCATCTAGAACAATTTATATCAGTCACCAAGGTTATCTTGAAAAGAATTCAGTCATCATTTTCCATAACATTTTTAGTACCAACACTAACTAGACAGGACTGGTATTCATTTATCATCGATAGCAAAGGCAGTGCTATCTCAAATGAACACTCAGGCTGCTCAATTTTAATCGCAACAACCCTTTCAATTTATTCAGTAAGTAGTCAAAATTGTGTGGACAATCAGAGGAATGAATTCAACATACAATTTAGAACATGCTTCTTTAAAGCTCAATCAGGTCAAGATTTCTAGTAAATCAATTCTCAAGGAAAATGGACTGTAGTATGGACCAGTCCGTCAACAACACCTAAATTTCAGCAACAATTCGGTTCTCACACATTAAGATCTGAAACTTCAAGATATCATTCCAAACCATATGAAGAAATAAAATGTCTCAGCAAACTGAATGGTTCATCAAACCTATAAAATCAGATCTGAAGCTTGAACAAAGCATCAGACTAGAGATGGACCAATCTTCAACTCAAATCAACATGCTGAATTAGAACTTTGACTCATATTGATTTAACCCCATTCAAACAGCTAATAAACGGATCAGAAATGAAGCTAAAATGCCGAGGCTACCATCGGAATGATGGAACCGAGGCAAACTCTCAGTCAGGCTATAACAATTTACTCAGAAATATGGAATGGAAGTCAATGACTTCACAGATATTGAATGACTCATCCAAATGAAAGGAATAGCTGAGAAGTGTTTTGAACCAACGAGAAATTAATGACAGCTCCCCAAACAAGTACCCATGTCACTATATCTACAAATTGAAAGTTCGAAGATGGCATCGTGAGTTAGAGTTTACCGTTCACCTTCAGTATTGGACCAACCGAACGAAAATCCTCTTGCATAAGTTAGAATGCACAAGGCATCAACAAATCCAGCATCATCAACCTCCATAATAAGAATCAACATATAGATCTACCATCGTATGGTTGTTTTCCAAACAACAAACCTCGAAAACACTGTCTTCAGCCGAAAAATAACTCCTCAGAAGAGGAAGAAAGAAGTGGTGAAGGGATACGAGGAAGAAAACCACTCTAACAGCAACCTCCGTTGCTAGAATACTTTGCTGAAGTCGCCTAATAGAGCTCGGACTGTAGAGAAAGGAATAGATCGGAGAACGGAGATCATTTTCCTCCAAAGAAGCTTCCAGAGAAGTCCACCAGAGAAGGAGATTGGAGAAGGAGGAGCGCTAGAGTTTTGCCACAGCAAGAGGGAGAGGAGGCAGCATCCTGCGTCGATCAGGTTAGGTGAGAGAAAAAGAGCCAAACTTGTTAAGTCACCCGGTCGCGGGGTAAAACAGGAAAAAAATTGGTGGGGACACCAGATCTCATGACCGCTACAACAAGGTTTATCGACGTCTATGACAGCAGAATTACAATTTATGGCTAAGAGAAATTGGAATGGAGTTTTAAAATAATGTTTTTCTTGGACACTTGGTGGCTAAAGGCTTTTTGGGCCATACCCGTGAGAATGCGTGGCCCATTACGCGCTGAGCATTTTATTTTTTTCTTTGCCATGACCACACCGCACGCCTATATAATGCGGCCCCCCTCCCTGATGAAGAAGAAAAAAGTGAAATGAAATCCAACCGTTGCCTTTTTCTTCAGTTATGCCCTCAGTCTACTTTCGTTAAGTAGCGTAGCTCGCTCTCTCTCTCCTTGGGTATTGTAGCCGCATCCGTTCTCCTCTCCTTCAAAACTCCACCGAGGCGGAACCCTAGCGGCGATGGTGGCTCAATAGCAGCTCCTTCCGGGCTGATCTCCTCTAGGCGTAGTGTAGAGATGACTTGGAAACATTAAGGTTGATGCTCCAAATTTTGAGAGCTCATTAGATCCCAAGGTTTACATGGATTGGGAAGTAGGGATAAACCACTATTTTGACTGGTATGAGTTGTTAGAAGCCAGAAAAGTGAAGTTTGCAAAAATGAAACTCTTAGGTCAAGCTAAGGTTCATTGAAATAACATTAAGTCCTTACTTAGGCAGAGACAACAAGAGCCTATCCAGAATTGGGAAGAAATGAAAGCTAAATTAAGAGAGAAATATCAACCATCTTCTTACAAACAAATGTTGGTTGATAAGTGGCAAGGTATCACCCAAGAGAACCGTAGTGCATCAACATACATTGTTGAATTTGATGACTACCTCCTTAAATGTGGTACACAAGACGATGAGATGATGACTTTGTCTAGGTTCAGAAAGGAGTTTAAACTAGATCTTAGAAGAGAGTTATCTAGGCAATTTGTCACTACACTTGAACATGCTTATGAGGTGGTCACACAATTTGAACAGTTCGAATCTTTGCATGAACATCCTAGGCATAAATATATTCAAACTCCTAATAATGACATCTGTGGTCAAAGGTTTTCTCAACATCTTCCTAGTATTCCAAATTTCGACAATCCTAAACCCTCCTATAAGTTGTCTCAAGTGGAGGAGGCTTGATAGGAGGTATGGGTTCCAAAGCATTCCTTGGAAGCAACCAATTGTTACTGAGGGTAGCAACAGTAGGATCCAATGTTATGGTTGTAGAAAGATGGGGCACTACAAATCCCAATGTCCACAAAATAGAACCTTGTGTATTGAGGGGTTCCTAAATGAGAACCAAGATCCAAACCTTCAACATGTGGTTTATGAGGCTGACAATGATCTGTTGAAAGAATTTGAGGAAGAAGAGAATGACCCAACCCAACCCACACCTTTAGATGAGGAAGCAAGAGTGGGAGTAGTGAGATGTGCCTTCACTCAACCATTACCTGATGATGACTAGAGGAGGACTTCCATATTTTTTACACATTCTTTAGGGCTAAGGGAAAGGTTTGTAAGCTCATCATAGATAGTGGGAGTTGCATTAATGCAATTTCTATTAACACAGTTTTGAAACTTGGGCTTATTCCCTCTGACCATCCTAGTCCCTATAGAGTCTTTTGGGTAGATTCTACCTTCATTCCGATGCACAGTAGGAGTTTGGTTCCAATTCAGCTTCCCCCCTACAATGCCAACATTCGGTGTGATGTGCTTCCTATGGAAGTGGGGAGCATTATCTTAGGACGTCCTTGGCTATTCGATGTTGATGCTACCTTGCATGGTTAGGACCAACATTTGTGAGTTCACTTCTGATGGGAGACAGATTATTCTTTCTCCTGCTCCACCCTCTTTACCTAAGAGTTCAAATGACTCTTCTAAACTTCTTTCTCAAACCCCACCTTCATTGCCTAAGAGAGTCCAGATGACTCTTTTAAATTTCTTGAAGAAAAATCTCATTTCCAAAAATTTGTCCTAGAATCTGATGGTTCAACCAATTCCAAGTTGGTTAAGTGCAACTCAAACTCTAGAAAAAAGGTCTCTCTGGGTACAATAGGAACACTCAGACTTCTACACATCATTGGTGAACATGAATTTGAAGTTGAGTAGAAGTACACCTGTTTTTGTTGTTCTAGCTAGAGAAGTTGTCACAACCAATCCTAAAGATGAGGTAGAACTAGAAGTCCAAGATCTCCTACATGAATTTGCTAATGTCTTTCTTGATGAACTCCCATTCGAGCTTCCACCCATGAGAGAGAAACAACATGCTATAGACCTGGTACCGGGTTCCACCTTACCGAATTTGCCACACTAAAGGATGGACCCAAAGTCACATGATAAACTCAAAAAGTAGGTGGAAGAGTTGCTTGAGAGAAGGTATATTAGAGAAAGTATGAACAATCAATATTAGAGAAACAATCTCATGATAAACCCAAAGTCCCATGCGCTGTCCCAACATTGCTTGCCCCAAGAAAAGATGGAACATGGCGTATGTGTAGATAGTAGAGCAATCAATAGAATCACCGTCAAGTACCGCTTTCCCATACCCCGATTGGATGACATGTTTGACATATTAGCTGGGGCGGTTATCTTTTCTAAGATAGACTTGAAGAGTGGTTATCACTAAGTGAGGCTTAGGCCCGGGGATGAGTGAAAAACTGCCTTTAAGACCATGGATGGTCTTTATGAGTGGCTTGTGATGTCTTTTGGGCTATCAAATGCCCCTAGTACTTTCATGATATTGATGAACCTAGTCCTTAAACTCATTATTAGTCAATTCATGGTAGTTTACTTTGATGACATTCTGGTATATAGTTTATCTCGAATTGAACATTTATGACATGTTAGACAGGTTTGTCTAGCCTTAAGGACAAAAAAGTTGTTTCGGAACTTCAAGAAATGTTCTTTCCTTACTCCTACCGTCACCTTTTTGGGGGTCGTAGTCTCTAAAGATGGAGTTTCGACAGATCCCGATAAGGTCAAGGCCATTCTTGACTAGCCCACTCCTAAGAACATCCATGATGTTAGGAGTTTTCATAGTTTAACCGCTTTCTACAGGTGGTTCATTAAGGGATTCAGTACTGTGACAGCCTCTATCACTGACTGCCTTAAGAAAGACAATTTCCAAAGGTATAAGGCAGCTGATGTAGCATTTTCTTTCTTAAAACAACTCATGACCCAATCTCCTATCCTCAAACTTTCAAATTTTTCCTTAGTCTTTGAGGTTGCTTGTGATGCATCTAGTATTGGTATAGGTGGAGTCCTTTTACAAGAGGGTCATCCAATTGCATTTTTAGTGATAAGTTATCAGATGCCAAATTAAGGTATTGTACTTATGATAAAGAGTTTTATGCCATCATTCAGAGTTTAAAATATTGACGACATTATCTCTTATCTAAGGAGTTCGTACTCTTTTCTGATCATGAGGCCCTAAGATTCCTCCAGGCCCAAAAGAAATTGAACCCTAGGCGGGTAGAGTATCTCCAGGCTTTCGCCTTTGTTTTGAAACATAAACCTAGTGCGGAGAATAGGGTGGCTGATGCACTTAGCCGGCAAATCATTTTGCTATCAACTTTTAGTACAATAGTCATTGGCTTTCCTCAAACCATGGAGAAATATCATGATTGTCCCGATTTTTCTGATATTTACTCCACTTTGACTAAAGGGCCATCTAAGGAATTTCTCGACTTCCTTATCCATGATGGTCTATTCTTAGGTAGTCGTCTATGCATTCCCTGAACCTCACTTGGAGATTTCTTAGTGTGGGAGTTTCGTTGTGGAGGTCTAGGTGGTCATTTTGGTTGAAACAAGACCATAAAGATGGTTGAGCATAGGTTCTATTGGCATAGTCAAAAGAGGGATGTGGCCAAAGTCATGTCTTAATGTTATACCTGTGCCACCTCCAAATTCAAGAAACAGAACACTGGGTTATACACTCCCCTCCCTGTCTTTGATTCCCCTTGGTAAGATCTTAGTATGGACTTTGTCTTAGGTCTTCCCAAAACCCTTAGGAGGTATGACTCAATTTTGGTTGTAGTGGACGGATTCTCCAAGATGGCACATTTCATTCCTTGTGTCAAAACTTCTGATGCCTCCATCATTGCCCGATTGTTCTTGAAGGAAATTGTGAGGCTTCATAGGTTACCCAAAACCATTGTTACTGACCGTGATGTAAAGTTTGTGAGTTATTTTTGGAAAACAATTTGGCACTTGTTAGGAACCAAGTTGAAATTCTCTAGTGCCTACCACCCACAAACTGATGGTCAAACAGAAGTAGTGAATAGAAGTCTAGGCGATCTGTTGAGATGTCTTGTTAGGGAACATGCGAAGTTGGGATTGCATTCTTCCCTTAGTTGAATTTGCCTATAATAATTCTGTGAACAAAACTACTGGTTTGTCACCATTTGAGATTGTCTCAGGTTATAGACCTAGGAGACCCATTGATCTAGTTTCCACCCCAATCATGCATAAAGTGTCTGCATCAACCGAATCTCTTGCTAAACATATCAGAAACTTGCATGGGCAGATTAGATAGTAGCATATAGAGACACATTATGCTCACTACAAGAATTTTGCAGATCTACATAGACGCCAAAAAGAGTTTCAAATTGGCGATTTTGTTATTGTAAGGATCCATCCTAAACGGTTTACCACAAGAATCGTTAAAAAATAGCACAACCGGGGTGTTGGACCTTTTAAGGTAATTAAAAAAGTCGATAACAATGCTTATGTTCTTGATTTACCAGTGAATTATGGTATTAATCCAATTTTTAACGTTTCTGATTTAATAGCTTTTCAAGCACCGACTTCATTACCTAGTGAGTTCACTAAACCATATTTTCCAAATCTGAGTGACAAATCGGAGAGTCCACAAAATCAACCATCAAGAACTGAGCATGAGCTAGTAGATTGCATAATAGATGAACATGTAACTACATCAAAGGATGGGTTGGTTCACCGGTACCTGGTGCACTGGAATGGCAGGCCAGACACTGATGATTCCTAGATATCTCGAGATGAGCTGTAGAGGCTTGAACCGGATATTGTGGAGATCTATGATTGGACATTGTCGAATTCTTCCTAGCTAGGAGTTGATGGGGACACCGGATCTCATAACCACTACAACAAGGTTTATCGATGTCTACGACGGCGGAATTACAATTTATGGCTAGGAGAAATTGGAATGGGGTTTTAGAATCTTATTGGTGAGCATTTTCTTTTTTTTTTTCTTTGCCATGACCACACCGCATGTCTATATAATGTCCCCCCCCCCCGTTGAAGAAGAAAAAAGTTAAATGAAATCCAACCGTTGCCTTTTTATCCAGTTATGCCCTCAATCTACTTTCGTTAAGTAGCATAGCTCGCTCTCTCTCCTCGGGTACTGTAGCCGCATCCGTTCTCCTCTCCTTCGAAGCTCCATCGAGGTAGAACCCTAGCGGCAAAGGTGGCTCAGTAGCGACTCCTTCCGGGCTGATCTCCTCTAGGCGTAGTGTAAAGATTTGTTCCCTACCTCCAATCCTCCCTATTTTCCTTCTCCCGCAGAGGCTGTAAGCACCTCCTTAGACCGGATCCACCTCCTCGGTTCTTCTTCACAACTTTCCACCTCTGCTCTGGAGCTTCTTCTTCCTCCTAATGAGTCCTTACTACGATGACCTAATCCAGGCGACAATGAGGTGGCATTAAGTCCCATAAGCAAAGATCAGAGTCTTCTTCCCACGTTGAGTCTCGTACATCACGAATTCACTGCTATCGCCTGCTAAATCCTCTCGATCGGCATTTTGGGAGCTGGTTTATGTTCTTCTGAGGTCCTCCCTGAGTCCTGTGGGTGTTCAACCTAGAGCTGGCATCCATGGTGGTTGTATGTTACTTCCGGACGAAGCAAATGTCCAGCTCGCGGCTTCCTAATCCCGATCTGCATCCTCGGAGTAGTTCTTGAGCTTCTATGTTTGTGTATTGGGGTAATTCATCCCGGATTTGGCATTCTCTTCAGTTGAAGCTGTGAAGATCATTGGCATAGATAAGTACTATGTTACAAAGTGGTTTGTTATGGGTGATTCTACTTAGTCCCTTCTCGTTCTAGTTCCGTCAGTTTACTACACTCCAGATCTACGGCTGCTAGCTATGTCGATGAAGAGTCGTTGCAGAACTGGTACTCCCATTCTTGGTTGATTTCGTGAGTTCTTCCGGCTACTCTAGTTCCGTGGAATGCCCGCCTTGAAATTAGGCAGGAGACGATCCCAAAACTAGTCCTGCGACCTACTATCGCTATTTGTAGTTGGTTCCTCCCTCTCCTCGGTCGCAAATCCTCTTGACGAGCTCTTGGAGCAGTGAAGTCAAGTTTGGCTGAGATCTGATTACGATCAATGATTCCGAGTCCCTCCCATGGTCCCGAGAAATGATGATCGGTGTTGTTGCTCTTTGGGAATGCTTATGACCTAGTCCGATCAATTTATGGTGACAGAACTCTAGCTTTTCGCTACACTAGTCCATTTCCAGTGGTCGCCCCTCAGTGAGGACGAAATCTCTTAAAGGTTGGTGGCGTTTTCTGTTACACCGGGTATTCTACTAACTATCCTACTAGGTGACTCTCCGGAGATGCTAGTGCCAATAGCTTAGACCAACACCGCCCTACACACGTAGGGTTTCTGATCCCACCCCTATATCAACTCCTTCGGCTGAAGCCTGTTGGCCTATCCAGTCAATCTGAAGAAGGTATCTATGCTGATCGAATGGAGCTAGATTAATTTCTTAGAGATCTGCTCGTCAACCTGTCTGTGAACACCCCCCATTTTAATTTGTTTGATCCTATAACGTCCTATGAGACGTGGTTCCTTTTTTCCCTAAGGTTTTGTAAGCCTATTTAATCCACCATTGTATAAGAGTCAGTGGTGTTCACAGTCAGCCGAGCTAACACCCACGCCTTGGCGTGGAGATATATTTTTGAACCCTAATCCTTGAATATCTATGGTTGTTCTTCTATTATGCATCGAATGTCATGCTCAGTTGAGAGTAGGTTTTAGCCCATTTCTGAGTGGAGTCAGTGTAGAATGCGAGTTTAATTGAGCTACCTGGATTCGAAACTATTTAATCAGTTCTCTATTAAAAGAGGATTTGATCTAATTCGTTTGGATAATTAAGAACTGATTTGTTTAAGATTGTTTTTCATTTACCTTTTTAAGGAAAGGTCACTGGTCCAATTTCTAGTAATAACATTTTTACTGGTTTTGAAACTTAAAATCTAAACGTTTTGAAGATTTGATTTAAAATTTTTCAGGTGAGCTAGGTCCGCAAGTCTTGATCTCTCGGTCCGTTTACTTTGTCCCGCATCAAAATGAAATCAAAAACCACGCTAGAAGGGAACACAAGGGCAAGACATGGAAATGAGCCAATTTCTTTCAAATCTTCATTTCTTCATGCCCATGTACAGTAGTTGAATGCCCTATTTATAGAGAAAAACTAGAAAATGCTGGAAAATGCTTAGAATTGAAAACAACCTCAAGAAAATGCCTAGAAACAAAAAATGCCCAAAATTAAAAGAAAGCCTTCTAGAACTTAGTAAATGGTTAAAACAAATTGCTAAAGACGTCAAAAATTTCCAGAAAGTTCACAAATGGAACTGAAACATATTCTGAACATTGAATGGCTTAAAATTCAAAATCACCCAACCAAATCGATTCTAATCGACGTTGCCTATGCTGATAAACCTTTTCAAATATGTCTCTTCCTTTGGTGCCCTCACCACATAAGCTCTTTCCCTAGAGCCTTATATGATGCATAGTTATGTGAGGCGCTCGCCTCAACTGCCTAGGTTGTTGAGGTAGGTGAGGCACTAGTAAAATGCCTTGCCTTGCCCCAAAAATGCCTATCCCACCCAAATCCAACAAATCCAATCAAACATGATTCATTTCTTAACTTAATTATGATATTTGTCTTCTTTTGTTATTGATTTGTACTCCCATTAAGTTGTTATGCTTGATTTGTACTTTACTCTTGTTAGTTGTTACAATGTTTTGTTTGTTATTGACCTTTTGTTGTTATCACATTATTTATTGATGCATTTATTCCAATATTACAAGTATTTTTTAAAATTTAATTCAACTATTTATATTAAATATACATTATTAAAATTAAAATAATTAAATAATATAAAAAACCTTGGGTGCCTAGGTGCCCACCCCAGGTGCCTAAGGCAAAGTGCTAGGTCCCTCGCCTCGAGCACCTCATGTCTTAGATAACATAGATATGATGTATCATTAACTCATTATCATTAACAAACTACACAATATTCTCCTTTCTAATTTCCTCCACTACAATGTTCATCAAATCAAACAAGTAATCTACATTTTTCATCTACCATGATACATCAATGGATTTCAAGAATGTGGTGTCCTCAGAACAATACGCAAGGAAGCTTAAGAGTGACGTCCTTATGATACTTGTCCATCCATCACACATTATAATGCACCCTCTCTCCTTTTAGATGGATTTGAATTCATGTATCTAAAATCTTAATTCATCAACCTCCTCATTCAACCCACTCTCATATATGTAATTGGAGGTGAGGACGTTCAATCTTGGTCTATCCTCACCAATGACATCTACCATTGTCTGAGAATAAAAACTGGTGATTGTATATGTTAGGACACCTACATGAACCAAAATAAATACATCGTTGTTGATATTTGTTTCAAAAATATCTTAAACATACACTAAATAAAACTTAGCATTTTCATATACATGCTAGTAGAAAGAATTTTATTATGTGCTTGATTAATTTAGTCAAAGCTCGGCTCCCTCCATAGCCCAATTGCGCAAAGCCCATTAGGAGGAAAGAGTGGGCCATAGTCAACCAAGGCCCATCAACACAGCCATATCAGCTTGCCACCTCAGTTGGACTCACTGCCCAGGCCAGCTCATCTGCCACCTTAGCCTTGACCCATTAGTGACATGGAGAAAACCAAAGGACAAGTCAACGTGGGAGAGCTCAAAAGGTGGGTCAAACATTAAAATCCTAGAAGAATTCAAGAAGTCTAGGCCATTTAAACTACCTTGGGGATGGGAAGAGACATCTTACATTCACTCCTAGGCTGACCCCTGATCTCCCACCCATTCCTATATGAAGAGGAGGGTGCGCCAAGGCTAGATCCATCAGCTCAAGACGCCGATAGGCTACCCCTCTGCACACTTCCTTCTAGCCCTGTCTGCGGCCAAGAGAAGGAAGGAAAAAAGAAGAAGAAGAAGAAGAAGAAGAAGAAGAAGAAGAAGAAGAACATAGGGTTCATCTTGCGGCCCCTCTTGGTGCCAATCTCCCTTGGAGAGGGGAGTCTTTCAGCATCCTTTTTCATCCTCCCCTACATCTGAAGCAAAAAGACAAGGTAGGGGATGTAAAAAATAATAGCTATGTAGCCCTTTAAGGGTGCCTCCCAACCTCCTCTGAATTCTCTTCTCAATCCTTCTAATGACTTGAGCCAGCTTCAACGACATTGATGACCCAAATGAAGCTCCCCAAGGCCTAGTCAACCACCTGTTTGGACCACACTAGCCACCCCTACACAGATCACTTTCTGACCAATCAAACAGCCACCCATCCAGCTCCTTAAAATTCCCCAAACCGCACCTGTTTTAGCCCATTGTGCAGCCCCCTTAACAGGTCACATTCCCCTCCGTTTAGCCCCCTTGTTGGCCAACCGGACAGACCCCTTAAACAAGTTCCTACAGGCCCCTAATCAGGTCACTTCTAGCCCCCTGTCGGCCCACCAAAAAACCCCTACACACGTCCCTAACTAGCTCATTTCCAGCACCTGTTCAAACCACCAGAAAGACCCCTTAAACAGGTCCCAACAAGTCCCTAATCAGGCCAGTTCTAGCCCATCTCCAGACCTTGAAACAGGTCTACTTCCAACCACCTGTTCGGCCTACCTCAGGCACCCCTGAACAGGCCCTAAAACAGGCTGTCAGTGGCCCATTTTCTGACCATTACACAAGTCGTTTCCAGTCCCTAATGTGGCTCACTTAAGCAGCCCCAGTCAAGTCTCCTCCAGACACCAGGAAGACCCCCAATCGGACCTCAATAAAACAAGGATTGTGGGATCGGGATCGGTGACCACTGATCTGATCAGGATCGGTCCGGATTGGCTGATCACCCGGATCCTGGATCAATCCAGATTGACCAAAATTTTTTATTTTTTTAAATCATAAAAATTTTCCAAAAATAAAAAAATCAAGAAAATTCATAGGAATAAATACAAAATTCAAAAAAGTGAAAAACAATGTGGATGGCATTCTATCAAATAATGCCATACAAAGTAGGTTCCTTTCAATAAACTATTATGTAAGTATAAGCTATCATATAAGAGAGAGAAGAGAGTTAAAATAGATCTTTATGTAAATTTAAGTATATAATATATATTAATGATTATGAATCTTCTATATATGTGATAGTATAAGTGATAACAAAATATATTAATTTGTTTATACTATCATAAGCAGGGTGTAAAGTAGTCATGGATCAACCTATGCGGTCAGGTCATGGGGGTCAAGAGGAAAGTGTCCCCTGAAGAAATTTTTTTTTATGATGGTAAAGGGGAAGAGGAAGAAGGGATCAGAGGTCCTCCCTCCCCCAATTTACTTATTTAGGGGCAAGGATTCCGGAATCGGAATCGATTCCGATTCCAGGAATCGGCCGGAATCGGCCGATTCTTGAAAAGGGAATCGATTCCGGATCGGTCCGAAATCGGTTTTTTTTTTAATTTTTTTTTGTCCAAAAAATTCAAAAAATTCAGAAAAAATTCTAAAAAAAATAGGAAATGAGTTAGAAAAATTTTAAAAAATAACCAATGCATTCATCCACATGACCATATCGAATAAATACTAATGAACACCAATTGAAGACTTGAAGTTAAGTACAAATTCCAATTCCATTGATTCAAAAATCAAAGAGTTGATACATCATAAAAAAAAATTACATCATATCAATCTACTACCAATATCTAAGATATAGATATGGGTCTTCCTCCTCTCCCTGCTGCTCGTGACGCTCCTCCCTCGTGCTCAATCTTGTATACTGTCCGGGACCATATCCATATGAAAATAATGCCGATGCCATGCCATCAAGGTCGTATGGATCGGACTGCGGGACGATCGGGACGTAAGCAGAGGATGGTGGAGCTGATGGTGTAATCCACTGCTGGTCAACCTGGCCAAATGCTGGATATTGTGGCTCCATAATATAAGAATGCGGTGTCTGCTCATCCAGCGTGTAATACGGCTTTGGAAGCCGTGAATCAGGAGACTCACCGCCGCCGATGGCCGCGTCGCCGGTATGCACTCCTCGTCATCATCACCTGAGGAGTGAGAAGGAGCCTGCGTGTTGTCATCTGGGCTGACAGGACGCCTGGCCTCTAGCTTTCTTCTCTTCACCTCTTCAGCCATCTCTGAAGTACCAGAAGGTCCGGAACCCAAAGTTTTTTTCAACCTTGCAAATCCTCCCATTTTCAGTGCAGTCACCTTTGTTTTCGTTTTCCCCGGACTGCGAATGGGCTGGGTAGCGGCTGCTGGGACTGGAGCTGGAGCTGGGGGCTAAAGCTGCAGGTGGCTGCTCCATAGCTGCCGGCGAAGAAGGCCCCCGCCCGAGCCTCGAGAAGTAGATGGAGGTGGAGCCGGAGCATCCTCCTCGGCTTCAACACCATCCAACTCTCCTTCTCGCCTACGCACGGTCATCGGGATCAAACTCACCGTACGATCCTTGGCTTCCCTCTCCTCTATCCAGAGGCAAGTGCATGCTCCTCCCGGAAAATCTAGCCCACGTCCACCTCCTCGGGTGGTGGTGTGGCGGAGGAATGCCTCTCGCTCGTACGGGCCACCCGCGAATCGTGCAAAACGTGCCTCGCCGATCTTCTCGTCGATCCTCGATGTTCTTTATGCGCGGCCCTCACGTTGTAATGACAGAAGACCAGCTTTTCCAGCCGGTCTAAGGTCAACCTATTCCTCCTTTTCGTATGTATCAGGTTGAATGTACTCCAGTTCCTCTCACAATGGGAGGAACTGGTGCTCTGGCTGAGTATCCTGATACCGATGGCAGCAATTGGATTCTATCCACTCCGGGTGTTCACCTGAACCCACCACTCAGCTGCAAAAAAAAACAAGAAGAGAAAAGGTAAACAATTAGCTCATCATCTACCATAACTTATATGAAAAGAAAAGAAATTCTTCATCGTAAATTACTATACCAGGTGACACTTTGTCAACTGAATATTTCATGTCAGCATCTGAGTATACGCCGACCCTCATCTTGTACTTCTGCATCTGAAAAATTTATAAAAAAAAAATATTAGTTGCCTGGTAAAGCTACTCCAAGGTATTTAATGAACTCTAACTTACTTCTATCTCAACCTCTATCCTGTCCTGCTGAGATCGGCACAGATGCTGAATAACTGCAAGTGTACCCCGCATCACCTCGTTGTCGTTCACCACCTGTCCTCCATATTGGATGCGGGGGTTCAAAAAGTATCCTGCAAGATTTTATTAGTTAACACTGTGCATATAAGACAATTATACAAAGAAAAATAATTTTTTAACCAAGTTACCCGCAGCATGGACATCGTGGTGCAAGGTCTTGTCCCATCGGTCATCAATGATCTTCCACCACTTTTTGTAACCTCTCGGGATTTTTTTCTTTTATTTTCGGCTTTGCCGGTTCATAGCATCATACAATGTGCCCATCCGGTCCCCGTCATCCGAGTCTACCAACCTCAAGACAACTACCAAGGCTCAATGATTGCCAAGTAGTAGGCAATCCTCTCCCAAAACCTCTTGTCAGTGATCTGCTTCTCAGACCTGACAAGAATCTCCAACCGATCTTTCTTGTCGTACGCAGTTGTCCACCATATAGTTGTAATACTCCTGACCGCGCGAACCTAACCAATGCGTACGTGCCGGTGTAAACTCTCCGCCGCAATGAAGTTCGTGACAAATCGTGTCGGACCGGGCCTAACAAGATCGCGCCCTCCCCGCGCGAGATCTCACGATATGTAGGAGGCGGGGATGCGAATAAATAAAAGATGCGATCGTCCGCGCCGCCCGACAAGTGTAGATACACCCTCCTCCTCGCCTATATCCTCTAATATGAGATCTATGGAATGTGCTGCACAGGGCACCCGTAAGATGTACTTCCTCTTCTCCATCAACTTCCTCCCAGCCGCCTTATATGATGGTTCGTTGTCAGTGACAACCTGAACCACATTGTCCTCCCCGATCTCCTCCACCACCCCATCCATCAGAGAAAAGATGAAGTCGGCATTTTTTATCTTCCCAGAAGCATCTACTGACTTCAAGAATGTAATCCCCTCAGAACAGTACATCAAGAAGTTTATCATACTCTTCTTGGTGATACCTGTCCACCCATCGCACATAATTGTGCAACCCCTCTCCTTCCACACCAACTTAAACCCATCCATCCACTCCCTCAACTCCTGGACCTCCTCATCCAGGCAAGCGCCGTATACGTGGCCGCTGCCCGGGGCTCGCAAACCCGGTCCAGCCTCACCCACGGCATCCACCATCATCTGGAAGTAGGGGCTGGTGGCTGCATGTGCTGGGATGCCTACATCAAGTTAAAAAAAATTGGGACCAGGGTAAAATTAAGTTTTAGTAAATAAAACACACATAATGGCAAATTTAATTTAAAAAGTGATACCTGCATGTAAAAACCATTTGACAATGTGGCGAACAGCTCTATTTGCAGCCGTTCCTGTTGCCTTCACCCCTTTCATTGCCTGCTTTATTCCCATCTGCCCAGCACTCTGTTTCCTAAATAAATACTCGTCACTCGGTGTAAATCGAGTGCTGGTAGAAGTAGAACGGCGGTGTGGCTCCTGCCTGGGGTCAGTCTCTCGGTCCCAGCCCGAGGTAGGGCGAGCCGATGCCGATCGGCCCAAAGCTGAGTCAACTCTAGACCCAGACCCTCCTGCTCCCCTCCTCCTGTCCTCCTCCTCAGCAAATGCACGCTTGCTAGCGTGCCTAGCACGTCTCAGGTCGGAGTCCGTGGACTCGTCCTCGCTCTCTAGCTCCGGCTCAGCTGCTGCCTTCCCCTTGCCTTTGCCTTTCGAGGTAGGCAAATCGCGGTCCCTCCTCCTCTGCAGTAGCTCGTCGCGCAACTACTCCCTCTCGCTCGATCCGAACAGCCCGTCGAGAGGCTCCCACCGTCGCGTAGGCTCTCATCTCCTCACTCCTCTCCCCGGGCACCTTGTCACATTTCGACATTCCCACCGTTCCGCAATATATTGTTTCACGGAACACCCCCCGTTCATCTCCTTTCCACACCATTTCGCACTGTACCCTCTTCCTGACTGGGTCTACCATCTGCCCGTGTTCCCAACCCACGTCGGAAGCACGTGCTGGTGCTGCATCACCTTGATCGGCCATTGCTTATATCTGCAAAAATTGTGAACAATGCACTAAAAATAATTAGATAACATAAAAATTGATTTAGACGCTGTTCGGGAAGCAGACAACCCCAGTAACACACCATTCGGTATGTTTAAAGGGTTACGTCTTTGCCGGAATTGGTCGTAAATTAACGTACGGGATATCCGGAACTTTTCCCGTGCAAAATAAACTTAAACGGATAGTTCAAAACTTGGACGGACTTGTTCGGTCGGAAATCACAATGTTTAACGACGCTCGGACTCGTCGGAAACGCATAAGAATGGACGTACGAAGTTTTCGGCGAAGAAATCTTACCAAAAACCGGTCAAAGATCGAAGAAGACGTTGATTCAAGGCCGATCAGAGCTTGGATCGGCGGAATCGGCTGAAGGAATCGCTTGGAATCGCTGGAATCGCCGGAATCGCGGCGGGAATCGCTGGAATCGCCGGAATCGGTGTTGAATCGCTGGCTTCCTTCTGGAATCGGTGCTGGGCAGCTCGGATCGACGCCTGGATCGCCGGATCGAAGCTGGAATCGCCGGAATCGAGCCCTACCGCCGCGGGATCGACGGAATCGACCGCGGCGGTCGATTCCGGCCCTAAAGTGGCCGGAATCGGTTCGATTGCCGGTCCAAAATCGAACCCGGAATCGAACCGGGCCGGTTCAACTGGCCTTCCAAAGGAATCGGTCGGATCGACCGATTCCAGGCAATTCATACCGATTCCGTGGAATTATTCCCGGAATCGGTCCTTCCGCCAGGAATCGGATCGGAATCCACCGATCCGATTCCACCGATTCCGTAAACCATGTTTAGGGGGGGATCGACTACTCCAAAGGCCTGGATTGCCACTACTTAAGGTGGATCGTCGGGGGGAGAGGTCTAGGGGGAGCCCTAGACGATGAAAGGGAGGGGGGAAAGTGAGAATGAGGGATGAGAAGGGGGAATCGGTCTGATCTCTCCCTTATTGGGAGAGATCGGACCAGAAAATGGTCTGGAATCAGATCCTGAATAGATCTGATTCTGGACCTTTACGAGTTCTAGGGAATTAGTCGGGATCAACCGATCCCAGTGATTCCAACCGATCCGGCCGAAAGTTCGAGCCGGATAGGTAGTTCCGGATAGAATCAGATCGGTAGGTACAAATCCGATCCAAGAATCAATCGATCCCGATCTGAATCGGCCGATTCTGCAATCCATGCAATAAAAGTCCCTAATCAAACCTCAATTAGCCACTTACATGGCCTATCAAAACAACGCCACATCAGCTCCTTCAACCAATCTTAAGCAAAACTACCTTACCAGTCTCCTAACACATTTTCGGTCTATCCCTTTAGAGCCCTAGGTGAGAGTGATGACCCGGAGATTCTTGGAATCCGTTCGACAGGTCAAGTCTACTCTGGGCGGGCTCTTAATCTCCTACTCAAATAGCTCCCTTGTGGCTCCCCTTTAAAACCATATTTCAGCCCCCTTGCTGCACACCTATTAAAAATCCTAGTTCAGCCCCCTTGTGGCATCTTTAAAACACCCTGTTTTATTGCCCCTTGAGCAGTCCCAAACAAGGTCCCTGATTGCCCCCTGTGCAGTCCCCAAAAATGACCACCTAGAACAGGTCACTTTCAGCCCTTTCTGAGGCACACATATTGCCATCTCCATGGCCGATGGAGACAAGCACTCTCATAACAGGTTTCTGCAAAAAAAATAAAAAAGAAAAAAGGATAGGACAGCAACTTTTTGCATGGGCTGGCTTCAAGGTGATGGCCCGACACCCTAGGAAACTGTCTAACGGGCCATGGGCATAGGCGGGTGGCCTTCTAAACCAGTCCAATCAAGAACCCTCCAGCAAGGTGACAGTCTTTCCAGTTTCTAGCAGGCCCTCCCAGCCCAAGAAAGTTCAAGACGGACCTATTAAGCCCAAGAAGACCGAAGGCCGGCTAAGAATATTAATGACATTTGAACCGGCTTAAATGGCCTCTTAAAAGAAAAAATAAATCAAAAATCAAAAATGTGAAAAGCCAAATTTAAATAAGGAGCAAAATATCCTTTCACGGGTATCCCAACTTTTGGAAGGCTCCCCCGGGTCCGCCCCGAGATGTCAAATCTAGATGACGACGCGGGCATGCTCCCGTAGCCGGCGATCCTTCCCCCAATATGGCAAGTCAACACTCGTCATTTTTGGATGAATAAATTCCATAAAAGTTGAGAAAAGGTCGACATCGATCGTAATGTTGAAATTTTTCCAAACTCTATGAAAACCTACATTGGGGGAAGGAATGCTGATTTTTTTAACCTTATGTTCAAAAGTATTCTATTTCAGCAAATGAAATGAAATATCAAGTGATATTACAATTGTATGAAATCGGTCGTCGATTGGTGGTTCAATGAGCCAGATGGGGCGCAAACCCAAGGCAAACAAATTGACTTAAACATTGACGTTAAACACAACCAAAATGCATAAAAATCAGATTGGTGACAATCTGGAAATTTAGTTAAAAGATGCTTGATGCAACAAAGTAAAATCTTTAAACAAAACATCAATTAAATTAAACTTCAGACAACATCTAAATTGTAGAGCAAAGCATCAAAATCTGCCCCTATGTAAAAAAAAAAAAAACAGATTCAAACAGGTCTGAAAACTCAACTAAAAAACCACATTAAGTTCAATAAGAAATGAATCATAATTAAGAAATATTCAATGATCAAACTTCAAACCAAAAAAAGTCAAATCAGATTTTAGCAAACCTGAAAACATACATAAAAAATCAGATCTGAATAACCTAAAAATTCATTTAAAAGGTATCCAATCTCACCTAAGTGAACTCCTAAATCAAACCACAAGACTAATTGCAAAGGACGCTAACTTAACATTTCTAACACTTAAAACATGTCAAAACCAACCTGAAAAATAAACAACTGATTGTTAAATGAATCTGGAATCCCAAAAACCCAAACTCCAGAATGTTTAAAACACTTTAAATTCATTTAAAACCAAAATTAAAACAACTTGAACCAATCAAACCCAATTTAAATCAAACAACTGAAAAAAAAATGAAACAAAACAAATCAAAATTAAACAAACCTGAATCTGATGCTCCCACTAAAATCAATCAACTCTTAAACCGGTGGTTCGCACCCCATCGTGCCCAAAAGGCTGTTGTCCTTTTAAGTATATTATGTTCTGTGGATGCACATGTTTCTCTAAATCAAGTTGCTACGATAATTAATCAAGGGCATTCGAGTCGTTACTTGATGCAAGTCAATGCCGGATATTTGCACCATCTGGTGGAGAGAGCTCAAAAAATTAAATTTTCAAAGAACCCGAACCTCAATTCTAATATCTTTAAAATACCACCGAACTATCTAATATTTTTCATAGGATATCACCTATTTTCCTAAATAAATCTGGGGCTTCCATATTCTCCAAAATACATAAAAATTTTCCCAAAACGGAATAAAGAGGTTCTCACACACCACTTCAAGGTAAGAAAACCACTCTTGAAGGAGGCAATTGTGATCAGCCACCCTTGAAGGGGTGATCCCTTTGGGGAAGCCCCTAGAAGGGGGTGGGGGTCCTAGGGGTGGGGAAAAGGAAAGGAGGGGATTGGGGAGGGGGGTTTACCTCTTAAGGGGGATCACTGGAGAAACCCTAGTATCATTGAAGGGGGGCCGCCGAATTGCCAGAGTGGATCCCTAGGATGGGGTGGGGGCGCAATCGGCCGATCTTCCCTTATCAAGGAGGATCGGTCTGAAATCGGGTTGGGGAATCTGGACCCAGATCAACACAAGTCCCAATCTTTCTAGTTTCCTACGAATTGGTCGGGATCAACCAATTCACGATTCGATCCGACAGAATCGATCGATCCGGGATTGGTCCTACTGATTTCGACCGATCCGACTGGAAATCCTTGCCGGATCAGTTGTTCGGAGGGGGATCAGATCGATCATACTCTATCCGATCTGAGAATCAATTGATCCCAATCTGGATCGGCCGATTTTACAATCCATGTTCCTATCCAGATTAAACGATTCTGTAAACAGTGCATTTGAACCTTATGACCACCCACTGTCATTGCCTGCCATCTCCTCCGCTACCCCTATCATTTGGATGATTAGAGGCGCAGACGAAGACAATGGAGGAGAATAAGAAGAGACAAGAAGAAGATGGAAGAGAAGGAAGCCATTGGAGGTGAATGATCCATGGCCCCTTGTCAGCTGTGAAAGGATGCCGCCCATGCACCTCCGACGTTGCCTGCACCCTTGCATCCACCTACTTGTCTGGACAAGCACGATGTCGAAGCTGCCCTCCTTTTGTCGGGGCCTGCCAACCCTCTTTGTATGAGCCTGTCAGGGAGTCTACTTCATATGCCCCTGGATGTGCCAAGGGAGGCCATGACCCCACCAGGTTTAGTTCAAGCCAGTCCTCCAAACCCAGTTCAGTCAGGTTCAAGCCCTGTTTGGTCCAGTTCACACCAATTTAAGCCGGTTTAGCATCTGAATCTGCCAGTTCGATTGGTTTTGTGGCAGTTCAAATCAGTTCTGACTAGTCTGGGCCTGTTAAGACTGGTTTAAGCCTGGTTTCTTTCATTTCAGCATCCTTTAGTTCGTTTTTAACATTCTAAAGTCATTTTGCAGCATTTTAGCCCATTCCAGCATGCCATCTTGCATAAGGTAGTCAACATTATGGTGGTCATCAACATCAACAGAGAGTTATTATGCCCTCTGGGGGTATTATACTGATCATTCAGGATATTCTGAGAATCAAAAATACTACATTGAGTAGAAAATAAAGAGATTGACTTTCAAGCAATGGCTCAATTATCATTCTTTAGTATGGATATGGAGAGATTAAGACTTCACATTGGTGTAAAGGTTGTGCTTCTATATCATATGAAGAATATGAGAACTCATAGTTATTGCCAATTTTGAGGATGTAAAGGTTGTGCTTCTATATCATTAGTACATCAAAATTCAGGGAATGACATTACATGTTTCTCACATTTGTGTAATTCGTACTCTTTGAAGTGATGTCTATGTGCATGGATACATATTTGGTTTTTCCTGATGTTTTTCATGATGTTTTCAAAAAAAAAACTTAAACAGATCTGGTTCAATTCTGAATCAGTTCAACACTAAGCAGATCTGATTTGGCCGATCCAATCTTTAGACCAGATTCGTAATTGTCCAAGGCTGATCCAAATCCTGATTTCAATCTTGCTTTCCTTGCACGATAGATGTTTAAATGAATAAGTGAAATAATATAATTTTCTACTATACTGATTTTTATTAAATTTTACTTGTTTTGTAAATTTTCAATTAAAAAAACAATCTGGGCTGATACCAAATAGAATTTTCCTCCCTCAGATTGACCAGATCGGGATTGGACTAGAATCGTGAGGTCTGTCCCAACTTTAAAATCCTAAACCTTCCATGGCTAAACCTTCCATGGCTCTGCACAATCATTCATGCTCTACACTAACAACACTTCTTTAGCCCCATATGAGAGTAATTTACAAGACCATAAATAACTTTCACAAATGGGACAGCTAAGAAAGCTCCAAAATGCTATATTGGGCCTTTCACTGTTGCAGTAAACTTAGCCGCACCATACTGGGCTTAGGGAAGAAATGCAAGTTTGGACATCTTTTTTGTTGAATAAAATACAATCTTTGGCAACGGATTTCTTGTCTCAACAAGAACCAACTGAATTAAGTTACCTTGATCTGGAGTTGGGTACATCAGTTAGGTATGAAATGGAATTCTATTTCTCTCTTAAACTTCAACAAGACAAGGTAGTGACATCTTTTCCGGGAAAAGCCTCTTGTGGACAACAAGGGTAAGGCTGAACAACGAATGACTATTTCCAGATACTAAAGCCCTATATTCTGGGTGATCTAAGTGGGGGCTCCATAAAAGGGCTTCCTCTAAAGCACATAGTAACTCAGGTGATGGTAAATCAAACACAGTCTTCCACCTGCGTATTCATCATGAAACACCAAATTCAAATCAATTGTGTTGGGTGGGGGGTGGGAGGGATCTAGCTCACTATTCTGCCTTCTTGCTAGAGTTTTACTAAATGTTACGCTAAACATACCAAACATCCATTATACTACTCAAAATTTTATCTCACCTGCTTTGGAAACCGACGGATGCTTTCAACTAAATATTGATAAGATTCCCGGTCTCCTGCAACTACCTCTCCCATTGTTGGAATAATTGAAAATGAATAGTAATCATAGCTGTAAAGATAAAGACAATGTCAGAACTGGACAAACAACCATACCAACAGGTCAAATCCTCACATTTCAACAAAAGCCAAAAATAAAAATATGCAATAATTGGTTCAACATATTAAAACAATTTAATGATCACACTTTGGATTTTTATAATATACCATGAAGAGAACAGAATTATGCTAAGAGAAATCTAGAAGAGAAATCTAGAAGTTTTGCATTTGTGATAACAAACAAGCTATATCAAATTTGTAGTTACTTAACATCATGTACAACCTTTTAAGTTTGTAAGGTAACTACATAAATGACCCTGTTTTAATACAACTTATAATCACCCACAGGTGTTAGTGAAGTGACACTACCAGACTGACACCACATGATATGTTTCTATACAGCAGGATTTTGTTTTTGATGAACATGTTTCACGTGCAACTCAACTCAACTCTTGCCCTAGCACCAAAATAAAAAATTATCCAACATATCTTGTTCACGCTAGAAGCTGTTTGAATGGGTCACTGTCTCAAGAATGTGTCAAAATTCGTGTAACATTTATAAAAAAAATCCCCCTATTATCGCTCTGACTGACCTATCAAGCTGGCCTACACAGTCCTGGCCAACCTCCCTCTCGCTTCCTCTACTTAAAACACCCAAACAGCCATGTTGTACAGGTTACACCAGTTTCTAAAGAGAGGAGAGGGGAGGATGAGGAAGGGAGACTGCACCCAGTCTCCCCTGGCTTTGCCACCCATAGGAGAAGGAGGAGGATAATAAGAAAATGAGGGGTTCCAGCCACTCTTGGTCCTCCCTTGTTCCTGCACCAAGGAGGAAAAGAAGAGGAAGAAGGTGAGGTATAAGAGGAAGAAAAGTTCCTGCACCCCAATCCTCTCTTTCCCCTCTCAAAAATATCCCTTTTTTGGCTCCTATTATAAGCCTTGCAGCCATCTTTGCTGTGCCTTCCCTGTTTTTCATTTTTCTATGGGCTAAGCTTTCTTCCAAGCCCTTCAAGGGCTAGGAAGATGCCCACAGCCTGCCCCTGTAACCTGCCCATTATCAACCTGAAAAGAGTCCTGCGGAGGGTAGAGTACACAACAGCTCCTAATAACCCCTGAAAATCCCTGTATATAAAAACCTGCCCCACGCGGCCCCTGTTTTGACCTTAAGTCAACCCCCAAAACAGTCCCAGTGCTCTGTTTTTGGTCCCAAACAGCTCCCCAAAAATCAGTCCCTAAAATCCCCTAAACCTGTCCCTAAACAGGTCCTGAAACCTCCTCACACAACCCTTAAAATAGTCCCAAAATAACCTTCGAAAAGCTAAGTGCTGGACTTTCTTTTATCTCCTTTAATGGGCAGTCCATAGGACAGCCCTCCATAACCCCTTAAACCTGCCCACAAACAGGTCTGAAAACAACTATACAGGCCTTTAAAACAGTCCCCAATCACCCTCTACACTTTCCCATGGTCTGGGCATTCTTCTATCCCCTTAAATGGGCAAAGAAAAGTTTATAAGACAACCCTTTGTAGCCCCCCAAACATGTCCCAAAACAGGCTATGAACCTGTCCTCAAGCATACCCCAAAAAACAGTTGCCTGTGCAGGCCTTTCACATGTGTACTTAGTACAAAAAATATCAAAAGGAATAGAAAGTTCATTTTAAGTGCAATGCTGACGTGATGAGGAGCTTCCAAATAAGTTCATAGATTCAAAGGAATGCAACCAAAAATATAAAATAAATTTAATTGATTAATTAATTTCAACAATAAAATAATTCTGGTCAAACAGAACCAGAAAAATTTTCAAACTCAAAATGACTCAAAACATAATTTTCAGATAATTACAAGATTTAATACAAAATTTTCAAAGAAAAAAACCCATTTAATGGGTAAATAAGCTAAATGATGTAACCTCAAAATTTAAAAAAAAAAATAAAACAATTGTGTTTCTGTTTTGGAAAAGAATTTCATTTTTGTTTAGCTTTGAGAACTATGAAAGTAGACAGTATTCCATGAGTATTAGCTAATTTGGCATGGTATGTGTATTTAGAAATTTATAAAGTAGATTCCACGGATCTTCTAATTATTGACAAAAGGATTACTCACTTAGACCACCTAAACCACATTTTTTATTTTGTAGACAATATTTGAATTCTTTGAAATATTGACCTCTCCCCACCGAATTTCTAATATTTCGGTGTAAAGTATATCGAACAACTACTCGTATACCCTTAATTATCCACTATAACAATTTTTTGACTAAAGCCATATATCATTAAAATAAGCACAATGGAAATGTAAGAGTGCAAACTTAATGTGTTCAGTTTTGTTTGATTTAGTTTGAGTTGATTTGGGTTTTATTTGAGATGTGTTTTGTATGGTTTTGACTTGATGTCTTTTATCCTTAAAGTTTGTTTTAAGTTTGATTTCCTCTTATGTTTGGCTTCGTACCTTTCTCATTGGAAGAGTTTTGTTTTGTTTTTTTTTATATTACTCAACTTGTAGTCTGTTGGCACTTAAATTTTACATAAAAGACAGATGCATGCCTAAAAGGGTTAGCGGCACTAATCAGTATATGGCCGCAGCTAAAGAGGGACTTCTGATGTACATCTTTGCATGCATTGATATAATAAAGATGAAGAGTCCAATAAGGATGAAGCCAGATACATGCGCTTGGGTTCAGACATACACTAAAGGGAACAGGCTCCATTTGAGTCAATATACAATTAGTTCAATACAAAAAATCTGACAATAATTCCAACATGCCATGACAAGTGAACGCAAGAGTCATACGTACATGATTGATAGGTTAGCAGGAAGAGATGAACAGGGAAATGAAAAATGCCCTGCCTCACATCAGGCACCATGCATAAAAGATGAACATGATGGTTAATAGAGAAGATATATGATTCCTAAGTTTGAATGTCTCGTGCATTTAGCTGTATGCATTCAAAAGAAAAAGAAAAAAAAAAAGAGGATGACTACGTGCTGCTGCTGATGGACAGCAGGATGTGAAGGTGGAATAACAAAAGAAGAATACTCAATATGCCCGGCCTGACGAGAAAGAAGAGAAGAAGAATAAGAAATACACAAACTTCACATACCTGATGGTCCCGATGCAAATTAAGGCTGTCTTCCTTCAATCCAACACCGGCAGGAGATGGGGATATCCCTAAGTACCCAACAGCAAGGCCCGACAGCTCCCTTTAGCATCAACAGATCATTGCACCACCAATAGAGGTCGTGATGAAAAGAGAAAAAGAGCCAGCCGGTGAAGATCCCACACGTGGCAGAAGCTGTCTCCGATAAGGAGACCAAATAAATATAAGAGGGCAGCTGGCCGTAAGTTTTTCAACACATGCTGATCAGGGTTTAAATCATCCAACGGTCAGGGTTGACTGGTCAATAAGTTAAACGGATCTAGTTTACACTTAGATCAATAGCCTACATGGTAAAGAGAGGCCAGGATCAGAAGATACATCCGATCAATGGATGATATCCATACTTACTATATGGTGGACCCACAGTTATAAGATTTCAATAGAAAAGATTGAATCTCATCCCTTCAATAAAGATCAAGGTCTACCCAACCAAGGGATGAGATGCATACTTATTGAACGGTGGACCCCTAAATGAAAAGTCTAGATTGCTCCATCAAATAGAGATCAAGACACACTTAATCAAGGGTTGAGATGCGTACTTATCATACAATGGACCCGTGGCCAGGAGAGTTCAAGAAAAGAAGGGACAGGATGCACACATCAAAAACTGATCGATGGTTGGGATCCCTTTTTGTTTTCACATAAAAAAAGAAATAATAAAGGTAGGGAGAAATAATCTGTACGCCATGCCTCCTCCTAGGCCTTGCTCGGTCAAAGCAATGACTTCCACGGTTGAAGGAACATGGCCCCATTCTCAGTCATGCATGAACTGCACGTACAAGTCCTTCTCGATGGGCAGTCTCCCACCCAGCATTCTCTGTAAATAGAGCTTTCTCACAGTCAGAAAAGGGGGGGAGACAGACTGGCCAGGAAGGGGATTCTGTCGAAATCAGAGCAGTTTTCGTCAAAGAAAGTTGGATTGAGGCAAGGAGGAGTGGCAAGTGAAGGCAACAAAGGTATGCTCCCATGAAGGCTGGTCCATTCCTCCTCTTTCTTGAGATTTTCATGTCACCTTTAACCCCGATTGCATCCCTATCTCCAACTTTATCCTTTCCCAATGGTCTCCTCATCAACCTATGCTCTATGACTTACCACCATCATGCATAACCCCTGTCCGGACCTCACATAAAATCAGAATACAGCCCATACGTCCTGTGTTCAGTCCCCTACACGTAAGTCACCATACAGTTTCATCTAGAGCTTTCACAGATCATCAGATAGCTTTCTTAAAAGACCCACATACAGGTCAGCATGCAGCCTCTCATCGACCCATATACATATCATAAGGACAGCCCTTCATATGCCACTGTTCGACCCTTATGCAGGTCATCTAAATAACCTCATGATTGCCCCTATATAGGTCACCTCTTGGGCCCCATCCTGACCCATACACGGATCATCTTTTCAGCTATATATCTTGATGCCATAACTGGTCATATGTTCAGCTTATATTGACCCATAACAGATCAGAGCTCCAGCCCTTATGAGACCCTATACAGGTCATCTGTTTATCCTCCATTCGACCCATTCATAGGCCACCCAACAGTCACTTAAATCAAACACATACACCCATTTGAATGCCAGAGGTGCAGAGCCAACAAAGATATTGTATCAGAGGTAGAAGGACAATGAGGTTATATCCGGTCCACTTAGAAGCCATATGATGGGCTAAGAGTTTCCCTGGATAGCCTTGATGAAGAAAGAGATGCAATGGAGCTGGCATTGTGGAGACTCACAAGTGGGGGTGTAAATGGAATCTGATATTTCGATATTCCGATTCGATTCTGATAAAAATTAACGGGTTTGAAACTTGTTTTTGTATACTATAAGCTATTGGAATCGGAATCGGATATTCCGGTAACTTATCGGAATCGGAATCAGTTGATTCCATTTCTATTAATCTGATTTTAATAAAAAAATAAATAAATCTAAATAAAATTAAATAAAACAAAGTTAAATAAATTATAAAATATATTATATAATTTGACAAAATAAAAAAAAAGTTTTAAAAAGATAATATCAAATTTTAGTAATTATATGTGAATTATTAACTTATTTTTGAATAAAAATTAATATTTAATATGTATTTCGAAAATTATCGAATTCGAATCCGATTTCGATAACAGAATCGAAATCGGATTGAAATCGGAACATAGTGATACCAAAATTATCGGAATCGGAATCGGAACCCCTTAATCCTTATCGGAATCGGAATCGGATTTTGATGATTCCGCTATCGAATCCGACCCATTTACAGCCCTACTCACAAGTATATGCCCACCCGGGCCTTGAAGAGCCGAAGGATTTGGTCATCCGGACCGATATATGACAATACCATGCTGGCCAAAGACCAGATGCGACCTGAACAGAATAATGACAATGCAATGCATAAGTTTTTTTTTTGTTCATATGTTGTATACCTATGCTTCAGTATGTGATCGATACTTTGGAAAGGTATCATCGGGTACATCCTGATGTGCCTAATCCAGGCAAGGATTCTGAGCATGCACTCGGTTTTTCTTGATCCATCTCATTGTGGGGAGAGTACATAAACTCAACCCACTAGGGAAAATTCCCACTTTATCTAAAGTGAGGTCAATTATAGATCAAAGCTCCATGATTTGAGTGGGAAATTTCCTTGGGAGATATCCATGATTTGAGTGAGATATTTTCAATGGGATGATTAAATGATATGATAACATTTTGATGTGATGATATTTTTGATGTGATGTAATCTTGGTTGTGTAAAGAACATACATGTGGGATGTATCCACATGATTTATGTGGAATGCAAACATGAACATATATAAATTTTAAAGAATTAAATCTAAAATATCCAGATCATTGAAACATTAACGGTCCATGAAGCCCAAGCAAATGTCTTTTATCCAATGCTAAGCTAATGAGATATACAAAGTTCCCACAAGTTTTGGGGCAATCTGTTCATTTGTAAAACTTTGCAGGTAGCAAGGTTCGAACACCCATCCTAAGTGGAAGCTTGTGTAAAGGCCCTGAACCTCACAGCTGGAGGCAAATAAATTCTAAGCATGCGTGATCTCACAGCTGGAGGCCACATGTTCTAGATGTAAGAACTTAAAGAGAAAATCAGATCAATTGCATCCAGGTCTAAGGATTTAGTGAGTAAAAATAAAAATCTGGTGCTCAGATTAAGTCGCCCAAAGTCAGACTGTCAGAAGGAGATTTCTGAGTTTGTTAATAGGTTCAAGGGGTGTTGATAGTATCAAACAAATATATGATGGTTTGAAATTCACCAAGTGTTTGGGCCCTGATCATGTCAAGATAAGAATAAATGTAAATAGGAGTCCCCTGTCAATCACAAATCCATGGAGATCCTTAGTCCAATAGAAGGATAATATAATGTGCCAAGATTTAGAGCAAGAAATGGAGGTGCTGACAGTCCGGTAAGGTGAGATCAAAAAAAAAATACTCCTAAGCTTACTAAGTTAAATAATGTTCTAATCGGATGTAATGAAAATTTTCTTTTGCATTCTAATCATGTACTCAGGTGAGCTGGGGATATAAGGAATTTCAGATCTACCCAAGCTGGAACACCTGAACATACAGGAGCTCAATCCATGCCCCCTGTTATCAGGATAAGGCATATGCACATATCCAGGAGGCCGAAGCATAGAACTGATGGGCAATCCAAGGTCTGAATGAGATGAGATCAGGTCTTGGTAATTCTCCAGTTCATAGGGATAGGTGATAAAAAAAATCCGTAAGACATTAATACATATATTTCCCATGTGAAAGATAGTCATTATGAAGGCTCCTTCTGTTAGAGGTCCCAAACCACATTTATATCGAAAAAATGTGTAGGGGTTACCAGATTTATGTGAGATTTTAAAATCTAATGACAATACTTGAAATGAAGAGATGAAGCCTAAATCTAATAATGGAAAGACTTAGAACATGATAATAAGCATACTCCAAACATATGACATTTCACTAAGTTAAAATGTAAGGACTTAGACATAAAAATCTGGTTTCGCCACTAAGCTTAAGATGTTACACTTTAATGAAGATAACATAAATCTAAGTGCTTAATGAAAAGGACTTAGACCATAAATGGTGGAGAAATGTCGGCCTACTGCCATGAAGCCAGATTTAACAGATTTCATCAAGTCTAAGATGTAAAGACTCAATTGAAACCGACATAAAGTTCATAATGAAATTCGATCTGAATATGCTCGGATCCGAATTAACTCCAATAATTCAAAATATGTCTTAATAAAAGACCTTGGATTAAAAGAGTTGACGCCATATAAAATATGTCAAATATATACATAAATCTTAAAATGTTGGAATCTTTAAAACACACCTCATAAAAACATAAATCAAACTTAAATTAAACTTAAAACACTAAATTTGCATTCCATTGAGTTTGTCTTATAGCTCCCATATGATTGTGTTTTGTGGATGAATGTTTCCTTTTATACGAGTTGTTATGACGGTTAATCAAGGGTATTCGAGAATCTCGATGTAATTAATGTTGAAAAATTGCACCATCCAATGGATAGAGGTTCAAAGATAAATTTTATGAACCCTAACCTTGACATATATATTCTATATGCATATTTCTATTGAATATCATATATTTTCATAGTAGCCAAAGATAAGATAATGGAATTTCATTTCCCTAATAAATGGAAGTCAAATAAATTTTTAAACCATACGCCAATATGTTTTCATATTAATATCTTTTTCCAAATTTTGAGGTTTCACAGTCTTTTAAATTTGATGTGTTTATATTTAATGAGTTTTCAGATTTTTGAATTTCAAGTTTTGGGATTTCAAGTTTAAATTTTCAGATTATAAAATTTTTTTGGATTTGATTGAATTGCATGAATACTTTGATGTTTTATGACTTCAATACAGTTTTCAGATATGAGAACTCTGGGTTTCGAAGTAGGTTTCAATTTCAGATTTGAGGGTCTTGGATTTAAATCAGCTTCAGAAGATTCAGAGATCTGAGACCTTGGTTCCAAATTCCAAATTTGAAGGCTTTTGGATTGTTTAATTTCGGATTTGAGAATTCCATTGTTTATGATTTAGGGTTTTAGAATTGATTTTTTTTATTTGGAAACTTTGCGATTTGAGATTTTTGCAGATTCTTTAGATCATCTGATTTTTTTGAGTTTCTGATTTTTCATATTCTTCAGATTTTTGGATCTTCCAGCTTGAAGACATTTGGAGATTATTTATTGTCCAAATATTTTTAGATTTCTTATTTTCAGATTTTGACGGTTTTCTGATTTCACCATCTTTCCAAATTCTAGGCTTCAAATTTCTTATAATTTTCTGAACTTCAAGAATTTTCTGAGTTTTCCTATTTTTAGAGACGTTTGGATTTCTGGACATGTTCGGATTTATGGATTTCTGAACTCTTCTGGATCATCAGTTTCAGACCTTCAAATTTCAGACTTTTGATGAAACTTTCAGATTTTCAGATTTCTGGATTTTCTGATCCTTTGAGAATTCTGATTTTTTTTACTTCCAAAATTTCAGATTTCTGAGTTTTCTGAGTTTTCAGGTTGTCAGATTTCTAAACCATTCAGATGACTTAACTTTCAGACTTTTTTAGTTTTCAGAGTTCTTAGTGTTTTTTTTAACAATTTACTACAGTTTCCTGGTTTTCCCAGGATCTGATTCACAGAGTATCATATTTGGTGATTGGAGGACTTTCAGATTTTTGAATTACCTGGTTTTCTCTGGATACCTGATTCCTGAAATTTCAAGTTTTCAGATTTTGCTGATTTTTTTTACTTTTCAGACTTTTCAGCCTGTAGAATTCTCAAATTCCCTGGTCTTGGAGATTTCCAGATTCTCTGATTTTTTTTGAAATTTGAGATTTAATGGATAGGCTTTTCCTTTTGAGGTGGTTTTTATTTGTTTTTGTTTCTTTCATTTATTGTTTAAACTTTTTGGTCAATTTGACCAGTGATGTAACCTCAAATTTCACAAAAGATTAATTCTCTTTGTTTTGGAAATTCATTTTCCATTTGAATTTGAATTGAATTGATTAGACCTTAGTATTGACTTTGTAAGAAAATAGATGATATTTCATAAAAGTACTAACTAGGGTCAAAATTTATGTGTTGAGGTTGTTAGGTTCTTTGAAAATTTATTTTGACCTCTCCCCGTCGGATGGTGCGAAGATCCGACGTTAATTACATCGAGATAACTCGAATACCCTTGATTATCGTCATAGCAATCCATGGAGTAGAAAACATACATCCACAAAATAAGCATTCACATACACACATAGGAGAAAACAGTCCCATGAATTCGATGGAAGGCAAGCATTTGATTTGTTTGCATTTAGTTTGATTTGAATTGATTTGAATTTTGGTTTGAATTTTGATTTGAATTGATTTTAACTTGAATCTGTTTGAATTTAGTTTGAGTTGAATTTAATTTTGATTTGTTTAATTAATTTGAATTTGTTTCATTAAGTCTGACTTAGATTTAATTTGGAAAGTTTGATCTGTGTGTGAGTTGAGTTGATTTAGTTTGAACTTGAGTTTGTTTGAATTGGTTGAAATTTGGATTTAGTGTGTGAGTTTTAATTTGATTTGAATTTGATTTAATTTGAGTTGATTGATTTGGATTTTGTTTGAGATTTGTTTGAGATTGAATTTGTTTGGAATTTGATTTGAGTTGGATTTATTGGTTGAATTAAATTGGTTGATTTGAATTTGGTTGAATTGAATTTAGTTTTGAGTTGAACTTTTTGAGTTGCTTATTGGTTTTCAGTTTGATTTAATTTGGATTCTGTTTGAAATGAATTTTGTTGGAATTGAATTATTTAAATTTCAGTTTGGTTTTGGTTAAAATTAATTTGAGTTTGTTTGGCTTAGATTAAAAATTGAATTGTTTTGAATTGGGCTGACTTTGTACAGATCACAAATTTCAGATTTTTACAGTTCCAGATTTGATTTAATTGAACTTGATTGGTTTGGATTGAATTGAATTTGATTGAAATTGAGTTATTTAAGGTTTATTTGGAAATTTGATTTTCACTTGCAGATTCGGTTGAATTGAAGTTGATGGGATGGGACTTCACCATTTTCAGTTTCAATTCTGATTTCAGAGATTCTTACATTTTTTATTTGTTACCTTTGTTTGTTGCTCCTCCTAGAATGACATTCAGATTTTAGATCCTCGAAGTTCAGATTCTTGGAGTTCAGGCTCCAGATTCAGATCTATATTTCAGATTGGTGGTTCATTTGATGAATTTTCTGAGTCAGGTAGCAGTTTCAGATTCCTCACTCAGATTTCTTATGGATTTCAGTTTTTTTTATTTATTTCAGAGATGTGAAATTCAGACTTTGAAACTCCTGAAATTCAGATTTTTTTTGAAGCTTCAATTTCCAGATTACAGATTTAGTTCGGAACCCCCTGCAGATTTCAGATTTATGTGGATTCTGCACCTCAATTCTCAGATTTCAGATTTTTTTATTCTAATTTCAGACTTCGGTTTATTTACCTTGTGCAGAAACCTGTTTACAGCCCTCGGCTCCCTGCAAAGTTCAGATTTTTTGATCCTCTTCAAATTTCAGACTCCAGAGCCTGCAGTTCTGCACCCTTAATTGATTTCCAGATTTTTTAAATGGGTTCTGTACAAATTCAAATTTCAGATCTTCAGATCTTCAATGAGTCAAGTTCCAATTTCAGATTTTTAATCTCTGAATTTCAGAGGTGATTCAGATTCCAGATTTATGTGATTTGATTTGGGTTTAGTTTGATTTGTTTGAAGATGTTTCGTTTATACAGATTGCAGATTTTTAAATTTCAGATTTTCAGATTTTTTATTGCCTTGCCTTCCAAAATGTCATGGTGCAGTCCTCTCCTTGTAACAGAAGTCCATGCACCGAACATGAGTTTTCATTTATCTCCTCTCAATCATGAGACATGATTTATAACTTGCATGACCAGAAATCAGGTCTTTTTGAGTCCTTGATGAACATGGAACTTGCTTTGATCAATTTGAGATGGAAAAATACCTGATCTTTGATAGACTTGTGGGCATTCCTCTCACTGGTTTGAGATTGAGCATGTCCCGGCCTTTGATAGGCTTGTGGGAAATTAGCTCCTCTCTATCTTCATGGCTTCTCCAGGAGTTGATGAATTTGTCATTTCACGGGCGGCATGTACCCGGTCTTTGATAGACTTATGGGCATCCCCCACTGTTTTGAGATTGACTACACCCGGCTTTTGATAAGCTTGTGGGCGATCATCTCACTGTTTTGTCATCCTCATTAGCCTATGGTTTGGGCATATTGACATGTTGATCATGCACAGCCTCTTCATGGCATAATGGGAAAAAAAAAAACTCCCTCGTGAGGGATGGTAAGACATTGGGGTCTTTTAACTAGACCTTTGTATGCCCACCTTAAGAAGAGGGTCAGGAGGTGGGTTTAGAACCGGCCTCCTGGTTTTCCTTTGTTTTTTGAATTCTTTTAAGTTGAGCCGAGGCCATGAGGTGGGTTTAGAACCGGCCTTATGCTTGCCTCGGTTTGTTTAAATTAAATTTGATTTTTATTTAATTTAAATTGATTGTTTATTTTATTTTATTTTTTTGGAATTAATCATGGGTCAGGAGGTGGGTTTAGAACCGGCCTCTGCTTGCCCAATTATTTTCTTTTAGATTATGCCGAAGCCATGAGGTGGGTTTAGAACCGGCCTTATGCTTGCCTCGGTTTGTTTAAATTAAATTTGATTTGAAAATTTAATTTTAACCTTCTGGCACTGTTCATGCGGGCAAATGGGCTTCATGGCGGCCCACCTCCTCCTCCTCTTCTTCTTCTTCTTCTTCTTCTTCTTCTTCTTCTTCTTCTTCTTCTCCTTTTTTTAACAACTTTGAAGGTGGGCCCCACCCTTTAGTTGACCGGCCGGTCAACAGGGCCTTCACCCGCGACCACCCGCGGCTTCTCCTCACGCGGGACTTCTCATGCGGGCCCGGGGGGAGCCTTTTCCACCGTGGACGTAGGTTCGGGGGGGTATTATTTCCCCCCGACCTCTCCCTCCTTCGCCCCGGACGACGCCTGCAAGCCCGACGGCCCATGCCTTCTTCCCCGACGGCAGCGGCGACAGCGGACGAAGACGGCGATTGCTCCCTACCTCCGAAGGGGACTTGGCTACACCTGCAGCCTCCGGCGACGTGGGCGGGAGCCTCCGGTGACGATTGCGGCGGCCTCGGGAGGAATTGCGACGGCGGCGCTGCACGAAGGGGGCTATGGGCCTTACATCTGCACAAGGGCTCGACGGTGGTGTCCGGTGGAGCTGGGACCTTCGCCGGCTGTGCAGGAAGAAGAGGGAGAGATTGCCGGTGCGTTCGGCAGAGGTAGGCCTCCGCCCTTTCTCCTTCAACTCTCGCGGTCTCTCTCTATCTCTCTGTTGATCGATTTCACAGTAGCTCCTCTCCCTCTCTCCTTTCTTCTTCCCACCTTTCTTTTTCCTCTCCGTGCGCGACTGCCCCGATGGGCTTTTATAGGCGACTCCGCTCTCCCCCCTCCGTAGGATACCTGCCGAAGAAG
This sequence comes from Cryptocoryne crispatula var. balansae, assembly GCA_036172225.1. NCBI lineage: Eukaryota > Viridiplantae > Streptophyta > Magnoliopsida > Alismatales > Araceae > Cryptocoryne > Cryptocoryne crispatula. Next base: position 28,742,505 of record CM069920.1, on the reverse strand, counting down.
AAGTTTCGGGCTCGAGCCGGACTCGGAGAGATCCGGGATTTATGGGATTCACTCCCGTTCTCCTTTCCAACTCTCCCTGCTGCGTAGAACACTTCCATCAAAGAGGATTCCGATCCCCTTTCCTCCGTAGGAAACCTATCGAGCAGGAGGTTCCGGCCTCGAGTTGGACTCGGAGAAGTCCAGGATTTGCGGGATCGACTCCCTTCCGCGATTGAACACCTGCCGTAGTGGCATCCTAGTACGTGAAGGACTCTAAACGGTTTGAGACCAGGAGACGACTCCGCTAGGTTCGTTTAGGCAGTTTCCCCCCGCCCATAGGACTTCTTTCCCCCGGGTGAACTGAGCCAGCGCGGGAGATTTCTTCTCCCCGATGAATTTCTCTCTCTTTTTTTCCCTCTTCTTTTTTTTTTTATCGACCTGCCATAGACATTTATTTCTCCCAAATCTTCAATATGAACAAAAATGGGTGTCAACAACCTGTTTGGGGTATTTTCAGTTTCATTGATTCATTTTCTGATTTATTCAATTTATTTGGGCATTAATTTGGTTTTTGGTTTGGAAATTTTATTTTAGGTGTCTTAATTATCTGAAAATTATGTTTTGAGTTGAAAATTTTCTGTTTGATTGGTTTGACCAGAGTTATGGCATTTTCAAAATTAGTTAATTAATTTATTCCTCCCTCCCTCCCTCCCTCTCTCTTACTCTTGCTTGTATTCCTTTAAGCATATGGGACGCTTTGGAAGCTCCTTGTCACCATTTATACGAAGATTTTGATACATTACATGGTATGAGGCATGAAAATCTATAATCCCATTAAATGGATCAGGATAGGATCACATTGACCCTTAATAAGTATTGAGAACTCTTCCCATGTGATTGGTCTCATTAGCTAGGTACAAGACATGTTAGCATGAAAAATCATGCACGGCCCTTTCCTTAGCTTAATGGCTATAGTTTCCATTAGTATTGAGGTTTACTACCCCATGCATAGGGCTGTTTTTTGGATACACTAGGAGCCTATGACCTTGCCTATTAAATAGAGTGCCCTTAAATGAAGTGGTCCTTGCTTGATCTTTGGAGCATGTTTTTAAACAAGACTGGGTTTCATGTCGAGACTGGTCAGTCTGGCCCAACCCGAATCCATTTTTTTAATGTAGGACCTATTACTACCTTACGAGGTGTGGGTCATCAGTTTGGTTCTGTATATAATTTAATCAATAGTGTGTATAAGAGGAACACTTATTCCCACACCTAAGTGTGGAGGTACTCTCTAAACCTCTATCCTTGCATAGTTTAATTTCTGTTTCCTCTATTATTCAGTTCGAAACGCCATGCCTATATGCGTTAAGTCCTAGCTATTTTTGCCTATTGCTGTTGGTCAAGGCGAGATCAATGAAATAAACCAAATCCAGATAACTAAATCTGATTTGTTTTCAAAATCAAATCAGGTTTTCGAACTAGACGTTTTCTTACAGTTCTGATTAGTTTAAAAAAGAAAGCAACCTTAAGTTTAAAATTTCTTAATTAGATCACCTAAAAAACTGAAAAGGCCTTGAATCTGTCTATGGAAAACAGATTTGTTTGTATCTAGCTAGTCTTCCTATGTTTAGTCAAGTCTGTTCCCCATTATTTTGGTATCAGAGCTAGGTTATTCTTCCATTTAGCAGGTCAAGGTCTAAGTCTTACTATGCATTGCAATTTTTCCATCTGTATGACCACTAGGAGAGGAACCTCCTATTAGTCTAATCAGATGTTAGGCTCAACTAGTGATCCCTCAGATTTGCTTACCCAAATGGCTGACCGATTTAGTACTCTTGAAGGTTTGATTAAAGAAATGAGGGAACATATGGAACATTCCATCAATCACCTTACAGATAGGGTAGTAAACCTTGACGGTAGGCTGCCACATCTGCATAAGGATAGACATTGTGGAACAAACCGATTCAATCTTGAACCAAGGAATCATCAAGGTCCTCGTAGGCTTCCTGGTCCAACTAATCATTCCCATTGGCGTAAGGAACGTTGTCCTCCTTTCCAAACCCAATTCGATTATGAAGATCATCATGGGCAGGAGAATGGGAATGGGAGAGATATACATAAAGCCGAGGAAAGAGACATGAGAAATGTTAGGGTTAATGTTTTAAACTTTGAAGGTTCTAGGGATCCAAAGGTTTACACTAATTGGGAAAGAGCAATAGAGCATTATTTTGGGTGCTATGAACTGTTTAAAGTTTGGAAGGTAAGTGTGTGAACCTCTTTTTTCTGCGTCTGTTCTTTAGAAAGAAAGACATCGCCGGACTTTTCTAGGAAAATATGTGATATCCTAAAATATTAGGTAGTCCGGTGATAGTTTTTAAAAAATATTAAAACCGAGGTTCGGGTTCTTTGAAAATTTCATTTTTTGACCCTTCTCCGCCGGATGGTGCGAGTATCCGGCGTTAACTTACATCGAGCAACGGCTCGAACGCCTTTGATTAACCGTCGCGGCAACCTGTTTTCGGAGACATGCACATCCACAAAATAAAGTAAAGAAATCAAAAGGGCAGCGGCCTTTTGAGTCCAATCAGATGCAAACCGATTTGCTCGGGTTCGTTTCATTCGTCATTTTTTGAATGACTTTGATTTTCTCTGATTTCTGAGTTTCATCTGTTTTGAATTCGATCAAAATCTGATTTTTATTTAAGGACTGATTTGGGATTTCACCGAGCCACAAAGGGGCTGGAGCGGATGGATTATGATGGGCCAAAATGGGCCAGAGTGGTGTCTGAAATGGGACCGGTTCTGAGGTCTGGGCATAGGCTGAACAAGGGCAGTCTGTTGACCTGTTTAAGAATTTCTGTTCAGGATAAAATGGGCCCGCACAAGGGACTTTTCGTGGGCTGGTTAGGGTGCTGGACAGGGGCCAGGTTGGGGTCTGATCGGATGACCAGACAAGGCTTGTTCTTGGGCCTGTTTGGGATGTCCTCGAAGGGCTGAAAACCGGGTCACAAAGGGACTGGTTTTAGGCTACGAGCATAAGCCTGCAAGTAGGCCGGTTATGGGCCTGTTTGGAGGTTTGCTGGATGGGCTGCAAAGGGCCTGTTCGGGAGGTCCTTGATGGACTGAAACTGGGTCACAAGGGGACTGTTTTTAGGATCTGGGCATAGGCCTGCAGATGGGCCGGTATGGGCCAGACAGAAGGGGCTGATCGCAGGCTGGATTTGGGCCAGATTTGGGCCTGACGCATGGGTTCAAATTGGGCCTGAAAAAGGGGCAGCAGGTGGGCCGAACAGGGGCTGTTCATGGGCCTGGATTGAGGTCTGCGCAGGTGGTTTTGGGCGGGCAGCCATGGGCCTAGGCAGGGCTTGAAATAGGGTTGTGATCGAGACCTGCAGGCGGTTAGGAAATGTGGCAGTAAAATCCTACTTCAGACCTTACTTTGCTTTGTTTATTTTTTGATTGTTTGAAAGCGGTTTATTTACTTAATTTTGGCGGTTTGCATCTGATCGGGCACATCGGGCTGCCAATCGGTGCCCACTTTCATGCATCAACATGTCATCGAATTTTCATTTTATTGAATGGTGAGGTGAAGTACATCGGTGTACAATAAGTGGTGATCCTTCCCCCATTTTAGGCTCTTCATCACCTTAGAAAAATTTCGGCATTACAACGGCATACCGACAAGTTTCTAACTTGGTGAAGTTTACCCATCTAATAAGGCTAGTCAATGACTTAGCCAAAATTGGGGGAAGGATCATCGGCTACGGGAGCGTGCCCGCGCCGACGTCCGGGTCGTAAGCTACGGGATGCATGCCCGCGCCTCCGCCCAAGGTGGAGTTCCCCGCTAGGGGTGAATCTCCTTAATTTAAATGTAGCTTTCGCCTTTCTGATTTTTATTGGTTGATTTTTATGAAGGACACTTCGGGCCGGTCCATTCCTTCGGCGTTCAAAGCCGGGCTTCAATTCTTGCTTGACTTTGGGAGGATGGCTTCTAGGAGGGCAGGCCGGACCCGTGAAAGGGCCGTTGAGGTTCATTCCCCACTTGATGGGTTGAGGGGAGAACCGGACCCGTGAAAGGGCCGTTGAGATTCATCCCTCACTTTGCCGGTACATGCCGCCAAGGGCTGCTGCAACTTCCTCTTCTGTTTCCCCTTTTTTTTCTGCTACAAGGGAGCTGAAAAAGGATCCTTTTGAAGGCCTGGATCGGGGTCTGTTTAGGGAGTTTGGCTCGAGGCTAAGCAGGGGGGTCTGACATGGGCTAGCAATGGACCTGTTATGGGCCTGAACATGGGCCGGCCTGGGGTCTGCTGGATGGGCTGCGGGGGGGGTTTAGAATAGCAGGCCGAGAGGGGGCTTGAGCAGGTCCCGCAAGTGGGTCTGATTGGGCTGAGGTTGGCATGGAATAAAGCCCAGCCAGGGTCCTGTTTTTCTGGGCCGAAATTGACCTGCATGTAAGGCATTTCAGGGGGATTCTTCTTGGATCAGAATAGGGCCAGGTTGGGTCTGATTGAGTGACCGAACAAGACCTGTTCTTGGGCCTGCAGTGGAGACCGAACTGGGTCCTGCTAAGGGGCATTCAAACAGTCCCAAGAGAAAGGTCCACCTTGGACTGAAATGGGCTGGACCGGGCCTGCAAAGGGGGGGCATCTGGCTGGCACTGGAATCTGATTTTTTTTTGATGCATGGCAGGGGGCTGCATATGGGCCGTATATGGGCTGTTTAGAGGGCCTGGGCATGAAGCCGAAATGGGCCTGCGCAAGGGCACTTGGCTGAACCGAAAGTGGGCTTGCAGGGGGTCTGCTAAATGGGCCGCAGAGAGGCCTTGATAGCAGGCTGTGTTGGGGCCGGATTTGGGGCCTGAAATGGGGTGTTTTGCTGGGCTGAAATGGGCTTGCGCAAGGAGGTTTTCAAGGGGTCTGGACTAGGTCCAAACATGGGCCAAGCAGGGTGACTTTTGCAGAATGCTAGAGGCTAGAGACGGGCCTAGAGTAAGCAGAAAAGAAAGGCCCCCTTGAGGGGGCTACAAGGGCGCACCAAGCAGGCTTCTTTACCTTCTCTTCTCTCCTTCTTGTCCTTCCTTCTTCTGGCGGCAGCAGGTTGCAGGCGCAGAGGGCAGCAACTTTGAGGTGGCAGTCCGGCAGCCTATCGGCGCTTCCAACTCCCTCCCCCATGGCTGGTGCGTCCCCCTCCCTTTTATAGAGAGTGAGGAGGGCAGGTGAAAGGCCAGGAGTTGTGTGTGCAGGTGACCTTTGGCCCCCCCCATGGGAGTTACTCCACTTAATCACATTGATTGAGTGACTGTCTTTTGGCTTTCCCTCTCCTCCAACTGACTGTTGGGGGCTGTGCTGGCTGCTGAGTGCGCACCAAGGAGCTGAGGTGGCAAGTGGGTGTGGCTGGGTTTTGATTGGCCTGGCTGCTGAAGTGGGCCCGGCCCAATTGGGCCTGTTTTCTGGGCCAGCGGACTGAGGAGAAGCCCAGGCCCTCCTGTGGGCTGCGCACAAGGCCTGAACATGGCCTGATTTGTGCCAATTGTGGGCTGAATAGGTCCGGCCCCTGCTAGGGTGTTTTATTGGGCCCAAATGTGGCTAATCTCATGGGCAATTGGGCCAACCCCTAGGCCAGGCCACCTGCTTCACTTCTTTCTCTTCTTTTCTTCCCTTTTTTGTTTGAAAAAATGTACGCCAACAGTAAGATTTGCCAAGATGAAGTTACTTGGGCAGACCAAACTTCATTGGAACATTGTTGAAAACCTTCTTAGAGAAAGACACCAGAAACCCATTCAAAATTGGGAAGAAATGAAAGTCAAACTTAAAGAGAAATATATGCCCTCCTCTTTTAGGCATAGGTTGGTAGATAAGTGACAGAAAATCAGTCAAGGGAATAGATCAGTGCTAATGCAAGCTTACATTGATGAATTTGATGATTATTTTTTGAGATGTGAAATTAGAGAAGAGGAGTTAGCCATTTTCTCTAGATTTAGAAAGAGTTTGAAACCTGAGTATCAGAGAGAATTGTACAGGCAGGGTTTAATTAGCTTAGAACATGCATATGAAGTGGATTTTGATTTTGAACAATTTGAGAACCTTTCAAAACATTTGCCTAAACAGCATTTTGTTCATCCTCCTTCAAATGATTTCAGCGAACAAAACAACCAAATTCAAAAATGTCCTAAAGTTAGGTCCCAGTTTCCTCCTAGAAATTCTTTCCATCGACATAATGTGACTAGGGAAGCCTTACTTCCTTTACCTCCTATTAAACACATAGTTTCACATGTTAGGAGGGATGACAGAGGAAACAACCTATGGTAGAAGAAACTAGTCAGAGCAAAATTTAATGTTATAGATATGATAAAAGTAAGGCATTATAAGTCGCAATGCTCACAAAACAAAGCTCTTTATCTTAAAGAGCAATTTGATGAAAATCACAAATCTGACATTGAGAATGTTGTGTATGAGGTGGATCCAAATCTTTTGGCAGAATTTCAAGAAGAGGATAATGTAGTGAAAATTGAAGAGGTGGCGAAATTGGGAGTAGTTAGATGTACTTTTACGCAACATATCCCTTGTGATGATTGAAGACGTACTTCCATTTTTCACACCACTAATGGTAATGTTTGCAAACTTATCATTGACAGAGGAAGTTGTATAAATGTCATTTCTACATCTTCTGTCCAGAAGTTGGGTCTAACTCTAGTTGAACATCCACATCCATATAGTCTCATGGGTAGATTTAACTTCTATTCTAGTTCACCTTCAATGTCATGTTCCTCACAATTTTCCTCCTTATTCATAGAAAATCTGGTGTAATGTTCTTCTATGGAAGTAGGAAGTATCATTTTAGGTAGACCCTGGCTTTTTGACTGGGATGCTACTTTAAGAGGAAGAACCAATAGCTTTGAGTTCATTCACGATAAAAACAGGATCATTCTAAAACCTGTTAACCCATCACCCAAGGAAGTTTAACTTTCCAAGCCCAAACCTGGTCCTCCTAAAGAGGTGACTCCTCTTGCTGTTCGGGATAGAAAATATGAAACTCCTACATCTACCTCTTAGAAAATTCCTGAACCTGGTGATCAAAAGACTATTCAAAAGTCTTTCTTAAATTTGACTGTTCCTAGATTTCTTCATATTTCTAGGTTGCATGAATTTGAGATTGAATGCAAGAATCAATCTATTTTTACAGTAATAGTTGAGAAAGTTGAGAATGAATCAAAGGAAAAGAAAATTAGTGGACCCTGATATCTTCATACTTCTTGAAGATGTCAAAGATGTTTTCTGTTAAGAACTTCCTCTTGAATTACCTCCAATGAGAAACATTCAGCATGCCATTGACTTAGTTCCAGGTTCCAGTCTATCGAATCTTCCCCATTACAAGATAGACCCTAAATCACATGATAAGCTTAAGAGGGAGGTACAAGAATTGTTGGATAAAGGATACATTAGAGAAAGTTTTAGTCCATGTGTTGTTCTAGCCCTCCTTACTCTAAAGAAAGATGGGAGTTGGAGAATGTGTGTAAACAGTAGAGCCATCGATAGAATTCTAATTACATACCGTTTTCCTATTCCAAGGCTTAATGATATGTTTGACATATTGGTTGGGGCTTTGATTTTCTCTAAAATTGATCTCAAGAGTGGGTACCATCAAGTTAGAATTAGACTTGGGGATGAATGGAATACTGCCTTTAAGACCAAAGATGAACTTTATGAATGGCTTGTGATGCTATTTGGCCTATCTAATGCACCTAGTACATTCATGAGGCTTATGTATCAAGTACTTAAGTCACTTATTGGTCAATTTGTTGTGGTTTCCTTTGACAACATTTTGATCTATAGTAGGTCTAAGGGAGATCATTTGAAGCATCTCAAGAAAGTTTGCATAGATCTTAGAGTTGAAAAACTTTTTGGAAATTTAAAGAAGTGTTCATTTCTAGCACCTTCCATCACGTTCCTTAGTGTTATTGTGACTAAAGAGGGAGTTTCAACTGATCCTGAGAAAGTGAGAGCTATCCTTGAATGGCCAACCCCTAAGACTCTTCATAAGGTTAGAAGTTTTCATGGGTTAGCTACATTTTATAGAAGATTCATTAAAGGATTTGGTACTGCTACAGCACCTATCATAGATTGCCTCAAGAAAGAAATTTTCTCTTGGACTAAAGCTATTGATCTAGCCTTTGCTAAACTCAAAGAGCTGATGACTCAAGCACATGTTTTGAGTCTACTTGATTTCTCAAAGGTTTTTGAGGTAGCTTGTGAGGCCTCAAGTATTGGTATAGGTGAGGTTTCTTTAGTGAAAAATTATCTATAGCAAAGTTACGATATTCTACCTATGATAAAGAGTTTTAAGTTGTGGTTCAATCCCTTAAATATTAGTGACACTATCTTTTTGTCCAAAGAGTTCATTCTTTACTTTGACCATGAGGTCCTTAGGTTTTTATAGGCTCAAAAGAAACTAAATCCAAGACATAGTCGATGGGTTGAGTTTTTATAAACCTATACTTTTGTCCAAACCCACAAGGCTGGGTTGGAAAATCGAGTAGTTGATGCTTTAAGCCGGAGAGTTTACTTCCTGATTGACTTTAGTTCTGAAGTGATTGGTTTTGACCATATCAAAGAGGAGTATCCTGAATGTCCTGATTTCTCTGTTATCTATTCCTCTCTTCAAAATGGTCCTTCTCGAGGACTTAATGAATATGTCCTACAGGATGATTTCTTATTCTTTAGAGACCGACTTTGTATTCCCTTAGGGACTACTTGGCATGTGAAGTACATGTTGGTGGTCTTGCAGGACATTTTGGCAAAGAACAAAACCAGAGACTTGGTAGAGCACAAACTCTATTGGCCTAGTCTCAAAAGAGATGTTAAGAAGATTGTTGCCCAATGTTCAAAACATTGGGTTATACACTCCTCTTCCGATTCCAGAGGTTACATGGTAGGATTTGAGCATGAATTTTATTTTAGGACTACCACGAACTCAAAGAAGATTTGATCCTATTTTTGTAATCGTAGACAAACTTTCTAAGATGGCACATTTTATTTCTTGTGCAAAAACCTCGGATGCTTTTGTAGTGGCCAGACTTTTCTTTAAGAAAGTGGTTAGATTGCATGGTCTTCCTAAAACCATTGTGATTGATAGGGATGTCAGGTTTGTTAGTTATTTTTAGAAGACCTTGTGGCACATATTGAAAACAAAACTAAAATTTTATATTGCCTATCATCCACAAACAAATGGTCAAACAGAGATAGTGAATAGAACACTAGGGAACCTTCTCCACTGTCTTGTTGGTGAAAACATCAAGTCTTAGAATTCTATTGTACCCATAGTTGAGTTTGCATATAACGATTCAGTTAATAAGACCACAGGCATGAGTCCTTTTGAAATTGTAAATGGATATAGACCAAGACGTCCTTTAGATCTTACTCATATTCCACATGCTTTTGGAGTGTCAACATCTGCAAAATCATTAGCAGATCATCTTAAGAGTCTACATGAACATGTTAAGAAAAAGATTGAGGCTAGCAATACGCAATGCAAAATCTATGTGGATTCTCGTAGGAGAAGACATGAGTTTCAAGAAGGTGATTTGGTTATGGTAAAAATTTGACCAGAGTGGTTTCCAAGTGAAACTGTTAAGAAATTGAAAGCATGGAGATGGACCTTTTAAAATAATCAAAAGATTTGGGAAAAATGTTTATGTTCTTGAATTACCTCTAGATTTTAAAATAAGATCAACTTTTAACATTTCAAATTTAGTAAAATATCAAGAACCAACAACAATACCACGTGAGTTTATTCAGCCTTTATCTCCTCTGTTGAGAGTTGACACATCGGAGAGTCCACCATCTCAGCCCATACAAAATAGGCATGAGCGGATCGATAAAATAATGGATGAACAGACTATAACCTCACAGGGTGGAGTGGTGCAGAGGTATCTCGTACACTGGTATGAGTTGTCTAATATTGAGGATTCATGAATATCTCGAGAGGAGTTACAGTAGATTGACCCTGATTTACTTGAAACATATCACAGTATGATGGATCCAAAATCGACGTTGTCGAATTCTTCCCAGCAGCGGAGAATTAGTGAGAACACTAGAAATTTGCATCGGTTCAAGCATGTTTACGGTCGACAACAGAGGCAATTGGGTTCCATTTGGCTAGGGGAACTTGGACCTTACATTTTTTTATGAACAGTTGATTTTTCCTTATTTTTTGGCATTTTCTTAAAATGTTTGGAGATATATCTTCAATTCCTAGATAATTTAAAACATTACATGCATTTTTTCATTTCCATGTGTTTTTGGCATTTTTGTTGACAGGTCCTATAAATAGGACCCGAAATCCTCTGTAATAGATATATACATTGACAAATGAAATACCGTTGATTTTGAGATTTCTATTTATACCCTTTTGTTGGTTTCCTTCTTAAAGCTCGAACCCCTTTCTTTGGCGTCATTCAACACAGCATCCTCTCTCTATTCCCCTCCAAAGGTGAAACCCTAGCGGAGCTTTCCGTTCTTCCTCCTTGTGATCTTCTATTTTCGGTGGTGATCTCGACAAGTTCCCGTGGAAGATCTTCTTCCACTCGATAGTATCCACCTCTTTCTCTTCAGTTTGATTCTATACACAGGCTTCTTTCGATGGCATCAACTGCTTGTAGCTGCTATTGAAGATTTCCTTCAACTGTTTATTTATTTGCTCTATTCAGCTGGTTCTTCATCCTTGGCTGGAACATGTGTTGGTTTCATCCTTCTAAGAACATCAGTCGTTGGCTCAGCCTATATCGATGAAAGTTCTTCCATCTCTTCAGCTGGTTGATGCTGTTAACTACTTCCGTTGAGGACTTGTGATGCCACCATTGGATGATCAGTGGACTTTGGCTAGGTGACACTCCTCTTTGGAAGATAGTATTTCCATAAGTCTCTTCCTTCTCCATAGCTGAAAATCGACAGATCTGAGTTGCTTCCGACTTCCATTTCGATGGTAACCTAGATTCTAAAATGTTGATATACCCATAGTATCTAAGGTTGGGATTTCTAAGGTTGGTCCTAGTCTAGTCTCTACACTTTGTCCCTTTTTTCCTTTCCATTCAGTCCGATCGATAGCAGTTTCTAATATGGAAATTTTGCTTGAAATGAGAACTACAGACTGGTCCCATTTCTAATCTGGTAATGGATTTGTTTTCTAATTTACTGACCGATGTGAAGGATTCGTGTTTTGATCTACCAGAACAGTCATTATGTCAATATGCCTCTTAGTCTGTTTTTAAGCTTTAACAGTCTTGAGAACTTGTTGCAACCGATCTTATTGATACATCATAAGATTTTCAAAGGTTCCTTCGGTTTAGTCTTGATTGCATAAATCATTTGGAATTAAAATGTGGAGCCAATATTACCGACGATCCTAAGACCTACCTGCATTGAAGCCTAGAAGATGATGTTGAACCACCTATAACGATACCTAAGTGACTGTTTACTAGATGTTGGTATCATTCAAGAGATCTTCTCCCTAATACTATTTCTTGTTGAAATTAAACAAATAAGGTGGTCTGCTGATTCCTAAGACCATGATGAAATCAATTTTCGAAATCTAAGTCGATTTCATCATCTAAAGAAACAAATCCCTCTTATTTGCTGGTGTCTAAATTATTGAGCAAATTGTTCAATTGGAGAGCTACGTGCACTGGGAGGGCTATCGGTTTTTTTATCAACCTGAGGATAAGTTTTCCTCCATTTTTTGAATGTAGGACCCATTACCACCCTACGAGGTGTGGGTCATCAGTTCAATTCTGTATATAATTTAATCAATAGTGTGTATAGCAGGGATACTTATCTGTCAGTTGGAGATGAACTTCCCACACCTAGGTGTGGAGGTACTCTATAAACCTCTGTCCTTGCATGGTTTAATTTATGTTTCCTCTATTATTTAGTTCAAAATGCCATGACTATGTGTGTTAGGTCCTAGCTAGTCTTTTCTCATCGTTGTTGGTCAAGGTGAGATCAATAGAGTGAACCAAATTCAAATAACTAAATTTGATTCATTATTAGCTAGAACCAATTTTCAAAATCTAATCAAGTTTTCAAACTAGACGTTTTCTTATAGTTATGATTAGCTTAAAAGAGAAAGCAACCATAAGTTTAAAATTGAAAAGGCCTTGAATCTGTCTACGGGAACAGATTTGTTTACATCTAGCTAGCCTTCCTGAGTTTAGTCAAGTTTGTTCCCCATCAAATAAAGCTCACTTTAAACAAATGTAAAATTAAATTGTTTGCATCTCATTGGCCCCGCAAGACTATGGCCCCCAAGTATGTTATTTTATATGGATGTGCACGTTCTATCAAATATGTTACTATGGCAGTTAATCAAAGGTATTCGAACGATTGCTCGATGTAAATAAATGCTAGATATTTGTACCATCCGACGAAAAAGAATCAAAATAAAAAATTTTACAAAATCTAAACCTCAATTCTATACTTTTACGAGTATCGTCAGACCACTTAATATAGGGTATCACCTATTTTATAAGTAGTCCAAATGAGATAATTAAAACTTTAAAAACGAGGTTCTCACGTACACTAAGTTTACATTCTATTGAGTTTAAGAGATTATAGCTCTGATGTGTTTATGCTTTGTGGATGTATGTTTCGATTTTCATGACTTGTTGTGATGGTTAATCAAATGCATTCGAGTGTCTCGATATAGTTAACATCGAAAATTTGCACCTTCCGGAAGAAAAAAGATCCAAAGATGTATTTTATGAGCCCTAAATCTCAATATCTTTATATTTTTATGCATAACATGTATTTTGACTAATACTCTTATGAGACATCATGTGTTTTCATAGTAATATATGCTACTCAAAGTTAATAAAAATTATTTTACAAAATGAATGAAAATCGAATGAATTTTCAAACCATGCCACGTAAACAAAATAAATGATTTATATTTCGATGAAAAATAAGGTTTCACGGCGGAATGTCCTTTGCACTCTCCAAATACTTTTTAAACTACCCTTGTAATCTTTGTAGTCATTTTCATCCACAGCATGAATTTTTACACGAAACATACAATTATTTATCTTAAAAAGTTCTTTCTTAAATATCTTTTACTTCACCAGTTTTAATTTCCACCATTTATTATATCCGAAATCTTTTGTAATCATATTCATTTTTGATCTTAACATCTAAGGGACTAAGACAACTAATTTATGTTGATTTGTTAAAGTTTCACCACAAATAATTTTACGATCTTTGCAAAAGGCACAATTAATCTTTCTTGAAAAAATGAAGCCAATTTGGCTTTTATTTTTTCCTACTTTTAAATGTTATCAAATAATATTTTTCTTCAATTAAAATTTCATATCCAAAACCTCCAAAATTTTTCATATCCAATACAATCAGTTTCAACATGCCCATTGAGATCTCTAGCAAATATGTTCTCTTCATCCAGTATACTCTGCATAAGGCGATTCATTTATCTATGGCATTAGGCTATCCAAAACTACATTCTCGTATCCATGGCAATCAATTCCAACATGCCCATTGAAATCTCTAAATAATATTTTCTCTTCATTCAGTATACTCTACGTAACGTCATCCGTATCTTACCAAACTTTTCTTTAATCTCACTTCAGTATTAATTCTCTCTTTATAAAACCATTTTTACAAAGATAATTTTATCTAACTCTTTTCATTGACACGTTACCTTTTTCAATATTTTATCAACAATAATACAACCCACACTCTTATTTTTCTCATTTCTTGTTTATCATATTTTATAACATGTATTCTCCTTTTTTAAACAACATAACATGTATTCTCTGCTTTTATACATTTCTCTTCCATCTATTTCGTTTCTTGAAATGTGACAACATTGATCTTTCTTCTTTGCATACTATTAAATAAGTTCCAGAAGTTTTCCAATAAATAATCCAATATTCCAAGCACTTATTCTCCTCTTACTTTAAAATTGTTCTTTCTTAAACTTCTTTCTATTATAATGTCTATTTTATCCTTAAATTGGTCTTACCTCTTGTTTCTTTCTCCTCTTTCTTTCAAATTGTTCTTTCTTAAACTTCCTTCTATAATAATGTCTACTTTATCCTTAAATTAGTCTTAACTCTTGTTTCATGCTATGCAATATGGACTAGCCTCTTTAAATGGATCCATCCTTAATTTGGAGAATTTAACGCCAATTCAAATGCTGATGTGACACATCACATGCGTATAACACTGGTGAAGCTTCTTTTCTTAAAACTTTAAGAAAAAGTTTTGGTTTTGTTTAGCTTTAACCACAATAAAAATAGATGATATTCTGTATAAGTATTAACTAATTTAATGTGATGTTCATGTACAAGGAACTCAAGGTGGGATTCGCAGATCTTCTAAGTGTTGACATGGAGATTACTATATCACTTAGACAATTCAAACAACATTTTTACTATATTTGTTTGAGGTTGTTTGAGTTCTTTGATTTGTTTTTGACCTCTCCCCACCACATTCCAACATTCTAATGTTAATTATATTGAGAAAATACTTGAATACCTTTGATTAACCGCCATAGCAACTTTGGAATTGAAGTCATTTATTCGCAAAATCAAAGATGTCCCCATGACCTCAGTTGGAATGCCAACTTTAGGTGTATTTGAATTTGATTTGAATGTATTACATTTGATTTTTAGTGTTTTGGATTTCATTATATTCAGATTTTTGCGATCCCAACTTGCGGTTTTGAGCTTCTAAGTTTTGGGGTTTTTTTGGATTTTCGGAATTTCAAGAATTGACACATTTTTTATTTTTTATCTTTTCCTCGGTTTGTTTATTTTCCTTTCTTCAGGTTCTCAAAATTTTATCTCCGGATGTAGAATTCAGATTTTCAGATTTTGGTTCTTAGATTTCACCTTTTCAGTTTTCAGTTGCCAGGTTATACTTTTAGATTTCAGATTTTTCTGATTTTATTCGTTCATGTTCTCTGATTTAATATCTAAGTGTCAAGTTCAAACTAAGTATTCAGATCTTAATGTTTCAGAGTTCTTTTTTAGGTTTCAGCTTCCAGTTTGGCATTTAGAAAAGTTCACATTTC
The DNA here is from genome assembly GCA_036172225.1 of Cryptocoryne crispatula var. balansae. Lineage (NCBI taxonomy): Eukaryota > Viridiplantae > Streptophyta > Magnoliopsida > Alismatales > Araceae > Cryptocoryne > Cryptocoryne crispatula. The sequence continues at coordinate 28,727,448 of CM069920.1, read as the reverse complement.
CATTTTTCCGATTCCTTTCCACTTGCTGCCAATTTTCTGGTTTTCTGCAATTTCCTGGTCGCTCTGCAGGTTTCCATTCTTTTGGACTTGCCGGTTCCCAAAATTTTCAGATCCAACCTGTTTCTGATTTTCTGAATTTAATGAGCTTCAGATTTTCTGATCTCCACAGTATTCAGTGTTGCCATCTTTTCAAAATTTTCAGTTTCTTGGATGTCATATTTTTTATTTGAGTTTTCAACCTTGTTATCTGTTCAGATCTCTACTTTTTCAATTCTCAGATTTGACAGTCTTTACTGAGTTAATTGTCAGATTAGTGGTTCTTTATCATCTTCTTTTAGAGTTGAGATCAGTCCCTTCATTGTCCCTCTTTTTGTTTTCTTCCGATTGGTTTTTTCTTTCTTCTTTGTTGTTGGCATTCCCCGAAGGTCATAAAGACTTCAATTTCTCCACATATCATAACCACTGCACTTGCACATAATAATTTCATTCATGTCACGAGTACAGTACACTGGCAAGAGTAGAAAATTTTCCATGGGCCTTGAATGAGCCTTAAGTGGTGATTTGGCTTAGTCCGGAGCTTAGCAACATGGGAATCCATGCTTGGCTCCTCTCCAACCGAGTGGGATGAGTTTTCATACCAGTTGAATTAGCTAGAGACTTGTTGGCATGAAAACCATACACGGCCCTTTACTAGCTCGTGTGGGGGTGTATAGTTAGGGACTTGTTGACATGAAAAAACATACATGGCCCTTCACTAACCCAATTGGCTTGATTTGCATGGCATCTCTCTTTTGGGATCATCCCTTGTACGCCCGTCTTCCTTTCTCTTTTCTTCTGCAAGGGATGAGAAATCACCTTCTACTAACCTTGGATTGTCAACTTTGAAATTTTTTTGGTTTTCTTAGGGCCATTCCAAGACCGGCCTTGTAATCTTCATTTGACCCTATGTGAAGCCAACTTATTGCTGGTTGGTTCTTCATTTTGGGGCCCCGGATGGGCCAGCTTTGAACTTTATCAGGCCTGCTGCGGACGATCCTCTTCTCATCTTCCCCTTCTTTTCATGTATTCTTTTTTTTTGCCCATCTGACTGGGCACACTAACCTGCAACAAGCGGGTTGGCTTGTTTTATTTTATTCTTCTTCTATTCGTCTAGCCACAATGAGCAACAGAGGCATTGAGAACCTTCTAGTTCTCCATCTTCTTCTGGTTTGACTGGGTACAACACTTGGTGCTTTTTGTTTCTCCTTTGCTTCTGGCGTAGGTAGCAGTAAAGGAGCCTTATGGCTCTTCTTCTTCTTCTTGTGATTCTTCTCTCTTCTGATTTGACTGGGTACAGCTCCTATGACTGATGAATTTTTCTGGTTTCTTGCTCTTGGCGCATAGGGGAGTGAAGAGCTGAGTCCCCACCCCCCTTCTCCTCTATTCTTCTTCTTCTTCTTTCATATGTGCACAACAATAGGGGTGGGGTAAGAAGCACCCCTATCTTCTGATTTCTTGGTCTGGCATGGCAGCTTGTAAGGAGACTGAGAGCCCTGGTTCTTCTGCTTCTTCTGCTTCTTCTCCTGGGTACACCACCTGCAGAAGCAGATGTCTGTTCCCCTTTTTTTGTGTTCTGGGGCAGAACAGAAGAGCCCATTACTTTTTCCTCCTATCTCCTGGTGCAGCAGCATGCATAAGAAGGGCTGAGGGCCCTCCCTTTCTCCCTTATGCTGACAGGTCGCAGGATCATCAGTGGGGCCATATTGGATCCAAACTATGTCCTTTAAGGGACCAATTGCAGCTCCACACGAGAGTTATGATTTTTTCCTGATTTACAACTCATAAATGCCTCAAAAATAACATGAATTGAGCTCCAAAAATTGCCTCGGGCTTGGCTTCAAAAATAGGTGGTAGTGGGCCCTTAAAATAATATTTTTCAGCATCTTTCGCTCAGATTTTTTGAATGAACATGAATTTTCAGCAAATCTTGAATGTTTTACTTCTTTCTCTTCGGGTCTGGAATTTTGTCCAATGTTGGGTTGAACTCCAGATTTGAATGGGACCTGGAAACCCAGTTTTGTTTCGGGTTTGGAATCCAAATCTGAATAGAATCCGGAGTCCAAATAGGGGTAGGATTCAGATTCTATATTTTATGTGACAATTTTCCAGTGTCAACAAACACACCTTTGCTGACTTTTCACTTGACCTCAACTCTAGAGCACATGGCAATGCTTATAGCATTTGAATCTATGTTATGAGATGTGACAATATTTTTACCTTGACTGTCACGTATGACCCTCCGTTATCCAGATTTGACGCTGATAAAGTATACTTGTACTCAGGTGAAGGTAAATTACGTGGAATAATGATATGCGAGGATACTTGACAAAAAAAAAGGTGAGACCGTGAAAAAGAAAGCTGCTTATACATTAAAGGAAGGAATAGCATAAGTAAAATTATGGATTAAGAAACATTACATCTGTCTGAAAAGAGGAACATCCACATGGCTCAGTTCCAGACACAAAAACCGTCCTCCTCTTTTCAGGACACTGAAATAAACAATCTAACCATCATTCCTCACATATTCATAAAAGGATGTATTTAATAAAATAAACAGCCAACCTGATAGGATCCAAATTCTTTCGTCCCTGCCTCATTTACAATTATTATGTACACAAGATAAGACTGATATTGGTAAAATTCCCTAATACATAATTATTAGTTGGTGACAGCAAATGTAGACCAAAATAATATTATAAAATACAACAGCTGTACTTGTAGGTTACCAGTTAAGTTTCTGTAAGCATTTTCTCTATGTGTTACATTTCTAATTCCAGGTGCAATGGCATATCCATCCATTGAATTATCCTCAAAACAAAGTGCTTCTATTAGGTTCCAAATAATTCTTTAGTTCGTCCTGCCTCGTACACTTATTACGTACACAAGACAACAGAAATTGGTAAAACTCCCTGACGCAAAATTAATAGTTGGTGACATCAAATGTAGACCAAAGAAAATATGATAAAATACACCAGTTGTACATTACCGGTAAGCTTCTGTAAGCACTTTCTCTATGTGTGTTACATTTCTAATTCCGAATGCAATGGTATATCCATCCATTGAATTATCCTCAAAATCCAGTGCTTCGGCATCTCCCTCTACCCAATGAAGACAGCGAGCTTCAGCAAGTCCTGTTGGTCAAAAGCTGAAATCTCAAAGAAGAGACTGAAACATATCGATAGATAAGGCAATATTGTAAAATTGTTCATACCTCTCTCATCAGCATGTTTCTTTCCTATGTTTAACATGTTTGGATTGATATCCAGCACATAAACATGAGTTTCATCTTCTCCATCCTGTAGACAATGATGCAGTGCACTACGGCTCACGCTATTTATGTTGTCCAGAATTCGGAAAGCGATGTCACCTATAAATATATGTTGTATGTAACCATTTGTGCGCATACATCTTTGAAAAAGATCTATGATTGATAAAACAGAGGAAGAGAGAGGGTTGAGTGAGCCGTCTATGTATAATGCAAAATCTTAAACACATGATAATAAAAAAATAATTAAATATTTTAATATTATTTAACTATCTTTGAATGCACACCTATGACTAGGGCCGTAAACATAGTGGATAGGGAGTGGATATGTGATTTTCATTTCTGCTCTGCATAATAATTTGGATGTGGGATATCTGCTATGGAAACGATTCGAATACAAAGTGGACATTAAAAAACAAATATCTCTCGAATATAGAGCAGACACAAATAATATCTATATCCACTATATAAACTTAGATGCAAATCTAAAAAATCTGTAAAATCTCTCGAAATGATTAATAAAATAGTCAAAAATCTCTAAAATATATGCAAGAAAATCTCCTAAAAATATGTATAACTCGGACAATTTGATCTAAAAACAAAACATGCATATAGCCTTTAAATGCTGCAACAAAATTGTAAAAGGGATACAGAAATAAGCTCCAGTACACCATATTTTCCTCAAACCAATCATATGTCTCCAAACATACTAATAATAATATATAGTTTTGGATAAATGAACACAAGGTCCGCTTCAACACACCTCCTTTAACGCTAAGTCCGGTCAAATGTTCACTTTAACACAAGGTCCATTTTTTTCATATTTTTTCATACCTACTCGAATTTCTACATAACAGGAGCTATCGAGTTAAAAAGGGAAATCAAAAGACAACTATGTCCTTCCATTACAAATCTAGGTGAGAAGTCCGTTCATACAAAATTATTTTTCAAAATAAAATTATTAATTGTTTATTCATAATTTTTTTAATCTACCTATATTTAAAAATATGATATTCTTGTGTACATTGATATTAAGCCTTTAAATAAAAAAATTAATAAAAATATTATATACAATAAGAAGTCTTTAGTAATAATATAAGATATATAATAAATATATTAATATATTAAGATGACATTAGATAAAGTATTATGTCATATAAAACATATTTATTTCAATTTCAAATATTGGTGGACAACCTTGCTTCTAATAGAAAAGTAAATTATTGTAATCAATATTACTAAATAAACTTATAAGCTACCCCTCCTCCCCCCTATTCGATGGTCTTCTGCCCCCCTCTGGTCGACGATCACTGGTTGTGACGCAGGGTATTTTGGAGATATGCATAACCTCTGAACTGACGTTGCTACGTGGCTTAACCAAATGGACTTATGTTACATGAAAAGTGAAAATCGGATGTAATGTTAAAACAATTTTATAAATGGACAAGGAGTTAAAGTAACTTTCTTAAATGGACCTACTATTAATTTTCCCTATATTTTTTGTCAATTTCAAATACAACACCCAACAACACAAATATCTTCAACAATCCAAAATGCTAAGTTGAGAAGGTATGGAAATTGGAACCTAATTGTTGGCACCTGAAATTTGCATGCAAAGCATATGTGTATGTCTCGTCAAATCGATCTAGGTCCTAAATGAAATAGAATCTATATATTTTCAACTTATGGGATATCTTGTGTTCATGATCAGATTATCAATAGCTATGACACAACATTAAGCACTGAAATGCTAAGTTATGGAATGTGTCAAAGTCATATAGGAGTTTGGACAGATGTTGGCACCTAAAATTTGCATGAAAGAATATGCGAACTTATATGGATCCAAGTCCTAAGATGAATTAGGATCAATGTGTGGGATGTTCTAATAGCATAAGTGGACTACCATTAGTTATGGCACATGAAATGCTAATACTGAACAGAAAAAATGCAAGGTTATCAGATCGATCAAAGTCATATGGGAGTGGGATAGATCATACAAGCAATGGGGGAATGGTCCTCTTTATGGCTCCAATGGGATATACAAGAGTCCAACCAAACAGTGAGCATTGGAAGACATATGTGGCAACATGGAGGCTAATGCAAAATCATATGTGCTACTTTAGACAGCCAAAATGTATATCTCGACTGGGATTTAAGGTAGTTGGCATGCCTAACCTGATCACTCAATATGTGGAGGTTTGTCAATTCTGGAACATACGCTCAAATACATATAATGACAACACTCACATTAAAGAATATGAAAGTCGAGAACTAAATGATCCAAAGCATGTTCAAGATGATCATAACATTAGACACTTTGAGTGCCAAAGTAAAAAAACATGGAAGAAAACAAGTCTGACACATTCATGATGCTAAGATTTAAGAAAAAGATGGCTTCTTCAATCTTAACATATTGGGTGTTCGGTTGCACACCCAACATGTGCTAGCAAAAAAAAAATCGAAGAATATGTATACCTGACAAGGCCGAGGGCAAGAGAATGAATAGACAGCTTCTTCACCTCAATTTCACTCAACTGATGGCATGTATGATATGAAGCATATATAATTCAAGTGTTTGGGATCAAAGATTGTTGTCTCGGATCTCGGCTTCGTCTTGAGAGGTGAAAGAGGAGATCTCAGAGAAATCTCGGGAGATCAAATTTCGAATTCTCGGATCAAAATATATATATATGTAATATGTATGAAACAACAAACATAACATCATACATTATAAAGATGGGAATACATCAATGAACTTACATATATTACATAAAAATATATAACACAACATATTTGCACACCAACTGTGTGAATGAACAATCACAAAACACTCTCAATATCAAACTCCACTCTCTTACCAACTATATAAATGAACAATCACAAAAAACACTCTCAATATCAAAAAGATTATATATTGACTTCTGATATATCACTTTGTTGATCACTTGGTGATTGTTGTGCCACAAAATCACCAATGAAATCACAAGATTGAGCCCATAACATATGAGGTTGACAGTCTCCCTCTTGTGATAAACTAAATCCTTGTTCATAAGAATCAGAGATGTTTGAAAAGTCATCTTGTGTTGTATCATGGCCATAGGAACCATGAGTATGACCATAACTATAATAAATATAGTCATAAAACTCATAAGGTATGTTTGAAGAAACATGGTTGACTGCATTATGTCTACATTCATACAAAGGTTTATATCCTTCATTATAAGATGTATGTGAAAAAACTTATTGTATTTCCCCATATTCATATCTATGTCCATATTCATATGATGATGAATCTTGAGAATGTCCACATCCATATATCCCCTATCAGAAATATCCGTGAAACTCAATGCGTGAGAAAGATCATATTTCTCAAATTGTGACAAACCTTGTTGATATGATGGCCCAACACTCTTCTTCTTGCATGAGGAGGACTTCATAAAATTTGCTGACCGATAGAGAGGAATGGCAGAGAAATTGGCAGATATCATCTCAAAAGAAGAACATGTAAAGATGCTCATCGGAAACACTACACCAGCCTTAAGGAATGTTTTGATCATGTACCATCCTACCACTATGAATAAGCTTTATGACAGTGTTTGATACTTGCAAGCCCATTTTAAGAATGTCACAATGATAAATCCTTTTAATTCCAAACATAGAAACATCAAGAAAACTGCTTCTGCACCAACTAGGCCTACAATTGAGGGAGTGGTTAACAATGAAACTGTGAACATTGTGAACAATCAAACCACACTTCCTAATGCATAAAAAAAGTACTCAAGGTAAGGGTATACGTTTTGAAGAATAAATATTGTACAGTACACCATCATGTATCAAAACTAAATAAGACAGCTGCTTCTTCACTGAAGTCAGAATACAGCAAAATCAAAAGAATTATTTTATTAGAGCAGAAATTCACATCATCACTAGTGTGAGAAACAAGCACTGATATTTCATGAAAAGTAAATCGACACCCAATGAAATATATACCATTTTTTCTTGAGCACATGCTAGCACAAATCACAATGCTGTCAACTTATTTTACAGCCAAGATGATTTAGCATAGACAACTTATTAAGAAGAGTGAATAAACAAATACATACAAAATACACTATAACACATTTACTTGTGCACAGAAACAGATTATCATTATACAACACATACTACTAGATAATCTACACACATGTACCCAGGAATAACGTCTGTACTTTCTTACTAAAAATGTTGAATACAATGTACCTCATCTTAACCATGATATTTTAACAGGTAATATACATATATACATATGAATGCTAACCAGTTCCACCAGCCACGTCAAGATGCTTTATACCCCGAAAAGGATGTAATTTGGAGACCAACCTGAAAAATTGATGCATGAGCATTTTCAAATCTTAAACAAAGTACACATCAATCAAATAACAACAACCTGTCTTTCCATAGTCTATGCAATCCACCACTCATCAAATCATTCATAAGATCATAGTTTGAAGCCACCTTTGTAAAGACATTTCCAACCAATCTGCTCTTCTCTTCTTCCAGCACTTGTTTAAAACCTAAAATAAAATTAAAGATAAAACACAATAAGAAAACAAAAATTGGACCACTAAAAAATGATAAGAATAAAGCAACTGCTGCTAATTAAACTCAGAAATGATGGCTACAGCTAGTGAAACAATAAAAAATATAAATTTTTATTGGTCTACTTTAGTCTCGTTGTTAAACCAAACTTAGACCAAAATTTTCAGATGTAAGGTATGAAATTTAGATATGCTAAACTGGAAAAAAAGGTCCAATCACATAACTTAGCCAAAAATGATTCACAAGATAAAAACCCTCTCATGTCAAACACCACAGGCAATAGAAGTCAAACATAGATGTTTAAACACCTTAAAGAAACTGAAATCTATACTGAAGGCTTAAAAGGTAGATGTGGTGCATGCCTGTTATTAAAATGCAATTAATGTGGGTGTTTCAAATACAGTGATGTGCAAAGATTGAGAAACAAACTGTAGTGAATCAGTATCAAAAGAATTGAAACTGTTCTGGTGGTAAGATTTAGCATACTGGAAAACTGATTCAGGGAACATATATAGTTCACTGCACAGCACATGGTGATGGGTTTAGAATACCCTATGTGCAAGATTAATGGCCTTACTACACAATTGGAGCCCAAAAGTACGTGTACACAAGGAAAAACAGAATTTGGATCTTCTTAATTCTGAAACACGATGTTATTTGTGTTACAATCAAAAAGATCCAAAGCATTCATCCACTGTATTACCCTTCTTTGGTCTGTCTGAAAGGAAAGAAATGCCAGAAGATTTCAGGAGGTCCTCTCTGCACCAGCCAGCATTTTAAGCAACACAAAGATGATGATCTCCCAATGGATCTCGACCTCACTGCTCACGGAGAAGGATTCTCAGGAGTTCTTACTGTATCTTGAATAGTGCTTGTTGTATTTTTGTGTAACTTTTCACCTGCAGAAAGTGCCGGACAGTTGGACAGTGTTCCCCTTCCTCTCCCCCTCTCAGTGATTGTGCTCTTGATTCGGTCCCTGATCTATTTTTCATTAAATCTAATGGACTGAAATAGTTTACTCTCACTTGCACTGTTTTACTGTGACACTTAGCTTGCCTCAATGCAATACATCGGTATTTACCCTCAAAAAAATGGAGTGTAAAATAAGATGATAATCCCTTCAAAAGGGGACTAATTGAGAATTAAGATTGAGACAAACTAACAAAGGACCTAAGACAAGAATACAAGAAAGGTGAGCATCGTCTTTGAGGGGAACACTAAAAAATTTGCGATCCTAAGTTGGATCTAGGCTTCAACTTTGTAAATATTAAGAAAATATATCAAAGAAAGATCTTTTTGAAATCTTGAGAGATTGAAGTGTGTTGACACCTAAAATTTGCAAGTCAAAAAGAGAGGAGGGGAATCCCAATCAAACCCAGAAACCAAAACCCCGCTCAGAATGGAGACACCCAATTCCACTCAATTGGGATGTTGGAACCTAACAAGGGAAACAAAAAAACGCTGTACACAGTTGACAGCAGGAAAAAAAAGACTGCTGCAGAAAAAATAAAATCTAACATGGGCAGTGAAGGAAAACCAGAAAGCAAAAGAAGAAGAAGAAAGAATGGGCAGTGGGCAACTGATCTTGACAACAAGAAAGAGAAGGGCTACCCCACTCAAATCACAGCTCAACTAGAATTCAAATGCAAGGCAAATTAGGATTCAAATCCTTTATTAGAATGAATATTGATGTTGTTTTATATACACTTGTTTAAAAATGCCTCATAGAGTCATAGTCACATGAAAGTGTTATCACAATTATATTTTTAACATTTCTAAAGACTTTCATATTTTTTAGAATTTATCATGATTTTTATAATTTTTTAAAGTAAAAAAATCCCAATCCGGATTGAATCTAGATCGGAATTCTCCTAGAGAATCAGTCCGAATTAGACCAATCCAATCCGATCTCACTGATTTGGGTCCCAATTCTAATCTCACGAACCTTGTTCATGGCCCATCAACCAAGCCATATCCGGGCCCACTAAGGAGCCAATTCTAGCCCTATTTCAGCTCCCTGCGCAGCCACCTATCTCCCTGAGTTTGAGCATCCATCAGCTGGCAGAAGCAACCACACGGGAGGCTAGGTGGTCATCTCACCAATTGCACACCTGAGAATCAAAATAAATTCGCATAAAAATCCATAAAAATAAAAAAACATCACTATATCTCCTCCAACAAACCTAACATCCTGCTGAAGATCGCCCTCAGCCACAACAGCCCAGGCTGCACCTGCCTCTCCCCTTTTCCTCTATAAAAAAGCTCCCTATGGCATCTTCCACAAGGGTTTTCAGCCACCCTCTCTGCCCTAGCTGCTGCCTGCTTGGAAGAGAGAAAAAGAGAAGAAGAAAAGAGAAAGAAGGATAGCCCACCATCCCCCTTGCTGCGCACCCTCTAGGAGAAGCCAAGGAGAAGAAGAAAAGTAAAATAAAAAAAGGAAAGGGAACCCTTGTTGAGCCTCCCTTGCTGCCACACCAAGAAGGAAGTGAGGAGAATAAAAAGAAGAAAAGGAGAACAAAGAGAGAAGGTAGCCGCCATATCTGCATCCCCCCTCTCATCCCCCCTTTCTTCCATCAAAGAGCCATCTTCTCATCACCTATTCTCATCTAAACTTGCCCTTGGTCAGCCCAAGACAAGCCCTTTGCAGTGCAATCCATGAAATGCCCTATAAACTGTCCTCAATCAGCTATTGTTCAGGCCTCAAATACCCTCCTGCACAGCTCCAAATCAGGCCACGTATAACCCCCAGAATCCCATACACAAGCCTCCAGAAAAATCATGTGCAGTTCAAAACCCCAAGATTTCCCCCTTTTCTAGACTTGGACAGTCTCCAAAACATGCCTTGCACAGCAGCCCTCAAACAAGGCCTAACATACCCCCTTATACAGGCCCTGAAACCCCTCGATGCTAGGTCTCGGACAGCCTCTATATAAGCCCTGAGCACCCCCCCCCAAGCAGGACCAAAATCCCCCTATTCCAAGTCCAAATATCTTAATTAGTGAAGAAGAGAAGCAAGTAGACATGTGCCTGCCAATGAAAAATAGAAGAGAAGAAAATCTTTCTTTAAAATCCCAGGGCAGCAATCAGATAATCAGATGCAAAAGTGAACAAGAACTGGTCTTTTCAGGTCCAGAGGACACTTAGGACAGCATAAACAATGTCCCCTCTTCAATTCAGGATTGGTGGATCCTCAATCCAATGCCGGAGAAGCAAGCTATAGATCCCGATGGGTCTGGTAATAGCAAGGGGCTGCCGTGGTAGAAAGGAAGAAGGAGAAGGGAAAAGGTTAAACCAAGGGGTGTTCCTGCACCAGAATTGGTAAATGACAGATTTAGTTAAACCAAGGCGCGGTGTGGATGGGGTTAGGGATCAAAGACAAGGCCGGACCCTAGTCAAACCCAAGGTGGGTTATGCCACCTCTCCTAGTCCCAGTAGGACTAGGATTTGACTTTAAATAAATAAGCGAACCAAGGACAGTTAATTAGATAATCAGCCCAGGCCAGCCTCTTATTGGACCTATCTTGATTAGGTTTCATTTAATTATAAGGCTCATTGGCGCATGACTAAAATTATATGTAAAGTGGGCAAAGCACCAATATGTAATTAAGCCCAATATCAAAAGCCCATTTGAGCAAGCTCACATTGTATGGGTATTGGGCTGAGAATTGGTTTAAAATTAGGCCCAATCTTAAAGCCTATGGGCACAAGCTCAAGCCTCTTATTAATTAGGCTAAGTGCTAATTGAGGAACAAGCCCAATTTGTTCAAGTTCAAAGTGCCTATCAAATGAATTGAATATCAACATGGAATTAGGTTCAAATCTAAAGCATATATGCACATGATCAGATCTCATGCAATTGGGCTGAGTATAGCCCAATTAGAAGTTTAAATGTGACCAAGTAGTCAATTTATTGTGCCACTATTTTTTATCCAAATTGGATTAATACTTGCATCTATATTAAATTAAGGACCAGAGGTCAGATGTAACCTCGTGAGATGGTCCTATATCAAGGCAAATTATGAGCCAAATTTGATTAAGTTTAATGGCTCATTGCACAAGTTCACATGTCATATAAGTTGGGCCCTATTTTGGCACATAATCAGTCCCATATCAGATCTGATCATAGCCCACTTAGTGACCCTGTGCACAGCAATTTTGCAATCCTAAAATATAGGATGCAATGGACACACGATGGACTGTTTACCAAGTCAGAGGCAGAATCAGAAGTGCTTAAAAAGTAGGGTATAAGTGCACAGCCAGCTAAGCAAGAAGTTGCCATCAAAGACTCCTAAAAGATAGGAGGTAGTAGGCCAGTCGGATGGGAATATCTCACACTGTTAGCCACTTGACTGGGTCTATCTCATCCCTTGGAGAGTCCTAGTCCAATGAGAAAAGTCCATTGGAGCATGTGCTTAAAAAATCAAAATAAAAAATGACAAAATTCCTAGAAAATAGAAAAGTTGGGCTATTCTCCCCAAAAATTGTGGGATCGGAATCAGGACCCGGATCGGTCAGTCCCGATCCCAAATCGGTGAATCAAAAAAAATGATTCCAATTCCGATCAAATTCGATCCCGGCTGATCTAGCCGAGATTGCAAAAAAAAAAATGATTCAATTCCAATCCCAATCCGATTTCGATCCGATCCCGACAAATCAGGCCAATTCCACCAAAACTTTTTTTTGGATCTGTCCTCTAGCCAAAATTCAGATCGACTTGTCGATGTAATCTAAGAATCGACCGATCCCCATCCGAATGGGCCAATTTCGCAATCTATGTTTCCCCCTCCAACTAATCACACTAGCTACCAAAAGTGAGGTTGATCCATAACAGCCCCCATCGGAACTGCCTCTCCACCAAGCTCTCTATAAAAATCCCCCAAAGGCCATCTGTTTGAGCCTTTGAGGTTCCAAGAAACGGTACCAGGTTCCGAGGCTAGGAGCAACAGATATGCTGCACCAGAAGGAGAAGAAGAGCCAAAGATGAAGAAGAACAAATCCATTTGCTTCATATGTTGTGCACCAACCAGAAGGGCTCCAGAGAAAGATATGAAGGAGAAGATGAAGAAGATGCATCTGCAAGCTGCCACCTGCTGCGGCGATCAGAGGAAAGCCAAGGAAGAAGGGAAGAAAAGTTGAGATATATCTGTCAATAGTGTCATCTCCTTGGCCATGCCCTATTCTCCATTCAACCAGGCACGTCTATGGCCAAACCTGATGGCGATAAACCACCGGACAGTTTCCTTGCCATGAGCATATACAAGCCATGTGCAGCCCACTAATCATCTTAAACTAGGCACTGTCCGAACACTCAACAATAGCCTAATGCTAACCCCGGTCTGGCATGGAAAAGCCTGAAAACAAGCCCAAAACTGAAACACCCATCTCCCGGGCTATATAAATCAGGTCCCAAACCCATCAGATGACCTTGAGAAACAGGTCAGAACAGCACCTGCGTCAGCCTTTTTTTTACTTGATCCCTGTAGACTAACATTAGACGTGGTAAACTAACCACCCATCCCCATCCAATCCTCAAACTGACTGTCCAGAGATCAAACAGACAGAGCATATCAAATGACAAGAAGCCCAGGCAAACATAGGAAGGGACAGCCTATCAGACTTATCAAGCAAAAGAGCCAAAAGAGTGCTATGCAGATCAACCGCAGGCCATCAGGGCCTATGAAAATTGTCATCAGATATCAAGCCACCAGGGCCAAAAAGACTAGCAGGCCAGCAAGGCCAAATACATACAAACCAGACAATTAAATCCCAAGTGGGACATGCTTGGCATGCTCCCAGGGTGTTTGCTCCCGGAGAGGCACATAGATACACCCGAGGTGTACTGATCCTGTACAGGTATGTGGGCACATCCCCATTATACACCAATCCTTCTCCCAAAGTAGGTAATATAAAACTCCATCTACCGAGGAAGAAAATACACTAATTTAAGGGGAGGTCATGCATGTCACCATGGTAAACTAACCTTTATAAGTGAGGATATTCTGGAAAATATCGCATTCCCACAAAGGGGAAGGAAAGATAAACAAAATTGATCTAAGGGAAGCTATAACTTCCCTGCCTTTCCCACATATTGATGTATCTCAATGTACAAATATCATATGAATGACATGTTGACTGTCTATTGATTGTATGTATGTGAATCGGGGGCATCTCCGATAACCCCTACAAGTTAGAAGGAATGCAAACAAAAAAGTGGCCGAAATCTGATCTGCACAATCATGAGATCTGCAGATGGATAGGTGCAACCAACATCCTAAACCCCCATGTTAATGAAGCACAATTAGAAACCTATACCACTAAGATCCGCAGACAGGATGATGAGGTGCAATTGACTTATAGTTCCTCTACAACATGAATATTCTGATGACCTTAAATCAAAAGCCGTGAATTTCCAGAACTTACAAACCTGATCTAGAATGTTCAAATCTGAGAATTCTTCAGTTATAACTAAGGGCCGAAGGATGGGAATTAAAACTTGTAAAATCAGATCTGCCCAAAGACTTAAACCCCATAAGATAATGAAATTGAAGTCCGGAATGCTATTTCAAAATCTGAGGGGCTCCAAATTCCCCAACACTCAATCTCAAGTTGAGAATAATGAAGATAAAAGCTAAAATCTGTAATTTCAATCAAAATCCTAAAATCCAGATTACCAATCTCAGATCTGAATATTCAAATTCAAAGTTCTTAAACATAAGATATGAAACACAAATGTGGAAACTGGAATCATCCAATAACTGATGAGTTTAAAAAAATCTGCAAACTACCAGGACAGGAAGTCTGAGAATCGAACACATAGGTACTCCATCTTAGGAAACCATAAACCCATGAGAACAGATGAATTGGAGAAAAATCAGCAAATCTGATCAAGAAAAGGAGCAGCAACAGAAACCCTGTAAACGCCTGTAAATAACAAGCATGATCTCTTGAATCAAAAAAGGGGAAGAAGAAGAGCTTTAAATGAGAACTGAAACAAAAATATGTCAAATCTGAGAGTTTGATTTGGAAGCTCCAAATTTGGAACACAAAAAGCCCCAATCCAGAAGTTTTCCAAAGCTAAGAGCCCCAGAATCCAATAAATAAATCAGGAAATCTCACAGATTTGGAATCAAAGTCATGAATCTCAATCCAAAATTTAACCATGGTTGCCAATCAATCATAAGATCAAATTGGATAAACCACAAAATCAAATCTCAAAACACCAATATCAGATCTCAGATCTAATAAACTCCAAAAAAATGTCCAAGGTTAAAATTTTTAAATAAAAGGAATAAAAAAAACTGCAAACCAGACATCCAAGAATTTTAATCTATAAAATATCCCCATCTTAGAAAAATGCAAGATAAAACTCAAATGCTCAAGATCAAAGAATATTCTAAATCTGAGTTGGTGATTCAAAATTTCAAACTAAAAAACTCTAAGTCTAAAATATCAAATAAAAAAGGAACAAATCCACAATCTGAATATTCAAACAAATTGGAATCCCAAATTCCAAAACTCCCAAATTTGAAAACCCAAAATATCCCCCTAAAACATATAAAATCTGAATGATGAAAGTCAAGTAAGACAAAAAAAACAAACAAACAAAACACCACAAATTGAAAAGGCATTAAGCCAAACATAAAATAAATCCAACTAAAATGAATCCCAAAGATAAAAATACTAAGTCAAAACAAAGTAAAACACATTTCAGATGAACCAAAATCAACTCAAACCAAACTTTAGATATTAAGTTTGCATTATATTGAGTTTATTACTTCTCCCATGTGTTTATTTTTGTAGATGCATAGTTCCAACTTCCAACTTCCAACTCATGAGTTACTATGACAGTTAAACAAGGATGTTTGAATATATGTTCGATATAATTAACATTAGAACTTCTCGAGTCTAATGGAGAGGGGTCAAAAGAAAATTTTCAAAGAATCCAACAAGCTTAATATATACTTATATATCATGAATGTATGTTCAATGTAATTATTTTTCTCGTCTTTTTTCTGAGCCATTGTAAGTTACCACAGCAATTTCCCTAAATAGCTTCATAAGAAAATTATCAACTTCCTTATGCTTTTCATCTGCTTTGCATGAACTAGAAGATTTTACAACATTCACTAGCAGGTTTTAAAGAGATCACAATCAAACTCAGTTTGGAATCAGCAAAGTTGGTCCAACTGATACATGCCATATACTATATTCTCTTTTCTTCTGACTAAAAGGAGGATTGGATTCCCTATTAGAACCACAGAGGAAATACCAACTATGGTCTTTTCCACAATCTGCTTCAAAAGAATATAAATACCCCATACACATGATCAATCCACAAACAAAGCAGCCTCCTTTAGACGAATCCAACAAAAGATGAGGGGGAAGATCCAACTGAAAACTATTTCTGATGCCCTATTAGGACCACAGCGGAAATACCAGCTATGGTCTTTTTTCCACAATCTGCTTAAAAGGAATATACTTTCCCCATGCACATGATCAATCCACAAACAAAGCAGCCTCCACAAGCAGTACATTATCCTTAGGATGGCTACCCCCTCTCAGAGTCTAATGAACTGTTTACCCCTTGTACAAAAACTGTTTTATCACCAATCTCCATGTACACAATTCTTTAAACAAGCAAAATTTGAAAACAATTAACAACCAGCCTTTTCTCTCATTTCACATGCCTCAAATGCATCTTTTACCACCAAGGAAAACCAACATAAAGTCTTTGTCTAAAGGAAAAACAAACAAAAGCTACAAATTGCATCTGGACAGATAGGGTGAAGTGGGGGCATAGGCTGGTCAAAACTTATGATTCACCGTCTTCCTCAAAGTACTTTACTTCCAAGACAACTGGGATGATTGAGGAGGTGGAGCACCACCTTGCTCCTTAGACAATAAGTCTAGGTATGCTGGGCAACACCTAATTCATATACATGATAGATTTTTAGTGAATAATAATAGCTTTACTTGGTGCAGAAATAAAATACATGTTCTTGGTGGTGATGATCAAAAAGGCATCCATGTGTTATCTGGTATAAAATTATTAAAATAGTTTAAGATGGCATAATCATCAACTAGTGAGAAAATATTAAAACTTGAGAACATAAACTACAAATATTACTGACGATGTACAAAAGACTTCCAAGCTGAAAATTCTGAGAAGACATCTAGCATGAAAACTGAACAAGAATCTAGGTAGCGAACTAATAACATGCAACCATACTTAGGAATTTACTTTTTCTCCAAAATGTTAACCATGCACTAAAAAAATCTAAAATACGCACAAATATTTGTTTGAAGATCGCAAAAGAACTCGTGAAAAGTGGGCCAATCCTTAGGTAAGGTGAATGCCTTAGGGGCTGTTTGGTACAAGATAAATTTGGGGATAAACCAAAATAATCTTGTATCAAATGGGCCTTAATGGCTGGCCACGTATGCGCCATCTCACCCATGAGGAGCGCATGGGATTTCTCGGAACTCCGGACTTACTGATCAAGTAACTCCAAACCACATCATATTTTGGACTCATTTTCTTTTTGCTCACTTTCCAGGCCAATCGTTTTCTTCCTCAAACCATGGGAACGAATTGGAAGTCTTTGAACGGGTAGACATCTACGACAAGCAATTTTATAAAATAATGGCAAACAGCCATAATAGTCGCCATCACGAGCCAAATGAGAAGTGGAAAGGAGATGGTCCTCGGCGAAATGTAAGAAAGAGCACAAAAGGAGAACGAAAGAGCCGAGATCTTCAAGAGGAGGAACCAAAGCTGGTGGCGTGGGAGTGGAGCAGCGAACAAGGAGACGGCGAGGAGCGGCGCGGGAGGACGGAAGCGTCGAGGCCGTTTGCCAGCCTTCTCGCCGCACCACGAACCTCGCAGCCTGCAGCTTTCCGCAGTGCTGCCATCTTGGGGAGATGCAGTCGGAACCGCGAAGAACAACCGACTGGGTGCCTGCTCCTCCTCCGAATCTACGATGCCCGAACCCACGACCCGCGGGCCAACATATGGGACCAGTATTGCTTTCTTCCAAAGGGGTGTCACGGCAGTTGCGACTTCTTGCGCTGAGGGGTGTCGCGGAGGGAGGCGGACGGCGGGGGTGCTTTGCGGAAGGAGGCGGACGATGGTCGGGCGGGGGCAGGGAGGTGGATGGTGGGGGTGCTTCGCGGAAGGAGGCGGACGACGGTCGCAGGGGGTGCTTCGCAGAGAGAGGCGGACGACGGTGGGTGGTGGGGCTTCGCGGAGGGACGACAGCAGGGACGACGGTGGGTGGTGGGGCTTCTCATTCCGACTTCTTCCTTTCTCGAGGAGAGAAGTAAAATGTTACAGCATGCTTGGTAACGTTTTTAATTTTAAGATAATTTTATTTTTAAAATTAAAATTATTTAACTTTTCAATTTTATTTTTAAAATCAAAACAGTCTAATATTTAATATTTGACAAAATTATAATAATTTTTAAAAATTAAACAGTAGTGTTTATTTACGATCGACTCTGTGAAAACTCTCCCTTCGTCTCCCTCCCCCCGGCGGCCAGTGAACCCCCCCCGCACCCCCGACGCGTTCTGCCTCCCTCCCCTGGCAGCGCTCCACCTCCCCCCCTCCCGCGTTGTCTGCTCCCCGCAGCATTCCGCCTCCCTCCCCCAGCGCGACGTTCCTCCCCTCCCCCTACGCATCATCCCCGCCTGTGAAAGCCTCCCCCCACGCGGCGTTCCTCCCCTCCCCTGCGCACCGTTCGATCCCGGCGACGAACAGCCGGGACCACCCCCAGGGGGGGTGGTATCATGTGGGGTTCGAGCGCTGCACCGGCAGCGCTCGAACCCTCGCCTGTACGCTGTGCTGCGCAGCCATCGGGCCACGTTGTCCAAAAGAAAAAGACATGATAAAAATTAGAAACACTTCAGCAAGGAGAAGTAAAAAGAAAGTGCTCCTAGACAGTCCCAAACGGACCCGTAGTGTCCACCTGCGCCATGCGCGCGGACACAAGAAACCAATCACCTCACCAATTTTTGTAAATATTATTAAAATTTTAAATTATATAACATATCATTTTAATTACAATTTTAAAATATTAATATCTGAATCGCTCAGGCATTAACGTGACATTTGTTTTGGCTTAGATCCCATTTGTTTGACCTGAATGCATGCCTAATCTATGATACGGTCAGAGATTTGATATTTTTAGATGTTCGATAAAATTTTTAAAGAATTTTCAGAATTAACTTTTAAGATGGCAATAACCGTTTTTTTTTCTATTCGGAAGTTGTAACTATTGCCGATGTGCTGAGTCTCTGTAGTGGCAACGTGAGCAATACGTGGAGCTACGATGGTCATCCAGGTTGAAGTGGTCTTCATGTTTTATTTTATTTTTATATTTATTTTGATTAGAGAATAAATATATTTGTATTAACTAAGAAAATATTTATATTAATAATACTAATATATTAAATTATTTAAAATGTTTATGGGGTGTTTGGTTGCATGATAATTTTTCGTACACTTTCTTGATAAAAAATTATATTAAAATAAAAAGTGAACCAACTCATGACATAAAATTATCATGTTTGGAGGAATGTGATTACAAAAAATAGTAACCACCGCACATGATCAAATAAAGTGGGGGACCACAAGAAAAAAGAAAGAGGTGAGATCCTCTTTTTTTGTTTAAGAAGAAAATCACTTTCAAAACATAAAATTGTCATGGTTGTCAAACATCTCTTTTAACAAGTTTTCTTACAAATTTTAAAAATTAAAATAAAATTCTCAATTATCATGCAACCAAACACCCCATTAAGGATTAGCTATGATTATTTCTAAAAGTGTAGATGATATTTTTATTAAGTTTTTATTTTGATTATTTATTGAACACATTCGATAAAATATTATACAAATTTAAAATAAGCTCTATTCACACTTGTTTAGATGTTTTATCAAATAAGATATAAATACATCTTAACAAGATTTATATGTTTTACCAAATAAATTGATCACTCGTGTCTTAATAAAAAATATATTTTTTATCACAAAGTAAGAGATTAGATGTGAAATTAAGTGTTTAGGTTTTAAGATTAAATCAAAACAAACACAACTTTAATCTAAAAATCTAAAATTTTAATTTCACTTCTAACCTCTTAGTTGATGGTAAAAACGTGATAAATTTGATTAAGATATAAGTGATGAATTTTGTTTGACAAAACATCTAAAACGACATCTAATTATAATAATTCCACTTCGCCTCTTAACATCACATACAATATAATCAACATCCATAAGCATAGAATTAAGTATGACCTATACCCATAGTACTTAGTATAAAAAAATTAGTATACATGTATTTCTATAAAAACATTATGATAAATAAATTTAAATGTATAGAAAATTTATTTTTTTATCGAACTATTTTAATTAACGATATAATTTTTAAAAATGATTAGTGTTATATGATAATTTACACAAATAGTCAAATACAAAAACACATAACATTTAAAATGTAAGCATAATATTGAAAATTTATTAAATAATATGATGACATTTTAAATCTTATTTTTTCTACAAAATAAAAATTATATTTGTTTTATTTTAAATTTTATAATATCATAATTTAAAAATCAGAATAATATGATAAAATTTTAAAATATTTATTTTATATTTTTATTAATAAGTATGATAATAAATCTTATTTCAGTACTAACATTTGATCTAATGTCTTTAACTTTTATTTTCACTTTTAACACTTATATATCTAAATTTAATTATTTATATATTATATTATATTATATTTTAATAATAAATATTATTTTTTAACAATTTAAAAAAATAACTATTTTTATTTAAATTTTTAGTCATTAAAATATTTGATTTAAATTTCAGTAGTTTATAAGATAAAAAATTTTGAACCTACTAGTTATTATTCAACTCTAAACTTTTTATTTTTATTTTTTATTTTTTTAGTGATGATCTGAGCATGTTTTAGATATGATCATCTTGTCTTGTTTTGATGTGTAGTTGCATGCGTAGTTGCAGCACGTTGTAGGAAACCTCTTAAAGAAAAAAAAAGTTAGTTGGCAGTGCTTAATCTTTCATAGCATTTTCAGAGCTTAGACAATTCCTCGTACACATGCTCAGATTATTAACCAAAACAATGCGTAACATATAACCTCTGACAGAGTTAGATGTTAGATGTAACTTCAGTCCAAACAAATAAAATCTAAGTTGTTTAGGTGATTTGGATAAATATTTGAATTATTGTATAAATGAACATCCTGAATTATAAAACCTTTTAAAATAAGTGAAAGATAATATCTTTTTCTTGTTCAGACATTGAGAGCTATAAGAATATCTTGTCTGTAGCACATGCAATTCATATCGTGATTATCATCTCTTGGGGACTGTTTGGTTAGAGTATAAAAAAATGATATTATGTTAATATTGATATTAATATTTTTAAAATATGAAATATTAATATCAAAATTAATAAGTTGACATTTGTCATATGTATCATCTTTTGTTTGCACTAAAAATTTCAAAATTGATATTATTAATCAAACATCTCTCATTGATTGTTATTAATATCAATTTTAAAATTGATAACGATAAATTTTTTTAAAAGTGTTATCATACTGGGCATCAATTAAAAATATATTAATCAAATTATTTATTTATTTTACCACAAACTAGGCAGACATTTGATTTGATTTTTTTTTAATTTTATGTCTATACTTAATGAGTGATAAAAATATTGAATTCGATAAAGACACAAATTTAAACTTTTAATAATTTTTATTTTGTATAAAAAAGTCAAGATTTATAATTTTACACAATAAACATAGAAATCTAACCACTATGAAAGAAATATATGAGGATGTTGTTGAATGGATAGATAGAAAATTGAAATTAAAAAAAGTAGCCCCATAAATTGTTGTTGTAGCGATTTGGCAAATTACAACCTAGGTTACATGTTACAATTGCGGTCGAGCTACTGGTAGTTACAATCCCAGCAAATTTCGTGTAGGCCACCTTCTAAAACTCTATTTTGCATAACCAAAAAGTGATAAAAATAATCTGTTTTTCCGTGAGTTTCTTTGGAAACATTGCAAGATTTCCTCCCCAAACCTACGGTGAATTAAAATTCGTAGTTAATGGCATGTTTGATAACACTATCAAGGTCTAATATCAATATCAATTTTGATATTGATATTAATAGAGAAGTAGAAATGGTGTTTAACAATCAATATTAATTTTAAAAGTAATAGTGCAAATAGCCGACCGAGCGTGGCTCGGTTGGCACGACGCCACCCCCGCGTGGGGGGGGGGGTGGCGAGGGTTCGATCCCGGCGGTGGATGCCGGGACCACCTCCCCATGGGGGGGAGGTGATCCAGTGGGGATCGAGCGCTCGATCCCTCGATCGGTGCTGCGCTGCGCCATGGCCTGGCCACTGGGCCAGCGTGTCCAAAAAAAAATAGTGCAAATATGTGTTAAAATCAATACATGACCAAGGTTGTATTGAAATTGATACCGAGACCTATGTGGCACCTTATCGGAGCTTCCCAACGTGGATCATCAAGAATGACAAATCATACATCAGTGCGATGCCCCAACTAAGAGACAACACCAGCGGTGGAGTTGTTAGCATTGAACAAGTAGTGATGCTATTGTCAAAGCTGCTCAAGTGCTTATCCTTCAAAGGAAGGATACTTTGATCCCACTTAAGATCTAGACATTGTTTTAGAGATGATCACAAGGAGGGAGAAATTTCAAATGTTTCTACCAGTTGTCAACTCTAAAAATGAGGTCGTGTCTAGATCATCACCTCAAGTGTGAACAAGAGATTGTTTTTCACCCACACTCATTTTGATCTCCAAACATTCGGCTCTCGATATCACTTGGATGTCAAAGAGACAGTTCATATCATATGAGAGGGAATGAAACTAAAAGAAATTAGAACGTGTGGTTGGCAGGAGCCCTGGGCTCCAATTTATTTAACAAATTAAATTACATTAAAAATTGACTTTGTATGTGTACCTTAGCGAAAAAGTGGGTGTGAGTTCTAGATTCTCATTCTTCGACCAGATGATGAAGAAAAGTTTCTAACTTATGTGTGCTTGATGGTACCTGTGCAACTCAAAGACAATAAAATAAGTGAAACAAGGATTAGAACTGAGTGAAGTGTAATAAATGTAGAAATGATTACATAAAAATGACAATCAGTGTAGAACTGACCATTTCGGGGTTATTCCTAACCTTTTTTTTGTTTTTTCATCAGCTTAGAACTGATGCAAAAACAATGTAAAATATATATCATTATGAAAGATGACTAAAGAATTAATATAGAAGAAAAAAGAATCAAATCTGAACCTATTTAATGAAGAATTGATGAAACTCAAGGACAAGGAAGATGCCAATCCGAAACTTGAAATTGCCAGCGTGACTTTGCTTTAGAGCATACCATAATCAACATAGATGTCAAAATTGAGCCCCATTTATTGCAAATAAAAGATGACTGAGAGAAAAAGGACTTCTTTTTAAACATCTTTGGCAGCACATTCTTTCATAATGTTGTAGAAGTTAGAGAATAGAAATCAATCAAATGAGCATGAATCGACCTCTCTCTCACTAAACTCGCTAAATTCTCTCTCTAAAAATCACCATAGCTCAAGGATGGACAAGGAGAACACACTGGGGAGCTTGGGAGACAATTTTCCAACCTTTGGAATGTTTAGAGGTCATCCCAATTTATAGGGAGAAGAGAAGACACAAAACAAGAAAGATAGTCATGTGCCCTCCCCTGAGGGCACATATGATATAGTAAGAAAATCCAGAATTCTGACTATGATTTGACCAGAAAATAATAGAAAGTCCTAAGTGCTTCATGCCCTACCTTGGGCGCACATGCACCCTCCCCTATAAATAGACAAAAAATCTTTTCAAAATCTAGAAATCTGATTGAGTTGCTAAAATGGAGAAATCCATGCACCCCCAAGGAGGGTGCATGCGTCCCCCACCTAGGGCGCATGAATCTTAGGTAATAAATAAAATTAAGCAAGGTTCTGGATGAAATTGACAACCTGAATCAAAGTTAGAATCCGGGGGCGTATGCAACCCTGACCAGGGGCACATGACCATGCGCCCCCAACCCAAGGCACAGGCCATGCACCCTCAAAGGGGGGCACATGAGCTTGTTTTCATAAAAATAATTTCTAAAGCTCTTTGAAAGCTTCAAAATGGTATACTGATGTTGAAAAGGCATGACAAGGATAACAAAGACTTCACCGTCTCTGGTAAAAGCTTCAAAATGTCGACTGTCAAGTCACAAGATAAATTGGTCATGACAAGATGATATCCGGAATAATCCAAGCAGCAATTGGAAAGATGTGCCATGATTAGTGACGTTCTCGGTGTAAACAAAACCTTTGGGAAATTAAACATCGGTCATTGAGCTAGTTTTTACATGGATGTGACACTCTCACTTAGATAGTACATCTTCATTTGGAAATCTTCAAAAACATTCGACTTGGCTGGTCAGGACTCTAAGTCAGAGAAAAGACCCATCTTGATTCAAAATGGTGTAATCACATGTATCACCCTACATAAAAGTAGTTTCATTTTCCGAATTAGGCCAATTTTGTGTGTCTACGGCTTACCTCGTCTTAACGTTGGCATTGTAAGGGAATGACATGTAATGTAGTGGAAAGCTAATGAGTGTAGATGAGTTTATTGGAGTGATATGGTGATTGTTTGAAAAGGTAATGTCAAGGTGTAAATATAGACATGCTCACCAACTAAATTCAGCAAGATGAATCACATTGAGCATTCAGGATCACTATCATGTTCCATCAAATCCTCCTATATTTGATTGGTAAAAGATGTGTCACGGGGCACAAGAGAGATAAAATAAAAGAGTAACCAACCCTTAACACGGTGAGGAGTCCTGAATTTTGGATTCATAGGTTCATCATCAACCAGTAACCCGATCTTTGTGATGTTCTTGTACTGTGATGGGTTAAATGAAAAATAAGTTTGTTTGTAAAAATAAAAGTAATGGTGGAGAGGACTTGTTTTGCACTAGTATGAGTAGTTCAGAAGCTCAAACACTAATTTCTTACTTATGAGGTTAACCTTATTGCTCACATCAATCCCATTAAGTTCCTTCTTGAGAAGATTGTTTTGACTGGCTGGTTAGGATGTTGATAGTGTAAGGAATCAATACATGACAGTGGAAAAATTTTGATTCCATAAAACCATGATCTTTGCCTTGATTGATGCCGAACGAGTAAAACCGGGAACCGAATATGAAGTAGAACGAGAGTACCTCATGGGATTTCTCAAATCCCTCACCATGGATGAAGAGAGGACATTCCTCCTTGCTGAAAACCGTTCAAGTGTCCGGTCTCTAGCGGTATCCACACGATCTGCTTCAATAGACGAGTTCTCTCTTCCTTCGGGCCTCCAGAAACCTTCCAGATCCAAGCTTGACCATGGGAGATCACCTTCTAGAAGAGAGAGGAGAGAGAGAGGAGGCTTGGAACGTGCTCCAGCCCTATGGCTTGTTAGGGTATGGCTTCATAAGCCATTTATATATAGAAGATGGAATTTTTCACAAAAACCCAAAACTTCTATAAAATTGCGTCCATGCCCTCATCTTATTGACGAGATATATTGTGTGTGACCCACTAGGCCCAATAGTCAATTTGGTTGAAGCCTTAATTAATTTAAAAGAACAATTCCTTTAAATTAAATCAAAACCGTTATCCGATAACAATTTTTACGGCTTTCTGATCATAAAGGGTACAAGCCACATCCTATGATCCCAAATGACTTTGGGGAGTTAAATAACATCCATTGAGCCTTTCCATCATCAATTACCACACGGATTTAAATCCTCGTTCATACAATGTCCCGGTCGGTCAGGGGTTCGGCACTAACTGTCAACCCCTAAGTATTCCAACTCTATGAAATCTTGTACTCAGGAATGGATCAACTGGAAAACTCTTTTTCCAATTATCCTATCTACCTTGGCCAAGGATTTAGAGTACTATCCATAGGATATTCTCTCTCTCCTACCGAGAGTGAACGATCCCCTATTGTCCGCTCAATTACCTCCACCAGGTTTCCCATATACCCAATCCATTAACTATATATGACCACAGTACTAAGTGATCCATCAGTCAATAGTCAAAGTACATAGTACGCCTGGCAAGACATCTTTGGCGACTCAGGTCAAAGATCCAACCGTGCTATTGAGATGTAAGAATAACCTGATAGATAGTTCGGTAACATACCGATCAGGTTTTCCTAAATTGGTCAGTTCACTGAACTCATTCCACTAATGAGCACCTGTGTGTGTATCTCAGTGTCCCCACACTGATGACCAATGAGATCGGTCATTCTCATCATATGAGAAGACACCACACACACTAGTCTATCCGGATTCTTGATGTCCCGTCTCAAGGATCCTATGACTAGGAACATTTAGATCACATATCTCTAAATGATTGATCTCATTATCATGATCTCATCATGATTCAATCATCATTGCATATGATTAAGGACTTCATTACGATATACGTTTCTAATAAAAGCTAGTAATGAAGTTTTGCCTATTTAATTGAATCAGATATTCCTAGAAATGTCGAATCATATCATATATGATTGGCTTGTAGGGCATACATTTCTATCAGATAGAGTTTCCTTTTACAGTTTGATATCACATATGTTTCCTAGTTCAGTCAGAGTTTCCATTGTAGAACACCTTGCCCATCACCCTCTCCTCTTCTTTGACCCAATTCAGTCAGAGCTCCCAAATGGCGAATTAATGTTGATCCGATCTTCTAATCTTTGGACATTATATTTTGGCGGGGCTCTGAATTTACACAGTAAGGGAATAGAAATTGTTCTTCTGTCACTCGAGAGTGTCACCATTCCATAGGTATTTCAGCTCGACTTTCTGGCAACTAACAACATAGTTGAATATGAAGCCTTGCTGGCCGGGCTGTGTCGACTCCAGAAAAGGGTTTCGGATCGGCACCTCAAGAGAAGGATGATGATAGAATAGGGGGAAGGGAGTGAATCGGAAGACACTCGGAAAGCGGTAAAAAGTCCTCACCTCGGTCCCACACTCACATTGATCCCCGAACTTTCATCTCACGGCGTCGCTCGAGCACCGGAGATGGTTTGGGTCATGTAGGAGGAGAGTGAGGAGGAGATGAACTTAAAGCATAAATGAAAGGTGGTCGCCAGGAGCCGCGGTCTCCGCTTTATGGAATTGACAAAAAGAAGTTGAATTTGACCGTGTACCTTAGCGTGGGAGATTGAGATGTGAGTTCAACCTTCTTCTTCTTCGGCCGGCCGATAAAGAAGAGTCTCCAACCGATGCTAGCTTGATAGACCTGTGCAACTAGAACAATAAACCAAGTGAAAGAAACTGATTAGAACTACGGGAAGTGTAGAAACTATAGAAGAAGAGATGAAACAAAGAAGCAATTGGAATCGAACTCACCGGATTGGGGCGAGCCTTAACCCCTTTTTGTGTATTTTTTGTGATATAAAATTATGCAAAAACTAAATAAAAATGATGCTAAAATGATCTTGGATGAATGATGAAGACATAGAAACTTGAATGACTCAAATCGGAGTTAAAACGGAGATGATATCACCAATATGGCCGGACAACGCACTGGACTGAACGTGCTCTGGGTTTGGGGGCGCGGTGGGTGCGCCCTAGGTGTGGGGGCGTGGTCTGCGCGCCCTTGGTTCAGGGGCGCGTTGCACTGTCTGGCGCGACTTCGGTGCAGAGCTCACACGGGTAGTCCTGATTTCGGAATTGAGTTCCGTTTGTTGCAGTAAACAGAAGACTCGGAGAAGAAGAGTTCTTATGTTGATAACTTCTCCGGAAAATATCTGTATAAGCCTGTAAAAATTATGAAAGTGGGCGGATGTGGAAAACAGATCCTAGATGCGCGCCCTCAGTGCAGCAATCACCACAAACAAACGGTAAGTCGGAATTGAGTGCCGTCAGTTGGAGAGGAAAGAGGATGAAAAAAGAAACAACTTATATGTTGAAGACTTTTGTAGCAGAAGTCCCTAATTTTCTGAATAAGTCTATGAAGTCAGTTGATGCAGAACGCACGGATCGGGCTTCTCCTTCGCCTCGGGATCGATCTCTTGACGTCGGATCGCCTTTGGACGTCGGGACAGCTTTGGAAGAGAGTTTGGATGACCTTAGGATGAGCTAGGCATGGGGGATTAACCTTGGGTTGTTGAGAATGGCCCTTAATTTATAGGGGAAGGAAGCTGGTGCAAAATATGGAAACTGGACCGACCGCGCCCCCGCTTTTCAAAGGGGACGAGGGCGCGCCCTCAAACCAAGGGCGCACAAGGCGTGCCCTCACTTGGGCACGGTCTGTGCGCCCCCCTGTTTCAAAGGGAGCGGGGGTGCTTTACGCGTCTCACTGCTAAAAATCGACGGAATCTTCCGGAAATTGCTAAAAATCAACTTGACATACGTAACGCGCCCCCGAACCGGGGGCACGGTACAAATAATCGAAAATTTTCGATGGAAACCTTCTAAAAAACCGGTTTAGAAGGTGCTAATCAGGGCAATTTCCTATTTTATGAAATCGACCGCGCCCCACTTTTCAAAGGAACCGGGGGCACTCAGGGCACACCCCCAGTTTGAGGGCGCGCAGGGCGCGCCCTGCCTTTTCAAAGGGAGCAGGGGCACGGTAGACTCTCTCTCTTGCGCGCGTGTTCCGCGAGCCGTATCTTGCAAACGGGATGTCCGATTCGGCTCCCGTTTGTCGCGTTGGAAAGAGGGCCTTCAACCACACCTCCTCAAGTCGGTAAACTAGCCGGCATGACTCCCGAGACATTCGCACGGGACTTTCTACCGGTTTACACTCTTGTGGAAAGCCGAAACCCGTGGCGAAGATCCGAAAGAGCACGGTTCCGATTGAGAAATCTCGGGTCAACTTGGGATGACTTAAAATGATGACCGAACAAGTCTGGTACGATTGGAAAACCCGAAATCATAAAAAAATCTGAGATTAACCTGGTTAACGTGAACCGAACATCGGAAAAGCCGGTCAAATTCATGTTTCGGATAAGTTTTGTTTCATGTCGTATCTTTTCAGTTGGTCGTCAGAATGATTTCGGTCAGTATCGGATCTTCCGTTCACTGTCCTAACTTCAGAATAAAATTCTAATGTTTTAGAGCATGTGATGCCTAATGCGTTGCTGTAGAGAGCTTCTTTAGCCTGTTATGTTTCCAACGCAATAAACATCATAGAATTTTGAGTTCAGGAGTGTCTGCAATGGCTTTTGGAACATAGACGCGCAAAACCAGTCCCATGCGCCATGGTCTCAGGGCACATGTACCCTGACCCCAGGGCACCTGACCATGCTCCCCCATCTTGAGGCATGTGACCATGTGCCACTGATCGGGAGCACAAGGGAACTAGTTTCCTATCGGGTTTCTACCACTAACCGGATCATATCGAACTTGTTGATTAGATCAGACCTAAAATTTCGAGAGAATTGCATGTAGGCGCATGTGCCCTGGGCTAGGCGCAAGGACCCTATTTTTTAGGATTAGATCGGACCAATTTTCTCTTATAAATAGACTCCGATTCTGGTCATTCTAGAGGTTGGTACATGACCACCCTAGCTTCTCAAGATGTCCAAGCTCCCTCCTACATCAATTTTGTGATTTTTAGAGTGAGAATTTTGAGTTTTTAGAGAGCAAAAAGTTGGTTTAGGAAAGAGGAAGGCCGACCTACAGGTGATATGCCAGGTCTTTCTTCATCAGCTTATACAAAAGCGTGTGGATATCTGCTACCTGAGCTCTCAACATCAAAGTTGTTCCTCCAGGTCTTCTTCTGTTTGCAATTGATGGCACACAATTTTGAGGTCAGGGCTGGTCGTGGCAAGCTCTGAAGCAAAGTCGCGGTTGGCAGATCTTGGACTGCTGTTCGGCTTTTTTGACAATACAAATTTGGCCATATCTCTCTCAGTTCTTCTAAAAAATTTTCTATTATTTTTCTATCTTTTTTATCATTCTCCATCCTCCTATCATTTTTTTTACATTAGTTTTAGTCTGTTAATTCAAAAAATAAAAAAAGGGATTAGAGATAACCCGAATCTGGTCAGTTTCCTTTCAGTTGTGTGTTTTTATCTTATTTTATTTAAACGTACTCCACTTTGTTTAGTTCTAATTGCCTTTTCATCTATTTGTTTATCTAGTTGCATAGGAAATCAAGCACTCATGCGTTGAGGACTCTACTTCATCGGCCGAGTAAAGAAGGAGAAGCTTTAACCCGCACTCTCACATGAACCAACTTATTCTTACATCGGTCCCCGCGTGGACCACACTTTTGCTTGGCTATCAGATCTGAACCCTCTTCTTTCCTCCGTTTTTTTCATCACTTCCATTTGGCTCCTGTGTGAAACAAGGTCTAGATTCTAGTTTCTTGTTGCTTGTCTAGTTTCTAGTTACTTGTCTTGTGTGCTTGCTTGTTTATTTAAGTTTCTGTTTTGCTTATTACTTCCATTATTACTTGATTGCATTCTCTTCTCTTTCTCCCTACGTCCTTCTTTTACACTTTTTTTCTTTTGAGGCAGGAGCTCACTCTTCCATTTACCCCTGCCATCTAAAACACCCTCTTGGTGGATTCTGACCTTTCTTATGGAATATTTCTTTCTAGTTGACTTAGTTGGCTTTCATCAAGACCTCCGTAATTCATCATACGTGGAGTATTCCTCTTCATGATCAGGTTGGTTGTACCACTCCCCAAAACCCGAAGCATCCTATGTTACCTACACGTGGTGAAATTGTGTGAAACCTAAGTCATTGAAGATTTGAGTTAGGATCCTGACCCATTTGTTGAGAGAACAATTCTTAACAAATCCATAAACATAAGGTTTAATCAAAATAATTGTGTAATATTGTTTTCAAGTCTTTGCATCACTTGTTTGTCAAACAAAAATTCAAACCTCTAAAATTTTTGCAGGATACTAAAACCAAAAAAAGTTCTTTGTTTGTTTTGCTAACTCATTTGTTTTACCCTCTCCTTGAAGTTGAAGGGTGAGAATGCAATTAAGGTCTGGAAGGCACGTTGGAATGGCAAAACACGTTGAACATCAAGAGCACGACATGGGTCACCAATAAATTTCGTCAGATGGTCATATTAATCCCCTATTTGAGTCAGAAGCGCAAGAGGTCCCTCAACCATCTGCTCCCTGAGATGTTGAACAACTCTTTAGGAAGTTATCTCTTTATATTGACCTAGAAACCTTTTCTCATATACAATCCATGGTGAAGGGAAAAATTGCCTCTAATCATGCTAAAGCCAATCAAATTGCCTCACCTCCTCGTCTTATGGTTCGACTGTAGACATGCCAAATTGGCCTAATTCGGAGCCCTAGACTCTTATTCCATGAGCGATATCCTTTATTTAACTGTTATCTGATCTGGATTACCTCGTGGACATGAGCTAAGGATGTTGGTGGAGCCCTTTGTGAGTTGGGAATGGACCGATGATTTCCGGAATAATGTCGTAACCTTCAAGCGAGAGCCGCGCATGAACCATGAAATCACGAAGCCTGCTCAATGACCGACCTTGAATGGTTCTTAATTGAAAGTCTTGGGAGTCCCGCATAAGTTTTGTAACATTTAGGGTTTTCGAGGAGTCATTTTGGTAGTCGTCGATCAATGACGGCTTTCATTATGGCTTTTTCGATCTGTACTGACACGGCTATCCCTTACTACGCGTTAGGCCTTTCCGGTCATCACCGGGTCTTTTCGGATCATCCGGGTCAATCCTAGCTGTATATTTCATCAATCGGGGCCATACTGCCATTTCGGTCAATTTTAATGTTTCATGGATTTTCTGAGTTTCGGTTCACGTTTACCGGGTTAATCTCAATTTTTTCGCTAATTTCATGTTTTTAGACCATACCGGACTAGTTCAGTCATCATTTTAAGTCATCCCGAGTTGACCCCAAATTTCTCGACCAAAATCGTCCCCTTCCGGATCTCTACCGCGGTTTTTGGCTTTCCGCAAGAGGGTAAACCGGTAGTAAGCCCCGTGCGAATGTCTCAAGAGTCATGCCAGCTGGTTTACCGACTTCAGGAGCTGCGGTTGAAGGCCATTCTCAATGACCCAAGGTTGAACCCCCATGCCTAGCTCATCCTGAGGTCATCCAAGCTCGCTCCCAAGGCCGTCCCAACGTCCAAAGCCGATCCGACATCGAGAGATTGATCCCGAAGTGAAGGAGAATCCCGATCCGTGCGTTTTATAGTAACCTAACTTGATCAGCTTTTGTAGAAAATTTTGTGCTTCTTCTGCCAGAGTCTTCAACACGAGAGTTGTTTCTCTCTTAGTTCTCTTTCATTTGCAACTAGTGGCACTCGATTCTGACTTTCCGTCTGTCCGTGGTGATTGCTGCACTGAGGGCGTGCCTCCAGGTTCTGTTCTTCCATATCTGTTCACTTCAGATTTTTTACAGGCTTCTACAGACGGATTTTGGAGAAGTCAACAACAGTAGATATCTTCCTCTACAAGTTCTCCATCCATAGAATCAAACATCACTCAATTCTGACATTGGGGTCGTCCATAGCATTTTCTGCACCAAAGTCGCACCAGAAGGGTGCAAGGCTACCTGAACCGGCCTTCTTCAACCAACTTGGCTTCAACTCAAGCCAATACACTTCATAAGTTCTTCTTAGCTCTTTTCATTCAGTTTATTTACTATTTTAGAACATATTTTAGTTTATTTGCATCATTTTTACATAATCAAAAATACACAATAAGGGGTTAAGGCTCACCCTGAAGCCGGTGAGTTCAGTTTCAATTGCTTCCTTTCTCATCTCCTATTTATAGTTACTACACTTCCCAAAAGTCTAATCCGTTTCTTCACTTGTTCTATTCTTCTTAAGTTGCATAGATCGATCAAGCTAGCATTAGTTGGACTCTTCTTCATCGGCCGGCCGAAGAAGAAGAAGGTTGAACTCACATCCCAATCTCCCGCGCTAAGATACACACGGTCATCTAACTCCATCTTGTCTTTTATTTTATAAAGCGGAGCCCGCAGCTCCTGGTGACCACCTCTTTTATTCATGTTATAAGTTCATCTCCTCCTCACTCTCCTCCTACATGACCCGAACCATCTCCGGTGCTTGAGCAACGCTGTGAGATGAAAGTTCGGGGATCAATGTGAGTGTGGGACCGAGGTGAGGACTTTTACCGCTTTCTTAGTGTTTTCTGATTCACTCCCTTTTCCCTATTCCATCATCACTTTTCCTTGAGGTGTCGATCCGGAACCCATTTCTGGAGTCGACATCGACCACCACTCATGCAATCATCCTTTGTTCAACCACCTATTGTTCAACCATTTGTGATTCAACCATCGTTAGCTCAAGTCTATGGTTCAACCATCTATAGTTCAACCATCATTTGTCCAGCCACCCTATTTCAACCCTGTTGCTCCCTTGGCCCACCAGGTCATCGGACAATCATCAGACAATTTTCCATTTCATGCTTCTCAACTCCAGAATCACATATCTAACCACATACCCCCACCAGTAAACCAAGAACCTACTCTCACCCAAGCAATCATGGATCAGCTCACCCAAATGAATGAATGCTATGTAGAACTGAGATGTCACTTGGACTGTAAGTCAACTCTTGAGGTCTCTATTCCTTCTTTGCCAGTTCTTCACCTGCCACCTTCTGAATTACCAATTTATCACCGCTACAGTGGTACCGGCAATCCTTTTCTCCACCTTAAAGTTTTTCTCTACGAGTCTTCATTCTGGAAAAATGATCGCTCCGTCGGTCACTAGAAGGGTCTGCATTCTCTTGTTCTGTCGGTCACTAGAAGGGTCTGCATTGGAGTGTTCTAGTCGCTCGACCCCTTTGCCGCAGAAGATTTTGATGTTGTCAAGAACAAATTTTTGCAAAGATATAGAGACCGGGTGGCACCATCATGCTCGATTATAGATCTGATTGCTGAGAAGATGAAGCGCAAGGAGGACTTCATAAGGTTTGATGATCGTTGGAGAAGAATGGCAGAGAAGTTGACATATGTTATTTCAGAAGGGGAACAAGTAAAGATGCTTATTAAAAACACTACACCTGCCCTGAGGAATGTTTTGATCATGCACCATCCTATTACCATGAATGAGCTATACGACAGTGCTTGATACTTGCAAGGCTTCTTCAAAGATGGCACATTGATAAATTCATTTGATCCCAAAGTTAGAAACATCAGGAAAACTACCTCTGCACCAGTTGGGCCTACAATCGAGGGAGTAGTCAACAATGAAGCTTCATTGTGGAAAACCAGGAGGGAATCGTCAAAACCAGTATAGGAACCAACCACAGAATCCTTCTTACCACCACCCTTAATAACAGGTTTGGCAACAACAACCACAACAACCCCCTCAACCACCAGTAATGCAACCCCAGCAATCTCGTCAACCTACCTACAATAGGGCACCGCCACCACCCAATCAAGGACCACGAAGGGGACATCTTAGGAGAGAGAACTACTAACAACTATCTTATTCTTTGATCGACATCTTCAATGTACTCATGGCAGAGAAACTATTGGAATTGCCCAAGGAGAGAGAGGTTTGGCCACCAAATGTAGATATGTCCCAATACTGTACTTACCACCGGTACCCTGGTCACATTATGGAGGTGTATTTTCAATTTAAAGATTACATCCATGATCTGAATGACCAAGGCAATATTGATTGGGCCCAAATGGGAAAATGCATATAAGCAATGAAGGCTAGATAGCAGCAGCGACAGCGTCCACTGGCTCATTATCGGCACCAGCACAACCAAACCCAGGAATTGATTTAGTACACTCCATTGCCCAAGAAGTTGCCAGTCGTGCCCAAGGTTGGCATTTAGAAAACCACGATGCAACTATGCCACTCAACCTAGCTAGGCCTCCTTCCAAGAACCCTACTAGACAGATAATCCGTGCACCACCCACTCCACAACCACCACCAAGCTTAATAACCCAACCATTGGCCGTGACTTCTTCTTGCTGACTCATCATTAAGCCAACCCCCACGTTAACTAAACCTCCCTCAATCATTACTACACCCCGGCCTTTGCTCATCCGGCCACCACAATCATCACCAAACCCGAATTCCTAACCTATGAACTCTGTTACTCCATCAACACCACAACCTACCACATTACCAACACCTTCATTAAACCCATCAACCACTCCTGCACCCTGGCCTCTCCTTATCAGGCCACCACCATCACCATCACTACCACTTCCAATTCCTACCCTCTACCCACTAACCCAATCATCCTAGAACCACCAATCCCATTGCCCACCATACTTGCACCTACACCACCTATTCCACCACATCCCACCCTAGTTAACCCATCACCTCTACCCAACTGCCAAATAGCCCTGGTGCTTCAAACTGGGAGGATGTTCCAGTGGCTCTTTCCTCAAGCTAGAACTCAACCATAGGATCCAATGGAGAAAGAACAAGCGGAAGAACCCTTGTCAAGCACAGCCTATGATATGTCGCAGCATTTGGATGGGACACCGGCCTGGATTTCCATACTTGAGTTGATCAAAATATCAAAGGTGCACCAGGAGATTTTACAACAGTATTTGCAAAGGGTCATGATAAATGAAGATCTCTTTCCAAAGAAGATCACTATAGTGTTAGCCCCGAAGTGAGTACCCAACGCTCACTTTCTCTCAGGAGGAGTTAGCAGATCCAGAGGTCAGGAGATATGCTTTGCATGTGGCTATTTGCATTTGTAATGTTGAAGTGAAATCATGTTTAGTTGACACTGCAGCTTCCACCAATGTTATGTTGCCAGAAACCTTGCAGCTATGCGGCATTTCTGAATAAGAAATGAAGCCCTCCTGTGCCATGGTGACAGCCTATGACAACTCCAAGAAGTCTGCACGTGGGGTGGTCACTCTAGAAGTTAAACTTGGACTATGTATGGTCACAACTAATTTTCATGCCTGGAACTGGATCCAACTTTTCGGGCTATACTTGGAGGCCATATCTAGAAGCAATAGGGGTCGTGGCTTCAACAAACCACCAGTGCATAAAGTTTCCTTTTAAAGGACAAGTGGTCAAGGTGACTAGCATGCTTGTAGGGGACGAGATGAATGATACTTCTTTTACATCACCCCTAGGGTTATCAATACAACCCCAGATCTCAGTAAAAGAAGTGCCAGAAGTTGGATGCATGACCGCCTCTCTACCAGACACTATGGGATGGTAGATAATGATGAAATTGGGTTATGAACCTGGGAAAGGTTTGGGCAAGGATCTTCAATGCATTACTCAACCGATCAAAACTATGAAGAGGCCACGTAGGCAGGGGTTGGGATATGAAGAAGATTCCATCCCAAGGAGGGTCATCCAGCCAAGATATGCCATGGGACTCCATGCATTCTTTATTAAAGGGGAGACCATGATGATGGCTGAGGATGATAAGCAATCAGTAACAATATCAAGAGAAGAAAGGCTCTATATGAAGAAGACTTGAAAAATTTGTGCTTGTCATTGACTCATTTGTTTTCAACCGAGGAAGAGCACCAAGAACCACACAAGGACAAACCAATCTTGGATCATCTGGTTGAGCAAACTATCACCCAAGTCAGAACCATCCCATGAGACCCAAATATAACAATCCTATATGTAAACCTTGTACCATTATTCTTAGATTTAGTGGATGGGCTTCCAAGCCCACTTTCTGTTACCAAACCAACAGCTCACCTTGGGCCTATGTGCCCTCTCCAGGCTTCTACTCTCATTGGGCCTGCTTGCCCATCTACTTCCCTCGTCAGTTTCAGGACTAAGGGCTCTTTCCAGCATGGGCTCACATGACTATTTATATTAAAAACTAGGTTCGCATACATGTTCACATTTTTCATTGGTTTTGGACCCATGTGTCTATTTTCTATTAGCATTGGGCCCATAAGCCCCTTTTTCCATTTATTCTTAAGTTGTTCTCTTTACTAATTCCATCAATGTCTGTTAAGTCTTGAGTCATTCTGTCTCTTTACTTGAAATTCACAAAAAAATATCTTCTTTGAAACTAACATTTCCATCGAGGAGACATCTCTACTCATCTCAAAGGGTGCTCCCAATCAGGGATCCCTTTCTTTTGAATCATTGATCGACTTACTCGATCCTCCCTCCACTATAAATACCACCTTTCTAGCTTTGTCTTTAGTAGGTCAGGTCAGGTTAGGAAATAGGAAAGTCAGAGGTGAACGAGTTTCAAGAAGATATCTGCAACAATTGGCACAGAAATGCATAAAATGTGCAAGGTTGCCAAACTTTTTAGAGAATACCATTCAGCTGGATGAAATCTGATACGAGGATGAGCATAACATAGATCATACTTTTAGAGTATATGAGGTAGTATCATAGAAGGATCCTGAATCTGAGGATGAAATTGAGGACTTGGCTGATGTATATGCATCTAGACTTAGATGGTTTGAAGAACCATCAGTCACAGGGAATGAACCAACCAAGGAACTAAATTTAGGAACCATGGAAGATCCTAAGACTATTCTCATCAGTGTAAACCTCACTCCCTCAGAAGAACAATGTTTGATCAAAGTTTTAGAAGAATACAAGGACACGTTCGCATGGACATATGAAGACATGCCGGGATTAGATAATTCATTGGTTGAACATAGATTAACTTTGAAACCTAGAACTACCCTAGTTAAGCAAAAGCTCAGGAGGTTCCACCCTAATATTGCACTCAAAATAAAAGAAGAGGTCGATAAATTACACCAGGCAAAATTTGTTAGAGTCATCCTTTATCCACAATGGATGGCTAACATAGTCCCTGTTATGAAGAAGGATGGACGAGTTTGGATTTGCATAGATTTCAGGGACTTGAACCGAGCGTGTCCTAAGGATGATTTCCCTTTACCTCATATCGATGTTTTGGTTGATAACACAGCTGGATATGAAATGCTCTCTTTTATGAATGGTAATTTTAGATACAATCAGATCCGGTTAGCCGAGGAGGACCAAGAGAAGACCTCGTTCACTACTCCTTGGGAAACATATTACTATGTTGTCATACCCTTTGGGTTGAAGAATGCTGGTGCTACATATCTAAGGGCTATGATGGCTATCTTTCATGACATGATGCACACCCTTGTAAAGGTGTATGCGGACGATTTGGTCATCAAGTCTAAGAGTTAGGAAGATCATTCTGAAGTGCTAAGGAAAGTTTTACAATGAGCGAGAGAATACAAGCTGAAAATGAACCCTAAGAAGTGTACGTTTGGTGTTTCATCAAGAAAACTATTGGGGTTCATAGTAGGCAAAAGGGGCATAGAGATCAACCCAAACAAGGCCAAGGTAATCATTGGTATGCCTCCTCTGAAGAATATGAAAGAGCTTCGAGGATTGATCAGGAGGCTACAATTTGTCTGCCGGTTTATCTCACAACATTCCCAAAGGCATAAACCTTTCTATGAGTTAAACAAGGTGGGAGCCAAGTTTAAATGGGATTTGAAGTGCCAGGAAGTGTTTGATGGGTTGAAAACATACCTGACAATTCTCCTGTACTTAGATCACCAATTCTTGACAAGCTCTTGGTCCTCTACATTTTGGTTCTCGAGAACTCTCTTGGGGCGGTCCTTGCACAAGTTGATAAAGAAGGGAAGGAGCGAGCAACTTACTACTTGTCCAAGATCTTTGATGCTTGTGAGCTTAAGTACACAGTCGTAGAAAAGACCTGTGCTGCTCTTGTTTGGGTAGTTTAGAAGCTCAAGCACTATTTCTTTCCTCACCATGTTAAGCTCATTGCTTGTATCATTTCCATCAAGTTTCTCTTAGAGAAGATAGTTTTGACTGATCGGTTAGGGCGATGGTAGAGCTTCTTGTCCCAATTTGATATCACCTATGTTCTGTAGAAGGCAATCAAGAGCTATGCTATTGCTGAACAACTTGCCCATCATTCCATACCCATCTTTGACCCAGTCCGGTTAGAGTTCCCAGATGACGAACTAATGTCAGTCTGATCTTCCAATCTTTGGACATTATATGTTAATGAGGCTTTGAACTCTTGTGGTAGAGGGATAGGTATTGTCCTTCTATCACCCGAAGGTGTCACCATTCCACAGGCTGTTCAACTCGACTTTCCAGCAACCAACAACATAGCTGAGTATGAAGCCTTGCTGGCCGAGTTGGAAGCCACTCACTTCCATGGTGCCACCGAACTGAGGGTGATAGGTGATAATCAATTAATCCTACACCAAGTTCTATCTAAGTACCAAACTTCTCATCGAAATCTCAAACCCTACCAAGAACTCACCACCTGCTACATCAAGCTATTCTTCAAACTCACCTTTGTTCATGTCCCACGTGCTCAGAATATCCTTGCTGATGCCTTAGCTTCGCTAGCTTCATCTTTATTTGTCCCGCTAGGCAGGCAAGTGCAAACTATCCACGTCCATAATAGGTCAATTCTAGCAATTGAGGATGGACATTTTCTAAAGGTTAAGGAGAGATTTAACCGAAAAGAATACTTGGAACACAAAGAAGAAATCTCCTTAATTAAGTTGGAAGAATTAGAAGAAGGTGAGAGACCTTGGTATGATGAGATTGCGAGGTATTGCCAAGATCAGTCATATCTGCCTGGATCAACTACCAAGAAAAAGAAGGCAATCATAAGAGTATCCTAGAGGTATACAATCCTTGGAGGGGTGCTCTAAAAGAGGAACCTAAGTGGAATTTTACTCAGGTGTCTTGATAAGGAAGAAGCCAGGTTGGTACTAAAGGAAGCACATTCTAGAGTTTGTGGTGGCCATGTGAATGCCCAAGCCCTTACTAAGAAAATCATCCGACAAGGGTATTATTGGCTAACTCTTGAAGAAGATTGCTCCATCTTTGTCCGGCACTGTCATTCATGTCAACTCCATGCCAAGAGGATTCATTCTCCCGCATCTTCTCTTCATCCAATTCATGCCCCATGGCCTTTCGCCATGTGGGCTTTTGATATCATAGGCCCCTTGGGTGACCTCAACTCCGAAATGCGCTCAAAATTATTCATTCTGACAGCAACAGAGTACTTCACAAAGTGGGTTGAAGCGAAAGCGTTCATGGAGATTAAAGCGTCAATAGTTTGCTCCTTCATCAAGCATAACATCATTGCAAGGTTCGGGATCTCCAGTGACATCGTCACCGATAATGGGCCACAATTTCTCTCTGAAGATCTGTATGATCTTTGCAACATGTATTGCATTTCATTACATCATTCATCACTATCCTATCCTCAAGGCAATGGTCAAGCATAAGTCACCAATAAAATCTTATTGAAAATCATCAAGAAATCTTGTAAGTCTAGCAAGTTTGTCGATTAGCCTGATAAGCTTGTAGATGCTCTATAGGCTTATCGTACTTCTGTAAGGACTCCGACTGGACAAACCCCGTATGCTTTGGCATATGGGATGGAAGCAATGTTCCCCTACAAGGTATTACTTCCATCTCTCCGAGTTCAGCTCGACAAGGATATTCTCGTCGATGAGAGATGCGAATCTCTCCTTGTGCAACTTGAACTCTTGGATGAAAGAAGGTTGGCCACCACTGAGCATGCCCAGACTTACTAGAATAGACTTAAAAGGTTTTATCAAAAGACAGTGATTGAGAGAAAATTCGAGATCGGTGAGATGGTCATTAAAAGAATTTTCGTTTAGCCGGGGGGTCCTCGCTCCAAATTGCAACCTAACTGGGAAGGGCCTTTTGTAATCACTGAAAAGTATCTAGGCAATATATATGAAGAAAAATTGAATCATCCTTGGAATGGAGTTTACCTCAAAAAGTATTTTCTATAATAAAAATAGAGAAATCACTAGTGTAATCTCAAGTCATCGATCCTAGGATGTTCATGAGAAGTCAAGGGTAGGTTCTATCCTACACACACAACACTTCCCGATCCAAGAATCCAGACAACCTGACACTTGCGAAAGGCAAGGCAGAAATCTAGAAATGGAAGAAGTACCCTTACCCTATTCTCTTCTACTCAGTCCAAGATAGGGAGAGAAGATTAGAGAGGGGTAGTATTGAAAATACCCACCACCCTAGTAGGAGGCCGTCTGGTAGGGTGCAAAAGGGTGCCAAAAGATAGGCAATGAACCCATCAGGTTAATAAGAAAATGATCAACCTGTCTGAACGAGTGCCCAAAATGATAGTCAAGGCAAAAGGCACTAAAAGATGGGCAATGTCCCTATGGGTTAAAAATCTGTCCAAATATGTGCCACATAGAAGAGAAAAAAATAGGAAAAACCCGAAAAGCTAACAGGTAATTTGGGTGTGAGTAGAGAATTCTCTCTCAACATCTCCAAACCCTATCAAGGACTTCCTCTATACTCTTCCACCTTAAACCCCTAGGGTAGGGTATACCGATCGAATCTAGGTGGAACCCAAGCCGATCAAAGGAAGAAGGTTAGAAGGATTCTAGGTAGGGAACTTTATTTTGCACATAGTATCTACCACTTGAATCTTAACAAACCCTAATGACCAATGAATTATATCAAATACCAGCGTTTTCTCCACAAAAAATTGAATATTTCAAAAATCCAAAAAAGTTGAATATTTTCAAAAATCTAAAAAAATTGAATATCTCCAAAAAAATGCATCATTTTTAGCTTAGTCATGATCATTGTCTTAGTTGCAACCATGTTTATTTTTCAGTCATGCATATTTCTATTCCTGCATCGCATGTCCATTTTGGCTTTAATTACTTTGTTAAGAAAGGTCTTCCTTTTGACCTGAGTCAAAGCAGGCCATAATAGGCAAAGGGATGAGTCACCGTGAAGATCTAATCCCCTTCTATCAAGTGTTTTAGGAACTTTAAGGTAAGATAAGAAGATTCTCACCACGGCAGGTAAGTTCTCTCAACTCTTACCCCTATTTCATTTAAGTCATTTATTTTATTCCATCTTGTTAAGAAGGCTTCTCCCTTTGACTCAAAATCAAGGCAAATGATAAACAGGCAAATGGATGAGTCATGGTAAAAATTAAATCATCTTTGCTAAGTGTTTTTAGAAGCTGAAGAAGCAAAAGGAAGAGTAATCAAGTACATTATTTTCCAAAAAAAAGAAATTTTTTTTTGCTAGGGTGCATGTGCCCTCATCTGGGGGTGCATGGCCATGTGCCCCATCCCTGTGCCCCATCCCCCGGGCACATGGGCACGTGCCCCCAATTGGGGGCACATGGACCAAAAATTTGAAAAAAAATAGAAAAAAATCTAAACAAATAAGAAATTATTCAAAATGTTGAACATGACTTTTTTGCTAAGGGAACCACCATCAAAAATGTTGTTTTGACCTCCAAATGATGGTTCTAATAGTGAAAACTTCAATTGTTTATTTTGGGAACAATATGCTTCATATGACAATTCCGTCTGTTGGATATTAATCTGAAATGTGCAGGAAACATTTTAAGTCCAACAGGTGAATTTATGAGATTGATGTTCTGGAAAGAATGTATTGCCAACCCTACAACAAATAGAAAGGAAGCGCCACCCAGTCGAGTATTATTATGGTGTTGTATTCCGTCAAAAGGCAAGATGTGGATGGTTTGATGATGTTGATGAATCAAGTGGTCGGTGGAGGTTGATGGACTATTTCAGTACCGTCACCTGAAGACTTCACTCAGACAGCAAAGATCATGGAGCTTGAAATATGTCACCTCACATTTCAGATGCGATTACAAAATTTCATCATCAACTTCACATTATTATCACTTCATCATTAGTTTCACATTATTTTCCTCACATCATCACCAGTATTCCATTCTACATTTCACTTCTACCATTTGTCATTTAGTTATGTTAGGATCATTTAATATATTCTATGCATTAATGTTGAAGTCCTTGAGGGTGAAGATGACTGGGCCCGAGATCCCCTTCAACAAAATCTATGATGGCTTGGTTATTTCTTCACACTCACAGATAAGCCAAAATTGAACGTTGGAGGGACGACGGTTCATAATCAGGTGTTTTGACATCCAATAGACAATCTATATCTTCAACTATTTTCTACATAATTTTTTGTCAGCATCTTGTTATGATGTTTTCACATCCATCTTCTTTTCATTCTTCATCTTTGTTGCCAATGTTGTCCCACCATACTTCTATTAATTATTCTCTTTAGCACGAATTTGTAGACTCCTCACCGTGCTGAGGGTTGGCTACTCATTTAACCTTTTATTTTTCATCTCTTGTGCCAATGGAACGTCTTTTACCAATTAATTATATGAGGTTTTGATCGAACATGAAAGCGATCTAGAATATTTAGCAAGATTCATTTTGCTAAATTAGGTAGATAAACATGTCTATATCTACAACTTGATGACATCTTTTCAGTATATCACCATTTCATTATGCTACATTCATTTACACTCACTTGCATTCTAGTATAGTTCATTTCGAATCATTCTGCTTCATTACATGCCATTCCCTTACAAAGTTGACATCAAGGCAAGGCAAGCTGTAGACATGCCAAATTTGTCTTATTCAGAGCATAAAACTCATGTTTTATAAGGTAACATGTGTGATTTATCTGAGAATGATACCGGGTCCTCTTAATGTTGATTTGAGCTTTGTCTAACGAAATTGGATGTTTTCTAGAGTTTTCTGCAAAAAGCCATCATTTTCGTGTGAAAGCCACG
This sequence comes from Cryptocoryne crispatula var. balansae, assembly GCA_036172225.1. NCBI lineage: Eukaryota > Viridiplantae > Streptophyta > Magnoliopsida > Alismatales > Araceae > Cryptocoryne > Cryptocoryne crispatula. The sequence goes on along the minus strand of CM069920.1, from coordinate 28,683,861 downwards.
TGTAAATCATGTAAACACAAAAATTAGTTGGGTGACCAATGCCTAATGATCATGCATTAAAGGTTATGGTCAATTTCAAGTTCCAGATAAGTTTTGTTTCATGCCGTGTCTTTCCGATTGGTCGTCGAAATGATTTCGGTCAGTATCGGATCTTCTATTCACTATCTTAACTTCTGGATAAAATATTAAAATTTTGTAGAGTGTGATGGCTGATGCGTTTCTGTATAAATCTTCTTCAGCCTGTTATCTTTCCAACGCAACAAATGGCATCGAATTCTGAGTTCGGAAGTGTTCACAATGGCTTCTGGAACACAGACATGCAGAACCAGTCCCATGCGCCTTGGTCCCATGGCACATGTGCCTTGACCCCAGGGCACGTGACCACACGCCCCCATCCTAAGGCACATGGCCATGTGCCCCCGATTGGGGCACAAGGGAACCAGTTTCCAATTGGGTTTCTACTTGTAATTAGATCAGACCGAACTATCGATCAGATCAGATCTAAAATTTCAGGAGGATTGCATGCGCCCCCGGGAGGGGGTGCATGTGCCCTGGTCCAGGGCGCAAGGACCTTATTTTTTAGGATTAGATCAGGCCAGTTTTCTCTTATAAATAGACTCCGATTTCGGTCATTCCATAGGTTGGTACATGATCCCTTGGGCTTCCCAAGATGTCCAAGCTCCCTCTGACATGTATTTTGTGATTTTTAGAGTGAGAATTTTGACTTTAGAGAGAGAAAAGTTGGTTTAGGAGAGAGGAAGGCCGGTCTGCAGGTGATCTACCAGGTCTCTCTTCATCAGCAGCATGTGAGCGTCTGCTGCCTGAGCTGTCAACATCAAAGTTCTTCCTCTCCAAGTCTTCTTCTGTTTACAATAAACGTCATGCAATTCCAAGGTCAGGGTTGGTCGTGGAAAGCTCTAAAGCAAAGTCGCGCCTGGCAGATCCCAGATTGTTGTTTGGCTTTTTCGACAATACACATTTGAACATATCTCTCTCAATTCTTCTCAAATATTTTATGCTATTTTTCTGTCTCTTTGTTTTGTAATTCTCCATCATCCTATTATTTTTTTTTACATTTTTTATGTTAGTTTTAGTTTGTTAATCAGAAAAATAATAAAAGGGGTTAAAGATAACCCGAATCTGTTATTTTCTTTACACATACTCCACTTTGTTTAGTTATAATTGCCTTTTCATCTATTTATTTGTCTAGTTGCACAAGAAATCAAGCACCCACGCATTGAGGACTCTTCTTCATCTGCTGACCGAAGAAGGAGAAGCCTTAACCCGCACTCTTCCCGCTATGGTACACACGGTCATTTTTATTGCATAAAACAAAACCTGTGGTTCCTGGTGACCACATCATGTCATAAGTTTCCTCTTTATCATCCTTCTCCCACATGACCCGAACTGCCTCTTCGGTGATCGAGGGATGAAAGTTCGGGGATCAATGTGAGTGTGGGACCGAGGTGAGTTATTTTCCGTGTTTTCTTTCCTTCTTTCTCATCTCCTCTTGTGGTGGCGATCTGGATTCCCATACCCTAAAAAGAGAGCCCATTTTTTGGAGTCAACAAGCATGTCTATATCTACACTTTGATACCATCTTTTCAGTCCATCTCTATTTCGCTCCACTGCATTCCATTACAATTCATTTCACTTTGCTACACTTCTCTACATTTCACTTCACTTCGCTACATGACATTCCCTTGCAAAGCCGACATCAAGGCAAGGCAACCTATAGATATGCCAATTTGGCCTTATTTGGGGCTTGAACTGTTATTCTATTGGCAATATTCCTTTTAGACCACTAAAATCAAGTTGAATCATTTTTTTAGACGAGCCGAGGAGCTTACTATAAATCTGAAGATGAGTTGTTGATCCTTGGTCGAAGCCGAGTGTGCCGAGAGAGGACCATTGTGTTGTGTCCTTTCGTCGAGTCATTGTACATTTTTTTGCTTACCATTAGGTTTCTCGGTTGCCGTCAAGTCATTCCGACCGATAACAAGGTGGCATAAAGCATACTGGATTTGTCTCATTGTTTTCGGTCATCAACCCGAGTTGTATAGGTTGTTGCCGACTTTTTTAGTCATTCCGAGTTCTTCGGGTTCTCCTCGTCTATTCTGGGTATCTCTCTGACTTTTTCGAGTTCTTCTCATCATTTCCAATCATCAACTCGAGTTGTACGGGTTGCCACTATCATTCTAGGTCATTCTGAAGTTTTCCGCGTTGTCGTCGCTTTTCTAAGTTTTTGATCACCATCTGGGCCTTTGGCACCATCGGGAGGATAAACCGGAAGCTACAGTTCCATACAGGGGCCTAAGGATGTGTACTGGCTGGTTTACCTATTTGGGGAGCTGTGTATGTGAGTCCTCTTACATACGCAACAAACGGAAGTTGAAGCGGACGTCCCATTTGCAAGTTACGGCTTGCGAACGAAGTGCACGCAGGAGAGAGAGTGGAGCGTGCCCCTGAACTGGGGTCGCGGTCTACGCGCCCTCACCTTGAGCATGTGGTCTGCGCACCCCCGAACCGGGGGCGTGGTTTGCACACCTCCGGTCTGAGGGCGCGGTTAGTTCAGGAAACCAAAAATTTTTCCAATTTGGGCTTCCCAAACCAATTTTTTGGAAGTTTCCTCTTCTTAAAAACATTTATTTTGAATGTGCCCCCAAGTCGGGGGCACGTTTATTTTGTCAACCCTAGCAATTTTTCAGGATTTTACGAAAGTTTTTAGCAATAATGCGTTGAATGCCCCCCCAAAGTGGGGTGCGATCACCATGCACTCAACCTGAGGGCATGGCCTGCATGCCCTCTGGTTGAGGGCACTAACTGCGCGCCCTCTGGTTGAGGGCGCAGCCTACACGCCCCCAACTCGTGGACGCGGTCAGTTAGTTTCTCTGTTTTGCACTGATTTTGACCCTCTATAGATTCCGGCCATCGGGGTATGATCCAGGACTCTTCTTTTCATCCTCCAGCCACCCTAGGCTCATCCCAACCTACCCAAATCATTCTCTCTTCATCCTAGTGCCCAGAGATCATCATGAAGTGAAAGAGAAGCCTATCTATGCTCCAACATGTTGATTTTTTAATCACTGGCCTCCATAGATCAACCTGATCATTTTCTGGCCAGGCTTCCTTCATAAGAAGTGTTCTTCATCGAGATATCTTTCATATCCAATAAACAGAGATCAATTCTGACATTGCCTCAACTTGTGGAGGCTTCTACACCGGCACTGCATAGACAGATCCGAAGTCTTCTCTTCTAAGTCATTGTCCTATCAGTCAATTTTAGTACATTTATCGATGAATTAAGCCCATACATCCTTTATTGAAATTGTTCTCCAATGAGTCCTATTTAATTTCTAACAAGAATCATTCAATTGCAATATTTGTGGTGCCCATAGCATGTCTTACATTGATGTTGCATTGATGGTTTCCAGAACTTCACTGTCTAAGATTCAAATTATCAGGTAAATTCAGATCATATCTCATTTGATTCAATCAAAAGTGTCTTAAATAACTCCTTGTATGTCTTCTTTATTTTACAATAAACAGGAGTCCATTCTGAGTTCTGGATTGTCCGTGGTGATCGTTTCCATAAAGTCACTCAATCTAGTATTGTTTCCAATATATGTCCACTTTCATAATTTTTATATGAATGTACGGACATATTGAGGAGAAGTTGTCAACATAGAAACTCTTCCTCATCAAGTTCTCTATCCATTGCAATAGACATCACTCAATTATGACATCAAGATTGTCCATGGCAAGCTCTGCATCAAAGTTGCGCCAAATAGTGCCACCGTGCCCCCGGACCCAGGGTGTGCACACCGCGCCCTCAACCCTAGGGCACGCCCACCGTGCCCTCATGTCAAGGGCGCAGTCACACCTATGTGATGTCCGGCTAGATCGGTGGTATCTCACCCGTTTTAGCTCCGATTTGAGCCGTTGAAGTTTCTACTTCTTCGTCATTCATTAAGCATCATTTATACATCATTTTTATTTAGTTCTTACATCATCTCATATATCATACAAAAACAAAAAAAGGGTTAGGGCTAACCCTGAATCTGGTGAGTTTGTTTCCAATTGCCCTTTTATGTTATTGTTTTTCCAAGTATTATACTTCACTCAGTTCTAATCCTTTTTTAACATATTTTCTTGTCTTCCTTGTTTTCTAGTTGCATATGTTTATCAAGCTAGCATTGGTTGGAGACTCTTCTTCATCGATCGGCCGAAGAAGGAGAAGGTTGAACTCGCATGCACTCTTTCCCATGCTAAGGTACACATGGTCAAATCTCTCTCTTATTTCATTTAAATTGGAACCTGCATTTCCTGGCGACCACATCCTCCAACTTATTATACACTAAGTTCTTTATTCCGTCCTCACTCTCCTCCTACATGACCTGAACCGTCTCTTTGGTGCTCGTGCGATGCAGGGAGATGAAAGTTCGGGGATCAATGTGAGTGTGAAACCGAGGTGAGAGAGCTTTTTCTATGTTTCCTTCCATCTTTCTTATCCCTTTCTTGAGGTGGCGATTTAGATGATGAAAAACCCATTTTCGGAGTCAACACCTCCCTCTAGAAAAGATCTCATTAGTTTTGGTCCCGAGGAGAGAGTACCCGGCCCTTACATTCACAAAAGAAGAGTTAGCATACCCAAAAATAAAAAAGTGTGCCTTATGCATCACAATTCTCATCAACGGAATAGGCATCAAATCATGTTTGGTTGATACCAGAGCATCCATTAATGTTCTACCACCAGAAACATTACATTTTTGTGAACTCTATGAGAAGGGCATCTGGCCATCTCAAATAATAATGACTACATATGACAATTGAAAGAAGCCTGTAGATAGCATGATTATATTGAATGTCAAGCTTGGGCCCCGGATAGTCATTGTCAACTTTCACATACTAGAGATGGATCCAACTTTTAGGGTCATCCTAGTATGGTCATCCCAGAATATTTGAGGAGAAGCATAACATTGATCAAATTTTAGGGGTCTATGAGGTTGTATCGGGAAAGGATCCTAACATCGAGGATGAAGAAGAGGATTTGGCTGATGCTTATGCTTTCAGATTAAAAGGATTTGATGAACCATCAACCATGGTAGATGACCTGACCAAGGAAATTAATCTTGGAACACTAGAAGATCGCAAAAATATCCTCATAAGTGCCAACCTCACCCCTTTGGAAGAGCAAAATCTAATGGGGTACTGCAAGAATACTAGGACACATTTGCCTGGACATATAAAGATATGTCGAGGTTTTACAATTTGCTGGTAGAGCATCGATTGACCTTAAAACCTGAAGCCACCTCGGTCAAGCAAAAGTTAAGGAGATTCCACCCAGATATAGCACTGAAAATGAAAGAAGTGGTCGATAAATTACACAAAGCAAAATTCATTAGAGTTGTCCTCTATCTACAATGGGTGGCCAACATAGTCCCAGTCATGAAGAAAGATGGAAAAGTTTGAATTTGTATTAACTTCAGGGACTTGAACTGAGCATGTCCAAAAGATGATTCCTCCCTTCCTCATATTGATGTTCTTGTTGATAATACAGCTGGGTATGAGACCCTATCATTCATGGAAGGATACTCAGGGTACAACTAGATCCTGTTAGCAGATGAAGACCAAGAAAAAACTTCATTTATGACACCTTGGGGAACTTATTGCTACATCATCATGCCCTTTTGGACTGAAGAATGTTGAAGAAACTTATCAAAGAGCCTTGATGGCGATCTTTCATGATATGATGCACAAATTTCTAGAGGTGTATGTGGATGATTTGGTAGTCAAATTTTGAACCCAAGATGAGCATGCTGAGGTACCGAGAAAGGTTTTGCAATGAGCCAAGGAATACAAGCTTAAGATGAACTCCAAGAAATGTGTGTTTAGAGTATCATTAGGCAAGCTACTTGGGTTCATTGTCAGTAAAAGGCCATCATTGATATGCCCCCGCCAAAGAATCTGAAGAAATTTAGAGGATTGATTGGGAGGCTACAATTTGTTCACCGGTTCATCTCACAATGCTCTCAAAGATGTGAACCTTTTATGAGTTGACCAAGGTGAAGACCGATTTTAGATGTGATTCAAGATGTCAGGAGGCATTTAATGGCCTGAACAAATATTTGTCAAGCCCACCTATGCTCAAATGGCCAGTTTTAAGCAAGCCTTTAATCCTATACATCTTGGTTTTGGAAGGATCTCTTGGAGTAGTGCTGGCACAATTAGACGAAGAAGGAAAGGAGTGAGCAATGTATTGCCTATCTAAAATCTTTGATCCTTGTGAGCAAAAATATACACCCATGGAAAAAACTTGTGCCACCCTAGTTTGGGTGATCTAGAAGCTTAAGCATTACTTTCTGGCTCACCAAGATAATCTCATTGATCGCATGAATCCTATCAAGTTTCTACTTCACAAATATGTCCCGACTGACTAGTTATCATGTTGGCAAAGCTTCATCTCCCAGTTTGACACCACTTACATTCAATAGAAGACGAACAATGGCTATACAATTGTTGAACATCTGGCCCATCACCCTATTCAAATCTTTGACCCTGTCCAATCAGAATTTCTTGATGTGGAATTGATATCCATTCGATCCTCCAGTCTTTGGACTTTGTACTTCGATGGGGCTTTGAACTCTCAATGTAGAGGGATAGGAATCGTTCTTCTATCACCCGAAGGTGTCAGTATTTTATAGGCTTTTTAGCTTCATTTTCCAGCAATAAACAATATAGCTGAGTATGAAGCCTTGTTGGTCAGACTGGAGACCGCTCACTTCTATGGTGCCATTGAATTAAGGGTAATTGGTGATAGTCAATTGATTCTTCACCGGGTGCTTGCCAAATACCACACATCTCATCTTGGGCTCAAACCATATCAAGTACTCACCACCTGTTACATCAAGCTATTCTTTAAGCTCAAATTTGGTCATGTCCCTCATGCTCAAAATATCCTTGTTGACGCTCTCACCTCTTTAGCATCTTCCCTATTTATTCTACTAGGTAGACAGGCTAGGATGATCGATGTTCGCCGATGATCCACTCCAGCCATAGAAGGTGCACAGTTCTTAAAGGTCAAAGAGAAGTTTGAAATGAAAAAATATATTGAGCAAAAGGATGAAGTGTCTTTGGTTGAGTTGGAGGAATTAGAAGAAGGTGAGAAACCATGGTATTATGAGATTGTGAATTATTGTTAAGAACAGACACATCCACCGAGATCAACCATTGAAGAGAAGAAAGCTATTAGGAGGAGCACTTTATAAGAGAAGTCTGGCTGGAGTCATATTAAGATGCGTAGATGAAGAAGAGGCCCAGATGGTGCTACATTTAGAAGTATGTGGATGCCATGTAAATGCTCAAGCCCTTGCCAAAAAGATCATTAGGCAGGGCTATTGTTGGCCTACTTTAGAAGAAAATTGCTCAATCTTTATCTGGCATTGTCATCAATGTCAACTTCATGTTGACAAGATTCGTTCTCTAATATCTTCCCTCTGCCTAATTCATGTCCCATGTCCTTTCATTATGTTGGCTTTTGATGTCATTGGACTCCTTGGTGACCCAAACTCCATAAACATAACCAAAGCTTTCATTCTAACAACAACGGAGTACTTTACCAAGTGGGCAGAAGCGGAAGCATACACAAAGATCAAGGCATCAACGGTCTACATCTTCATCAAACGTAATATTATTACTAGATTTGGGATCCCTGACGACATCATCATCGACAATGGACTACAATTCATCTCTCAGGAACCGCGCGACCTTTGCAATAGGTATTGTATCAAATTGCATCATTCATCTCCATATTACCCTCAAGGCAATGATCAAGCAAAAGCCACAAATAAAAATCATCAAGAAAATGTGTAAGTCTAGCAAGTTCGCAAACTAGCCGGATAAGTTAGTTGATGCTCTATGGGCCTATTGCACTTCAGTTTAGACCTAAACGGGCCAGACCCCCTATGCCTTGGCATTTGGGATGGAGTTTGTACTCCCATACAAAGTACTCATTCCTTCTCTCCGAGTACAGATTGATTGAGGCAACCCTATGGATGAACACTAAGAATCCCTTCTCGCACAAATTGAACTCTTAGACAAAAAGAGGCTGGCCGCTACCAAACATGCTAGATCTTACCAAAACAGAGTCGAAAGATTTTATCAAAAAGGGTGGTAGAGAAAAAATTTGAAGTTGGTGAGGTTGTACTTAAAATAATATTTGTTAAGCCAGGCGTGCCCTGCTTCAAAATTCAACCTAATTGGGAGGGTCCATATGTAATCTCAATGATTTATCCTAGTAATTTATATAAGCTACTTAATGCAAAAGGTGAAGAATTGACTCATCCCTGGAATGGTGTCTACCTAAAAAATATTTCCCTTGAAGAAAAATATAAATAAACAAAAAAATTTGTAAAACTTAAAATGTGAAGGATGGTAGTTACCATCTAATGCTTGCTTGTTTGGTGCCCTGATTCATCACCTGTGATTAAGGATAGGCACCATACTGCACACATTACACTCCTAGATTTTGGGATCCGATGACTGGAAGTCAGAGAGAAAGCTAGGCAACACTTGGCAAAAGAAGGACGGCTCTATCCTATTCTTTTCTTATTTCAGTGCTAAATGGATGTAAGGGATTATAATGAAGAGTATCAAAAGTGCCCATCACCTTAGTATGAGACTATCTCCAAAGGTTTGACTTCTTAAAAGAATATGTGTTAAAAGATAGGCAATGACCACTCAGGTCAGCAAAAAGAATAGACATGTCTGAATGTGTAGAAACAAAAAATCTCAAAAAGAAGAAAAAAAGGCTCTAAAAGATGGGTAATGAACCCCTTAGGTCTAAATCAAAGAACATGTTTGAATGTGGGCCATCAAAATAAAATGGGCTAGAAGGAAGGACGCAAGGAGGCTGAACCCCAACGAGCAATGTGGGCATTAATAGAGAAACAAGTTCGACATCTCCAAACTCCACTAAGGGCTTATCACAAATCCTCTTCCTTCTTTAACTTTATGGGCAGGGTTGACTGACTAGGTCTAAGAGAAGTCATAGCCTTTCTAAGGTGAAAAGTCAAAAGATTCCAAATGAAGGCATTTTGTCACACGTGGTGCCTACTTTTAACCTTTGGGTGATAATGAGGAGCACCTATGGCAAGCAAGGCAAAGGATGGAGATGGTCATTTCCTACACAGCACACAAAAAATCGAATATTTCAAAATATCAAAAAAATTCAAAAAAATTATAAAAATTTAAACAAATTATAAAACCACCAAAACCCAAACAAATCATTAACTTTTTATGAACACCTAAAAATTTGCTTTCTAATTGACTAGTCGCCTTTGCATTCATGTTTAATTTTAGTCTTGCATGTTTCCTTTTGTGCATACTTATGTATTATTTGTTATCTTTACCTTGATAAGGCCTATGTCCCTTGACAAAAGATCAAGACAACCTTGCCCTCTCCTCGTAAGGGACTAAGCCAAAATAAAGTTCTAATCTTCTCTCTCAAGTAGATGCAGGAATAGGAGAAGGCATACCAACTTCATATCCCCAGACACTTGGAGGAAGCAAAAACAACAAAAACAATCAGAAAGTGGAAAAAACCAAAAGTGGATTGCCCTAAACCCTATTAGGACTTGCATTGCATCTATCAAAATAAATAGTATTTAAGATGTTAAAGACCTCAAGTCTAGGAGGGGCTGAGCCTGAGAACCCCTTCAACAAAATCAGTGAGGGCTCAATCATTCTCTAAGCTTGCAGATAGGCCAAAGTTGAATATGCAAGGATGACAGTTTCTTCACGGATGCCTTGACCCATTATGTTTAACCTATATCTCCAACTATTTTTTATACTTAATTGTATTTTTGTAAACCGAGCATGCATCATCCCACCATAAATGTTCTCCGTTTCCTAATGCTGCCACAACCTTTTTCCAGTCCCACCATGAACCTTTTTAAAATGGTCTTTTATAGCCCCTAGAGGGGGTCTTGATTTTTTGGAGAATCAGTTTTCACCATGCTTTAACGATTATTTCATCAAAACAAGAAGTTATTTCATTTCGAACTGAACTGGTATTTTTGAGTAAACCTTATGAGTTTGAAGAACCCAACCTTGGTTGATTTGTTGTCATCTCTTTACCATTTACAATTTACTTTTCAATACATTTCTACCGAGTGCAGCACACCATGCAATTCAGGTTCTGGCCGGTAACAACTTTCCCCCACACGGAATTTTAGTTAATTGCTTTCAGTACTTCATCCTCTTTATCCAATCAACCAAGGTAAGGTTCCAATAAGACAAAGGGTAATCTTGGAGTCTGGAAAGGTTTTATTCCAGTCAACTTAGCCAATAAGATAGTGTCTAAATCTACACCTTGGCAACACATTTTCAATCTATTACACTTCATTCCACTGCACCTCAATATGCTTCACTACATTCACCTACGCTTCATTCATGTCACTCCTATGCAAAGCTAACACCAAGGTGAGGCAAGTTGTACACATGCAATTTTGTTTACATGAAGTATATTTGAGTATGCTTCTAAAGAAACCAAGTTTCTCGCAAAATCGGAACTTCTCTGTGCAATTCGACCAAATTGGGCCTAGTGCCCCCTTAATGGGGAACTTTGACTACCAACAGGGTACTGGGTGCCCTTTTGGTAGGACACTAGGTGCCCTATTGGTGGGGCATCTGCACCTGGTCAGACTGATTTGACAAGTTGAAGGGACAATTCTGCGGATAAAGTTGCCCTATTTTTTACTATAAAAGGACCCACATTTGAAGGGTTTATGAGGCACCAAGGATGTCCCCCACATGATCTCATCCACCACTACACATCCCAAGCTTTAATATCCTCTCTAAGCTCTTCAACCATCCTAAAACCCTCTCACAAAACTCATAAAAACCACAGTTTCTTTGTTGAAGGGACAATCTAGCAGAATGAAGTTACCCTCTTTTAGGTTGTATAAAAACCCCATTTAGAGGGTTTAGGAGGTTCCAAGTCTGTCCCTTACTCCCTCTTATCCACCATTACACCTCCATAGCCTCACAACTTCTCTTTAGGTCCTTAAACCATCCCAAAACCCTCACCCAAAAATCTAGAAACCCACAGTTTTTTCTTCTTCAGAAATATGTTTTTTTCGACTTTGAGAGCCTCTACAAGTCATTTCTCTCACATCTAGTGCCAAAAAATAGCTCAATTAACTTCTCTTGTGTATTGGCTATTTGGAGAAGCTCTCTTTGCATCTTGGAGGTCATCCTACACTCTGGGGTGACGCCACGAAGAAGAGAAAAAAAATCTACCAGAACCAGTCCTTTGTGCCCCATCAAAGAGGCACTTTAACTTGGTTAAAGTACCCCACCAATAGGGCACCTGCAGTTAGTGCCCCGTCAGTGGGGCACGAGTAGGGTCAGGCCTTGTTTTTCAATTTTTTTTTGGGTTTTTGACTTCTCTGATTGATCATTTACTCTTCTCTTTCATTCTAGCTTCGATTATCATGACATTTAGCATGTATTAGGCTATACATTTGCATCTTCATACACCTTTAAAACCTTTCAAAAATAAGGGTTAGGATTTAGTCCCAATTCGGTTACTTTCTTTCCTTTTGCATGTTTTAATTCAAATTTGAGCAAGATGCTATGCTTTCACTAGAACTAATGACGCTTTTAGTCATTTCTATGTTTTTGTATGGACATTTTTGGGTTAATCTGACCAAAGCGGAGCTTCAACGTGATCAAAGAAAGGGAACTCACTAAAGCTCTCTTTTTTCGCCACCCGAGAGAGAAGATGTTAGAACCCAACAATCTTCCTACTTCCAAAGGTATGCTGGTCATTTTTATTCTCCATTTTATTTCTTTTAATTCTACTTTGTTTTGGAGTCTTTGGCTCTTGGTGATCACTAACATCTCATCCACCAAGTCTAAAAAGAAAGCATAGGGTGAAAAAGGAGATCCAGATCCATTTCTAGTGTCCACACCTAGTACCTCCAAACCCATTTCAAGGATGCCACTATGATAAACCCTTTTGATCCCAAACTTCGAAACATCAGGAAAACCACTTCTACACCAACTAGGTCTACAACCGAGGGAGTAGTTAACCATGAGCATGTAAACATTATGGGGAACTAGGGAGGGAACTGTAAAAACCAATATAGGAACCCACAACAAAGCCCACTTTACCGCACCCCTCAACAAAAAGTCCAAGTTAGTCCATAGCCACAACAACCACCTCAGCTAGCAGTGAGACCCCAACAACCTCCACCTACAATAGAGCACCACCACCACCTAACCTAGCACCATGAAGGGGAGGTCCTAGGAGAGAGAACTACCTGCAACTACCTTACTCCTTGACCGACATCTTCAATTTACTCATGGTAGAGAAATAGTTAGAATTACCCAACGAAATGGAGGTTTGGCCAGCTAACACAAACATGTTCTGATATTGTGCTTACCACCGGTACCCTAGTTGCATGGTTGTAGTGTGCTTTCAGTTCAAGGATTACATTCATGATCTTAATCATTACGGAATAATGCATATAGGCAATGAAGGCTAGGCAATAGCAGTGGCAACGATAACAGCTAGCTCAAGCACAGCAACAACCTGACTTAGGTATTGTCCAAAATCCACTTCCAATGCATGCTCTTGCTCTAGTACTCACACTAGCACTAGCAAATCCAGGAGTTGACTTAGTACACACCACTATTGAGGAGTAGAAATTAATAATGCCACCATGCTTGCTACACCCCCTACTCGGATCATGCTCTTCACACCTCGAACTTCTCTTTTAGGCTGACAACTAATCTGCCCACCATCTCCACCAAACCTAGTTCCATTGCCGCCGCCACCAAATCCAACACCCCACCTATTGTCATTATTTCTTCCCACCGACTTATCATTGTAAACACCCGAAACAGATCCGGATCTACTCTCCGTTTGTTTGTGGGAGAACCTACACTCTTTGGGGACTTTGTGGACGGGGTTAATGATAGTGGTTGCTAGGAGCCAAAGACTCCGAAGTATAGTAGAATGAAAAAGAAATAGAATAGAGAAAAAGGATGACCATATTACCTTTTGAAGCAGGGAGATTGTTAGGTTCCGACTTCTCCTCTCTCGGCCGGTCGAAAGAAGAGAGCTTAGTGAGTCATTCATTTTTGATCCAGTTAAAGTTCCACCTCGGCCAGATTTACTTAAAAATGTCCAAAAGAAAATATAGAAACAAATGAAAAGATCATTAGTTCTAGTGAAAGCGTAGCATCATGCTCAAATTCGAACTTAAACATGCAAAAGGGAAGGAACTGACCGGGTTAGGACTAAATCCCAACCCCTATTTTTGATATATTTTTAAAGAGGTATGAAGATACAAAGATGTGGCCTAATGCATGCTAGATGTCATGATAATAGAAGATAGAATGAAAGGGAGGGGAAAAAGATTGACTGGAAAAATAAACAAACAAAAAAAATGCAAAATGAGGTCTACCCCTGCTAGTGCCCCGCTAACGGGGCGCTAGCCGCAGGTGCCCTATTAGTGGGATGCGTTGACCAAAGTCAAAGTGCCCCTTAATGAGGCACTGGGGACTGGTTATGGCAAATTTTCTTCCCTTCTTCGCGACGTCGCCCCAGAATGTAGGATGACCTCCAAGATGGAAGAAGAACTTCTTCAAGCAGCCACTACCCAAGTGAAGCTAATGGGAGAGTGGTTTGGCACTAGATGTTAGAGGAATGAAGTGTAAAGGCCCGCAAAGTTAGGGAAAAACCATGTTTCTGAAAAAGGAAAATATGGCTTTTCGGGTTTTTGGGGGAGGATTTCAGGATGATCTAAGGGCTTGAGGGTGTTTTGAAGGCTTAGACATGTAGTGGTGGATGAGATGTGGTAGGAGATGGACTTGGGGTCTCCTAAACCTCCATATGGGGGTCTTTCTACAGCCCAAAAGATGGTAACTTCATTCTGCTGGACTATCACTTCAAAAAGAAAATATGGTTTGTTTGGGTTTTAGAAGAGAGTTTTGAGATGGTTTAAGAGCTTGAAGAGGGGTTGTAAGGCCTTGGGAGTGTTGTGGTGGATGAGAGGATGTGGGGGATGCCCTTGGTGTGTTCTAAAACCTCCAAATGAGGTCCTTTTATAGCCTGAAGAAAGGTACTTTGGAAATATTCAAAAGGTTATTCCATGTGGCGAAGCACCCCGTTAACGGGGTTCTAGCATCATAAGACATGTCAACTCAACAAGATGGGTATCAAAGGGTTCAGATCGACTTGTCAAGTCGGTCTGACCAGGTGCCAGGCACCCCGTATACAGGGCACCTAGGGTGTCTGGTGCCCTTATGTGGGGCGCCTGGTGCCCCATATGTCAGGCACTTTGACCCCAGTCAAAGCCCCTCCAATCTAACTTGAAATGCCTCGAAAGCCCCCGATCTTCTGGAAAACTTGGTTCCCTCAAAAGGTTACTCAAATATTCTTCATGAAAACAAGAATTTAAGCTCTCCAACTGAACCAAAATTGTGTGTCTACAGCTTGCCTCACCTTGGCATCGACTTTGTAGGGGAGTGACATAAATGAAGCTTAGGTGAATGTAGCGAAGCATAATGAGGTGTAGCGGAATGAAGGGGAAATGGACTAAAAAGGTAACGCCAAGGTGTATATTTAGACATGCCCTCATTGGCCTAGTTGAGTGGAATAAAAGTTTACCAGACTCCGAGATTACCATTTGTCTTATTGAAACCTTCCCTTTGGTTCATTGGCTAAGGAGAAGAACAATACTGATAGTAAATAACTAAAATTCCACGTGAGGGAGAATTGTTACCAGTCAGGACCCGAACTGCATGGTGTGCTGGACTCAATAAAAATGTATTGAAAAGTAAATTGTGAAAAGTAAATAGTAGACAGTCAATCAACCAAGGTTGGGTTCTTTAAATTCATAAGGTTTACTCAAAAATAATGGTTCAATTCGGAATAGAATAACTTCTTGTTTTGATGAAATCATTATTAAAACACAGCGAAAACCAATTCTTGGGAGAATTGAGACCCCCTCTAGGGGCTATAAAAGACCAACATTAGGAGGTTCATGGCAGGACCGGAGAGAGGTTATGGATGGATTAGAAAGTGGTTATGATGGGATGATGCTTGAAATGATGCATGCTGGGTTTAAAGAAATACAAATAGGTATAGAAACATAGTTGAAGATATAGGTTGAATGTGATGGGTCAAGACATCCGCGAGGAAAATGTCGTCCCCATTCATTGGCCTATCCACGGGCCTAGGGAGTGGCTAAGCCTTCATTCATTTTGTTGAAGGGGTTCTCAGACTCAGCCCCCTCTAGACTTGAGGTCTTCAACATCTTATATATTATCTATTTTGATAGATGCAATACTAAATAGGGGTCGGGCTAGTCCACTTTTGATTTTTTCCAATTTTTGAATTTTTTGTCATTTTTGCTTTCTCCAAGTGTCTGGGGATACGAAGTTGATGTGCTTTTTCCTGTTCCTGCATTCACTTGAAAGAATAGATTAGAACTTTATTTTCGCTTAGTCCCTTGTGAGGAGAGGGCAAAGTTGTCTTGATCTTTTGTCAACGGGCATAGGCCTTATCAAGGTAAAGACAACAGAAAACACATAAGTATATATAAAAGAAAACATGCAAGACTAAAATTAAATATGAATGCAAAGGCAACTAATCAATTAGAAAGTAAATTTTTAAGTGTTTGTTTTAGAAAATTTTTTGGGCTTTGATGGTTTTATTACTTTTTGGTGTTTTGGGGTATTTAATTGTTAAGAATTTTTTATTTTCTAATTTTTTTTTGTATTTTGAAATATTTGATTTTTTTGTGTGGTGTGGAGTAAATCACCATCTTCATGGACATTATATTTTGATATGACTATGAATTCACATGGTAGACAGATAGGAATCATCCTGCTGTCACCCGAAGGTGTCACGATTTCACAGGCATTTTAGCTCGACTTTCCAACAACCAACAACATAGCTGAGTATGAAACCTTGCTGGCCAGGATGGAGGCCGCTCACTTCTATGTTGCCACTGAATTAAAGGTGATAGGTGATAGTCAAATAATCCTATGCCATGTCCTATCCAAGTACCGAACTGTCCATCCAAACCTCAAACCCTACCAAGAGCTCACCACTTGCTACATCAGGTTATTCTTCAAACTCACCTTTGTCCATGTCCCTCGTACACAGAATATCATTGCCGATACCTTAGCCTCATTAGTGTAGACACACCAAATTGACCTAATTTAGAGTATAAAACACATGTTTTATAGGGTAACATGTGTGATTGATATGAGAATGATGCCAAGACTTTTAGTGATGATTCAAAGCCTTGCCGAGTATAGTCGGACATTTTCCAGAGGTTTCTGAGTAAAGCCATAATTTTCAAATGAAAGCCATGTGTAAGCCATGGAAGCATAGAAATCGGCTTCATGGTCAAAGCCTAATGATCAAACATTAATGGTTGTGATCATATGTATTCTAGATGAGTTTTGATTCGTGTCATGTTTTCTTGATTGTCATTGGGTTCATTTCGACCAGTGTTGGACCTTCCATTCACTACCCCAACTTCCAGATGAATTTTTGAAGTCTTGGGGTATGTGCCGGATGATGCACCACTATAGAGAGCTTCCTCGACTTGTCACCTTTCCAATGCAACAAATAACATCGAATTCTGAGTTCATAAGTGATCAGACTGGCTTTCTTCTATAAATTGAGCCAATTTCTAACATTCTAGAGGTTGGAACACGACCTATAGGCATCCCAAGACATATTGTACCCTCTCACTATTTTCTAGTGATTTTTAGAGAGAGAAATTTATGTGTCTATAGAGAGAGAAGTCATTTCGAACTCATCTGGCTCGGGCTATCTTCCTCTTTCAGTTCTCTTTTGTTTGTAACAGACGATACACAAATATGACATTGGTGCTAGTTGTGGTAAGCCCTAAAGCAAAGTTGCACCAGAAAGATCCCGATTTTTGTTTGGCTTTCTCGACAGACCCATTATTGCTTATATCTTTTCCAAACGTACTAAGATTTGATCCATTCTTCTTCCTATCTCTTCATTTCATCATTCTTCATACATTTTCTATGTTTTTACATTTTTCATTAGTTTTAGTATGTTAATTTGAAAAACCAAAAAATGGGGTTAAAATAACTCGAATCTGGTCAATTCTTCTTCAATTATCTACTTTATGTTATTTTCTTTACATTTACTTCAACCTATCCAGTTCTAATAGTTGTTTCACTTGTTTTATTGTCTAGTTTTACATAAAATCAAGCACCCACACGTTGAGGAGTCTTCTTCATCAGCCGGCCAAAGAAGGGGAAGCTAGAACCCACCCCACTCTTCCCGCTAAGGTACACACATGGTCAACTTTCAATTTATTTCCTTTGCATAAAGTTAAACCCGTGGCTCCTGGAGACCACATTATTTATTTAATCTCATGCATTTATTTCTTCCATCCTTTCTTTCCCACATGACCCAGATAGTCCCTTCAATGTCCCAGTGATGTCGAAGGCCGAGTATCCGAGGTTCAATGTGAGTGTGGGTAACGAGGGATCTCTCACTTCCCCCTCTCTAATCATCTCTAAGGGGTGCCAAACTGGGAACCCCATTTCTGGAGTTGACAAATAAACATTTTTTTGGCGACCACGGTGGGACCAGTATTGTCTTTAATCGTGGGTGCTTAGTGTTTGTGTGCAACTAGTTCTAGTTCTAGACCTGTTCCCATGTGAGCCTTTCTTTCTTTGCACCTCTTTCAATATGATTTCATCATAAACTTGCTTATTTCACCTTCTTCTATCAGATCTAAAGTGCAAAGTCTTTTATTTAATTTCTGTCATTTATTGTAGCCAGTTCCCGCGTGAACCCGCCATTGCTTTTAAAACCAGTTCCCGTGCAAACCAACTTTCTTCTACAAATTGGTTCCCATGTGAACCAAAATTTGTTTTCAGCCTTCTATACCAGGTTGTTTCACTCTCAAATCGGTCACTACGTGACCCTCTTTTGCCTTTAATTGTCATTTAAATCGGTTCATGCACGAACCACCCTTTTTCTACTTCAAACTAGTTCCCACATGAACCAACTTCTTTCTTTGCTTTGGTTCTCACGTGAACCAAACCACTTTCTTCAGGTCTATCCCCACATGGATCATATCTTATCCCACCTTAAGATTGGCCCCATGATGCCCTCTTTCAATCATTCAAACTGGTTCTCACACAAACCACCCTTTTCTACTTCAAACCAGTTCCTGTATGAACCACCTTCACCTTTTACCCCAGTTCCCACGTGAACCAGCTTATTCTCACATTAGTCTCCATGTGGACCACTTCTTGGCTTGGCTATCAGATCTGTCCTTTACCTTTTGTACCACTTTTCACCTCCTCCATTTGGCTCCCATGTAGACCGGTCTAGTTTCTAGTCACTAGTTGCTTGTCTTGTTTGCTTGCTTGTTTATTTAAGCTTATATGTTTGTTTTGCTTGCTATTCATATTATCACTTGATTGCATTCTTTGCTTCTCTTCCTCTCTACCTCTCTCTTATTTTACTTGTTTTTGAGAAGGTGATCACTCTCCCACACACCATTGCCTATCAAAACACCCTCTTGGTGAACTCTAACATCTATTCTAGGATATTCCTTTCTAGTTGACTTGGTTAGTTTTCATCAAGGCCTCCATAATTCTTCATATGTAGAGTATTCCTCTTCACAATTAGGTTAGTTGTACCACTATCTCAAAACCTAAAATATCCCAAGTCACCTACACGTGGTGAGATTGTGTGAACCCTAGCTCATTGGAGATCGAAGTTTATAGGATCCTAATGAACTAAGATAGGGTCCTGTGAACCCTATCTCTGAACTTATTTGTTCAGAGAACAATTCTTAACAATCTATTAACCTATGATTTGAACAAAAAATCATTCCATTAATTTGTTTTCAAGTCTTGGCATCACTTGTTTGTCAAATTTAAAACACTAAAAAAATTTGAAAATACCAAAAACACCAAAAAGTTGTTTTTTTGCTTTAATCTTTGTCCAACTTGTTTGTTGAAACCAAAAGTGGAAACTGAAAAATTGTTGTTGAAGACATCACAAACAAAGAAGAAGTTTTTGTTTTTACGATCTCTTTAAAAAGTGGATAGGATGGCAATGCAATTATGGTCTGGAAGATGTGTTGGAATGATAGAATACGCCGAGCGTCAGGAGAACAAGCTGGGACATCACAAGATTCAACAACCACTCACGATTTAGATAGATGGTCAGGCCAATCCCCTATTTGAACCAAAAGTGTGAGAGGTTGATTACCCATCTGCTCTACGAAATATTGAACAAATCTTTAGAGAATTGTCTTTTCATACAGACCCAGAAATCTTGTCACTCATGCAAGCCTTGATGAAGGGAAGGCACCAACTAATCATATCTCTATTAAAGGCAACTAAGTTGCCTCATCTCCTTGACTTGTGGTTTGACCATCTTATGCCATCCATATTGCACCTCTTGCTCATCCTATCATGGACCATTCTTTAGATAGTCTGCCAGTCCATCCTCAACCTCTAATTAAATCATCTAACCACATATCTACACCTATGATCCAGGAACCTTCTCTTTACTAAGAAATCATGAATCAACTTTATCCAATGAATGAGCATTATGAAGAGTTGATATGCCGTTTAGATTCCAAGTCAACCTATGAGGTTTTAATTCCATCTTTACTAGTTCTCCACCTGCCACCTTCACAAATGCCAGTCGATCGCCGTTACAATGGAACCGGCAATCCTTTCCTTTACCTCAAAGACTTTCTTTATGAATCCTTCTTCTGGAATAATGATTGCAAGGTCCTAGCTTTCTTATTCCACTGATCACTAGAAGGGTATGCTTTAGAGTGGTTCTATTGGCTTGATCCCTTGGAGGCAGAAGATTTTGACATTGTCAAGACCAAGTTCTTACAAAGGTATAGAGACCGGGTAGTACCATCAAGTTCAATTACATATCTGATTGCAAAAAAATGAAGCTAGATGAGGATTTCATAAAGTTTGTTGACTGGTGGAAGGGAATGGTAGAAAAGTTAACAGATGTTTTCTCAAAAGGTAAACAAATGTAGATGCTCATCGGGAACACCACACTAGCTTTTAGGAATGTCCTAATAATGCACCATCCAACCACCATGAATGAACTTTACAATAGTGCTCGATATCTCCAAACTCACTTCAAGGATGCCACCATGATAAACCCTTTTAATCCCAAACCTCTAAACATCAGGAAAACCACATATGCACAACTAGGCCTACAACTGAGGGAGTAGTCAACCATAAGAATGTCAACATTGTGAGGAATTAGGGAGAGAACCACCAAAAACAGTATAGGAACTCACAACAGAACCCATCTTATCGCACCCGTCAACAACAAGTCCAAGTTAGGCCATAGCAACAACAACCTCAACCAACAGTGCAACCCTAGAAACCTCAGCCACCCACCTATAATAGGGCACTGCCACCACCCAACTAGGCACCATGAAGGGGAGGTCCTAGGAGAGAGAACTATCCATAGCTACCTTACTCCTTGATTGACATCTTCAATGTACTCATGGTAGAGAAACAGTTAGAATTGCCCAACGAAAAAGAGGTTGGCCCGCTAATGCAGATATGTCCTGATACTATGCTCACCACTATTACGAGGTGTTTTTCCCGCTCGTCTCCGCACACAGAGCTCTCTGTTCTTCTTCACTCTGGTGTTGCTACTCATATCTTCAATCTTCAGATCTGAATATCTAAGTCCATCAATGCCGAGAGGGGGCTGCTGAAGCTGACAACATTGCATGTGTTTGCTGCAGCCATCATGATCGAAAAGAGCAGCGCTGGTCGATCTGCCATAGAGAGTAAACTCGAGGACGGTGTGATTTGCTCTGTTCTCATTTACATCTAGTAGCATGGTTGGAAAAGGACTGCTATCAAGCCAACCACTATTCGGGTCAGCCAATTGTCAGGGCAATCTGAACTGGCCATCGTCGACCACCTGCTGCTATGGTTATCATAAATGAGGCCAAACTCATCAAACTCGTGTCTCTCACCTATCTTTTCATTGCCATTTTTCCCCCTCTCTCTCTCCTTCATTTTGTTCTATGTTCCCTTTTTCCTACGTAGGGCTCTTGGAACTTCCCATTTTTGCATGTTTACGTAGAACTCATGTTTATTTAGAGATCTTAGAGAAAACTTTTTTCATTTTTGCATGTTTAGGTAGAGCTCTCGAGATTTCTTATTTTTGCTTGTTTACGTAAAACTCTTAGAGAAACAAGAAGAAAGGGGTGTCATGGAGAGCTGCGTAGGCATGTTGCCGTCTAATAGGAATAATTTTATAGTAGACCCTGGATAAGTTTTCAATTGACATGTAGTGTCAGTACATGATGTATTTGGCAATATGCCACTCATTGTACACTGTATATATATTTCTGAAGATGAATTACAGAATGAGGAGATTCTCCCGCCATTCACTTCCTATTCGTGTATCTTCTGCTCCTCTCTGCCTTGCAGAGCATTGTCTCTATTTTCTGTCTTTCTCTTGCAGATCTCTAAATCAAACTTGGTATTAGAGCGTGGATATGGCAGATCCGACGATTTTTTCTTCAGCAACTAATGGATCATCTATGAATGCTCCAGTTGCTCCTTCAGCTTCTGTTTCACAGCGGTCAACAGTTAATGGTGTCACTACTGTTCAGTTTCCTTTCACTTCATCATTTGCTTCTTCTCTTCCGAATATTTCAAACTGCATTTCCGTTAAGCTCAACAATGACAATTATGTTATCTGGAGAGCACAAGTTCTGTTGTTTCTACGAACACATCGGCTTCTAGGTTTTGTGGATGGTTCTATGTCTTGTCCACCGGTTTTACTTCCAGATCCATCAAATTCTCTTATGCAAATTACGAATCTAGATTCAGAAGTTTGGATCCAGTATGACAGTTTAATTTCTTCGGTCATTATGTCGTCTCTCTCTGAGAGTGTTTTACCACTTATATTGCCTGTCTCAATTCATCGGCTGATATGTGGAAGGCTATTGCATCTACATATGCAAATACTTCCAAAGCACGTGTTCTTCAACTTCGATTTTAGTTACAACATCTAAAAAAGGGCTCTATGCGTATGACTGAGTATCTGCAGAAGGCAAAAGGCATTGCTAATTTGTTAGCGATGGCCTCGGAGCCACTCACTTCCAGTGAGATGCTCTTACATATTTTAAGTGGTTTAGGACCATAATATGAGTCCTTTGTGACTTCCATTACTACAAGAATGGATGCTGCCTTGTTGACTGTTGATGATCTACAAGGATTGTTACTGAATCAGGAGTTGTTTTTATAAAAACACCATCAGGCTGTTAATGAAATTTCTGCTAACTTGGTCAAAGTCAATGTGAACAACAGTTCACACTCTTTCCGTCCTGGTTTTAGGAATAATAATAGTCGTGGTAGAGGTAATCAAGGACAGTACAATGGTAGATCTAGAGCTGATAGAGGTGGATATCAAACGTATAATAATTCTCCTCGGGATACTTCTTAGAATTCTGTTCAGGATAGAAGACAAATTTTTCCTATAATTTGTCAAGTCTGTGGCAAACGTGGTCACAGTGCACTTCAATGTTGGCATCGGTATAATCCTACTTATCAGCATGTTACTGAATCAGACAATGGTTCATCTGTCTCTTATTCTACTCTAACATATTCAGCTAATTTAGCAACAAATACTACTTTGGGCAAATCTGTTTCTGAACACAGTTGGTATCCAGATTCTGGAGCTTCTAATCACATGACTCCTGATCTTGGTCTTTTAAAAAATCCTATTCTATTTGATGGTTTTGACAAAGTTCAAGTAGCAAATGGTGATGCATTGAGTATTTCACATGTTGGCAATTCAAGTTTTAACTCCTTTCAACTTAGAAATCTTTTGCATGTTCCAAATTTGTCCAAGAATCTCTTTTCAGTATCACAGTTTACTGCAAACAATCATGTTTATTTTGAGTTTTTCCCAACTCATTGTTTTGTGAAGGACATCAAGACCAATCAAGTCTTGTGCAGAGGCTACAATATTAAAGGGTTATATTGTTTGAATGGTGCTGCTGATTCGGATGTGGTTGCCTTATATGCTGAAGCTGTTGGTACTTGGCATAGGAGACTTGGTCATCCAACCCTTAAAGTAGTACATCAAGTATTGAATAAGTTGGGTACTCCATTTACTACTGATAAGTCTTTCTTTTGTGATGACTGTGCAAGTGCTAAAAATCATCATCTTAGTTTTCCTTTATCTAGTCATGTTTCAAAATACCCATTGGAGTTAGTGACTTTTGATGTGTGGGGTCCATCCCCTCATTTGGGTAATGCTGGTCACAGATACTATGTAGTTTTTGTTGATCACTACAGTCGGTTTACATGGCTTTATACAATGGCTTTCTACGGTTTAAGCATGAAGTATATTTTATCTTTCTACGGTTTAAAGCAGAAAATCTATTTTCAAGAAAAATTAAATATTTTCATAGTGACTGGGGTGGAGAATTTTGAAAGCTTACTGATTATTTTAATTCTTGTGGAATTACACATCGTATTGTTTGTCCCTATACCCATCATCAGAATGGGTTGGCTGAGAGGAAGCATAGACATTTCGTTGAAACTTGTTTAACTCTTTTACATACTACTGGTCTTCCTTAAACATTTTTAAAAGAAGCTATACACTGTGCTGTGTATCTTATCAATAGAAAGCCATCAGTGGTTTGTGGTAATCTTTCTTCTTTTCAGAGGTTATTTGGGCGGCAGCCTGATTATAATTTTTTTGAAGCCTTTTGGTTGTGCTTGTTATCCCTATTTACGGCCTTACAATCAGCATAAGTTTTCCTATCGGTCTGAATGTTGTGTCTTCCTGGATTACAGTTTAAACCACAAGGGGTACAAGTGTTTTCTTCCAAGAATAGGTCATGTATACATTGTTGTTAATGTGGTGTTTAATGAGCATTTGTTTCCTTATTCTTCTCTTGTCAAATCTGATACTCATACTGCTAGTATCAGTCCAATTCATATTTCTGCACCTTGTGTTTTACCCTGCACTACTAGTTCTTCATTGATGCCTTCTATTAGTTCTGGTTCATCACTTCCTGTTTGCACGGCTGCACCCTCTATGTCTAATGTTCAACAATCTGTTGGCACTACTAGTCCAGTTCCTTTCATGTCCTTAAATTAGTTCTAGTTCTAGTTCGTCTGTTCCTCCTAAGAGATATAGGTCCATGAAGAATATTATGTTACAGACTGAACCTAGTGAGTTGAATAAAACTAACAAGTATGCTTTGATTGTAGCAACTTTGGAAGTTGAACCTACCTATTTTAGCACTGCTAATAAAAGTAATGCTTAGCACAAAGCAATGTTAGAGGAGTTTAATGCTCTTCAAAGGAATAGAACATGGGATCTTGTGTCTCCACCTACTACTGCTAACATTGTGTGACGTAAGTGGATTTATAAATTGAAGAGGAATTCAGATGGAAGCATTGCTAGGTACAAGGCTTGATTGGTTGCTAAGGGATATACTCAAGAGTATGGAATCGATTTTGGAGAGACATTCAGTCCAGTTATTAAACCCGCTACTATACGGTTAGTGTTGTCTATAGCTGTCACTTTTCAGTGGGATATTAAACAGCTAGATGTCAACAATGCGTTTCTTCATGGTCTTTTGAATGAAGACATTTAAATGCTTCAACCTCCGAGATTTATTGACTCGTTGCAACCCACACATGCGTGTAAACTAAAGAAGGCTTTGTATGGTCTTAAACAAGCCCCAAGGGCCTGGTTTTTCAAGTTGTATTCTCACTTACTTAAGTTGGGTTTTCAAGGTTCTAAGTGTGATTCTTCTTTGTTCATGCTTTCTAATAGAGGTCTAGTGACATATCTTCTTGTTTACGTAGATGATATTATTGTCACTCGAAACAACTCAACTTCTATTCAGAAACTGATTCAGAATCTTGCAACCGAGTTTGCTTTGAAGGATTTTGGCAATTTGCATATGTTCTTAGGCATTAACGTGGTTCGGACTCCTGCAGGTCTTGAATTGTCTCAACAGTTCTATATTCTTGATATCTTAAAGAAGGCTCAGTTGATAGATGCTAAGCTCTTATCTACTCCTATGCTTGCCAAGATGCTTATTTCTCAACATGATGGTGATGCTTTGGTTGATCCCTCCTTTTATAGGACTATTGTGGGATCTCTACAATATGTGACTCTTACAAGACCGGACATTGCTTATGTTGTCAATAAGGCTTGTCAGTTTTTAGCTTCTCCAACAGAAGCTTATTTGACTATGGTTAAGAGGATACTTCAGTATCTAAAGGCTACTCATGACTTCTCTTTTCATCTTAGGCCATCTAGTTTTGCTTTTAATGTCTACACAGATTCAGATTCGGCAGGGTGTCCTGATGATAGACGGTCTACGTCTGGCTATGGTATTTTTCTTGGAACTAATTTAGTGTCTTGGACAACCAAAAAGCAACCTACAGTTGCTAGATCAAGCACTGAAGCTGAGTTACGGGCAATTCCTATTGCCACTACTGAATTACTTTGGTTGTTGCAGCTGTTGAAAGAATTGCAGGTTTCAGTTTCTGAACCTCCTACTGTGTGGTGTGATAATGTGTCTACCATTTATTTGAGTGTTAATCTTGTTTTTAAGGCAAGAACAAGACACGTTGAAGTAGACTTTCATTTTGTTCGACAACTAGTTCACAACAAACAAATTTTAATTCATCATATAGCCTCGTTGGATTAATTAGCTGATTGGTTTACTAAGCCATTGTCATCACAACAATACATACAGTTTAGAACCAAGTTGAATGTGCTTCCGCCGATCAGCTTGAAGGGAGGTAATAGGAATAATTTTACAGTAGACCCTGGATAAGTTTTCAATTGACATGTAGTGTCAGTACATGATGTATTTGACAATATGCCACTCATTGTACACTGTATATATATTTCTGAAGATGAATTACATAATGAGGAGATTCTCCCACCATTCACTTCCTGTTCGTGTATCTTCTACTCCTCTCTACTTTGCAGAGCATTGTCTCTGTTTTCTATCTTTCTCTTGCCGATCTCTAAATCAGACTCTGTCGATATTCTCTCTCTCTCTTTTTTTTGTTGTTTTGTTGTTGTTGTTTTTTATGTCGAATCGTACCAGGAATCAAATCAGGCCGCAGGATTAAGCAACTCCTTCCCCAATTGAACTCGGATTAGGCAGGCTAAATAGAGCCGTCCCTCTTCTGTCTCTTTCGCCTTCTCTCTCGCATCGCCTGCTTGTTGGGAATCGTTGCCACTCTTGCAAGGGGCTGTTTCCGTGAAATTGCTGGGCTCCTTGGCCTCTCGGCCTGCGTTTTTCTTGTGCAGCAAGCGCCAAACTTTGTGACCACCTATTGGTCTTGCTGTCGCCACCAGGTGTTGTCGCCGCCGTCAAGAGGGAGCGCTGCGGGGATTGCCGGGGCCGTAGCCGGGTGCTGCCGTCGGCGCAAACTTAACAGGGCTTCCGGCATTGCACGAGGAGTTGGAGCCGTAGGCCCTCTTCCTGCTCCTCCACTTTCTTCGTTGCCCGCACGCGGCTTGTACACTTGGGTCCGGCTGTCACGAACGGTTGACAATACCATGTTGGTGCCACGGCTGTCGTCGCCAGCGTGGGTTTCTGTCGATGAACAGTTAGATCTGCCATCGGCATCGCAACTGATCGGAGGACGTGTCGTCAGGTGCGATGCAGCTTGGAGTTGCGGTCTTCAGTCTCGCTGCTAGACGTAGCCGTGGTTGAGGAAGTTATCTAGCACTGCCGCTGCCCCCAGTGCGTGGAAGTGGGTCTTGTTGGTGTAACCAAAGTAGACAACTACCTCTGGTAAGCATCTCTTCGTTGTAATTTTTATTGTTGTCGGCACCTATTGGGAGCCATCGGTATTACTAAGAGCCACCGGGGACTTGTTGGTACCGTGGGGGTTGGAAAGATCCGCTGCCGCCTTCTTCTTTTCCTCATGCTCTATTTCCCGTCATGACCATCCTGAATAGACTAGTCCAAATTTCTTTTTCTCTCCACCATTTTTTTATTGGCCGCGCGACCTGGTGTGAGACAACTTTCTCTTGTTTTTTTATTTGCGGCTAGCATTTGCTGTCAGCAGATCTGTCTGGTCTTGTTGTCATGGCTTGGTCTTGTTGGATTCATCATCGCGCCACTTGCAGTGGGGTTTGCAACACTTACAGCCTGTTTGTTTACAGTATCAAGCACTTGTATTGATATCAGTTTCAAAATTGATATTGATACTTTACATTGGTAGGTGTTTGGAAGTCAATATTAATTTTAAGATTAATAGTTAAAAAAACTATCATAAACAATACAGGTGAAGACCTGTATTAAAATCACGTGCGGCTTGGAAATGCTTTTGTGAAGACATCTGCAACTTGTTCTCTGGTGGATATGTGTCTGATAGCAATGACCCGGTCATTAACTAATTGTCTAATGAAGTGATAATCCACTTCAACATGACGTGTGTGAGCTCTGAAAATAGGATTAGCACTAAGATATATAGCTGATATGTTGTCACACCAAATAGTTGGAGTATCCCACACAGGAATCTGTAACTCCTTTGCTAATTGAAGAATCCATAGTAAATCAGTTACTGCCAGTACCAGAGCTCTCATTTCAGCTTCGGTACTTGATTTAGCTACTGTCTTTTGTTTGCGAGCAGACCATGAAATCAGATTATCACTCAAAAAGATCCCAAAGCCTCCTGTAGACCTTCTGTCATCCGGACATCCAGCCCAATCCGCATCCGTAAAGACTTGAAATTGAAATGTAGATGGTGTAATCAAGAGGCCAAACTGATGTGTGGCCTTAAGATACCGAATTATCCTTTTGGCCAGAACTAAGTGAGTATGTGTCGGAGTAGCTAAAAACTGACACACCTTGTTAACCGCATAAGCAACATCCGGTCTGGTCATTGTAATATATTGTAAAGATCCAACCAAGCTTCTAAAGTAAGTAGGATCATCCAGAGGTTCTCCATCCAACTATGAAATTAATGTTTTTGAAGCAACGGGAGTACTAACAGGTTTTGAATCTAACAGCTCTGCTTTCTTGAGAAGATCAAGTATATACCTGTTTTAAAGTATCAAAGGTGCTAGCTTCTAAAGGGTCCAATGAATAAAACCAATCAAACGTGAAACCTTCTAGTTATCTTCTAAATAGATGTGCAAGGGCTTTCTGATCATTTTGTCACATGACAAATTCATAAAGGAAGTCTTTGATGTGAATGAAAGGATTCCCATTTCCATTGTACCAGCGGTAGATGGGCATTTCGGAAGGGGGGAGATGGAATACGGGGAGAGAGGGGAGAGATATCTCGGGGAGAGCCCTCTTGTCGATCAACCACTTGAGTTCCCGATATTGTTCAACTATCCTGTTGATTTTGTTTATCATAGATTGATCAACAGAGGATTCATGAGAAAGGGGAGGGGGTAGAGCAGGTGTCTGATTCATCGGCATGGCCATTGGATAGGATGAAGTGGCCGGGCAAGGAGGGTGTATCGGGTGGTGCATTTGCGGGCGGGCTTGGTTGAAGTGTGCGGAAGAGTAGACCGGTGGCCTGAGTGGTGTGGTGTTATTCAGGTCTGGGTGGTTCAAGATAGCCAGAATGGGGTGAGTTTGAAATCAGGGGTCCATTGTGAGAGTGACCCGGTACCAGCGCACCGGGTTGATCAGTTGCCAATTGGGGGGTAGAGGCGCGGTGGCCTCCTTCAGCATGGGTGTGATTGGCGGGTGATTTTCCCTTTAAGATGGCTTCAATGGCTTGTAGTTGAGTTGGGTCGGCATGAGCGAATGCCTCCCACAGAGAATCTGGATGGAGTCGGGGTGAGCTGGTTTCAGGAAGAATTTTGGGTTCGTTAACGGCACATACGGCATCCGGGTGGAGGTGGTGTAGGCACGCAATTTTGGCCTAGTTGAAGAGCTTAAATTCTATATTTGAGTAACCTTTCAAGGGAACCAAGTTTTCTAGAAAAATCAAGTTTTTCGGCGCATTTCGAAGAAGATCGATAGGCGTTGACCAGGGTCAAAGCACCTTATATACAGGGCACCAGGCGGCCTGTATATAGGGCACCTGGCGCCCTACTTAAAGGGCACCAGGCGCCCTGTATATAGGGCACCAGGCGCCTGGCACCAAATCAAAGCAACTTGACCGGCCGATTTGACCCCTCGCAGTGACTTGTCTAATCGATTTGACATATCTCATGATGCTGGCGCCCTATATATAGGGTGCTATACCGTGTGGCACTGCTTTTCGAAAATGGCCAAAGTACCCTCTTTTGGGCTATAAATAGACCCCCATTTGGAACTGAAAGGAGGTTCCAACTTTATGCCACCCTAGAGCTCATCCAACACCACGTTTCTAAGCCATTTTCACCCCCCATAAGCCTTCAAACCGATTCAAAACTCTCTCCCAAAAACCAAAAAAAACCTGCAGTTTCCTTCTTCAGAAATATGATTTTTCTCCGACTTTGAGAGCCTCTACCCTCCATTTCTCTTATATCTAGTGCCAAAACACTCTTCCATTAGCTTCACTTGAGTATTGGCTTCTTGAAGAAGTCATTTTTCCGTCTTGGAGGTCTTCCTACACTACGGGGTGACGCAGCGAAGAAAGGAAGAAAATCTGCTGAAGCCAATCCCTGGTGCCCCGTATATAGGTGCTTTGACTTTGGTCAACGCGCCACATCAAGGGGACACCTGCAGCAGGCGCCCCATATATGCGGCACTAGCAGGGGCAGACCCCGTTTTGCATTTTTTTGAGTTTATTTACCTTTCCGGTCGATCCTTTACTCCCCCCTTTCATTTTAACTCTCATTAACATGTCATTTAGCATATATTGAGCCACTCATTTGCATTTTCATGCATATCTAAACCTTCTAAATAGGGGTTGGGATTTAGTCCCAATCCGGTTAGTCTCTTTTCTTTTGCATGTTTGAATTCAAATTTGAGCACGATACTATGATTTCATTAGAACTAATGAACCTTTCACTTGTTTCTATGTTTTCTTATAGACATTTTTAGGTAAATCCGATTGAGGCGGAGCTCCAACCGGATCGAAGACGAAGGACTCACTAAGCTCTCTTCTTTTAGCCGGCCGAGAGAGGAGAAGTCGGAACCCAACAATCTCCCCGCTTCCAAAGGTACGACGGTCATTTCTCCATTTCATTTCTTTTCATCTACTATATTTTGGAGCCTTTGGCTCCTGGCGACCACACCCACTAACATCTCATCCACCAAGTCCCCAAAGCAAGCATAGGGGCCGGAAAAGGGGAGATCTACGGATATCCCGTTTCGGGTGCTTACACCTTTTGGCGACCATGGTGGGACCGACTTTGCTTTAGTGAGTTCTTCTCTTCTTTCCGAAGAATGTCCACTTGAAAAGATGCTTATTTTTCATTTATGCCATTTCCATTTCCTTGCATTGCTATTTACTTGCTTACATGCTTGTTTGTTTCTCTTGGAGTATCATCTTGTTTCTTCCGATTTACTTGTCTTTCGTTAGTCCTTTTAAAAAAGCATAATGATCTGATTTCTAGTTTTGACTATCAACTTATTTCACTTTAGCATTTTAGATATCATCTTCTTTCATCTCTTGTTAAGTATATTTGTCTATTTCCTTCTAAGCCCAGTTTTCCTTTAGCAAATCTTTCAAAGCATGCTTAGTTAAATTAATGCTTTCTTCCATCTTAGTTTAATTTCATATCATTGCTTTGTTCACTTGCTTCCTACAACATCTCATTAATCATTGTATGCTTTTATTTTCTTCTTGCTTGCTCCTTAATTTCTTGACATTTCACTTGCATTTAGTTTGCATTGGAGTTTCGGGTTCGCCCGTCTCCTTAGGACATCCGAGAAGGGAGGCTCTCTCCTCCCAAAGTCCCACACATCCAAACACCCCTCTTGGTGGCTGCCAACTCCTTCTCTGGGGATTCCCTCTCGGAAGGACTGGGTAGCTTCCATCAAGACCTCCGTAAGTCCCCAGACGTAAAGGATTCCCTCTTCACTGATCGGGCTGGTTGTACCATTTTATCCCAAAACCCGGAGTACCTATTACCTATCGTTGTGAAAAGAGTGAAAACCTTAGATTGCTCGGCGTTGTGAGAGCATAGGGTCCTACCCATTTATTTGAGTGGACAATATTTCTCTTAACAAGCCATTAATTTGAGGTTGAAACAACAAAAAAATTTTACGTTAATCATTTCAAGTCTTTGCTATTACTTGTTTGCAAACAAAAATTGAAAATTAAACAAAAATCTCAAAATCACCAAAACAAAAAATTTGCTTGAGATTAATTTGCCTGATAACTTGCTTGTCCGACAAAAGAAAATCAAAACAAAAAGGGGTCAAAAATCAAAAATAAAAAAAAATCCTTAGGCTTTTATTTGTCAACCTTCTTTTTCTATTGTGTTTATGAATTTAAGGTCAGGTCGAGTTATCGGAATGGCGGATCAAAGATATAAGCAACTACAATTGGAGTATGACCAATCTTATTTCTATCCTGATGCCGTATGTGCCATCAATGAACCCGAAGTTCTCCCCGAACCTAGTCAAACTTCTCCTTAACCCAATCCAGACTCACTTTGGGAGGCATTCTCTCATGCTGACCCTACCCAAATTCAGGCTATCGAAGCCATCCTCAAGGGCAAGTCGCCCGCCAACCACATTCCTCCCGAAGGTGGTCTTCACATCTCTACCTCTCGGTCAGTGGCACGTCAACCCAATGTGCCCATTCATGGCCATTCTTATACCGGGCTTGTAGCCCCAATTTCGCCTCATCCAGTAGCTAATTTAGATCACCCTGATCTGAATGTCGTTGCTCCTTCTAGGCCACTAGTTCATTCTTCCAATCATCTCAACCCTACTCACCCTTTGGTGAATCCCCCAATGTACCCTTCTTATTCGGCCACTTCGGCCCATCCAATCCCAATTCTGGTGCACCAAGCACCCACTTCTCCTCCTCCTCTTAGGGAACCTTCTGTCGATCAAGCCATGATTAACAAGATCAATTGCATGGATGAGCAATATAGAGAGCTTAGACATTTGAACGACACAAAGGCAGCCCCTGAAATTTCTCTTCCTTCCCTCCCTACTTTTCATCTACCTCCCTCTGAGATGCCGGTATACCGTCGCTACAACGGAACCGGTAATCCCTTCATTCATATCAAGGACTTTCTGTATGAGTCGGTAATGTGGCAAAATGATCCAAGGGCCCTTGCTTTTCTTTTCAGAAAATCATTAGAGGGTTCAGCTTTAGAGTGGTTCTACTCGCTTGACTCTTTGGAGGCGAGTAACTTTGAAACTTTTAAAGCTAAATTTTTGCAAAGATTTCAAGATAGGGTCAGACCAACATATTCCATCACTGACCTCATGGCTGAAAGAATGAGAAATGATGAAGATTTTACCAGATATACTGATAGATGGAGGTCCATGGCAGAAAAGCTTAATGATTCCATTTCAGAACCAGAGCAAGTGAAGATGATCATCACTAATGCCACTCCGGCCTTAAAGAATATGCTGGCTTTGCATCACCCCACCTCCATGAGTGAACTCTATGAGAGGGCACGGTACATTCAGACACAGCTTAGGGACTCACCTATCATGAACTTGTTTGATCCTAGACCCCGAGCTGTCAAGAAAACCACTTTTACCACAACCGGTCCAGTGACTGAGGGCGTAGTGACAAACGAGAACCTCAATGTTGTAGGAAACCCACCTATAAATTATCAACACCAGTTCAGGAACCCTCAACAAAATCAACCATTTAGAAACCCTCGTCAACCTCAACATCAACCTCAGTTCCAGCCTCGTCAACAACAAGCCCCAATCCCTCAGCGACCGCAAGCCCCAGTTCCCCAACCACCGCGGCAACAACTGGTCAACTACAACCAAGCACCCACTCCCATGGCCTATGAACCCCGAAAGGTTGGACCCAAGAGGAACCATTACCCGCCATTGCCGTACTCTCTCATAGATATCTTTAATGCACTCATGGCGGCAGGGCAAATTACATTGCCAAGGGAGAAGTTGGAGTGGCCTCAAAATGTCAACACAGAGAGATATTGCCTGTTTCACAGATATCCTGGGCACACCGTGGAAAATTGTTTTCAATTCAAAGACTACATCCACGACCTTAATGAGCAAGGTAGTATTGACTGGGACCAGATGGGGGAATACGTCAAAACAGTGAAAGATCAACCTCAACGGCAACACACACCAGCTCAGCAGCAACAACAACAGAACCCCGGCCTGGGGATTATCCAAAACCCTCTACCTCCACATGCACCCGCACCTGGGAATCAACATGTTAATCCCATCTTGATCTCTTCCGAGGAGTATCATCATCGAGACCAGAATTGGCAAGTTGAGGGAGCCACCTCCGCCATGCATGTCAACCGAACCGTCCATTCTATACCCCAAGCTACATCAGCCAACCCCATTACTCTCAACCGGACACCCATCACACGAGCACCATCACGACCCATGATAACACCACCAGCCACACAACTCCAATCGGAACGGACTCTAATCCACCCGGTTAATCCACCACAAACATCACCACCACTAGGACCCATCATCATCCCGCCCCGAGCAACTGTACCTTCACAACCTACTTGCACTACTATGTCTCAAACCACCATCACTACACCCATCGCAAGAGCTCCCATCATTCGACCTAACCCATCACCCACCACTACCACCCCAACTATAACTCCTCAACTTGCCACAGTACTCAGGAGTGGGCGCATGTTCCAAAGGGTCTTTCCCCAGGCCGGTCAGTCAGGATTGGTACCAGAAGCAGAAGAAGAACACATCGAAGAGTCGTTGCCTGGGACATCCTATGACTTGCTAAAACATCTTGATAAAACCCCGGCACGGATCTCTCTTAGAGTTGATCAAAAGATCCAAAGTTCATCAAGAGGTTCTCCAACAATACTTACAGCGGGTGATGGTGAATGAGAGCCTGCCCCCAGAAAAGATCTCATCGGTTTTGGTCCCAAGAAGTGAGTACCCGGCCCTTACATTTACAAAGGAAGAGTTGGCCGACCCGGAAATAAGGAAATGTGCCTTATGCATCACAGTTCACATCAATGGAGTAGGCATTAAGTCATGCTTGGTCGACACTGGAGCATCCATTAATGTTCTGCCACCAGAAACATTACATATTTGTGGAATCTCCGAGGAGGACGTCCGACCATCTCAAATAACAGTGACCGCATATGACAATTCGATAAAGCCTGCCGATGGCATGATTACATTAAATGTAAAGCTTGGACCCCGAACGATCCTTGTTGACTTCCACATACTTGAGATGGATCCGACATACAAAGCTATTCTGGGACGTCCCTATTTGGAAGCACTAGAGGCAGTCGCCGCCACCAATCACTAGTGTCTTAAATTCCCTTACAAGGGACAAGTGATTAAGGTGACTAGCATGTCCCTAGATCATCCATCTTCTCCATCACCACCCCTCGGGTTGCCAAATGAACTGATTTTGACAATCTTGGATCTTCCAGAAATAAGTAAGCAGCCCAGGCAAGTGTGGAGAAGGAAAAGAGAGAAAAATGAAACTATTGAGTGGCATATAATGAAAAGTTTGGGATACCAGGAGAGCCGAGGACTAGGCAAAGAACTACAAGGCATAGCTGAGCCAATCAATCTAATGAGGTTACAACCAAAAAGCAGGGTTGGGTATGATGGAACGACAGCGAATGGTCAGAATCTCAGAAGCATATACTTTTCTGAATGCTTACAAAAGTTTTTCATCAAGAAAGAGACCATTCAACTGGCTGAGAACAAGGAAGAACAAGAGATGGACCAAGAGAAGAGAAGAAGAACCAACGACCCTAAAGATGACTTGTATCCAGAAATATCTCTTCTGTTTTCCACCGATGAAGAAGGGTCAAGCAATGAACCACTCCAAGCTGAACCACCTGTTGACATACCCGAGGGTCATATTGCCAAACCGACTCGAGAAAAAGTCCAACCAACTCCACGAGGGCCTTCTCTCATTATGTTATCTTTTGGGGCCGACGCCCCAACGCACTGTGATGCTCTCCCCGGGCTTCTTGGCCTGATCCTTATTTCTAGGCCCTCAGGCCCGACTTATGGGTCCGCGTACCCATTTATTGCTCTTGGGCCATCGAGCCCCTCTACTGAATCCGGGCCTATACGCCCATTTTCTCCAATTCTCGGGCCCTCAAGCCCATCTCCTAAACCCAGGCCCTCGAGCCCACATCCTCCTCTTATTGGGTCCATGAACCCACCTTCTTCCATGATCATCCGACCTACTGGCCCATCACCTCTTTCTGTCAACATTGGGCCCGAAAGCCCCCTTTGTCAAACCTTGCTTGAAGTCTTCCCCTCTTTATCAATATCTTCGCCTACTTTGGCTCCCGTAGTTAATCTCAACCCAAATCGGGCACCTGTAGCCCATTCTGTCTTTATGTTTAGCACTCCCCAAAAAACAACGTCCTCCTCGAAACTGAAATTTTGATCAAGGAAACATCTCAACTTGTCTCGGAAGGGCATTCGACCCAAGGAGCCACCAGATCCTTGATTGACCTTATTTGCCCTCTATCCTCTCCAATAAATTCCACTCTTTCCACCTCCTCTTCCTCTCCTTCTTCAGGTTTAGTTTCCAATAAAAATAGAACAAAAATCAGAGGTAGGAGAGTTCTAGAAAGATACCTACATCAGTTAGCTCAGAAAAACTTAGAATGTGCCAAGCTACCGAAGTATCTAATTCAGTTGGATGAAATCTGATATGAGAAGAAAGATAACATTGATCAAACTTTGGGGGTTTCTTTCTCTCTCAGTTCAGCATCACCTACATCCAATAGAAGGCAATCAAGGGCTATGCAATTGCTGAACACCTTGCCCATCATCCTATCCCAATCTTCGACCCTATTCAATCAGAATTTCCCGATGAAAGATTAAGGTCCATTCGATCTTCCAATCTATGGACTTTATATTTTGACAGGGCATTAAACTCCCAGGGTAGAGGGATAGGGATTGTTCTTCTGTCACCCGAAGGTGTCCCCATTCCACAGGCTTTTTAGCTCCATTTTCCAGCAACAAACAATATAGTTGAGTATGAAGCCTTGTTGGCCGGGACTGGAGGCCGCTCACTTCTATGGTGTCACTAGACTAAGGGTGATCGGTGATAGCCAGTTGATTCTCCGCCAAGTGCTTACCAAATACCGCACATCTCATCCCGAGCTCAGACCATACCAAGAACTCACCACCTATTACATCAAGCTATTCTCCAAACTCAAATTCATTCATGTTCCTCGTGCTCAAAATATTCTTGCCGATGCTCCCGCTTCCCTAGCATCTTCACTATTTTTCCCACTAGGTAGGCAGGTTAGGACGATCTATGTCTGCCGACGTATCATCCCGGCGGTAGAAGATGCACAATTTTTGAAGGTTAAAGAAGAGTTTGAAAGGAAAGAGTACATTGAGCAAAAGGAAGAAGTATCTTTGGTCGAGTTGGAGGAATTAGAAGAAGGTGAGAAACCATGGTATCATAAGATTGCGAATTACTGTCAGAATCAGACATATCCACCAGGATCAACTGCCGAAGAGAAAAAAGCCATATGCAGAATCTCCTAGAGATACACCATCTTAGGTGGAGTACTTTATAAAAGGAGCCTGGCCGGCATTCTATTAAGATGCGTAGATGAAGAAGAGGCTGAATTGGTGCTTAAGGAAGCACACTCCGGAGTATGTGGAGGCCATGTAAATGCTCAAGCCCTCGCCAAGAAGGTCATCAGGCAAGGGTATTACTGGCCTACTCTGGAAGAAGATTGCTCGATCTTTGTTCGGCACTATCATCAATGTCAACTTCACGCCAACAAGATTCACTCTCCCGCATCTTCCCTTCACCCGATTCATGCACCGTGGCCTTTCGCTATGTGAGCTTTTGATGTTATCGGACCCCTGGTGACCCAAACTCCACAAACAAAACCAAATCCTTCATCATAACAACAACGAAGTACTTCACCAAGTGGGCGGAAGCGGAAGCATACGTGAAGATCAAGGCATCAATAGTCTGCACCTTCATCAAACGCAACATCATTGCCAGGTTCAGGATCCCAGGCGACATCATCACTGACAATGGACCACAATTCATCTCCCAGAAGCTGTGTGACCTTTGCAACAGGTATTGCATCAGATTGCATCATTCATCTCCATATTATCCTCAAGGCAATGGTCAAGTAGAAGCCATCAATAAAACTCTGATAAAAATCATTAAGAAGACTTGTAAGTCTAGCAAGTTCACGGACTAGCCAGATAAGTTAGTTGATGCTCTATGGACCTACCGCACTTCTATTCGAACCCCAACGGGTCAGACTCCCTATGCCTTGGCATTTGGGATGGATGCGGTAGTCCCATATGAAGTACCCGTTCCTTCCCTTCGAGTCCAGATCGATCGAGACATCCCGATAGATGAACGCCGAGATTCTCTTCTCGCGCAACTCGAACTCTTGGATGAAAGGAGGCTGGCCACTGCCAAACATGCTAGATCTTATTAGAATAGACTTAAAATATTTTATCAGAAGAGGGTGGTGGAGAGAAAATTTGAAATCGGTGAGGTTGTGCTTAAAAGAATATTCATTAAGCCGGGTGGTCCCCGCTCCAAACTTCAACCTAATTGGGAGGGTTTGTATGTGATTTCAGTTGTTTATCCCGATAATTCATATAAGCTAACTAATGCAGAAGGAGATGAACTAGCTCATCCCTGAAATGGTGTATACCTCAAAAAATATTTCTCTTAAAACAAAAATCACAAAAAAACAAAAAAACTATAAAATCAAAGGTGTGAAGAACGATGGTAACATCTAACGCTTGCTTGTTCAGTGCCCCAACTTGTCACTTAGGGAAATAAGGATAGGCATCATACTGCACACACTACACACCTAGGTTTCGGAATCCGATGATTGGAAGTCAGAGAGAAAGCTAGGCAACGCTTGGCAAAAGAAGGTCAACCTTATCCCATTCTCTTCTCGTTTCGGTCCAGAATAGATGGAAGGGGTTAGAATGAGGAGAATCGAAAGTGCCCATTACCTTAGTTGGAAAGTGCCTCTGAAGGTCTGACTTCTTAAAAAAGAAGAAAAGGTGCCAAAATATGGGCAATGACCCCTTAGGTCGGCAAAAGAATAGACCTGTCTGAATGTGTACCAACAAAAGCCCAAAAAAAAGAAAAAGGCTCCAAAAGATGGGCAATGAACCCCTCAGGTCAAAATCAAGCAAAAGAAAAAAGATCTGTCTGAATGTGGGCCATCAAAGAAAAGGGCTAGAAGGAAGGACCTGAGGATGTCAAATCCTAAATAGGCAATGCGGGCACCAGTAGAGAAACAAATTCGACACCCTTGAATTTTAGTAAGGACTTACCATCAATCCTCTTCCCTCTTTAACCTTGCGGGTAAGGTTGACCGACTAGACCCAAGAAGAACCATAGCCTATCAAAGACGGAAGGTCAGAAGATTTTAGACTAGGCACTCTCTTACACGTGATGCCTACTCTTAACCCTTAGGTAACAATGAGAGGCACCTACGACAAGCAAAGCAAAGGATGAGATGATCGTGTCCTCCACACCAAACAAAAAAAAATCAAATACTTCAAAAAGCACCAAACAAATCTATAAAATCAAAAATCCTAAAAAGTGAATATTCAAAACACCCCAAAAAATCATAAAAATACCAAAATACCAAAAACATTATAAAACTATCAAAACCCAAACAAATCAAAAATCCCAAAACACCTAAAAATTTGCTTCCTAATTGACTAGTCGCCTTTGCATTCATACTTAATTTCAGTCTTGCATGTTTTCTTTTGTGCATACTTATATTTTTCTGTTATTCTACCTTGATAAGGCCTATGTCCCTTGACAAAAGAGCAAGGCAACTTTGCCCTCTCCTTGCAAGGGACTAAGCCAAAATAAAGTTCTAATATCTTCTCTCAAGTGGATGCAGGAACAGGAGAAGGCATGCCGGCTTCATATCCCCAGACACTAGAGGAAGCAAAAACAACAAAAAAATCAAAAATTGAAAAAAAAAACAAAAGTGGACTACCCCGACCCCTAATAGGACTTGCATTTAGTATTGCATCTATCAAAATAAATAATATTTGAGATGTTGAAGACCTCAAGTCTAGAGGGGGCTGAGCCTGAGAACCCCTTCAACAAAATCAGTGAGGGCTCAGTCATTCCTTAGCCTTGCGGATAGGCCAAAGTTGAATATGCGGGGACGACGGTTTCTTTGCGGATCTCCTGACCCGTTATGTTCAACCTATATCTTCAACTATTTTCTTATACTTAATTGTATTTCTTTAAACCCAGCATGCATCATTTCATATCATGCATCATCCCACCACAACCATTTCCTGCTTCATAATCCCACCATAACCTCCTTCCAGTCACACCATGAACCTTCTAAAGATGGTCTTTTATAGCCCCTAGAGGAGGTCTTGATTTTTCGCAGAATCGGTTTCCAACATGTTTTAACAATGATTTCATCGAAACAAGAAGTTATTTCATGTCGAACTGAACCGGTATTGTTGAGTAAGACCTTATGAATTTGAAGAACCCAACCTTGGTTGATTGGCTGTCTCCTCTTTACTTTTTGCAATTTATTTTTCAATGCATTTTTACCGAGTCCAGCACACCATGCAGTTCGGGTCCTGGTCGGTAACAATTCTCCCCCACATGGGATTTTAGTTATTTACTTTCAGTACTGTTCTTCTCTTTAGCCAATCAACCAGAGGGAAGGTTTCGATAGGACAAAGGGTAATCTCGGGGTCAGGTAAAGTTTTATTCCACTCAACTAGGCCAATGAGGGCGTGTCTAAATCTACACCTTGGCATCACCTTTTCAGTTCATTACCACTTCATTTCGCTACGCCTCATTACGTTTCGCTACATTCGCCTACGTTTCATTCGTGTCACTCCCCTATAAAGCCGACGCCAAGGCTAGGCAAACTGTAGACACGCAATTTTGGCCTAGTTGAAGAGCTTAAATTCTTGTTTTCATGAGTAATATTTGAGTAACCTTTCAAGGGAACCAAGTTTTCCAGAAAAATCAAGTTTTTTGGCACATTTCGAAGAAGATCGATAGGCGTTGACCAGGGTCAAAGCACCCTATACACAGGGCACCTAGCGCCCTGTATATAGGGCACCTGGCGCCCTACTTATAGGGCACCAGGCGCCCTGTAAATAGGGCACTAGGCGCCCTGTATATAGGGCACCAGGTGCTGGCACCAAATCAAATCAACTTGACCGGCCGATTTGACCCCTCGCAGTGACTCGTCTCATCGATTTGACATATCTCATGATGCTGGCGCCCTATATATAGGGCGCTATGCCGCGTTGCACTGCTTTTCGAAAATGGCCAAAGTACCCTCTTTTGGGCTATAAATAGAACCCCATTTGGAACTGAAAGGAGGTTCCAACTTCGTGCCACCCTAGAGCTCATCTAACACCACGTTTCTAAGCCATTTTCACCCCCCATAAGCCTTCAAACCGATTCAAAACTCTCTCCCAAAAATCAAAAAAAACCTGCAGTTTTCTTCTTTAGAAATATGATTTTTCTTCGACTTTGAGAGCCTCTACCCTCCATTTCCCTTATATCTAGTGCCAAAACACTCTTCCATTAGCTTCACTTGAGTATTGGCTACTTGAAGAAGTCATTTTTCCGTCTTGGAGGTCTTCCTACATACGGGG
The DNA here is from genome assembly GCA_036172225.1 of Cryptocoryne crispatula var. balansae. NCBI lineage: Eukaryota > Viridiplantae > Streptophyta > Magnoliopsida > Alismatales > Araceae > Cryptocoryne > Cryptocoryne crispatula. Next base: position 28,643,080 of record CM069920.1, on the reverse strand, counting down.
TGACGCCGCGAAGAAAGGAAGAAAATCTGCTGAAGCCAGTCCCTGGTGCCCCGTATATAGGCGCTTTGACTTTGGTCAACGCGCCTCATCAAGGGGACACCTGCAGCAGGCGCCCCATATATGCGGCACTAGCAGGGGCAGACCCCGTTTTGCATTTTTTTGAGTTTATTTACCTTTCCGGTCGATCCTTTACTCCCCCCTTTCATTTTAACTCTCATTAACATGTCATTTAGCATATATTGAGCCACTCATTTGCATTTTCATGCATATCTAAACCTTCTAAATAGGGATTGGGATTTAGTCTCAATCCGGTTAGTCTCTTTTCTTTTACATGTTTGAATTCAAATTTGAGCACGATACTATGATTTCATTAGAACTAATGAACCTTTCACTTGTTTCTATGTTTTATTATGGACATTTTTAGGTAAATCCGATTGAGGCGGAGCTCCAACCGGATCGAAGACAAAGGACTCACTAAGCTCTCTTCTTTCGGCCGGCCAAGAGAGGAGAAGTCGGAACCCAACAATCTCCCCGCTTCCAAAGGTACGACTGTCATTTCTCCATTTCATTTCTTTTCATTCTACTATATTTTGGAGCCTTTGGCTCCTGGCGACCACACCCACTAACATCTCATCCACCGAGTCCCCAAAGCAAGCGTAGGGTCCGGAAAAGGGGAGATCTACGGATATCCCGTTTCGGGTGCTTACAGGTAGGATTGATCATACTCCAGCTACAATGGCTCGTATCGTTGGTCCATCATCCTGATGACCCATCCTGATCTGAAGTTCATAAACACGAAGAAAAGGTGACAACTAAAAGCACACCGAAACCCCTTTATTGTTTTGATCTTTTCCCCTTTTTGGTGGTTTTGAATTTTGGTTTGGACAAACAAGTTATCAAGCAAATTGACCTCAAGCAAAAGATTTCATTTTGTTTTTGTTAAGTGATTTCAAATTTTTGTTTGGTTTTCAATTTTTGGTTTGCAAACAAGTAATAGCAGAGACTTGAAACGATTATCGTGATTTTTTTTGTTTCAGCCTTAAATTAGTGACTCGTTAAGAGAAATAATGTCCACTCAAATAAATGGGTAGGACCCTATGCTCTCACAATGCCGAGCAATCTAAGATTGTCACTCTTTTCACAACGATAGGTGATAGGTACTCCGGGTTTTGGGATAAAATGGTACAACTAACCTGATCAGTGAAGAGGGAATCCTTCACGTCTGGGGATTTACGGAGGTCTTGATGGAAGCTACCCAGTCCTTCCGAGAGGGAATCCCTGGAGGAGGAGTTGGCAACCACCAAGAGGGGTGTTTGGATGTGTGGGGCTTTGGGAGGAGAGAGTCTCCCTTCTCCAATGACGTAAAGGAGTCAAAGAAACCCCAATGCAAGCTAAATGCAAGTGAAATGTCAAGGAGTGAGAAGCAAGCAAGGAGAAAGTAAAAGCATACAATGAACAATAAAATGTTGTAGAAAACAGGTAAGCAAGACAATGATATGAAATCAAGCTAAGGTGAAAGCAAGCACTAATTTAACTAAAGATGCTTAGAAAAGAAACTAGATTTTGAGGAAAATCGGCAAATATACTTAACAAGATAATCCCTCAGATGCAAAATTGAAGCAAGTTGGTAATCAAGTCTAAAAATCAGGTTGTTATGCTTTTTAAAAGGACCAACGGAAAGCAAGTAAACCGGAAGGAACGAAATGATGTTCAAAGGAAGCAAGTAAGCAAGCAAGCAAGTAGAGACGCAAGGAAGGTATAATAACTTAAGCAAGAACTAGAGTGAAGATGAGCATGTTGGACATTCTTTTGAAGAGATGAGAAGTGCTCACTAAAGCAAGGTTGTCGCACCATGGTCGCCAAAAGGTGTGAGCACCCGAAACGGGGCAGTGGTAGCGTGCTTTTTTGGAATGAAAAGTTAGTGTTTGTGTGGTCGTCAGGAGCCAAAGACTCCAAAATATGGTAAGATATAAAGTAAATGGAATAAAAAGCAAGCTTGACTATCGTACCTTTTTTGGAATGGGGGGAGATTGCTAGGTTCTAACTTCTCCTCTCTCAGCCGGCCGAAAGAAGAGAGCTTTAGTGAGCTCTTTGTTTCTGATTGGGTTGAAGCTCTGCCTCGGTCGGGTTCACCTAAGAATGTCCCATGGAAAAACACGAAAACAAATAAAAGATCATTAGCTCTAGCGAGAGTATAGCATTATGCTTAGTATGGATCTTGAACATGCAAAAGGGTATGAACTAATCGGATTGAGATGAAATCCCAACCCCTATTTTTGGTAGGTTCTTAAATATATGAGAGATGCAAAATGACCTAATGCATGCCGAATGACATGATGAAAGGTTTTAAGATGAAAATGAGGAGCAAAAATTTGATTGGGCAGGCGGTCAGACTTCGAAAAATGCAAAACTGGCTTCTGTCCCTGCTAGTGCCCTGTATACAGGGCGCCAGCTGTAGGTGTCCCCTTTATGGGGCACGTTGACCAAGGTCAAAACGCCTTATTTATGGGGCACTAGGGTTGACTCGGGAAGATTTTCTTCCACTCTTCGCGTCGTTGCTCTGAAGTGCCAGATGGCTTCCAAGACGAAGTGGAAGCTCCTCGTAGCCAATATGCAAATGAAGCTTGTGGTAGGGGGTTTGGATTCTAGATGGGAAGGAAATGGCAGGTAGAGGCCTTCAAAATTGAAGAAAAATCATGCTGATAGAAGGCATAAACAACAGGTTTTTGGGCTTTTGGAGAGGTGAATTTGGATCGGTTTGAAGGCTTATGGGGGATGCAAAGGGCTTGAAACCGTAGTGTTGGATGAGCTCTAGGGTGGCACAGAGTTGGAATCTCCCCAAAGCTCCAAATGGGTGCCTATTTCTAGCCCAAAAGAGAGCACTTTGGTCAAATTCAAAAATTTGTTCCACGCGGCAAAGCGCCCTATATATGGGGCACTAGCATCATGAGCCGTGTCAGTTCGATAAGACGAGTCCCAGTGAGTGGTCAAATCAGTCAGTCGAATCGATTCGACTGGGTGCCAGGCGCCTTGTTTATAGGGCACCTGGTGCCCTGTACATAGGGCGCCTGGTGCCCTATATATAGGGTGCTTTGACCCAGGTCAACACCCTATCGATCTTCTTTGAAATGCACCGAAAAACTTGATTTTTCCAGAAAACTCGATTCCTTTGAAAGGATGTATTTCATGTAAACAAGAATCGGAGCATTCTGACTAGGCCAAAATTACATGTCTACACTAGTATGATACCATAACATATACTCAACAAAACATGATATGAATGAACCCAATCAGATCATATCTCTTGGTTAAATGATAATAAACATGGCTGAAAACAAGTTAATTAAATTAGCTAATCAATATCTAGTTAGTTACCAATCACCCTACATATACAATGATATTAACTCAAAAGAATAACCATGGACTAACTAGATATAGGTTATTAAAAAGGACCTATAATCAACCAGGAACATGATGATTAACATGCTGTAGACAACCTAAAATAACCCTGATATGACCTCCATTACATGCAAAAGAAACAACACCGCTAACCATGCTAACCACAACATACAATGCTAACTTGACTAATTAAATCAATAATAATCACTACAAGTCATGGAGATTTTTATAGGAATTTTAATGATAATAGACATGTCAAGGGTGCCTACGGATCGACGCGAGAAAGTCGGAGATCGGCAACCGAAAATGGTACCGGACGTCGAGGACATGGCGCAGAAATCAAACCACCCCAAATAAGAGATCCTCCTCCTCCAAGGCTGCTGGAAAAGACATAAAGAATGGGGAGGGTTATGCCAACGGATCAAGGGGGAAAAATAGCATGTTAATAGGAGAAAGGAGAGAATAGAGAGGAGAGAGAGAGAGCACGCACGTGCTCACACAGATAGGGCACGGGCGCACGAGTGGTGCACAGTGTTGGCGGGGTGGCGGCGGCTGTTGGCTGCGGGCGTGGCTGCTAGGCGCACGGACGGAGGTGGCTTCTACCATGGCGACGCAGGACAACGGGCGGCTTGCTGCGTTGACCTACGCGGCAGCTGGCCGGGCGTGGTCACGCGGCGGCGGAAAGGCGGCGGTGCGATGGGACAGCGGCTGCAGAAGGAGACTGGACGCGCTGGCAGGTGGCGCGAGAAGCCACGTTGATGCGTGCGCAAAAGCGCTGGCGTTGGTGGTTGCATGGCGTGGTCATGGCAACGCAGAGGGGAGCGGAGAGGTGGTGACGTCCGAGGGGGGTTGACGTCGACGTCGCGTGCGGTGAAGGGCACCGCGCGCGGGAGGCGGCACGAGCGGGTGGGCTGGTTGTGGGCCGATCGATGGGGAGGATGGCGAGGAGGGAGAGATGGTTGAGGGTGAGACGACGAGGGATGGCCGGTGGCACTGAGAGCGGGGAGGGGGGAGCAGATCGTGACGTTTGCAAGATGATAAAGAGAGAGAGAGGGGAGAAAAAAAAGGCAACAGCTAGGGTTAGAGGAGGAGAGATAAATAGGTGAGGAGAAAATATAATATAAGATGATAAAAATTGGAAAGAGATATAATAAAAAGAAGGAAGATGACTTAATAATTAATTAACACCTAATATAAATAAAATACAATGATCTACTAAATTAATAAGACACAATATAAATAAAAAATACTGACATAACTATATAAATGTTTTAAAAATAATTTAAGCACACTAAGAAAATAATTAAAACACCACGATAATAACCTAAATAATGTTACAAAAATATGGAATATTACATTTTGACTCATGTAGAGTTCGGGAGAAGCCCCGTAAGTTGGTATTTCTGTCATGCCTGAACAGTCACTTGGATTTGAAAATTTTGCGAAATCTCCGTCTATGGGAGAAATTGAAGCCTGAGAAAGTTTTATAAGATGGGTAATATAATTATTTTTTGTTTTCCATTTATCTCCTTCTTTGAACGGTGGAGGAGGAAGAGGATTTTTTCAGAGATTTAGGGTTCTATTTCGGTGGCACCGCGCTAATTTTCTCTGATTTTTCATTAATTTAAAATTTTAAATGAAGTGATATACATATTTGAAAATTTCATGTAATGAATATTCTATATTGTATTTTTTAAGAATTTTTTGCACCGTGATTAGAAGTTATCCTAGTTGTAATAAGGCAATTTCTATTGAGGAATCTAGCACACCGCCCCCTCTTCTTTCCCTATTTTACCACCGATTTAGATTTTTCCTGAAGATAAAAACAATGGATTCGGAATCCCCATTGGATCAGGATTGTAATTCTTAATTTTAGGGATTTTTCCCAGCCCCGGAAAGTCCAATTTTGGTATGTCTAAAATCGGCCCACTGTGCGCGTCTGCTTCGTGTTTACCGGGCGGGGGAGACGAAGATCCGCGGGTCCTTGGGGACCCGTTAATGATCTCACACGATGGTCAAACCGAGGGTTGACCGGGAGTCGCGGCCAGTCGCAGGCTCGCAGCTACGCATGGGGACGGCGCACGCCATGGCGGCGCCACGGGCGGTGCAATGCGCCGGAACCTCTTATGATTTTAAAATAGTTTTAAAAACATAAAAAATCATAAAAAGTACCATAAATTTTATAAAAAATATGTAAAAAATTTATAATATTATTTTATGTGTTTTAAAGTGTTTAATATTTTTTTAGATAATATTATGTTTTATTGTCATAGATTCATTCATAACTAAGTTTCAAAATTGTTTTAAAAACCTAACTTAATTAGTTAGTGTTTTAATTAATTCTGTAAAATAATATTTTGAAAAATATAAATTAGGACATTAATTTTTAACTTTACACAGTATTAGGAATTCACACATATTATAAATAGTTAGTTAGATTTGTTTGTATGATTTATATAAATTATTTATATGTTATTTTCATGTTATTTATTTCATAAAAATTCAACATACATGAAATTTGAAATTTAAAAATTAAAGTACATAATTTTATGCTGGTATATATGATATATCTTATATAATTATCACGTATGCATTCTATGTTCATGTGATGAATGTCAATGTGTGTACGGAGGTGATCATGAACTTAATTGTGCCTAACTTGTGATTGCTTATTTAAATGTGTTGATTTTATTATTAAATGGGGATTGAGTGTGCCTCCTCTTTCTTTATATAATCTGATTGTAAATTCTACCTCTCTCCATTAATGTACTCCCCTTGGTTAAAACTAAGGTTTCTTATTAATTTATGTACATTTGCCGATCTGCATACCCTTAAGCCATTTGTAAAAGCTAGAAGTCAGTTCATGGGATATTGGAGAGTGATATCACTTGGAGAAACACCTTTCTGAAGTGGGAACATGTCAACTCAAGCTTCTGAAGCAAGGATTTGCACTTATAGGGTTGCCTTATGTGCATACTTAGGGTTAAGTCCATGATCATCCATTTTTATGCATATTTGATATGTGGATGTGTGCTACATGTTATACCTTATATATATGATATTCCAAAGGTAATATATATACTTAGCACATATTATTGATGACACTAAAATAAAATCTCTTGTCCTTTTAATTGTGTTGATATACATGAGGCATTAAGAATGGCTCACATAGCCTTCCATTGTTATGGTCTTGATGAGCCAATTTTAGATTGGATGGGTTTGTTGTGATACCATAAAGCTCATTCAGTAAGGTATTACTGATCATGGCCATAGCATTTGTTGAACCTTGGGGTGGAACATTTGCATGGCTTTGTTGTGCTACCATAAAGGTTGTGCAAAGAATCTATTCTCATAACGTAACAAGCAGATTTGACTTTACTAAAGTATATGGTTTGTTATACTACCACAAGGCCATAACTCTAGAGGCTGAATGACTAAGAGTTACAACGAGCAATAGTTATCTACCTATTAAGTATGGGGTTATTTGTTGCATTAGCATAAGATTATCACCAAAAAGTTAATAGGGTCTTAGTCCCCACTAAGATTTCTATGTGATATCTCCGTCTTTGCATAATGAGGGTTATACAAATTCGATGAAAATTATTGGAAGCATAAATTTGGATGAAAGATTGTTTCTTAATTTTATTGAATGTTTGTAATGTTATATTAATAAAATTATATCTCAGCTATAGAATATAATGATATACCACCAATAGTAAGGTATACTAGATGCTAAGTAGCTTAATGACTCACTTTTTAGATTGGCTCATAACTAGGAGAATTGTTCTCATGGTTGAACAATTAACTATCATACTTGAGAAGTAGTGTTTCATAAACTATCTAATAATATGAGAGAAGATAATATATTATCTCAAAATATAATATAAAAAAGATGCATTGTTTGCCTTATACTAGATGTTAGTCTTTACGAGATAAAAAATTGACTAGTTGGAATATAAGACTATGAAGTGTTGTCTTGTGAGATATCCTAAGGAAACCTATGGATATTATATATACCACCCTTATGGAGAAGGGTAAATGTTGCTTAGCTTACCATATTTCTAGAGGAAGAGTTCCCCCATAAGAAAGATAGTGGGAGTAAGGAATATATGGAAGATGCTCTAGTCCCACAACCCAAGGACATTTCTTTTAAGGTACTAGTTAATACTTACACATGGGCAATTCATAAGTCTTTACTTGTGTCTATTCAACCTAAGAGATGTAAGGAATCAATTTAAGGATTTAAAATAATTTTGATTCCTTGAATTCAAGGTCTTAGCCTTAATTGAAACCAAAATGACAAAATCGGGAACTGATTAAGAAGAAGATCGAATATACCTTCTTGGGATTTGAAAAATCCCTCACCGGAGATAAAAAGTGAATGTTTCTTGTTGCATCAAATCGTTCAAATGAACGGCCTCTAGTGGTATTCACACAAACTTCATCCAAGGACTGGTTCTCCTTCACTCCAACCTTGAAAACTCTTCTAGAACGGAGTTGGACCATGTGGGGACTCATTCTATAGAAGAGAAGAGAGAGGGAGGCTGCCAAGGACATTCTCCCACCCTTTGACTTGATAGGGTTTAGCTTCTTAAGCCTTTAATATATAAAAGATGCAATTTTTCATAAAAATCCAAATCTACTATATATTTAGATTCTTGTCCTTGTCCTTAGAATTACCTTAGAATTAGTTCTAATGTGTGTGACGCACTAGGCCCAATATTCAATTTTTTTGAAACCAAATTTAAAAATAAAAATTCTTTTAAATTAAATCAAATCTATTATCCGATAACAGATTTGACGGCTTTCCGATCATAAAAGGTACAAGCCACATCCTATGATCCCAAATGACTTTGGAGAGTTATAACATCCATTGAGTCTTTCCATCATCAGTTATCACACAGATATAAATCCTTGTCCATGCAATATCCCGGTCGGTCAGGGGTTTGACACCGACTGTTAACCCCCTTAATAATCTATCTCTATGGAATCCTATACTTAGGAATGGATCAATTGGAAAACTCATTTTCCAATTATCATATCTACCTTGGATAAGGATTTAGAGTATTATTCCATAGGACATTATCTCTCTCTTACTGAGAATGAACAATCTCTTGTGGTCCGCTCAATTGTCTCCACTGAGTTTCTCTTGCACCCGATTCGTTAACTATACTAGACTATCAAGGTGGTGATCCATAAGTTAATAATCAAAGTACAAGGTACATTCAACAAGATATCTTTGACGACTCAGGTCAAAGATTCAACTATGCCACAGTGATGATAGAATACCTTGATAGATAGTTCAGTAAGTTACGATCATGGCTTCTAAAATGGTCAGTTCAGTGAACTCATCTACTAATGAGCACCTATATATGTATTTTAGTGTCTCCACACTAATGACCAATGAGATAACATATGAGAAGATATCACATACACAGGTCTATCCGGATCCTTAATGTCCTATCTCAAGGACCTATGACTTGAAACATTTAGATCACTAGCATATAGATGATTGATCTCATTATCATGACCTCATCATGATTCAATCATCATTGCATATGATCAAGGACTTCATTACAATATCCGTATTTAAATATTTATTGTAATGAATAAATGCCTTTTACTTTGAATAAGATAATACAAGAAATGTCTAATCATATCACATATGATTGACTTGTAGGGCATACATTTCTATCAATCTCCCACTTGCATTAAAGCCAATCACCTATATGCTTGATCCCAACATTTGATGGTGACCCTTAAACACACTTTGAATCAAAGCCTTAGTGGATCTGCAATATTATTAGCTAAAGATACTCTATCTTTATATCTTCTCAAGATGCTATCTCTCTGATCAAATGATATCATTGCAGAATGTGCTTCAACTTCTGATGAGACCTCAGTTCCTTTGCTTGAGCGATTGCCCCATTATTATCGCAAAACAATGAGACATGATCAAAGATAGTAGGAACAACCTCTAAATCTAAGATGAACTTCTTCATCCAAACAGGCTCTTTAGTAGCTTCTACAGCAGCTATGTACTCTGCTTTAGTTGTAGAATCTACAGTCGTCTCTTGCTTGGAGCTCTTTTAGCTCATTGCACCACCATTCAAGGTAAATACATACCCTGATATTGATTTGCTGTCATCTTTATCTGACTAGAAACTTGAGTCTGTGTAACCTCAAAGTCTTAAGTTTGCTTCTCCATAAACTAGAAATGCATCCTTAGTTCTTCTCAAGCGATTGAGGATGCACTTCACTGCTATCCAGCGACCCTCACCTAGATCTACTTGATATCTGCTCATAACACTTAGAGCATATGCTAAATCAGGCCGTGCACATAGCATGGCATACATGATGGATCCTATGGCTAAGGCATAGGGTCTACTCATGTATTGTCTCTCTTTAGGAGTTTTAGGGGATAACTCCTTAGAAAGATTGTAAGGAATCAATACATGACAGCGGAAAAATTTTGATTCCATAAAACCACGATCTTTGCCTTGATCGATGCCGAACGAGTAAAACCGGGAACCGAATATGAAGTAGAACAAGAGTACCTCATGGGATTTCTCAAATCCCTCTCCATGGATGAAGAGAGGACATTCCTCCTTGCTGAAAACTGTTCAAGTGTCCGGTCTCTAGCGGTATCCACACGATCTGCTTCAATAGACGAGTTCTCTCTTCCTTCGGGCCTCCAGAAACCTTCCAGATCCAAGCTTGACGATGGGAGATCGCCTTCTAGAGGAGAGAGGAGGGAGAGAGGAGGCTTGGGACGTGCTCCAGCCCTATGGCTTGTTAGGGTTTGGCTTCATAAGCCATTTATATATAGAAGATGAAATTTTTCACAAAAACCCAAAACTTCTATAAAATTGCGTCCATGCCCTCATCTTATTGACCAGATCTATTGTGTGTGACCCACTAGGCCCAATAGTCAATTTGGTTGAAGCCTTAATTAATTTAAAAGAACAATTCCTTTAAATTAAATCAAAACCGTTATCCGATAACACTTTTTACGGCATTCTAATCATAAAGGGTACAAGCCACATCCTATGATCCCAAATGACTTTGGGGAGTTAAATAACATCCATTGAGCCTTTCCATCATCAATTACCACACGGATTTAAATCCTCGTTCATACAATGTCCCGGTCGGTCAGGGGTTCGGCATTATTCGTCAACCCCTTTAATAATCCGACTCTATGAAATCTTATACTCGGGAATGGATCAACCGGAAAACTCCTTTTCCAATTATCCTATCTACCTTGGCCAAGGATTTAGAGTACTATCCATAGGACATTCTCTCTCTCCTACCGAGAGTGAACGATCCCCTATTGTCCGCTCAATTGCCTCCACCAGGGTTTCCCATATACCCAATCCATTAACTATATAGGACCACAATACTAAGTGATCCATCGGTCAATAGTCAAAGTACATAGTATGCCCGGCAAGACATCTTTGGCGACTCGGGTCAAAGATCCAATCGTGCTATTGAGATGTAAGAATAACCTGATAGACAGTTCGGTAAGATACCGATCAGGTTTTCCTAAATTGGTCAGTTCAGTGAACTCATTCCACTAATGAGCACCTGTGTGTGTATCTCAGTGTCCCCACACTGATGACCAATGAGATCGGTCATTCTCATCATATGAGAAGACATCACACACACTAGTCTATCCGGATTCTTGATGTCCCGTCTCAAGGATCCTATGACTAGGAACATTTAGATCACATACCTCTAGATGATCGATCTCATTATCATGATCTCATCATGATTCAATCATCATTGCATGTGTTTAAGGACTTCATTACGATATACGCTTCTAATAAAAGCTAGTAACGAAGTTTTGCCTATTTAATTGAATGAGATATTCCTAGAAATGTCGAATCATATCATATATGATTGGCTTGTAGGGCATACATTTCTATCAAAGATAAACTTCATGTCTCATAGGCAAGAGACCTCTCTTGGAGTTTTCCATACCAAATCTTTTGAAATGGTGTCAATGTACATCGATTGGGTCAAGCCAAGCATCCTATTAGATCTATCTCTATAGATCTTAATCCCCAAAACATAGGATGCTTCACCCAAATCTTTTATGGAGAAGTTCTTTGATAGCCAAACTTTTACTGATGATAACATACTTACATCATTCCCAATGAGTAGTAGTATGTCATCCATATACAGTACCAAGAAAACAATAGCACTCCAACTAGCCTTCTTATATACACAAGGTTCATCTTTATTTTAAAAGAGGTCATAAGGTTTGATAGTCTCATCAACCTTGTATTCCAGGTCCAGGAAGCCTATTTTAGTCCATAAATGGATCTTAACAACTTGCATACTTTGTTTTGATGTTCTTGGGTTTCAAATCCTTGAGGTTGTATCATATACATCTCTTCCTCATGATTACCATTAAGGAATGTTGTCTTAACATCTATTTGCCATATTTCATAGCCATAGTATGCAGCAATCACAAGCAAAATCCGAATGGACTTAACCATAGCAATTGGTGAAGAGGTTTAATCATAGTCAACATCTTGCCTCTAACGATATTCTTTAGCAACCAATCTTGTTTTGAAGGTATCCACCTTCCCATCAACTCCAATTTTTTTTTTATAGATCCATTTACACCCAATAGGTATAACATTCTTAGGAAAATCTACCAAGTTCCAAACTTAGTTGGAATACATGGAGTCCATTTCGGATTTCATTGCTAATTCCCATTCCTTAGAGTTGATATCAGATATTACCTCTTCATAGGTCTTAGGATCATCATCCTCAATATGTTGCACCTTCCTCCTATTAGAGATATATCCCACATATCTATCAGGTTGGATGGGCACACGTGTAGACCTACTTCGTTCCTGTGTATAATACTTATCAAGTACCCTAGCAGAAGTATCCTCTAGTTGTGGATCTAGAACCACTTCCAGTTCTACCATGCTCCCACTGTCTTCCTTAAGGAGGAACTCTTCCTCTAGGAATATAGCTCTTTTAGCAATATAAACCCTTTGGTCATCAGGGTGGTAGAAGTAATATCCATGGGTTTCCCTAGAATATCCCACAAACATACACTTCTTAGTCTTATATTCCAATTTATCAGGGTTATGCCTTTTCACGTGGGTTGGACAACCCCATACTTTAACATGTTTAAGGTCTGGCCTTTTCCCTTTCTATATCTCATATGGAGTAGATGGAATAGACTTAGAAGGTACCCTATTTAATATATAAGTGGCATTATCAAGTGCATATCCTCAGAAAGACAAAGGTAACTTAGCAAAAGATGACATTGTCCATACCATGTCTAACAATGTACGGTTTCTCCTTTCAGCTACTCCATTAAGCTGAGGTGTGTATGGAGGTGTCCTTTGGGATAATATCTCATTGTCCTTCATGAACTATGTGAATTCAGTACTTAAGTATTCTCCTCCTCGATCTGATCGAAGAGTCTTAATACTCTTTCCTTGTTGTTTCTCTACTTCATTCATATATTCTCGAAATTTCTCAAAGGCATCAGAATTGTACTTCATTAAGTACACATACCCATACTTAGAGAAATTATCAATGAAAATAATGAAGTAAGAATATCCTCCTTTGACTTGAGTTGACATAGGGCTACAAACATCTGAATGTATGAGTTCCAACAACTCAATAGCTCTCTCTCCATGTCCACTAAATGAAGAGTTGGTCATCTTACCCATGAGGCAAGACTCACGAGTGGGTAATGATTCAAAATCATTTACCTTTATGCATCCATCCTTATGGAACTTTATGAGTTTTTCCTCATTGATATGACCAAGCCTATGGTGCCATAATAAGGTTTGATCTACATCAACTCTTTTCCTCCTAAGAGGTGCATTCACACACATTATTGAAGCATGCATATCTAATATATACAAACCATTCATCAAACATCCATTGGTAAACAATTTACCATTCATAGTTATGGAACAACTTCCATTTCCAAAACTCACGATAAATCCACATTTATTTAAGCATGAAATAGAAAAAATATTCTAAACTATTGAAGGTGATAGAAATGTATACCCTACAAGCCAATCATATATGATAAGATTCAACATTTCTAGGAATATCTTATTCAATTAAATAGACAAAAGTTCGTTACTAGCTTTTATTAGAAGCGTCTATCGTAATGAAGTCCTTGATCACATGCAATGATGATTAAATCATAATGAGATCATGATAATGAGATCGATCATCTAGAGGTATGTAATCTAAATGTTCCTAGTCATAGGATCCTTGAGATGGGACATTAAGAATCCGGATAGACTACTGTGTGTGATATCTTCTCATGTGATGAGAATGACCAATCTCATTTGTCATCAGTGTGGGGACATTGAGATACACACATAGGTGCTCATTAGTGGAATGAGTTCACTGAACTGACCAATTTAGGAAAACCTGATTGGTATCTTATCGAACCGTCTATCATGTTATTCTTACATCTCAATAGCACAGTTGGATCTTTAACCTGAGTCGCCAAACATGTCTTATCGGATATATCTTGTATTATGATTGTTGACTTATGGATCACCATCTTTATGGTCCAATATAGTTGATGTATTGGGAGCAAGAGAAACCCGGTGGAGGCAATTGAGTGGACAACAAGGGATCATTCACTCTCGATAGGAGAGAGAAAATGTCCTATGGGATAGTACCCTAAATCCTTGGTCAAGGTACTTAGGATAATTAGAAAATGAGTTTTCCAATTGATCCGAACCTAAGTACATGATCCCATAGAGTTGGAATATTTAGGGGTTGATAGTCAGTGCTGAACCCTTGACCGATCGGGACATTGTATGAACAAGGATTTAAATCCACGTGGTAATTGATGATGAAAATGCTCAAAGGATGTTATTTAACTCCCCAAAGTCAATTGGTATCGTAGAATGTGGCTTGTACTTTATGATCAGAAAGTCATAAAAATTGTTATCAGATAATGATTTTGATTTATTTTAAAGGAATTATTCTTTTAAATTAATTAAGGCTTCAACCAAATTGATTATTAGACCTAGTGGGTCACACACATTAGATATGGTCAATAATATGAGGGCATGGACATAATTTTATAGAAGTTTTGAGTTTTTGTGAAACATTCCATCTTCTATATATAAATGGCTTATGAAGCCAAACCCTAATAAGCTATAAGGCTGGAGCACATTCCTAATAGCCTCTCTCCCTCCTCTCTCCTCTAGAAGGTGATCTCCTATGGTCAAGCTTAGATCTGGAAGGTTTTTGGAGGCCCGAAGGAAGGGATAACTCGTCTATTGAAGCAGATTGTGTGGATACCGCTATAAACCGGACACTTGAATAGTTTTCAGCAAGGAGGATTGTTCTCTCTTCATCCATGGTGAGGGATTTTGGAAATCTCATGAGGTACTCTCGTTCTACTTCATATTCGGTTCCCGAGTTTACTCATTCGGCATCGACCAAGGCAAAGATGATGGTTTCAAGGAATCAAATATTTTTCCGCTATCATGTATTGATTCCTTACAGTGGTATCAGAGCCCGTTTGAAGCCTTGGTCGATGTTGAATTGAAATTTGCTTGATTTCATGTGATTTCTTGCTTTCCCAAAACTGTATACAGAGCAGTTTTGATTTGATCACCACAGTTCATATGAGATACCAAACTGTGTGTGGTTAGTTTAAATTTATTGTGGGGATGAGATCTTTCCAATGCCGCAACCTTCATGAATTTTGGCCATCCGGAGAGTCCGGAAGGAGTTCAGAAAGTTGCTAAGATCATCATGTCCGAAAATCCAGCCGAAATTAGAAGAGTTGATGAACTTACCTATTTGGACTTAAATACCTCTGTCTAATGATGTGGGAAGGTAGGATATTAAGTTTCCTATAGTTTCCATAAGTTATTGGACACTTAACATCCCTTGGAGGTGCCAGATTTGAGAGGTATTTGCGGTTAGGGTTAATTGTGTCTGTGGCAACTTTCTATATAAACAGTGCACTGTATAGAATTTTTCATGAGATGAAACTTCTTTTAATAGAATTCTTATTCTTTAAGTATTCCAACGCATATTTTTACGGATTTTTTGGACTCCGTTTGTTTCCCCAAATAAGGCCCGAAAGTCAGCTCTTTTCTAGGGTTTCCGGGTGCTACAATGCCGCCTCGACCTTATTAGGCGAAGAAGATGGTGAGTCCAGATCAGATCCAGACCCGCGAGCGCACGGGGGTATACGGCGGAAGCGTAGCGCGCCCAGATGGGGTACGCGGCAACACCGTGTTGGCTTCGGTGGCGCGCGGCGGTGAATGCAGGTGAGTGGAAAGCGGTGCGCAGCCGTAGGGGTACGCGGCATAGCCGTAGTGAGCCCACTAGTGTCGTGGCAAGCGCCAATTGGTCGGCGCCATGTGCCTCCAGTTAATATGATGTGAAAATGATTTTAAATTATTTAAAATTCATTTTTGATCCCAAAAATTGCCAAAAAAATCTAAAAAATTTTTAAAAATTGTATAATTTATTTAATGAGTTATTACAGTGTTTAATGACTTATTAAATATAGTTTTACTATTTTGTCATTGAAGTCTATTATTTTGATTTTAAAATTGTTTTAAGATCAAAATTAATGAAATTAATGATTATATAAGTTCTGATAAATTATTTAACTGGTTTATAAAATATTTATGAACCTATTATATAGTTTTTGACTTTAGTTACCACATAATTATTTTATAAATGATTTTAAAATTGTTTTAAAATCTTTATTGATTAAATTAGTGTTCAATTAAATTCTTAAAAATATGATTTTGAAGAATTATGATTTGGATATTAATTTAATGCTTCGAGAAATTTTGGAAAAGCATATATTATCTTAATGTTTTATATTGCTTGTCTTATGCATGTAAATTGTTTATATGTACTTCTCATGTTATTTATTTTACAAAAATTTGACAAGCATGAAATTTAGTATTTCAAAATTACAGTATATAATTTTATGATGGTATATATGATATATCTCATATAATTTTCATGTATGCGCTCTATGTTCATGTGATGAATGTTGGTGTGTGTATGGAGGTGATCATGGACTTAGATATGCTTTGCTTATGATTGCTTGATTAATTAAGTTGGTTATGTTATTAAATGGGGTCTGTGTGTGCCTCCTCTCTTTATATACAATCTGATTGTACATTCTACCTCCCCCCATTTGTGTACTCCCCCTGGTTAAAACCAAGGTTTCTCATTATGAATTGTACATTTGTGGGTCTGTGTACCCTTTAGCCACTTGTAATAGTTAGAAGTTGGCTCATGGAAGAATAGAGAGCGGGACCACTTGGAGAAGCACCCTTCTGAAATAGGTGCTTGCCAACTCAAGCTTCTGAAGCAATGGTTTGCACCTATAGGGGTGCCTTAGGTGTTTGCTTAGGATTAAGTCCATGATCACCTATGTTTTAATGCATATTTGATATGTGGTGTGTGCTACATATTATACCTTAAATATATGATATTCCAAAAGGTATATTAATATTTATATGTAGCACCTATGTTGATAAGACTAAAATAAAATTTCTCCTTGTTCTAATTAGGTCGATAAATGTGAGACATTAAGAATGACTCACGTAGCCTTTCGTTGTTATGGTCTTGATGAACCAATCTTAGATTGGATGGGTTTGTTGTGCTACCACAAGGCCTATTTAGCAAGGGATTGGAGATCATGGCCAAAAAATTAGCCGTACTTTGGGGTGGACCATTTGCATGGCTTTGTTGTGCTACCACAAGGGCTGTGTGAAGAATCCATTCTCATAACATAACAAGCGAGTTTGTCCTAACTAGAGTATATGGTTTGTTGTGCTGTCACAAGATCATAACTCTAAAGGTTAAATGACTAAGAGTTGCAAGAGATGCAACTGACAATAGTTGTCTACCTATTAAGTATTGGATGATTTGTTGTGCTACCACAAGGTCATCACCATAAAGTTAGTAGGGTCTTGGTCCCCACTAATTTGTTATCGTGATATCCCGTCTTTGCAAATTCGTTAAAAATTAGTCGAAAATTTGACATTTCTAGGAATATCTCATTCAATTAAATGTATACCCTACAAGTCAATCATATATGATATGATTCAACATTTCTAGGAATATCTCATTCAATTAAATAGGCAAAACTTCGTTACTAGCTTTTATTAGAAGTGTATATTGTAATGAAATCCTTGATCACATGCAATGATGATTGAATCATGATGAGATCATGATAATGAGATCGATCATCTAGAGGTATGTGATCTCAATGTTCCTAGTCATAGGATCCTTGAGACAGAACATCAAGAATCTGGATAGACTAGTGTGTGTGATGTCTTCTCATGTGATGAGAATGACCAATCTCATTAGTCATCAGTGTGAGGACACTAAGATACACACATAGGTGCTCATTAGTGGAATGAGTTCACGGAACTGACCAATTTAAGAAAACCTGATCGGTATCTTACCGAACTGTCTATCAGCTTATTCTTACATCTCAATAGCACGGTTGGATCTTTGACATGAGTCGCCAAAGATATCTTACCGGATATATCTTGTACTTTGATTATTGACTTATGGATCACCATCTTGATGTCTAGTATAGTTGATGTATTGGGTGCAAGAGAAACTTGGTGGAGGCAATTGAGTGAACAACAATGGATCGTTCACTCTCGGTAGGAGAGAGAGAATATCCTATGGGATAGTACTCTAAATCCTTGGCCAAGGTACTTAGGATAATTGAAAAAGGAGTTTTCCAATTGATTTGAATCTGAGTACAGGATCCCATAGAGTTGGAATATTTAGGGGTTGACAGTCAGTGCCAAACACTTGATCGACCGAGACATTGTATGAACGAGGATTTAAATACATATGGTAATTGATGATGGAAAGGCTCAATGGATGTTATTTAAATCCTCAAAGTCATTTGGGATCATAGGATGTGGCTTGTACCCTATATGATCAGAAAGCCATAAAAATTGTTATCGGATAATGGTTTTGATTTAATTTAAATGAATTATTCTTTTAAATTAATTAAGGCTTAAACCAAATTGACTATTGGGCCTAGTAGGTCATACACATTAGATCTGGTCAATAAGATGAGGGCATGGACGTCATTTTATAGAAGTTTTGGGTTTTTGTGAAAAATTTCATCTTCTATATGTAAATGGCTTATGAAGCCAAACCCTAACAAGCCATAGGGTTGGAGCACATCCCTAGCACCCTATCTTCATTCTCTCTTCTCTAGAAGGTGATCTCCCTTGATCAAGCTTAGATCAGGAAAGTTTCTGGAGGCCCAAAGGAAGGGACAACTTGTCTATTGAAGCAGATTGTGTGGATACCGCTAGAGATCGGACACTTGAATGGTTTTCAGTAAGGAGGAATGTCCTCTCTTCATTCATGGTGAGAGATTTTGGAAATCCCATGAGGTACTCTCATTCTACTTCATATTCGGTTCCTGGTTTTACTCGTTTGACATCGATCAAGGCAAAGATCATAGTTTCAAGAAATCAAATTTTTTCCACTGTCAAGTATTGATTCCTTATAGAAGGAACATGATAAAAATTATCTAATAGTTGTACATCTCCTGAAGGTAACTTGAGGTGAGCTTGTCCCACGGCCAATGCTGCAACCTTTGCACCATTTCCCATGCACAGATCAACCTCTCCTCTTTGGAACCTTCTACTACTTGTCAACACCAGCAGGTCATTGCAGATATGAGATGCACATCCAGTATCTAATACCCATGATCTAGATCTATAAGACAAATTGACATCAATAACAAAAATACTTAAAGCTTCTTCAAGCTTTCCTTTTGCCTTCTCTGTAAGGTACAATTTGCAGTTCCTCTTCCGGTGGCCTTCTTTATGGCAATGGAAGTATTGTCCTTTGTCCTTCTTGGGCTCTGTCTTTTTGACTACTTTCTTGACTTTAGCTTTGCCCTTCTTCTCCATCTGATTAGCCTTCCTTTTCTTGTTGGTCTTACCAACAAGTAGCATAGGAGGTTTCCCATTGTTCAGTGTGCGTTCAACAATCTTCAACATATTTACAAGCTCCGCTAGAGAGCATTCTAACTTATTCATGTTGAAGTTCATAATGAACTAGGAAAAGGAGGATGGTAAATATTAGAAGATAAGGTCAACTGCCAACTCTTTGTTCATAGAGAACCCAAGCTCAGCTAACCTCTCCACCCACTTTATCATTCTGAGAACGTGTGTCTGCACAGACATTCCCTCGGACATCTTTGTCCTGAACAGATTCTTAGATACCTCATATCTCTCTGTCCGACTATGTGCTCCAAATAGCTCCTCAAGTTGAGCCAAGATGAATATGGCATCCATCTTTTCATGTTGCCTCTGCAACTTATTGCTCATAGAGGCTAACATGAAGCACTGGACAAGGGTTAAATCCTCTTTGTGCTTTTGGAAGGTGACAATCACATCATCACTAGCATCATTAGATGGGTCATCTGGCAGTGGCTTCTCAAACACATAGGCTATTCGCTCATTAGTGAGAACAATTCTCAAATTTATGTGCCAGTTAGAGAAGTTAGGACCAATGAGCCTGTTGGCATCGAGTATGCTGCGCAACGGGTGGTTCGCCATTGAAATCTACAAGGAGATATAATTAAAATGAGATAGCATTGCAAATATTCATTAAAATAATGATAAGGTCTTTTATCTTAATTTTATGCTTCCACTAATTTCGACGAATTTTCATAACCCTCAATATGCAAAGATGGGACATCTCGATAATGTCCTAGTGGGGACTAAGATCCCATTAACCTTATGGTGATGACCTTGTGGAAAACACAACAAGTCATCCCATACTTAATATGTATGCAACTTTTGCCAGTTGCAACTCTTAGTCTTTTAACCTCTAGAGTTATGATCTTGTGAGAAACACAACAAATCATATACTCTAATTAGGTCAAATCCGCTTGTTACGTTATGGGTATGGATTCTCAACATAGCCCTTATGGGATACACAACAATGCCATGCCAATGATCCACCCCAAGGTTCAGGTTTAAGCCTTGGCCACAATCACCAATCTCTTGCTGAGTGAGCCTTATGTGAAACACAACAAACTCACCCAATCTAACATTGGCTCATCGAGACCATAACAACGAAGGCTACGTGGGTCATTCTTAATATCCCACGCTTATCAACATAATTTAAATGAGGAGGGATTTTTATTTTAGTCTCATCATAGTATGTGCTACTATGTATACCTTTGGAATATCATATATTTAAGGTATAAACAATAGCACACATCCACATATCTAATATGCATAAAAAATAGGTGATCATGAAGTTATCCCTAAGCATGCACCATAAACACCCTTAATGGTGCAAAATTAAAAGGCTTGCATCAGATGCTAGAATTGATATGTCTCCACTTCAGAAACTTCTTCTCAGAGTGGTCCTTGGCCTCGCTATCTTCCATGAGCCGTCTTCTTGTCATTACAAGCAGCTCGGGGGTGTGCAAACCCAATGAATATACATCTCATTATAAGAAATACCTTGGCTTGAACTAAGGGTAGTACAAACTTGAAGGAAGATAGGATTTACAATCAGATTGTAGAGAGAGAGAGAGAGGAGGCACACATAGGCCCCATTTAATTGCATTACCAAAATCAATAACCAATGCAAGATAATTAAAACCAAGTCCATAATCACCAACCACACACATAAGAGATCATCACATGACCAAAGTGCATATACGTGGTAATTATATGATATAACATTTATATCATAAAATTATAAAATATAGTTCTTGAAATTCTCAATTTCATACTTATCGTATTTATCATGAAATAAATAACATGAAAAGAATGCATACACAATTTACATGCATTAAGAAAAGCCCATTCAAGTAAATAACCATATCTAGGAATTTCCAAACTTGTGCAAACCATAAAAATAATGATATAAATATAAAACTGTCAAATCATATTTTCCATAATTAATTTAATCATTATATACACTAATTTTGATCTTAAATCAATTTCAAGATTAAAATGACAATAGAGCTAAATATCATTTAATAAGACATTAAACACTTTAATGACTCATTCAATAATTTTTAAAAAAATTTAGAATTTTTTTAGGATTTTTTCCAAATTTTTAAAATTTATTTCATTTCTAAATAATTTTAAAATGAAATAAAAAATAAAAAAACCAAACTGCCGGACCGAGCCGAGTCAGACTGGCCTAGTCCAGTGTTGATCTAACCTGAATCCGAGTCAAACCTGGATTCGGTCGACCAGACCGCTGCATCCGAATAAGACCAAGTGGATCCTTCTCTCTCGCCCAATAAGGGCGGCGAGAGAGAGAAAACCCTAAATCTGATCGTGACTTTAGGCTCAGATTTGTTAGTCCAATAGGAGTCAGAAAAATACAAAAAATAGCATATATAATCCTTAGAGTATCATGAAACTATTAGGATAGGTTTCGTCATCTGAATAAATCTGTGTAAGGAGAAATACTAAGTGGAAGTTGCCGCTATCGCAGATACCATATCCGACAGAAAAAAAATGTTCTTCCTTGAGAGATGATTAGAACTTAAAATAGAAAAAAAAACTTAAGGTAAGTATATTACCTATCTTATAAACACTTTAGAATGTTTCCTTCATTCCCAAGGAAGGAAGAATCCCAACTTCCCTAAAGTAGGGTGACTTTGCAACCGTGATAGAAACCATGAATCTCTAGGACTCTATTAGACTCTATTGAGGTCTAAAATCTGAGATGCCTGTGGATTTGAAAAGCACTATGTCACGAGATTATCATGGAACAAACCAATCTCAATATCGTATCACATACGAAACATGGTTACTCCATGAAAATCAAGGCTTACACAATTTCGAGAAAACCAAAAAACACATGGAATAACTCAAAATCGATTTTGATTTCAACCAAAGCTTCAACCTGGCTCTGATACCACTATAAGGAATCGATCTAAGGATATAAAATAAATTTTGATTCTTTGAATTCAAGGTCTTAGCCTTAATTGAAACCAAAATGACAAAACTGGGAACCGATTAAGAAGAAGATTGAATATACCTTCTTGGGATTTGAAAAATCCCTCACTAGAGATGAAGAGTGGATGTTCCTTGCTACTTTAAACCATTCAAATGGACGGCCTCTAGTGGTATCTACACGAACTTCTTCCAAGGACTGGTTCTCCTTCACTCCAACTTCGAAAACTCTTCCAAAATGGAGTTAGACCAAGAGGTGACTCCTTATAGATAAGAGAGGAGAGAGAGAGGCTGCTAAGGATGTTCTCTCACCCTTTGGCTTGATAGGGTTTAGGTTCTTAAGCCTTTAATATATAGAAGATGCAATTTTTCACAAAAACCTAAATCTTCTATATATTTACATCCTTACCCTTGACCTTAGAATTAGTTCTGATATGTGTGACCCACTAAGTCCAATAGTCAATTTGGTTGAAGCCAAATTTGAAAAGAACAATTCTTTTAAATTAAATCAAATCTATTATCCAATAACATATTTGATGGCTTTTCGATCATAAAAGATACAAGCCACATCCTATGATCCCAAAGAACTTTGGGAAGTTAAATAATATTCATTAAGCCTTTCTATCATAAGTTACCACATAGATATAAATCCTCGTCTATGCAATGTTTTAGTCGGTCAGGGGTTCGACAACAACTGTCAACTGTAAGGAATCGTCCATTAAAATTTGGTGCAGCGGAAGCGACGATTCCTATGGGTTCCTTTAGAATCCATCTCAATCAGAACCGAACGATGAAAACCGAAAACCGATCAAATCGGGTTCAAATATACCTGATAGGGATTCATATAATCCCATGAAGAGGAAGGAGATGATCTTCTCAAGCTCTTCAAACCGTTCAAGTGTCCGGTCTCCAGCAGTATCCACACGAACTTCATCCACAGCAGGTTCTCCCTTCGCGCCGGCCTCGAGAACTCTTCCCGAACGGAGCTCCATCGACCATGGACACCTTCTAGAGAGAGGAGGAGGTAGGGAGGAGACTTGGGACGTGGTTTTCACCCTTGGCTTGATGGGGTTTGGCTGAAACCATTAGTATTTATAGAGAATTATGGAATTTTTCATAAAAACCCAAAATCTCTATAAATTACGTCCTTGCCCCTGTACTTGTGGATAAGTCCTTTTGTGTGTGACCCACTAGGCCCAATAACCTATTTGGTTGAGGCCTAAATAAAATAGAACAATTCTATTTAATTTAATTAAATCCGTTATCCGATAACAGATTAGTCAGCCTACCGATCATGAAGGGTACAAGCCACATCCCATGATCCCAAATGGCTATGGGGATAATTTCATCTCCATTGAGCCTTTCCATCATCAGTTACCACATGGATATAAACCCTCATCCATCCAATGTCCCGGTCGTAAAGGAGTACGGCATCGACTGTCAACTCCTTAGTGTACCGACTCTATAGGATCATGTACTCGAAATTGGATCAATTGGAAAACTCCTTTTCCAATTATCCTATCTACCCTGGCCAGGGATTTAGAGTACTATCCCATAGGACATTCACTCTCACTTACCGAGAGTGGATGATCCCTTGTTGTCCGCTCAATTGCCTCCATCGGATTTTCCTTGTACCCGATCCATCGCTATATAGGACCATCTAAATTGTGATCCATAAGTCAATGGTCAAAGCACAAGTTCCACCCAACAAGGCATCTTTGGTGACTTAGGTCAAAGGTCCAACCATGCAACCGTGATGATAGAAAACCCTGATAGACAGTTCGGTAAGATACCATTCAGGGTTTCTAATTCGGTCAGTTCAGTGAACTCATTCAACTAATGAGCACCTGTATGTGTATCTCAGTGTCTCCACACTAATGACCAATGAGATCGGTCATCCTCATCACATGAGAAGACATCACATACACTAGTCTATCCGGATCCTTGATGTCCCGTCTCAAGTATCCTATGACTAGGAACATTTAGATCAAATACCTCTAGATGATCAATCTCATTATCATGATCTCATCATGATTTAATCATCATTGTATTTGATCAAGGACTTCATTATTATATTCGCATCTAATAAGAGCTTATAATGAAGATTTGCCTAATTAATCTGAATGAGATATTTCTAGAAATGTCGAATCATATCATATATGATTGGCTTGTAGGGCATACATTTCTATCATAAGTTACCACATAGATATAAATCCTCGTCTATGCAATGTTTTAGTCGGTCAGGGGTTCGACAACAACTGTCAACCCCCTTAATAATCTGACTTTATAGAATCTTGTACTTAGGAATGGATCAATTGGAAACTCCTTTTCCAATTATCCTATCAACCATGGCCAAATATTTAGAGTACTATTTCACAGGACATTCTCTCTCTCTCTCTCTCTCTCTCTCTCTCTCTTATTGAGAGTGAACGATCCCCTTTTGTTTGCTCAACTATCTCCACCGAGTTTCTCTTGCACCCGATTCATTAACTATACTGGACCATCAAGATGGTAATCCATAAGTTAATAATCAAAGTACTACGAACATTCAACAAGACATCTTTGGCGACTCAGGTCAAAGATCCAACCATGCCGCAGTGATGATAGAATACCCTGATAGATAGTTCAGTAGGATACTGATCAGGGTTTTTAAAATGGTCAGTTCAGTGAACTTATTCTACTAATGAGCACATATATGTGTATCTTAGTGCCTCCACACTAATGACTAATGAGATTGTTCATTCTCATCATATGAGAAGATATCACATACACAAGTCTATCCAGATCCTTAATATTCTACCTCAAGTCTATCATATGAGAAACATTTAGATTACTAGCATCTAGATGATTGATCTCATTATCATGATCTCATCATGATTCAATCATCATTGCATGTGATCAAGGACTTCACTACGATATGCATATCTAAAGATAAATTGTAATGAATAAATGCCTTTTACTTTGAATAAGATAATACAAGAAATGTCTAATCATATCACATATGATTGGTTTGTAGGGCATACATTTCTATCAAGAGATATGTGGGACATATCTTTGATGGAATAAATGAGGCACAAGATAGTAAGGATATTGATCCTAAGATCTATATTGAAGCAATATGAGATATTGATTCAAAACTAAGAAGAGACAATAAAATTCAATATAAACTATATCTATTCTAATCAAGTTTCGAACTTGATAGATCCACCTAAGGGTATAGTAGATGGTATAAATGGATCACTAAAGGATAGATTAGAGTGGATTAGAAAGTAGAGACCTTAAAGGTGTGGATATTTGAAAAAGATATCATTTAAGTTAAATAGTTGACTACGATGAGATCATTTTACCTATGCCATAGTTGAACCCATTCGGATTTTGATTGTTTCACATTATAACTATAAGATATGTCAATTAGATGTCAAGATAGTGTTCCACTACGAATGTAAATTAATTACAACGACCTACAACCATCGCGAAACCAACTACCTCAACTCCCGAAGAATTTCTAGGAGTGAGGTTACATTTTTTGTTGGTAGCTTATTGCCGTTGCCACTAAGCTTTAGCCGTCGCTAAACTAGTCACCTAATTGCTTTCTGGAAGTGAACTATTTCTTTTGGCGATGATTGTAAGAAGTATTTACCCATCCAATTCATGCAGGAAAACACCCATGCAAGAATATACAATGCACCTGTTATAATAACTTTCATTCACATCCAACATTCATACACATACCGGTTCTTTACACACATTCACTCCAACATTCATGCATAAGAAAATACATTCATAAAACTTTTACATTTCAACAACACACATTCACACCAACATTCATACACAAATCCAATTACACACAAATCTTTACAATTCATATTCACTAAAAAATACATATACAAATGTTTTAATTTACATTCAGAATATAAAATGTTTATAATTTATACAAGGAGGAGAGAAGTCTCATTCATCCTCTCCAAATGATCTCTCCTCATTGTCCTTGTTGTCGTCCTCATCCTCGTCATCTCTTAGTCCTCGAGGTGGCCTCGAACTCGATGGATTTGCAGGTGGGGAGTCTTTGATCTATCTTGATTAACATTTGTTGTGTTAGCCATTCCATTAACTCCTAGAAGTTTTTTTGTTAGCCATTCAATTATTGTTGGAAAGAGTCTATAACCAAATTTTATTTCTCGATTTGACTTTCTTGATTATTGAGCAAATAATTTTGGCTCTCCACTCTCCCCATCAACTCTTGAACAACCGAACTTGTGTAGGTACTCACACCTTACCAGGTGATATGGGTCTGTCCTCTCCCCCCACATCGAATCTGCCCTGTCCTATATTTGCCAAACATGGTGATAAATGCTTCCTCAGTAGAGAATGGATGCTCAAAATTCTTAACATCCGATTCCTCTGACTGGGGGGCATTCATCAACTAGTGCATATTATCCTAAATAATGTAAATATAATGTCAGGTGATATATGAAATCAAAATTAGCTAATAGTACAAATAATGTAAATATTTACCATCATTTGGTGACTTTCTTCATTACTCCAAAAGATGGATCCATCATCCTCTTCGTGTGTCTAGGTCATCTCGAAGACCTATAGACGGATAGGGCAGCGCCCTTCTTTTTGTATTTGTTCAGAGAAAAAAATATTATAATATATATTTAATAAGTGTTACTCAATAGTAAATAACAAGAATTTAAATTCCTTACAAAATCAATCTTGAGCTGATAAATGTTTTCCCTTCCTTGCCTATAAAACATAGTCAGTGAGCCCTATTAGTTTTATTTTTTTGGCTAAGTGCCAACAAAGAAATTCTTAACATGTTAATTATTGAAAAAAAATGACATGTTCAAATGAAAAACTTTTAAATGTAAGTGATCTTTTACCTTACTCTCATTTTTATTCAATAACTCGCACATATAACACCACTGCTCCAAGTCACATTGTGGAGGCACCACTGCTCCAAGTCACATTGTGGAGGCACAACCACAAGTGCCTCCTCCTGTGAGTGTCCTGTAAAATACTGCATGCCAAAATTTTATTAGTTATAATAGACAACAATGAGAGAAAAATAAATAAATATGACTTATTACCTTTTTCTTTAAATGAATTTTTTTGTTTTGTTTGCATCTCCCCATATGTCTTAAAATTTTGTATTAATAGATGGAGATCCCTCAAAGGTAAAATGATGTTGCATGAATAATAATTATACTTTAGTATCTTACAATTAAAAGCAAATCATATATAGAATTAGTTGTATTTACCATGAGATCTCTGAAGATGGCTTCTTTTTTGTCATATGCAAGGGTGATATAGTCTTGTTGCCTTAAGTTGCAATGCACCATGTTGCAGACTCCAAGGTAAGAGGTGAATTCTTGGCCATTTGAGCCTACACCCGATCCTCCTATAACCCGGACATTCAAGGTCTCTCTAGATGCTAATGTTCTCACATTATATGCATTGGCTAGGTCTCTCCCACATCTCACCACTGTAGCTAATTAAACACAAAATATCAACATTTAGAAAGTGATGTTTACGATGCTACAAAAGAATTAATTAAATATTTACTTAAGGTAGAGAAAAATGGACTCTTTGCTAGGCATTGCCGCATTAGGGTGAGGGACAACCACCTGAGATGGTCCAGGCAATGGAACTATGTCTGGTGTAGGCTGAGTTGTACCATAAGATCCATCGAACCTATCAGTGGATCCACTGGCCATCTCGCTTCTAGATGGGGTAGCTCTTGCTAAATTCCTTCATCTAAAACATAATAAAATTAGTATTATAGTTTCAATTTGCCATTTTGACACTTTCATGGTCGGTTTTGCCAATACAAGCCAATTTCTGGCTATGGGAAAGGTGTTTGCCAATTTTTGACTTCCATGGCCAATTTAGCCAATCTAAATTGATTTCTGACTTGGATTGGCCAAATCGACCATTAGTTGGGTTCTTTGCCAATATGAAACTTCCATGGCCAGTTAGGCCAATCCAAACCAATTTTCAGCTTGGATTGGCCAAACTAGCTGTGAGATGGGTTTTTTGCCAATTTGAAACTTCTATGGCTGGTTAGGTCAATTTAAACTAATTTCTCGCTTGGATTAGCCAAACTGGCTGTAAGATGGGTTCTTTGCCAATTTGAGACTTCCATGGCTAGTTAGGCCAATGTAAATTGATTTCTAGCTTGGATTGGCCAAATCGGCCATGGGATGGGTTTTTTGCCAATTTGAGACTTCCATGGCCAGTTAGGCCAATCCAAACTAATTTTTGACTTGAATTGGCCAAACCAGCCATGGGATGGGTTTTTTTTTTGCCAATTTTATACTACCATGGTCAGTTTGGCCAATCCAAACTAATTTCTTATTTGGATTGGCCAAACTAGCCATGGGATGGATTTTTTGCCAATTTTTGACTTCCATGGCCATCAGCTTGGATTGGCCAAATTGGTCGTGGGATGAGGTTTCTACCAATTTCCAACTTCCATGGCCTATTTGGCGAATCTAAACCGATTTATGGTTTGGATTAGCCAAACCGGACGTGGGATGGGTTTTTTGCCAATTTGAGACTTCCACGGCCATTTTGACCAATCCAAACAGATTTTCAACTTGGATTGGACAAACCGGCTATGAGATGAGTTTTTTGCCAATTTGAGACTTCCACGGCCACTTTGACCAATCGAAACAGATTTTCAGCTTGGATTGGACAAACCGGCTATGAGTTTTTTGCCAATTTGAGATTTCCATGGCTAGTTAGACCAATCCAAATCGATTTATGGCATGAATTGGCCAAACCAGCCATGGGATGGGTGTTTTTTTTGCTAATTTGAACTTCCATGGCCAGTTAGGCCAACCCAAACTAATTTTCAACTTGGATTGGCCCAACTAGTTGTGGGATGGGTTTTTTGCCAATTTCTGACTTCCATGGCCAGTTTGGCCAATTCAAACCATTTTCTGGCTTGGATTTGCCAAATCGGCCTGGAATTTTTGACATGAAGATTGGTGACTTGGAGATATTTGACATATAAACTTATTGGCTACGATTGGGGCCGACCATTGCCAATAAGTTATCCGTCATTAAAGTCATGGGCGACAACTTATTAAGCCGTCGCCAATAACATTACTTGTGACGACTGCCCTATGGCTGTCGCCAATAACATTGGCGACAGGGTTATTTGCGACGACTTGGTGACGGCTGGTCAACTATCACCAATTTATAGTGGCGATGCCATCCCCAATAACTTGTTTTTTTTGTAGTGTTATTTTGAGTTATGAATTTGAATTGGAAAGGATATTGTTAACCAATTAAACCCTGTTTGGTATAAGGATAAGGAGGGATAAACCTGGTTTATCCCTAATCCCCTGTTTGTTACACACATAAAAAAGTGTTTAACTTGTATTAACTTAATCCAGCTTATCCTCAAAATTGGGGATAAGTGTGAGGATAAATCATTCCATTTAATACTCAGGATACCTTACTCTTGAAATGACATTTTGAGGATATGATCGCCCTCGTAACTTCACGATGACAGCCACCCTTGTACCAACGAGAGCATCCAACATAGTTCTTACCTCGTCTCCTCCAATGCAGCGGTCTCTGGCGAGTTTGCAGACTCTCAACCAAGGCGATCACCTCCGCATATCGCAAGGCCAGGCTGGATGCCACCAGTGTGCCAGTCAGGGGCCCCAATGCCTTCACCTTTCATCGTTGACTTACAAGCACAAGGCACTGGCACAACAGGGGAAGTGTCGGTGCACCAAGGGAGGTGGGATCTGAGGGGGGGGGCTGCGTCGAGCGGCTGCGTGCGAGAGGGAGACTCTTCGCACAGTCAATGCACTGCGGCATGAAGGGAAGGCTCTTCACGCGGGGGAGGCGGGTTCAACAGTGTTGTGGTGTCGTAGTCGGCGTGGGGGGCGGGTGGTGAGAGACCGCGCTCTGTCGAGTGCACGATAGGTGGGTGAGGGCATTGCAGTTGGCATCGACAACGACATCAGCATCAATCGACATAGCAACGTCGACGGTGAGGCAAGCTGCATACTGCACTCGACAACGAAGGGGAACGTGACGAAGACGGTGAGGCCGTCGATCGCTGATGCGCGACGAACGGGAGGGAAGTGCCCGTGAGGGAGAAACCAAGAGAGAGGGGAAAATGGCGGAGGCGGACACTACGGCACTAGAGAAAAAAAGGGGGAGGCTAGGATAGAGAAAAGGGGAGGTTTTAATGGAGGTAAGAAGAGAGAAAGGATGTGTAAAAAAAGAGAAAAATATAAGATGGAAAAGGTGAAAGTAATATTGACATATATATAAAATCTCTTTTTCTTAAAACAATCAGAATATTATAACAATAGTATCGATCTTAAAAATGTTTCATATTTGTATTATCGTAGAAAATGAATTACTAGAAGCAAAATGTTGATTGAGTTGAGTTATTTATACATGACCTTTACCGTTTTTATTGATATGAAATAGATGACTTATAAAGTATTTAAGAAATATATACGAAGTACTAAATGTAGATCGATTTGTAGGGTATTTAGTTGTAATGTTTTTTAATTTAATTAGATTTTAAAAACAAAATTCAAATATGATTTTCACTGTCATATTTTTAAAATTATATTATTTATACTTCAAATTTATATAAATTAAAATTAAAATTTGTTATATAAATATGTAAGTTGGTTAAGATGTTTATGAATATGTATGGGTAATAAAATAAGATAATATAAAAAACAAAGATAAAAATATAAAAATCTAAGGTTATTTTCAAATTTATTGTTAACGTACCAAACATATAATAGAATTATCCTTAAACTTATCTTAAGTTAAACCAAACAAGCTGGAGATAGGATTAATCACAAAGATTGATTTATCCTTATTTTCGTCAAGTTTATCCCGGTGCCAAAGGATGCCTTAAGGTTTTAGATAATATGATATTAGTGGAAGATGAACTCCAATATTTTAGCAAGAATGTTTAGAAATTTTGAAGGTGAAATTTTTGTAGAGTAGAGTAGAATGTAATATTTGGGATTTTTTGTTAAATTATAATAGTATGAATAAAGAGTTAAGATTAAAATATTTAATTATTTTATCTCTCTCCCTTCTTCCCACTTTAACTAGAGTCCTATTATAGCAAGACTTCTATTACTCTTAACTTATTAAATAACCTTTAGAATTATCCCTATATTTTTCTCCCCCGTGTTTTCTCCGCCTCCTACCCTAATCATCGCTGCGCACCCAGCCGCCGCTCCTCTTTCTCTCCGTTGCATGCACGTTGCCGGCTGCCATGTCCTGCGCCTGTTGATCGTCGCCACGAGCCTGCCCGTAGGCCCGCAGGCCAGCAGCCCGTTGTCCGCGCCTCCATGCGCATTGACCTCTCCCGGCCACTCCTCGGCGCTACCGTTCATGCGTATTAGAGCACACAACTTTAAAATAGACCCAGGGTGATTTTATTAACTTTTGCACTTTGTACATTTCGTTGTAATTGGGCAAATGCCCTCAATATTTGTACATCACATATATATATATGAAATGGTTCACACTGCGGAGCTCAATTGAGCTTTTTCCCGCACATTTCCAGATCTCACTCTCCTCCTCTTCGCTGCATCGTCTTCCTCTGCTCTGCTGCGAAATCTCTTCCTTTTGTAGAAGAGGCTTCAGATTGGCGATTCTAACTTGGTATCAGAGCCAGCGATGGAGGATTTATCTTCTGTTTCTCCAGCAACATCTCCAGCAGGAAATTTCACTAGGAACGTCGATCCATCAGGTTCTATTCCTTCAGTATATACTTTTGCTTCTGGAGTTCCATTCGCCTCTGCGCCAAATCTTTCACACTATGTATCACTGAAGTTAAACAGTGATAATTTCATGGTATGGAGAGCACAATTGCTCCCAGTTCTAGAAATGTACAATCTCACTGGTTTTATTGATGGATCGATCGTACCTCCTCTAGTTTCTGTTCCAGATTCGGCTGGATCTGGAAGTTCTGTTCCTAATCCCACTCTGCAGACCTGGAAACAATACGATAGTATAGTGAAAGCTTTGTTAATTTCTTCAGTTTCCGATGCTGTTCTACCTCTTGTTGTGGGTCATGATACTACGTCTGCAATTTGGAATGCAATTCAGTCCACTTATGCTAGTGTTTCTAAGGCGCGTGTCTTACAGTTAAGATCCCAGTTACAACAGTTAAAAAAGGGGGCATAAAAATGGTCGAATACATACAAAAGGCTAAGAACATAGCCAACTCTCTTGCGTTGGCAATGGAGCCGGTTTCAGCTGCAGATTTACTCTTATATATTCTGGGAGGCTTAGATCAAGAATATGACCCATTTGTTACCTTCGTCACAACTCGCATGGATTTTGCTCAATTAACAGTGGAAGAACTTCAAGGACTGCTTATTAATCAAGAGATTCTTGTGCTTAAAAGGCATCAACAAGTTGAAGAGTTGACCGCCAATCTTGCTAAAACTTCGGTTCAACCCACACAGCAGCAACAACAGTCAAATTACAGAAATAATACAGGCCGTGGTAGAGGATACCGTGGGAGAAATGGTGGTCGTTTTCAAGGTGATCGCAACTCAGGCAATCAAAGGTACCATATAGGAAATGTTGACAGATCACAGGGTAATCAGAGGCCTGTTGCAATTTGTCAACTATGTGACAAAAGAGGACACTCCACATTACAATGCTGGAACAGATTTGATACAAGCTATCGGAATTTTTATGCTGATCAATCTGTGAATTCTAATAGCAGTACTTCTCCTTACACAGCCAATCTGGCCTCAAATGGTGCTTATCACAGTCTTGCAGATCCCACATGGTACCCGGATTCCGGTGCAAACAGCCATATGACCTCCGAAGTTGGAATTCTCAGGAATCCTACTTCCTACAGCGGGTATGATAAAGTTCAAGTTGGTAATGGAGAAGGATTAAACATCACACATGTGGGAAATACAGGTTTTAAGTCCTTTAAACTTAGAAATGTTTTATGTGTTCCTCTTTTGTCCAAAAACTTATTATCAATGTCTCGCTTTGCCAAAGACAATAATGTGTCTTTCGAATTTTTTCCTGACCATTATCTTATCAAGGATCTCAAGACTCAGATGGTGCTGCATCAAGGAGGCAGTTCTAATGGTCTATACACACTAGACATGCAAGATGGCATCTCAAGGACAAATTCTGCAGTTGCCCTTTCGGCTTCAACCTTTTCTACATGGCATAAAAGGCTGGGTCATCCAGCATTTCGAACTGTCTATCAAGTTCTGAACACACTTGGTAGTTCCTATACATCTGATAAAACATTTTTTTGTTCACACTGTGCAGTGGCTAAAAGTCATAGATTTCACTTTCCTTTGTCTACACATATTTCCAAACAGCCTCTTGAGCTGATCTCATCAGATGTTTGGGGTCCATCCCCTCATATTAGTAACAATGGTCATCGTTATTATGTTACTTTTATTGATCATTTCAGTAGATATTGTTGGGTGTTTCCTCTTGTGTCTAAAGGAGCTGTTTTCAAAGTATTTGTGCATTTCAAGAATCAAGTGGAAAATATTTTCTCTACAAAAATAAAATACTTTCAGAGTGATTGGGGAGATGAATTTCGGACCCTACAAGATTTTTTCAAGATGCATGGTATTGTACATAGAGTTGCCTGCCCCTATACACACAATCAAAATGGCATCTCCGAAAGGAAGCATCGACATAAAATTGAGACAACTCTTGCTCTCTTGAGCAATGCTCGGTTACCTTACTATTTTTGGGATGAAGCAGTTTTAACAACCGTATATACCATCAATAGACTGCCTACCATGGTTTTAAAAGGAATTTCTCCATTTGAAAAATTATTTGACAGGCGTCCAGATTATTCTTTTCTTAAGCCCTTTGGGTGTGCTTGCTACCCACACCTTAGACCTTACAACACATACAAATTCACTTTTAGGTCAGAGTGTTGTGTGTTTCTTGGTTACAGTACTGACCACAAGGGCTATAGGTGTTTCTTACCTCGGATAAACAGGATCTACATTGCAAGAAATGTTGTTTTCGATGAAAACTGTTTTCCATACAGAGTGTTAATGGATCACAATTCTGGAAATTCTTCATCCATCATACCACCTATACCCTTGTCTATTCCTTCCAGTGAACTTTTGTTCAAGTCTCAATCATGTACACAACCAGTCCACAGACCTCTGGTCGTAGGTAGTCCACGACCAGATTCTATTTTTCAGCCTGAACATAATCCAGTTGTGTCTATTTAGCAGGCTTTGTCTCCTACTTCTCCTGCATTTCAGACTGAACACTCTCCCTCTCTATCTCCCTCAGTCTCATCTCGTGAGTCACCTACAGTTTCTGCTACAACTCCCTCACCTAATCAGTCCACAAACCAAGCTTCTTCCCCGGTCTCCACTTCCTCTGAACCACCAAAGAAATACAGGTCTTTGACGGATATTCTAGCCACCACCACACCTGAAAATCAACAGAGACACAGCAAATATGCCCTGGCTGTCAGTGTGGCTCATGACATTGCACCTACTTGTTTTAGTCAAGCTTCTAAACATCCATCATGGAGAATGGCTATGTCTAAAGAATTCTCAGCTTTACATAAAAATGGAACATGGACATTGGTTCCCCAACCATCCAATGTGAACATCATCGGGTGCAAATGGATTTTTAAATTGAAGAAGCATTCAGATGGTACTATAGCAAGGCATAAAGCTCGTCTAGTTGCCAAAGATTACACTCAACAATTTGGAGTTGATTTTCATGACACATTCAGTCCTGTGGTCAAACAACCTACAATTCATCTACTTTTATCTATAGCTGTTACTAATCAATGGGAGATAAAACAATTGGATGTCAACAATGCGTTTCTTCATGGCAATTTAGAAGAAGATATTTACATGTATCAACCACCTGGCTTTATTGACAAGAATAATCCAAATTTTGTGTGCAAGCTCCATAAAGCTTTATACGGTCTCAAACAAGCCCCTCGGGCTTGGTTGTTCAGGTTATACTCCCATCTTCTCAACATTGGATTTGTTGCTTCTAAGTGTGATCCATCTTTATTTAGCTATAACAACAATGGGGTTATCATATATCTTCTTATTTATGTGGATGATATCATCATTCTTGGCAACAAAGCTCAGTTTGTACAAGATTTAATTTCCAAGTTGGCAGCTACTTTTTCCTTGAAAAATCTGGGAGCTCTAGATCATTTTCTGGGAATTGAAGTGATTAGATCATCTGAAGGTATACATCTCAGTCAAAAGCAGTATGTTTTAGAATTGTTGCAAAAAGCTCAACTCACTGATTCCAAGCCAGTCTCCACTCCTATGGCTCCTCGGTCAGTTGTGTCTCAGCATGATGGTGATCCTTTGTCTGATCCCTCTAACTACAGGTCCCTGGTTGGCTCTCTGCAGTATGTCACAATCACCCGTCCGGACATTGCATTTTCGGTAAACAAGGCATGCCAGTTTCTGTCCTATCCCACCACTGATCATATGGTTCTTGTCAAAAGAATTCTCCGATATCTGAAAGTCATATACATGTTTGGTATGTGGTTAAAACCCACTACTTTTAGCATTAATGTCTTCACGGATGCAGATTGGGTAGGTTGCCCGGATGATCGCAAGTCTACCTCAGGATTTGGCATTTATTTTGGATGCAATTTGATTTCTTGGTTCGCAAAGAAGCAGCACATTGTGGCCCACTCAAGTACGGAGTCCGAAATGAGAGCCATTTCTCTTGCAGTAACTGAACTTTTATGGACAATTCAGCTTATTCATGAGACTGGTATCTGTCTGCAACAGTCCCCAATTGTGTGGTGTGACAATATTTTAGCTGTATACCTTACATCCAATCTTGTTTTTAAGGCCAGAACCCGGCATGTTGAAGTAGATTTTTACTTTGTTCGACAGTTGGTGCTAGACAAGAAAATACAAATGAGGCACATTTCATCACAGGATCAACCTACGGACATTTTCACCAAGGCCTTGAGCACAGTGCAATTTGAGTTATTTCGCACTAAGCTCAACGTCTCGCCCCGTTGAACTTGAAGGGGGGTATTAGAGCACACAACTTTAAAATAGACCCAGGGTGATTTTATTAACTTTTGCACTCTGTACATTTCGTTGTAATTGGGCAAATGCCCTCAATATTTGTACATCACATATATATATGAAATGGTTCACACTGCGGAGCTCAATTGAGCTTTTTCTCGCACATTTCCAGATCTCACTCTCCTCCTCCTCGCTGCGTCGTCTTCCTCTGCTCTGCTGCGGAATCTCTTCCTTCTGTAGAAGAGGCTTCAGATTGGCCATTCTAACTATGCGGCCACGTCGCCCCGGGCGGGACCTCTCGCATCCACCGCCTCGGCCGGCCACCATGCCGCAGGTACATCTGGCCTCGACGTTGACCACCATGCCCCTGTGCCTCTTGACTGCCATCGCCGCGCACCTGTGGATGCCGGGTATGCTCTCCCGCGCGTGACCGGCGCCACACGCCTTCGCAGCCTAGCCAGCACGCCACGCCGTCTCCTCCTCACCCAGTCGCCTCCCTCACGCGCGCGGCCGCGGATGTCGCCGCCCACCCTGCGCACCTAGCCAGCCGCGTCGAAGGCCACCCTCCTCGGTCGCCCCTGTGCCGAACAGCCACCGGGCCCCGTGCCGGACATCCTGCGTCCGCGCATCACCATCGCCGTCTGCGCCACGCACCCCAGGAACGTGCCTACGCTAGCCGTGCACTGCCTGTGCCTGGCCACTCCCTCCTGTGCACCGCAGGTGAGCCCACACTTCCTTTCCTCTCTCTCTTATCTATCTCCCTCCAGCGTTCTCTGTTTCTTATCCCATCATTCTCTTCTCATGGTATATCCCGTTATTTGACAGTTTGTTTGAGAGATTAACTCCAGTCTCCACCCCAATTCTGGCCGTCTGTAACATTTGAGTTTTCTTAAATAATCAAGAGTTTTTTTTCTTACTCTTCCCTTATTTATACCCGATAAGAAACCTTCCCTTAATTGAGCTCAATTGAGCTCCGCAATGTAACCAATAATATATATATATTTGTGTTGTACGTCAACAAGGACATTTGCCTAATTATACATGAATATACAACATACAGAATTAACTAATTCACCCTAGGTGTATTTTGAAATTATGTTCCCTAATACCCTCCTTCAAGTTCGACGGGGGAGAGACGTTGAGCTTGGTTCAAAATAGTTCAAACTTCAATGTGCAAGTTTTAGTGAAGATGTCAACGGGTTGATCCTGTGAAGAAACATGTCTCACTCGTATTTTCTTATCTAGAACTAATTGTCTAACAAAATAAAAGTCTACTTCAACATGCCGGGTCCTGACTTTAAAAACTGGATTAGAGGTAAGATATAAGGCTGAAATGTTGTCACACCACACAATTGGAGACTGTTGCAGGCAGATTCCAATCTCTTGAATAAGTTGAACTGTCCATAGAAGTTCGGTTACCGCAAGAGAAATGGCCCTCATTTTGGACTTAGTACTTGAGCGGGCTACAATGTGCTGTTTATTTGCAAACCAATAAATTAAGTTGCTCCCAAAATAAATGCCAAAGCCTAAGGTAGACTTGTGATCATTTGGGCAACCAGCCCAATCTGCATCGGTGAAGACATTAATGTTGAATTAAATGGGTTTTAACCACATGCCAAACATATATGTTGCTTTCAAATACCGAAGGATCCTTTTTACAAAAATCATGTGACTAGTGGTGGGACAAGACAGAAATTGACAGGCCTTGTTAACAGAGTATGCTATGTTCGGGCGAGTGATTGTTACATACTATAATGAACCAACCAGTGATCTGTACAAAGAGGGATCAGAATAGGGATCACCATCATGCTGAGAAACTACTGACCGAGGAGCCGTAGGAGTAGAAATTGGCTTAGAATCAGTGAGTTGAGCTTTTTGTAAAAGTTCTAAAACATACTATTGTTGACTGAGATGTATACCATCGAATGATCTAGTTACCTGAATACCCAGAAAATGGTTTAAATCTCCAAGATTCTTCAAAGCAAAGGTTGCAGCCAACTTAGAAATTAAGTCTTGCACCAACTGTGCTTTGTTTCCAAGAACAATGATGTCATCCACATAAATGAGAAGGTAGATAAGAACCCCATTATTATCATAGCTGAATAAAGAAGGATCACACTTTGAGGCCGTAAAACCAATGGTGATAAGATGAGAGTACAATCTGAAAAATCAAGCCCGAGGAGCTTGTTTAAGACCATACAATGCTTTATGAAGTTTACAAACAAAATCAAGATGATTGTTATCAATAAATCTAGGTGGTTGTGACATGTAAATTTTCTCTTCTAGGTGGTTGTGACATGTAAATCTTGGTGGTTCAGATGAGGTGGAGACAGGAGATGGGGAATTTGAACTTGTGGACTGGTTAGATAAACTGTGGGCTACAGAAACAATAGGGGAATCAGGTGAAGAACCTGGGGAAATTGGAGAGGGACTGAGCTCAATTAGAAGTGCATGTGAGACCCTTGGAGTATCTGTAGCAATAGGCACAGTGGATCTGTGCGTTGATTGAGGAGCAGAACATGACTGAAAATTGTGTAAAATTTCAGTAGAGATAATGGGTAAAGGTATAGGTGGAATGGTAGTTAAAGAGTCTCCAGAATTATGACTCATTAAGACCTTGTAAGGAAAACTGGTTTCATCAAAGACAACACTCCGAGCAATGTAGATCCTATTGATCCGAGGTAAAAAACACCTATAGCCCTTGTGATCGGCACTATAGCCAAGAAATATATAGCACTCTGACTTGAAGGTGAACTTATGTGTGTTGTAGGGTCTAAGATGTGGGTAACAAGCACAACCAAATGGCTTGAGGAATGAATAATCCGGACACTTGTCAAACAAATTTTCAAATGGAGAAATCCCTTTTAGTACCACAGTAGGCAGTCTATTAATGGTATACACAGCTGTTAAGACTGCTTCATCCCAAAAACTGTAAGGCAACTGAGAATTGCTCAAGAGTGCAAGCGTTGTCTCAATAATATGTCGGTGCTTCTGTTCGGAGATACCATTTTGGTTATGGGTGTAAGGACAGGCAACTCTACGAACAATACCATGCATCTTGAAAGAATCTTGTAAAGTCCTAAATTCACCTACCCAATCACTTTGAAAATATTTTATTTTTGTTGAGAAAACATTTTCCACTTGATTCTTGAAATGAACAAACACTTTGAACACATCTCCTTTTGACATAAGAGGAAACACCCAACAATATCTACTGTAATGATCAATAAAGGTGACATAATAATGATGACCATTGTTACTAATATGAGGGGAAGGACCCCAAACATTTGAAGAAATTAGCTCAAGACGTTGTTTGGAAACATGTGTAGACAATGGAAAATGAAATCTATGACTTTTAGCCATTGCACAATGCGAACAAAAAAAAAGTGCTATCAGACGTATAGGAACTACCAAGAGTGTTCAAAACTTGACAAATAGTCAGAAATGCTGGATGGCCCAGCCTTTTATGCCATATGGAAAAAGTTGAAGCCGAAAGAACAACTACAGAATGTGACCTTGAGATGCCATTTTACATGTCCAGTGTGTATAGCCCATTAGAACTACCTCCTCAGTGCAGCACCCTCTGAGTCATGAGATCCTTGATAAGATAATGGTCAGGAAAAAAATCAAAAGACACATTATTGTCTTTTGCAAATTGAGATACTGATAGCAAGTTTTTGGACAAATGAGGAACACATAAAACATGTCTAAGTTTAAAAGACTTAAAACCTGTATTTCTTACATGTGTGATGTTTAATCCTTCTCCATTACCTACTTGAACTTTATCATACCCACTATAGGGAGCAAGATTCCTGAGAATTCCAACCTTGGAGGTCATATGACTGTTTGCACCAGAATTTGGGTACCATGTAGAATCTGCAGGACTGTGATATGAACCATTTGAAGCCAGATTGGTAGCGTAAGGAGAAGTACTATTATTGGAATTCATAGACTGATCAGCATAGTAATTCCGGTAGCTAACATCAAATTTGTTCCAGCACTGTAATGCTGAGTGTCTCTTTTGTCACACAATTGACATATAGCTACAGTTCTCTGATTGCCTTGAGATCTTTCAAAATTGCATGTATTGTTCCTTTGATTGGCTGAATTGCGATCACCTTGGAACCTACCACCATTTCTCCCTCAGTTTCCTCTACCACGACCTGTATTGTTTCTGTAATTAGGTTATTGCTGTTGCTATGTGGTCTAAACAGAAGTCTTAGCAAGATTGGCTGTCAGATCTTCAACTTGTTGATGCCGTTTAAGCACAAGGATCTCTTGATTAATAAGCAGTCCTTGAAGTTCTTCCACTGTCAATTGAGCAGCATCCATACGAGTAGTGATGGATGTAATAAACGGGTCATATTCCCTGTTCTAGACCCCCCAGAATATATATGACCAAATATGCAGATGAAATCGGCTCCATTGCCAACGCAAGAGAATTTGCTATGTTCTTGGCCTTCTCTATGTATTCAATCATTTTCATACCTCCCTTTTTTAACTGCTGTAACTGAGATCTTAACTGCAAGACTCAAGCCTTAGACACACTAGCATAAGTGGATTGAATTGCATTCCAAATCACAAATGCAGTATCATGACCCACAACGAGAGGTAGAACAGTATCGGAAACTAAAGAAATTAACAAGGCTTTCACCATACTATCATATTGTTTCCAAGTTCGTAGAGTCAGATTAGAAACAAAATTGCCAGATCCAACCAGATCTGAAATGGAAATAGGAGGCGGCACGATCGATCCATCAATAAAACCAGTGAGGTTATACATTTCCAGAACTGGGAGCAACTGTGCTCTCCATACCACGAAATTATCACTGTTTAGTTTCAACGATACATAATGTGAAAAGTTCAGAGCAGAGGTGAAAGGAACTCAAGAAGCAAAAGTGTATACCGAAGAGGTAGAACCTGATGGATCGACGTTGGCTGTGAAATTTCCCGCTGGTGTTATTGCTGATGAAACATAAGAAGAATCCTCCATCGCCGAGCTCTGATACCAAGTTAGTTAGAAGAATCTGATGCCTCTTCCATTGAAGGAAGAGTGTTCGGAAGCGATGTAGAGGAAGATGATGCAGAGAGAAGAGGGAGAGTGCGATCTGGAAATGTGCGAGAAAAGCTCAATTGATCTCCATAGTGTAACCAATGATATATATTTGTGTACTACATCAATGAGGGCATTTGCCCATGAATATACAACATACAGAATTAACTAATTCACCTCGGGTGTGTTTTAAAATTATGTTCCCTAATAGACTGGCCCCCGCCGTCATCGCCTGTGCGCTAGCGTGAGTGCTTGTCCTGTACTGTGACCTTCCGGTGTGCCCGCCACCACTCTCTCTCTTTTTTCTCTATCTCTCTCAACCTATTATCCTACTTTATTTGCAGATTTTGTGGGAAGTTAATGTCTTTCCGATCTCTTTGTCGGCATTGTCATTCCACGTCCATATTTTCAGTCAGATCTTCTAATAGGTATTTGAGTCCAAATAGGTAACCCCTAATTTCGGCTAGATTTCTAGACATGATGATCTTAGCAACTTTCCGAACTCCTTCCGGACTCTCCAAATGACCAAACTTCATGAGGTTTGTGGCATTAGAAAGATCTCATCCACGAGAATCAATTAATACTAACCACATATAGTTTGGTATGTCATACAAACTATGGTGATCAAATCAAAATTGCTCTATATACAGTTTCGGGAAAAGTAAGAAATCACATGAAATGAAGTTAATTTCAATTCAACTTTGACCAAGGCTTCAACCTGGCTCTGATACCACTGTAAGGAATTGATACATGACAAAAGAAAAATATTTGATTCCTTGAAACCATGATCTTTGGATTGATCGAT
Organism: Cryptocoryne crispatula var. balansae; assembly: GCA_036172225.1. Taxonomy (NCBI): domain Eukaryota; kingdom Viridiplantae; phylum Streptophyta; class Magnoliopsida; order Alismatales; family Araceae; genus Cryptocoryne; species Cryptocoryne crispatula. The sequence goes on along the minus strand of CM069920.1, from coordinate 28,600,804 downwards.
GTCGAACGAGTAAAACTGGGAACCGAATATGAAGTAGAGCGAGAGTACCTCATAGGATTTCTAAAATATCTCACCATGGATGAAGAGAGGACATTTCTCATTGCTGAAAACCGTTCAAGTGTTCGGTCTCTAGCGGTATCCACACGATCTGCTTCAATAGACGAGTTCTCCCTTCCTTCGGGCCTCCAGAAACCTTCCAAATCCAAGCTTGACCATAGGAAATCACCTTATAGAGAAAAGAGGAGGAAGAGAGGATGCTTGGGATGTGCTCCAACCCTATGTCTTATTAGGTTTTGGCTTCATAAGCCATTTATATATAGAAGATGGATTTTTTCACAAAAATCCAAAACTTCTATAAAATTACGTCCATGCCCTCATCTTATTGACCAGATCTAATGTGTGTGACCCACTAGACTCAATAGTCAATTTGGTTGAAGCCTTAATTAATTTATTGACCACATCTTCTATCATTGTTATGTGATAATAGTTTTTACAGCTTTCTGATCATATGGGGTACAAGCCACATCCTATGATTCCAAATAACTTTGAGGATTTAAATAACATCCATTGAGCATTTCCATCATCAATTACCATATGGATTTAAATCCTCGTTCATACAATCTCCCAGTCGGTCAAGTGTTCAGCACTGACTGTCAACCCCTAAATATTCCAACTCTATGAGATCCTGTACTCAGATTCGGATCAATTGGAAAACTCCTTTTTCAGTTATCCTAAGTACCTTGGCCAAGGATTTAGAGTACTATCCCATAGGATATTCTCTCTCTCCTACCGAGAGTGAACGATCCATTGTTGTTCACTCAATTGCCTCCACCGAGTTTCTCTTGCACCCAATACATCAACTATACTAGACATCAAGATGGTGATCCATAAGTCAATAATCAAAGTACAAGATATATCTGGTAAGATATCTTTGGTGACTTAGGTCAAAGATTCAACCGTGTTATTGATACGTAAGAATAACCTGATAGACAGTTCGGTAAGATACCGATCAGGCTTTATAAAATTTGTCAGTTTAGTAAACTCATTCCACTAATGAGTACCTATGTGTGTATCTCAGTGTCCCCACACTGATGACCAATGAGATCGGTCATTCTTATCACATGAGAAGACATCACACACACTAGTCTATCCAGATTCTTGATGTCCCGTCTCAAGGATCTTATGACTAAGAACATTTAGATCACATACCTCTAGATAATCGATCTCATTATCATGATCTCATAATGATTCAATCATCATTGCATGTGATCCAGGACTTCATTACGACATATACTTCTAATAAAAGCTAGTAACGAAGTTTTGCCTATTTAATTAAATGAGATATTCCTAAAAATGTTGAATCATATCATATATGATTGGCCTGTAGGGCATACATTTCTATCACTATAACTAATACAATTTTGGCATACAGTATTTTATCGGACGCTCACTAGAGGAGGCACTTGTCGTTGTGCCTCGACAATGCAATCCGGACCAGTGGCGTAATATGTGTGAGATATGGCAGAGGGATGACAATAAGATAAAGAATCTGTTTAATTTAAAAGTTATTCACATCTGATAACTCAAATTTTTTTCCTAAAAAAACTAACGTGTTAAGAACTTGTTTGCAGGCACTTAGCCAAAGAAATAAACAAATAGGGTCCATTTGAACATGACTTATAGGCGAGGAAGAACCAACATTCATCAGCTTGAGATAAATTTTATAAGTTTCTAAAATTCTTCGTATTTACTATTGAGTATCTCAATAATAGTACTAATATTAAAACAATGGTTTTCTTTGAACAGACACAAAAAGAAGGGCGTCGTCCTATCCGTCCAGAGGTCTTTGAGATGACCTAGACGCGTGAGGCGGAGGATGGATCCCTCGTATGGTGCAACGAGGAAAGTCACCAAGTTATGGTATAAATATAATTTATTTGTATCATTAGACAATTTTCATTTCATGTATCAACTGACTTTATATTTACATTATGTAGGACGATATCCGTCAGTTGATGAATGCTCTCCAGTTAGAGGAATCGGATGCTCGAAATTCTGAGCATTCATTCTCTCCTGAGGATGCATTCATCACCGTGTTCGGCAGAGATAGGCAGGGACAGATCTGATGTGGGGGGAGAGGAAAGACCCATAACACCTGGTATAGTGTAAGTGGTGGAGGTGCCAGTACCTCTGCGGGTCTGGGCTATCAAGAGTTGGTGGACAAAGTCGATGCCCAAGCTAGTCAAATCGAGAAACAAAACTCGATGATTGACTCGCTCCAACAACAACTGAATGATCAACAACAACAATTTCAAGAGTCGATGACACGATTAACATAAGAATTGTTAGCCCAATTAAATAGTAGACACCCCCCACCTGCGGGTCCGTCGAGCTCGAGGCCACCTTCACCACAGAGAGTCGTACGGAGAGATGAGGAGGAGGAGGACGACGATGAGTGTTCCTTTGGGGAGGATGAGTGAGAGAGTTCTCTCCCCATATTACTATTTGTTTATATTTGAGGTCTTTATTATGTATAGAACAAATTTTATGAATGTGAATCTTTCTAGTTTATGAATGTGAATCTTTCTTATTTATGAATGTAAATGGTTATGATTCCATGAATATATTGATGAATATGTGATTGTTTACGGATGAATGAATATGAATATATTAAATTTGGGAGTGTTTTATTTCAATATGTTGATGTGTAATTGTCGGTCTATATATATGGATGTAGTATAAGAAAAGATTGTATATTCAAGTATGGATGTGTTCCTACGTGAATTTTTAATACATTTGGTGCGCGGAGCATATTGTTTTTAAAAAAAAACTGCAAGTCTTCCAACGATAAAATTTCTAGTTTTGCGACGGCTTCTAACCGTCACTAATAGTTGGATATTACTTGCGACGGGTAAACACTGTCGCTAATAAATATTTGGTGATGACTTTTGCCGTCCCTATTAACTTATTGGCGACGGTAGTTATTGGCGATAGTTGGCATTTAGCCGTTGCCAATATTGTTGGCAACGAGCTTATTTGCGACAGGCTTGTGACGGCTTAAAAGCCGTCGCCATTAGCTTTTGGCGAGGCTTTTGGATCATTGGTGACGGCGGGAAGCCGTCGTTAGTGAGCCTGTTTCCTGTAGTGTATCCTATAGTTTAACAAAATATGATATATATATAACTGTATTCATTAATAAAATATGGTTTTAACTAAAAGAACATAACCAAAATGAATTAGTATGATTTCTATTGGGTTGGTTTAAAAACTATGCTGGTTTGATTTGACTTAAAAATCTCAATAATCAAATTAAACCAAACTTCGAACACCCCCTTCATGGGCAACTAATCCTATGATTGCTCTTAGTTGAGATAGATGCTTATCTTTGAGTTTCTTTTACTGGTCGGACTCTAAAAGAAGTTAGATAAGATTTTAAATTTGTAATAGTCTATTCATTGTTAATAATCTATTTCAAACTTTTTAAAATTTTCAGTAGTCTACTTTGGATATTGTATTTTCAAATTGTAAAGGATTTTCTAAGTTTGAGCAATGCATCAAATGAAACATTACTCCAACCATATAAACATTTCAAATGGAACAATTGTACTATGCAAGATAACTTAGAAAATCCTTTACAATTTGGATAAAGTTTAACTTGTGCATTATCTACTAACTTGTAAAACTTTTTAGCTCCAGTATTAGGTTCCTCTGATAGTGAAGGAATATCACTTGTCGTTTCTTCTAAAATATCCATTGATGTCTCGGTGTAAATATTTGTACGAATCAAATCTTCTGCTGCCATAATATCTTGTAACATACACAACGTCGTAGTATCATTATCTTCACAACTTGTTTGAGAGCTTGTCTTATCCTCATCAGAAAGGTGTTGACTTTCCCCATGAAAAATCCCAAATGACGTATCTCAAATCAATACCATGTCTTAAAAGATGAATATTTCATAGTATTACGCACTTGATATTCACTATTGAGATAATATAAACAGGGACAAAAGATTTTATCTTGTATAGCAACTCTTGAAAAGGCAAAATCTAAAAACTCATCCACTCCCTTCTCATACTCATCAGTATTCCTCATAGAAAACATCCATGACTTATCTATCGACATATCAGTAGATACATCCTACAAGTAATTAAGCGTAGAAGTTTCAAAAATCAATTAAGAAACTTGGATATCTAAGGATAAAATAGTTGACATTCTAGTCCATGGTCAGAGCTCAAAGAACGTATTGACCAGCAGAGAAAAAAATCTTATACCTGATCTGGAAGACTCATAATATGAGGCACAGTAACAAAAAGTGTAATAGATGGAATAATCTTCTTTATCTCTCATGTTAATTTCGGTATCTGTAAACAACAAACTCTGTTAAAGAAAAAGTAAAAATAAACACCAACTCTAATTTTATATCATAATAGATTTTTAAAGCCAAGTCACTAACTTCCCAAATAGTGACTAATGCAAGAAAGATAACAAAGTGACATTAGAAATTGATCCGGTAAGTGTGTCAAAAAGCAGAATATAATATTTTAGATTTTTTCGTGATGATATAATTAAAAGATTTGAACAACTCATATATACACCTTAGTTTACCTTTATCTAATGATCCTGCATTGTGCACAAAGAAGAGTAGAAAACATGTGAAGAGAATTTAAAGGATTGACTTTGTCTGTACGTGATTCATCATTTGTTTAGTTTTTAATAAAACAACCCAAAAATTAGGTGCAGTTCATTCATGGCAGCAAAATAGAGGTGACATGAGAGTATCAATCAAGAGGATAGACAGTAGGGACGAGAACAACAGGAAGATTACACAAGAGTAGGTCTGAGCCTAAAAATAGGTACAACAATATTGGCATTCAAGAACCTCAGTTTTGTCCACAATCCATTCAAGAATGAGAACACCAGCATGAAGCAGAATTATACAAATGAGTTGATAAGAATTACTAAAAAATATGTTACTTCTGCTAGTTAGCTAGCACCATCCAAGGGGATTGTAAACCCATGTCGGCCTGCGTCTTATCCATCAGTAAAAACCTCATCATTGTTCTCATGTTTGACAAGTTGCACACTGGAAGCCCGTGAGAAGGCTTGCCAAATGATCATGATGAAACCACTAGAGGGGAATAGCTACTTCTTGTCCTCCTTAAATAGCCCATAGTATTTGCACAGTTTTCTTTAATCTTATTCTATACATGTTTGCCTGGTTTTTGTAGGAAGTCCATTCCAAATTAATTTCTACAAGAAATTTAAACTTTAAAAGGGACATTTCTGTTCTGAGGTAGTTGAGCCCAACCTATCCTCACTCCTCTTCTGCTTATTCAATTTGCAACCGATCCCACTAAAAAGCATGTATTTATTTTCCATTTTCATGTCCTATGGGTTATTCCACCCCACTCAAGGGTAATCAGAATAAGTAAAGCTAATAAAGCAGCAAACTCTCTCTCTCTCTCTCTCTCTCTCTCTCCCCATAGGTGAGTGGATACCTATGAAATGCTATTGACCAGACAAATGGCTTGCCATTGTCATCCTAGTAATCTTCTACTACAGCCTTCTAGTGGCAAGTGATGTGATGCAGAAAAGAAATAGCCAACTCTTGGTTTCTTCCCCATGTGTCCTTCAAGAACGCAGTGACTCTTCCCATCCCAACCATGATAGAAGATGGACATCTATGGATATAGCTGATGCCACGGATGCACATTGATCAATACAACAAGCTAGTCTCTCTTTTTTCTTCGGTACCTAATCTTTTGGGCAAAATTAAAACAAATGCACTAGTTTGTTACGACCTATTTAGTAGGGGTTTAATTTTGGGATGCAATAGGATCATGCTCAAATCAAACTTGAACCAAGCATCTGCCCATCAATTAAGGATCACCAGATCACCAAGGAAGCACTTTACATCTTGCTAAGTGTCAAATCAACATTGCATGGTAAATCAATTGATCATAAAAGCAGCTTGGAAAGATAATTAAAGTATGGTTGTTTTGCACTTTATTGTCTATTAAATTTAGGCAAAATGTTTAACAAATATAGATAATAGTCATTATTTCTAAACACAACATTAATTACATGAAAAGGTAAGGATGTTGCAAGTGGTAGATGAAACAACGATGATGACCTATGATGGATTAATAAACAAATGGAAGGTCATTAGAGAGCGGACATGTTTTGATACTTGTAATTATCAGAAACACCATTAATATTGTGCCCAACCGAAGCATCGATCTATGAGAGACACAATATATATCTCCAGGCATACGTAGGTACTTAACTTACGGCTGGAGAGACGACCCAGCTAGCTCAGCTAGAATAGATCGATGATCCATCTCCCTTCGCCAGCCTAGCTCGGTGACAGCCATTTTGTGTGTTGTTTCTAGCTATTCCATTAGTTCAAGGCTTGAAGATTAATCAGGACAAGGACCGAGAATAGGACTGAGAATAGGGAGAAAGAAATGGAGGAGAGAGGCAAACATCATCTGTCACAGACAAGGACATCTACTTGTCTGGAGACCGAGAAGCACCAGTCATAGACAAGGACGTCTACTTGTCTGAAGTTCGAGAAGCACCATGTATGAACTCGACAGTGAAAAAGGAAGACACCGCATAGTGGGAATGGTGGATCAGTGGTAGCAAAATTACCTTGTCTAGCGGCTCCTCCAACAGCCTCACAGTCTCCCTTGCAAATAAACGATAGCAGGGTGGGGATGGTGGATTAGAGCGTTGTTCCTCTCGCAGCTGACAAAGTGGATGGCAGATCAGCTAGCACAGTTCCTCAAGTGGCCTCACGATCTCCCTTGTGGATTAGTGATTGCAGAGTGAGGATGGTGGATCAGCATAGCTCCTCCGAAGGCCTCACAAGTCACGATCTGTAATATTACGTGTAGTTAATAATAATGAAAAAAAATAATATTATTATTATTTTATTCTCTCTCTCCCCTATTTATTCCCCTCCCTGCCTCCCCCGTCGAAACCCACCCGGCGCCGTTTTCTCCCCCGCCGCGAAACCCTATTTTTCCCCTTTTTCCCCTCCTCGGTTGCGCCGCCTGCAACCCCATCTTCTTCTTCTTCTTTTCCCGCCCGAGCGCCACCGTCTTTCGCCGCGCGTGCCGCGCGTTTTCGGCGCCGCCCACGCACCGCCTCGGCCTCCGTGCGCTCGCGCACGTCCCGCCTGCGCGGTCGCCGGTCGTCAACCGCTCCCCGGACCTCGTACCGCCGCCAGCCGCCTCGCCTCCCGCGCCCGCCGCGGTGACGCCGTCGCCGGACCTCGTACCTCGTACGAGCGCCCGCCGCCGTGTGTCCGCGAGACGCCGCCGCCCGGCGCCGCCCGCGTGCCGGCCGCCGCCCCGCCGTCGCCTCCTCGTACCCCCCTCGGTCGCCGCGCCGCCGCACGCCGCCTCCGCGCGTGCGCGCCACCGCGACATCGCCGCCGCCCCGCTGACCGCGTCGCCGTTGACGCTCGCGACCGCGCGCTCGCGCTGCCACGCCAGCACCGCCGCCATCGCCACGTCAGCCGCCCGCCTCGCGACGCCGCCCGCCGCGCGGCACCGCGGCCGCCGCTGCCAGGTCAACCCCCTCCTGTGCGCCCGCCTGCGCCCGCGCCCGTGCGCGCTGCCGCGGTGCGCCGCCGTGCGCCGCTCCCTTTTCTCCCCTACGCGGTACTCACTTCTCTCTCTCCTATCCTCCTCTCTCCTATTATCCTCTATTAAAATCCCTAGTTCATTATTCTTCTTCTTCCAGCAGTTTTTGAAAACACCTACCCGACTCAGTTTTTCGACGCCGACGCAACCGCGGCAGTCTCGTCGCCAAATTCAATCTCCTTGGTTTTCCGTGCGCCGTTCGCCGTTGCCGTCAAGGTAGGCGTCTCGGCTATCCTTAGCACTCTAATATTTTGATTAAATCGTAATAATCATGTTTAGACCATCAGGATTAGAATATTGTAGTAAATGGGCTGTTTTTAATTTATTGGCATGCTTAGATAGAATTAGATTAATTTGTTTGATTCAAGCATGTTTAGAGTAATCTAGTGATTCATTTATGCTAGACATCATGATAGGTTTTGTTATGTTTAATCTAGTTAGTCTAGCATGGTTGCATTGCGATAATCTTTAATGTATATCTCGATTTGATAAAAAGCCGATGTAAGGTTTAGGCATAATGTTGGTAGAGTTAGTCTATTTTCTTTTATGTGATAGGTAGTTCTGTTTAAGTATGTGATTAATGTGCTTAGGTTGTAAATTGCATAATCCCATTTACATGCATTAGTTTGTGATAGATTGTGGTGTGGTATGCAAATATGTGGTGCATAGAACCATGGGTGTTCATCTATGTATTTCATGTTTGATTGCCAATTAAATGTTCTTGTTTTACTGTCTGAGTTATTTATATGCTTGCATGGTGTTGAATGTGGTTGGTGCGGTGGTGCAATGTGGTTGTTTTGTACTACACCGGACTAAATTAGTGGCCCGTGGGCAGCGGAGATTAGTTGAATACGGTGCATCCTTCGATCCCGGATACCGCGGTTCATCCTAAGTACTCCCCTGCCTAGGGGTACTATGGGATTTAGTTACTATATGTTACTTCCTACTATATGGTAAATCTGGTGCTAGTTTTGTGATGTGACTGCATTTATCTGATGGAGCATGTTATTTACTCAGACAGGTGTGTAGTTGTGTATGTTGGCATAGATGGTAGTGTTATAGATGTGTCTTTGGTTTTATGTCAGGTTGTGTATATTGTGAGCATACCTAGAGTAGTTTGATGAGCAGGTTGTGATGGTTTTTAATGCATATAGAGTCTGGTTATCATATGGGGTAGTAGAATGACCTTTGTAATCAATTAATTAAAGATATATGATTAGTTAAACTCTATGTATTAAATCTGATTTTTAGGCTTATTATTCTATCATACCACTAGAATTGTTATTATAATGGGGTAGTTCGGGTGTAAGACCTACTGAGTCTGTTGTGACTCACCCCTTCCCATTATAAATTTTTCAGCTGAGTTCGAGGAGTCTCTTCCTGAGGAGGACTTTGGAGAAGAATTCGAGGGAGACCTTGGAGCTGATCCAGAGCAGTTTGAGGACCCAGAGGACGAGGAGTTTGGTGACGAGTGATCACCACATATATCTTTTAGGTTGTTGATTTTCCTCCTGATTGTGGTTAATAATTGCTTGGTTTGATTTATAGTTGATGTTCGGACTATGTGTTGAGTCCTTCTTAGTTGTTTGATGTTGGTTATTTGGTGGTATTTCTTGGAGTTTGAAATTGTCTGGATCATTACAGGTTGATTTAAATTATTCAGAGTTGATAGAGTGTTTTGGAGTTAGCTTGTTCTCCTAAACTGTCCCGATATTCCGGATTTATTTTCCGCTGCGCAATTGTATTTTTCCGGGTCGTGACAGGAGTTGGTATCAGAGCATTCTTCCGGCCTGAAGATCCTTCTGGATCTGCCCGGATGCATTATTTGGAGTTAGGAGAACAAGTTTGATTTAGATCAAGTTGATTTTGGATTTTAGAAGGAATTTAGATCTTTTTGCATTATTGGAAGTTGTATGTTGGGATTATCTAATTGGGTGTCTACTTCTTGGAACAGGATGGCCTCCAGGGGTTACAACCGTAGGCGTGGAAATGGCGATGCACGGAATGTGCCAGAGATGAACGGGGATCAGCAAGGTCGTCGCCAGCAAGACTTAGCTCAGGGTGGAGACCAAGCACCAGTGCAGGGACAAGTTGGAGGTCATGCGCCAGTGCAGGTTGGAGGTCAGGTACCGGATGCAGCTGGCATCCTAGGTGCCATTCACGAGCTTTTTCAGACGGTTCAGGCTCAGAACCAGGCCCAGCAGGGTAGGGCCCAGCAGCAGAATGTCAGAGCAGAGAGACCTCAGGTCAGCACCTTGGAAGAGTTCAAGAGGCTGGGTCCACCAGCTTTCCGTGGCGAGAGGGACCCGGCATTGGCAGAAAACTGGCTAAGGGAGGTTGGCAAGATCTTCAGGGCCATGCAGTGTCCACCTGAGGACATGGTCCGTTTAGCTGCGCACATGTTGTCCCATTCGGCAGGAGCTTGGTGGGAGTCATTACTCCGCACCCGTTACGCTGAGGTAACAGAGGCAGAGGTTGAGTGGGAAGACTTTGTCGGAGTCTTCAGGGACAAGTACATCCCCATGCATGTCAGAGATGAGAAGAAGCTGGAGTTTCTACTTCTGGAGCAGGGCAGCATGTCCGTAATGGAGTACGAGAGCAGGTTCGTGGAGCTTGAGGCCTATGCACCGAACCTGTACGAAGAAGAACGCGAGAGAGCCAAGAAGTTCGTGGGTGGACTTCGTGGAACTATCAGGGACAGGTTAGTGTCCAAGGTCTGGCGCAGCTTAGCAGCAGTATACGAGGCAGCTTGCAGGGTGGAGCAGAGCATGGGAGCCTACAGGCAGCCTTCTCAGTACCAGAGGGCACCAGCACGTATTCAACCCCAGCAGGGGGTGGATCGCAAGAGGAAGATGCCAATGGTTGACATGGCATGCGGCATGTGTGGGAGATACCATCCTAGCGGCGCTTGCTACAGGAGGCCCAATGCTTGCTTTGGGTGTGGCCAGCAGGGCCACATGTTAGCGAGTGTCCTAGCGAGCCGGGGAGCAGCACCACCACCGGCGGCGGCTCAGATCAGAGAGGAGGTCCATCGTCCACAGCTCACCCTTCCAGCACCTCCTCAGCGCCAAGCACCCCAGCAGCAGCGGTTCGTGCCCCAGCAGCGACCAGCGCCGCCTAGGAGGCAGTTTGTAGCACCACGGGCACCACGAGCACCCCAGCCGCCACCACGCAGTGCCCAGGCCAAGGTGTTCGCCATGGAGCGCCAGGACCTTCCCGAGGCAGCCAATGCGGCAGAAGGTACACTTTTAGTTGCTGGATACCATGCTAGAGTATTATTTGATTCTGGTGCTACGGATTCCTTTGTTTCCTTCCGGTTTGCTACTTTCCTGTTCAAGTATTGCAAGCATGAAGTGATTAAGTGTAGTCCAGTCAGTGTTAGCATGCCATCTGGGAAGTCAGTAGATGTATCTTTTTGTATACCCCAGTGCGATATAAATGTTAGTGGTTATGTCTTGAGGGCACGATTATTTGTGATTGAGATGGAGGGCTTTGATGTCATCCTTGGGATGGATTGGCTGGAACATCACCATGCCATCCTAGACTGCTTGAAGAAGAGGGTAATTTTCCAGATACCTGGGGGTGACACTTTCTCCTATAAGTGTCCTAGTTATGGCAGGTCAAAGATGTTGATCTCTCGCTTTGAAGACTTCCAAGTTGATTGGTGCCCAGTGTGAAGCTTACTTAGCTTGTGTTACCAAAGTAGAGGAGTCTGGAGATAGCCTAGCTTTGGGGGATGTGGCTATAGTCAATGAATTTGTAAATGTATTTCCAGATGATTTGCCAGGTTTGCCACCACCTAGGGACATTGATTTTGCCATTGATCTTGTCCCTGGGGCTGCCCCTATTTCTATTGCTCCTTATAGGATGGCACCGGCAGTAGAGCCGAGAGAGTTGAAGAAGCGAGTTAGAAGAGTTGCTAGAATCGGGTTTTATTCGCCCTAGTGTGTCACCTTGGGGTGCACCGGTCTTGTTTGTCGGGAAGAAGGATGGATCACCGAGATTGTGCATTGACTACGTAAAGTTGAACCAGTTGACCATCAAGAATAAGTATCCCCTGCCTCGTATAGATGACTTGTTTGATCAATTGCAGAATGCCAAGTTATTTTCTAAAATTGATCTGAGATCAGGCTACCACCAGCTGAGAATCAAGAAGGAGGACATTCCCAAGTCTGCATTCAGAACCCGGTATGGCCACTACGAGTTTCTGGTGATGCCTTTTGGCCTTACCAATGCACCTGCAGCATTCATGGGTCTGATGAACCAAATCTTCAGAGAGTACCTAGATCAGTTTGTAGTTGTCTTTATAGATGATATTTTGATTTACTCTGCTAGTAAAGATGAACATTGTCAGCATCTAAGGATTGTTTTGCAGACTTTGAGGGAGCACCAGCTCTATGCCAAGTTCAGTAAGTGTGCTTTTTGGCTCAAGAGTGTTAACTTCTTGGGTCATATTATCTCTGAGGCAGGTATACAGGTTGATCCAAGCAAGGTGGAGGCAGTGCAGAACTGGGAACGGCCTACCAACCCCACTGAGGTGAGGAGTTTTCTTGGTTTGGCAGGATATTATCGCAGGTTCATTGAGGGGTTTGCTTCCATATCAGCCCCATTGACTGCTCTGACCAAGAAAGGAGGATTCAAGTGGACAGATAAGTGTGAAGAGAGCTTCCAGTGCTTAAAGGAGAAGTTGACCACGGCACCTGTTCTTGTGCTACCTTCTGGTTCAGGAGGTTTTGTGGTCTACACTGATGCTTCTAGGGTTGGTTTGGGCTGTGTGCTTATGCAGCATGATAGAGTTGTTGCCTATGCTTCCAGGCAACTAAAGCCCCATGAGAAGAATTACCCTGTGCATGATTTAGAGATGGCAGCTGTGGTTCATGCCTTAAAGGTGTGGAGGCATTACTTATATGGTGAGACTTTTGAGATATTCACAGATCACAAGAGCTTGAAGTACATATTCACTCAGAAGGATTTGAACCTGAGGCAGAGAAGATGGGTGGAGTACATGAAAGACTATGACTTTAGCCTAAACTATCATCCAGGGAAGGCTAATGTTGTAGCTGATGCACTTAGCAGGAAAAAGATGATGGCCATGCAGTTGCACCAGACATGGGAAGGGTTGGAGTTATTAATTGATTGTGCACCCAGCAGGGAAGTGGATAATCTAACATCCTTCTTGGCACAACTTTCTATTGGATCAGCTTTGGTGGACAGGGTGAAAGAAGCTCAAGTTGAGAACCAGGCAGTGCAAGATTTGGTCAGAAGATCAGATGTCTCCAAGTATGAAGATGGTACAATCAGGCACCAGGGAAGGTTGTGTGTGGCAGAGGATGCAGAGCTGAGGCAGGATATATTGGCAGAAGCTCATAGATCTCAGTATGCTATTCATCCAGGGGCAAACAAGATGTACCAGGATCTTAGAAGGCAGTTCTGGTGGGAAGGCATGAAGAAAGATGTGGCTGATTATGTATCAAGATGCTTGATTTGTCAACAGGTGAAGGCAGAGCATAGGAAGCCAGCAGGGCCACTTCAACCATTAGAGATCCCAGAATGGAAGTGGGAGCATATCACCATGGATTTTGTCACCGGTTTGCCAAGGACCAAGAAGCAGTTTGATGCCATATGGGTAGTGGTGGATAGACTCACCAAGGCAGCTCATTTCTTACCTATTAAAGAAGCCCAACCGACAGAGAGCCTGGTGAGGTTGTACTTTGATGGGGTTGTTAAGTATCACGGAGTGCCTGTCTCTATAGTGTCTGATAGAGATCCCAGGTTCACTGGAAGAGTATGGAAAGGATTGCAGGATGCTTTGGGCTCTCAGCTCAAGTTCAGCTCGGCATATCATCCCCAAACAGATGGTCAGTCAGAACGTACTATCCAGACATTGGAGGACATGTTGAGGGCTGGAGCACTAGAATGGCAGGACAGTTGGGACTTGCAGCTACCACTTATTGAATTTGCCTATAACAACAGTTTTCACTCCAGTATCGGCATGGCACCATTTGAGGCCTTGTATGGGAGGCCGTGCAGATCACCTCTTTGCTGGGAAGAGGTTGGAGACCGCAGTTTAATTGGGCCAGATTGGGTGCAAGATAGCAATGAGAAGGTCAAGTTAATCCGCCAGAAGTTGCTTACTGCTCAGAGCCGTCAGAAGAGTTATGCTGATCTGAAGCGCAGAGTGGTTCAGTTCGAAGAGGGTGACCATGTGTTCTTGAAGGTTTCTCCTTCGAAGGGAGTTATCAGATTTGGTCGGCGTGGAAAGTTGAACCCAAGGTATGTGGGTCCGTTTCAGATCGTGCAACGGATTGGTGAGGTTGCTTATAGGTTGGCTTTACCCCCGGCAATGGCGAGGATACATCCGGTTTTCCATGTCTCTCTACTTCGGAAGTACGTGTCAGATCCAACCCATGTCATAGATTTCCAGGAGATCAACGTACAGCCGAATTTGAGCTTTGATGAGAGGCCGATCCGGATCACGGACCGGATGGTGAAGCAATTAAGGAGGAGGCGAATTCCGATGGTCAAGGTCCTTTGGAAGCATCACTCGTCGGAAGAGTCGACGTGGGAAGTGGAAGGGGATATGAGGCGTCTACACCCGCAACTATTCGGTTAGTTATTTTAATTTTCGAGGACGAAAATTTTTATTAGGAGGGTAGATTGTAATATTACGTGTAGTTAATAATAATGAAAAAAATAATATTATTATTATTTTATTCTCTCTCTCCCCTATTTATTTCCCTCCCTGCCTCCCCCGTCGAAACCCACCCGGCGCCGTTTTCTCCCCCGCCGCGAAACCCTATTTTTCCCCTTTTTCCCCCTCCTCGGTTGCGCCGCCTGCAACCCCATCTTCTTCTTCTTCTTTTCCCGCCCGAGCGCCACCGTCTTTCGCCGCGCGTGCCGCGCGTTTTCGGCGCCGCCCACGCACCGCCTCGGCCTCCGTGCGCTCGCGCACGTCCCGCTGCGCGGTCGCCGGTCGTCAACCGCTCCCCGGACCTCGTACCGCCGCCAGCCGCCTCACCTCCCGCGCCCGCCGCGGTGACGCCGTCCGCCGGACCTCGTACCTCGTACGAGCGCCCGCCGCCGTGTGTCCGCGAGACGCCGCCGCCCGGCGCCGCCCGCGTGCCGGCCGCCGCCCCGCCGTCGCCTCCTCGTACCCCCTCGGTCGCCGCGCCGCCGCACGCCGCCTCCGCGCGTGCGCGCCACCGCGACATCGCCGCCGCCCCGCTGACCGCGTCGCCGTTGACGCTCGCGACCGCGCGCTCGCGCTGCCACGCCAGCACCGCCGCCATCGCCACGTCGGCCGCCCGCCTCGCGACGCCGCCCGCCGCGCGGCACCGCGGCCGCCGGCGCGGTCAACCCCCCCGTGCGCCCGCCGCGCCCGCGCCCGTGCGCGCGCGCCGCGGTGCGCCGCCGTGCGCCGCTCCCTTTTCTCCCCTACGCGGTACTCACTTCTCTCTCTCCTATCCTCCTCTCTCCTATTATCATCTATTAAAATCCCTAGTTCATTATTCTTCTTCCTCCGGCAGTTTTGAAAACACCTACCCGACTCAGTTTTTCGACGCCGACGCAACCGCGGCAGTCTCGTCGCCAAATTCAATCTCCTTGGTTTTCCGTGCGCCGTTCGCCGTTGCCGTCAAGGTAGGCGTCTCGGCTATCCTTAGCACTCTAATATTTTGATTAAATCGTAATAATCATGTTTAGACCATCAGGATTAGAATATTGTAGTAAATGGGCTGTTTTTAATTTATTGGCATGCTTAGATAGAATTAGATTAATTTGTTTGATTCAAGCATGTTTAGAGTAATCTAGTGATTCATTTATGCTAGACATCATGATAGGTTTTGTTATGTTTAATCTAGTTAGTCTAGCATGGTTGCATTGCGATAATCTTTAATGTATATCTCGATTTGATAAAAAGCCGATGTAAGGTTTAGGCATAATGTTGGTAGAGTTAGTCTATTTTCTTTTATGTGATAGGTAGTTCTGTTTAAGTATGTGATTAATGTGCTTAGGTTGTAAATTGCATAATCCCATTTACATGCATTAGTTTGTGATAGATTGTGGTGTGGTATGCAAATATGTGGTGCATAGAACCATGGGTGTTCATCTATGTATTTCATGTTTGATTGCCAATTAAATGTTCTTGTTTTACTGTCTGAGTTATTTATATGCTTGCATGGTGTTGAATGTGGTTGGTGCAGTGAGCTGCAATGTGGTTGTTTTGTACTACACCAGACTAAATTAGTGGCCCGTGGGCAGCGGAGATTAGTTGAATCTGGTGCATCCTTCGATCCCAGATACCGCGGTTCATCCTAAGTACTCCCCTGCCTAGGGGTACTATGGGATTTAGTTACTATATGTTACTTCCTACTATATGGTAAATACGGTGCTAGTTTTGTGATGTGACTGCATTTATCTGATGGAGCATGTTATTTACTCAGACAGGTGTGTAGTTGTGTATGTTGGCATAGATGGTAGTGTTATAGATGTGTCTTTGGTTTTATGTCAGGTTGTGTATATTGTGAGCATACCTAGAGTAGTTTGATGAGCAGGTTGTGATGGTTTTTAATGCATATAGAGTACCGGTTATCATATGGGGTAGTAGAATGACCTTTGTAATCAATTAATTAAAGATATATGATTAGTTAAACTCTATGTATTAAATCTGATTTTTAGGCTTATTATTCTATCATACCACTAGAATTGTTATTATAATGGGGTAGTTCGGGTGTAAGACCTACTGAGTACATTGTGACTCACCCCTTCCCATTATAAATTTTTCACTCGAGTTCGAGGAGTCTCTTCCTGAGGAGGACTTTGGAGAAGAATTCGAGGGAGACCTTGGAGCTGATCCAGAGCAGTTTGAGGACCCAGAGGACGAGGAGTTTGGTGACGAGTGATCACCACATATATCCTTTAGGTTGTTGATTTTCCTCCTGATTGTGGTTAATAATTGCTTGGTTTGATTTATAGTTGATGTTCGGACTATGTGTTGAGTCCTTCTTAGTTGTTTGATGTTGGTTATTTGGTGGTATTTCTTGGAGTTTGAAATTGTCTGGACCATTACGGGTTGATTTAAATTATTCGAGTTGATAGAGTGTTTTGGAGTTAGCTTGTTCTCCTAAACCGTCCCGATATTCCGGATTTATTTTCCCCTGCGCAATTGTATTTTTCCGGGTCGTGACAGGAGTTGGTATCAGAGCATTCTTCCGGCCTGAAGATCCTTCTGGATCTGCCCGGATGCATTATTTGGAGTTAGGAGAACAAGTTTGATTTAGATCAAGTTGATTTTGGATTTTAGAAGGAATTTAGATCTTTTTGCATTATTGGAAGTTGTATGTTGGGATTATCTAATTGGGTGTCTACTTCTTGGAACGGGATGGCCTCCAGGGGTTACAACCGTAGGCGTGGAAATGGCGATGCACGGAATGTGCCAGAGATGAACGGGGATCAGCAAGGTCGTCGCCAGCAAGACTTAGCTCAGGGTGGAGACCAAGCACCAGTGCAGGGACAAGTTGGAGGTCATGCGCCAGTGCAGGTTGGAGGTCAGGTACCGGATGCAGCTGGCATCCTAGGTGCCATTCACGAGCTTTTTCAGACGGTTCAGGCTCAGAACCAGGCCCAGCAGGGTAGGGCCCAGCAGCAGAATGTCAGAGCAGAGAGACCTCAGGTCAGCACCTTGGAAGAGTTCAAGAGGCTGGGTCCACCAGCTTTCCGTGGCGAGAGGGACCCGGCATTGGCAGAAAACTGGCTAAGGGAGGTTGGCAAGATCTTCAGGGCCATGCAGTGTCCACCTGAGGACATGGTCCGTTTAGCTGCGCACATGTTGTCCCATTCGGCAGGAGCTTGGTGGGAGTCATTACTCCGCACCCGTTACGCTGAGGTAACAGAGGCAGAGGTCGAGTGGGAAGACTTTGTCGGAGTCTTCAGGGACAAGTACATCCCCATGCATGTCAGAGATGAGAAGAAGCTGGAGTTTCTACTTCTGGAGCAGGGCAGCATGTCCGTAATGGAGTACGAGAGCAGGTTCGTGGAGCTTGAGGGCTGTGCACCGAACTCCGTACGAAGAAGAACGCGAGAGAGCCAAGAAGTTCGTGGGTGGACTTCGTGGAACTATCAGGGACAGGTTAGTGTCCAAGGTCTGGCGCAGCTTAGCAGCAGTATACGAGGCAGCTTGCAGGGTGGAGCAGAGCATGGGAGCCTACAGGCAGCCTTCTCAGTACCAGAGGGCACCAGCACGTATTCAACCCCAGCAGGGGGTGGATCGCAAGAGGAAGATGCCAATGGTTGACATGGCATGCGGCATGTGTGGGAGATACCATCCTAGCGGCGCTTGCTACAGGAGGACCAGAGCTTGCTTTGGGTGTGGCCAGCAGGGCCACATGTTAGCAGAGTGTCCTAGCAGAGCCAGGGGAGC
Source organism: Cryptocoryne crispatula var. balansae (assembly GCA_036172225.1). Taxonomy (NCBI): domain Eukaryota; kingdom Viridiplantae; phylum Streptophyta; class Magnoliopsida; order Alismatales; family Araceae; genus Cryptocoryne; species Cryptocoryne crispatula. The sequence continues at coordinate 28,582,732 of CM069920.1, read as the reverse complement.
AGCACCACCACCAGCAGCAGCTCAGATCAGAGAGGAGGTCCATCGTCCACAGCTCACCCTTCCAGCACCTCCTCAGCGCCAAGCACCCCAGCAGCAGCGGTTCGTGCCCCAGCAGCGACCAGCGCCGCCTAGGAGGCAGTTTGTAGCACCTCGGGCACCACGAGCACCCCAGCCGCCACCACGCAGTGCCCAGGCCAAGGTGTTCGCCATGGAGCGCCAGGACCTTCCCGAGGCAGCCAATGCGGCAGAAGGTACTCTTTTAGTTGCTGGATACCATGCTAGAGTATTATTTGATTCTGGTGCTACGGATTCCTTTGTTTCCTTCCGGTTTGCTACTTTCCTGTTCAAGTATTGCAAGCATGAAGTGATTAAGTGTAGTCCAGTCAGTGTTAGCATGCCATCTGGGAAGTCAGTAGATGTATCTTTTTGTATACCCCAGTGCGATATAAATGTTAGTGGTTATGTCTTGAGGGCACGATTATTTGTGATTGAGATGGAGGGCTTTGATGTCATCCTTGGGATGGATTGGCTGGAACATCACCATGCCATCCTAGACTGCTTCAAGAAGAGGGTAATTTTCCAGATACCTGGGGGTGACACTTTCTCCTATAAGTGTCCTAGTTATGGCAGGTCAAAGATGTTGATCTCTGCTTTGAAGACTTCCAAGTTGATTGGTGCCCAGTGTGAAGCTTACTTAGCTTGTGTTACCAAAGTAGAGGAGTCTGGAGATAGCCTAGCTTTGGGGGATGTGGCTATAGTCAATGAATTTGTAAATGTATTTCCAGATGATTTGCCAGGTTTGCCACCACCTAGGGACATTGATTTTGCCATTGATCTTGTCCCTGGGGCTGCCCCTATTTCTATTGCTCCTTATAGGATGGCACCGGCAGAGCTGAGAGAGTTGAAGAAGCAGTTAGAAGAGTTGCTAGAACTGGGTTTTATTCGCCCTAGTGTGTCACCTTGGGGTGCACCAGTGCTGTTTGTCAGGAAGAAGGATGGATCACTGAGATTGTGCATTGACTACAGAAAGTTGAACCAGTTGACCATCAAGAATAAGTATCCCCTGCCTCGTATAGATGACTTGTTTGATCAATTGCAGAATGCCAAGTTATTTTCTAAAATTGATCTGAGATCAGGCTACCACCAGCTGAGAATCAAGAAGGAGGACATTCCCAAGTCTGCATTCAGAACCCGGTATGGCCACTACGAGTTTCTGGTGATGCCTTTTGGCCTTACCAATGCACCTGCAGCATTCATGGGTCTGATGAACCAAATCTTCAGAGAGTACCTAGATCAGTTTGTAGTTGTCTTTATAGATGATATTTTGATTTACTCTGCTAGTAAAGATGAACATTGTCAGCATCTAAGGATTGTTTTGCAGACTTTGAGGGAGCACCAGCTCTATGCCAAGTTCAGTAAGTGTGCTTTTTGGCTCAAGAGTGTTAACTTCTTGGGTCATATTATCTCTGAGGCAGGTATACAGGTTGATCCAAGCAAGGTGGAGGCAGTGCGGGCGGGAACGGCCTACCAACCCCACCGAGGTGAGGAGTTTTCTTGGTTTGGCGGGATATTATCGCAGGTTCATTGAGGGGTTTGCTTCCATATCAGCCCCATTGATTTGCTCGACCAAGAAAGGAGGATTCAAGTGGACGGATAAGTGTGAAGAGAGCTTCCGGTGCTTAAAGGAGAAGTTGCCCACGGCTCCTGTTCTTGTGCTACCTTCTGGTTCAGGAGGTTTTGTGGTCTACACTGATGCTTCTAGGGTTGGTTTGGGCTGTGTGCTTATGCAGCATGATAGAGTTGTTGCCTATGCTTCCAGGCAACTAAAGCCCCATGAGAAGAATTACCCTGTGCATGATTTAGAGATGGCAGCTGTGGTTCATGCCTTAAAGGTATGGAGGCATTACCTGTATGGTGAGATTTTTGAGATGTTCACAGATCACAAGAGCTTGAAGTACATATTCACTCAGAAGGACTTGAACCTGAGGCAGAGAAGATGGGTGGAGTACATGAAGGACTATGACTTTAGCCTAAACTATCATCCAGGGAAGGCTAATGTTGTAGCTGATGCACTTAGCAGGAAAGAGATGATGGCCATGCAGTTGCACCAGACATGGGAAGGGTTGGAGTTATTAATTGATTGTGCACCCAGCAGGGAAGTGGATAATCTAACATCCTTCTTGGCACAACTTTCTATTGGATCAGCTTTGGTGGACAGGGTGAAAGAAGCTCAAGTTGAGAACCAGGCAGTGCAAGATTTGGTCAGAAGATCAGATGTCTCCAAGTATGAAGATGGTACAATCAGGCACCGGGGAAGGTTGTGTGTGGCGAGAGGATGCGGAGCTGAGGCAGGATATATTGGCAGAAGCTCATAGATCTCAGTATGCTATTCATCCAGGGGCAAACAAGATGTACCAGGATCTTAGAAGGCAGTTCTGGTGGGAAGGCATGAAGAAAGATGTGGCTGATTATGTATCAAGATGCTTGATTTGTCAACAGGTGAAGGCAGAGCATAGGAAGCCGGCGGGGCCACTTCAACCATTAGAGATCCCGAGAATGGAAGTGGGAGCATATCACCATGGATTTTGTCACCGGTTTGCCAAGGACCAAGAAGCGGTTTGATGCCATATGGGTAGTGGTGGATAGACTCACCAAGGCAGCTCATTTCTTACCTATTAAAGAAGCCCAACCGACAGAGAGCCTGGTGAGGTTGTACTTTGATGGGGTTGTTAAGTATCACGGAGTGCCTGTCTCTATAGTGTCTGATAGAGATCCCAGGTTCACTGGAAGAGTATGGAAAGGATTGCAGGATGCTTTGGGCTCTCAGCTCAAGTTCAGCTCGGCATATCATCCCCAAACAGATGGTCAGTCAGAACGTACTATCCAGACATTGGAGGACATGTTGAGGGCTGGAGCACTAGAATGGCAGGACAGTTGGGACTTGCAGCTACCACTTATTGAATTTGCCTATAACAACAGTTTTCACTCCAGTATCGGCATGGCACCATTTGAGGCCTTGTATGGGAGGCCGTGCAGATCACCTCTTTGCTGGGAAGAGGTTGGAGACCGCAGTTTAATTGGGCCGATTGGGTGCAAGATAGCAATGAGAAGGTCAAGTTAATCCGCCAGAAGTTGCTTACTGCTCAGAGCCGTCAGAAGAGTTATGCTGATCTGAAGCGCAGAGTGGTTCAGTTCGAAGAGGGTGACCATGTGTTCTTGAAGGTTTCTCCTTCGAAGGGAGTTATCAGATTTGGTCGGCGTGGAAAGTTGAACCCAAGGTATGTGGGTCCGTTTCAGATCGTGCAACGGATTGGTGAGGTTGCTTATAGGTTGGCTTTACCCCCGGCAATGGCGAGGATACATCCGGTTTTCCATGTCTCTCTACTTCGGAAGTACGTGTCAGATCCAACCCATGTCATAGATTTCCAGGAGATCAACGTACAGCCGAATTTGAGCTTTGATGAGAGGCCGATCCGGATCACGGACCGGATGGTGAAGTAATTAAGGAGGAGGCGAATTCCGATGGTCAAGGTCCTTTGGAAGCATCACTCGTCGGAAGAGTCGACGTGGGAAGTGGAAGGGGATATGAGGCGTCTACACCCGCAACTATTCGGTTAGTTATTTTAATTTTCGAGGACGAAAATTTTTATTAGGAGGGTAGATTGTAATATTACGTGTAGTTAATAATAATGAAAAAAAAAATAATATTATTATTTTATTCTCTCTCTCCCCTATTTATTCCCCTCCCTGCCTCCCCCGTCGAAACCCACCCGGCGCCGTTTTCTCCCCCGCCGCGAAACCCTATTTTTCCCCTTTTTCCCCCTCCTCGGTTGCGCCGCCTGCAACCCCATCTTCTTCTTCTTCTTTTCCCGCCCGAGCGCCACCGTCTTTCGCCGCGCGTGCCGCGCGTTTTCGGCGCCGCCCACGCACCGCCTCGGCCTCCGTGCGCTCGCGCACGTCCCGCTGCGCGGTCGCCGGTCGTCAACCGCTCCCCGGACCTCGTACCGCCGCCAGCCGCCTCACCTCCCGCGCCCGCCGCGGTGACGCCGTCGCCGGACCTCGTACCTCGTACGAGCGCCCGCCGCCGTGTGTCCGCGAGACGCCGCCGCCCGGCGCCGCCCGCGTGCCGGCCGCCGCCCCGCCGTCGCCTCCTCGTACCCCCCTCGGTCGCCGCGCCGCCGCGCGCCGCCTCCGCGCGTGCGCGCCACCGCGACATCGCCGCCGCCCCGCTGACCGCGTCGCCGTTGGCGCTCGCGACGCCGCGACCGCGCGCTCGCGGCGCCACGCCGGCACCGTCGCCATCGCCATGTCGGCCGCCCGCCTCGCGACGCCGCCCGCCGCGCGGCACCGCGGCCGCCGCTGCGGAGTCAACCCCCTCCTGTGCGCCCGCTGCGCCCGCGCCCGTGCGCGCGCCGCGGTGCGCCGCCGTGCGCCGCTCCCTTTTCTCCCCTACGCGGTACTCACTTCTCTCTCTCCTATCCTCCTCTCTCCTATTATCCTCTATTAAAATCCCTAGTTCATTATTCTTCTTCTTCCAACAGTTTTTGAAAACACCTACCCGACTCAGTTTTTCGACGCCGACGCAACCGCGGCAGTCTCGTCGCCAAATTCAATCTCCTTGGTTTTCCGTGCGCCGTTCGCCGTTGCCGTCAAGGTAGGCGTCTCGGCTATCCTTAGCACTCTAATATTTTGATTAAATCGTAATAATCATGTTTAGACCATCAGGATTAGAATATTGTAGTAAATGGGCTGTTTTTAATTTATTGGCATGCTTAGATAGAATTAGATTAATTTGTTTGATTCAAGCATGTTTAGAGTAATCTAGTGATTCATTTATGCTAGACATCATGATAGGTTTTGTTATGTTTAATCTAGTTAGTCTAGCATGGTTGCATTGCGATAATCTTTAATGTATATCTCGATTTGATAAAAAGCCGATGTAAGGTTTAGGCATAATGTTGGTAGAGTTAGTCTATTTTCTTTTATGTGATAGGTAGTTACTGTTTAAGTATGTGATTAATGTGCTTAGGTTGTAAATTGCATAATCCCATTTACATGCATTAGTTTGTGATAGATTGTGGTGTGGTATGCAAATATGTGGTGCATAGAACCATGGGTGTTCATCTATGTATTTCATGTTTGATTGCCAATTAAATGTTCTTGTTTTACTGTCTGAGTTATTTATATGCTTGCATGGTGTTGAATGTGGTTGGTGCAGTGAGCTGCAATGTGGTTGTTTTGTACTACACCAGACTAAATTAGTGGCCCGTGGGCAGCGGAGATTAGTTGAATCTGGTGCATCCTTCGATCCCAGATACCGCGGTTCATCCTAAGTACTCCCCTGCCTAGGGGTACTATGGGATTTAGTTACTATATGTTACTTCCTACTATATGGTAAATCTGGTGCTAGTTTTGTGATGTGACTGCATTTATCTGATGGAGCATGTTATTTACTCAGACAGGTGTGTAGTTGTGTATGTTGGCATAGATGGTAGTGTTATAGATGTGTCTTTGGTTTTATGTCAGGTTGTGTATATTGTGAGCATACCTAGAGTAGTTTAATGAGCAGGTTGTGATGGTTTTTAATGCATATAGAGTCTGGTTATCATATGGGGTAGTAGAATGACCTTTGTAATCAATTAATTAAAGATATATGATTAGTTAAACTCTATGTATTAAATCTGATTTTTAGGCTTATTATTCTATCATACCACTAGAATTGTTATTATAATGGGGTAGTTCGGGTGTAAGACCTACTGAGTCTGTTGTGACTCACCCCTTCCCATTATAAATTTTTCAGCTGAGTTCGAGGAACCTCTTCCTGAGGAGGACTTTGGAGAAGAATTCGAGGGAGACCTTGGAGCTGATCCAGAGCAGTTTGAAGACCCAGAGGACGAGGAGTTTGGTGACGAGTGATCACCACATATATCTTTTAGGTTGTTGATTTTCCTCCTGATTGTGGTTAATAATTGCTTGGTTTGATTTATAGTTGATGTTCGGACTATGTGTTGAGTCCTTCTTAGTTGTTTGATGTTGGTTATTTGGTGGTATTTCTTGGAGTTTGAAATTGTCTGGATCATTACAGGTTGATTTAAATTATTCAGAGTTGATAGAGTGTTTTGGAGTTAGCTTGTTCTCCTAAACTGTCCCGATATTTCGGATTTATTTTCCGCTGCGCAATTGTATTTTTCCGGGTCGTGACACGATCTCCCTTGCGCTGAGGAGGATCGAGAGAATACTCACATTTTGGTGGGATTCCACGAGTTTTTTTTAAAGTAACACAGTTTTTTTTATTTTTAAAAGTAGCATAGTAAAAATTTTAATCGTAAATCTAACAAAGTTTGGTCAAAGTCGAGTTTTGAAAACTCAACTTTGCTCCTTAATAAGAATCTCGCGTGATTCCGTTGGGTAAACAGTATTTAATAAAAGTCAAGTTTTAATAAAACGACTTTGAAAATCGAGTTTACGCAACTCGACTTTCAGAGACGCAGTTGGGTGAAAGTCGAGTTCACCCAACTCGACTTTCAAACGGTGAAAAAAAAAACACGCACGCACAGTGCATTAAATGTTGTACAGTAACCCTTTAACATTTTTTGATCTTCCACTTAAAAAATAGGATATTCGGATTAAAATTTGTCCGATCCACCCGGACCAATGAATTCGGAACATTCAAAACTATATGATTGAACTTTTAAATTTTTAAAAAGAGTAAGTTTTTTCATTGGACGGTCCAAGATGCTCTGATTTAATAATTTAAAATTTATCGAAATTTAGATATTTAAAAGCTTAATCTTAAGTATTACCATATTTTAAATTTATTGGACGGAACGAATCGTTCAAATTCAAACCCGTTAAATCACAATTTAAATACATAGGTAAATTTCAATTTATATTCTAAAAAAATTCAATGCGCCGTGCGCGTAGAGTATTTTTTCTTAAAATCAATTGAAATTTATCTATATATTTAAATTGTGATTTATCGAGTTTGAATTTGAACGATTCGTTCCGTCCAATAAATTTAAAATATGAAAATACTTAAGATTAAGTTTTTAAATATTTAAATTTTGATAAATTTTAAATTATTAAATCGGAGCATCCTGGACCGTCCAATGAAAAAACTTAGTCTTTTTAAAAATTTAAAAGTTCAATCCTATAGTTTCGAATGTTCTGAATTCATTGATCTGGGTGGATCGGACAAATTTTAATCCGAATATCCTATTTTTTTTAAGTGGAAGATCAAAAATGTTAAATGGTTACTGTACAGCATTTAATGTTGTACTGTGCGTGTCTGTTTTTTTTTTCACCGTTTGAAAGTCGAGTTGGGTGAACTCGACTTTTACCCAACTGCGTCTCTGAAAGTCAAGTTGCGTAAACTCGACTTTCAAAGTCGTTTTATTAAAACTCGACTTTCAAAATCGTTTTATTAAAACTCGACTTTTATCAAATACTATTTACCCAACGGGATCACGCGAGATTCTTAGTAAGGAGTTTGACCTAACTGTGTTAGATTTACGATTAAAAATTTTACTGTGCTACTTTTAAAAATAAAAAAAAAATTATGTTACTTAAAAAAAACTCGGGATTCCACTTGCCAATAGGATTTCACTATGTCGTGCCTTACTCAAGAGAATGGATCATCCCTATTTTGCTGTGGCGTGCTCTGCTCAAGAGAACGATGGTGCCCTATTTTGCTGCGAAGTGCTCGGCTCGAGAAAACGATGGTGCCTAAAGTAAGGTTGCATTCGCCGTAAGCACTCGAAATTCAAAAATTTTTATCATCGTCGTACCGATGGTGCCCTATTTTGTCTTCGACGGCCTGTATTTTTCCATGTGCTAACCGCTCGGAATTTGGAAAATTTTATCAGCGTCCAAAAATGAAAAATGACGAAGATAAGGCATTCACTCACCTGAAACACAAGTATATATACATCCCGTACGGACGAGAAACTGACGGTCCGTTCGGATCTTTCCGACAAGTTTAATCAGGGAAAACGTTTTCCTTGAAGTAACTTCTCCAACGTGATTAAAAATATATATAATTTATCGTTTAATTATGTGTATTTTTTTATTTTTTCTTTGAAAACAAAATTCCATGTTTAGTTGTCTAAAGCTTATTTTCCCAACTAGGTTACGGCAAAGCCTTGACATAGCTGCAAGAGGAATTAGCGCTCCTGGAAAATAAGTTTTAGAAAGACACCATGGTTATGGGTAGGGGTGATCGTGGGACTGTTTGGTTTTGTTTTAGGATATCTTCTTTTTTGTGGCAACTAGCTAAAATTGTTATTTTAAGTAAATTTTTTAGCAACATTTTAAGTTACTGTAAAAAAAGTTGTTATAAAAATTTCAAGTTCTTATAGTGTTCATATTGTTATTGGACACATTTATATGTAAGTTGATATTGATAGCAATACAATATCCATGATGCATGGTTATGCCATCGAAATTGGGATTTGAACAATTTTATATTGGTGTATACATGCTAGCCATTCTTTTTGCAATTTTGGGCACTTGGGTGGTGTTGGGTTTGACTTAATCCTAAAACATAGAAGTTATAATTTCATGTATAATTTCTTAATTTGTAAAAAAATTTAAATATTTAATTTTATAACAATATTTTTATGTTAATCAATTTAGTGTTTACTTAAAGTTATATAATATGTGTTATTTCTATCTCTTATAAAGAATTTATGTTTATAAAGTAAGAGGTTATATTTTATTATTTATTTTTGAGATATTTATCAATATATAAATGACATATTTAGAGGCTAATTAAAATACAAACTCAAACCGTCTGAATTTACCAATCTAATAAAAAAGTCGGAGGTGTGTAAGAGCCTATGCAAAGTAAAGCAAAAAATAAAAATTCTACATTCCAATCTTCATAATTATGTATATTTTCAATTGCATTCAATAAAAATAAAAATTTAAAAATATTTTATTTTAAATAATATTTTGATCTAAAGATATCTTAAAATATCATTAATAAATATTTTTTAAAATTTTTTTAACACCGAAAGAAGAGAGAGGAGAAGAGATTTCTGGACCCGTATTGGAGAGAAGCCGAGGGACTATAACGTACATGAGTAGATTTTGTGATTGTGGGGGTCATAACGGACATTTCGTTCCCTTCCCTTCTCTCCCCTGCCAAGCATTTATGGGCCCGAGAGGGCGACCACCGACCAGGCCATCTTTCTTCAGATCTCAGATCTGGGCGTTTCTTCTGCGTTGATCGTCGTCGTAGCAGCAGCATCCATGGAGAGCTGGGGGACGGAGCACGCGGCCGGCTCCCACGCCGACGACGTCGATGACTTCGATGCGTTTGATCCCACCCCGTATGGCGGCGGCTACGACCTCGCCCTCACCTTCGGCCGCCCCATCGAGCCTTCCGAAGATACCTGCTACCCGATCTCCTCTTCGTCCTCGTCCGGTCTTGACTACGGCCGTCCCCTATACTCCTCCGGATCCACCCGTCCCTCCCCTTACTCCGCCTCCGGCGACACATACGGCGGATCTGGCGAAGGGTACGGATATTCCGCTCGTCCCAAGCCTCAGCCGTCGTATGGATTCCAGGGGGAGAAAGAGGAGCCACCACGGCGCTACGGGTCTGGCGGCGATGAAGGCGGGGCTGATTATGACTACGGTGGTCGTCGTAGGCCCACTCAACATGCTTACGGATTCCGGCCACAGCAGGACGAGGAGGAGGAGGCGGTGAAGCAGCAGTATGGCGGCGGGGACGAGTACGGATATGGCTCCCGTCCGCAGTCTGCCTATGGCTTCAGGCCGCAGCAAGAGGAGGAACAACCAGAGCACCATGGTGGCTACGGCGGTGGACGCAGGACCCAGTATGGCTATGGCGAGGAGCAGCAGCAGCCCTATGGACATGGCTATGAACAAGGGCGTCCCAAGCCCAGACCTTTTGGTGGGGAAGACCAAGGCTATGGCAGTACCGAGTATGGAAGAAGGGAGGAACGCGGTAACGGTGGATCTGGTGAGTACACCAGGGAGGACCGCGGTTACGGTGGATCTGGTGAGTACACCAGGGAGGACCGCGGATACGGCGGACGGCCCAGCTATGGGCAGCGTGGCGACCAAGAGTATGGTCGCCAGAAATCTGTAAGTGGATTTTCCCTGTCGAGAATTTCCTTTTTGACCCGCAATTTATCATCATCAACCGTCACCTCTCCAATTTTCTTTTTTCTCTTCCGTATCAGGCATTACATTAGATTTTTCAGAACACCGTCCTCTTCTGTCCTTTTGGTTTTAGGTTGTCGCTCGAAAATTCCGTTGAGCTCAATAGATATCTAAAATTCTTTCGTGGATGCAACTTTAGCTTTAAAACAGTGGAAACACCATCAAATGAGAGGGGTTCATTGGTACGAAATTAATTTTGATGAAAAACATTCTATCATGTCCTTGCCATATTTAGATGTCAGATCTTATATATTCTTGTCTTCTTTCTTCTCTAGAAAAAGTACGTTTCTTAGTTTATTGAAATCTCTACTCATCATTGAAAACCTTGTAAAATCTAATTTTAGAGAATTCCTAATACTTTTGGCAATGACATATCTGTATATCGTAGTGGCCAAGTCAGGAAATGGTTCAGGTACCTTCAGGATTAATGATCTTGTATTGATTTGAAATGAGCCACAATCTTGAATTTTACTCACCTACAACTCAACTCATCTCAACTCAAGTCTTAGTCTCAAATTATTTGGGGTTGGCCATATGGATTCCCTTTCTCCACTCATGTCGATTGAGTTACTTCTTCAGAGATATTTAAATTATTCAAATTATATTGAATTACCCTCCTCTAAGCTATCTTTTAGTTTACTCTGTGTCTTATCTATCAATACAATATCATCCGTAAATATCATAAACTTAAAAAAAAATAAATTGAAACAAAAATATTATAACTTAAAATTGGTTGTTCTTAACTGTTTCTACTTGATATCCCTCAAGATTAGGAAGCAAATGTTGGGATTATATCAATTATGAAAAAGGACAACTTGATTGGTTGTGGCCATTGGCCAATCTAAGTGTATCCGTCTTACCAAAAGTTTTCATCATGCTTGTACATTTGATAATAAGAATATTTCTGTTCTGATCGGTGCAAGTTAACTGTTCCTAGATGTTAGCATTTTTTGTGAAATTTTAGATTGCTTTGTGCAGTGGATAGCAACAATGAATTTGATTGTTATGTAAAGTTTTATGGGGTGTTTGGTTGTATGATAATGAAGGTTTTTATTTTAATTTTTAAAAATTGTAAGAAAACTTGTTAAAAGAGGTGTTTGGTAACCATGACAATTTTATGTTTTAAAAGTGATTTTCTTCTTAAACAAAAAAGAGGGTCTCACCCTTTTCTTTTTTCTTGTGGCCCCCCACTTTGTTTGGTCATGTATGGTAGTTACTCTTTTTTGTTATCACATCCCTCCAAACATGATAATTTTATGTCATGAGTTGGTTTACTTTTTATTTTAATACAATTTTTTATCATGAAAGTGTACAAAAAATTATCATGCAACCAAACACCCCATTACTAATTTACTGCTAGGGCTCCAAGGCTTCCATTTTGTGTTGCTTATCTTCAGTATGTTCCCATGTGTTAATGAAGTATTTTAGTTCTTTACATGGGAGTGCCAGCTCTATTATCGACAGCTATAGACCCGATAAGGGAGTTTAATCTTTTAATCAGCAAAAGTCCGGCCCTATATGTCTCAAAAGTTTAGTTGTTACTTCATCGTGTAATTGAAAAGGGGAAGAAAGAGTAATGTGCAAAATAAAATGGCTGTAAGGTAGACTAAACGTTTTGCTCCTTTGTATCTAAACAAAAGAGATTTGACTGTTGAACGGTGGAATGGAAAAGTAACTTAAGTTATGAATCTTGTCATACGTGTAAATGGCTGCAAAATGAAATGTTCTCGTCTGTGATCTGATCCTCTTGCTTTTAGCAGGCCTGTTATCATGCTCCCAATTCTTTTTAGATTGTTTACGCCCTGTTTGGTAACACTATTAGGTACCTCTATCATTATCAATTTTAAAATTGATATTGATAGGAACCATTAAGAAGTGTTTGGTTAATTGTATCAATTTTAAAATTTGTAGTGCAAACAAAGCATATCATGTAATACAAGTGTCAACTTGTATTACTTTTGATATTGATACTCCAACATTTGAAAATATTAATATCAATATTGATATAGTATCAAAAATGAAACTCTAACCAAACAGGACATTAACTATACATAGGCATCTTTTATTAGAATGTAGATATAGGCATCTATAAACTTGCATTCAGATGTTTAAAAGTAGAATCCTATATCCATGTTGATAATGCCATAAGTTTTTGAATATTGGCAGGATGGAGACTCGGATGAGGAAAAGCACGGCCGGCACCGTCAGAGGCCTCACCACCGCAGACATGACTATGATGATGAGTGAATCTTTTATCACTCCGTCCACCTTTGCTAAAAAACTAAATAATGCCTGGGCCAGTCCTCTGCTGCTTTCCTTTTCCGTTCTGCATAAACAAAACTTGGGTGTTGTTTGTGGGTTTGCCTTGCTTGTGATGCGCACAGCTTTCTTTTTGTTGTTCTGATGCCGCTTGTTTGCTTTGAATAATGCCCCGAGGCTTCGTTGCGGGTGCAGGGGTGTTCGTGCCACGCTTTATGACACTCGTTATGGTATGGATGTTGTAGAATTTTTAAGTTAACTTATGTTTGTGTTTTTATCTTTTTATTTTTATTTCTGTGCGGGTTGTTTGGAATTTTGACGCGTGAATTGGTTTCTCTGGGTACGAGAAGCACCCCAAAAAAGAAGGATCGGCATTGTTGGTTTTTCGGTCCTGGAGTAAGACTACTAATGAATACTCGAATTTTTCTTATTCTTTGTTATGTCCATGAAATTTTCTGCTATATTGCAGTCTGGTGCTTGTAATTAGCAGTTTACATAGTTGAGAGAGTGCATTCCTTGAAAAATAACTTTCGTTCAGGATTTGATGTCTATTTTATATATTCAAAAATGAAATTAGTTTTCTATTTATTTTTTTCTCCACCCCTCATCTGGCACAATATCCTCCAATTTGGTAGGTCTATATCGTCTCAACTGAACATCCTCATCCCATATTGGATGCCTATGCTGGAGAGAGAGTAGTAACTATTTGATTCACATTTTAATTTATAATTTAGTCATGGTAAAGTTAAAATTTAATTTATTAAACAAAAATGTAGCTTCGTAGGCATACATCAGAATAGGGCAGCAAATAGACGTGGTAGACAGTAGGGAGTGCGACCAGCTATATTTTGGATCTGCAGGTTTTAGAACGAAAAAAGCCAGTAGATTTTTGCAGTTGTAGTTTTTACATTTCTGTTTCATGAGGATCCAGAGCTGAATAACCCAACAGATTATTGCAATTCTATTTTTACACTTGTGTCCTGCGTCCGTTTCCTCACTTTTTCAGCCTCACTCACATCAGGGAAAAGTAAGTGTTGGAAATACTTGGGCAAAGTTTTAAAAACCAAGGATGAACTAATCATCAATATACCATGTTTTTACTAGTCAAATCACATGCTGCCCACGTGTGCGAGTGGTACATTATAAATCAGTTAGATATAAAAGTTAAAATTAAAATTATATATGTTAACAAAAATGCGAACAACTATTTATCTTGACTGTGTATACATATGATGTGATAGAGAAATTTTTTTTATAAATTTATTTCAAAATATCAAATAAAATATTATTTATTTTGAGAAGTAGTCCTTACCAAAGGTACCTACACTGTTGGTAGAAAGTTGGATGGGGTCCTATATAGTGTATATAGAAAATTATCAATTCCATAATCTTGAATCCCAAAAACAATGAAAACCCAATTCAAAAAGATAGTCGAAACATAACAAATGAAAAATAGGAAGAAAATGATTCCACTGAGATAATGCCAAACATATTGTGTTCTTAAGTTTGTACAAAATAAAATAAACCTTCTTAATGGGTAGAGAGTTAGTCCCTATATTAAAATGTTGTCTGCACACAAATTAAATGATAAATAAATTTTATTGTCCATTAGAGACAAAAGCAAGTGCAGAGAAGTGTAACTTTGAACTTGCCAAAAACCTCTAAAACTGTCATTGTTCATTTTCACAAGGTATCTATATGAATCCATTTCAGAAGGTGTCTACATGAATCCATATTCTATGCACTTGTGTTGGATAAATTATTTTGGCCTACATTGACTCTATTAAGTAAAACAAACTATCTTTAACCACACATTAACGGCCATCTCTTTAAGTAAAACAAAATATGTTTAACAAATAGTTTTCTAATATTCTTTTTTTATTGTTACATAGAATCTATATACAATGCTTCCATTTCCATCATGGTGATATTAGGGTGAAGACTAATCAATAATATTTATAGTCAATTAACATAGAACCTTGAGGAGAAGTCCCAAAATCCTCAAAAATGGTTTCATAAAGTCAAAAAAACACGATACATGCATGTTTAGCCCATTCAAGAGACTTGGGGAAAAATGTGCTTTCTTTCTGGAAATGAGAAAAAGGCTACAAAACATTAATTATACCGAATAACTCATAACAGGTACTCATTTAAAGTCAACAAATTATAACACTGCTACGGCCGTGACCTTATATAATTAAAATTGCAGATAGATGAAACTTCAGAAAAACATAGAATTAAAGCAAAAGTTACATCACTTTCACAAACAAGCAAGTGATTGACTGAGGATCTATTCCAGATAAGGATATGTACACCCAACCAACGGGTTTCATTAGCTCAACAATCTTTATTTCCTGCAAAAAGATTGATCACATAGATTTAATCCAATGCATCATTTTAGCTAATTGGCATATAAACAATAAGCAAAAGTAGTAATTTCATAAAAAACAAACTTTCAATTTTTGAAGGTTGCTTGATAGAAAAATTCATTTTAGAACAAACTCTAATAGCAACTTACATGAATACTGGAGTTCACAATGTATAAGCCCGCACACACTAAACACAAGAATTTCATAAAAAAGTTAATGAGGTGTTTGGTTGCATTATAATTTTTTATACACTTTCATGATAAAAAATTATATTAAAATAAAAAGTGAACCAACTCATGACATAAAATTATCATGTTTGGAGGGATGTGATAACAAAAAAAAGTAACTACCATTCATGACCAAACAAAGTGGGGGATCACAAGAAAAAAAGAGAGATAAGACCTTTTTTTGTTTAAGAAGAAAATCACTTTCAAAACATAAATTTGTCAAGGTTGACAAACACCTCTTTTAACAAGTTTTCTTAAAATTTTTAAAAATTAAAATAAAAACTCCTATTATCATGCAACCAAACACCCCATAAGCTTTCACTTTTTGTAGGTTGACAAAGAAAAGTTCATTTAAGAACAAACTCTAATGGTAACTTACACAAATACAAGAGTGAACACAGTGTATGTGTCGGCACACATTAACGACACACTAATTTCATAAAAAACTTTTAATTTTTGGAGGTTAACACAGTAAACTTCATTTAAAAGTGAACCCACACACTAAACACAATAATTTCATAAAAGATAAGCATTAAATTCGGTAACTCTCACAAATATAGGAGTGCACAATGTATGTGCCAACAAACACTAAACACACAGCGGCACACTTAAAGGGTAGATCGAATGCACTATTAAGCAATAGAGCAAGGATTGGAAGCAGAAACATGGACATATCCAATAATAAAAGTTACCGAAATATGCATAGAAGACGAACGATCGAGTGGCTGGCTACAGCCTTCTTCCTTTGGAAAAAAGAAGTGTAGATCCTTACATAATGAAGATGAGGAGGTTCTAGGATGGCGGAGAAAATGGAGTGGGGGTGAGGCGGCGAAGGGGGAGGGCTGAGAGCTTATCCAAGCATTAAAATTTTTAAAAATATAAATAAATATAAGTATGTTTATTTAATTTGGTCAACAACTATTCTGCCTTGGGCCTTGTCTTTGGAAAATGGCATACATCGCACGACAGCAAACGTCAAAATCTGGATTTTATGTGGTCATCAGAAAATATTTTCAGTTGACTATGTATATTACAAACAACCAAATAGTCATGGTACTGAACTTTTATGGAAAACCTATTATGCCACATAGTTTTACAGGGATCCAAATGGACCCTAAATGTTGATGATAAATCCAACGGTGTAAATGAAGATTAGAAGCTATATGTATTTAGATATGAAGGATGGGCAGATACTTGTCGATGAAAAGGGCACTCACACTTCTAATAGATAGTAATAGAATAGGTGAAAAAGAAATACAATTAACTTATATAGCTGTACTATCCTAATGAGAACACTAACACACATTCTTGTTCACATCTAGCTTGTGCAGATTGGGGAACGGCAAATCAAGAGGCATAACATTGTCCGACAATCCTTCTAGAATATAGTCCTTTAGCCTTATCTAACACAATTGATCAAGAAGAGAAAAAGTGTCAATTTTGTCTTATACTCTTATCTTAGCAAGAGCTGATTGTTGAAATAAATCACTCATTCTATATTGTGTTTATGACTCTATTTATAAAGATTTGAGATGGTGATGAGGTGTTTTCTCAATGCCTCTGAGGCATAAGCCTCGAGACTTGTTAATGTGTTTAGGCTTGATTAAAACAAACATGGATAATAGTGTTTGAGTTTTAGTGAATAGCATTAGGTAATAAAAGTTATGTTAAAGTAAAAATAGAAAAATCAATGCAAGGGTCCATAACATTTCATTTTTATGGGGTATAAAAATAGTTTTTTAGAAGGGTACGTGTTCAATTAAGAGTAACTACATGGCATATAAGAAAAAAGATAAGAGAAAATATATTGCCTATACAAAACAAAATAACAAGAGTATCGTAAACAGATAGGAACATTCAAGGATACCTGAATTTAGAAGAGATAGCGAAAGAGAAAGTCTTCCTTTACGGTTTAGAAGATGATTCCTAACATGAGAACATTGCAAAAAAAGCACCCTTCAGCTCCAAAAAAAAAAAAACTCTTACATCCAAAGAATATGAATATGAAAGAATGTTACGATACTCCTTCAACCATCAACCATCATTAAGTTGACTACCTTGAGCAGATGATTAAGCAGCCTTGGCATCGTATATCTCATTTTAAATTATGAACATATTTTATAGTATAGATTTAAGAGAAAAATTGAATGTGATTTTATCATATAATTTACTAAAACATATGCAAAAAACCAAAACTGACATTAATAATCAGCAACGCCAAAATTTTTAAAAAAATCCTACACAGGGACTTTATCATAGGTAACTTTATGTTCCATAATTGACGGAATGTTCTTGTTACCCCATCTTAACAATAGGGAACCAAAATTGCATTGTTACTTTTGTTCTAAGCAAAAGTAGGTGAAAAAGATTATCCACATGAATTCTGTAATACTACAATCCGATAATATATTTTTGAAGGTAACTTAATACCTT
The DNA here is from genome assembly GCA_036172225.1 of Cryptocoryne crispatula var. balansae. NCBI lineage: Eukaryota > Viridiplantae > Streptophyta > Magnoliopsida > Alismatales > Araceae > Cryptocoryne > Cryptocoryne crispatula. The sequence continues at coordinate 28,565,253 of CM069920.1, read as the reverse complement.
GTTTAGTTAGAGTTTTATTTTTGGTACTATATCGATATTGATATTAATATTTTTAAATGTTGGAATATCCATATCAAAAGTAATATAAGTTGACACTTGTATTACATAATATGTTTTACTTACATTACAAATTTTAAAATTGATACAATCAACTAAACCCCTCTTAATTGTTCTTATCAATATCAATTTTAAAATTGATAGTGATAGAGGTACCTCATAGTGTTACCAAACTAGCAAAAAGAAGGTGACAATTTATTTGAAACGTAAGAAAAAACAGGATTACAACATAACACACAATGAAAGAATCTCCACCATACATGGAAGGACCCCAAGACTTTATTAATGATTTTTATTAATATAAGAAGTTTATATATATTTATATATATATATATATATAGAGAGAGAGAGAGAGAGAGAGAGAGAGAGAGAATTGGGGGTGGGGAAGGTGTGGGGAGGATATGAGAGCCCATGCAGGTCTTATCTAGGCACTTGAGGGGCTTGGTGGTGTCTTAAGTGCCCTTGTGGCTAGCCATTGGGTTAGCCTAGGGTTAACCAAGAGGTGGCTTGATTGGTCTATTTGAGTCGGCCCGAATCTATCCGAGTCAATCGACCCAACCGCAATCCGGTAATCCATAATCCCTTTAATATCTTATTTTTACTTTTCTTATGACTATATATCATGTTTTTAAAATTTAGTTGTTTATATTTTATTATAATATTATTTTTAGCAATATATATTCAAAAATAGTAAAATAAAATGTTATCAGAATATTTGATTTCAATTTCTATTGTAATAGGTTATAGGAAATATTAATAAGTATTGAAACATTTAATTTTTTATTGAAATTGATTTGAAATCTTGAAATCACATCTTCCGTACATCCCCAAGAAATAGGTAAATCTTAAAAACTTTCTTATGAACCGCGGCATTTTGACACTTCAAATTTATCCATCCTTAAGAGTGACCACAATTAGTAAAATAGATTCGGTGATAAGTAACATTGATTTTATAGCCAAATGTTTGTAGTTGATGGAAAAGAAGGGAACAACAAAATATAATATGTTTAAACCTCAAAAATTTGAGACCAAAAATATCAAGATCTGCTAATATGTTTAAATACCTAAAATTGAAATGACCAACCATAAAAAATTCTATTGAAACATCCATCGTATAGAAATAACCAGCAATATGTATACACGTACGTAATATTCAACCAGACCGATTGATTCAATGACCGTAAACGTAGGATGTATTTAGACACCCCTATTGGTCAAATACTTGTCGACGAAAAGAGTACTCACACTTCTAATAGATAGTATAGATTTAGTTATCATCAAAAGACAACGCTGAGCTGAATACTTAAAATTTTGATCACGATCAAGATTACCTGTATCACTTCCTGATGAGATAGCAAATGCCAATCCTTCGATTCCTTATTTAGTTTAAGATAAGAATGCTTCAGAAAGGAAATACTTAAAGAGTGACAAGTTTTTAAAAGAAGAAATGCATGAGCTAGTAGGAAGGAATCTTGAACACAAGTCAAATCCATATAATCCCAGCAATTTGGTTACACGGAACTCGGACATCAAAAAGAGCCGCAAAATAGTTTCTTGATGCCATTTTAATTATTTTATATTTTATATATTTGTCTCTAAAATATATAACTTAGCATACACATGTTATCACCGAAAATTTTCGTAGAGAAGGGGCCAGAGGGGAATTGATATAGCCAATTAAAAAAGAGACATTCACGTTTGATAAATATAAAGGAGTTGGATGGAAGTTTGAACCGAATTTAGATACAAAAAAACCACTTAGATTCATATGGGTTGCTGTGCTTCACTAGGACTGCTACAATTAAGACTGGGTGGTACGAAATAAAACTGAGTTATATGATTAAATTCTCATAAGTACAGCCCATTATCAAGGTGTAAAATGGGCGTAACCGGGGTCAACCAATCGTTGGAGCAAAGCCCATCATATTTATGCCCATCCGGCCATGTATTCTGTCATCAGGGGCCCTTTTACTGCCCACAAACAATATGCCTGCGCAGTAGGGGCGTCAGTGGGTCGGGCTGGCCCGCGGGCCCTCGGGCCGGAGCAGTCTTATGGGGTGTTTGGTTGCATGATAATTGAGGTTTTTATTTTAATTTTTAAAAATTATAAGAAAACTTGTTAAAAGAGGTGTTTGACAACCATGATAATTTTATGTTTTGAAAGTGATTTTCTTCTTAAACAAAAAAAGAAGGTCTCACCTCTTTCTTTTTTCTTGTGGTCCCCCACTTTGTTTGGTCATGTGTGGTAGTTACTCTTTTTTGTAATCACATCCCTCCGAACATGATAATTTTATGTCATGAGTTGGTTCACTTTTTATTTTAATACAATTTTTTATCATGAAAGTGTACAAAAAATTATCATGCAACCAAACACCCCATTAGATTAATTTTCGGGCTACAAAAATTGGCCCGCGGGCCTAACACGGTTTTCGCTCGGGCTCATAGTGAAGCCCGATGACCCGTTGAAATCATTTGACTGCAATAAATGAAAAGGAAAAAATATATGAGACATGATTTGTTAGATATTTTATTGCTTGGTGACTTTTTGGAGCGAAACTTTTAGTATTTCATATCCTGTCGTAGACAATTTTAATTAATATATTTAGTATTATGAAATTATAAAAAGATAAAATTTAAAATATCAAATTTATGATATATTTATTTTTCTTATGTTAGTATATTTATATAAAGAGTTGACAAATTTTAATTTTGATTCTCATTAAACCTTTTTTCTTCAGAATGACAGAGCGTTTGATTACGATTAAATAAAATATATAATTTTATAATTTTATTTTAACTTTTATTTAGACAAACAAAATAGGATAGTTTTGAAATATTCATTACATATTATATATATGTTAAATTATACATAAAAATATACATAGTTAATCTAATAAATTTAGAATTTTATTTCTTTTTATTTTTCTCATTCTATATGTCATAAATTTCATGATTTGTCTGTTTTTATTTTCTTATTATATTAATTTTTTATATACTTATATTATATTATATTTTAAATTTTAAAAACTGAAAACAAAAATATCTGATTTTAACTATGATTTATTAATAGATCATGCATTTATTAATTTTTTATCTAAATCAAATCAATATTTATTATATCTCTAGTCACTCAGTTGTTGCAATAATTAAATAATTGAATTAATTTTACATTTTTATTGGTAATATTTTTTATCACAAATATGGAGACTACCATTAATAAGACACATCATTAATAATACCACTAGAAGTTATTAAATTCTTCTAGTTTGATGTTTAAGAAATTAAAAACGTATGATATATACCTTATAATATGTTAAAAATATCGGGCCAGGCTGGTCCAAATTTATAATTTTTTTGGGCTGGGCCGGGTCGGGCCGAAACGTAATACGGGCTGGGCCGGGCCGGCCCATTATATTTTAGACCGGGCTTTGATCGGGCTGAATTTAAACCCAGCCCGGCCCATTGACACCCTTATCTTTATCTGGAAAGGCAGCAGCTACTAGCTAATATTATTATCAGCCAAAAAAACAATCTAACTCTCTATCTGATCGATCGATAGTAGGACTGTAAGTGGGGTGGGCTAGCCCGCGGGCCCTTGGGTTGGGCTAATATTGGATCAATTTTCGGGCCAACATAAAAGGCCTGCGGGCTTGACAGGGCTGCCGATCGGGCTGGGGTGAAGCCCTACTAGCACATCCGGTCACTTTGGTCAACGTTCAAATTCTGTGTCCCACGACTCTCGGATGCGGCCGGCCGTGCGTAGCACGGTTGGCACGGCGCCACCCCCGCGGGGGGGTGGCGGGGGTTCGAACCCGGCGTTGATCGCCGGGACCACCTCCCCATGGGGGGAGGTGGCACCTAGTGAGGATCGAGCGCTGCACCCGGCAGCGCTCGATCCTTCGCCGGCGCGATGCTGCGCCCTCTGAATGGCCACCGGGCCATCGTGTCCAAAAAAAAAGACTCTCGGATGCGGTTGACAGAGAAACAGGTGAAATATATAAATGCTTATCAACCCATTCAATTGCAAATTTGCAATGAAATAAAATAAAATAAAATGTATAATGATGAATATATCCGCGGGCTCAACATGACCGCTGTTCCATGCTTCATTGTTGAGCGTGAAATATTTAACGTATTTCATATAATATCTTAATTTGATATAGATTAGATAATACACTGGGCAATGTTTGATTAATATATTTAATATTATAAAAGTATGTAAAACTAAAATATAAAAAATAAAAATTATGATATATTTATTTTCCTTATGTTAATTTATTATTTGACAAGTTTTTATTTTAATTTTCATTAATTTTTTTTGTTAAAATGTCATCATATGATATTATAACTTTTTTTAACTTCTATTTAAACCAAAGAATAGGATACTTTTTAAAATACTAATTATATATATATTAAATTATACAAAACTAATTATAACTATTAATAGTTGATCTAATAAATTTAGAATTTTATTTCTATCCTGTTTTATCATTCCATATGTCATATTTTTTATAATTTGTTTTTTTTATTTTCTTATTATATTTATTTTTGTATACTTATACTATATTTTATTTTAAATTTAAAAATAATTCTAATTTATTAATATATTAAAATTTTATTAATTTATTAATTATCTAATTTTGATTCTTATTTATTAATAGATCATGTAGTTATTGATTTTTATCTAAATAAAATCAATATTTATATCTCTAGTCACTCAGTTGTTGTAATAATTAAATAATTTAATTAATTTCACATTTTTTTAGTTGATATTATTTTTTTTCACAAATACAGAGATCACCATTAATAAGACACATCATTGGTAAGATCATAGAAGTTATTAAAGTTTTTTGGTTTGATGTTTAAAAAATTAAAAAAATAAAATGTATCTTATAATATGTTAACAAGAACGGGCCGGGCCAGGCCAAACTTATATTTTTTTTGGGTCGGGCCGGGTCGGGCCGAAATGTAATACGGGCCGGGCCGGGCCGGCCCATTATATATTGGAGCGAGCTTTGTTGCGCCGGCTGCGGGCCGGGCCGGGCCGGGCCGGGCCGGGCCCATTGACACCCCTATTGCGCAGCCGTAACAAACATAAAAACTGGGTCACATAATTCTCGTATGGCTAAGCTCATCTTTCTCTGAACCGAATAAGGAAATAGCCCAAATTGATCGGGTTGACCCTGATCTAGGTTCACCTGGGCATCAGTCTTGACCCCTCACAGCATGACCGGCATCTCCTATTTTCTAGGAGTCCGAATTGTCTCAGTTCCGCAGCGAAGAAAACATCTTTGTTCCTCAAACAAAATATCACAATTCTCAAATCACTTAAATGACTGTTCAATAATAATTAGTTCATTGTTATTGAATTTTTATTGAATTGTTACTGAACTAACTAATTCAATAACGACTAACATTGACTTCGGTAACAAAATAATAACACTTCGCAATGGTTTAGTAACATTTATTGAAGTGTTACTAACTTTTTAATTAATTATTATTGACGTCAGTATAAGTTATTATTGAAACTAGTGTAACTCATTGCTGAGTATGTTGGTTTAGTAACGATTTAGTAAGAATTCAGTAACTAGAAACCTGTTGTTATTGAATCACCATTTAAATGACATAAAAGTTGTATTATGTTCTGATTTGAGACTGAGATGGTTTCTTTTATCATGAGACTGAGGTTATTGAATATCGGACCCACAAGGGCCAGGTAGAAGCATCCTAGGCAACAGAAAGACTGAGACTTCTACCTATCACAAAAGTCAGAGGATAGGTGGAGGATCTTAGAAATCAGGAAGGGTAATCACAAAAGACCATACGAGAATTGCCAAGGATCTGAAGCCATCGAGAGGCCGAGAAGACACGAGAGGAGGAAGGTTAGGGACCTCAGCGGTTCTAGCAAACAGCTTGGAAGGATCACGCAAAGAGATCTGGCCATATCGGCGGCACCGTGACTGTCGCAGTTGCCGTATGGGGAGCCGGTTCCCACCATGACTGCTCCAGATTATGGGAGATATGCATATCCACAAAAAAAATAGCATCGCGGCTTGCTCGAACAACCCCCGAGGGTTGCACGGAGAAGCCAAAGGCTCCGCAAGCTTCATATACGCATGCATTGGCACCAAGATTGCCGTTGTTGACATCCGATATCCATCTGGGCCTCCCTCGATGGCAGGTGTAACAGATAATGCTCAGCCACCGTGGAATGCTCACCGTGTAACAACTTTTATGATTTATCCTTATCAACATGCTGTTGTAACAAATCCTCAACAGCATTGATTGTTTATCGTAACAACTGTTGTAACAAATCTCAGCCATCGTCACTTATCACGATGGACTCTTGTACACTATAAATAGAACACCAAGGGATACGCAAATGCATGTGCTACGATCCCATTTCATTCCTCTCTCATCTACGTTCTCTACATGGTATCAGAGCCAAGGGCTGTGGACCCCCCTCCGTCAACCGTCACCCGTAAACAGTGTACACGTGTCAAAGCCAGAAAAGCTTGCACGTGAGGTGGCGAGTTAGAATAGTGCCATATTGGCTAGGTAGGGGAGGTACTTATGCTTATAAGCCTGGGCCTCTCTAACTCAGTACCACGGTTTTGAGTTGGTTAACCATCTTCTTTTGTGCGCAAGCATCCGACGTCAACGCCATGAGAAAAGGATTGCAGTCACCAGCGAAGAAACATCTCTACGTCGATGGCTGATCCCTCAAACTCTTCTCCAACTGTTCAAAACAGCAGCAACACTAGTAACACCTCTGATCTCACCTCAAATTTTACTAGTAACAATACTAGTAACTCATTTCCTTCCACTTTACCTAATATTGCTCACTTTCTACCCGTCAAACTCACGGGAGAAAATTATGTTATTTGGCGTACCCAATTTCTTCCTATTCTTAACACCTACAACCTTATTGGTTACATAGATGGGTCATGCTCTCCTCCAACACCACCCTTCAACAATCCCACTGCTGCCTCCTGGCACCAACATGACCAGTTGGTTCTTAGTTGGATAATCTCATCCTTGTCTGAATCTGTGCTTCCTCAGATTGTTGGTTTGTCGACCTCCTATGCCGTATGGAATACTCTTGCAACAATATACGGCTCTCCCTCCCGAGCTCGCATTCTCCAACTTCACCTCCAACTTCAGACCCTCAAGAAAGGCTCCTCATCCATTACTGAATATATACAGAAGGCTAAGCACATTGGTAACTCTCTTGCTGCTGTCGCTGAACCTATCGCTCCTATGGATATGCTTCTATATATCTTAGGTGGGCTTGGCCCTGAGTATGAGTCGTTTGTCACCTCAATTACCACTAGAAAAGATGACACACTTCCAACAGTTGATGATGTTCATGGCATGCTTCTCAGTCATGAAATTTGGCTCCAACAACATACCTCTTCCGCAGTCTCAGAACCTGCAAATCCCACTGCCAACTTGGTTACTACCATTAATGAATCCTCCAATCAATGCACTGACACTCGCGGTGGCCGTCGAGGTGGAAGAGGACGTGGACGAGGAAGCTTCAGAGGTCGTTCTTCCTTTACCTCCTCTCGTTCTGATGATTTCTGTCAAATATGCAGTCGTACAGGTCATATGGCACTTCAATGTTATCGTCGATTTGACATCAACTTTACTGGACGACAAGCTCCAAGGCAACCACAAGCTCATCAGGTTAACGTCTCTGGAACATCACTTGATCCGAATTGGTACCCTGACACTGGAGCCACACATCACATGACTTCAGACATTGGTCTTCTTCCGACACCGGTTCCCTTTGATGTTGCTGAACAAGTTCAGGTTGGCAACGGTGCTGGACTAGCCATTCATCACACTGGTAATACATCTATATCCACTCCAACTCGTTCATTTCGTCTTTCTAACCTTCTTCATGTACCTTCTCTCACTAAAAATCTCATCTCTGTCTCCCAATTCACTCGTGATAATGCTGTTTTTCTAGAATTTCATCCATCTCATTTTTCGGTGAAGGATCTCAAAACCGGGAAGGAGGTTCTTCGAGGACCCAATACTAATGGCTTGTATAGCATATCTCTTGCTAATCAAGTCACACCAGGTCATCCTCCACAGGCTCTACAAACTTCGGTAGCCTTATGGCATGGTCGTCTTGGACATCCAGCCTTTCGTCTTGTTCGTCAAGTCCTTTCGTCTATTGGCGTGAATAAACATGAGTCAGTTCACTATCTATGTTCGTCTTGTCAACATGCTAAGAGTCGGCAACTTCCTTTCCCACAGTCGGAGTATCACTCTATTGCTCCTTTAGAACTTATCTTGTCTGATGTTTGGGGACCTGCCCCTGTTGTTTCTTCTAATGGTTCTAAGTATTATGTCATTTTTATTGATCATTTTAGTCGATTTACTTGGCTATATCCTCTTGTGTCCAAAAGTGGTGTTTATGCGGCTTTTCAACATTTCAAAGCACTTGTTGAAAATTTGTTTTCCAGACGTATCAAAATGTTTCAAAGTGACTGGGGTGGAGAGTATCGCATACTTTCAAAATTTCTTCAAACAAATGGAATCACCCATCGCATTTCTTGTCCTCACACACATCAGCAAAATGGCCTTGCTGAACGTAAACACCGACATATTTCTGAAACTGCTCTTGCCCTTCTACATCAAGCTTGTCTTCCACTCTCTTTTTGGGAGGATGCTGTTACATGTGCTGTTTATCTCATCAACCGTCTTCCCACGACTGTCCTCTATGATAAATCTCCTTTTGAGAAACTATTTAACACATCACCTGATTACAGTCTCTTACGAACATTTGGGTGTGCCTGCTACCCTCTTCTTCGGCCTTATAACCGTCACAAGTTTAGCTTTAGGTCAGCTTGTTGCATCTTCTTAGGTTATAGTCCATCACACAAGGGATATCGTTATCTTCACCCATCAACAGGCCGTGTTTATATTTCACGCAATGTTGTGTTTGACGAAAGGACATTCCCTTACTTAAAACTATGCCGAACTTCTTCTGGTCAACAGCATACTGGCACCACTCTTAGCTATCCTTTTCTTACTTCATCCATACAACCTTCTAGTCCACTTAAGCCCATGTCTCCTGTCCCATCTTCACCTACTACTCCTCCTCCTACTTCTACTCCATCCGCGTCATTATCCCATAATAGAACATCGTCCTTGTCGGTGTCTTCTACACCTCCACGCAAAGTACTCCCTTCAGTGGATATCTTAAACCGTGCACCTCTTGTAACTCCTCGCTATCCATTGCCTCACGCTCTCCATACTGAGCAGTGCCCAGTAGAACCAACCTGCTTCTCTACTGCTAATAAAGATTCCAAGTGGCGAATGGCTATGCAAGAAGAGTTCAATGCACTCCAGCACCAAGGCACTTGGACCCTTGTACCGCTGCCACCAAACTCCAATGTTGTTAGTTGCAAGTGGATTTTCAAGATCAAACGGCACTCTGATGGCTCCATTGTTCGATACAAAGCTCGGCTGGTCGCTAAAGGATATCATCAACAATATGGTTTTGATTATACTGACACCTTCAGTCCAGTAATCAAACCAAAAACTATTAGAGTGGTATTGACCATTGCTATATCCAGGAACTGGCGTATTCAACAATTAGATATTAGCAATGCATTTCTTCATGGAACACTACAGGAAGATGTTTATATGATGCAACCACCTGGTTTTGTAGATCCAACAACACCAAACCACGTCTGCAAACTACACAAAGCCCTTTATGGTCTTAAGCAAGCACCTCGAGCATGGTTCCTTAAGCTCTTCTATTACCTATTGCAGCTTGGATTCACTACCTCTACTTGTGATCCATCGTTATTTCTCTTTATGAAGAACAAAGTCACTCTCTATTTGCTTATATATGTTGATGATATCATCATCACCGGAAATGATAACCAGACAATCCAGTTTGTTATCTCCAGCCTCTCTAAAGCATTTGCTGTCAAAGACCTTGGAGATCTTAACTTCTTCTTGGGAGTTAATGTGCAACGCTCGTCAAGGTACATGCATTTGTCTCAGTCACAATATATCAAGGATATCCTAAAGCGTGCGAACATGCTGGATGCTAAGCCTATCTCATCTCCTATGGCTACCTCGTGTCGCCTATCTACAAAGGATAGTGATCCTTTCAAAGATGTTTCATTATACCGCAGTATCGTTGGTTCTCTACAATATGCTACTGTCACTCGACCGGATATCTCCTTTTCAGTAAATAAGGTTTGTCAATTTCTTGCTCAACCTACGGTTAATCATTGGGCAGCAGTCAAGCGCATATTAAGATATCTCAAGGGCACTATAACTTCTGGTTTGCTACTTCGGCCATCTACTCTCCTGCTCCAAGCATACTCCGATGCTGATTGGGCTGGCGATCATGATGATCGTAAGTCTACAACTGGGTTGGCCTTATTCCTAGGAACTAATCTCATCACTTGGGCAGCTAAAAAGCAACATATCATAGCACGGTCTAGCACTGAAGCAGAACTTCGTGCCATTGCTACTGCATCAACTGAAATCATATAGACTAAGCGGTTACTTCAAGAACTTGGATTATCCATTCATTCACCAACAATTTGGTGTGATAACGTCAGTGCCTTATATTTGGCTGTCAATCCAGCATTTAAAGCTCGCACAAAACATATAGAGGTGGATTTTCATTTTGTTCGAGAATTGGTACAACAACGAGCTATTACAGTCAAATACTTAGCATCAACTGATCAAGTAGCTGACATATTCACAAAACCATTGTTAACAAATCGATTTATGTTTCTCTGTGACAAGTTGTCCATGGCAACACCTGCTCAGCTTGAGGGGGCATGTAACAGATAATGCTCAGCCACCGTGGAATGCTCACCGTGTAACAACTTTTATGATTTATCCTTATCAACATGCTGTTGTAACAAATCCTCAACAGCATTGATTGTTTATCGTAACAACTGTTGTAACAAATCTCAGCCATCGTCACTTATCACGATGGACTCTTGTACACTATAAATAGAACACCAAGGGAAACGCAAATGCATGTGCTGCAATCCCATTTCATTCCCCTCTTATCTACGTTCTCTACAGCAGGAAGCTGGTTGCTTTATCTGAACGGCACCGTGATCTTCCTTGGATACGCAACCAAAGATCGCGGGGGACATATCCACGAGAGGCTTCCGTAATTAACACCCGAGGTAGCCGAAGCCATGGGGGTTGCTTCCGGATCAACATAGGCCCCTCACCAATTTATAAGAACATGCCCCATGGGGTTACATGGGGATCCAGATAATAGAGAGAGGCCCCATGGGAGACAAAGGATCGAGGAAGAGAAGAGGATAGACGAGAGAAGAGGATAGATGGAGAGAGTCGTCGGACGTCATGCGCACTACTCTATCCAGCGCCACCATGAACAACGGAGACTGAAAGTGACGCTATGCCATCCCCGTCCGAGCCCTGCAAGCCCTGTAATAGATCCGGCGAGCCATCGCGATGTCGTTGGTGAGGGGCTGATCTGCCACCGTCGGAGTCAAAGCATGATTGTGAAGCCTTTGCCATCATTGAAGTGTGATCCTGAAGCTGTCACACGAAGGGAGGCCCAATCGCGAAGACTCCAGCTAGCGGAGTCATCCATCGTCGTCAGCACCGGAAGAACACCTCGAAGACTCTCGCAGGCCTCCTACTGTAATATTTCGGATTTTTGTAGCATTATTTAAGTTACTATCGTCGTGTTTTAATTATTTCCATGTTATACTTAAATTATTTTTAAGATGTTTATATAAATAAGTAAAATTTTTATTATTTATACTATGTCTTATTAGTTTATTGGATCGTTGTATTTTATTTATAGTTGGTATTAATTATTTAATTAACCTCTTTTTAATTTTCTCTTATCTCTCCTAATTAAATCTCTCTCTCCCCTTCCAATTTTTATTCCCCCTTTATCCTAACCATCCTCCGAAACTGTCGCCTCCTTCCGTTCTCTTCCTCAAGCCGTAGTTACACCGCCGTTGTTTCCTCATAGCCACCGCATCTCTTTCTTCTCTTCCCCTCGTCACGCTCTGCATCTTCTCGCCCTCTTGGTGCCGTCTTGCCTCTACAGCCACGTTGGCCGTCTCCAGCAGGCACAGGTGCATGCACGACAGTGTATGATTCTCCGCGGTGACCCACCGGTCATCATCGCCTTCTCGCCATCTGCCGACGTCCGCCCTTGCTAGCCTCGCCGCCGCGCCCATCGTCACCCGCCATCTCGCCCTTGGCATTCCTTTCTCTCTTCTCTCCATCGTGCCAGCGCGCCTCTGCGCGGCCACCTCCTCGCCGTGCGGCCATCGCCGCCAACACCATTCTGCCTCCACGCCCACGTGAAGCCGCGCCAGCGCTGTGCACCGGCCATAGCCGCCATGCGCCTGTGGATGCCGCCTCACCATCCACCCTCCGCCGTGCTCGCGGCCTGTAGCCGCCACCGCCCCGCCAGTGCCATGCGCCAGCCGTCTCCGCCCAGTGCCGCCGTGCACCAGGGTGCCTCCTGACATGCGCTGCCGGTCTCCCTCCTATCTGCGGTATCTCTCTCTCTCTCTTGTTCTATCCTCTTCTCTCTCCTATTATCTAGTTATTGTCCTGTTATTATTTTCTCTTTTTTTTCTCCTGATCCGATGGCATACTCCTCCTATTCTATGTCTTTTTCTAGCAACCTTAGTGGAGGGAGATATCTTATTGGAGTTACTTGGATTGTGCACCGCGTCGCCACGTTCGGTATCGCTTTCGATCACTGATTCCCAACTTTCTCCAACATCGATCCGGTAGACATTCTTGACGTGTCTACTATCATTAAACTTCTTATTTTAATTCTCCATGATTCATAGAGTTGACCTTTTATTTAAAGGGTGTGTGTAGTTACATTTTTTTGCTTAAATTGTGAGTTGACATGGGTTAGTTAGATAGATGTGTGTAGTATCATGTGATGCTATATGTTTATGTCTCTATTATGTGTATATGAGATCATGCTTAGTTAATAGTGTATTATTGTTCCTTTTTGCTTGTCACCCGGTTACACATTAGCTTGAATATATTGAGTTAACCTTATTATGTTGTGATGATAGGTTAATAAGATTAGAAGTTATGGTGATTAATCTTCCAACATCTAGTTATGTCCATGTTTAATCATGCTTAGGTGTTTGTATGTGGATACTATCTCATTCTAGTTCATTTTGAGCATGGTTGTCTAACATGGATTGGTTGTGTATATATTCAAGTTAATGTTCAAAGTTTGTGTTGTTATTATCATGGCATATTATTGTTGATGTTCATTGATCTTGCATATTGGTGGTCATGGCATGGCATGATTGAGGTGGATGCATGATGCATTGAAACTGTGAATAAAAAACTGAGCTACACTAGACTAGTTAGTCATGACCCGAGGATAGCGGGGGGTTAGAACTATCTGGTGCATCCTTCGATCCCAGATCCCACGGGCATTCTACGTGCCACCACTGCCTAGGTGCACTATGGGATTTCGATTAGTATATGGTACTTTTATATATGATAGATCTAGTGGTAGCCGGTTGAAGTGGCAAGACGACTCATTCCTTGCTAATGAAAATCTTTGTAAAGGATATGTGCATCTATTAGAGGATAGGCGCATTTGTGAATGTGGTCCTTCATTAGAGGATAGATACAATTATTGCATGGTATTGTAGAGGTGGTCTAGTGATGTATTTTATTTTGTCAATTATTAGGTTGTGTTGCATGGTGTATGGATGGCTTGTCTCATTTATAGTGGTATCATCATATAAAGCATATAGTAGGTGATTATGCATGTGTTTACCTCACCATTTAAGGTCATTTTAAGGTGTTTATAGGTGCTGGTTAGTGTATTTATGGGTGCTGGTTGGGGTGTAAAATATGTGGATTAAGTTAAATATTTAATATATTGACTAGTCTATATTTGCATATAATGAGTGTAGGTTTGGGTACCTATTTAATTAACATCTAGGGCCTTTTGGCTATCCGATTTGGTGGATGATGGGGTGTCTACTGAGTCATCGTACTTATTCTAATCATCTTATCAATTTTTAGGTAATCAGATTTAGCGCAGCAGAAGCGTGATGGATTGATTCCCGAGAAAGCAAATTGGATGATTCTTGTAATTTAGATGGTATTTAGATTTTTTAGATTGTAACATAGCAATGTATTTATTTAGAATTTGTGAAATTATGAATTGAGACCTAGTTGTCTTCTTTTGTCCCAAACCGATGTTTTTACGAGGTTAATTTTCCCTGGTCGCGTTGTCGGATTATTCCACTGTGCATGCTAAAATCCGGGGCGTGACACCTACCATCGTTGAAGTTGGAAGAAGGCTTGTTAATCATCCAGTAGGCGACGACAGCAGAGGAACACTGCAGAGCCATCCACTCCCCTCCATTTTGTTAGAACTGAAAAAGGGCAGCAAAAAATTTGACTCTAGACTATGTTAAATCAAAAATTAAAGATAAAAATAGAAATAATAAAAGAGACTATTCTTTCAATAAAATCACATAAAAGTAAAAAATACTCAAAATAAATACTTTATGTTAAAAAGATACTTGAGAATGCTAAAATATGTGAGAAGTGTATGTACATTGTTAGAGAATAACCTTCTTATGTAAGGCTCTCCACATGGTAATCTTAATGAATTAATGACTTGGTAACTCTCCTATAGAAACTCTTTTTCTTAAAGCCTTTGAAAACTCTTTACATCAAGTCTCTTTGAAACTCTCTATGAATATTTCCTACCCGTCAAAGTGAAGAGGAATGCTAAACTAAGGGGATAATCCAACTTCCGAGAACACTGATGATGGATCGTAAATCAGAACTCAAACGATCCAGAGTAGCGGTGAAGAAGAAGATGACACAAAGAGAGAAAGAGCGGGAAAGCAGTAGGAATCACAATTTATGTTCTGCTCTCCCTTAAAGAATTGTATTTATAGATACTCACATTATAGTATACAATGGACGGTTCAATTGAACCGGAATCCGCAAATGAAATGAAATGAAAATACATGGGTTTATAGAAAATGTCACCTAGGATGTCGTCTCAATTTATATTGGTCAACACCCCCTGACAAGTTGGGCGGGGGTTGCATGCCTAACTTGTGTCTTAAACTGTCAAATTGCTGTGTAGTTAATGCTTTTGTAAAGATATCCGCCACTTGTTCTTTAGTTGAAATGTGTTTGATGGTGATACTTTTCTCCTAGACCAACTATCTAATAAAGTGGAAATCCACCTCAACATGTCTTGTGCATGCTTTAAAATAGGGTTAGCACTAAGATAGATTGTAGAGGTGTTGTCACACCAAACTATTGGTGGAGTACACAGTGTCAATTTCAACTCCTTTATCAACTGAAGTATCCATAGAAGGTCAGTAACTTCTATAACTAAAGCTCTCATCCCAGCCTCTGTGCTAGACTTGGCAACAGTCCATTACTTTTTAGCAGACTAGGTTAACAGATTGTCACCACAGTAAATGCCAAAGCCACCTGTAGAACGTCTATCATCTGGGCTTCCTGCCCAATCAACATTCAAAAAAGCTTGAATGGAGAATGAAGTGGGTTTAATCAACATACCATACTGATGTGTGGCCTTGAGATAGCGAATTATTCTTTTTGCTAGAACTAGGTGAACATGTGTAGGTGCAACAAGGAATTGACAAACTTTATTTACAGCATAGGCTACATCAGGTCTGGTCAGTGTAATGTAAAGGGAACCGACCAAGCTATGAAAATAAGTGGGGTCATCTAGAAATTCCCCATCGAGCTTGGAAATAGAAGTCTTGGAGGCAATTGGTGTACTTATAGGTTTTGCATCCATGAGCTCAGCCTTTTTGAGTAAATACAGAATGCATTTTGTTTGACATAAGTGCAAGCTAGCCCATGTTCTAGTGACTTCAATACCCAAAAACAAATGAAGATTCCCAAGGTCTTTCAAAGAAAAGGTAGTAGAGAGATCAGAAATCAGCTAGTTTATAGTAGAAGAATTGTTGCCCGTTACTATGATGTCATCCACATAGATAAGAAAATATATGACTATCCCATTCTTAATGAAGAGAAACAAGGATGGATCACATATGGAGGTCTGAAAACCAATGAATAGAAGATGCATATATAAATAGTGAAACCAAGCCCTTGGAGCCTGTTTTAAGCCATATGAGTATTTCTGAAGTTGACACACATAAGTGGGATAATTTTTGTCCACAAAGCCTTGACGTTGCTACATAAAGATATTTTCTTCCAAATAACCATGTAAAAGAGCATTATTCACGTCTAACTGCTTGATAACCCAATTATGTGTAACAACAATGGAGAGAATTAACCGAATAGTGGTAGGCTTAATAATAGGACAAAATGTCTCATTATAGTCTATGCCATATTCTTGGTTATATCCTTTTGCCACAAGCCTAGTCTTATACTGAGCGATTGATCCATTGGAGTTCCTTTCGATTTTATAAATCCACTTGCAACCAATGACATTTGCATTTGAAGGAGGTGGTACTAACACCCATGTCCCATTATGTTGTAGGGCTGTGAATTCTGAAGACATAGCTTCTCTCTATTGTTGTAATTTGTTAGTTGAAGAAAAACAAGAAGGCTCAGTTTCTATAGGATGTTCAACTAGCATATCATATTTACTTGCCTTGTTGTGCTGTGGTTCAGTTGTAGCCATGATGTCTCTCATGCAAAATTTTCTTGGAGGACTATTTTCAGAAGTTGGTTGTCCAACAGACTATTTTGTTTCTTCTAAAATGCTAGGTGGTGAATTAGATGGATTGACCAGAATTAGCTCATTTTGATCATTCTCAGCTGTGGAATCAGCTAATGGAGTGTTCATAGACTGAACAGTAGAAGAAGCAACTCCGGATGAAGGCCCAATGTGTTGGCATGGAGTACTAATATGCTTAACTGGAGTAGGAAGAGAGACAAAGTGTTCACCATCAGGTGTAGATGCAGTGGACTGAACTAGTGTGCTATAAGGAAAGGATGTTTCCTTAAAAACCACATGGATTGCAATGTAGGTTCTGCCAGTCCTTGGAAGGAAACACTTGTAACCCTTATGTTTGGCACTATCCTAAAAATATACAACACTCCGATCTGAATGTAAACTTATGAGAGTTGTAAGGTCTCAAGTGTGGATAACAAACACATCCAAATACCCTTAACAAAGAATAATTCGGCTTCCTGTGAAACAACTTTTCAAACAGTGATAAATTTCCCAAAACTGGTGTAGGAAGCCCACTTATCAAATATGTGGCACACATGCTTGCATCATCCCAGAATTCATAAGGGAGGGAAGTAGGACTTAGTAGAGCTAATGTGGTCTCAATCACATGTCTATGCTTTCTCTCAGACACCCCATTTTGATGGTGAGTGTAAGGACAAGAGACCCTATGTATAATTCCACTTTTTGAAAAAAATAGAAGATAAGGCTTGAAATTCATCTCCCTCACCACTTTTAAAGTATTTTATCTTCCTAGAAGATTTTCTACTTGCTCTTTGAATTGAATAAAGACTTGGAAAACATCATTCTTAGAAGCTATAGGGTATAGCCACATGTGATGACTAAAGTAATCCACAAAAATCACATAATAGCAATATCCATTTCTACTAACAAATGGAGATGGCCCCCATACATCAGAGGCAACAATTTCTAAGGAAAATTGTGAACCATAATTGGAAGCTGAAAAGTGTTGTTTATGGCTCTTTGATAGAGCACAATTAGAACAAAAGAAATTACTATTAAAGCTGATAGGTTCTCCAATCCGATGAAGAACTTTCTGAATTGTCTGTAAAGTTGGATGTCCCAACTGGCGATGCTAAACATCCTTCAGCTGAGCAGTGAGAGCAATCGGATGCCGAAGATGATTAGGTGGAAGGCAATATAGTCCATTAGAATTGTGACCTTTGGCTAAGGTTTTCTTGCTCTTGATATCCTCTATGAGACAATAGTTAGGAAAGAATTCAAAAAATACATTATTGTCTCTAGGAAACTGTGAAACAGATAGGAGATTTTTAACTAAATCAGGAACATGCAATGTATTCAAAAGATGGAAATCCTTGTAACCTGAAGTGCCAACTTGATTAATGTGCAGTCCTTCTCCATTCCCAACCATGACTCTATTTGATCCTGTATAATTAGTATAATTGTAGAGAAGATTAGCATTATGAGTCATGCGATTACTTGCACCTATGTCCGGATACCAAGTGGGATCAAATTGATAATTAGCATTGTTGGTAGTGGCAACGTTGGCTGAGAATGACTGATTATGATGAGTTGGAGGCGCTGTACTACTATTTCCTTCAGCACAAAAACCCTGATCAAATCCTTTCTAGCATGTTAACATGATATGTCCCTGACACTCACATAGTTGACATATGACAGGAGGGCGAAAATTCTGTTGTGATTGCCCAGGTGTATATCCAAAATTTTGCTGATTTGGCTGTGCAGGAGATCTATCATTTTACCCATAAGCAGAATTTCTATCAAACTGACCACGACTTTCATGTCTACCTCATGAATTTCTTCCTCTGCCCCTGTATGTACCTTGAGTATTCTGCTGCTGAGAATTTAAATTTGTTCTAGGTAAGTTGGTTATAATTTCAGTTAAACTCTGCTGGTGTTGAGTGAGAAAATTTTCATGATTCAATAGGATTCCTTGAATCTCATCAATATTCAGGAATTTGGCATCCGACCTAGTTGTAAAAGCTATAATAAATGAATCATACTCGGTGCCTAAACCATTTAAAACATAGAGAAGCAGTTCACTTGTGAAAATAGGGTCATTAGCCATAGCTAATGCATTCGCCATGTTTTTCATTTTCTGAAGATATTTAGCAACCTTCAGATTTCTTTTCTTTAATTGTTGCATTTGTAAATGTAAATGTAATGCACGAGTAGTAGAAGAGGATCTGTATGTGGTCACAATGGTCCTTCAAACTTCGGTTGATGTTTCAAGACCAACGATGAGAGGAAGTAGGGGTGGGCACAAAATGGTTCAAACTGAGAAACCAAACCGAACCAGCCCATTCGGTTTGGTTTGGTTCGGTTTGGACCCCCTTTCGGTTTGGTTCGGTTTCGAAAATCTCCAAACTGATTTAAATCAAACTAAACTGTTTAAACTAATTTAATCAAAAAATATAAAAACTATTATAATATTAATAAAAATAAATTTTTTTATAAAATTTATAATAAAATAATATTTATTTTTATTATTTTTAACTTAAAAATTAGTATATATATGTAAAAAATAATTAATTTAAATATTTTTATTTATTTTCGATTTAAACCGAACCAAACTGAATTGATTCGATTTGGTTCAGTTCAGTTTGAGAGGGTGATTTGGTTTGGTTTGGTTTGGAAAAAAATGGTCCAAACCGGACGAAACTGAACCGTGCCCACCCCTAAGAGGAAGCACTGAATCACTAACTGAGGACATGATTATAGTTATCACTAAGTTATCGTACTGCCTGCAAATTTCAGCATATGAATTAATAATCTCAGATGATGGATCAGATGGATCTGAAACAAAATTCGGAGGACAAGGTATGCTACATTCAACCAATCCCATAAGCTTGTAAGTCTTAAGGAATGGTACAAGTTGGCCGCACCAAACTGGATAGTTCTCGGCTTTCAACTTAATTGAAAATGTGTGAGATATTAAGTAGTGCAGAACACAACGAACTAGTAGCGAACAACAACTTCAACTGAGTAGGAGAAGTATCGTAACCAATACTGATTGTTGAAGCTTCCATTTCCATTGAATGCAGAGATATTCTGAGAAGACAAAAAAGAAATTGCAATTGAGTAGATCCGATCTAACCTGCTCTGAGAACACCAGTGATGGATCGTAGATCATAACTCAGACGATCCTGAGCAACGGTGAAGAAGAAGATGACACCAGGAAAGAAAGAGTGTGAAAACAGCAGGAATCACAATTCGTATCCTACTCTCCCTCAATGAATTGTATTTATAGATACTCACATTACAATATACAATGGACGGTTCAATTGAACTGGAATCTATAAATGAAATGAAATGAAAAAACATGGGTTTACAAAAAATGTCACCCAGGAAGCTATCTCAATTTATATTGGTCAACACTACCTAACACCTCCTTAAAGATAATATCTTATTAAAATAAAAAAACTCACAAAGTATCGTTATTCAATTTGTAACATCTAACATCTTTCTCTTGCGAGTCCTTTCTTGGGGACCTCAGTAGCTTGGTACGGTGGCCCTCCACCTGAACAGTAACTTGTGCAAGGCTTAATGGATCTTTACACCCGGATTGGGTGCCTTCGAAGGTTTAAAAGATAAGACGTCAACGGAAGCCGGTGATGGAGCTCGGACGTTCGGTGGACTATCATATGTAAACAAGCCCAATGGACTAGGAAACATTTAAGAAATGCTGGATGGTCATTAAAAATTTTAAAATGAACAATCAATTGTTTAGGATAATGTTAGAGTCCAAGAACACATCATAGATCTCAACCGAAATTAAAAATAAAAGCTCACATATTTAATTAGGCAATCAAGTATTGTTAAGGGCCAACTTTGCTAAAAAAAACTTTGCGCACGCTGCTACTTCATAACTTAATTTAAAAGAATCATAACATTTGGACAAGTTAGGGACAAACTTTGTCCACACTCCTAGTTGACATAAAAAAGTTGAATAAAGACCCCCAATGTCTTTTCTTTATATAATGCATCTCAAGTTGAGCAAGCAATGAAGTTTCTCATGTTTGGTGTGTATTTTGATGGCATGAGGAACAAAACTGTAACGTCAGGATATTATTAATATTATTAAATAATATTTACTGTATTTGGTATGAGATTGTTTAATGTAAGTTTATCTCTCTCTCCCCCCTCCCGTTCCAATTCTCCCTCCATTCCGTTTCACTCCTCCGGATTACCCTAGTGACACTCTTCACGTCCGCCGCCTTCTCTATTCTCTTCCTCTTCTTTCCCTCGCGAAGCCTTTGGGTTCTTCCATTTTGTTCTCCCCGCGAGCGCCGCCGCGCTGCCTTTTCTCCCCCTTCTTCTCGGCGCCATCTTGCCTCTGCCGCCGCGTGGCCTTGTCGCCTCGGCCGCATGCCTTCTTCATCGCCGGCCGAAGTCGTAGCCCCGCCTCGCAACGTCGCCTGCCTGCGCGAGCTTGCGCCACCCTGCCGGTCTCTTGTCCACCCTGCGCCATGCGACCACCAGCCCCGCCGCCTCGCGACGTCGCCCGCCCCGTTAGCCTGCTCGCCTGCGCGCGCCAACGCGCCCCATGCCACCCGCTGCTCCCCCGTGCGTGGCCAACCCCCCGCTGCTGTCAGTGCGCCGCCACCCGCACGTGCCGTCGCCACCCCCACCGCCCGGTCACCGCCTACGCAGCCCATCGGCCGCCGTCGACGTCAGTGCGCATCCGCGCGCTGCCAGCCACAGCGCTCGCGGCCAATCGCCGCGTGAAGCTGCCCATGCGCCATCCCTCTCCGCCGCTGTGCGCCGCTGTGTTCCACCCGTGCGCCCACCCCCTATCCGCCGTGAGCAGTCCCCTCTCTCTCCTATCTATTCTTTCTATCATATTATCTTGAATATTATTTCTTCTCAATTTTTTCTCTATTTTCCCTTGATTCGATGGCTTAATCCCCATTTTATTTGTCTTTTCCAGCAGCTTTGAAGGAGAGAGATCTCTTGTTTGAGTGTTTTGATTTGTGCACTGCGTCGTCAATGTTCAATATCGTTTTTGGTTGCCGATCTCCGACTTTTTCCGCGTCGATCCGGTAGGCACCCTTAACGTGTCTATTATCATTTAAATTTCTATGTAATTCTCCATGATTTGTAGTGATTACTATTGATATAATTAGTTGGGTTAGCATTGTATGCCATGGTTAGCGTGGTTAGCGGTGTTAGTTCTTTTGCATGTAATGGAGATCATAGCAGGGTTATTTTAGGTTGTTTATAGCATGTTAATCATCATGTTCCTAGCTGATTATAGTCCCTTTTTGATGACCTATATCTAGTTAGTCCTTGGTTATTCTTTCGAGTTAATATCATTGTATATGTAGGGTGATAGGTAGCTAAACTAGATATTGTTCAGCTAGCCTAATTAACTACTTGATTTTCAGCTATGTTTATGTCATTAAACCAAGAGATATGACCTGATTGGGTCCATTCATATCATTTTTTGTTGAATATCTGTTGTGGTATCATACTAGCTCATATGTATTCTTGTCATTTTATGGTTCTAACATCATGAACATATTGTTTAGGTGTGGTTAGTCATGGTATTTGCATTGATGGTATATTTGTCATAGCATGGTATGGTGTATGTCATTTATCTTATAAGTGTGATCATGGCATGGCATGATTGAGGTGGATGCATGATGCATTGAAATTATAATGAAAACAGCTACACCAGACTAGTTAGTCGTGACCCGAGGGTAGCGGAGGTTAGAACAGTTCGGTGCATCCTTCGATCCCGGATACCGCGGTTTGTCCCTGTGCCACCACTGCCTAGGTGCACTATGGGATTTCGTTTAGCTATATGGTACTGCTATATATGATAGATCTGGTGGTAGCTGGTTGAGGTGGCAAGACGATGCATTCCTTGCTAATAAGAAAAATGTGTGGTTCTTATTAGAGGATAGGTGCATTTGTGAATGAGGCCCTTCATTAAAGGATAGGTACACTTATTGCATGGTATTGTATAGGTGGTCTAGTGATGTATTTCATTTTGTCAATTATCATATTGTGTTGCACAGTGTATGCATAGTTTGTATCATTTATAGTGATATCATCATATGGAGCATATAGTAGGTGTCTATGCATATGTTCATACCATCTTTTTAGGTCATGTTATGGTGCATATAGGTGCTGGTCGGTGTGATTACAGGCTTTGGTTGGTGGTGTAAAAGACATGGATTAAGTCATATATCTAATGTATTGACTAGCCTATATTTACATATAATTGGTGTAGCTCTGGGTACCTATTTAATTAACATTTAGGGCCTTTTAGCTATCCGATTTGGCGGATGATGGGGTGTCTACTGATTCGTTGTACTCATCCCAATCCTCTTATCAATTTTCAGGTAATCAGGTTTAGCGCAGTAGAAGCGTGATGGATCGATTCTCGAGAAGGCAATTGGATAATTCTTATGTCTTAGATGGTATTTGATTTTGTTTAGATTGTAGAATAGCAATGTATTTAACTTGATTCTGTAGATGTATAAATTGAGATCTAGTTGTCTTCATTTTTCCCAAATCGATATTTTTACGGGGATTAATTTTCCCCGATCGCGTCGTCGGATTATCCCGCTGTGCCTGTTAAAAATCTGGGGCGTGACAAAAACAGCTTAATAAGCATGAAGGAACGCAAACATACCAAATCTAAAATACCACAAAAATACAATAAAACTGGTAATACGAGGAAAATTGAAGAACCTGATAGATCTAGAAACATCAAGATTTTACATTTTGGAGGACCTCAAAAAATAAAAAGCAATTGAAAAAAGATTATAGCATAGATACAAAATGTTGACTTGCAAACCTGGAATATCTTGGATTTCAGATCAATGATTACTGTCAAAACTGATGGAAAAAGAGAAGCCAAAATGGCATTGATGTTTCTAAGATATGTATTTCAAAATCCGAACTCTCTAGGATTTAAAAAATGTTGTTAAGAAATCACAAATGAACAAGTAAGAGAGGAGAGTCAAGGCACAATATTAGGCAATTTAAGTATGAGAGAGCCCAACTCAGAAATGTAATTAATACCCCAAAAGTCACAAGAGTTTATAGGGTGTTTGGTTTAACTTTAAATTTTTATACACTTATATGATAAGAAGTTATATTAAAATAAAATGTGAGTTAGCCAATGATATAAAGTTGTCATGAATGGAGAGATGTGATAACAAAATAGAGTGGGTGTTATATTTGACCAAACAAGTTGGGTGACAACAAGATAAAAAGAGGGGAGACTCCATTTATTTTATCCAAAAATAAAATCTATTTAAAAATATAAATTTATAATGATAAACATCTCTTTTAACAAGTTTTTTTATAAAAACATAAAATTATAACAAAAACTTAATTTATCATGCAACCAAAAACTCCATTAAGGTCTGAATCTGAACTTGGCCTTGAAGAAGAGAAACTCCCAAATCTTAAAAGCTCACAACTTATACTTCACTAAAATATCAAACACTCAAAAAGTTGGAGTTTAAAAAATCAAATCTGAAAGTGTGGTCAAAATGCTGATTTTAAATCAGAGCCTCAGATTTCAAATAAAAAATTATAAAATAAAAATGTCAATGCCCAAATCCAAGATCTAAAGCTCCTTGAAATAACAAATCTAAATTTCATTTGATTCAAGTCTCAGATCAAGAAAGCTGAAGATCTAGGATCCATCCAAAATGACAAAACTAGAAGGACCAAGGGCCCATTAGATTAGGCTGAATGGGCCTCTAACCTCTGATTCGGCGAGATGTTTGACATTTTGTAGTGTTTGACAAAATGTCATAACATACATACGAATGTCTTACATCTTAAAATCCTCTTAAGCATTCAGATTCTAAACCTAGCATATTTATTTTCAGATCTTCGATGGAGAACATTATAGCTGCAGCTCTTCATCTACTTGCTCCTCGTAGAACTCCATTCTTTGATCAAGAACATCTTCGCCGGAGGAAACTTCAGCCCCGTCACTGATCTCTCCTCCGCACCCTCCCCTGCTCAGATGCATCCACAGCATCTTTCCTCTGCTCCACAGCAACCAAAGGGCCTGCAGGAACCATCTCGTCTTCGATTGATACTCTTCTCCCTGCTCCAGGTATATCCTCCGTCTTTCCTCTCCGATCTAGGGTGCATCGCCTTCGAGTTGCAAGACAACAGTGCCTTGCCACATGATTCCAATGCCCTCCCCCTGCTGAATCAAGGTTGCTTCTGATGCCGCATCTCCTAAATGCAAGTTCCAAGAGGCCCTCGAGATACCTGCTGGTCCTTGTGCTCGCCATCCTCGTGCCTATAAAGAAGGGCTTCGCCGCACTACTTTTTTGTTCTTACTTTCTGGTCACTGAACTCAGAGGGATGTAAATGTGCATAAGGTGTAAAAGGGTATGAAAGGAAGGGTACCTGGTCACCGGTTTCCTTTGCTCAACCTCACCCACTAGCTTGCCGCAGGAGTATTTGAGGATGTCATCTTCCAGCCGTACAAGAACATTCAGTTGCCACGGGAGGGCTAGGAATGTTAACGGTTATTAATTATCCGATTATCTGATATGTTCATTAGTTAACGAATAGTTAAATGATGATATAAATTTTTTGAATAAGTTACTTGTCTTCATTTACTAATTAACTATTATCTTAGCGAATGTCATCATGAATACACCATAAATTGAACATAAAAATCATTATTCGAACTTGTTAACTAATACATAATATAACGACTCATATTCTAAGACATTTAAACATATATACGTCTCATCAAGAAAATCTTATTGTCTCTAACTCTCCAGTTTATCCCTCCTCCCTGTGGTCTCGGCATTGGACAAGTGTTACCTTGACGTCCGACAGTGACATCTTCTTCCTCTCCCACTTTCAGACAGTGCAGTTCATATACACAATGATGGCTTCTTCCCCTCCCTAGTCTAGCTATCGCCAAATTTGACATCTCGAGAGACCTGCCATACTGGAGAAAATTGTCGACTGTGTGATCTGCCGAATTGTCGATGGCACCCAAAATAGTAATAGACACTACAATCCTATGAGAACGGATTTCACTTTTTGCTGCAGATCAACTATCTCATATTTTGTGTTGGACATGTATTGTTTTAGATATGTAATTAAATTTTTTTTCTATCGTATGTTTTGTGTTGGACATTTAACTATTTACTGCAGACTCAAAAATTATTTTACCGCAGACTTGTAAATCATTTTTTCTATCTCATGTTTTGTGTTAGACAAGTAAGTAAAAATTTTCTTCTAGTGCATTGATATAAGTGAATGCTTCTAATTGTAACATATATTTTTTATGTTGCCATTTGTAAAATTATCCCCTATGACACTTATTCCAAGCACAAACGGGCACTCTTGTATCAAAAAATATTTTTATTATCAAACTACCAATCGATGGAATAATATCAAAATATATGTAAAAAGTTTCCTCAGCCTGTTATCTTTCCAACGCAATAAACGACATCGAATTCTGAGTTCGAGAGTGTCCACAATGACTTGTAGAACACATGCACATAGATGTAGTACCATGCACCCCACCAGGTGGGGCACGTTCCCATGCACCCTACTAGGTGTGGCACGTCCCAATGGGGCACATTGCCATGCGCCCTCGATCGAGGGGCACATGGGTATTAGTTTTCGATTGTGATTCTACTTCCGAACAGATTAGACTGAAATTTTCCACCGGATCAGACTGAGATTTTTGACTAGATTGGATGCGCTACCAGAGGGGGGCACATGCGCCCAGGGTGAGGTCGCATTAGCCCTATTTTATAAGAATTGATCGGTCTTCATTTCCCTTACAAATTAAGCCCGATTCCCATCATTCCAGAGAGAGACTCATGACCTTGGGCTTCCCAAGACATCCAATCTCCATCCTACTTCATTCTGGTGATTTTTATAGAGAGAATTTTGAGTTATTAGTGAGAGAAAAGTTAGTTTTGGAGAGAGGAAGGTCGGTTTGCACATGTTCAACTAGATCTTTCTTCTCTGACTTCTACAGAAGCATGTGGATATCTGTTGCCTAAGTAGTCTAAAGTAAAGTTCTTCTTCCCCAAGTCCTCCTTCGTTTGCATCTAAGGGTACATAATTCTGATGTCAGTACTGATCGCGGCGGGCTCTAAAGCAAAGTAACACCCGGCAGATCTCGATTATTGTTCAGCTTTTTCGACAACACAGATTTGGCCATTTCTTCTTCAATCAGACTCAGAATTTATCTTTTATTCTTTCTATCTTTTTATTTCATCCTTCTCCATTCATTTATTATTTTTTCACATTTTTTGCTTTAGTTTTAGTCTGTTAATTCAAAATTCTAAAAAATGGATTAGAAGTAACCTGAATCTGATCAGTTCCTTTTTTATTGTCTATTTAATGTCATCTTCTTTACATATACTTCACTTTATTTAGTTCTAATTATCTTTTCACTTTTTTAATTCTTGTGATCAAAGAAGTCCTACCTCAAATAAATAATTTCTTTTGGCAACTTTAGATTCTTTTTTATGAGAGAGAGTCTCCTCTCCCCTTTAGGTTTTCTCTTTTAGTTGCACAAACAAGTTAAAGCAAAGACTTGAAATATTTAAAAACAGGATTTTTTCATCTCAATCCTTAGATTAATAGGTTTTAAGAGAATATTGTCCACTCAAGGATGAAATCTAAGGTTCAACACTTTTCTCACACGGATAGGTGATAGGTGAACTTCAGGCTTTAGGAAAAGGGAACATCCAACCCGATCGGTGAAGAGGGAATCCTTCATGTCTGTGGATTTATGGAGGCCTTGGTGGAAACCAACTTAGTCAACCGAGAGGTGTCAACTCAAAATGGGTCTAGTGTTTCTGGATCACCACCTCAAAAGGAAGAGAAGAGATAGAAGCTTTCAACTCGGTCCCACACTCACATTGATCCCCAAACTTTCATCCCTTGGTGTCGCTTGAGTATCAAAGAGATGGTTCGGGTAATGTGGGAGGAGAATAAGGAAGAAATAAAAGAACTTAATGCATATAATAAATTAAATGATGTGGTCTCTAGGTGCTGCGGGTCCGCTTTATGTAACAGAAATGAAAGAGGAAGTTGACCATGTGTATTTTAGTGGGGGAAGAAAGTGTTCAGCTTCAACCTTCTTCTTCATCAACTAGCCGATGAAAAAGAGTCTACAACCACCACTAGCTTGATAGACCTGTGCAACGTAAAATGACAAATCTTGTGAAAGAAACTGATTAAGACTATGTGAAGTGTAGTAACTATAAAGGAAAAGATGAGAAAGAAAGCAATCGGGATATAACTCACCATGCTAGGGCAAGCCTAATCCCAGTCTTTTAGTCTTTTGTAGTATAAAAATGATGCAATAAATAAAAATGATCTAAAAGTTGATATAGAATGAAAAGAAGAGATTTGGGAAGTGGAACAACTCAGATCGGAGCTAAAATGGATGAGGGGCGACCAGTTTGGTTGGCCTACACTTAGGTGGGTGTGGTACCTTTATGGAGCGACTTTGGTATATCAACTGCCACATATAACCAAGATGTCAGAATCAGATGTTGTTGGTTTCTATGGATAGATAACTTGAAGAAGAAGGTTTTTTTTGTTGATGACTCCTCCTAAATATGCCTGTACAGACCTGTACTAATTTTGTAAGTAGATGGATGTAGAAAATAGTAAAGTTTTGGCCATACCGATTCGAAAGGTTTTCGAAAAACCGATTCCAAAATGGACGTGCCTCCGACTCAGCGACGCAGTTAAAATATGAACTTTTTGAAAAGGAAAACTTCTAAAATAGGTTTTGAAAGTCGGACATTGGGACAATAAATTGGATCTCTAGAACTAGATGCACCCTCAGAGGAGGGTGCGGTGGCCACACCCTTGAATCGAGGGTGTGGTAGTCACACCCTCAACTCAAGGGTGCACATACCACACCCTCAGTTCGAGGGTGTGTTTGGTTCTCTCTTCTACACGCATGCTGTTTGCAAGCCATAACTTGCAACAAGACATCCGTTTCGACTCCCATTTATTACATACGAAAGAGGACTCATAAATGCAGCTCCTCAAATTGGTAAACCAGATGGTACACATTTTGAGACTTTCGTATATTGCTTTAACTTTCGGTTTACTATCCTAGTGGTGCCAAAAGCCAATGCGGCAATTTGAAAAGATATGGCTTTGATCAAAACATCTGAAAATCACTCAAAAACCTCATGACTACATGAAGGCATGATTCAAGGTTTGGGATGGCCATGGATGTGCACAATACTAATTATAACAATATGACAAGAGCCAAAATAATCACATGACCATCGGGAAGATCCGACAAAAGCTGACACATTCTGGAACAACTTAGAAATCTTCGGTCCATTCTCAATTCACTTGGCTCGCCCGCCGACATCCTCAACTCATCTCCTTAGGTGGTTTGGACTAGATAACGGTCAAATAGAAAGTATCGCCAATGGAGTAAGAGTCTGGTGCTCCAAATCAGGCCATTTGGCGTGTCTATAACTTACCTCTCCTTGATGTCAGACTTGCAAGGGAATGGTATGCAGCAGAGTGAAGTGAAATGTAGAGAAGTGTAGTGAGGCGAAGTGATTGTAATAGAACAGAGTGGAGTGAAATAGCAATGGACCGAAAAGGTGGTATCAAGCTGTAGATATATATACACTTAATGACCAAATTCGGCAGAGCTAATCTCTTCAAGTTCCTTGGATTATGGCCATGTTTCATCAAGCCTTCTGTTGTGACCAAAATTTTCTGCTTAGTTCGCTTATCAAATATTTGAGCAATGTCGAAGCCGATATGAAAAATACCACCCAGATTCGAAAAATTCGAGTATAAATGATGTAAATAAGCTTTGAAAATACCTTGGCATGGCTTGACAGGCTACAAATGGATGAGAGTCCAGAGTTTCGCAACAGTGTCCAAAACATGGTAAACGGACACCAAAAGGTCGAAATGACCATTTTGCCCCCGACACTTCGGGACAAGTTGGGACTCTACCATGTAAATCCAACATTACCATATTATCAGAATTAGATAGATCTTGACAAAGCTTAAAATAGCTCAAAAATCTAACCACCAGTTGGAAATATATGCGAGGAATATCAAATACGGTCAAAATTCGTATTAAATGACACCAGCGGCATAATGTTCCGATCAGCTCCCGGATTGACCCATGGGCTAAAAATTTCAATTTCTAGGTACAAGACTATAGTCTCAGGAATATTGATACATTGGAATTAAATTTTTTCCAATAGAAGAATTTAATTGCATCCAATTACAGTTTCTGGCATTATCAACAGTCGAGATTGCACCGATCAGGGAAATCGGTAAAATAAGAATATCTGATGAAATTCAAGGCATCATGGCCACATATCTTGATGGTGCACAAGATCAATGGTGCCAACCACCTAGCCGATAAGTTAAAACAATCTTCTCAAGCAGGAACATGATGGGATTGATGTGAGCAATAAGATTAAACCTCATGAGCAAGAAAATAGTGTTTAGAAGGATTTCTCTACTCACGCCCAAATTGCCTGTTGGGGTTTGACCTCTTCGGGGTCTTTTCCTATCCTTATGTGGCATGCATTCAAACATGTTTTTGCCTTGTGGGGTCATTGTCCATCTTTTGGCTCCTTTTTATTTCCAACATTTTATTTGGGTACTCGTTTAGATAGGCCATTATTTCTTTAAACTTAAGGGGTTCATTGACCATCTTTTGACACCCTTTTTCACCCTCCGAGACAGCCTCCTACTAGGGTGGTGAGCATTTTTGATACTACCCCTCTCTAGTCTTCTTCACCTACCTTTGATCGAATAAAAGAAAATAGGGTAAAGGTATCCATTCCGTCATCAAGGTTCTGCCTTGCCTCCTGCTAGTGTTAGACTTTTTGGATTCTGGGATTGGGAAGTGTTGTGTGTGCAGGGTGGTGTCTACCCTTGACTTCTAATGAACACCTTCAGATTGATGACTTGTTATCATACCCGTGATTCTCCACTTTTCTACTTTTATGCAAAGTAGTTTTTGAGGTAAACGTCGTTCTATGGATGATTCAATTTTTCACCATAGACATGTGCTAGCTCATATGCATTGCCAAGATACTTTTCGATGATAACAAAATGTCCTTCCCTGTTAGCTTGTAATTTAGAGTAGGGACCGCCCAGCTTAATGAATATGCATTTAACTACCATCTCATCGATTTCGAAGTTCCTCTCTAGCACCCTCTTTTGCTAGAAACTTTTAAGTCTATTCTGATAAGTATAAGCATGCTCGGAGGTTGCCAACCTTCTTTCATATAGGAGTTCAAGCTAGATAATAAGAAACTCTCATCTTTCATCAAGAAGGGCATCCCTATCAAGCTGAACCTAGAGTGATGGAAGGAGTACTTCATATGGGACCACCGCATCCATCCCGTATGTAAGGGCATACAAGGTTTGACCATTAGGGTCTGCATAGAGGCATGATAAGCCCATAGAGCATCTACGAGTTTATCTGGCCAATCCGTAAACTTGCCAAACTTACAGTTTTTCTTGATAATCTTGATTTAGGTTTTGTTGGTGGCTTCTGCTTGACCATTGCCCTGAGGATAGTATGGTGACGAATGATGCAATGCAATGCAATACTTGTTGCAAAGATCATGCAGATTTTGAGAGAGGAATTGTGGTCTGTTTTTGGTGACAATGTCACTGGGGATCCCAAACCTGGCAATAATGTTGCACTTGATAAAGAAGCACAACATTGATGCTTTAAACTCCAAAAATGCTTCCACTTTTGTCCACTTGGTGAAGTACCTTGCAACTGTTAGGATGAATAATTTTAGGCACACTTCAGAGTTGAGATCACTTAGAGGGCCAATGATATTGAAAGCTCACTTGGCAAAAGGCTAAGGGGGCATGGATTGAGTGAAGGGAAGATGCGGGAGACTCGATCTTGTCGGTATGGAGTTGGAAAGAGTGACAATGCCAGACAAAGATGGAGCAGTCTTCTTCTAGGGTTGGCCAACAATACCCTTACCAGATGATCTTTTTCGCAAGAGTCTAAGTATTGACATGGCCCCCTTCAGACCCTAGAATGTGCTTCCTTAAGAACCAACTCTTCTTCTTCTTCTTCATGAACGCATCGATGTAAATTCCACTTAAGCTTCTCTTCTAGAGCACTCGTCCTAAGATTGTGTACCTCTAGTATACTCTTCTAATGGCCTTCTCTTTTACAGTGGATCTAGGTAAATATATTGGATATTGACAGTACCTCGTAATCTCATCACACCAAGGCTTCTCACCCTCATCTAATTCTTCCAACTCAATTAAAGAAATTTCCTCTTTTTATTTTGGATATTCTTTTTTGCTAAATCTTTCAGTGATCTTCATAAAACATCCATCCTTAATCACCAGCATCAACCTTTTAGGGACATGGATAGTCTGCACCTGCCTGCATAGCAGGACTGATAGAGATCAAGCTAATTGGCTATCACCTATCACTCTTAATTTAGTGGCACCAAAGAAGTGAGCGGCCTCCAGCCTAGCTAGCAAGACTTCATAGTCAGCTATGTTGTTAGTTGCTGGGAAGTCGAGCTGAAATGCCTATGTAATGGTGACACCTTGGGTGATAGAAGGATGATTCTTATTCGCTTACTATTTGAATTCAAAGCCCCGTCAAAATATAATGTCCAAAAATTGGAAGATAAAATCAACATTAGTTTGTCATCCGGTAGCCCTGACTGGACAGGGTCAAAGAGGGGTATATGGTGGTGGGTAAGATGTTTGGCAATGGCACAACCCTTAATTGCCTTCTAGGGGACATAGATGATAACAAACTATGAAAGAAAGCTCTACCAACGACCTAGTCAATCAGTTAAAACAATCTTCTCAAGAAGGAACATGATGGGATTGATGTGAGCAATAAGATTAAACCTCATGAGCAAGAAAATAGTGTTGAGCTTCTAAACTACCTAGACTAGTGCAATTTAGGTTTTCTTCACCATAGTGTATCTCTACTCCCATAAATCAAAGATCTTGGACAAATAGTAGGTAGCTCACTCTTTCCCTTCTTCTACTTGTATAAGGATTGCCCTAAAAGAATTTCCCAAAACTGAGATATATAGCACTAAAGTCTTGCCAGGGACTAGTGGTCTAAGCACAGGGGGACTAGCTAGGTATCTCTTTAAATCATTGAATGCCTCCTGGCACTTCGAATCACATTTAAACTCGGCC
Organism: Cryptocoryne crispatula var. balansae; assembly: GCA_036172225.1. NCBI lineage: Eukaryota > Viridiplantae > Streptophyta > Magnoliopsida > Alismatales > Araceae > Cryptocoryne > Cryptocoryne crispatula. The sequence continues at coordinate 28,532,276 of CM069920.1, read as the reverse complement.
CCGGCCTCAGTTAACTCATAGAAATGTTTGTGTAGGCAAAATTTTCCTAATTCAAAGCATAAAACTCATGTTTTATACGGTAACATGTGATTGATCTGAAGATGATGCCAGGTCTTTTATTGTTGATTTGGATCTTTGTCAAACAAAATCGGATGTTTTCCAGAGTTTTTCAAACAAAGCCAAAATTTCTGAGCAAAAGCCACGCGTAAATCGCATAAACACAGAAATTGATTGAATGACCAAAGCCTAATGATCATGCAATGAAGGTTATGGTCAAATTCTTGTTCCGGACATGTCTTTCAAGTTGGCCATCGAAATCATTTCGACCAGTGTTGAATCTTCCATTCATTATCCTTACTTACAAATGAAATTATGAAATTTTAGAGAATGTAATGTCTGATGCGTTACTATAGAATGCTTCCTCGGCCTGTTATCTTTCCAATGTAACAAATGGCATCAAATTCTAAGTTTGGGAGTTTTTGCAATGGCTTCTAGAACATAGACGCGTAGAAATAGTACAATGTGCTCCCATTTAGGGACACAACCCCCACTCGAGGGCACGTTCCCGTGCGCCCCCAATTGAGGTGACATGGGCACCAATTTTCGATCAGGATTCTACCTCTGATTAGATTATATCAAAATTTTCGATTAGATCAAACCAAAATATTCAGCCAAATATGATGCAACCCCAGAGGGGGTGCATGTGCCCTAGATCAGGGCACATGCACCCAGGATCGGGTGCATTATCTCTATTTTTTAGGCCAGATTGCACTGGTCGTTTCTCTATAAATTGACCTCGATTCTAGTCATTCTAGAGAGCTTTTCATGAACCCCAAGCTTTGCAAGATGTCCAATCTCTTTCCTGCATCATTTTGGTGATTGTTAGAGAGAGAATTTAAAGTTTTTAGAGAGAGAAAAGTTAGTTCTGGAGAGAGAAAGGTCGGTCTGCACATGTTCAGCCAGGTCTCTCTTCTTCGGCTTCTACTGAACCATGTGGATGTCTAATGCACGCGCTATATAAAAAAGTTTCTCCGAATCTTTTTTTTTGCAACTGATGGCACGTAATTCCAAGGTCAGTGCTGGTTGTGGCGAGCTTTGAAGTAAAGTCGCGCCTGACAAATCTCGGTTGTTGAAAGATCGGACTGACATTAGTTTGTCATCTGGGAACTCTTGGACCAGATTGGGTCAAAGAAGGGTATAGGATGATGGGCAAGGTGTTCAGCAATAGCGTAGCCCATGATTGCCTTCTGAGGAACATAGGTGATATCGAATTGGGACAAGAATCTTTGCCATCACCCTAACCGATTAGTCAAAACTATCTTCTCTAAGAGAAACTTGATGGGATTGATACGAGCAATGAGCTTGACTTGGTGAGCAAGAAAATAATGCTTCGGCTTCTAAACCACCCAAACAAGAGCAGTTTGCAGACACGCCAAATTTGCCTAATTCATAGCATAAAACTCATGTTTTATAAGGTAACAAGTGTGATTGATCATAAAATGATGCTGGGTCCTTTTAATGTTGATTTAGAGCTTTGTTGAACAAAATCGGACGTTTTCTAGAACTTTTCGCACAAAGCCATAATTTTCGCGCAAAAGCCACACGTAAATTGTGTAAACACGAAAATTGGCTGGGCGACCAATGCCAGATGATCATGCATTAAAGGTTATGGTTAGATTCATGTTCCAGACAAGTGTTGTTTCATGCTGTGTCTTTTCGGTTGACCGTTGGAATCATTCCGACCAATATTAGATCTTCCATTCCTTGTCCTAAATTTCGGATAAAATTTCAAAGTTTTGGAGAGTGTGATGACTGATGCGTTGCTGTAGGAGCTTCTTCAGCCTATTATCTTTCCAATGCAACAAACGACGTCAAATTCGGAGTTCGGGAGTGTCCACAATGGCTTCTAGAATAAAGATGCGTGGAACTAGTCTGATGCACCCTGGTCCCAGGTCACATTTGCCCTGCCCCCAGGGCAAGTGACCATGCACCCCCATCTTGAGGCACATGGCCATGTGCCCCCAATGGGGGCATGAGTGAATTGGTTTCCGATCAGGACTCTACCTCTGACCAGATCGGATCAAATTTTTTAACCGAATCGGATCATTTTTTTAGGAAGGATTAGATGCGCCCCCAAGAGGGGGGTGCATGCATGCTCTTTGGACCAGGGGGCAAAGACCCTATTTTTTAGGATAGATCGAGCCAGTTTTTATCTTATAAATAAACTCCAACTCCTGTCATTCCATTGGTTGGAACATGACCCCCCGGGGATCTCAAGACATCCAAGCTTCCTCCTCTATAGATTTTTTAATTTTTAGAGTAAGAATTTTGAGTTTTTAGAAAGAGAAAAGTCGGTCCAGGAGATAGGAAGGCTGGTCTATAGGTGATCTGCCAGGTCTCTTTTCATCAGCTTCTACAGCAGCGTGTGGGCGTCTGTTGCCTGAGCTCTCAACATTATAGTTCTTCCTATTCGAATATTCTTCTGTTTGCAATTAACGGCACATGATTATGAGGTCGGGGCTGGTCGTGGTGAGCACTGAAGCGTGTGGATGCCTTGTAGATCACGAACTGTTGTTTGGCTTTTTCGACAACACAGATTTAGCTATATCTCTCCCAATTCTTCTCAAAAATTTTCTATTCTTTTTCCTATTTCTTCGTATCATGCTTCTCCATTATCCTATCATTTTTTTACATTAGTTTTAGATTTAGACTGTTAATCTGAAAAAAATAAAAAAGGGGTTAGAGATAACCCAAATCTGGTCAGTTTCTTTTCAGTTGTATGTTTTATGTTTTATTTCATTTTCTTTACACATACTTCACTTTGTGTAGTTCTAATTGTCTTTTCATCTATTTTTTTGTCTAGTTGCACAGGAAACCAAGCACCCATGTGTTGAGAACTATTCTTCATCGGCCGGCCAAAGAAGGAGAAGCTTTAACCCACACTATTCCCGCTAAGGTACACACGGTCATTTTTATTGCATAAAGCGGAACCCACAGTTCCTGATGACCACATAATGTCTTAAGTTTCCTTCTTCTCATCCTCCTCCCACATGACCCTAATTGTATCTTCGATGATCAAGCGACGCCGAGGGATGAATGTTCGGGGATCAATGTGAGTGTGGGACTAGGGTGAGTTGTTTTCCATGTTTTCTTCCTTTCTTTCTCATCCCCTCTTGAGGTGGCAATCTAGATTCATGGATTACCCTGAAAAGGAGATCCCCATTTTTTGGAGTCGACAGCTTTGTAGTGACCACGGTGGGACAAGCAATGTTTTTAACCGTGGGTGCTTAGTGTTTCTTTGCAACTAGTTCTAGTTCTGGACCGGTTCCCGCGTGAGACTTTCCTTCTTTCCATCCTTCTTAATTTCATTCCTTCTCAAATTTTCTGATTTCATCCTTCTTTTATCAGATCTGAAGTGCCAAGTATCTCATTTAATTTTTTTCATTTTATTTCAGCAGGTTCCCATGTGAACCCACCTTTGCTTTTAAAACTGGTTCTCGTGCGAACCAACTCTCTTCTACAAACCGGTTTCCATGAGAATCAACATTTATTTTCAGTCATTCAATTCAGATTTTTCTTATTTTGCTGCAGGTTATACCACCTTAAAATTGGTCACCGCGTGACCAACTTTTTATTTTCAGTTGCCATTTAAACCAGTTCATGCGTGAACCACCATTTTTTCCTTTTAAACCGGTTCTCGCGTGAACCAATCTCTTTCTTTACTTCGGTTTCCATGTGAACCAAACCTTTTCCTTCAGATCTATCTCCACTTAGATCAGATCCTTATTCTTCTTTAATTAGCCCCACGTGGCCCCCTTTCAATCATTTAAACTGGTTCTCGCGTGAATCACCCCTTTGCTACCCAAAACAAGCTCTCGCGTGAACCACCTTCATTTTTACCCCGGTTCCCACGTGAACTAACTTATTCTTACATCGGTCCCCATGTGGACCACCCCTTTTGTTTGGCTATTAGACCTGAACCCTCTTTTTTCTATCACTTTTCACCACCTCCATTTGGCTCACATGAGAAACAAGGTCTAGATTCTAGTTGTAGTTGCTTGTCTAGTTTCTAGTTATTTGTCTTGAGTGCTTGCTTGTTTATTTAAGTTTATGTTTTGCGTATTACTTGCATTATCACTTGATTGCATTCTATGCTCCTACTCTCTACCTCCTTATTTTACACTTTTTTTTCTTTTGAGGCGGGAGCTCACTCTCCTATTCACCCCTTCCATCCAAAACACCCTCTCAGTGCATTATGACCTCTCTTTTGGGATATTTCTTCCTAGTTGACCAGGTTGACTTTCATCAAGGCCTCCATAATTCCATATATGTGGAGTATTCCTCTTCATATTAGGTTGGTTGTACCACTCCCCAAAGCCCGAAGCGTCCTATGTTACCTACACATGGTGAGATTGTGTGAAACCTAGGTCATTGGAGATGGAGTTAGGATCATAACTCATTTGTTGAGAGAACAATTCTTAACAAATCCATCAGTTCCTTCTCTTAGTGAAAGTTAGAATGAAAGGGGGGAGTAAAGGATCAAATGGAAAGGTAAACAAACTCAAAAAAATACAAAACGGGATCTGCCCCTGCTAGTGCCCTATATATGGGGTGCCTGCTGCAAGTGTCCCCTTTATGGGGCGCATTGACCAAAGTCAAAGCGCCCTATTTATGGGGCACCAAGGACTGGTTTCAACAGATTTTCTTCCCTTCTTCGCGGCATCGCCGTAGAGTGTAGGAAGACCTCCAAGACGAAATGGGAGCTCCTCCTTATAGCCAATATGTAAATGATGCAAATGGTAGGGTGTTTGGACGTTGGATTTAAGAGGAATGGTGAGTAGAGGCTATCAAAGTTGGAAGAAAACTGTATTTATGGGTGGCTGAAACTGTAGGTTTCTGGGGTTTTTAGGAGAGAGTTTTGAGGTGAATTGAGGGCTTAGGGAGTGTGCTGAGGGCTTGGATTCATGGTATTGGATGAGCTGGGTGGTTGGACGGAGCTGGAATCCCCTCAAAGCTTCAAATGAGTGCCTATTTATAGCCAAAAAGATGGCACTTTGGTCAAATCCAAAAAACAGTTCCACACGGCAAAGAGCCCTATATATAGGGAGCTAGCATCATGAGCCATGTCAGATCGATAAGATGAGTCCCAGTGAGTGGTCAAATTGATTGATCAAATCGATTTGATCAGGTGCCAGGCACCTGGTTCCCTATAAGTAGGGCGCCTAGTGCCCTATACATAGGGTGCCAAGTGCCCTATATATAGGGCACTTTGACTTTGGTCAGCGCCGTATCGATCTTCTTCGAAATGCGCTGGAAAACTTGATATTTTCAAAAAACTCGGTTCCCTTGAAAGGTTACTCAAATATTCTTTATGAAAACAAGAATTTAAGCTCTTCAACTACACCAAAATTGCGTGTCTACAAGGGTAAAACAAACGAGTTGGCAAAACAAACAAAGAACTTTTCTGGTTTTTAGTATCTTGTAAAAAATTTAGAGTTTTGAATTTTTGTTTAACAAAAAAGTGATGCAAAGATTTGAAAACAAGATTACGCAATGATTTTGATTAAACCTTAAGTTGATGGATTTGTTAAGAATTGTTCTCTCAACAAATGAGTTAGGATCCTAACTCCATCTCCAATGACCTAGGTTTCACACAATCTCACCATGTGTAGGTAACATAGGACGCTTCGGGTTTTGGGGAGTGGTACAACCAACCTAATATGAAGAGGAATACTCCACATATATGGAATTATGGAGGCCTTGATGAAAGTCAACCAAGTCAACTAGGAAGAAATATCCCAAAAGAGAGGTCATAATGCACTGAGAGGGTGTTTTGGATGGAAGGGGTGAATAGGAGAGTGAGCTCCCGCCTCAAAAGAAAAAAAAGTGTAAAATAAGGAGGTAGAGAGTAGGAGCATAGAATGCAATCAAGTGATAATGCAAGTAATACGCAAAACATAAACTTAAATAAACAAGCAAGCACTCAAGACAAATAACTAGAAACTAGACAAGCAACTACAACTAGAATCTAGACCTTGTTTCTCATGTGAGCCAAATGGAGGTGGTGAAAAGTGATAGAAAAAAGAGGGTTCAGGTCTAATAGCCAAACAAAAGGGGTGGTCCACATGGGGACCGATGTAAGAATAAGTTAGTTCACATGGGAACCGGGGTAAAAATGAAGGTGGTTCACGCGAGAGCTTGTTTTGGGTAGCAAAGGGGTGATTCACGCGAGAACCAGTTTAAATGATTGAAAGGGGGCCACGTGGGGCTAATTAAAGAAGAATAAGGATCTGATCTAAGTGGAGATAGATCTGAAGGAAAAGGTTTGGTTCACATGGGAACCGAAGTAAAGAAAGAGATTGGTTCACGCGAGAACCGGTTTAAAAGGAAAAAATGGTGGTTCACGCATGAACTGGTTTAAATGGCAACTGAAAATAAAAAGTTGGTCACGCGGTGACCAATTTTAAGGTGGTATAACCTGCAGCAAAATAAGAAAAATCTGAATTGAATGACTGAAAATAAATGTTGATTCTCATGGAAACCAGTTTGTAGAAGAGACTTGGTTCGCACGGGAACCAGTTTTAAAAGCAAAGGTGGGTTCACATGGGAACCTGCTGAAATAAAATGAAAAAAATTAAATGAGATACTTGGCACTTCAGATCTGATAAAAGAAGGATGAAATCAGAAAATTTGAGAAGGAATGAAATTAAGAAAACTTGGCACTAATGTCAGTCCGATCTTACAACAACCGAGATTTGTCAGGCGCGACTTTACTTCAAAGCTCACCACAACCAACACTGACCTTGGAATTACGTGCCATCAGTTGAAAAAAAAAGATTCGGAGAAACTTTTTTATATAGCTCGTGCATTAGACATCCACATGCTTCAGTAGAAGCCGAAGAAGAGAGACCTGGATGAACATGTGCAGACCGACCTTTCTCTCTCCAGAAATGACTTTTCTCTCTCTAAAAACTTTAAATTCTCTCTCTAAAAATCACAAAAATGATGCAGGAAAGAGATTGGACATCTTGCAAAGCTTGGGGTCATGAAAAGCTCTCTAGAATGACTGGAATCGAGGACAATTTATACGACCGGTGCAATCTGGCCTAAAAAATAGAGATAATGCACCCAGTCCTGGGCGCATGTGCCCTGATCTAGGGCACATGCACCCCCTCTGGGGTTGCATCATATTTGGCTGAATATTTTGGTTTGATCTAATCGAAAATTTTGATATAATCCAATCAGAGGTAGAATCCCGATCGAAAATTGGTGCCCATGTCACCTCAATTGGGGGCGCACGGGAACGTGCCCTCAAGTGGGGGTTGTGTCCCTAAATGGGGGCACATTGTACTATTTCTACGCGTCTATGTTCTAGAAGCCATTGCAAAAACTCCCAAACTTAGAATTTGATGCCATTTGTTACATTGGAAAGATAACAGGCCGAGGAAGCTTTCTATAGTAATGCATCAGACATTGCATTCTCTAAAATTTCATAATTTCATTTGTAAGTTAGGATAATGAAAGGAAGATTCAACACTGGTCGAAATGATTTCGATGGCCAACTGGAAAGACATGTACGGAACAAGAATTTGACCATAACCTTCATTGCATGATCATTATGCTTTGGTCATTCAATCAATTTCTGTGTTTATGCGATTTACACGTGGCTTTTGCTAAGAAATTTTGGCTTTGTTTGAAAAACTCTGGAAAACATCCGATTTTGTTTGACAAAGATCCAAATCAACAATAAAAGACCTAGCATCATCTTCAGATCAATCACATGTTACCGTATAAAACATGAGTTTTATGCTTTGAATTAGGAAAATTTGGCGTGCCTACACAAACATTTTTATGAGTTAACTTAGACGGGGGCCGAGTTTAAATGTGATTCGAAGTGCCAGGAGGCATTCAATGATTTAAAGAGATACCTAGCTAGTCCCCCTGTGCTTAGACCACTAGTCCCTGGCAAACTTTAGTGCTATATATCTCAGTTTTGGGAAATTCTTTTAGGGCAATCCTTATACAAGTAGAAGAAGGGAAAGAGTGAGCTACCTACTATTTGTCCAAGATCTTTGATTTATGGGAGTAGAGATACACTATGGTGAAGAAAACCTACATTGCACTAGTCTAGGTAGTTTAGAAGCTCAACACTATTTTCTTGCTCATGAGGTTTAATCTTATTGCTCACATCAATCCCATCATGTTCCTTCTTGAGAAGATTGTTTTAACTGATTGACTAGGTCGTTGGCAGAGCTTTCTTTCATAGTTTGATATCATCTATGTCCCCTAGAAGGCAATTAAGAGTTGTGCCATTGCCAAACATCTCACCCACCACCATATACCCCTCTTTGACCCTGTCCAGTCAGGGCTACCGGATGACAAACTAATGTTGATTTGATCTTCCAATTATTGGACATTATATTTTGACGGGGCTTTGAATTCAAATAGTAAGCGAATAAGAATCATCCTTCTATCACCCAAGGTGTCACCATTACATAGGCATTTCAGCTCGACTTCCCAGCAACTAACAACATAGCTGACTATGAAGCCTTGCTGGCTAGGCTGGAGGCCGCTCACTTCTTTGGTGCCACTAAATTAAGAGTGATAGGTGATAGCCAATTAGCTTGATCTCTATTAGTCCCGCTATGCAGGCAGGTGCAGACTATCCATGTCCCTAAAAGGTTGATGCTGGTGATTAAGGATGGATGTTTTCTGAAGATCAATGAGAGATTTAGCAAAAAAGAATATCCAAAATAAAAAGAGGAAATTTATTTAATTGAGTTGGAAGAATTAGATGAGGATGAGAAGCCTTGGTGTGATGAGATTATGAGGTACTGTCAATATCCAATATATTTACCTAGATCCACTGTAAAAGAGAAGGCCATTAGAAGAGTATACTAGAGGTACACAATCTTAGGACGAGTGCTCTAGAAGAGAAACTTAAGTGGAATTTTACATCGATGCGTTCATGAAGAAGAAGAAGAAGAGTTGGTTCTTAAGGAAGAACATTCTAGGGTCTGTAGGGGGCCATGTCAATACTTAGACTCTTGCGAAAAAGATCATTTGGCAAGGTTATTATTGGCGAATCCTAGAAGAAGACTACTCCATCTTTGTCTGGCATTGTCACTCTTGCCAACTCCATACCGACAAGATCCAGTCTCCCACATCTTCCCTTCACTCAATCCATGCCCCTTAGCTTTTTGCCAAGTGAGCTTTCAATATCATTGGCCCTCTAAGTGATCTCAACTCTGAAGTGTGCCCAAAATTATTCATCCTAACAGTTGCAAGGTACTTCACCAAGTGGGCAAAAGTGGAAGCATTTTTGGAGTTTAAAGCATCAACGTTGTGCTTCTTTATCAAGTGCAACATTATTGCCAGGTTTGGGATCCCCAGTGACATTGTCACCAAAAATAGACCACAATTCCTCTCTCAAAATCTGCATGATCTTTGCAACAAGTATTGCATTGCATTGCATCATTCGTCACCATACTATCCTCAGGGAAATAGTCAAGCAGAAGCCACCAACAAAACCTAAATCAAGATTATCAAGAAAACCTGTAAGTTTGGCAACTTTACGGATTGGCCAGATAAACTCGTAGATGCTCTATGGGCTTATCATACCTCTATGCAGACCCTAATGGTCAAACCCTGTATGCCCTTACATACAGGATGGATGCGGTGGTCCCATATGAAGTACTCCTTCCATCACTCTAGGTTTAGCTTGATAGGGATGCCCTTCTTGATGAAAGATGAGAGTTTCTTATTATCTAGCTTGAACTCCTATATGAAAGAAGGTTGGCAACCTCCGAGCATGCTTATACTTATCAGAATAGACTTAAAAGTTTCTAGCAAAAGAGGGTGCTAGAGAGGAACATCGAAATCGATGAGATGGTAGTTAAATGCATATTCATTAAGCTAGGCGGTCCCTACTCTAAATTACAAGCTAACAGGGAAGGACATTTTGTTATCATCGAAAAGTATCTTGGCAATGCATATGAGCTAGCACATGTCTATGGTGAAAAATTGAACCATCCATAGAACAACGTTTACCTCAAAAACTACTTTGCATAAAAGTAGAAAAGTGGAGAATCACGGGTATGATAACAAGTCATCAATCTGAAGGTGTTCATTAGAAGTCAAGGGTAGACACCACCCTGCACACACAACACTTCCCAATCCCATAATCCAAAAAGTCTAACACTAGCAGGAGGCAAGGCAGAACCTTGATGACGGAATGGATACCTTTACCCTATTTTCTTTTATTCGATCAAAGGTAGGTGAAGAAGACTAGAGAGGGGTAGTATCAAAAATGCTCACCACCCTAGTAGGAGGCTGTCTCGAAGGGTGAAAAAGGGTGTCAAAAGATGGTCAATGAACCCCTTAAGTTTAAAGAAATAATGGCCTATCTAAACGAGTACCCAAATAAAATGTTGGAAATAAAAAGGAGCCAAAAGATGGACAATGACCCCACAAGGCAAAAACATGTTTGAATGCATGCCACATAAGAATAGAAAAATACCCCGAAGAGGCCAAACCCCAACAGGCAATTTGGGCGTAAGTAGAGAAATCCTTCTAAACACTATTTTCTTGCTCATGAGGTTTAATCTTATTGCTCACATCAATCCCATCATGTTCCTGCTTGAGAAGATTGTTTTAACTTATCGGCTAGGTGGTTGGCACCATTGATCTTGTGCACCATCAAGATATGTGGCCATGATGCCTTGAATTTCATCAGATATTCTTATTTTACCGATTTCCCTGATCGGTGCAATCTCAACTGTTGATAATGCCAGAAACTGTAATTGGATGCAATTAAATTCTTCTATTAGACAAAATTTAATTCCAATGTATCAATATTCCTGAGACTATAGTCTTGTACCTTGAAATTGAAATTTTTAGCCCATGGGTCAATCCAGGAGCTGATTGGAACATTATGCCGCTGGTGTCATTTAATACGAATTTTGACCGTATTTGATATTCCTCGCATATATTTCCAACTGGTGGTTAGATTTTTGAGCTATTTTAAGCTTTGTCAAGATCTATCTAATTCTGATAATATGGTAAAGTTGGATTTTCATGGTAGAGTCCCAACTTGTCCCGAAGTGTCGGGGGCAAAATGGTCATTTCGACCTTTTGGTGTTCGTTTACCATGTTTTGGACACTGTTGCGAAACTCTGGACTCTCATCCATTTGTAGCCTGTCAAGCCATGCCAAGGTATTTTCAAAGCTTATTTACATCATTTATACTCGAATTTTTCGAATCTGGGTGGGATTTTTCATATCGGCTTCGACATTGCTCAAATATTTGATAAGCGAGCTAAGCAGAAAATTTTGGTCACAACAGAAGGCTTTATAAAACATGGCCATAATCCAAGGAACTTGAAGAGATTTGCTCTGCCGAATTTGGTCATTAAGTGTATATATATCTACAGCTTGATACCACCTTTTCGGTCCATTGCTATTTCACTCCACTATGTTCTATTACAATCACTTCGCCTCACTACACTTCTCTACATTTCACTTCACTCTGCTGCATACCATTCCCTTGCAAGTCTGACATCAAGGAGAGGTAAGTTATAGACACGCCAAATGGCCTGATTTGGAGCACCAGACTCTTACTCCATTGGCGATACTTTCTATTTGACCGTTATCTAGTCCAAACCACCTGAGGAGATGAGTTGAGGATGTCGGCGGGCGAGACAAGTGAATTGAGAATGGACCGAAGATTTCTAAGTTGTTCCAGAATGTGTCAACTTTTGTCGGATCTTCCCAACGGTCATGCGATTATTTTGACTCTTGTCATATTGTTCTAATTAGTATTGTGAACATCCATGGCCATCCCAAACCTTGAATCATGCCTTCCTGTAGTCATGAGGTTTTTGAGTGATTTTGAGATGTTTTGATCAAAGCCATATCTTTTCAAATTGCCGCATTGGCTTTTGGCACCACTGGGATAGTAAACTGAAAGTTAAAGCAATATACGACAGTCTCAAAATGTGTACCATCTGGTTTACCAGTTTGAGGAGCTGCATTTATGAGTCCTCTTTCATATGTAATAAATGGGAGTCGAAACGGATGTCTTGTTGCAAGTTATGGCTTGCGAACAACATGCGTGTAGAAGAGAGAACCAAACACACCCTCGAACTGAGGGTGTGGTATGTGCACCCTTGAGTTGAGGGTGTGACTACCACACCCTCGATTCAAGGGTGTGGCCACCGCACCCTCCTTTGAGGGTGCATCTAGTTCTAGAGATCCAATTTATTGTCCCAATGTCCGACTTTCAAAACCTATTTTAGAAGTTTTCCTTTTCAAAAAGTTCATATTTTAACCGCGCCGCTGAGTCGGAGGCACGTCCATTTTGGAATCGGTTTTTCGAAAACCTTTCGAATCGGTACGGCCAAAACTTTACTATTTTCTACATCCATCTACTTACAAAATTAGTACAGGTCAGTACAGGCATATTTAGGAGGAGTCATCAACAAAAAAAAACCTTCTTCTTCAAGTTATCTATCCATAGAAACCAACAACATCTGATTCTGACATCTTGGTTATATGTGGCAGTTGATATACCAAAGTCGCGCCATAAAGGTACCACACCCACCTAAGTGTAGGCCAACCAAACTGGTCGCCCCTCATCCATTTTAGCTCCGATCTGAGTTGTTCCACTTCCCAAATCTCTTCTTTTCATTCTATATCAACTTTTAGGTCATTTTTATTTATTGCATCATTTTTATACTACAAAAGACTAAAAGACTGGGATTAGGCTTGCCCTAGCATGGTGAGTTATATCCCGATTGCTTTCTTTCTCATCTTTTCCTTTATAGTTACTACACTTCACGTAGTCTTAATCAGTTTCTTTCACAAGTATTGTTATTTTACGTTGCACAGGTCTATCAAGCTAGTAGTGGTTGGAGACTCTTTTTCATCGGCTAGCTGATGAAGAAGAAGGTTGAAGCTGAACACTTGCTTCCCCCACTAAGATACACATGGTCAACTTCCTCTTTCATTTCCGTTACATAAAGCGGAGCCCGCAGCACCTAGAGACCACATCATTTAATTTATTCTATGCATTAAGTTCTTTTATTTCTTCCTTATTCTCCTCCCACATTACCCGAACTATCTCTTTGATACTCAAGCGACACCAAGGAATGAAAGTTTGGGGATCAATGTGAGTGTGGGACCGAGTTGAAAGCTTTTCCTTTTGAGGTGGTGATCCAAAAACACTAGACCCATTTTGAGTTGACACCTCTCGGTTGACTAAGTTGGTTTCCACCAAGGCCTCCATAAGTCCACAGACATGAAGGATTCCCTCTTCACCGATCGGGTTGGATGTTCCCTTTTCCTAAAGCCTGAAGTTCACCTATCACCTATCCGTGTGAGAAAAGTGTTGAACCTTAGATTTTACTCTGCGTTGTGATTGCAAGGGTTCCACCCATCCTTGAGTGGACAATATTCTCTTAAAACCTATTAATCTAAGGATTGAGATGAAAAAATCCTGTTTTTAAATATTTCAAGTCTTTGCTTTAACTTGTTTGTGCAACTAAAAGAGAAAACCTAATGGGGAGAGGAGACTCTCTCTCACAAAAAAGAATCTAAAGTTGCCAAAAGAAATTATTTATTTGAGGTAGGACTTCTTTGATCACAAGAATTAAAAAAAGTTAAAATATAATTAGAACTGAATAAAGTGAAGTATATGTAAAGAAGATGACATTAAACAAACAATAAAAAAGGAACTGATCAGATTCAGGTTACTTCTAATCCATTTTTTAGAATTTTGAATTAACAGACTAAAACTAAAGCAAAAAATGTGAAAAAATAATAAATGAATGGAGAAGGATGAAATAAAAAGATAGAAAGAATAAAAGATAAATTCTGAGTCTGATTGAAGAAGAAATGGCCAAATCTGTGTTGTCGAAAAAGCTGAACAATAATCGAGATCTGCCGGGTGTTACTTTGCTTTAGAGCCCGCCGCGATCAGTACGGACATCAGAATTATGTACCCTTAGATGCAAACGAAGGAGAACTTGGGGAAGAAGAACTTTACTTTAGACTACTTAGGCAACAGATATCCACATGCTTCTGTAGAAGTCAGAGAAGAAAGATCTAGTTGAACATGTGCAAACCGACCTTCCTCTCTCCAAAACTAACTTTTCTCTCACTAATAACTTAAAATTCTCTCTATAAAAATCACCAGAATGGAGTAGGATGGAGATTGGATGTCTTGGGAAGCCCAAGGTCATGAGTCTCTCTCTGGAATGATGGGAATCGGGCTTAATTTGTAGGGGAAATGAAGACCGATCAATTCCTATAAAATAGGGCTAATGCGACCTCGCCCTGGGCGCATGTGCCCCCCTCTGGTAGCGCATCCAATCTAGTCAAAAATCTCAGTCTGATCCGGTGGAAAATTTCAGTCTAATCTGTTCGGAAGTAGAATCACAATCGAAAACTAATACCCATGTGCCCTCGATCGAGGGCGCATGGCAATGTGCCCCATTGGGACGTGCCACACCTAGTAGGGTGCATGGGAACGTGCCCCACCTGGTGGGGTGCATGGTACTACATCTATGCGCCTGTGTTCTACAAGTCATTGTGGACACTCTCGAACTCAGAATTCGATGTCGTTTATTGCGTTGGAAAGATAACAGGCTGAGGAAGCATTTTACATATATTTTGATATTATTCCATCGATTGGTAGTTTGATAATAAAAATATTTTTTGATACAAGAGTGCCCGTTTGTGCTTGGAATAAGTGTCATAGGGGATAATTTTACAAATGGCAACATAAAAAATATATGTTACAATTAGAAGCATTCACTTATATCAATGCACAAGAAGAAAATTTTTACTTACTTGTCTAACGCAAAACATGAGATAGAAAAAATGATTTACAAGTCTGCGGTAAAATAATTTTTGAGTCTGCAGTAAATAGTTAAATGTCCAACACAAAACATAAGATAGATAAAAATTTTAATTACATATCTAAAACAATACATGTCTAACACAAAATATGAGATAGTTGATCTGCAGCAAAAAGTGAAATCCGTTCTCATGGGATTGTAGTGTCTATTCCTATTTTGGGTGCCATCGACAATTCGGCAGATCACACAGTCGACAATTTTCTCCAGTATGGAAGGTCTCTCGAGATGTCAAATTTGGCGATAGCTAGACTAGGGAGGGGAAGAAGCCATCATTGTGTATATGAACTGCACTGTCTGAAAGTGGGAGAGGAAGAAGATGTCACTGTCGGACGTCAAGGTAACACTTGTCCAATGCCGAGACCCCAGGGAGGAGGGATAAATCGGAGAGTTAGAGACAATAAGATTTTCTTGATGAGACGTATTTATGTTTAAATGTCTTAGAATATGAGTCGTTATATTATGTATTAGTTAACAAATTCGAATAATGATTTTTATGTTCAATTTATGGTGTATTCATGATGACATTCGCTAAGATAATAGTTAATTAGTAAATGAAGACAAGTAACTTATTCGAAAATTTTATATCATCATTTAACTATTCGTTAACTAATGAACATATCGGATAATCGGATAATCAATAACCGTTAACATCCCTAGCCCTCCCGTGGCAACTGAATGTTCTTGTATGGCTGGAAGATGACATCTTGAAATACTCCTGCGGCAAGCTAGTGGGTGAGGTTGAGCAAAGGAAACCGGTGACCAGGTACCCTTCCTTTCATACCCTTTTACACCTTATGCACATTTACATCCCTCTGAGTTCAGTGACCAGAAAGTAAGAACAAAAAAATAGAGTGCGGCGAAGCCCTTCTTTATAGGCACGAGGATGGCGAGCACAAGGACCAGCAGGTATCTCGAGGGCCTCTTGGAACTTGCATTTAGGAGATGCGGCATCAGAAGCAACCTTGATTCAGCAGGGGGAGGGCATTGGAATCATGTGGCAAGGCACTGTTGTCTTGCAACTCGAATGCGATGCACCCTAGATCGGAGAGGAAAGACGGAGGATATACCTGGAGCAGGGAGAAGAGTATCAATCAAAGACGAGATGGTTCCTGCAGGCCCTTTGGTTGCTGTGGAGCAGAGGAAAGATGCTGTGGATGCATCTGAGCAGAGGAGGGTGCGGAGGAGAGATCAGTGACGGGGCTGAAGTTTCCTCCGGCGAAGATGTTCTTGATCAAAGAATGGAGTTCTACGAGGAGCAAGTAGATGAAGAGCTGCAGCTATAATGTTCTCCATCGAAGATCTGAAAATAAATATGCTAGGTTTAGAATCTGAATGCTTAAGAGGATTTTAAGATGTAAGACATTCGTATGTATGTTATGACATTTTGTCAAACACTACAAAATGTCAAACATCTCGCCGAATCAGAGGTTAGAGGCCCATTCAGCCTAATCTAATGGGCCCTTGGTCCTTCTAGTTTTGTCATTTTGGATGGATCCTAGATCTTCAGCTTTCTTGATCTGAGACTTGAATCAAATGAAATTTAGATTTGTTATTTCAAGGAGCTTTAGATCTTGGATTTGGGCATTGACATTTTTATTTTATAATTTTTTATTTGAAATCTGAGGCTCTGATTTAAAATCAGCATTTTGACCACTTTCAGATTTGATTTTTTAAACTCCAACTTTTTGAGTGTTTGATATTTTAGTGAAGTATAAGTTGTGAGCTTTTAAGATTTGGGAGTTTCTCTTCTTCAAGGCCAAGTTCAGATTCAGACCTTAATGGAGTTTTTGGTTGCATGATAAATTAAGTTTTTGTTATAATTTTATGTTTTTATAAAAAAACTTGTTAAAAGAGATGTTTATCATTATAAATTTATATTTTTAAATAGATTTTATTTTTGGATAAAATAAATGGAGTCTCCCCTCTTTTTTATCTTGTTGTCACCCAACTTGTTTGGTCAAATATAACACCCACTCTATTTTGTTATCACATCTCTCCATTCATGACAACTTTATATCATTGGCTAACTCACATTTTATTTTAATATAACTTCTTATCATATAAGTGTATAAAAATTTAAAGTTAAACCAAACACCCTATAAACTCTTGTGACTTTTGGGGTATTAATTACATTTCTGAGTTGGGCTCTCTCATACTTAAATTGCCTAATATTGTGCCTTGGCTCTCCTCTCTTACTTGTTCATTTGTGATTTCTTAACATCATTTTTTAAATCCTAGAGAGTTCGGATTTTGAAATACATCTCTTAGAAACATCAATGCCATTTTGGCTTCTCTTTTTCCATCAGTTTTGACAGTAATCATTGATCTGAAATCCAAGATATTCCAGGTTTGCAAGTCAACATTTTGTATCTATGCTATAATCTTTTTTCAATTGCTTTTTATTTTTTGAGGTCCTCCAAAATGTAAAATCTTGATGTTTCTAGATCTATTAGGTTCTTCAATTTTCCTCGTATTACCAGTTTTATTGTATTTTTGTGGTATTTTAGATTTGGTATGTTTGCGTTCCTTCATGCTTATTAAGCTGTTTTTGTCACGCCCCGGATTTTTAACAGGCACAGCGGGATAATCCGACGACGCGATCGGGGAAAATTAATCCCCGTAAAAACATCGGTTTGGGAAAAATGAAGACAACTAGATCCCAATTTATACATCTACAGAATCAAGTTAAATACATTGCTATTCTACAATCTAAAAAAAATCAAATACCATCTAAGACATAAGAATTATCCAATTGCCTTCTCGAGAATCGATTCATCACGCTTCTACTGCGCTAAACCTGATTACCTGAAAATTGATAAGAGGATTGGGATGAGTACGATGACTCAGTAGACACCCCATCATCTGCCAAATCGGATAGCTAAAAGGCCCTAGATGTTAATTAAATAGGTACCCAGACCTACACCAATTATATGTAAATATAGGCTAGTCAATACATTAGATATATGACTTAATCCATGTCTTTTACACCACCAACCAAAGCCTATAATCACACCGACCAGCACCTATATGCACCATAACATGACCTAAAAAGATGGTATGAACATTTGCATAGACACCTACTATATGCTCCATATGATGATATCACTATAAATGAGACAAACTATGCATACACTGTGCAACACAATATGATAATTGACAAAATAAAATACATCACTAGACCACCTATACAATACCATGCAATAAGTGTACCTATCCTCTAATGAAGGGCCACATTCACAAATGCACCTATCCTCTAATAAGAACCACACATTTTTCTTATTAGCAAGGAATGCGTCGTCTTGCCACCTCAACCAGCTACCACCAGATCTATCATATATAGCAGTACCATATAGCTAAACGAAATCCCATAGTGCACCTAGGCAGTGGTGGCACAGGGACAAACCGCGGTATCCGGGATCGAAGGATGCACCAGACTGTTCTAACCTCCGCTACCCTCGGGTCACGACTAACTAGTCTGGTGTAGCTGTTTTCATTATAATTTCAATGCATCATGCATCCACCTCAATCATGCCATGCCATGATCACACTTATAAGATAAATGACATACACCATACCATGCTATGACAAATATACCATCAATGCAAATACCATGACTAACCACACCTAAACAATATGTTCATGATGTTAGAACCATAAAATGACAAGAATACATATGAGCTAGTATGATACCACAACAGATATTCAACAAAAAATGATATGAATGGACCCAATCAGATCATATCTCTTGGTTTAATGACATAAGCATAACTGAAAATCAAGTAGTTAATTAGGCTAGCTGAACAATATATAGTTTAGTTACCTATCACCCTACATATACAATGATATTAACTCGAAAGAATAACCAAGGACTAACTAGATATAGGTTATCAAAAAGGGACTATAATCAGCTAGGAACATGATGATTAACATGCTATAAACAACCTAAAATAACCCTGCTATGATCTCCATTACATGCAAAAGAACTAACACCGCTAACCACGCTAACCACGACATATAATGCTAACTTAACTAATTAAATCAATAGTAATCACTACAAGTCATGGAGGATTACATAGAAATTTAAATGATAATAGACACGTCAAGGGTGCCTACCGGATCGACGCGGAAAAAGTCGGAGATCGGCAACCAAAAACGATATTGAACATTGACGATGCGGTGCACAAATCAAAACACTCAAACAAGAGATCTCTCTCCTTCAAAGCTACTGGAAAAGACAAATAAAATGGGGGATTAAGCCATCGAATCAAGGGAAAATAGAGAAAAAATTGAGGAGAAATAATATTCAAGATAATATGATAGAATGAATAGATAGGAGAGAGAGGGGACTGCTCACGGCGGATAGGGGGTGGGCGCACGGGTGGCACACAGCGACGCACGGCGGCGAAGAGGGATGGCGCATGGGCAGCTTCACGCGGTGATTGGCTGCGAGCGTTGTGGCTGGCAGCGCACGGATGCGCACTGACGTCGACGGCGGCCGATGGGCTGCGCAGGCGGTGACCGGGCAGTGGGGGTGGCGACGGCACGTGCGGGTGGCGGCGCGCTGACAGCAGCAGGGGGTTGGCCACACATGGGGGAGCAGCGGGCGGCGTGGGGCGCGTTGGCGCGTGCAGGCGAGCAGGCTAACGGGGCGGGCGACGTCGCGAGGCGGCGGGGCTGGTGGTTGCATGGCGCAGGGCGGACAAGAGACCGGCAGGGTGGCGCAAGCTCGCGCAGGCGGGCGATGTTGCAAGGTGGGGCTACGATTTCGGCCGGCGATGAAGAAGGCATGCGGCCGAGGCGACAAGGCCACGCGGCGGCAGAGGCAAGATGGCACCAAGAAGAAGGGGGAGAAAAGGCAGTGCGGCGGCGCTCGCGGGGAGAACAAAATGGAAGAACCCAAAGACTTCGCGAGGGAAAGAAGAGGAAGAGAATAGAGAAGGCGGCGGACGTGAAGAGTGTCACTAGTGTAATCCGGAGGAGTGAAACGGAATGGAGGGAGAATTGGAACGGAAGGAGGGAGAGAGAGATAAACTTACATTAAACAATCTCATACCAAATACAGTAAATATTATTTAATAATATTAATAATATCCTGACATTACAGTTTTGTTCCTCATGCCATCAAAATACACACCAAACATGAGAAACTTCATTGCTTGCTCAACTTGAGATGCATTATATAAAGAAAAGACATTGGGGGTCTTTATTCAACTTTTTTATGTCAACTAGGAGTGTGGACAAAGTTTGTCCCTAACTTGTCCAAATGTTATGATTCTTTTAAATTAAGTTATGAAGTAGTAGCGTGCGCAAAGTTTTTTTTAGCAAAGTTGGCCCTTAACAATACTTGATTGCCTAATTAAATATGTGAGCTTTTATTTTTAATTTCGGTTGAGATCTATGATGTGTTCTTGGACTCTAACATTATCCTAAACACTTGATTGTTCATTTTAAAATTTTTAATGACCATCCAGCATTTCTTAAATGTTTCCTAGTCCATTGGGCTTGTTTACATATGATAGTCCACCGAACGTCCGAGCTCCATCACCGGCTTCCGTTGACGTCTTATCTTTTAAACCTTCGAAGGCACCCAATCTGGGTGTAAAGATCCATTAAGCCTTGCACAGGTTACTGTTCAGGTGGAGGGCCACCGTACCAAGCTACTGAGGTCCCCAAGAAAGGACTCGCAAGAGAAAGATGTTAGATGTTACAAATTGAATAACGATAGTTTGTGAGTTTTTTTATTTTAATAAGATATTATCTTTAAGGAGGTGTTAGGTAGTGTTGACCAATATAAATTGAGACGGCTTCCTGGGTGACATTTTTTGTAAACCCATGTATTTTCATTTCATTTCATTTACAGATTCCAGTTCAATTGAACCGTCCATTGTATACTGTAATGTGAATATCTATAAATACAATTCATTGAGGGAGAGTAGGATACGAATTGTGATTCCTGCTGTTTTCACACTCTTTCTCTCCTGGTGTCATCTTCTTCTTCACCGTTGCTCTGGATCGTCTGAGTTATGATCTACGATCCATCACTGGTGTTCTCAGAGCAGGTTAGATCGGATCTACTCAATTGCAATTTCTTTTTTGTCTTTTCGGAATATCTCTGCATTCAATGGAAATGGAAGCTTCAATAATCAGTATTGGTTACGATACTTCTCCTACTCAGTTGAAGTTGTTGTTCGCTACTAGTTCGTTGTGTTCTACACTACTTAATATCTCACACATTTTCAATTAAGTCGAAAGCCGAGAACTATCCAGTTTGGTGCGGCCAACTTGTACCATTCCTTAAGACTTACAAGCTTATGGGATTGGTTGAATGTAGCATACCTTGTCCTCCGAATTTTGTTTCAGATCCATCTGATCCATCATCTGAGATTATTAATTCAGATGCTGAAATTTGCAGGCAGTACGATAACTTAGTGATAACTATAATCATGCCCTCAGTTAGTGATTCAGTCCTTCCTCTTAGGGGTGGGCACGGTTCAGTTTGGTCCAGTTTGGACCATTTTTTTCCAAACCGAACCAAACCAAATCACCCTCTCAAACTAAACTGAACCAAATCGAATCAATTCAGTTTGGTTCGGTTTAAATCGAAAATAAATAAAAATATTTAAATTAATTATATTTTTACATATATATATATATTAATTTTTAAGTTAAAATTAATGAAAATAAATATTATTTTATTATAAATTTTATAAAAAATATCATTTTTATTAATATTATAATAGTTTTTATATTTTTTGATTAAATTAGTTTAAACAGTTTAGTTTGATTTAAATCAGTTTGGAGATTTTCGAAACCGAACCAAACCGAAAGGGGGTCCAAACCGAACCAAACCAAACCGAATGGGTTGGTTCGATTTGGTTTCTCAGTTTGAACCATTTTGTGCCCACCCCTACTTCCTCTCATTGTTGGTCTTGAAACATCAACCGAAGTTTGAAGGACCATTGCGACCACATACAGATCCTCTTCTACTACTCGTGCATTACATTTACATTTACAAATGCAACAATTAAAGAAAAGAAATCTGAAGGTTACTAAATATCTTCAGAAAATGAAAAACATGGTGAATGCATTAGCTATGGCTAATGACCCTATTTTCACAAGTGAACTGCTTCTCTATGTTTTAAATGGTTTAGGCATCGAGTATGATTCATTTATTATAGCTTTTACAACTAGGCCGGATGCCAAATTCCTGAATATTGATGAGATTCAAGGAATCCTATTGAATCATGAAAATTTTCTCACTCAACACCAGCAGAGTTTAACTGAAATTATAGCCAACTTACCTAGTACAAATTTAAATTCTCAACAGCAGAATACTCAAGGTACATACAGGGGCAGAGGAAGAAATTCATGAGGCAGACATGAAAGTCGTGGTCAGTTTGATAGAAATTCTGCTTATGGGTAAAATGATAGATCTCCTGTACAGCCAAATCAGCAAAATTTTGGATATACACCTGGGCAATCACAACAGAATTTTCGCCCTCCTGTCATATGTCAACTGATAGAAATGTATGCCCTACAAGCCAATCATATATGATATGTTTCGACATTTCTAGGAATATCTCATTCAATTAAATAGGCAAAACTTCGTTACTAGTTTTTATTAGAAGCGTATATCATAATGAAGTCCTTGATCACATGCAATGATGATTGAATCATGATGAGATCATGATAATGAGATCGATCATCTAGAGGTATGTGATCTAAATGTTCCTAGTCATAGGATCCTTGAGACGGGACATCAAGAATCCGGATAGACTAGTGTGTGTGATGTCTTCTCATATGCTGAGAATGATAAATCTCATTGGTCATTAGTGTGGGGACACTGAGATACACACACAGGTGCTCATTAGTGGAATGAGTTCACTGAACTGACCAATTTAGGAAAACCTGATCGGTATCTTACCGAACTGTCTATCAGGTTATTCTTACATCTCAATAGCACGGTTAGATCTTTGACCTGAGTCGCCAAAGATGTCTTGCCAGGCGTACTATGTACTTTGACTATTGACTGATGGATCACTTAGTATTGTAGTCCTATATAGTTAATGGATTGGGTATATGGGAAACCTGGCGGAGGCAATTGAGCGGACAATAGGGGATCGTTCACTCTCGGTAGGAGAGAGAGAATGTCCTATGGATAGTACTCGAAATCCTTGGCCAAGGTAGATAGGATACTTAGAAAAGGAGTTTTCCAGTTGATCCATTCATGAGTACAAGATTTCATAGTGTTGGAATACTTAGGGGTTGACAGTCAGTGCCGAACCCCTGACCGACCGGGACATTATATGAACGAGGATTTAAATCCGTGTGGTAATTGATGATGGAAAGGCTCAATGGATGTTATTTAACTCTCCAAAGTCATTTGGGATCATAGGATGTGGCTTGTACCCTTTATGATCCGAAAGCCGTAAAAACTGTTATCGGATAACAGTTTTGATTTAATTTAAAGGAATTGTTCTTTAAAATTGATTAAGGCTTCAACCAAATTGACTATTGGGCCTAGTGGGTCACACACAATAGATCTGGTCAATAAGATGAGGGCATGGACGCAATTTTATAGAAGTTTTGGGATTTTGTGAAAAATTCCATCTTCTATATATAAATGGCTTAAGAAGCCAAATCCTAACAAGCCATAGGGCTGGAGCATGTCCCAAGCCTCCTCTCTCCCTCCTCTCTCCTCTAGAAGGTGATCTCCCATGGTCAAGCTTGGATCTGGAAGGTTTCTGGAGGCCCGAAGGAAGAGAGAACTCGTCTATTGAAGCAGATCGTGTGGATACCGCTAGAGACCGGACACTTCAACAGTTTTCAGCAAGGAGGAATGTCCTCTCTTCATCCATGGTAAGGGATTTGAGAAATCCCGTGAGGTACTCTTGTTCTACTTCATATTCGGTTCCCGGTTTTTCTCGTTCGGCATCGATCAAGGCAAAGATCATGGTTTTATGGAATCAAAATTTTTCCGCTGTCATGTATTGATTCCTTACAGTGGTATCAGAGCCCGGTTGAAGCCTTGGTCGAAGTTGAATCGAAATTGGCTTGATTTCATGTGATTTCTTGCTTTCCCTAAACTGTATACAGAGCTGTTTTGATTTGATCACCACAGTTTGTATGAGATACGAAACTGTGTGTGGTTAGATTCATTGGATTCTCGTGGATGAGATCTTTCCAATGCCGCAAACCTCATGAATTTTTGCCATCCGGAGAGTCCGGAATGAGTTCGTAAAGTTGCTAAGATGATCATATCCGAAAATCCGGCCGAAATTAGGGGAGTTGATGAACTTACCTATTTGGACTCAAATACCTCTGTCTAATGACGTAGGAAGATAGGAAATTAAGTTTCCTAGAGTTTTCATAAGTTATTGGACACTCAACGGCCCTTGGAGGTGCCAGATTTGAGAGGTATTTGCGGTTTGGTTTAATTGCGGCCGTGGCAACTTCCTCCTAAAACTGCGCGTTGGATATAATTTTTCATGAGATGAAACCTTTATAGATAGAATCCTTATTGTTTAAGGATTCCAACACATATTTTTTCAGATTTTTTGGACTCCGTTTGACCCCCCAAATCAGGCCCGAAAGTCGGCATTTTTCTAGGGTTTCCGTTATCCGCCCCGCCTTTATCGGGCGAAGAAGACGGAGGATCCGGACCCAATACCGTGGGGGGGTACGTGGCGGAAGCGCGGCGCACCCGGGCGGGGGTACGCGGCGCGCGGCCACCGGCTCTCCGGCGCAAGCCGGGGGGTACGTGGCAGAGCCACGTCGCGCCCGCAGGTGCCGTGGCCGGCGCTGATTGGCCGGCGCACTGCGCCGCCAGCTATTTAATTCGAAAATGTTTTTTAAATTGTTTAAAATTCATTTTTGATCCGAAAAATTGCCAGAAAATTCCAGAAAAATTCTGAAAAATTGTAGAATTTATTTAATGAGTTATTAAAGTGTTTAATGACTTATTAAATAGAGTTTTACTATTTTGTTATTGAATTCTATTATTTTGATTTTAAAATTGTTTTAAGATCAAAATTAATGAAATTAATGATTATATAAGTTCTGAGAAATTATTTAATAGGTTTGTAAAATGTTTATGAACCTGTTAAATAGTTTTGGACTTTGGTTGCCATAGAATCATTTTATAAATGATTTTAAAATTGTTTTAAAATCTTTATTGATTAAATTAGTGTTCAAATAAATTCTGAAAAATATGATTTTAAATAATTATGATTTGGACATTAATTTAATGCTCTGAGAAATTTTGGAAAAGCATAAATCATCTGAATATTTTATATTGCTTGTCTTATGCATGTAAATTGTTTATATATGCATTTCATGTTATTTATTTTATGAAAATTCAACAAGTATGAAATTTGGAATTTCAAAATTACAGTATATAATTTTATGATGGTATATATGATATATCTCATATAATTATCACGTATGCGCTCTATGTTCATGTGATGAATGTTGGTGTGTATGGAGGTGATCATGGACATAAATATGCTTTGCTTTTGATTGCTTGGTTAGTTAAGTTGGTTATGCTATTAAATGGGGCCTACGTGTGCCTCCTCTCTCTCTATACAATCTGATTGTACATTCTACCTCCCCCCATTTGTGTACTCCCCTTGGTTAAAACCAAGGTTTCTTATTATGAGTTGTACATTTGTGGGTCTGTGTACCCTTTAGCTGCTTGTAATGGTTAGAAGCCGGCTCGTGATAGAATGGAGAGCGGGACCACTTGGAGAAACACCCTTCTGAAGTGGGAGCATGCAACTCAAGCTTCTGAAGCAAGGAATTGCACCTATAGGGGTGACTTAGGTGTATGCTTAGGGTTAAGTACATGATCACCTATGTTTTAATGCATATTTGATATGTGGTGTGTGCTACAGATTATACCTTAAATATATGATATTCTAAAGGTATATTAATATTTATATGTAGCATCTATGTTGATGAGACTAAAATAAAATCTGTCCTTGTTATAATTAGGTCGATAAACGTGAGACATTAAGAATGACTCACGTAGCCTTCCGTTGTTATGGTCTTGATGAGCCAATCTTAGATTGGATGGGTTTGTTATGTTTCCCACAAGACTCATTCAGCAAGGGATTGGTGATCATGACTAAGGCATTTGCCGAACTTTGGGGTGGACCATTGCATGGCCTTGTTGTGTTTCCCAAAAGGGCTATGTTAAGAATCCATTCTCATAACGTAACAAGCGGATTTGACCTAACTAGAGTATATAGCTTGTTGTGTTTCCCACAAGGTTATAACTCTAGAGGCTGAATGACTAAGAATTGCATGAGTTGCAATTGGTAAAAGTTACCTACCTATTAAGTATGGGATGACTTGTTGTGTTTCCCACAAGGTTATCACCATAAAGTTAGTAGGGTCTTGGTCCCCACTAGGATGATTATCGTGATATCCCGTCTTTGCATAATGAGGGTTATGCAAATTCGTTGAAAGTTAGTGGGAGTATAAATTAGGATAAAAGACCATATCTTAATTTTAATGAATGTCTGTAATGTTAATATAATTATATCTCTGTTGTAGAATATTATAAACCACCATTAATCTAGCATGCTAGATGCTAAGTATTTTAATGGCTCACACTTCTTATATCGGTTTAGAACTAAGAGAATAGTTCTCATAGTTGACCTATTGAATATCCTACTTGAGAAGTAAGTATCTCCTACACTATCTAATGAAGTGAGAGAAGATAAGATCTTATCTCATTGAAAAGATGTATTAATTACCTTATATCAGATGTTAGTGTCTATCAGATAAAATTAGTAGTGGCAACATGGATAGATGGATTTGATATCCATCATGGCTCATAGTGATGAGCTAATTAAAGGTGATGAAGAATAATACATCTTGAATACTTCTTATTGGTAAGACCAATAGAAAGAAGTAAGATCATTAGATAGAAATAGATGGTGATAGTTAAAAGTCAAAGAAGTGAGTCAAGATATTATAACCCAAATTTGACATAGCATTCCTCTACTATCATGATGATGGTAAGTAGAAGAAGAAGTGCAAAGTGTATTGCACATAATGCAAAGGTGGAGCTTGAGAAGCTCCATGTATCTATGTCATTAATATTTACTTGTCTTATATACACAATTGATAGTATAAGATACTATGTATGTGTATTCTAGTATAAGATACTAGGGGTGCATATAATAGTATGAGATACCAGAGATGCATCATATATCTACAATGAGTTGTAGATAATGATAGAAACGTATGCCCTACAAGCCAATCATATATGATATGATTCGACATTTCTAGAAATATCTCATTCAATTAATTAGGCAAATCTTCATTATAAGCTCTTATTAGAAGCGAAAATAATAATGAAGTCCTTGATCAAATACAATGATGATTAAATCATGATGAGATCATGATAATGAGATTGATCATTTAGAGGTATTTGATCTAAATGTTCATAGTCATAGGATACTTGAGACGGGACATCAAGGATCCGGATAGACTAGTGTATGTGATGTCTTCTCATGTGATGAGGACGACCGATCTCATTGGTCATTAGTGTGGAGACACTGAGATACACATACAGGTGCTCATTAGTTGAATGAGTTCACTGAACTGACCGAATAAGAAACCCTGAATGGTATCTTACCGAACTGTCTATCAGGGTTTTCTATCATCACGGTTGCATGGTTGGACCTTTGACCTGAGTCGCCAAAGATGCCTTGTTGGGTGGAACTTGTGCTTTGACCATTGACTTATGGATCACAATTTAGATGGTCCTATATAGCGATGGATTGGGTACAAGGAAAATCCGATGGAGGCAATTGAGCGGACAACAAGAGATCGTCCACTCTCGGTAAGTGAGAGTGAATGCCCTATGGGATAGTACTCTAAATCCCTGGCCAGGGTAGATAGGATAATTGGAAAAGGAGTTTTCCAATTGATCCAATTCCGAGTACAGGATCCTATAGAGTCAGTACACTAAGGAGTTGACAGTCGATGCCGTACTCCTTTTCGATCGGGACATTGGATGGATGAGGGTTTATATCCATGTGGTAACTGATGATGGAAAGGCTCAATGGAGATGAGATTATCCCCATAGCCATTTGAGATCATGGGATGTGGCTTGTACCCTTCATGATCGGTAGGCCGATTAATCTATTATCGGATAACGGATTTAATTAAATTAAATAGAATTGTTCTATTTTATTTAGGCCTCAACCAAATAGGCTATTGGGCCTAGTGGGTCACACACAAAAGGACTTATCCACAAGTAAAGGAGTAAGGGCGTAATTTATAGAGATTTTGGGTTTTTATGAAAAATTCCATAATTCTCTATAAATACTAATGGTTTCAGCCAAACCCTATCAAGCCAAGGGTGAAAACCACGTCCCAAGTCTCCTCCCTACCTCCTCCTCTCTCTAGAAGGTGTCCATGGTCGATGGAGATCCGTTCGGGAAGAGTTCTTGAGGCCGGCGCGAAGGGAGAACCTGCTGTGGATGAAGTTCGTGTGGATACTGCTGGAGACCGGACACTTGAATGGTTTGTAGAGCTTGAGAAGCTCATCTCCTTACTCTCCATGGGATTATATGAATCCCTATCAGGTATATTCGAACCCGATTTGATCGGTTTTTGGTTTTCGTCGTTCGGTTCTGATTGAGACGGATTCTAAAGGAACCCATAGGAATCGTCGCTTCCGCTGCACCAAATTTTATTGGACGATTCCTTACAGATAATAGCAAGTAAATGAAGACTTAAAGAAGATTGTTATCCTACATATGAAATGGTACAAAATGTTGCATCATTACTAGTGGGAGATACAAATTTTCTAATTATCCTTCTAAAAGAATATTGTTTTCATTTCCTAGTTGAATAAATAGAGATTTATTCTATGGTATGAAAATGATAACTGGTAAAGTGTTT
The DNA here is from genome assembly GCA_036172225.1 of Cryptocoryne crispatula var. balansae. NCBI lineage: Eukaryota > Viridiplantae > Streptophyta > Magnoliopsida > Alismatales > Araceae > Cryptocoryne > Cryptocoryne crispatula. The sequence goes on along the minus strand of CM069920.1, from coordinate 28,503,438 downwards.
ACCAGTAGGAGCATAATAAAGAGTTTATTTATATCAGATATGTATGCTCGTATAATATGTGTGAATAATCCTCATTAGGTGAAGTAGATTGATATTGATCAATCTATTGCTTAATAGTACGGTCATATTTATAAGAGAAGACTTAAGGAGTACTATTCGGATAGAAACATATAGGTAAATGATTTGGAATCATTAACTATATGTAACTCTTATCTTATTAAGCAAAATGACCAACTCTTCATTTGTTAGACATGGAGAGAGGGCTAATGAGTTTATAGAACTCATGCATCTAGATGCATGTTAGCCCATATCTATTAATGATAGAGGATAGTATTTCAACTTCATTAATTTTCAAAGATTACTTCTCTAGGTATGGACATATTTACTTTATGAAGTACAAATTCAAAACCTTTGAGAAATTATTTGAGATTAAGAATGAAGAGGAAATATTAATGAAAAGGGTATTAGAACTCTTTGATGAGATCAAAGAGGGGATACTCAAGTAATAATTCACACATAAATGAAGGATAGTAGAATCTAATTTTGATGGACACCTCTTATACATTTTAGCTTAATTGAGTAGCTAAAATAAGAAGCCATATTGTGTAGGACATAATATGGATAATGACAACCTTTGCAAAATTCTTCTTTGTCTGTTTAGGGGTTGGCACTCAATATAGACATTTGATCTTAAATCGGTACCTTTCAAGTCTATTCCAATTATTCCATATTAGATATGGAAAGGGATTAAAGCTTGACCTTAAGCAAGTTAAGGTTTCAAAATGTCTGGCTTGGTAAAGAAGTATAACCCTATCAAGTTGGAATATAAGACTACAAAGTGTTGGCTTGTGTGATATCCTAAGGAAACTTAAGGATATTAATGCCTCCCTTAGGGAGAAGGGTATGAGTTGCTCATCTCTCCATATTTCTAGAGGAAGAGTCCCTCCTTTAGAAAGACAGTGGGAGCAAGGCATAAATGGAAGGTGTTCCAGTCCCACAATCCATGGACACTTTTATTGAGGTACTAGTTTATATTTACACAAGGGCAAATCATAGATCTTTTCTTATGTCCAATCAACCTAAGAGATATGTGAGACATATCTTTGATGGAAGAAATGAGACATAAGATAAAAGGATAATGATCCTAAGATCTATATTGAAGCAATATGAGATATTGATTCAAAATGGGAAGAAATATTAAAATCCGATATAAACTCTATCTATTCTAATCAAGTTCAGAACTTGATTGATCCACCTAAGGATTTAGTATCTATAGGGTATAAATGGATCACTAAAGAATAGATTGAAATATATTAGAAGGTAGAGACCTTCAAAGTAAGGATAGTTAAAAGGGATATCATTTATGTCAAATAGTTGACTATGATAAGACCTTTTACCTATGCCATGGAATTAATCCATTCGAATTTGATTGTTACACACTATGACTATAGGATATGTCAAATGGATGTTAAGATAGTGTTTCTCTATGTTATTTTGAGAAACAGGTGTATATGATACAACCTTTGGGAATCAAGTTCCAAAACATCCAAATAGTGTGTGCATAAGGTCCATTTATGGACTCATGTAAAACTTCCCATAGATGGTAGATAAGGTTTAATGAGATTAAATCTTATGACTTCATTGGGAATGCAGATATGCCTTGTGTTTTCATATAAGATAAGTGGGAGTGCTATTATCTTCTTGACATGATATATGTATGACATACTACTCATTAAGAATGAAGTAAGTATGTTATCATAAGTGAGCCTAGTTATCAATTCATCCTCCAAACTTAATATGGGTTTTAAGATCTATAGAGATAGATCTAAAAGGTTTCTTGGCCTTACCCAATTCATGTGCATAAAAAAACCATAGTCAAAGAGTTTGACATGGTAAACTCCAAGATAGGTTTCTTACCTATGGAGTGTGGAGTTAATCTCTTTAAAGAGATGTCTTTGTAGACTTCTTGAGAGATAAAGAGATCACATTAGTATAGCCCTTATGCTTTTGCAATAGGACCTATCATATTTGTGATGCTACGCACATGATTTCATTAATGCTCCAAGTGTTATGAGCATTCATCAAGTAAATCCTTGTGAGAGTCACAGGATAATTTAGAGATGTGTCCTTGAGTACTTGAGAAGTACTATGGATATATCTCTAATGTATGGAGGATAAGACTTGAAGTCTTGTAGTTTTATGAACACAAGTGTAACGCTAAGGTATTTCTATTATTATTAAATAATATTTACTAAAAATTGATGTGAGATTAATTATGTTTAATGCAATTTATATCTCTCACCCCCTTGCCGTTCCTATTCCCCCTCCTTTCCGTTTTCTCTCCTCCAAATTTTCTTCTCTGTTGGGCTGCCCGCGGCCCCCATTCCGTGCCTCGGCCTCCCTGCGGCCACCGCCGCGTAGCCTTGCCACCTCTACCCGCATGCCTCCTTCATCGCCGGCCGAAGTCGCAGCCCCGCCTCGCGACGCCTCCCGCCCACGCAAGCCTGCGCCACCCCCGCCGATCTCGTGTCCTCCCTGTGCCACGCGACCACCACCCTGCGCGCACTGCCTCACCCCCATCGCTTGGCGAGCCTGCCGCCCAGCCGCCTGCGCAACCGCGCGTCGTTGCCGCCCTCGGCCGGCCGCGATCTCTGCCCCCCCTATCGTGATCGCGCCTCCTGCGCGTGCCACCCTCCAGCGCGATGCCGCCATTGCCGCATCCCCGCGCGAGCCCCGCGCCACCCCCCCCCCCGCCCGGTTGCCGCCCCCCGCCGCGCGGCCACCCGCTTGCGCAGCCGCCCGCGCAGCGCCGTGCAGCTAGCCACCTGCGCGCGCCATTGCACCCCCGCCGCGACGACAGCCACCGTGCGCCAGCTTTCTTTCCACCGTGCGCCATGTCCCGTGTGCGCCATGCACCCCGCCCCCCTATCGGCCGCCGTGAGCACCATCTCTCTCTCTCTCTCTCTCTTATTTATCGGTGATATGTTTTCTATTAGAATTTCTCTTGTTTTTCTCTTGATCCCATGGCATACCTATATTCTATTTCTTTCCAGCAGCCTTGGTGGAGGGAGATAACTTGTTTGAGTTTGTTCGATTTATGCACCGCGTCGTCAACGTTCGGTATCGTATTTGGTCGTCGGTTTCCAACTCTTCCAGCGTCATTCCGGTAGGCATCCTTGATGTGTCTATTAATTATCATTAAATTTCTATTTAATCCTCCATGACTTGTAGTGATAATTATTGAGTTAATTAGCCGATTTAGCATGTTATTAGGCTAATCTTTGTTACCTTTTTGAGTTAATCCCTTTGCATAGGTGTGGTGATAGGTTAACAAGATTAATTAATGTTTTAGCTAGCATTATTAAACTTGTTTTGGCTATGTTATTGTCATTAATTTAGGTGATAGGGTCTGATTGGGTCTGTTCCTATCATGTTAGTCTTTACTTATTCTTGTCATTTTATGGTTCTAGATCATGCATAGGTTGTTTAGGTGTGGTTGATCATGCTATTTGCATCGGTGGTATGTTTATTCATTGCATGGTATAGTTTATATCATTTGATCTTGCATAAGTGTATCATGGCATGGCATGATTGAGGTGGATGCATGATGCATTGAAATTATGACGAAAACAGCTACACCAGACTAGTTAGTCGTGACCCGAGGGCAGCGGAGGTTAGAACAGTCCGGTGCATCGTTCGATCCCGGATACCGCGGTTTGTCCCCGTGCCACCACCGCCTAGGTGCACTATGTGATTTCGTTTAGCTATATGGTCGTGCTATATATGATAGATCTGGTGGTAGCTGGTTGAGGTGGCAAGACGACGCATTCCTTGCTAATAAGAAAAATGTGTGGTTCTTCTTAGAGGATAGGTGCATTATTTCATGGTATGGTATAGGTGGTCTAGTGATGCAGTTTACTTGTTTATCTCTTATCATAATATGTTGCATGATGTAAAGTAAATGTCTCGGTTATAGTCCATCATTTTATAGAGCATATATAGGTGTCTATGCGACCACCACCCTGCGCGCACTGCCTCACCCCCATCGCCTGGCAAGCCTGCCGCCCAGCCGCCTGCGCAACCGCGCGTCGTCGCCGCCCTCGGCCGGCCGCGATCTCTGCCCCCCCTAGCCCCCCCTATCGTGACCGCGCCTCCCGCGCGTGCCACCCGCCAGCGCGATGCCGCCATTGCCGCATCCCCGCGCGAGCCCCGCGCCACCCCCCCCGCCTGGTTGCCGCCCCCCGCCGCGCGGCCACCCGCTTGCGCGGCCGCCCGCGCGGCGCCGTGCGGCTAGCCGCCTGCGCGCGCCGTTGCACCCCCGCCGCCCCACCAGCGCCGCCGCCGCGACGACAGCCACCGTGCGCCAGCTTTCCTTCCACCGTGCGCCATGTCCCGTGTGCGCCATGCACCCCGCCCCCCTATCGGCCGCCGTGAGCACCATCTCTCTCTCTCTCTCTCTCTCTCTCTCTTATTTATCGGTGATATGTTTTCTATTAGAATTTCTCTTGTTTTTCTCTTGATCCCATGGCATACCTATATTCTATTTCTTTCCAGCAGCCTTGGTGGAGGGAGATAACTTGTTTGAGTTTGTTCGATTTATGCACCGCGTCGTCAACGTTCGGTATCGTATTTGGTCGTCGGTTTCCAACTCTTCCAGCGTCATTCCGGTAGGCATCCTTGATGTGTCTATTAATTATCATTAAATTTCTATTTAATCCTCCATGACTTGTAGTGATAATTATTGAGTTAATTAGCCGATTTAGCATGTTATTAGGCTAATCTTTGTTACCTTTTTGAGTTAATCCCTTTGCATAGGTGTGGTGATAGGTTAACAAGATTAATTAATGTTTTAGCTAGCATTATTAAACTTGTTTTGGCTATGTTATTGTCATTAATTTAGGTGATAGGGTCTGATTGGGTCTGTTCCTATCATGTTAGTCTTTACTTATTCTTGTCATTTTATGGTTCTAGATCATGCATAGGTTGTTTAGGTGTGGTTGATCATGCTATTTGCATCGGTGGTATGTTTATTCATTGCATAGTATAGTTTATATCATTTGATCTTGCATAAGTGTATCATGGCATGGCATGATTGAGGTGGATGCATGATGCATTGAAATTATGACGAAAACAGCTACACCAGACTAGTTAGTCGTGACCCGAGGGCAGCGGAGGTTAGAACAGTCCGGTGCATCGTTCGATCCCGGATACCGCGGTTTGTCCCTGTGCCACCACTGCCTAGGTGCACTATGGGATTTCGTTTAGCTATATGGTACTGCTATATATGATAGATCTGGTGGTAGGTGGTTGAGGTGGCAAGACGACGCATTCCTTGCTAATAAGAAAAATGTGTGGTTCTTCTTAGAGGATAGGTGCATTATTTCATGGTATGGTATAGGTGGTCTAGTGATGCAGTTTACTTGTTTATCTCTTATCATAATATGTTGCATGATGTAAAGTAAATGTCTCGGTTATAGTCCATCATTTTATAGAGCATATATAGGTGTCTATGCGTATGTTCATAACATCTTTTTAGGTCAGGTTATGGTGCATATAGGTGCTGATCGGGGTTATCCTAGGTGCTGGTTGAAGGTTTAAAAATGTGTGGATTAAGTCATATATCTAATATATTGACTAGTATATATATTTGTATATAATTAGTGCAGGTTTGGGGTACCTATTTTAATTAACATCTAGGGCCTTTTAGCTATCCGATTGGGTGGATGATGGGGTGTCTACTGAGTCGTCATTCTCATCCCAATCCTCTTATCAATTTTTCAGGTAATCAGTTTTAGCGCATCAGAAGCGTGATGGATCTATTCTCGAGAAGACAATCAGATGATATTTATGACTAGATGGTATTTAGTTTTGTTTAGATTGTAGTGATTAGTGATGTATTTGAATTTGAATTTGTGAAATTATGAACTTGGATCTAGTTGTTTTCATTCGTTCCAAACCGATATATTTTAGGGGTTATTTTCCCCGGTTACGTCGTCGGATTATGTTCCGCTGTGCAGGATTAAATCCGGGGCGTGACAACAAGCTTCTAATCAGATAGGTCTGATAATAAGTCAATATAATGGTGGTGCAGTGAGCTGGAAGAGTTCCATGCAAGAGAACACTGCTAATTCTACAACTAATCTAAAGTAGATTGAGTAATGACTGTATATTGCTTGAGAAGCTGACTAGATGAAGATGTTCATCTAGCTTATGGTGTCCCAACTTTCTCTGAAAGTGTATTGTTTTGAGAAAACAATAGGGTAGAGCCAAAGTCTCATTAGAAGTTTCAAACTTCTATGGCAATACCATAGAATCAGAGAGAATGCAGTTGATAGAGATATAATTAAAGATAGAGTATCTTCTGTTAATAACATTACAGATCCACTAATTGAAGCAGATACTCAAAGAGTGTTTGAGCTTCACCTTGAGCTGATAGAGATCAGCCAGATGGGTGATTGGCTTTAGTGCAAGTGGGAGATTGATAGAAATGTATTCCCTACAATCCAATCATATATGATATGATTCAACATTTCTAGGAATATCTCATTCCATTAAATAGGCAAAACTTCGTTACTAGCTTTTATTAGAAGCATATATCGTAATGAAGTCCTTGATCACATGCAATGATGATTGAATCATGATGAGATCATGATAATGAGATCGATCATCTAGAGGTATGTGATCTAAATGTTCCTAGTCATAGGATCCTTGAGACAGGACATCAAGAATCCGGATAGACTAGTGTGTGTGATGTCTTCTCATATGATGAGAATGATAAATCTCATTGGTCATTAGTGTGGGGACACTTAGATACACGTGCTCATTAGTAGAATGAGTTCACTGAACTGACCAATTTAGGAAAACCTGATCGGTATCTTACCGAACTGTCTATCAGGTTATTCTTACATCTCAATAGCACGGTTGGATCTTTGACCTGAGTCGCCAAAGATGTCTTGCCAGACGTACAATGTACTTTGACTATTGACTGATGGATCACTTAGTATTGTGGTCCTATATAGTTAATGGATTGGGTATATGGGAAACCTGGTGGAGGCAATTGAGCGGACAATAGGAGATCGTTCACTCTCGGTAGGAGAGAGAGAATGTCCTATGGATAGTACTCTAAATCCTTGGCCAAGGTAGATAGGATAATTGGAAAAGGAGTTTTCCAGTTGATCCATTCATGAGTACAAGATTTCATAGTGTTGGAATACTTAGGGGTTGACAGTCAGTGCCGAACCCCTGACCGGCCGGGACATTGTATGAACGAGGATTTAAATCCGTGTGGTAATTGACGATGGAAAGGCTCAATGGATGTTATTTAACTCTCCAAAGTCATTTGGGATCATAGGATGTGGCTTGTACCCTTTATGATCAGAAAGCCGTAAAAACTGTTATCGGATAACGGTTTTGATTTAATTTAAAGGAATTGTTCTTTAAAATTAATTAAGGCTTCAACCAAATTGACTATTGGGCCTAGTGGGTCACACACAATAGATCTGGTCAATAAGATGAGGGCATGGATGCAATTTTAAAGAAGTTTTGGGTTTTTGTGAAAAATTCCATCTTCTATATATAAATGGCTTAAGAAGCCAAACCCTAACAAGCCATAGGGCTGGAGCGCGTCCCAAGCCTCCTCTCTCCTCTATAAGGTGATCTCCCATGGTCAAGCTTGGATCTGGAAGGTTTCTGGAGGCCCGAAGGAAGAGAGAACTTGTCTATTGAAGCAGATCGTGTGGATACCGCTAGAGACCGGACACTTGAACGGTTTTCAGCAAGGAGGAATGTCCTCTCTTCATCCATGGTAAGGGATTTGAGAAATCCCATGAGGTACTCTTGTTCTACTTCATATTCGGTTCCCGGTTTTACTCGTTCGGCATCGATCAAGGCAAAGATCATGGTTTTATGGAATCAAAATTTTTCTGTTGTCATGTATTGATTCCTTACATCAACTATGTGAGTGTTAGGGACATATTGTGTTAACATGCTAGAAAGGATTTGATCAGGGTTTTTGTGCTGAAGGAAATAGTAGTACAGTGCCTCCAACTCATCATAATCAGTCATTCTCAGCCAACGTTGCCACTACCAACAATGCTAATTATCAATTTGATCCCACTTGGTATCCGGACATAGGTGCAGGTAATCGCATGACCCCTAATGCTAATATTCTCTACAATTATACTAATTATACAGGATCAAATAGAGTCATGGTTGCGAATGGAGAAGGACTGCACATTAATCAAGTTGGAACTTCAGGTTACAAGGATTTCCATCTTTTGAATACATTGCATGTTCCTGATTTAGTTAAAAATCTCCTATCCGTTTCACAGTTTCCTAGAGACAATAATGTATTTTTTGAATTCTTTCCTAACTATTGTCTCATAGAGGATATCAAGAGAAAGAAAACCTTAGCCAAAGGTCACAATTCTAATGGACTATATTGCCTTCCACCTAATCATCTTCAGCATCCGATTGCTCTCACTGCTCAGCTGAAGGATGTTTAGCATCGCCAGTTGGGACATCCAACTTTACAGACAATTCAGAAAGTTCTTCATCGGATTGGAGAACCTATCAGCTTTAATAGTAATTTCTTTTGTTCTAATTGTGCTCTATCAAAGAGCCATAAACAACACTTTTCAGCTTCCAATTATGGTTCACAGTTTTCCTTAGAAATTGTTGCCTCTGATGTATGGGGGCCATCTCCATTTGTTAGTAGAAATGGATATTGCTATTATGTGATTTTTGTGGATTACTTTAGTCATCACATGTGGCTATACCCTATAGCTTCTAAGAATGATGTTTTCCAAGTCTTTATTCAATTCAAAGAGCAAGTAGAAAATCTTCTAGGAAGATAAAATACTTTAAAAGTGATGAGGGAGATGAATTTCAAGCCTTATCTTCTATTTTTTTCAAAAAGTGGAATTATACATAGGGTCTCTTGTCCTTACAGTCACCATCAAAATGGGGTGTCTGAGAGAAAGCATAGACATGTGATTGAGACCACATTAGCTCTACTAAGTCCTACTTCCCTCCCTTATGAATTACGGGATGATGCAAGCATGTGTGCCACATATTTGATAAGTGGGCTTCCTACACCAGCTTTTGGGAAATTTATCACTGTTTGAAAAGTTGTTTCACAGGAAGCCGAATTATTCTTTGTTAAGGGTATTTGGATGTGTTTGTTATCCACACTTGAGACCTTACAACTCTCATAAGTTTACATTCAGATCGGAGTGTTGTATATTTTTAGGATAGTGCCAAACATAAAGGTTACAAGTGTTTCCTTCCAAGGACTGGCAGAACCTACATTGCAATCCATGTGGTTTTTAAGGAAACATCCTTTCCTTATAGCACACTAGTTCAATCCACTGCATTTACACCTGATGGTGAACACTTTGTCTCTCTTCCTACTCCAGTTAAGCATATTAGTACTCCATGCCAACACATTGGGCATTCATCCGGAGTTGCTTCTCCTACTGTTCAGTCTATGAACACTCCATTAGCTGATTCCACAGCTGAGAATGATCAAAATGAGCTAATTCTGGTCAATCCATCTAATTCACCACCTAGCATTTTAGAAGAAACAAAATAGTCTGTTGGACAACCAACTTCTGAAAATAGTCCTCCAAGAAAATTTTGCATGAGAGACATCATGGCTACAACTGAACCACAGCACAACAAGGCAAGTAAATATGCTATGCTAGTTGAACATCCTACAGAAACTGAGCCTTCTTGTTTTTCTTCAACTAACAAATTACAACAATAGAAAGAAGCTATGTCTTCAGAATTCACAGCCCTACAACATAATGGGACATAGGTGTTAGTACCACCTCCTTCAAATGCAAATGTCATTGGTTGCAAGTGGATTTATAAAATCGAAAGGAACTCCAATGGATCAATCACTCGGTATAAGACTAGGGTTGTAGCAAAAGGATATAACCAAGAATATGGCATAGACTATAATGAGACATTTTGTCCTATTATTAAGCCTACCACTATTCGGTTAATTCTCTCCATTGTTGTTACACATAATTGGGTTATCAAGCAGTTAGACGTGAATAATGCTCTTTTACATGGTTATTTGGAAGAAAATATCTTTATGTAGCAACGTCAAGGCTTTGTGGACAAAAATTATCCCACTTATGTGTGTCAACTTCAGAAATCCTCATATGGCTTAAAACAGGCTCCAAGGGCTTGGTTTCACTGTTTATATATGCATCTTCTATCCATTGGTTTTCAGACCTCCATATGTGATCCATCCTTGTTTCTCTTCATTAAGAATGGGATAGTCATATATTTTCTCATCTATGTGGATGACATCATAGTAACGGGAAACAATTCTTCTACTATAAACTAGCTGATTTCTGATCTCTCTATTACCTTTTCTTTGAAAGACCTTGGGAATCTTCATTTCTTTTTGGGTATTGAAGTCACTAGAACACGGGCTAGCTTGCACTTATGTCAAACAAAATACATTCTGTATTTACTCAAAAAGGCGGAGCTCATGGATGCAAAACCTATAAGTACACCAATTGCCTCCAAGACTTCTATTTCCAAGCTCGATGGGGAATTTCTAGATGACCCCACTTATTTTCATAGCTTGGTCGGTTCCCTTTACATTACACTAACCAGACCTGATGTAGCCTATGCTGTAAATAAAGTTTGTCAATTCCTTGCTGCACCTACACATGTTCACCTAGTTCTAGCAAAAAGAATAATTCGCTATCTCAAGGCCACACATCAGTATGGTATGTTGATTAAACCCACTTCATTCTCCATTCAAGCTTTTTTGAATGTTGATTGGGTAGGATGCCCAGATGATAGACGTTCTACAAGTGGCTTTGGCATTTACTGTGGTGACAATCTGTTAACCTGGTCTGCTAAAAAGCAATGGACTGTTGCCAAGTCTAGCACAGAGGCTGAGATGAGAGCTTTAGTTATAGAAGTTACTGACCTTCTATGGATACTTCAGTTGATAAAGGAGTTGAAATTGACACTGTGTACTCCACCAATAGTTTGGTGTGACAACACCTCTGCAATCTATCTTAGTGCTAACCCTATTTTAAAGCATGCACAAGACATGTCGAGGTGGATTTCCACTTTATTAGATTGTTGGTCTAGGAGAAAACTATCACCATCAAACACATTTCAACTAAAGAACAAGTGGCGGATATCTTTACAAAAGCATTAACTACACAGCAATTTGACAGTTTAAGACACAAGTTAGGCAACCCCCGCCCAACTTGTCGGGGGGTGTTGACCAATATAAATTGAGACGGCATCCTATGTGACATTTTCTATAAACCCATGTATTTTCATTTCATTTCATTTGCGGATTCCGGTTCAATTGAACCGTCCATTGTATACTATAATGTGAGTATCTATAAATACAATTCTTTAAGGGAGAGCAGAACATGAATTGTGATTCCTATCGCTTTCTCGCTCTTTCTCTCTTTGTGTCATCTTCTTCTTCACCGCTACTCTGGATCGTTTGAGTTCTGATTTACGATCCATCATCAGTGTTCTCGGAAGTTGGATTATCCCCTTAGTTTGGCATTCCTCTTCACTTTGACGGGTAGGAAATATTCATAGAGAGTTTCAAAGAGACTTGATGTAAAGAGTTTTCAAAGGCTTTAAGAAAAAGAGTTTCTATAGGAGAGTTACCAAGTCATTAATTCATTAAGATTACCATGTGGAGAGCCTTACATAAGAAGGTTATTCTCCAACAATGTACATACACTTCTCACATATTTTAGCATTCTCAAGTATCTTTTTAACATAAAGTATTTATTTTGAGTATTTTTTACTTCTATGTGATTTTATTGAAAGAATAGTCTCTTTTATTATTTCTATTTTTATCTTTAATTTTTGATTTAACATAGTCTAGAGTCAAATTTTTTGCTGCCCTTTTTCAGTTCCAACAAAATGGAGGGGAGTGGATGGCTCTACAGTGTTCCTCTGCTGTCGTCGCCTACTAGATGATTAACAAGCCTTCTTCCAGCTTCAATGATGGTAGGTGTCACGCCCCGGATTTTAGCATGCACAGCGGAATAATCCGACGACGCGACCACGGAAAATTAACCTCGTAAAAACATCGGTTTGGGACAAATGAAGACAACTAGGTCTCAATTCATAATTTCACAAATTCTAAATAAATACATTGCTATGTTACCATCTAAAAAAATCTAAATACCATCTAAATTACAAGAATCATCTAATTTGCTTTCTCGGGAATCAATCCATCACGCTTCTGCTGCGCTAAATCTGATTACCTGAAAATTGATAAGATGATTAGAATAAGTACAATGACTCAGTAGACACCCCATCATCCACCAAATAGGATAGCCAAAAGACCCTAGATGTTAATTAAATAGGTACCCAAACCTACACTCATTATATGCAAATATAGACTAGTCAATACATTAAATATTTAACTTAATCCACATATTTTACACCCCAACCAGCACCCATAAATACACCAACCAGCACCTATAAACACCTTAAAATGACCTTAAATGGTGAGGTAAACACATGCATAATCACCTACTATATGCTTTATATGATGATACCACTATAAATGAGACAAGCCATCCATACACCATGCAATACAACCTAATAATTGACAAAATAAAATACATCACTAGACCACCTCTACAATACCATGCAATAATTGTATCTATCCTATAATGAAGGACCACATTCACAAATGCACCTATCCTCTAATAGATGCACATATCCTTTACAAAGATTTTCATTAGCAAGGAATGAGTCGTCTTGCCACTTCAACCGGCTACCACTAGATCTATCATATATAAAAGTACCATATACTAATCGAAATCCCATAGTGCACCTAGGCAGTGGTGGCACATAGAATGCCCATGGGATCTGGGATCGAAGGATGCACCAGATAGTTCTAACCCCCCGCTATCCTCGGGTCATGACTAACTAGTCTAGTGTAGCTCAGTTTTTTATTCACAGTTTCAATGCATCATGCATCCACCTCAATCATGCCATGCCATGACCACCAATATGCAAGATCAATGAACATCAACAATACTATGCCATGATAATAACAACACAAACTTTGAACATTAACTTGAATATATACACAACCAATCCATGTTAGACAACCATGCTCAAAATGAACTAGAATGAGATAGAATCCACATACAAACACCTAAGCATGATTAAACATGGACATAACTAGATGTTGAAAGATTAATCACCATAACTTCTAATCTTATTAACCTATCATCACAACATAATAAGGTTAACTCAATATATTCAAGCTAATGTGTAACCGGGTGACAAGCTAAAAGAAACAATAATACACTATTAACTAAGCATGATCTCGTATACACATAATAGAGACATAAGCATATATCATCACATGATACTACACACATCTATCTAACTAACCCATGTCAACTCACAATTTAAGCAAAAAAAACGTAACTACACACACCCTTTAATTAAAAGGTCAACTCTATGAATCATGGAGAATTAAAATAAGAAGTTTAATGATAGTAGACACGTCAAGAATGTCTACCGGATCGATGTTGGAGAAAGTTGGGAATCAGTGATCGAAAGAGATACCGAACGTGGCGACGCGGTGCACAATCCAAGTAACTCCAATAAGATATCTCCCTCCACTAAGGTTGCTAGAAAAAGACAGAATAGAAGGAGTATGCCATCGGATCAGGAGAAAAAAAAGAGAAAATAATAATAGGACAATAACTAGATAATAGGAGAGAGAAGAGGATAGAACAAGAGAGAGAGAGAGAGATACCGCGGATAGGAGGGAGACCGACAGCGCATGTCAGGAGGCACCCTGGTGCACGGCGGCACTGGGCGGAGATGGCTGGCGCATGGCACTGGCGGGGCGGCGGTGGCTACAGGCCGCGAGCACGGCGGAGGGCGGATTGTGAGGCGGCATCCGCAGGCGCATGGCGGCTATGGTCGGTGCACAGTGCTGGCGCGGCTTCATGTGGGCGTGGAGGCGGAATGGTGTTGGCGGCGATGGCCGCACGACAAGGAGGTGGCCGCGCGGAGGCGCGCGGGCACGATGGAGAGAAGAGAGAGAGGAATGCCAAGGGCGAGATGGTGGGCGACGATGGGCGCGGCGGCGAGGCTGGCAAGGGCGGACGTTGGCAGATGGCGAGAAGGCGACGATGACCGGTGGGTCACCGCGGAGAATCGTACGCTGTCGTGCATGCACCTATGCCTGCTGGAGACGGCCAACGTGGCTGTAGAGGCAAGATGGCACCAAGAGGGCAAGAAGATGCAGAGCGTGACGAGGGGAAGAGAAGAAAGAGATGCGGTGGTTGTGAGGAAACAACGACGGTGTAACTACGGTTTGAGGGAGAGAATGGAAGGAGGCGACAGTTTCGGAGGATGGTTAGGATAAAGGGGGATTAAAAATTGGACGGGGAGAGAGAGATTTAATTAGGAGAGGTAAGAGAAAATTAAAAAGAGGTTAATTAAATAATTAATACCAACTATAAATAAAATACAACGATCCAATAAACTAATAAGACATAGTATAAATAATAAAATTTTTACTTATTTATATAAACATCTTAAAAATAATTTAAGTATAACATGGAAATAATTAAAACACGACGATAGTAACTTAAATAATGTTACAAAAATCCGAAATATTACAGTAGGAGGCCTGCGAGAGTCTTCGAGGTGTTCTTCCGGTGCTGACGACGATGGATGACTCCGCTAGCTGGAGTCTTCGCGATTGGGCCTCGCTTCGTGTGACAGCTTCAGGATCACACTTCAATGACGGCAAAGGCTTCACAATCATGCTTTGACTCCGACGGTGGCAGATCAGCCCCTCACCAACGACATCGCGATGGCTCGCCGGATCTATTACAGGGCTTGCAGGGCTCGGACGGGGATGGCATAGCGTCATTCAGTCTCCGTTGTTCATGGTGGCGCTGGATAGAGTAATGCGCATGACGTCCGACGACTCTCTCCATCTATCCTCTTCTTTCGTCTATCCTCTTCTCTTCCTCGATCCTTTGTCTCCCTTGGGGCCTCTCTCTATTATCTGGATCTCCATGTAACCCCATGGGGCATGTTCTTATAAATTGGTGAGGGGCCTATGTTGATCCAGAAGCAACCCCCATGGCTTCGGCTGCCTCGGGTGTTAATTACGGAAGCCTCTCGTGGATATGTCCCCCGCGATCTTTGGTTGCGTATCCAAGGAAGATCACGGTGCCGTTCAGATAAAGCAACCAGCTTCCTGCCATCGAGGGAGGCCCAGATGGATATCGGATGTCAACAACGGCAATCTCGGTGCCAATGCATGCGTATTTGAAGCTTGCGGAGCCTTTGGCTTCTCCGTGCAACCCTCGGGGGTTGTTCGAGTAAGCCGCGATGCTATTTTTTTGGTGGATATGCATATCTCCCATAATCTGGAGCAGTCATGGTGGGAACCGGCTCCCCATACGGCAACTGCGGCAGTCACGGTGCCGC
This sequence comes from Cryptocoryne crispatula var. balansae, assembly GCA_036172225.1. Classification (NCBI taxonomy): domain Eukaryota; kingdom Viridiplantae; phylum Streptophyta; class Magnoliopsida; order Alismatales; family Araceae; genus Cryptocoryne; species Cryptocoryne crispatula. Next base: position 28,487,952 of record CM069920.1, on the reverse strand, counting down.
CGATATGGCCAGATCTCTTTGCGTGATCCTTCCTAGCTGTTTGCTAGAACCGCTGAGGTCCCTAACCTTCCTCCTCGTGTCTTCTCGGCCTCTCGATGGCTTCAGATCCTTGGCAATTCTCGTATGGTCTTTTGTGATTACCCTTCCTGATTTCTAAAATCCTCCACCTATTCTCTGACTTTTGTGATAGGTAGAAGTCTCAGTCTTCTGTTGCCTAGGATGCTTCTACCTGGCCCTTGTGGGTCCGATATTCAATAACCTCAGTCTCATGATAAAAGAAACAGTCTCAGTCTCAAATCAGAACATAATACAACTTTTATGTCATTTAAATGGTGATTCAATAACAACATGTTCATAGTTACTGAACTCTTACTGAATCGTTACTAAACCAACATACTCAGCAATGAGTTACACTAGTCTCAATAATAACTTATACCGACGTCAATAATAATTAATTAAAAAGTTAGTAACACTTCAATAAATGTTACTAAACCATTACGAAGTGTTATTATTTTGTTACCGAAGTCAATGTTAGTCGTTGTTGAATTAGTTAGTTCAGTAACAATTCAATAAAAATTCAATAACAATGAACTAATTATTATTGAACAGTCATTTAAGTGATTTGAGAATTGTGATATTTTGATTGAGGATCAAAGATGTTTTCTTCACTGCAGAACTGAGACAATTCGGACTCCTAGAAAATAGGAGATGCCGGTCATGCTGTGAGGGGTCAAGACTGATGCCCAGGTGAACCAAGATCAGGGTCAACCCGATCAATTTGGGCTATTTCCTTATTCGGTTCAGAGAAAGATGAGCTTAGCCATACGAGAATTATGTGACCCAATTTTTATATTTGTTACGGCTGCGCAAGTGCGCAGGCATATTGTTTGTGGGCAGTAAAAAGGCCCCTGGTGACAGAATACATGGCCGGATGGGCATAAATATGATGGGCTTTGCTCCAACGATTGGTTGACCCCGGTTACGCCCATTTTACACCTTGATAATGGGCTGTACTTATGAGAATTTAATCATATAACTCAGTTTTATTTCGTACCACCCAGTCTTAATTGTAGCAGGCCTAGTGAAGCACAGCAACCCATATGAATCTAAGTGGTTTTTTTGGATCTAAATTCGGTTCAATAAACTTCCATCCAACTCCTTTATATTTATCAAACGTGCTTGTCTCTTTTTTAATTGGCTATATCAATTCCCCTCCTCTGGCCCCTTCTCTACCAAAATTTTCGGTGATAACATGTGTATGCTAAGTTATATATTTTAGAGACAAATATATAAAATATAAAATAATTAAAATGGCATCAAGAAACTATTTTGCGGCTCTTTTTGATGTCCGAGTTCCGTGTAACCAAATTGCTGGGATTATATGGATTTGACTTGTGTTCAAGATTCCTTCCTACTAGCTCATGCATTTCTTCTATTAAAAACTTGTCACTCTTTAAGTATTTCCTTTCTGAAGCATTCTTATCTTAAACTAAATAAGGAATCGAAGGATTGGCATTTGCTATCTCATCAGGAAGTGATACAGGTAATGTTGATCGTGATCAAAATTTTACGGCCTGTTTGATAACTGTATTAAGTAGTTATATTAGTATTAATTTTGAAACTGATATTGATACAAGATGATATAGAGTGTTTGGATACTTATATCAGTTTTAAAATTATTAGTTTATCATTCTTCCAGATTCAATACAGGCAGGTACCTATTTTAAAATTAATACGCCCGCGGCCGCTCGCCCTCCCCGTTCGACCTCGGCAGACAACGGCCGCCCTCCCCGTCTTCTGCCCCAAACCACGGCCGCTCTCGCATGCCCACCTCTGTCATCCGGCTCTCTTTCCCTCGCCGCTGCTGCCAGTGCCCGCTGGCCGCCTCCCGCCGCTATTCCGGCTGCCGCTGCGGTACTCGCTTCCTTCTCTCGGAGGAGCACATCGCTGTTGCTTCCGGCGCCTGCGGTGGGGATCTCGCGCAAAACCTTGCGCCGCCCAAGGAAAGCTGCCGCCGCCGCTCCGGGCGATGCGGTGCCCTCGAAGGCCGTAGTGGAAAACGTACAGAGCGCCCTCCCCGCCGCTGCGGCGGATGGTGCCACCTCCGTCGTCATCTCCGGTCTTCTGTTCGCAGCCTTCGTCGGCCTCTCTATTCTCACTGTCGGGGTATTCTGATTTTTCATATAAAATTCAATTCATATTCGAGCCCCTTCGCCTCCGTCATCTCCGATCGCAGGGACCCCGTCTTCTGCCCCAAAGCACGGCGCGTCGCCCGCCTCGCCGGTGCCGACCCGACCAGGCCGCTGCGTTGGCAGCTCGGGTGCGTACCAGTTTTGGCTCCGTCTCTCTCTCTATGCTCTTCGCGTTCGGGTGCTCGAAAGGGCGAATCCGCTTCCTCCGGCAACTCCGTTACCCGCCGTAGGAACGTAAGCACCGACGGCGGAACTTCACCCCCCGCATCAGATTCCGGCCGGCCTGATCCTCACGCTCTGTTTTTCCTGTGCTCCAGACCCACGGAGTGCTGAACGCGGTGAGCTGGGGGGTGCTGATGCCCGTCGGCGCCATCATCGCCAGGTACCTGAGGGTGTTCCAGTCGGCGGACCCGGCCTGGTTCTATCTCCACGTCGCCTGCCAGTGCTCCGCCTACATCATCGGCATTGCCGGATGGGGAACCGGTCTCAAGCTCGGCAGCGACTCCGCCGGGGTGACGTACAACCTTCACCGTAACATCGGCATCTCACTCTTCTGCCTCGCTACCCTGCAGGTACCAATTTCATCAGCTCCCTCCGCCCTCCGCCGTCTGTCGGCCGGCGGCGCTGCAGAACAAGATTAGCAGGGAGTAGTTAATTGCCCAAATCTGAAAAGAAGATCAAGTCCCCGTTCTGGTTCTTGCTCGGGAGATTTGGGGAAAAAGGTCAATAATATATATAATTAAAATTAAAATATTTAAATATATATTTAATTTTGTAAAAAATATAGATATTTTTATATTTTAACAATAATTTTGGTATTAAAATAAAATTTTGATGCTAATTAATCAAAATATTTCATAGTGATTTTCATATTGATATTGTATTACCAAACACCTAATATCAATTTTAATATTGATATAACATTATCAAACACTTAAAGAAACTTGATACTATCACTTTTGATATTGATATTACATCTTCTTGGAATATCAATATCAAAATTGATATTGTATCAATTTTGATACTCAAAACAAACAGGCCATTAAGTATTCAGCTCAGCGTTGTCTTTTGATGATAACTAAATAAAAACATGGTATATTGATGATTAGTTCATCCTTGGTTTTTAAAACTTTGCCCAAGTATTTCCAACACTTACTTTTCCCTGATGTGAGTGAGGCTGAAAAGGTGAGGAAACGGACGCAGGACATAAGTGTAAAAATAGAATTGCAATAATCTGTTGGGTTATTCAGCTCTGGATCCTCATGAAACAGAAATGTAAAAACTACAACTGCAAAAATCTACTGGCTTTTTCGTTCTAAAACCTGCAGATCCAAAATATAGCTGGTCGCACTCCCTACTGTCTACCACGTCTATTTGCTGCCCTATTCTGATGTATGCCTATGAAGCTACATTTTTGTTTAATAAATTAAATTTTAACTTTACCATGACTAAATTCTAAATTAAAATGTGAATCAAATAGTTACTACTCTTTCTCCAGCATAGGCATCCAATATGGGATGAGGATGTTCAGTTGAGACGAACGATATAGACCTACCAAATTGGAGGATATTGTGGCAGATGAGAGGTAAAGAAAAAAAATAAATAGAAAACTAATTTCATTTTTGAATATATAAAATAGACATCAAATCCTGAACGAAAGTTATTTTTCAAGGAATGTACTCTCTCAACTATGTAAACTGCTAATTACAAGCACCAGACTGCAATATAGCAGAAAATTTCATGGACATAACGAAGAATAAGGAAAATTCGAGTATTCATTAGTAGTCTTACTCCAGGACCGAAAAACCAACAATGCCGATCCTTCTTTTTTGGGGTGCTTCTCGTACCCAGAGAAACCAATTCACGCGTCAAAATTCCAAACAACCCGCACAGAAATAAAAATAAAAAGATAAAAACACAAACATAAGTTAACTTAAAAATTCTACAACATCCATACCATAACGAGTGTCATAAAGCGTGGCACGAACACCCCTGCACCCGCAACGAAGCCTCGGGGCATTATTCAAAGCAAACAAGCGGCATCAGAACAACAAAAAGAAAGCTGTGCGCATCACAAGCAAGGCAAACCCACAAACAACACCAAAGTTTTGTTTATGCAGAACGGAAAAGGAAAGCAGCAGAGGACTGGCCCAGGCATTATTTAGTTTTTTAGCAAAGGTGGACGGAGTGATAAAAGATTCACTCATCATCATAGTCATGTCTGCGGTGGTGAGGCCTCTGACGGTGCCGGCCGTGCTTTTCCTCATCCGAGTCTCCATCCTGCCAATATTCAAAAACTTATGGCATTATCAACATGGATATAGGATTCTACTTTTAAACATCTGAATGCAAGTTTATAGATGCCTATATCTACATTCTAATAAAAGATGCCTATGTATAGTTAATGCCCTGTTTGGTTAGAGTTTCATTTTTGATACTATATCAATATTGATATTAATATTTTCAAATGTTGGAGTATCAATATCAAAAGTAATACAAGTTGACACTTGTATTACATTATATGTTTTGTTTGCACTACAAATTTTAAAATTGATACAATTAACCAAACACTTCTTAATGATTCCTATCAATATCAATTTTAAAATTGATAATGATAGAGGTACCTAATAGTGTTACCAAACAGGGCGTAAAGAATCTAAAAAGAATTGGGAGCATGATAACAGGCCTGCTAAAAGCAAGAGGATTAGATCACAGACAAGAACATTTCATTTTGCAGCCATTTACACGTATGACAAGATTCATACAACATCTCATTAATCATGCTTAGTTAAATCAATACTTTCTTGCATCTTAGTTTGATTTCATATCATTGTCTTGTTTACTTGTTTCCTACAACATCTCATTAATTATTGTATGTTTTTATTTTCTTCTTGCTTGCTCCTTAATTCCTTGACGTTTCACTCGCATTTAGTTTGTTGCACTAGGGTTTCGGCTCCTTATGTCATCCGAGAAGGGAGACTCTCTCCTCCCAAAGTCCTACACATCCAAACACCCCTCTTGGGGTTTCTTTATGAGTCAGTAATGTGGCAAAATGATCCATGGGCCCTTTCTTTTCTTTTCAGAAGATCATTAGAGGGTTCAGCTTTAGAGTGGTTCTACTCGCTTGACTCTTTGGAGGCGAGTAATTTTGAAACTGTTAAAGCTAAATTCTTGCAGAGGTATCAAGATAGGGACGGACCAACGTATTCTATAATCGATCTCATGGCTGAAAGAATGAGGAATGATGAGGATTTTATCAAATATGCTGATAGATGGAGGTCAATGGCAGAAAGGCTTACAGATTCTATTTCGGAATCGGAGCAAGTAAAGATGATCATCACCAATGCCACTCCAGCTTTAAAGAATATGCTGGCTTTGCATCACCCCACCTCCATGAGTGAACTCTATGAGAGGGCATGGTACATTCAGACACAGCTTAGGGACTCACTTATCATGAGCTTGTTTGATCCTAGACCCTGAGCTGTCAAGAAAACCACTTTTACCACAACCGGCCTAGTGACTGAGGGCGTAGTGACCAATGAAAATCTCTATGTTGTAGGAAACCCACCTAGCAATTATCAACACCAATTTAGGAACCCTCAACAAAATCAACCATTTAGAAACCCTCGTCAACCTCAACATCAACCTCAGTTCCAGCCTCGTCAACAACAAGCTTCGATTCCTCAGCGACCGCAAGCCCCAGTTCCCCAACCACCACGGCAACAAGTGGCCAACTACAACTAAGCACCCTCCATGGCCTACGAACCCCGAAAAATAGGACCTAAGAGAAACCATTATCTGCCTTTGCCATACTCTCTCATGGACATCTTTAATGCACTCATGGCGGCAGGGCAAATTGCATTACCAAGGGAGAAGATAGAGTGGCCTCAAAATGCCAACATAGAGCGATACTGCCTGTTTCACAAATATCCTTGGCACACCGTGGAAAATTATTTTCAGTTCAAAGACTACATCCACGACCTTAATGAGCAAGGCAGTATTGACTGGGACCAGATGGGGGAATATATCAGAACAGTGAAAAATCAACCTCAACGGTAGCACGCACTAGCTCAGCAACAACAACAACAAAACCCCAGCCTGGGGATTATCCAAAACCCTTTACCTCCACATGCACTCGCACCTGGGAATCAACACGTTAATCCCATCTTGATCTCTTCTGTGGAGTATCATGATCGAGGCTAGAATTGACAAGTTGAGGGAGCCACCTCCGCCATGTGTGTCAACTGAACCGTCCATTTTATACCTCGAGCTACATCACCCAACCCCATTACTCTCAATCGGCCACCCATCATTCGAGCACCATCACGACCCATTGTAAGACCACCAGCCATACAACTCCACCCAGGACGGACTCTAATCCGCCAGGTTGATCCACCACAAACATCACCACCACTAGGACCCATCATCATCCCGCCCCGAGCAACTGTACCTTCACAACCTACCTACCCTATCATGCCTCAAACCACCATCATTACACCCGTCCCAAGAGCTCTCATCATTCGACCTAACCCACCACCCACCACTACCATCCCAACTATAGCTCCTCAACTTGCCACAGTACTCAGGAGTGGGCTAATGTTCCAAAGGGTCTTTCCCCAGGCCAGTCAGTCAGGATTAGTACCAGAAGCAAAAGAAGAACACATCGAAGAATCATTGCCTGGGACATCCTATGACTTGTTAAAACATCTTGATAAAACCCCGGCATAGATCTCTATCTTATAGTTGATCAAAATATCCAAAGTCCATTAAGAGGTTCTCCAACAATACTTACAGCGAGTGATGGTGAACGAGAGCCTCCCCCTAGAAAAAATCTCATCAGTTCTGGTCCCGAGAAGTGAGTACCCAGCCCTTACATTCACAAAGGAAGAGTTGGCTGACCCGAAAATAAGGTAATGTACCTTATGCATTATAGTTCCAATAGAAGATAAAGGTAACTCCACACCTGAAAAAAAAACACTCCATCAGTACATATATAACATAAAAGGAAAGGAGGAATAGAAAGCAAAATAAATGAAGAAAAGGTGTGAAGCCACCCACAAAAATTGTGCCGCTATCAAAAGAAAGGCTGGTGAACAAGTGAGCCAGAACTACTACACCCCAGGCATACTCCCCAATGGCCCCTACATCGGCCAATAGTGGTAAAAACTGCAGGTGTACCCTCTTCATTTTGTTGCCCAGCAACAAGTGACCGAAGAGGAAGATTAGAAACTAGTGGAGATCCCAGTCTACCTCTAGTGACCCAGGAGGACTGCACATTGTAGCAGACACCTGATGGATCCGGCATCCCTCGTAGTCCTCAGTGTCCTCACCACGTAGCATATGAGCCTCTGACAGGCCCACTAACTCGAAACACTTGTTCTGAGTGATCGAAAGGATGGCCTAATCCTATGACCGAGGTGGTAGAAAGAAAGTAACTCAGCTGCCATCTCAGAATAGTCATCGTGCGTATAGCCAATGATGGTACGCCCATAGACCTGAAGTCTGGTGATGTGGGCCATGTCCTTCAGGGTTGGAACCATGTGCCCCTATGGAACTAGGAAGGAGTAGGTCATGGCATCCTAGTGCTCTCTCAAGACCTAGATTAGGGCCAGGTCCTCCCAAATGGGAGAAACGCGCAAGACGAGTCCAAATCCCATCTCATCCAGGCAGTGGCGCTGGAAATAAGGGAGACCTCAGTACGTCAATTGTACCATCTGTCATGAGATACGAGACTTGATCTATCTTTGTAGGAGAAAGGATTTTTGGGTCAAGTAGCAATCACGAAAATGGAAGAAAATTCATAGCAAATACAAAGGACATTTACCTCAAGAGTGGTAGCCGGCTTGGAGGGGCCAGCCTCTGCGTCAAGTGCTCACGGATGTCAGACTCCCTTCGACATCTGTAAATTTCAAAATTGGTCAATTTTCAATTCCAATTTAGTCACAATGATAAAAACAACGAAGTAGACATATACCCAGACCGGGAGCCATGCGCCCTGGCTTGAGGGCATATGTGCCCTAGCCTGGGGGCACATGTAATGCACCCCGCTGGGTCGGGCACATGAGTCCCACCCATTGGAATGTGCCCCTGAATGGGGGCACATCTTAATGAGCTCCCATTCGGGAACACATGGATCTAGAATCTGCGTTGATCTTCTTTTGCCCAAAAAATCACTCAGATGAACTTGGAGTCATGTGAAATCACAGTCAAAATGAAGAGAATGAAGAGATCTACATTTTCTTTGATTGGAGTACTAACCTCTAAGTGGGATCTGAGCTCCAAAAATGCAGAGGAAGATAGAGGAGCAAGGTGAGGAGAGAGGTTGTGAGTGGTGAAATGAATTTGTAAGGGCAGTAGGTCTATTTATAGAGGCAAACTTATGAAAAAATCATAAAAAATTTAAAATTTACTCTATTGTTCCTAAAATTGAGCTGATTACAATGCCACTGAAAGAATATCAAATGGATTTTTGAATTGCTCTATAAGGTTCATTAAAGAAAAATGCATGTTTAAATTTCATGAAAAATCTATTTCTTACTGCAAAATCTCATGAATCATGTTGTAAAATAGCCATTTCTATTAAGCATTGTTTTGGTACTCTAACAATTTTGAAGGCACAAGATAAATTTTTGTGAATTTCTATTCCAAAATTGACATAACAAAATTCTATTTTTTTCATAAGTGACTAAAATTGTTTATCAAGTTAGGAGTTGAAAAGGCAAAATAGAAGGATCATTAGGTACAAATGCTTTTTGAAAATAAAATAAAAAAATAAAAAGAATTTTTTTTTGGTTTAGACGCATGTGCCCTCCTCTGGGGGTATAGACACGCCAAATTGGCCTAATTCGGAGCCCCAGACTCCTATTCCATTGGTGATATCCTTTATTTGACCATTATCTGATCTGGATTACCTCATGGAGATGAGCTAAGAATGTTGGTGGAGCCCCTCATGAGTTGGGAATGGACCGATGATTTCTGAAATAATGCCGTAACCTTCAAGTGAGAGCCACACGTGAACTGTGAAAACACAAAGCCTGCTCAATGACTGACCTTGAATGGTCCATACTTGAAAGTCTCAAGAATCCCACGTGTGTTCTAAAATATTCAAGGTTTTCGAGAAGTCATTTCGGTAGGCGTTGGTCTATAACGGCTTTTCATTATGGCTTTTTGATATGTACTGACACGGCTATCCTGGACCACGTGTTAGACCCTTCCGGTTATCACCAGGCCTTTTTAGGTCATCTAGGTCGATCCTAGAAGTATATTTCATCAACCGGGGCCATACAGCTATTTCGGTCGATTTTAGGGATTCCAAACTTTTTCGAGCTTCGATTCATGCTTACCGGGTTAACCTTGGATTTTTTGATGATTTCAGGTTTCCGACCGTACCATATTTTTTCGGTCATCATTTTAAGTTATCTCAAGTTGACCCGAGATTCCTCGAACAGAACCGTGCCCTTTCATATCTCCGCCACAGTTTTCGGCTTTCCACGAGAGGGTAAACCGGTAGAACGCCCCGTATGAACATCTCGGGAGTTATGCCGGCTGGTTTACTGACTTGAGGAGCTGTAGTTTAATGCCCTCTTTTCAACACAACAAACATGAGTCAAATCGGACATCCCGTTTGCAAGATACGGCCTGCAGAATGCGCACGTAGGAGAGAAAGTGTACTGCACCCCCACCCTGCTTGAAATGGGAGGGCGCGGTCACCGCGCCCTATGCGCCCTCAGTTCGGGGGTGCACACCCTCGCTCCCTTTAAAAGGCGGGGGCGTAGTCTATTTTAGAAAATCGGAAATTACCCCGATTAGCACCTTCTAAACTAGATTTTGGAAAGTTTCCCTTGCTTAAGATCGATTATTTTGACCGCACCTCCAGATCGGGGGTGCGTTCATCTTATCAAGTCTGCTTTTTAGCATTTTTTGAAAGGTTCTAGCAAATTTTAACAATGAAATGCGAAATGCGCCCCCGACCCCTTTGAAACAGGAGGGCGCGCCCTGTGCGCCCTCAAAGTGAGGGCGCATCCTGTGCGCCCTCAGGTGGAGGGTGCACCGTGCGTGCCCTCACCTCCTTTGAAACACAGTGGCGCGGTTGGTCCAGTTTCCATATTTTGAACTGGTTCTCCATCTCTATAAACTAAGGGATATTCCCAACGAACCAAGAAGAACCCCTCATGCCTAGCTATTCCTGAGGTCGTCCAAGCTCCCTCCCGAGGCCGTCCAAGCTCCCTCCCGAGGCCGTCCCGATGTCCAAAGCCAATCCGACGTCGAGAGATCGATCCCAAAGTGAAGGAAAAGCCTGATCCGTGCGTTCTACAGTAACCGAACTTCATAGGCTTATGTAGAAAATCTAAGGCTCCTGCTGCTAATGTCTTTAGTTGTTCTTCTCTTCGTCCTCTTTTATTTGCAACTAGCAGCACTCGATTCTGACTTGCCGTCTGTTCGTGAAGATTGTTACACTGAGGGCGTACATCCAAGTTCTGTTCTTCCATATCCGTCCACTTTTAGATTTTATACAGGCTTTTACGGACGGATTCCTTAGAAGTCATCAATAGGAGATCTCTTCCTCTTTGAGTTCCCCATCCATAGAAACAAATGGCACTCAATTCCAACATTGGGGTCGTCCGTAAAATTCTCTGCACCAAAGTCGCACCAGAAGGGTGCAAGGCTACCCGAACCGGCCTTCTTCAACCAACTCGGCTTCAACTCAAGCCAATTCACTTCATAAGTTCTTCTTAACTCATTTTTTAGTCTATTTATTTGTTAGAATATATTTTAGTTTAGTTTGCATCATTTTTACATAACCAAAAACACAAAAAAGGGGGTTAAGGCTCACCCCGAAGATGGTGAGTTCAGTTTCAATTACTTTCTTTCTCATCTTCTCTTTATAATTACTACACTTCTCACAAGTCTAATCCATCCCTTCACTTGTTTCTTCGTTTAATAGTTGTATAGATTGATCAAGCAAGCATCGGTTGGACTCCCCCTCATCAGCCGGCCGAAGAGGAGGATGGTTGAACTCACATCTCAATCTCCCGTGCTAAGGTACACACGGTCATCTAACTTAATTTCTTGTTCAATTCCATAAAGCGGAGCCCGCAACTCCTGCTCTTGGCGACCACCTCTTTCATTCATGCTTTAAGTCAATTCATTCCTCACTCTCCTCCCACATGACCCGAACCATCTCCGGTGCTCAAGTGACGCCGTGAGATGAAAGTTCAGGGATCAATGTGAGTGTGGGACCAAGGTAAGGATTTTACTGCTTTCCGAGTGTTTTCCGATTCACTCCCTCTTCCCCTATTCTATCTTTCACCTTTTCTTGAGGTGCCATTCCGGAACCCATTTCTGGAGTCGACAGCTTTGTTGTGACCACGGTGGGACAACCAATGTCTTCAACCGTGCTAGCTTGATTCAACCGTGCAACTAGTTGTTTTCCGATTTGGTTCCCGCGCGAACCGGCTTGTCCTATACCCTTTCCATGCCAATTTACATTTAAACTTGCTATTTACTCTTTATTTAAGATTGTCCCCCATGTGGACTGGTCTTGCTTTCTTTTAATTTCAACTCGGTTCCCGCGTGAACCACTCTTTTCTTTTTATAAACCGATTCCCGCGTGAACCACCTTTATCTTCAAACTTGGTTCCCACGTGAACCAACTTAATTTCAAATCGGTCCCCGTGTGGACTACCTCTTTACAGCACCTTCAGATTGGCCCCACATGGCCCTCTTTCCACTTTTTCATCTTTTACACAGGTTCCCGTGTGAACCACCCTTTTCTTCATAAAAACCGGTTCCTACGTGAACCAACCCCTTTTCTAAACCGGTTCCCGCATGAAACAACGTACTTTCAGATCGGTCCCCGCGTGTACCACCCCTTTACACCACTTTAGATTGGCCCCACGTGACCCTCCTTCCCTTTTTCCAATCAAACAAACCGGTTCTCGCGTGAACCACCTACCTTTCCAAAACTTGTCTCCCGCATGAGCCACCTTATTTCCAAATCGGTCCCCGCGTGGACCATCCCTTTTACCTTCATTTCAGATTTGTCCCCTCTTGGACACTCCATCACAAGCGGGTTCCCGCACGAACCACCTTTTAGTTGCTAGTTGCCAGTTATTTGTTTTACTTTATCATTGCTTGTCTTGCTTGCATACTCTTGCTTGATTTACTTAATAGCTTTCTGTCATTTTCATGCTTGTGCACATTGTTTGCTTCTTCTCCTCTTACCCTCCATTTTTACTTTTGCATTAGCTTTTTGTATCGGGTACCGGACTTGTTCCGATCCGTAGGGCATTCGAGGCGGGGGCTCTCTCTCCTAACACACCCTCACCCTTCAAACACCTTCTTGGTGGATTCTAACCTCTCTTCTGGGATATTCCTTCCTAGTTGATTTGGTTGTTTCCATCAAGGCCTCCATAAGTCCCCATCCGTGGAGTATTCCTCTCCGCACGATTGGGCCAATTGTACCACTTTCCCAAAACCCAAAGAACCCAAGTGCCTACTCGTGGTGATTGAGTGACAACCTTACGTCTTGAAGATTGAAGCAATAGGAACCACACCTACTTGCGTGAACAATTGCTAACAATCTATCTAAATCTAAGGTTGCAACCCAAAAATTGTCGAGTAGTCATTTCAAAAACTTGTTGCATAACTTGCTTGCTCACCAAAAATTAAAAACAACGAAAAATTCCTTCTTTCAAAACAACTAAAAATAAAAAACAAAAAACCCTTTAATTTTGTGTTCAACTTGTTTTCCAAACAACCAAATTGAAACAAAAAAATTGAATAAAAAAACATAACCAAACAAAAATTCTCTTTGCATTTACACCTGTCACTTGCTTTCTTTCAACCTTCTTGTTAGAAAATTTGACAGGATGCCCATGATGCTAAGGTCTGGAAGACACGTCGGGATGTCGGACTACTACGGGCAAGAAGAGGAGTGCGAGATGGGTCACTACGAGCTTCAGCAACCCATGGTCCAACCAGAGGGTCGTGTTAATGCCGTGATGAAACCTGAGGTCCAAGATCCCGCTCACTGATCTACCTCACATAGTATAGAACAAGCTCTCAAAGATCTATCTTTTCAGCTCGATCTCGAGACCTTTGCAATCATCCAATCCGCCACTAAGGGCAAGATGCCTGTCAAACAAATTGAGGGCGACCAAGCCTCCATGCCACCTCGATCAGCAACTAGGCCTCAAATTATCTTCTCTCCTGAGTGTAAGCACCCGAAACGGGATATCCGTAGATCTCCCCTTTTTCGGCCCCTATGCTTGCTTTGGGGACTTGGTGGATGGGATGTTAGTGGTTGTGGTCGCCAGGAGCCAAAGGCTCCAAAATATAGTAGAATGAAAAGAAATGAAATGGAGAAATGGAAATGACCGTCGTACCTTTGGAATCGGGGAGATTGTTTGGTTCCGACTTCTTCTCTCTCGGCCGGCCGAAAGAAGAGAGCTTAGTGAGTCATTTGTCTTCGATCCGGTTGAAGCTCCGCCTCAGCCGGATTTACCTAAAAATGTTCATAAGAAAACATAGAAACAAGTAAAAAGATCATTAGTTCTAGTGAAAGTGTAGAATCATGCTCAAATTCAAACTCAAACATGCAAAAGGAAAGGAACTGACCAGATTGGGACTAAATCCCAACCCCTATTTTTGATAGGTTTTTAAAGAGATATGAAGATGCAAAGATGTGGCTTAATGCATGCTAAATGACATGTTAATGGAAGCTAGAACGAAAGGAATGAGTAACGGATCGACCGGAAAGGTAAAAAAACTCAAAAAAAATGCAAAACGGGGTCTGCCCCTGCTAGTGCCCTATATATAGGGCGCTAGCTGCAGGTGTCCCCTTGATGGGGCGCGCTGACCAAAGTCAAAGCGCCCTATTTATAGGGCACCAGGAACTGGTTCCAGCAGATTTTCTTCCCTTTTCCGCGGCATCACCCCGGAGTGTAGGAAGATCTCCAAGGCGGAAGAAGGACTTCTTCAAGCAGCCAATACTCAATTGAAGCTAATGGAAAAGTGCTTTGGCACTAGATGTAAGGAAAATGGAATGTAGAGGCCCTCAAAGTCGGAGAAAAATCATATTTTTGAAGAACTGCAGGTTTTTGGGGTTTTTGGGAAAGGATTTCGGGATGATCTAAGGGCTTGAGGGGGTGTGGTGGAGGCTCAAATACATAGTGGTGGATGATATGAAGTTGTGGACGGACTTGGGGTGCCCTAAACCTCCTGATGGGGGTCTTTCTATAGCCTAAAAGATGGTAACTTCATTCTGCTGGACTATCCCTTCAAGAAGCAGCTATGGTTTTTTTGGATTTTTGAAGAGGGTTGTGGGATGGTTTAAGAGCTTGGAGAGGGGTTGTACAACCTTGGGAGTGTTGTGGTGGATGAGAGGGTTTGGGGGACGCCCTTAGTGTGCCCTAAACCTTCCAAATGGGTGTCCTTTTATAGGCAAGAAGAGGGCAACTTTATCTGCAGAACTATCCCATCAATCTATCTAGTCAGTCAGACTAGGTGCAGGTGCCCCACCAGTGGGGCGCCTGACGCGCTGTTTATAGGGCTCCTGGTGCCCTATTTATAGGGCACTTTGACTTGGTCAAAGTGCCCCATTAAGGGGGCACTAGGCCCAGTTTGGCCGAAACGCACAGAGAAGTTCCGATTTTCCAAAAAACTTGGTTTCCTTGAAAGAATACTCATAAAAACAAGAATTTAAGCTCTCCAACTGGACCAAAATTGCATGTCTACAGATTGCCTCACCTTGGCATCGGCTTTGTAGGGGAGTGACACGAATGAAACGTAGGCGAATGTAGCGAAGCGTAATGAGGCGTAGCGGAATGAAGTGGTAGTGGACTGAAAAAGTGACGCCAAGGTGTAGATTTAGACACGCCCTCATTAGCCTAGTTGAGTGGAATAAAACTTTACCGGACTCCGAGATTACCCTTTGTCTTATCGAAACCTTCCCTCTGGTTGATTGGTTAAAGAGAAGAACAAGATGCGAAAGTAAGTAACTAAAATCCCACGTGGGGGAGAATTGTTACCGGCCAGGACCCGAACTGCATGGTGTGCTGGACTCGGTAGAAATGCAGTAAATTGCGAAAAGTAAAGAGGAGACAGCCAATCAACTAAGGTTGGGTTCTTCAAATTCATGAGGTTTTACTCAACAATACCAGTTCAGTTCGACATGGAAAAACTTCATGTTTTGATGAAATCATTGTTAAAACCCATTGGAAACCGATTCTCTGAAAAATCAAGACCTTCTATGGAGCTATAAAAGACCATTTTTAAAATGTTCATAATGAGACTGGAAGGAGGTTATGGCATGATTAGGAAGCAAGGAATGGTCATGGTGGGATGATGAATGTTGGTGTATGAAATGATGCATGCTGGGTTTAAAGAAATACAAATAAGTATAAGAAAATAGTTGAAGATATAGGTTGAACATAACGGGTCAGGACATCTATGAAGAAACTGTCGTCCCCGCGTATTCAACTTTGGCCTATCCGCAAGCCTAGGGAATGACTGAGCCCTCACTGACTTTGTTGAAGGGGTTCTCAGGCTCAGCCCCCCTCTAGACTTGAGGTCTTCAACATCTCAAATATTATTTATTTTGATAGATGCAATACTAAATGCAAGTCCTAATAGGGGTCGGGGTAGTCCACTTTTGTTTTTCAATTTTTGATTTTTTGTTATTTTTGCTTCCTCTAAGTTTCTGGGGATATGAAACTGGCATGCCTTCTCCTATTCCTACATCCACTTGAGAGAAAATATTAGAACTTTATTTTGGCTTAGTCCCTTGCAAGGAGAGGGCAAAGTTGCCTTGATCTTTTGTCAAGGGACATAGGCCTTATCAAGGTAAAGATAACAGAAAAACATAAGTATGCATAAAAGAAAATATGCAAGACTGAAATTAAACATGAATGCACAGACAACTAATCAGTCTAGAAAACAAACTTTTAGGTGTTTTGAAATTTTTGATTTGTTTTGGTTTTGATGGTTTTATAATGTTTTTGATGTTTTGGAACTTTTATGATTTTTTGGTGTTTTGAATATTTAATTTTTAAGAGTTTTGACTTTATAGAATTTTTTTGTGTTTTTGAAGTTTTTAATTTTTTTGGTTTGGTGTGAAAGAAACGATCATCTCATCCTTTGCCTTGCTTGCCATAGGTGCCTCTCATTGTTACCTAAGGGTTAAGAGAAGGCATCACGTGTAAGAAAGTGCCTAGTACGAGATCTTCTAACCTTCCGCCTTTGATAGGCTATGGCTCTTCTTGGATCCAGTCGGTCAACCTTACCCGCAAGGTTAAAGAGGGAAGAGGATTGGTGGTAAGTCCTTAATAGGATTCGGGAGTGTCGAATTTGTTTCTCTACTAGTGTCCGCATTGCCCGTTTGGGATTTGACATTCTTGGGTCCTTCCTTCTAGCCCTTTTCTTTGATGGCCCACATTCAGACAAGTCTTTTTTCTTTTGCTTGATTTTGACCTGAGGGGTTCATTGCCCATCTCTTGGAGTCATTTTCTCTTTTTCTTGGGCTTTTGTTGGTACACATTCAGACACGTCTATTCTTTTGCCGACCTGAGGGGTCATTGCCCATCTTTTGGCACCTTTTCTTTTAAGAAGTCAGACCTCCAGAGGCATCCTCCTACTAAGGCAATGAGTACTTTCGATACTCCTCATTCTAACCCCTTCCATCTATTCCGGACTGAAATAAGAAGAGAATGGGACAGGGTTGACCTTCTTTTGCCAAGTGTTGCCTAGCTTTCTCTTTGACTTCCAGTCATCGGACTTCGAAACCTAGGCATGTAGTGTGTGCAGCATGATGCCTATCATTATTTTCCTAAGTGACAAGTTGGTGCACCGAACAAGCAAGCATTAGATGTTATCATTATTCTTCACACTTTTGAATTTTATAGATTTTTTTTATTTTTTTGTGATTTTTGTTTTAAGGAAAATATTTTTTGTGGTATACACCATTCCAGGGATGAGCTAGTTCTTCTCCTTCTGCATTAGTCATCTTATATGAATTGCCAGGATAAGCAGCCGAAGTCACATACGGACCCTCCCAATTAGGTTGAAGTTTGGAGCGGGGACCGCCCGGCTTAATGAATATTCTTTTACATACAACCTCACCGATTTCAAATTTTCTCTCCATCACCCTCTTTTGATAAAATATTTTAAGTCTATTTTGATAAGATCTAGCATGTTCGGCAGCGGCCAGTCTCCTTTCGTCCAAGAGTTCGAGTTGCACGAGAAGAGAATCTCGGCGTTCATCCATCGGGATATCTCGATCAATCTGGACTCGGAGGGAAGGAATGATTACTTCGTATGGAACTACCGCCTCCATCCCAAATGCCAAGGCATAGGGGGTCTGACCCGTTGGGGTTCGAATAGAGGTGCGGTAGGCCCATAGAGCATCAACTAATTTTATCTGGCCAATCCGCTAATTTGCTAGACTTACAAGTCTTCTTAATGATTTTTATCAGCGTTTTATTGGTGGCTTCTGCTTGACCGTTGCCTTGAGGATAATATGGAGATGAATGATGCAATCTGATGCAATACCTATTGCAAAGGTCACGCAGCTTCTGGGAGATGAATTGTGGTCCATTGTCGGTGATGATGTCGCCTGGGATCCCGAACCTGGCAATGATGTTGCGTTTGATGAAGATGTAGACTGTTGATGCCTTGATCTCCACGTATGCTTCCGCTTCCGCCCACTTGGTGAAGTACTCCATTGTTGTTAGGATGAAGGATTTGGTTTTGTTTGTGGAGTTTGGGTCACCAAGGGGTCCGATAACATCAAAAGCCCACATAGCGAAAGGCCACAGTGCATGAATCAGGTGAAGGGAAGATGCGGGAGAGTGAATTTTGTTGGTGTGAAGTTGACATTGATGATAGTGCCAAATAAAGATCGAGCAATCTTCTTCCAGAGTAGGCCAGTAATACCCTTGCCTGATGATCTTCTTGGCGAGGGCTTGAGCATTTACATGGCCTCCACATACTCCGGAGTGTGCTTCCTTAAGCACCAATTCAGCCTCTTTTTCATCTACGTATCTTAATAGAATGCTGGCCAGGCTCCTTTTATAAAGTATTCCACCTAAGATGGTGTATCTCTGAAAGATTCTTCATATGGTTTTTTTCTCTTCGGCAGTTGATCCTGGTGGATATGTCTGATCCTGATAGTAATTCGCAATCTCATGATAGCATGGTTTCTCACCTTCTTCTAATTCCTCCAACTCGACCAAAGATACTTCTTTATTTTGCTCAATGTACTCTTTCCTTTCAAACTCTTCTTTAACCTTCAAAAATTGTGCATCTTCTACCGCCGGGATGATACGTCGACAGACATAGATCGTCCTAACTTGCCTGCCTAGTGGGACAGATAGTAAAGATGCTAGGGAAGCGGGAGCATCGGCAAGAATATTTTGAGCACGAGGAACATGAATGAATTCGAGTTTGGAGAATAGCTTGATGTAATAGGTGGTGAGTTCTTGGTATGGTCTGAGCTCGGGATGAGATGTGCGGTATTTGGTAAGCACTTGGCGGAGAATCAACTGGCTATCACCGATCACCCTTAGTCTAGTGACACCATAGAAGTGAGCGGTCTCCAGTCCGGCCAACAAGGCTTCATACTCAACTATATTGTTTGTTGCTGGAAAATGGAGCTGAAAAGCCTGTGGAATGGGGACACCTTCGGGTGATAGAAGAACAATCCCTATCCCTCTACCTTGGGAGTTTAATGCCCCGTCAAAATATAAAATCCACAGATTGGAAGATTGAATGGACATCAATTCTTCATCGGGAAATTCTGATTGGACAGGGTCAAAAATTGGGATGGGATGATGGGCCAGATGTTCGGCAATTGCATAGCCCTTGATTGCCTTCTGTTGGATGTAGGTGATGTCGAATTGAGAGAGGAAGAAACCCCCAAAGTTTGATCAATGTTATCCTTCTCCTCATATCGGATTTCATCTAGCTGAATCGCATTTTCTAGATACTCCGGTAGCTTAGCACATTCTAAGTTTTTCTGAGCTAACTGATGCAAGTATCTTTCTGGAACTCTCCTACCTCTTATTTTTGTTCTATTTTATTGAAAACTAAACCTAAAGAAGAAGAAGGTAAATAAGAGGAGGAAGAGGAGGTGGATGGAGTAGAATTTATTGGAGAGGATGGAGGGCAAAGAAGGTCAATTAAGGATCTGGTGGCTCCTTGGGTCGAATGCCCTTCCGAGGCAAGTTGAGATGTTTCCTCGATCGAAATTTCAGTTTCGTGGAGGACGTTGTTTTTTGGGGAGTGCTAAACATAAAGACAGAATGGGCTTCAGGTACCCGATTTGGGTTGAGATCAACTATAGGAGCCAAAGTAGGCGAAGATATTGATAAAGAAGGAAAGACTTCGAGCAAGGTTTGACAAAGGGGGCTTTCAGGCCCAATGTTGACAGAAAGAGGTGATGGGCCAGTAGGCCGGATGATCATGGAAGAAGGTGGGTTCGTGGACCCAATAAGAGGAGAATGTGGGCTCGAGGGCTTGGGTTTAGGAGATGGGCTTGAGGGCCCGAGAATTGGAGAAAATGGGCGCAGAGGCCCAGATTCAGTAGAGGGGCTCGATGGCCTAAGAGCAATAAGTGGGTACGCGGAGCCATAAGTCGGGCTTGAGGGCCTAGAAATAGGGATCGGGCCAAGAAGCCCGGGAAGAGCATCACAGTGCGTTGGGGCATCGGCCCCAAAAGATGACATAATGAGGGAAGGCCCACGTGGAATTGGCTGGACTTTTTCTTGAGTCGGTTTGGCAATATGTCCCTTGGGTGGGTCGACAGGTGGTTCAGCCTGGAGTGGTTCATTACTTGACCCTTCTTCATCGGTGGAAAACAAAAGAGATATTTTAGGATACACGTCATCTTCAGGGTCATCAGTTCTTCTTCTCTTGTCTTGTCCTAGCTCTTGCTCCTCCTTGTTCTCAGCCAGTTGATGTAAGGAATCAATAAATGACAGCGGAAAAATTTTGATTCCATAAAACCATGATCTTTGCCTTGATCGATGCCGAACGAGTAAAATCGGGAACCGAATATGAAGTAGAACGAGAGTACCTCATGGGATTTCTCAAATCCCTCACCATGGATGAAGAGAGGACATTCCTCCTTGCTGAAAACCGTTCAAGTGCCTGGTCTCTAGCGGTATCCACACGATCTGCTTCAATAGACGAGTTCTCTCTTCCTTCGGGCCTCCAGAAACCTCCCAGATCCAAGCTTGACCAAGCGAGATCGCCTTCTAGAAGAGAGAGGAGGGAGAGAGGAGGCTTGGGACGTGCTCCAGCCCTATGGCTTGTTAGGGTATGGCTTCATAAGCCATTTATTTATAGAAGATGGACTTTTTCACAAAAACCCAAAACTTCTATAAAATTGCGTCCATGCCCTCATCTTATTGACCAGATATATTGTGTGTGACCCACTAGGCCCAATAGTCAATTTGGTTGAAGCCTTAATTAATTTAAAAGAACAATTCCTTTAAATTAAATCAAAACCGTTATCCGATAACAATTTTTACGGTTTTCTGATCATAAAGGGTACAAGCCACATCCTATGATCCCAAATGACTTTGGGGAGTTAAATAACATCCATTGAGCCTTTCCATCATCAATTACCACATGGATTTAAATCCTCGTTCATACAATGTCCCGGTCGGTCAGGGGTTCGGCACTGACTGTCAACCCCTAAGTATTCCGACACTATGAAATCTTGTACTCAGGAATGGATCAACTGGAAAACTCTTTTCCAATTATCCTATCTACCTTGGCCAAGGATTTAGAGTACTATCCATAGGACATTCTCTCTCTCCTACCGAGAGTGAACGATCCCCTATTGTCCGCTCAATTGCCTCCACCAGGTTTCCCATATACCCAATCCATTAACTATATAGGACCACAATACTAAGTGATCCATCGCCAATAGTCAAAGTACATAGTACGCCCGGAAAGACATCTTTGGCGACTCGGTCAAAGATCCAACCGTGCTATTGAGATGTAAGAATAACTCGATAGACAGTTCGGTAAGATACCGATCGGGTTTTCTTAAATTGGTCGATTCGGTGAACTCATTCCACTAATGAGCACCTGTGTGTGTATCTCAGTGTCCCCACACTGATGACCAATGAGATCGGTCATTCTCATCATATGAGAAGACATCACACACACTAGTCTATCCGGATTCTTGATGTCCCGTCTCAAGGATCCTATGACTAGGAACATTTAGATCACATACCTCTAGATGATCGATCTCATTATCATGATCTCATCATGATTCAATCGTCATTGCATGTGATTAAGGACTTCATTACGATATACGCTTCTAATAAAAGCTAGTAACGAAGTTTTGCCTATTTAATTGAATGAGATATTTCTAGAAATGTCGAATCATATCATATATGATTGGCTTGTAGGGCATACATTTCTATCAATCTCCCACTTGCACTAAAGCCAATCACCCATCTGGCTGATCTCTATCAGCTCAAGGTGAAGCTCAAACACTCTTTGAGTATCTGCTTCAGTTAGTGGATCTGTAATGTTATTAATGGAAGATATTCTATCTTTAATTATATCTCTATCAACTGTATTCTCTCTGATTCTATGGTATTGCCATAGAAGTTTGAAACTTCTAATGAGACTTTGGCTCTACCCCATTGTTTTCTCAAAACAATACACTTTCAGAGAAAGTTGGAACAATCCCATAAGCTAGATGAACAACTTCATCTACACAGCTTCTCAAGCAATATATAGTCATTATGCATTCTACTTTAGATTAGTTGTAGAATTAGCAGTGTTCTCTTGCATGGAACTCTTCCAGCTCACTGCACCACCATCAGCTTGTCTTATTATCAGACTTATCTGATTAGAAGCTTGTGTTCATAAAACTACATGACTTCAAGTCTTATCCTCCAAACATTAGAGATATATCCTTAGTGCTTCTCAAGTACTCAAGGACACATCTCTTAATTATCCTGTGACTCTCACAAGGATTTACTTGATGAATGCTCATAACACTTAGAGTATGAAGTCATGTGCGTAGCATCACAAATGTGATAAGTCCTATTGCAAAAGCATAAGGGCTATACTAATGTGATCTCTTTATCTCTTAAGAAGTCTACAAAGACATCTCTTTAAAAAGATCAACTCCACACTACATAGGTAAGAAACCTATCTTGGAGTTTACCATGTCAAACTCTTTGACTATGGTAACTACGCACACGAATTGGGTAAGGCCAAGAAATCTTTTAGATCTATCTCCATAGATCTTAAAACCCATATTAAGTTTGGAGGATGAATTGATAACTAGGCTCACTTATGATAACATACTTACTTCATTCTTAATGAGTAGTATGTCATACATATATCATGTCAAGAAGATAATAGCACTCCCACTTATCTTATATGAAAATACAAGGCATATCTTCATTCTCAATGAAGTCATAAGATTTAATCTCATTAAACCTTATCTACCATCTATGGAAAGTTTTACTTGAGTTCATAAATGGACCTTATACACACACTATTTGGATGTTTTGTAATTTGATTCTCGAAGGTTGTATCATATACACCTATTTCTCAAAATAACATAGAGAAACACTATCTTAACATCCATTTGACATATCCTATAGTCATAGTGTGTAACAATCAAATCCGAATGGATTAATTCCATGGCATAGGTAAAAGGTCTTATCATAGTCAACTATTTGACATAAATGATATCCCTTTTAACTATCCTTACTTTGAAGGTCTCTACCTTCTAATATACTTCAATCTATTCTTTAGTGATCCATTTATACCCTATAGATACTAAATCCTTAGGTGGATCAATCAAGTTCTGAACTTGATTAGAATAGATAGAGTTTATATCGGATTTTATTGTTTCTTCCCATTTTGAATCAATATCTCATATTGCTTCAATATAGATCTTAGGATCAGTATCCTTTTTATCTTATGTCTCATTTCTTCCATCAAAGATATGTCTCACATATCTCTTAGGTTGATTGGACATAAGAAAAGATCTATGATTTGCCCTTGTGTAAATATAAGCTAGTACCTTAATAAAAGTGTCCATGGATTGTGGGACTGGAACACCTTACATTTATGCCTTGCTCCCACTGTCTTTCTAAAGGAGGGACACTTCCTCTAGAAATATGGAGAGATGAGCAACTCATACCCTTCTCCCTAAGGGAGGCATTAATATCCTTAAGTTTCCTTAGAATATCACACAAGCCAACACTTTGTAGTCTTATATTCTAACTTGATAGGGTTATACTTCTTTACCAAGCCAGACATTCTGAAACCTTAACTTGCTTAAGGTCAAGCTTTAATCCCTTTCCATATCTAATATGGAATAATTGGAATAGACTTGAAAGGTACCAATTTAAGATCAAATGTCTATATTGAGTGCTAACCCCTAAACAGACAAAGAAGAATTTTGCAAAGGTTGTCAATGTCCATATTATGTCCTACACAATATGGCTTCTCATTTTAGCTACTCAATTAAGCTAAAATGTATAAGAGGTGTCCATCAAAATTAGATTATACTATCCTTCCTTTGTGTGTGAATTATTACTTAAGTATCCCCTCTTTGATCTCATCAAAGAGTTCTAATACTTTTTTTATTGATATTTCCTCTTCATTCTTAATCTCAAATAATTTCTCAAAGGTTTTTGGATTTGTACTCATAAAGTACATATGTCCATACCTAGAGAAGTCATCTTTGAAAATTAATGAAGTTGAAATATTATCCTCCATCTTTAATAGATATGGGCTAACATGCATCTAGATGCATGAGTTCAATAAACTCATTAGCCCTCTCTCCATGTCTAACAAATGAAGAGTTGGTCATTTTGCTTAATAAGATAAGACTTACATATAGTTAATGATTCTAAATCATTTACCTATATGTTACTATCCGAATAGTACTCCTTAAGTCTTTTCTTATAAATATGACCGTACTATTAAACAATAGATTGATCAATATCAATCTACTTCGCCTAATGAGGATTTTTCACACATACTATAAGAGCATACATATCTTATATGAATAAACTCTTTATTATGCTCCTACTGGTAAACACTTTACCAGGTATCATCTTCATACCATAGAATAAATCTCCATTTATTCAACTAGGAAATGAAAACAATATTCTTTTAGAAGGATAATTAAGACAACTCTATAAGGCTATATAAAATTTGTATCTCCCACTAGTAATGATGCAACATTTTGTACCATTTCATATGTAGGTTAACAATCTTCTTTAAACCTTCATTTACTTGTTATTATCTACAACTCCTTGTAGATATATGATGCATATCTAGTATCTCATACTATTATATGCACCCCTAGTATCTTATACTAGAATACACATACATAGTATCTTATACTATCAAATGTGTATATAAGACAAGTAAATATTAATGACATAGATACATGGAGCTTCTCAAGTTCCACCTTTGCATTATGTGCAATACACTTTGCACTTCTTCTTCTACTTACCATCATTATGATAGTAGAGGAATGCTTTGTCAAATTTGGGTTATAATATCTTGACTCACTTCTTTGACTTTTAACTATCACCATCTTTTTCTATCTAATGATCTTACTTCTTTATATTGGTCTTACCAATAAGAAGTATTCAAGATGTATTATTCTTCATCGTCTTTAATTAGCTCATCACCATGAGCCATGATGGATATCAAATCCATCTATCCATGTTGCCACTACTAATTTTATTTGATAGAGGCTAACATCTGATATAAGACAATTAATATATCTTTTCAATGAGATAAGATCTTATCTTCTCTCACATCATTAGATAGAGTAGGAGATACTTACTTCTCAAGTAGGATAGTCAATAGGTCAACTATGAGAACTATTCTCTTAGTTCTAAACCGATATAAGAAGTGTGAGCCATCAAAATACTTAGCATCTAGCATGCTAGATTAATGGTGGTTTATAATATTCTACAACAGAGATATAATTATATTAACATTACAGACATTCATTAAAATTAAGATATGGTCTTTCATCCTAATTTATACTCCCACTAACTTTTCGACGAATTTGCATAACCCTCATTATGCAAAGACGGGATATCACGATAACATCCTAGTGGGGACCAAGACCCTACTAACTTTATGGTGATGACCTTGTGGTAGCACAACAAATCATCCCATACTTAATAGGTAGGCAACTATTGCCGGTTGCAACTCTTGCAACTCTTAGTCATTTAGCCTCTAGAGTTATGATCTTGTGGTAGCACAACAAACCATATACTCTAGTTAGGTCAAACCCGCTTGTTACGTTATGAGAATGGATTCTTCACACAGCCCTTGTGGTAGCACAACAAAGCCATGCAAATGGTCCACCCCAAAGTTCGGCTAATGCCTTGGCCATGATCTCCAATCCCTTGCTGAATAGCCCTTGTGGTAGCACAACAAACCCATTCAATCTAAGATTGGCTCATCAAGACCATAACAACGGAAGGCTACGTGAGTCATTCTTAATGTCTCACGCTTATCGACCTAATTAGAACGAGGAGGGATTTTATTTTAGTCTCATCAACATAGGTGCTACATATAAATATTAATATACTTTTGGAATATCATATATTTAAGGTATAAACTATAGCACACACCACATATCAAATATGCATTAAAACATAGGTGATCATGGACTTAACCCTAAGCATACACCTAAGGCACCCCTATAGGTGCAATACCTTGCTTCAGAAGCTTGAGTTGGCATGCTCCCACTTCAGAAGGGTGCTTCTCCAAGTGGTACCGCTCTCCATTCTATCACGAGCCGGCTTCTAACGATTACAAGCAGCTAAAGGGTACACAGACCCACAAATGTACAACTCATAATAAGAAACCTTGGTTTTAACCAAGGGGAGTACACAAATGGGGAGAGGTAGAATGTACAATCAGATTGTATAGAGAGAGAGGAGGCACACGCGGGCCCCATTTAATAACATAACCAACTTAATTAACCAAGCAATCAAAAGCAAAGCATATTTAAGTCCATGATCTCCTCCATGCACACACCAACATTCATCACATGAACATAGAGCGCATACGTGATAATTATATGAGATATATCATATATACCATCATAAAATTATATACTGTAATTTTGAAATTCCAAATTTCATGCTTGTTGAATTTTCATAAAATAAATAACATGAAATGCACATATAAACAATTTACATGCATAAGACAAGCATTATAAAAACATTCAGATGATTCATGCTATTCCAAAATTTCTCAGAGCATTAAATTAATGTCCAAATCATAATTCTTCAAAATCACATTTTTCAGAATTTATTTGAACACTAATTTAATCAATAAAGATTTTAAAACAATTTTAAAATTATTTATAAAATGATTCTATGGCAACCAAAGTCCAAAACTATTTAAAAAGTTCATAAACATTTTAAAAACCTATTAAATAATTTCTCAGAACTTATATTATCATTAATTTCATTAATTTTGATCTTAAAACAATTTTAAAATCAAAATAGTAGAATTCAATGACAAAATAGTAAAACTTTCTTTAAT
Source organism: Cryptocoryne crispatula var. balansae (assembly GCA_036172225.1). Taxonomy (NCBI): domain Eukaryota; kingdom Viridiplantae; phylum Streptophyta; class Magnoliopsida; order Alismatales; family Araceae; genus Cryptocoryne; species Cryptocoryne crispatula. The sequence goes on along the minus strand of CM069920.1, from coordinate 28,461,190 downwards.
AAGTCATTAAACACTTTAATAACACATTAAATAAATTATACAATTTTTCAAAATTTTTCTGGAATTTTCTGGAAATTTTTCGGATCAAAAATGAATTTTAAACAATTTAAAAAACATTTTCGAAATAATTAACTGGCGGCGCATTGCGCCAGCCAGTCGGCGCCGGCCACGTACCCCCCCCCCCCGGATATGACCATCTTAGCAACTTTCCGAACTCATTACGGACTCTCCGGATGGCAAAAATTCATGAGGTTTGCGGAATTGGAAAGATCTCATCCACGAGAATCCAATGAATCTAACCACACACAGTTTTGTATCTCATGCAAACTGTGGTGATCAAATCAAAACAGCTCAGTATGCAGTTTCGGGAAAGCAAGAAATCACATGAAATCAAGCCAATTTCGATTCAACTTCGACCAAGACTTCAACCGGGCTCTGATACCACTGTAAGGAATCAATAAATGACAGAGGAAAAATTTTGATTCCATAAAACCATGATCTTTGCCTTGATCGATGCCGAACGAGTAAAATCGGGAACCGAATATGAAGTAGAATGAGAGTACCTCATGGGATTTCTCAAATCCCTCAACATGGATGAAGAGAGGACATTCCTCCTTGCTGAAAACCGTTCAAGTGCCCGGTCTCTAGCGGTATCCACACGATCTGCTTCAATAGACGAGTTCTCTCTTCCTTCGGGCCTCCAGAAACCTCCCAGATCCAAGCTTGACCATGGGAGATCGCCTTCTAGAGGAGAGAGGAGGGAGAGAGGAGGCTTGGGACGTGCTCCAGCCCTATGGCTTGTTAGGGTATGGCTTCATAAGCCATTTATTTATAGAAGATGGAATTTTTCACAAAAACCCAAAACTTCTATAAAATTGCGTCCATGCCCTCATCTTATTGACCAGATATATTGTGTGTGACCCACTAGGCCCAATAGTCAATTTGGTTGAAGCCTTAATTAATTTAAAAGAACAATTCCTTTAAATTAAATCAAAACCGTTATCCGATAACAATTTTTACGGCTTTCTGATCATAAAGGGTACAAGCCACATCCTATGATCCCATATGACTTTGGGGAGTTAAATAACATCCATTGAGCCTTTCCATCATCAATTACCACACGGATTTAAATCCTCGTTCATACAATGTCCCGGTTGGTCAGGGGTTCGGCACTGACTGTCAACCCCTAAGTATTCCGACACTATGAAATCTTGTACTCAGGAATGGATCAACTGGAAAACTCTTTTCCAATTATCCTATCTACCTTGGCCAAGGATTTAGAGTACTATCCATAGGACATTCTCTCTCTCCTACCGAGAGTGAACGATCCCCTATTGTCCGCTCAATTGCCTCCACCAGGTTTCCCATATACCCAATCCATTAACTATATAGGACCACAATACTAAGTGATCCATCAGTCAATAGTCAAAGTACATAGTACGCCTGGAAAGACATCTTTGGCGACTCAGGTCAAAGATCCAACCGTGCTATTGAGATGTAAGAATAACCTGATAGACAGTTCGGTAAGATACCGATCAGGTTTTTTTAAATTGGTCAGTTTAGTGAACTAATTCCACTAATGAGCACCTGTGTGTGTATCTCAGTGTCCCCACACTGATGACCAATGAGATTGGTCATTCTCATCATATGAGAAGACATCACACACACTAGTCTATCCGGATTCTTGATGTCCTGTCTCAAGGATCCTATGACTAGGAACATTTAGATCACATACCTCTAGATGATCGATCTCATTATCATGATCTCATCATGATTCAATCATCATTGCATGTGATTAAGGACTTCATTACGATATACGCTTCTAATAAAAGCTAGTAACGAAGTTTTGCCTATTTAATTGAATGAGATATTTCTAGAAATGTCGAATCATATCATATATGATTGGCTTATAGGGCATACATTTCTATCAGTTGAATGGTTTCTTTCTTGATGAAAAACTTTTGTAAGCATCCAGAAAAGTATTTGCTTCTGAGATTCTGACCATTCGCTGTCGTTCCATCATACCCAACCCCGCATTTTGGTTGTAACCTCATTAGATTGATTGGCTCAGCTATGCCTTGTAGTTCTTTGCCTAGTCCTCGGCCCTCTCGATATCCCAAACTCTTCATTATGTGCCAACCAATAGTTTCATTTTTCTCTCTTTTCCTTCTCCACACTTGCCTGGGCTACTTACTTATTTCTGGAAGATCCAAGATTGTCAAAATCGGTTCATTCGGCAACCCAAGGGGTGGTGGAGAAGAAGGTGGATGATCTAAGGGCATGCTTGTCACCTTAATCACTTGTCTCTTGTAAAGAAATTTGAGACACTGGTGGTTGGTGGAGGCGACTGCCTCTAGTGCTTCCAAATAGGGACGTCCCAGAATAGCTTTGTATGTCGGATCCATCTCAAGTATGTGGAATTCAACAGTGACTGTTCGGGGTCCAAGCTTGACATCCAATGTAATCATGCCGTTAGCGGGCTTCTTTGAATTATCATATGCGGTCACTGTTATTTGAGATGCCCGGACATCCTCTTCAGAAATTTCACAAAGATGTAATGTTTCTGGTGGCAAAACATTAATGGAGGCTCCGGAATCGACTAAACATGACTTAATGCCAACTCCATTGATGTGGACTGTAAAGCATAAGGCACATTTTCTTACTCCCGGGTCTGCCAACTCTTCCTTTGTAAATGTAAGGGCTGGGTACTCACTTCTCGAGACAAAAACCGATGAGATCTTTTCTAGGGGGAGGCTCTCATTCACCATTACCCGCTGTAAGTATTGTTGGAGAACCTCTTGATGGACTTTGGATCTTTTGATCAACTCTAAGATGGAGATCCGTGCTGGGGTTTTATCAAGATGTTTCAGCAAGTCATAGGATGTCCCAGGCAATGGTTCTTCGATGTGTTCTTCTTCTTCTACTGGTACTAATCCTAACTGACCGGCCTGGGGAAAGACCCTTTGGAACATGCGCCCACTCCTGAGTACTGTGGCATGTTGAGGAGTTATAGTTGAGGTGGTAGTGGTGGGTGGTGGGTTAGGTCGAATGATGGAAGCTCTTGTGATGGGTGTAATGATGGTTGTTTGAGGCATAGTAGGGTAGGTAGGTCGTGAAGGTTCAGTTGCTCGGGGCGGGATGATGATGGGTCCTAGTGGTGGTGATGTTTGTGGTGGATTAACCGAGCAGATTAGGGTTCGTCCCGATTGGAGTTGAATGGCTGGTGGTGTGATGATGGGTTGTGATGGTGCACGAATGATGGGTGGTCTGTTTAATATGATGGGATTAGGTGACATAGTTGTTCGGGGTATTGAGTGGATGGTTCGGTGAGGTAAGTTGATGTGCATGGCAGAGGTGGCTCCCTCGACTTGCCAATTCTGGCCCCGATCATGATACTCCTCAGAAGAGATCAAAATGGGATTAACACGTTGATTCCCATATGCGAGTGCATGTGGAGGTAAAGGGTTTTGGATAATCCCTAGGCCGGGGTTCTGTTGTTGTTGCTGCTGAGCTGGTGCGTGCTGTCGTTGAGGTTTATTTTTCACTGTTCTGATGTATTCCCCCATCTGGTCCCAGTCAATACTACCTTGCTCATTAAGGTCGTGGATGTAGTCTTTGAATTGAAATCAATTTTCCACAGTGTGCCCAGGAAATCTGTGAAACAGGCAGTATCGCTCTGTGTTGACATTTTGAGGCCACTCCAACTTCTCCCTTGGCAATGCAATTTGCCCTACCGCCATGAGTACATTAAAGATATCCATGAGAGAGTACGGCAATGGCAGATAATGGTTCCTCTTGGGTCCAACCTTTCGGGGTTCATAGGCCATGGGAGGGGGTGCTTGGTTGTAGTTGGCCAGTTGTTGCCGCGGTGGTTGGGGAACTGGGGCCTGCGGCCGCTGAGGGATCGGAACTTGTTGTTGACGAGGCTGGAACTGAGGTTGATGTTGAGGTTGATGAGGGTTTCTAAATGGTTGGTTTTGTTGACGGTTCCTAAACTGGTGTTGATAATTTCTAGGTGGGTTCCCTACAACATTGAGGTTCTCGTTTGTCACTACGCCCTCAGTCACTGGGCCGGTTGTGGTAAAAGTGGTTTTCTTGACAGCTCAGGGTCTAGGATCAAACAAGTTCATGATAGGTGAGTCCCAAAGCTGCGTCTAAATATACCGTGCCTTCTCATAGAGTTCACTCATGGAGGTGGGGTGATGCAAAGCCAGCATATTCTTTAAAGCCAGAGTGGCATTAGTGATGATCATCTTCACTTGCTCTGGTTCTGAAATGGAATCAGTAAGCTTTTCTGCCATGGACCTCCATCTATCAGCATATCTGGTAAAATCTTCATCATTTCTCATTCTTTCAGCCATGAGGTCAGTGATGGAATATGTTGGTCCGACCCTATCTTGATATCTCTGCAAAAATTTAGCTTTGACAGTTTCAAAGTTACTCGCCTCCAAAGAGTCAAGCGAGTAGAACCACTCTAAAGCTGAACCCTCTAATGATCTTCTGAAAAGAAAAGCAAGGGCCCTTGGATCATTTTGCCACATTACCGACTCATACAGAAAGTCCTTGATATGAATGAATGGATTACCGGTGCCATTGTAGCGACAGTATACCGGCATCTCAGAGGGAGGTAGATGAAAAGTAGGTAGAGAAGGAAGAGAAATTTCGGGGACTGCCTTGGTGTCGATTAAACGTCTAAGCTCTCTATACTACTCATCCATGCGATTGATTTTGTCAATCATAGCCAGATCGACAGAAGGTTCCCCAAGAGGAGGAGGAGGAGTGGGTGCTTGGTGTACCGGGATTGGGATTTGATGGGCCGAAGTGGCCGGATAAGAAGGGTACATTGGGGGATGCACCAACGGGTGAGTAGGGTTGAGATGATTAGAAGAATAAACTGGTGCTCTAGAAGGAACAACAACATTTGGATTGGGATGATCTAGATTAGCCACCGGATGAGGAGAAATTGGGGCCATGAGCCCGGTATGAGAATGGCCATGAGTGGGCACATTGGGTTGATGTGCCACTGACCGAGGGGTAGAGATGTGAAGACCACCTTCGGGAGGGATGTGTTCGGCGGGTGACTTGCCCTTGAGAATGGCTTCAATAGCCTGAAGTTGAGTGGGGTCGGCATGAGAGAATGCCTCCCAAAGTGAATTTGGATTGGGTTGAGGAGAAATTTGACTAGGTTCGGGGAGAATTTCAGGTTCATTGATGGCACATACGGCATCAGGGTAGAAATAAGATTGGTCATACTCCAATTGTAGTTGCTCGTATCTTCGATCTGCCATTCCGATAACTCGACCTGACCTTAAATTCATAAACACAATAGAAAAAGAAAGTTGACAAATAAAAGCTCAAGGATTTTTTTTTGGTTTTGATTTTTGACTCCTTTTTTGTTTTGATTTTCTTTTGTTGGACAAGCAAGTTATCAAGCAAATTAATCTCAAGCAATTTTTTGTTTTTGGTTTTTTTAGGTGATTTTGGAATTTTTGTTTAATTTTCAGTTTTTGTTTGCAAACAAGTAATAGCAAAGACTTGGAATGATTAACGCAAATTTTTTTGTTGTTTCAACCTCAAATTAATGGCTTGTTAAGAGAAATACTGTCCACTCAAATAAATGGGTAGGACCCTATGCTCTCACAACGTCGAGCAATCTAAGGTTCTCACTCTGTTCACAATGATAGGTAATAGGTACTCCGGGTTTTGGGGTGAAAAGGTACAACCTGCCCGATTAGTGAAGAGGGAATCCTTCACGTCTAGGGACTTACGGAGGCCTTGATGGAAGCTACCCAGTCCTTCCGAGAGGGAATCCCCAGAGGAGGAGTTGGCAACCACCAAGAGGAGTGTTTAGATGTGTGGGGCTTTGGGAGGAGAGAGTCTTCCTTCTCGGATGACCTAAGGAGCCAAAACCCCAATGCAAACTAAATGTGAGTGAAATGTCAAGGAATTAAGGAGCAATCAAGAAGAAAATAAAAGCATACAATGATTAATGAGATATTGTAGGAAGCAAGTGAACAAGACAATGATATGAAATTAAACTAAGATGAAAGAAAGCATTAATTTAACTAAGCATGCCTTGAAAGATTTGCTAAAGGAAAACTAAGCTTAGAAGGAAATAGACAAGTATACTTAACAAGGGATGAAAGAAGATGATGTCTAAAATGCTAAGGTAAAATAAGTTGATTAACAAAGTTGGAAATCAAATCACTATGCTTTTAAAAAGATAAACGGAAAGCAAGTAAACTTGGAGAGAAGTAGGTGGTACTTCAAAAAAACTAGTAAGCAACATAAACGAGTAACGATGCAAGGAAATGGAAATGACTCACATAGAAATGAAAATAAACATGCTTTCAAATGGACATTCTTAGGAAAGAAAATAGGATCTCACTATAGCAAAGTCGGTCCCACCGTGGTCGCCAAAAGGTGTAAACACCCGAAACGGGATATCCGTAGATCTCCCCTTTTCGGCCCCTACGCTTGCTTTGGGGACTTGGTAGATGGGATGTTAGTGGTTGTGGTCGCCAGGAGCCAAAGGCTCCAAAATATAGTAGAATGAAAAGAAATGAAATGGAGAAATGAAAATGACCGTCGTACCTTTGGAATCGGGGAGATTGTTGGGTTCCGACTTCTCCTCTCTCGGCCGGGCGAAAGAAGAGAGCTTAGTGAGTCATTTGTCTTCGATCCGGTTGAAGCTCCGCCTCGGCCGGATTTACCTAAAAATGTCCATAAGAAAACATAGAAACAAGTGAAAAGATCATTAGTTCTAGTGAAAGTGTAGAATCATGCTCAAATTCAAACTCAAACATGCAAAAGAAAATGAACTGACCGGATTGGGACTAAATCCCAACCCCTATTTTTGATAGGTTTTTAAAGAGATATGAAGATGCAAAGATGTGGCTTAATGCATGCTAAATGACATGTTAATGGAAGCTAGAACGAAAGGAAGGAGTAACGGATCGACCGGAAAGGTAAACAAACTCAAAAAAATGCAAAACGGGGTCGGCCCTTGCTAGTGCCCTATATATAGGGCGCTAGCTGCAGGTGTCCCCTTGATGGTGCGCGTTGACCAAAGTCAAAGTGCCCTATTTATAGGGCACCAGGAACTGGTTCCAGCAGATTATCTTCCCTTCTTCGCGGCGTCGCCCCGGAGTGTAGGAAGATATCCAAGATGGAAGAAGGACTTCTTCAAGCAGCCAATACTCAAGTAAAGCTAATGGAAGAGTGCTTTGGCACTAGATGTAAGGGAAATGGAGTGTAGAGGCCCTCAAAGTCGGAGAAAAATCATATTTCTGAAGAAGGAAACTGCAGGTTTTTGGGGTTTTTGGGAAAGGATTTCGGGATGATCTAAGGGCTTGAGGGGGGGTGGTGGAGGCTTAAATACATAGTGGTGGATGAGATGAAGTTGTGGACGGACTTGGGGTGCCCTAATCCTTCTGATGAGGGTCTTTCTATAGCCTAAAAGATGGTAACTTCATTCTGCTGGACTGTCCCTTCAAAAAGCAACTATGGTTTTTTTGGGTTTTGGAAGAGGGTTTTAAGATGGTTTAAGAGCTTGGAGAGGGGTTGTATGGACTTGGGAGTGTTGTGGTGGATGAGAGGGTTTGGGGGACGCTCTTAGTGTATCCTAAACCTTCCAAATGGGGGTCCTTTTATAGGCAAGAAGAGGGCAACTTTATCTGCAGAACTGTCCCATCAATCTGTCCAGTCAGTCAGACCAGGTGCAGTGGGGCACCTGGCACCCTGTTTATAGGGCACCTAGTGCCCTATTTATAGGGCACTTTGACTTGGTCAAAGCGCCCCATTAAGGGGGCACTAGGCCCAGTTTGGCTGAAACGCGCAGAGAAGTTCTGATTTTCCGAAAAACTTGGTTTCCTTGAAAGAATACTCAAAAAAACAAGAATTTAAGCTCTCCAACTGGACCAAAATTGCATGTCTACATTGGGCAACCCTACCGTGTCTCTACTCACCCAACCATAGAGCACCCATTCCTATGTCAGTTTCTCCCTCCAACCCACCACTTCCATTTTCTTCTAACTATCCTACAACTCATGTGCCAGCACCAGTGGCTCGGGAACCCAATCTCACTCAAGCTTTCATTGATAAGCTCAACCGAATGGATGAGCGTTTTGAAGAATTAAAGCACCGTTTGGACTCCAAGACTGCTCCTAAAATCTCAATCTCATCCTTCCAAGTTTTACACCTTCCTCCTTCAGAGATACCAATTTTTCAACGTTACAACGGGACTAGTAATCCTTTCACCCATCTGAAAGATTTCTTATATGAATCTACCTTCTGGAAAAATGACCGTAAAGCACTTACTTTTCTATTCCGCCGGTCATTAGAAGGATCCGCCCTTGAGTCTTGATTCTTTTGAGACGGCCTATTTCGACATTGTCAAGGCAAAGTTTCTGCAGAGGTATAAGGACCGGGTGGGGCCAGCCTACTCGATAATAGACTTAATTGTTGAAAAGATGAAGCCAGATAAAGACCAACACCACCTACAAATCGCGCCATACTCTCCATACCGAGAGTTGCCCCCAGCCCACAAACTACCCAAACACCACAAATCCCAATCTCACCAACACTGCCCTCACCAGCTATTAACCCTCCATGGTGCCTAATCATTAGACCGCCACCAACATCCCAACCAGCACCCCAACCATCACCCCAGCCTAACCCATCAACCATCATTCCTCCCTGGCGTCTAATCATTAGAACGCTGCCAACACCCTAAACATCACCTAACCTACCGGCCTCCACCACCCCTCGGCCTCTCATTATCCAACCGTCACCCAACCTACTAGTCGCCACCACTCCGCGACCTTTAATCATTCGATCATCACCACCAATGCCCCAACCATCACCAAACATACCGACCTCCACCACTCCACGACCGCTCATCATCCGATCCTCACCACCCCTACCTACCAAGGACCTCTCAACATACCAACCAACCCTACCATCACCATCATCACCACTCCCCCCTACCACGCTGGCGCCAGTATTTCGTAGCCGGAGGATGTTCCAAAGGGTCTTCCTCCAGGCTGGGATGCAACCACAGGAGCAAGCAAAAGAGGAGGTGGTAGAAGAACCGTTGCCCAGCATGGCATATGACTTGTTGAAGCACCTGGACAAAATGCCAGCACGGATTTCAATCCTGGAGCTTATAAAGAGGTCAAAGAACCATCAAGACATCCTACAATAGTACTTGCAGCGGGTCATGGTCAATGAGGACCTCCCGCTCGAGAAAATCATTACAATCTTGACCCTAAGGAGTGAGCATCCGACACTTACATTTACACATGAGGAGTTGGCACGGCCCGAGATCAAAAAGTACACCTTGCATATTGTAGTGGTCATTAGAGGCATGGAGATTAAGTCTTGCTTGATTGAGATTGGAGCATCTATAAATGTCATGCCGCCAGAAACATTGCAACTTTATGGCATCTCCGATGAAGAAATCGAGCCTTCTGCTGTCACGGTGACAACGTATGACAACTCTCGAAAGCCGGCACGAGGGGTGGTTACATTGGAAGTAGGGCTCAGGCCATGTACTATCACCACCAAGTTCCATGTGTTTGAACTAGACCCCACTTTCAAAGCTATTTTGGGATGCCCGTAGCTTGAGCCAATAGGAGCTATTGCCTCCACTAATCATCAATGTCTGAAGTTCCCATACAAGGGCTAGGTAATCAAAGTAACCAACATCCCCATTCTAAATGACGTACATGATCTCTTTTCTGCACTGTCAATATCGTCCAACTGTTGGTTTCAACTACAGAGCTACCCGGTGTAGACACGCCAAATTGGCCTGATTCAAAGCCCCAGACACTTATTCCATGGGCAATACCCATTATCTGACCTTTATTTGATCCAGATTAACTCGTGGAGATGAGCTAAGGACATTGGTGGAGCCCCTCGTGAGTTGGGAATAGACCAATGATTTCCGGAATAATGTTGTAACCTTCAAACGAGAGCCATGAGTGAACCATGAAAACACAAAGCCTGCTCGATGACCGACCTTTCATGGTCCATACTTGAACGTCTCGGGAGTCCCGCATGTGTTCCGTGATATTTGGGGTTTCTGACAAGTCATTTTGGTAGGTGTCGACTCTGAAAATTTGATGGGGCCTTCTCCCTTTCAGGGAAGTCCGTGAACTCAGATCGTCACCTCAAGAGGGGATGAGAAAGAAAGGAAGAAAACACAGAAAGTAACTCTCACCTTGGTCCCACACTCACATTGATCTCTGAACTTTCATCCCTTGGCGTCGCTCGATCACCAAAGAGACGGTTCAGGTCATGTGGGAGGAGGGTGAGAAGAAGGAAATTAAGACATGTGGTCGCCAGGAACCGTGGGTTCTGATTTATGAAATTAAATTGACCGTGTGTACCTTAGCGTGAAGAGTGTGGGTCAAAGCTTCTCCTTCTTCAGCCGGCCGATGAAGAAGAGTCCTCAACGCGTGGGTGCTTGATTTTCTATGCAACTAGACAAACAAACAAGTGAAAAAGACAATTATAACTAGACAAAGTGGAGTATATGTAGGGAGAATAACATGAAACACACAATTGACTAGAAATTGACCGGATTCGGGTTATCTCTAACCCCTCTTTTTCTATTTTCGGATTAATAGACTAAAAATAATTCAAAAAATTTTAAACAACTAATAGAAGGATGGAGAATCACGAAACAAAGAGATAGGAAGAAAAACAAAAAGATTCTGAGTAGAATAGAGAGAGATATAGTCAAATCTGGGTTGTCAAAAAAGCTGAGCAGCAGTCCAGGATCTGCCAGGCGCGACTTTGCTTCTGCACTCGTCACGTCCAGCCCCGACCTCAGAATCAAGTGATGTTGATTGCAAACTGAAGTAGACTTGGAGAGGAAGAACTTTGATGAAGAGAGATCAGGAAGCAAACGTCCACACGCTGTTGTAGAAGCCAAAGAATAGAGACCTGTAAGATCACCTGCAGATCAGCCTTCCTCTCTCTTGAACTGACTTTTCTCTCTCTAAAAATATGAAATTCTCTCTCTAAAAATCACAAAATCGATGCAATAGAGAGCTTGGATATCTTGAGATGCCGGGGGGTCATGCACATGCCTTTGGAATGACCGGAATTAGCCTCAATTTATAAGAGAACAAACGATCTTATCAAGGCTAAAAAAAGGGGACCTTGCGCCCTACCCAAGGGAGGGGTGCATGCACCCCCTGGAGGGGGCACATCTTATCCTTCCAACAGATTCGGTCTGATCCGGTTCGATCCGTTCAACGGTAGAGTCCCGGTGAAAAACTGGTTCCCTCATGCCTCAAGGGTAGGGCGCATGTGCCCTCAAGTCAGGGCACAAGGTCACATGCCTCAGGGGTAGGGCGCATGGGCACGTGCCCTAGGTTCTAGGCGCGTGTGACAAGGGACCCAGGCGCATGGGACTATTTTACGCATCCTTCTTCTAGAAGCAATTGCGAACACTCCCGAACTTGGAATTTGACGCCGTTTGTTGCGTTGGAAAGATAACAGGCCGAAGAAGCTCTCTATAGCATTGGATCAGCCATCACACCCTCCAAAACTTCATAATTTTGTCTGGAAGTTAGGACAGTGAATAGAAGATCTGATACTGGTCAAAATGACTCCGACGGCAAACTGGAAAGACACGGCATGCAACAAAAATTGTCTGGAGCGTGAATCTGACCGTAACCTTCAATGCATGATCATTAGACATTGGTCATTCAGCCAATTTCTGTGTTTACACGATTTACGTGTGGCTTTCACTTGGAAATTATGGTTTTTTTGTGAAAACGTTGGAAAACATCCAATTTCGTTCGGCGAAGCTCCAAATGAACTTTAAAAGACCCAGCATTATTCTAAGGTCAATCACACATATTACCCTATAAAACATGAGTTTTATGCTATGAATTAGGCGAATTTGGTGTGTCTACAGTAGGCATTGGTCTATAACGGCTTTTTCGTTATGGCTTTTCGATCTATACTGACATGGCTATCCCAGACCACGTGTTAGGCCTTTCCGATCATCACTGGGTCTTTTTGGGTCATTTGGGTCAATCCTAGCCGACTATTTTCATCAATTCGGGCCATACAGCCGTTTTGGTCGATTTTAGGGTTTCTCGGCTCCTCCGAGCTTCAGTTCACGTTTACCAGGTTAACCTCAGAGTTTTTGATGATTTAAAGTTTTTTGATTATATCGGACTTGTTTGGTCATCATTTTAGGTCATCCTGAGTTGACCTGAAGATTCCTCAACCGGAACTGTGCCCTTTCAGATCTTCGCCACAGTTTTCGGCTTTCCGCAAGAGGGTAAACAGGTAGAAAGACCTGTACGAAGTCATGTTAGCTGATTTACTAACTTTAGGATGTCCTCTTTGCAATGCAACAAACGGGAGCTGAATCGTACATCCCGTTTGCAAGTTACGGCTCACGGAACACGCGTGTGTCGACTCTGAAAACGGGTTCCGGATCAACATCTCAAGAGAAGGGTGAAAGAGAGAATAGGGGAAAGGGAGTGAATCAGAAATCACTCGAAAAGTAGTAAAAATTCCTCACCTCAGTTCCACACTCACATTGATCCCCGAATTTTCATCTCACGGCGTCGCTCGAGCACCGAAGACGGTTCGGGTCATGTGGGAGGAGAGTGAGGAATAGAATGACTTAGAACATAAAAGAGGTGGTTGATAGGAGCTGCGGGCTTCGCTTTATGGAATGTAAATCAAGAGATGAGTTGACCGTGTGTACCTTAGTGCGGGAGATGATATGTGGGTTAAACCTTCTTGCTCGTCGCCCGGCCGATGAGGTAGAGTCCAACCGATGCTAGCTTAATAAACTTGTGCAACCTAAGACAATAAAACAAGTGAAGAGTTTGATTAGACTTATGAGAAGTGTAGTAACTATAAAGACAATATGAGAAAGAAGCAATTGGAATCGGACTCACTGGCTTCGGGGTGAGCCTTAACCCCTTTTTTGTGTATTTTTTGTGATATAAAAATATGTAAAAACTAAATAAAAATGATGCTAAAATAATTCTGGATGAATGACGAAGACATAGAAACTTGAATAGCTCAAATCGGAGCTAAAATGAAGAAGATATCACCAATATGGTCGAACAGCACACTGGACTGAACGTGCCCTAGGTTTAAGGGCGCGGTGGGCGTGCCCTAGGTGTGAGGGCAGACCTTGGTTCGGGGGAGCATTGCACTATCTAGCGCAATATCGGTGCAGAGCTCGCCACGGGAAGTACCAATGTCAGAATTGAGTGCCGTTTGTTGTAGTAGACAGAAGACTCGGAGAGGAAGAGTTCTTATGTTGATGACTTCTCCGAAATTCATATGTAGTAGTCTGGAAAAATCTGAAAGTGGACAGATATGGAAAAGCAAAACCTAGATGCACGCCCTTGGTGCAGCAATCATCACGGACAAACGACGAGTTGGAATTGAATGCCGTCAGTTGCAAATGAAAGAGGACGAAGAGAGGAACATATTGAAGACTTTGCAACATAAGCCCCAAATTTTCTACAGAAGCCGATGAAGTCGGTTGATGCAGAACACACGGATTGAGCCTTCTCCTTCACTTTGGGATCGATCTCTCGACATCGGATCGGCTTTGGACGTCGGGACGGCCTTGGGAGAGAGCTTGGATGACCTCAGGATGAGCTAGGCATAGGGGATTAACCTTGGGTCATTGAGAATGACCCTTAATTTATAGAGAATAGAAACTGGTGCAAAATATAGAAATCGAACCGACCGCGCCCCCGTGTTTCAAAGGAAGCGAGGGCACGCAGGGTGCACCCTCAACCTGGGCATACGGTCTGCACGCCCTTCTATTTCAAAGGAAGCGGGGGCGTCTTACGCGTCTCACTGCTAAAAATCGTCGAAACCTTCCAGAAATTGATAAAAATTCGACTTGACAAACAGTGCGTGCCCCCGAACCGGTGGCGTGGTCAAAATAATCGATAATTAATGGCGAAAACCTTCTAAAAATCTGGTTTAGAAGGTGCTAATTGGGGTGGTTTCCGGTTTCCAAAAATAGATTGCGCCCTTGCGTTTCAAAGGAAGAGGGAGCGCACAGGGCACGCCCCCAGGTTGAGGGCGCGGTCACCGCGCCCTCCCATTTCAAAGGGGGTGGGGGTGCGATACACTCTCTCGCCTACGCGCGCATTCCGCGGGCCGTAACTTGCAAACGGGATGTCCGATTCGGCTCCCATTTGTTGTGTTGGAAACAGGGCCTTCAACCACACCTCCTCAAGTCAGTAAACTAATCAGTATGACTCCCAAGACATTCGCACGGGGCTTTCTACCGGTTTACCCTCTCGCGAAAAGCCAAAAACCGTGGTGAAGATCCGAAAGAGCACGGTTCTGGTCAAGGAATCTCGGGTCAACTCGGGATAACTTAAAATGATGACCAAACATGTCCAGTATGATTGAAAAACCTGAAGTCATCGAAAAATCTGAGATTAACCCGGTAAACGTAAACTGAAACTCAGAAAAGTCGTAAAACCCTAAAATCGACTGAAATGGCTGTATGGCCCTAGTTGATGAAATATACGGCTAGGATCGACCTGGATGACTCGAAAAGACCGGTGATGACCGAAAAGGCCTAACGCATAGTCCGGGATAGTCGTGTCAGTACAGAGCGAAAAAGCCATAACGAAAGCCGTCATTGATCGACAACTACCGAAATGACTTCTCAGAAACCCTAAATATTATAGAATACATGCGGGACTCTCGAGACTTTCAATTAAGAACCATTCAAGGTCAATCATTGAGCTGGCTTCGTGATTTCATAGTTCCCGCATGTCTCTTGCTTGAAGGTTACAACATTATTCCGGAAATCATCGGTCCATTCCCAACTCACAAGGGACTCCACCAATGTCCTTAGCTCATGTCCACGAGGTAATACAGATCAAATAATGGTCAAATAAAGAATATCACCAATGGAATAAGAGTCTAGGGCTCCGAATTAGACCAATTTGGCGTGTCTACAGCTTGCCTCGCCTTGATGTCGGCTTTGCAAGGGAATGACGTGCAGCGGAGTGGAGTGAAATGTAGAGAAAGTGTAGTGAAGCGAGATGGAGCATAGTGGAATGTAGTGGAGCGAAATGGCGATGGACTAAAAAGGTGTTATCAAGGTGTAGATATAGACACGCTCAACGACTAGTTTCGGCAAGGCAAATCTCCTCAAGTCTCCTGGTTAACCGCCATGTTTCATCAAGTCTTCCTATGTTCAATTGGTAAGAGATGTGCCATTGGCACGAGAGAAGAATAGCCAACCCCCGACACGGTGGGGAGTCCCCGAAACATGGGTTCGTAGGTTCATTATCAGCCGGTAACCCGTTCTTTGCGGTGTTCCTGTACTGTGATGGGCTAAAGTTTAAAAAGTGATTTGTTTTGAAAAAGTAAAAGAATACCAATCGAGCACATTCAGTCTCTTAGATTCATTTAAGTCTTCCAAGAAACAAGAATCAATTCAGAATGGAATGATCTCGAATTCCAAAAGGTAAATGTTGATGGTTAGAATGTGAAGATAGTGACGGTGCAAGTTTTGATTGAATAGGAGGCCCTTGGTAGGATGAATTGACTGCCAGGGTGGGATGAATAGCAAGAAGAGTTGTAGTGGTCACAGTAGGGGATAGAAATGAAAGATTTGGAGGCACAAGGTGATTACCGAACATGGTGGGATTAACAGACACGGTGGGATAATAGAAAGGTCGGTGGGACTAGAAAATACGGTGGGATTATCAAACACGGTGGTATTAGAAAACATGGTGTGATTCAGAATGATCGGAATTAGGATACAAGATTTAGAGATTAGGGTGAGAAGGTGAAGATTATGAAAGGATGTATGCGATAACAAAACAAAATGTAATATAACTAACGCTACAGATGCATGATGGGCTCAAGAAAACAAAACAAAACTTGTATAACAAATAGTTGAAGATATAAACTGTCTATGAGGTCAAGATACCCATTCGGGAACCATCGTTCCTCACAGCACAACTTTGGGCTTATCTATTAGCACAAAGAATGACCCAACCGTCGTGGATTTTGATGAAGGTGTTCACGGGCCTGGTTTTCTTTGCATTCCTGGTCTTCAACATCAATGCATAAAATAAATAGTAATGCACCTAATATATGCTAAGAAAGGAAATGATAACGGTGTGTTTGCGGTGTGATGACATGCATTCTCACAAAAGAGTTCATGTGTCCTAATGAGGACACAGAGCAAAAGCTCCTCGGCAAAATAGAGGCCGAGGTTATGATTACACCTCCTCTTAAGAATCCTCAAGGGAGGGAAGTGGAGAGCACTGCCTTGTTGTGCAGAGTTCTCCGTGTTTGTTCTTCGTGCCTAAAACACTTAGAAAAGAAGATTAGAATAACAAGATGGCTTATCCCCCTTGAAAGTTGCAGTCTGTCTTAGCCTTTGTCAAGGGTAATAGCCTTCTTAAGGGTGTAAAAATAAAGCAGCAAATATGCAATGAACATAAAGACAAGGATTCAAACAGAGCATGGTAAAATTTTAATTTTTTTTTGAAAATTTTGTTGAATTTGAAAAAGAAGTTTCGTGAAAAGATTCAAATTTCTTTTGGGATTTTAAAAATATTCATTTTTTTGGAGTTTTGAGAATAATTTTTTTTTGGAGTTTTAAAGATATTCACCTTTTTTGGAGTTTCTGAAAATAGTTTTTATTTTTTGGAGAGAAAATTCAATATTGACACAAATTCTCATTACTCGGTTATTTTTCTAGGTTCATTGGTAGATACCATGTGCAAAAAGGGGTTCCTTACCCAGAATATTTCCAACCTTCAACCTTTGATTGGCCAGAGTTTAGCTTCGATTTGGTTGGTCCACCCACACCCTAGGGGTTAAGAATGAAGAATTGATAGGAAGTCCTTGATAGGCATTGGAGATGTCAAGAGGGATTTCTCTACTCACACCCAATTGTCCGTTGGGGTTCGGCCTCTTCAGGTCTTTTCATCTTTATTGACAAACCTATTTTTGTGGCACACATTCGGACAGGTGTTTTGACCTATGGGGTCATTGCCCATCTTTTGGTGTCTTTTTTCATTTTCTACGTTTTTGGGTACTCATTCAGACAGGCCCATATTTGTTTAAACCTGTGGGGTTCATTGCCCATCTTTTGGCACCCTTTTTCTATTTAATAAGTTGGACCTTCTGAGACGGCCTCCTACTAGGGCAGCAGATGCTTTCAATACTCTCCCCCTCTAGTCCCCTTCGCCTATCTTGGACCGAACAGAAGAGAATAGGGTGAGGGTTTTCCTTCCATCTCTAAGCCTTGCCTAGCTTCTCTCGGGTGTCAAGTCATCCAGATTCTAGGATCGGGACATGTGTGTGGGATGGTATCCACCCTCGACTCCTAGAGAACAACCACACGTGGACTCAAGTCATACTGGTAGTTCTCTCCATTTTTGAGGTAGATTACATTCCATGGGTGAATCAATTGAAAACATGCCTTGCAATGTAAAGAATTTATTTAATAAAAACAAGGTAGCTACAAATATTGTCAATCATGAATTTCTCTCCATTAAAATTGTGAAGTTTAAAATAATTTCAAAAAATATTGCCTTGAGGATGACATAATGATGATGAATGCAACGTGATACCTGAGAGAAGAAGTTCATTGCTAATGACAGCTTTGTATTAATAAAAATATTACTATTAATAATATAAATAATATAAATAATTTAATAATATATTAATATTTTATAAAATTATACTAATATTAATAAAAATATAAGATATTAATCATCTTATAATGGATGGCTAAGATTAATTTGATGGGTGTAATATTTACCTATGGTGGTAAGTATATAGGCATTGCATAGGAATAGATGTAGTTACCTACTGAGCCCTGATTCAGTAGGTATAGGGGGTAACTAAAAGCTAGTTTTATCAACCAATTCTTACCTACAAGATATATCTTCATAGGTAAAGATCAGTTTTGGCATAGTGATACGCAGATTGCAGGTGAATCAAAAGAAAATGCATATCATCCTAAACATCACACAGACAAAGGACAACTATGCCATCACTCTTTGGCTTTCTTCCCTACTTTATCCTCTTGTCCAAAGTGACAATATGACATTTAGGAGACGAGGGTTTTTGAAGTTCTTCACCTCTCTTCTACATGCTCTTGGGGCGAATTTGGTTGAGATTGTGAAGAAGAAATTATGAATTTTTTATTTCTCTAAACTTCTCACAAATCTATTTTTGTAATGATTAGTAATCCTTATGGTTTGAATCTAGATAGTTTTTACATTTTGAGAGAGAAGATAACATGAGTATATCACTCTGTTCCTCAAGGATCAAAGTCAATCATTGCATTTTAAAAGTCAAAAAAAATGTATGATTGGATGGGATTATGAAATATAACATACACATAAGCATGTAAAATAACATGACAAACACTTGGTGTACATTAAAAACCATGCATAGTGGGAATTTGTTTCACGATCATAAAAACTAGCTAATGAATCACCTGGAATACCCCGCTTGATTCATCACAAAACACATGCATGGTAACCTCGTAAATAAAATTGAGCTGGTAAAAAAGATGGTTAAAAAGTCATTTGAATCTTTAGAACTGCTACATCAATCTGGATGTTTCCCCCGACTTGGCATAGAGGAAAAAAATGTTTGACAAATTCACAAACTTGACACTAGACAAATTACAAATTGCTAATTGTTTGCCCTAGAAGAGCTACTCAGATGGACCTATAGATGGGACATAATCATATAAAAGAGAAAAAATAGACGCTTATTTAAAACTGAAAGCTAGCTGAGTCAACTTGCTGAGTAAAATTTAGGTATGGAATTCATGGATTAAGGGAATACTTTCTCCATTTAAATTTATGTTATATTTATTTTGTTTTCGCCAACTTTAAAAAATTAAGGGAATATGACCCCACTTTCCTTGTATACCTAATTGCAACGTATCTCCACTTGCATTCCCAAATAAAGAATCAAGATTCGTAATTAGCATGATATGGCTAGCCAATAACACATTAAAAATTTTAAACATTCTCAATAAAACTACCCCAACTTCCTATAAAGAACAAAAAAAGAAAACATGGTATCACATAACTACAAAAGACACCTTAATGCTCTACGCACCAAAAGAAGAAGAATGTCCTAGGAACTTTAGTGGTAATGGTTGCAGTAAGATCCTAACAACTAAAACTAATTAGACACCTTGAAGTTATATTTATCAAAGATCAAAAAAATTATATACACATGCTGTTGAATAGCAATATCACATTGTAATGTAACCATCGGAAAATATATATAACTTTTTGGCTTTTATTATAAGTTGAGAATATTGTGTAAGAGCCGAAGGGTACCTGCAAGGGAATATGGGGCTTAAACTTGCAACTAAATCACCTACATATCCTCTTTTCTAATTTCTTTCTCAAATTCACTTGAGGTAAGACATGGCATAGCCAACTAATGGACTCTGCCAAGATGGTGCTTAACTTGTTTGTTTCATATACCAACCAATTGTGTGTTGAATGCTTACAACAAATCCATAATATTCTTTCAGCAGACTTGAGAAGGACAATATTTTATAGAAATGAACAAAAAACTCTTGAATAAAAGAAAGACAAAATCATGTGAAGTGTGATCAGAACATTCAACATCTAAAAGGCCAAAAAAATGTCTTCATGCATGGAATCTTTGGAGAATCATACTATAAAATTTTTCTTGGTTCCTATATGAAACAATACTAATTGCTAGATATATCTGGATTATAACACATCACTACCTTATAATCCACCTCTCAATGCAAAAATAAAAAAACAAGCTAGCAAATGTGGTCCACATCCATAAGCAATGTGGTCTTAGGTAGAGTTAGCGAGCACATAAATAGATGTAAGATGTAAGGTTAAGGAAGAGCACCTTCAATTATAAGAAGACTATTTTTACAAGATATTTATCAATTTTGGAATCTTACAGGCACAAAGAATGTGGACACATGCACCAATCTCCTCATACATGAATGTCATGGAGTCCTGGGACACATTACTAATGAGCACATGAGTGCCAAAGATCTTCCACTTCTAGTCTGACAAATGTGGCTAGTAAAATTAAAATGATAATACTTAAGCAATCTTTTTGATTAAGGCCTTAGCTATACACTTGTCCCTATTTACTGCAACCAACATGTATCAAGGCAACTATCCCCCTCTATCTTCTATCCCCTGCGACTTTCCCACATCCGTGAAAGATCAAATCTGTATGGACTTGCCAGTTCAATAATTTTTGGGTTTTACTTTCAAAAAACATATATCAAGGCAATTGAGACATGGTAGGTAACCCTTTAGTTGCCTCTAACACATAGTTGCCAAGCTGCTTAAGCGCCCTTAAATAGTTAATTAAATTATATACTTATTTATTTAAATAAATTATTTATTTATTTTTAAATAATTAACTATTTAAATACATTTAAATTAATTAATTAAATAAATAACTCTCTAATAGAGCATTAAATGATATGTAAAGATTCTTAAATTGTGGATTACCAGCTTTGAATTTGTCCAATCCACTTGGGCCGATGAATTCATAGTGCTTGAAATCGTGGGATTGAACTTCTAAACTTCTCAAAAGGAGAAATTTTTTACATTGGACAACCAAGGTTGCTCCAAATTATTAATTTTTTGCAGTCAAAATTTGGATATCTAGATGTATGATCATATTGTTTCAAACATTATGAATTCATTGAACCTAATGGATAGGATGAATTAAAATCTAAGAGTCCCTAATTTATCAATACATACAAGCATTTAATGCTCTTGTGTTAAATAATAAAATAATAATTTTATGTTAAAGTTGTACTTTACAACTACGACATGTGCAATTAGTGGTTTTTTGTCCTACTTTAATTCAAAGTCTGATTTTTGGATACCAACTTTCATTTTTCATCATAAAGTCAATGTTAGGAATACTGACTTTGACCAAAATGCTTTACTTCTGCAAGTAAAACTTTTGCTACATTTTTTTATGATTTTAACAAAAAGCCACCTTATTTGGAAAAAAACTCTATATATGGACAACATCTTCTCCTATTGTCCCCCCATCCCTGACGTATAGAGATTATTGTCACCTGACTCTCAGCGATGGACCATATTTGTCGACGGTATACAAGCCTATTGTTCTCGTGCATGCATGGCCCAAGCAATTCTACATCAACTTGTTGGTAATGAGCATCAACAGTCGGTTGTTGTCTGTGTCGAAGGGGGTCTTCATGGGGACCAAGGTAGTCAACAACACTGGTTCCCTGATCTCGTACATTCCGGAGCTAGGCTACACCACCCTCAGGATGGCTATCCACAACAGCTTTGTAAGGAATCATCCATAAAAATATGATGCAGCGGAAGTGACCATTCCTATGAGTTTCTTTAGAATCTGTCTCAATCGGAATTGAATGAAGAATACCAAAAACTAATCAAATCGGGTTCGAATATACCTGATAGGGATTCATATAATCCCATGGAGAGGAAGGAGATGAGCTTCTCAAGCTCTTCAAATTGTTTAAGTGTCCGATCTCTAGCAGTTTCCACACGAACTTCATCCACAGTAGGTTCTCCCTTCACACCAACCTTGAGAACTCTTCTCGAATGGAGCTCAATCACCCATGGACGCCTTCTAGAGAGAGAAGGAGGTAGGGAGGAGGCTGAGGATGTAGTTAACACCCTTGGCTTGATAGGGTTTGACTGAAATCATTAATATTTATATATAATTTTAAAATTTTTTATAAAAACCTAAAATCTTTATTAATTACTCCCTTGCCCCTGTACTTGTGGATAAGTCCTTTTATGTGTGACCCACTAGGCTGAATAGCCTATTTGGTTGAAGCCTAAATAAAATAGAACACTTCTATTTAATTTAATTAAATCTGTTATCCAATAATAGATTAATCGGCCTACCAATCATGAAGGGTACAATCCACATCCCATGATCCCAAATGGCTATGGAGATAATCTCATCTTCATTGAGCATTTCCATCATCAGTTACTACATAGAAATAAACCCTCATCCAACCAATGTCTCGGTCGGAAAGGAGTACGGCATCGACTGTCAACTTCTTAATGTACCGACTCTATAGGATCTTGTACTCGAAATTAGATCAATTGAAAAACTCAATTTTCAATTATCCTATCTACCCTGACCTGAGATTTAGAGTACTATCCCATAGGACATTCACTTTCACTTACCGAGAGTGGACGATCCCTTATTGTCCGCTCAATTGCCTCTATCGGGTTTTCCTTGTACCTAATCCATTGCTATACTGGACCATCTATACGGTGATACATACGACAATGGTCAAAGCACAAGTTCCACCCAACGAGGCATCTTTGGCAACTCAGGTCAAAGGTCCAACCATGCAACCATGATGATAGAAAACCCTGATTGATAGTTTGGTAAGATACCATTCAGGGTTTCTAATTTGGTTAGTTCAGTGAACTCATTCAACTAATGAGCACTTGTATGTATATTTCAGTGTCTCCATACTAATGACCAATGAGATTGGTCATTCTCATCACATGAGAAGATATCACATATACTAGTCTATCCGGATCCTTGATGTCCCGTCTCAAGTATCCTATGATTAGGAACATTTATATCAATTATCTCTAAATGATCAATCTCATTATCATCATTATCATGATTTCATCATGATTTAATCATCATTGTATTTGATCAAGAACTTCATTATGATATTCACATCTAATAAGAGCTTATAATGAAGATTTTCCTAATTAATTGAACGAGATATATTTAGAAATGTCGAATCATATTATATATGATTGGCTTGTATGGCATATATTTCTATTAATATCCCACTTGCACTAAAGCCAATCACCCATCTGGCTAATTTGTATCAGCTCGAGATGGAGCTCAAACACTTTTTGAGTAACTACTTTAGTTAGTGGATCTGCAATGTTATTAGCGATAGATACTCTATCTTTAATTATACATTTATAAGATATAATCTCTCTGATTGTATGGTATCGTCATAGAAGTTCTAAACTTCTGATGAGACATTGGCTCTACCCCATTATTTTCTCAAAATAATGGTATACATTTAGAGAAATTTGGGAGAATCTCATATCATAGATGAAAATCTTCATCTAGATTACTTCTCAAGTAGTGTGCAACCACTATGTAAACTTGTTTACATATGTTGTAGAATTTACAGTGTTCTATTGCATGGAACTCTTCTAGCTCACTACACCACTATTATTTTAACTTAATATCAAACTTATTTGATTAGAAGCTTGTGTTTGTAAAACTACAAGACTTTAAGTCTTATCCTCCAGTGTATAGAGATACATTCTTAGTGCTTCTCAAGTACCCAATGATATCTTTAAACTATCCAGTGACTCTCACCTGGATCTTCTCATAACACTTAGAGCATTTATCACATTATGTACGTAGCATCACATTAATGATAGATCCTATGACAAAAGCATAAGGGCTCTATTAATGTGATCTCTTTATCTCTCAAGAGGTCTTCAAAGATATCACTTTAGAGAGATCAACTCCACACCACATATGTAAGAAACCTATCTTGGAGTTTATCATGTCAAATCCTTTGACTATAGTGACTACGTACATTAACTGAGCATTGCTTTTAGATCTATCTCCATAGATCTCAAAACTCAAATTATGTTTGGAGGATTAATTTGATTGCTAGGCTCACTTATGATAACATACCTACTTCATTCTTAATGAGTAGTATGTCGTCAACATAAAATGTCAAGAAAGTAATAGCACTCCCACCTATCATCTTAAATACACAAGGCTCCTCTTCGTTCTTAACGAAGTCATAAGATTTAATCTCATTAAACCTTATATACGATCTATGGAAAGTTTTACTTCAATTCATAAATGAACTTAATACACACTCTTCTTGGATGTTTATTGGGACTTGATTCCCTATAGTTGTATCATATACACCTGTTCTTCAAAGTACTTTAGAGGAACACTATCTTAACATCCAATTAGCTTATCCTACAATTATAGTGCGTAACAATCAAAATCTGAATAGATTAATCCATGTAATAGGTAAAAGATCTCATCATAATCAACTATTTGACTTCGATGATATCCTTTTCAACTATTCTCACCTTTGAAGGTCTCTACCTTTTAATCCACTCTAATTTATTCTTTAGTGATCCATTTATTCCTTATGGATACTATACCCTTAGATGGATCTATCAAGTTCTAAACTTGATTAGAATAGATAAAGTTTATATCAGATTTTATTGTCTCTTCCCATTTATGAATCAATATCTCATATTGGTTCTATATAGATCTTAAGATCAATATCCTTATTATCTTATGCCTCATTTCATCTATTAGAGATATATCCCACATATCTGTTAGGTTGAATGGACACAAGAATAGATCTATAAGTTGTCAATGTGTAATTATTAACTAGCATCTTAATAGAAGTGTCATTGGGTTGTGGGACTGGAACATCTTCCATATATACTTTGCTCCCACTATCTTTCTTAAGGAGGAACTTTTTCTCTAGAAATGTAGTGAGCTGAGCAACACATACCCTTATTCATAAGGGTCGTATATTTAATATCCATAAGTTTCCTTAGGATATCCCACAAGTCAATACTTCATAGTCTTATATTCCAACTTGTTAGGGTTATACTTCACCAAGTTGGACATTCCAAAATCTTAACTTGCTTAAGGTCAAGTTTTAGCCCCTTTTCCATATTCTATATGGAATAATCAGAACAAAATTAGAAGGTACCTATTAAGATAAAGTGGTTATAATGAGTACTTAGCAAAAAATAGACGAAGAGGAATGTGACAAAGCTTGTCATTGTTCATATTATGTCCTACATAATATGGCTTCTCATTTTAGCTACTCAATTAAGCTAAAATGTGTAAAGAGGTGTTCATTAGATTCTATTATCTTTCAATTATATGTGAATTATTTACTTAAGTATTTTTCTCATTGATCTCATCAAAAAGTTCTAATACTCTTTCCATTAATATCTCTACTTCATTTTTAATCTCAGATAATTTCTCAAAGGTTTTACATTTGTATTTCATAAAGTACATATATCCATACCTAGAGACATCATCTTTGAAATAATGAAGTAGAAATATTTTCCTTTAGCCTTAATAGATATGGGTTAACATACACCTAGATGTATGAGTTCTAACAACTCATTAACCCATTCTCCATATATATATTAAGATAAAGTGTAGATTGATCTAAATCAACCCATTTTATCTTAAAAGGAGCATTCACACATAATATGAGAGGTAACATATCAAATATGATTAAACAATTCATTAAGCTCTCACTGGCAAACACTTTGTCATTCAATCTTTTAGAACATCTATCAATTTCATAACTTAGAATAAATCAATATTTATTCAAGCAGAAAATCATATAATGTTCTTATAGAAGGATATAATAGCAATATTAATTATTAAGACATCTCCATAAGACTAATAAAGATTTGTACCTCCCACTAGTAATGATGCAACTTTTGCACCAGTTCATATGTAGGTCAACATCTTCTTTATTAAGTCTTCATTTACTTATTATTATCTATATCCGATATCTCTTACCATTAGATGCATCCATAGTATCTAATATCTAATATTATGATATACAAATATAGTATCTAATACTATTAAGTGTATTTAAAACAAGTAAATTTCAATGACTCAGATGCATGAAGCTTCTCAAGTCACCTTTGCATTATGTACAATACACTTTGCACTTCCTCTTCCACTTACCATCTTCATGATAGTGTAAAAACGCTATCTTATTCTGGCTTTATTATCTTGACCACCTTCTTTTACTTTTAACTATCTCCTATTTCTATCTAATGATTTTACTTCTTTCTATTGGTCTCACCAACTAGAAGTAATTAAGATGTATTTTTGTTTTAACTTTCCCTTAGTTAGCTCATCACTATGAGCCATGATAGATCTCATATACATATTGTCTTTACAATTTATATCTCATAGAGACTAACATCTAGTTTAAGGCAAACAATGCATCTTGTCTATAAGATAAGATCTTATCTTTCTTTTACATCATTAGATAATCTAGGAGACACCTACTTCTCAAGTAAGAAAGTTATCTGGTCAACTATGAGAACAATTCTCTTAGTTCTAAACCGATCTAAGAAGTGTGAGCCGTTAAGCTATTTGGCATCTAGTATGCCATACTAATGGTGGCTTATCATCGTATTCTACAACTAAGATATAATTTTATTAATATAACATTGCAGACATTCATGAAATTAAGATATGGTCTTTCATCCTAATTTATGCTCTCACTAACTTTTGACAAATTTGCATAACCCTCATTATGCAAAGACGGGATATCACAATGAAATCCTAGTGGGGACTAAGACCTTATTAACTTTATGGTGATGACCTTATGGTAGAACAACAAATCACCCATACTTAATAGGTAGACAACTATTGCCAATTGCAACTCTTTGTCATTTAGCCTCTAGAATTATGACCTTGTCGTAGCACAACAAGCCATATACTCTAGTTAGGTCAAACCCGCTTGTTACGTTATGAGAATGGATCATTCACACAGCTCTTCTGGTAGCACAACAAAGCCATGCAAATGATCCACCCCAAAGTTCGACAAATGTCTTAACCATGATCATCAATCCCTTGCTGAATGAGCTTGTGGTAGTACAACAAACCCATTCAATCAAAGATTGGCTTATCAAGACCATAACAACGGAAGGCTACGTGAGTCATTCTTAATGTCACACGTTTATCAACCTAATTATAACAAGGAAGGATTTTATTTTAGTCTCATCAATAATATGTGCAAGTATATATAATACCTTTGGAATATCATATATCTAAGGTATAACCTGTAGCACACATCCACATATCGAATATGCATAAAAACATGTGATCATGGACTTAACCCTAAGCATGCACCTAAGGAACCCCAAAAGGTGCAAATCCATGCTTCAGATGCTTGAGTTGGCATGCTCTCACTTCAGAATGGTGCTTCTCCAAGTGATCCCGCTCTCCAACTTTCCATAAACCGGCTTCTAACTCTTACAAGCGGCTTAAGGGTACGCAGACCCACAAATGTACATAACTTAATAAGAAACCTTGGTTTTAACCAAGGGGAGTACATTAATGGAGGGAGGTAGAATATACAATCAGATTGTAAAGAGAGAGAGGAGGCACACGTAGGTCCCATTTAATAACATAACCAACACAATTAAAAGCAATCACAAGCCAAGCATAACTAAGTCCATGATCACCTCCATACACATACTAACATTCATCACATGAACATATAGCACATATGTAATAGTTATATGAGATAGCATAAAATTACATACTACATTTTTGAAATTCTCAATTTCACACATGTCAAATTTTCATGAAATCAATAGCATGAAAATAACATGGCAACAATATATAAACAATTTATATGAAATAAACATAAACATCTAAACTATTTAGAACATTCATGCATTCCCAATACTATGCAAAGTCATAAATTAATGTCCCAATTTCTATTCTGTAAAATCCTATTTTACAAAATTAATTAAGACACTAATTATTTACGTTAAACCTTTAAAACAATTTTAAATTTTAGCCATGAGTGAATCTATGTAAATAGAGCTTAACATCATATAATAAGTAATTAAACACTTTAAAATATGTTAAAAAATATTATAATTTTTTTTGTAATTTTTAAAAAATTTATGGCAATTTTTTAGATTTTTATGTTGTTTTAAACGCTTTAAAATCAATAAGAAAAGAAACTGGCACATTGAGCCGCGTCGTCATTCGGCGTGTGCCACTTTTATGTGCCCGCCTGGTGCTCTGGCCAGCGGATACTATAGCGACCGGGTCCGAATCAGACCCGGTTGTCTTCTTTTCCGCCTGGTAAGGGCCGTGGCTGGTACTATTCATTCGGAGGTGAGTTTCCATAAAAACAGGTTCTTATCTCCTTATCCCAGACTCTGAAAAATCCAAAAAAATATGCGTTGGAATCCTCATAAAATAAGGAATCCAAAACAGTCAGCCTCATATCTAGAAAAAGTATCAAATGACTATAAAATAAGGAAGAAATGGCGGTGGTTATCGAGATTTCGTAGCAGAAATCACCATTTTGCAAAAAGGATAACTCCTTATCCCGGAAGAAAAATATACAAAAATACAATTTAGAATCCTCATCAAATGAAGTTTCTAAATATGTATATATCCATTTAGATAAGAATTTTTCAACAATGGAAAAAATTGGGAGAAATAGGTCGGCGCCACCAGACTCCGCAGAACCCTAGTTCGCTAGAAAAATCTAAAATTCTCTCACTCCACCGCCATTCAAAGTTGGAGATCAAGAGAAAAGGTTAGGTGATCACATTAACATCTCTTAAAAACCTTTTTTAAGTCTCAATTTCTTCCGTGGACGGAGATTTCACAAAATCCCCAAATCCGGGTGACGGTACGGGCATGACAGAAACACCAACTTTTAGGGCTCCTCCCGAACTCTATATAGATAAAAACTTCAAAAGATTTGTAGCATTGGAAAGCCCTATATCACGAGATTCTATTAGAGCCAACCAATCTTTTATCTGAGTCATACACAGATTATGGTGGCCTCGTAAAAATAGACATTTTAACATATTCGAGAATAAATAAATTACATAAAATAATGTTGATTCGATGTCAATTTCAACCAAAACATGAACTTGGCTCTGATACCAATGTAAGGAATCATTTATAAAAATATGATGCTGCAAAAGCGATGATACCTATTGGTTCTTTTAGAATCTGTCTCAATCAGAACGATGAAAATAAAAAACCGATCAAATCGGGTTCGAATATACCTGATAGGGATTCATATAATCCCATGAAGAGGAAGGAGATAAGCTTTTCAATCTCTTCAAACCGTTCAAGTGTCCGGTCTCCAGTAGTATCCAAACGAACTTCATTCACAGTAGGTTCTCCCTTCGCACTGGCCTTGAGAACACTTCTCGAACAGAGCTCCATCGCCCATGGACGCCTTATAGAGAGAGAAGGAGGTAGGGAGGAGGCTGAGGACATGGTTAACACCCTTGGTTTAATAGAGTTTGGCTGAAACCATTAGTATTTATAGAGAATTTTAGAATTTTTTATAAAAACCCAAAATCTCCATAAATTACGTCCTTGCCCCTGTACTTGTGGATAAGTCCTTTTGTATGTGACCCACTAGACCCAATAGCTTATTTGGTTGAGGCCTAAATAAAATACAATAATTCTATTTAATTTAATTAAATTCATTATTCGATAACAGATTAATCGGCCTACCGATCATAAAGGGTACAAGTCACATCCCATGATCTCAAATGGCTATTGGGATAATCTCATCTCCAATGAGCCTTTCCATCATCAGTTACCGCATAGATATAAACCCTCATCCAACCAATGTCCTGGTCGGAAAGGAGTACGGCATCGACTGTCAACTCCTTAATGTATCAACTCTATAGGATCTTGTAGTCAGAATTAGATCAATTAGAAAACTCCTTTTCCAATTATCCTATCTACCATGGCCAGGGATTTAGAGTACTATCTCATAGGACATTCACTCTCACTTACCGAGAGTGGACGATCCCTTGTTGTCCACTCAATTGCCTCCATTTGATTCATTGCTATAATGGACCATCTATACAGTGATTCATAAGACTTAGGTTAAAGGTCCAACCATGCAACCGTGATGATAGAAAATCTTGATTGATAGTTCGGTAAGATACCATTCAGGGTTTCTAATTTGGTCAGTTCAGTGAACTCATTTAACTAATGAGCACCTGTATGTGTATCTCAGTGCCTCCATACTAATGACCAATGAGATTGGTCATTCTCATCACATGAGAAGATATCACATACACTAGTCTATCATGATCCTTGATGTCTCCTCTCAAGTATCCTTTGACTAGGAACATTTAGATCAATTATCTCTAGATGATCAATCTCATTATCATGATCTCATCATGATTTAATCATCATTGTATTTGATCAAGGACTTCATTATGATATTTGTATCTAATAAGAGCTTATAATGAAGATTTGTCTAATTAATTGAATAAGATATATTTAAAAATATCGAATCATATCATATATGATTGACTTGTAGGGCATAAATTTCTATCAAGCATGACCTGACATAGGCTTGTGCCCCACTGTGCCCCCTATGGACACTTGCTATAAGTTGGTCAACGTGATGGTAGTGGATTCTTCGATGGTCACCCTCCACTTCACCGTTGCTGAACTCTTGCTAGGATTGTTCTTTAGTGATCCCTGAATGATAACAACTACTACCTAGTGTTCGCAACTAACAACTTCATGCACTCCCCATCCATCATCGGGGCTATCCAGTAGCATGGGTTCCAAGTCATCTAAGATCTCGGCGAGAACAAAATATATTTCTCTACTATTATTCCTAATTGTCATTGATCAATATAAATATATATGTATGAATACTACTCTATATATGTTCATGCACAATGGAGTGTTGTGAATCAAAATAAAATTTATATTATTCTAGACATCACATGAAATGAAGGACAACTTCTTCCACTCATTGGGCTTTCTTCCTAGCTCTTTTTCTTCATATATTCTCTCTTTTAACATTTGAAAAACTAAAGAAGATAATTTGGCTATATCTCTCTTCCTTAACTTCTCTCATTTTTTGAGCTTTCTTCCTACTCTTTCTCTTCTCTCTTCTTAGGATGCTCGCAAACTTGGGATTTATTGATATGTATTTTTGTTCTTTCAACGATGATGCCGCAATGCATGGGTGTCCACTACAGCAAACTACATGATTGCATAGGTTTTTATCATAAAAGGAAGAACTTATAAAAAATGTTTACTTATCCCCACTTTTTGTCAACCAATATACTTTGCAATAACTAATAATTGTTATACTTTATTTTTAAATATTATTATAATTTGAAAAGGAATATGATGTATTTGGTTATATCTCTCTTCATTATGGCTTGTTTGGTTAGAGTATCAATAATGATACTATATTAGTATTGATATTGATATTTTTAAAAGTTGGAGTATCAATATCAAAATTTATACAAGTTAACTCTTGTATCATGATACATACTTTGTTTGCAATACAAATTTCAAAATTAATACTATTAACCAAAAACTTCTAGGTGATTACCATCAATATTAACTTTAAAATTAATAGTGATAGTGTTACTAAATAGGGCCTTAAACATGAATGCCTATCATGGAAATCTAGAAGTCAAGATCAGAAGAGATTACGTGAAGTTAGAGATTTTGAGGATTGAAATCTTTAAAAGTTAAAATAAATGTTTAATAGTTGTCAAACACATCTTTTAACATATTTTGTAACAAAATTAATTATAACAAAAATTAAATTTATCATGCAACCAAACATCCCCATTGAATAGCTTTTCTCTGATTCAAATAATATCAAGTTCAAATTTTTAATTAATAATTTTGATAATATAACATTTAAAAAAATAAATTATTGAGCATAAAATTCACTATCTATTTATTAATGCATTTGAGAATATTAAAACATGTTTTAATAAATAATTAAAAATATATAATTATAAACATTCGTTACAGATTATAAAAGTTTTTGCAAAGTAGATTTTTAAACATAGTGGAACATTTTCTTAAATATAATTGTTTAACATTTAGATATTATTCATATACATGATATCCACTATGAGGATACCTCTTAAATAGGACCCTCCACTTTGTCCATCTGTTTCCATTTTGCTATTGAGTTAGGTAGGAGCATCAAGATGTCTAATGTTGTTGTTCATTAAGTTAATTTATACTATCATCCATACTTGTATTATATGGCACTCAAAAAATCAATTAAGTGATCAATGATGGCTTCTCTCGTGGAAGCATACAGGAAGGCATCACCAACTCACCCAAGGATGTTATAGCTGCACAGTGCAACCTATTGAGCTAATCAATCTTATCTATGTATCCATCATATATACCCTCTACTCTACAAGCATGATCCAAACCTACACGGCACATGATCTAATTATATACAGCCCAAAAGATATAATGATATATTTATCTATCTATCTATATATAGACATCTCTTCCACGAACTTTACACACTGAGGTGTGGTATGTAGGAATTAAAATAATTATGGCTCCTGTGGAAAATAGGTTCTCTTCTAAGATAATCTTCCTTTTTCTTTGTTTCATACTACATGCCGCAATTCATGGAGAATACCAGTTGAACGTTGAATAAATTTTCACAAAGCAAACAGTTTGCTGGGCATCAAAAGATAATTTTTGTATCTTCGTCCATGATTCAGTAACATTCTTCATGGTAAGATCATTTGCTCTATAATTAGTTTAATCTTTACTGATATTTCATTCTTTCTTAACACACACCTCTCATCTATATGATCCCTACTTTGAAATTTTCAGGCATGGGAGATCGTTCAGTGAAGATTGTACGTGCATATGGGTTGTGTTCTCCAACGCACCGGCAGCTATCAGTGGTGTAGAAATGTTGGCCCATTATTAGCTGAGGCAAGCTCATATGCACGAACAACTCTGACTGCAGGCCACCAGTGTAGCAACCACATCGTAGGTGTTGTGCGGTTAAATCAATCAGCATCAATTGTTTGCGCACCAGTGGGGGACATCTTACCACTGGGTGGTTCAGTAGTGATGACTGTAAGGAATCGTTCATTAAAATTTGGTGCAGCGGAAGTGACGATTCCTATGGGTTCCTTTAGAATCCGTCTCAATCAGAACTGAACGACGAAAACCTAAAACCGATCAAATCGGTTTCGAATATACCTAATAAGGATTCATATAATCCCATGGAGAGGAAGGAGATGAGCTTCTCAAGCTCTTCAAACCGTTCAAGTGTCCGGTCTCCAGCAGTATCCACACGAACTTCATCCACACAGGTTCTCCCTTCGCGCCGGCCTCGAGAACTCTTCCCGAACGGAGCTCCATCGACCATGGACACCTTCTAAAGAGAGGAGGAGGTAGGGAAGAGACTTGGGACGTGGTTTTCACCCTTGGCTTGATGGGGTTTGGCTGAAACCATTAGTATTTATAGAGAATTATGGAATTTTTCATAAAAACTCAAAATCTCTATAAATTACGCCCTTGCCCTTGTACTTGTGGATAAGTCCTTTTGTGTGTGACTCACTAAGCCCAATAGCCTATTTGGTTGAGGCCTAAATAAAATAAAACAATTCTATTTAATTTAATTAAATCTGTTATCCGATAACAGATTAATCGGCCTACCGATCATGAAGGGTACAAGCCACATCCCATGATCCCAAATGGCTATGGGGATAATCTCATCTCCATTGAGCCTTTCCATCATCAGTTACCACATGGATATAAACTCTCATCCATCCAATGTCCTAGTCGTAAAGGAGTACGGCATCGACTATCAACTCCTTAGTATACCGACTCTATAGGATCCTGTACTCGGAATTGGATCAATTGGAAAACTCCTTTTCCAATTATCCTATCTATCCTGGCCAGGGATTTAGAGTACTATCCCATAGGACATTCACTCTCACTTACCGAGAGTGGACGATCCCTTGTTGTCTGCTCAATTGCCTCCATTGGATTTTCTTTGTACCCGATCCATCGCTATATAGGACCATCTAAATTGTGATCCATAAGTCAATGGTCAAAGCACAAGTTCCACCCAACAAGGCATCTTTGGCGACTCAGGTCAAAGGTCCAACCATGCAACCGTGATGATAGAAAACCACGATAGACAGTTCGGTAAGATACCATTCGGGGTTTCTAATTCGATCGATTCAGTGAACTCATTCAACTAATGAGCACCTGTATGTGTATCTCAGTGTCTCCACACTAATGACCAATGAGATTGGTCGTCCTCATCACATGAGAAGACATCACATACACTAGTCTATCCGGATCCTTGATGTCCCATCTCAAGTATCCTATGACTAGGAACATTTAGATCAAATACCTCTAGATGATCAATCTCATTATCACGATCTCATCATGATTTAATCATCATTGTATTTGATCAAGGACTTCATTATGATATTCGCTTCTAATAAGAGCTTATAATGAAGATTTGCCTAATTAATTGAATGAGATATTTCTAGAAATGTCGAATCATATCATATATGATTGGCTTGTAGGGCATACATTTCTATCAATGACGACAATGGTTGCGACCATGGTAGGTGCACCAACCGGGTTAAATATGTTGATGGCTCTCATACGTCTAGTTTCCTCGTTAGGGATAGGGTCACCTAGGCAGGCAACGCACAACAACGTAATGTCACGTTTGCTACAGCAATGTCAACGTGTTGAGAAATAAACTTATTCTCTCATTTAATCTCATTTATCTCTAAATTCTAATTGTCTTAAAATGGTCTTAAAAGGTCTTTAGTGAAGGACAATAATGGGTAGTTTATCCTCCATTCATGTTATTATGAATTTTAGAATAAATGGTCATTTAGGTGGAGTTAGTGGGGCTGAGTAGTGGGGTCTTGTAACCTCCCATCCAAGTAGTGGAAGAGAATTTCGTGCATCACATTTAGATAAATTTAAGGGTGTTTAAGAGTCATATTTGGGGAGTTACTTGTGTGGAAAGGCTACCTAAGGCCTATATATACATGGGCCTACATGTTCTTTGTAATCTTAGTCTTTTATAAGTGTTTATAGAGTGAGTATTCTGGTTTTCTTCTATTGTGTATCCCTTGTGTTATATTCTTCTATGTCCATTGTATTTTGCTCAATTCTTGTGAGAGAGTCCCATCACACTTCAACACAATGGAGGGCTCTACATTGGAGACACCGGCCTAGTTAGCCTCGGGTGCACCGACTAGTCACTCAATAAGCAGATGTCGCATGTGGGCAATATCTTCTCTATTGCCTCCCCCCATATATAGAGATTTCAGGCACTTGACCCTTGGTGACAGACCATATCCAAAAGCAGTATACACTTATTTTGTTCCCAAGCTCGCACGGCCCAATTATTTCTTCGTCTGGTTGTTGGCAATGAGTGTCAACAATTAGTTGCTGCCTATGCTAGAGGGGTCTTCATGGTGGCCAAGGTAGTCATCAACATTGGTTCTCTGATATCGTACATTCTGGAGCTAGCCTACACCACCCTCAAAATGGCTATCAGCCATAGCATGACCCAATATAGGCTTGTGCCCCCAGCCCACTGTTGGATGTTACAAATGTTAAATAATAAGAGTTTTTTTATTAATAGGATGTTATTTCTTATAATGTATTATGTGGGTTACAAGTGAGGGTCATTTGTAAGGAGATGGGTCTTCCTTTTTGAAGGGTGAAGAGTTTCTCATCAAGAGAGTTCAAGAGAAACTCATGTAAGTTCCCTTAACTTTAAGAATATGGGTTTAAACTTAGCCTATAGGTTACATATGGAGAGGCCTATATAAGGAAGACTATTCTCCACCATTGTACACACTTCAAATATGCTTGAGCCTCCACAAGCATCTTCTTAAGAAAGAATTTCTTTTCAATATTTTTTCGTTTCCTTTATGTGATTTGGTTGAAATAGTAGCCTCTCTTATTCTCTCTATTTTTATTCTTAGTTCTTGATCTAATATAGCCTAAAGCCAAGTTTCTAACTGCCAACTTTCAATCCCAGCAAAGTGTGGAGACCTGCTATGACTTGGGCAACACGACGGCGGTGGATTCTCCGACAGTCACTCTCCACTTCAGTGATGTCGAACTCCAACTAAGGCTTGCTCAGAAGTTCTTTAATGATCCCACGAATGAGCACATCTATTGCCTGTTGTTCGCGACTAACAACTTCAGGGGCGTGTTCATGCAGAGACAAAGTGCGATGGAGCAAAATAAAATGCATATTAACATATGCATCACATGAAATGAAGGACAACTCCTCCTCCCACTCTTTGGGCTTTCTTCTTGCTCTTTTTCTTCATATATTCTCTCTTTGTCAAATGTTGGTACACTTTTGGTGCATTGGTAGGTTTGTTTGTTTTTTTTCAAAGATGATGCTGCAATGGGCGTCTATTGCAGCGAACTGCATGATCGCATAGGTTTGTGATTATAAAAGGAATAAGTTATCAGAATTGTTTAATCTATCCCAACTTTTTATTAACCGACCAATATATTTTGCAATAACTATAAACTCCTATATTTTATCTCTAGAAAATTTTAAAAAATTGAAAACTAAAAAAGATAATATATTTGTCTATATCTCTCTTCCTTAAATGGGAAAGTCAATCTTGAAAATATAAAAGTCAAACATCGTCAGATGAGATTATGTGGAGTTAGAGATTTTATTGATTAAAATCTCTAAAAGTTAACATAAATTTTTAATGGTTGTCCAACACATCTTTTAACATGTTTTGTAATAAAATTAATTATAACAAAAACTTAATTTATCATGCAACCAAACATCGATCCCCATTGAATAGTTTTTCTCTTACCAAAATAATATCATGTTCAAAACTTTAATTAATAAATTTGATAATATAAATTATAAAAAATTAAATTATTAAACATAAAATTCATAGTATATTTATGAATGCATTTGAGAATATTAAAATATGATTTAATAAATAATTATAAATATATAATTATATACATTAATTAAACATTATAAAAAAAATCAAAGTGGATTTTAAACATGGCCCTGTTTGGTAACTGTATTAAATACTTGTATTAGTATTAATTTTAAAACTGATATTGATAGAAGATGATACAGAGTGTTTGAATAGTTATCTCAGTTTTAAAATTATTAGTTTACCATTCTTTCAAATTCAATACAGGTCAACACCTGTTTTAAAATTAATACTGGCTGTGTGTTCGCTGCACCCTAACTCTTTCTTCTCCCCCGATAGCGGCCCCTCTCCCCCGCTACGCCCTAACTCCTTCTTCCCTCCCCGATCGACCTCGGCAGACGGCGCGACTCCTCGGCCGCCCTCCCCGATCGACCTCGGCAGACAGCGGGAGGCTGGAGCTCACCGCGACTCCTCGGCCGCCATCCCCGATCGACCTCGGCAGATGGCGGGAGCTCACCGCGACTCCTCGGCCGCCCTCCCCGATCGACCTCGGCAGATGGCGGGAGCCAGGTGCGAGATCTTCACCCTCCCTCTCTTCACCCTCCCGCCGCGCAGCCGTCTCCGCCTTCTCCCTCGCTTCCGCTCCGCATCCTCCGGTCCGGCGAGGGGATTCTGGGTATGAACACCTGAGTTAGAACGGAGGAATTCGAAGTATCCGAACTTCCGAAGGAAAAAGTGGGGGAGAGGGGAAATAGAGACCCTAGGAACCTGGACTGGACCTACCTGAGGCGACGTCGTGCCCGCCGAAGGAAGCCCCGGCAGAACCCGCTGACACCTGAAAAAATTGAACAATGGCATACGCTCAGGTCATGTGATGAACTGACCCAAATTATATTAGACTAAAGTGGATAGTTGACTCATGCTGACCACTATCAACACAAAGTGCAGTTGTCTAGCGATGGATCATAACGAGCCGGCTTGATTTTTCAACCCATTTTCATTTCTCAAATACATTGAGGTAGCCGTTGATTATCGACAGTCTCTCAAATCATGTCTTTTGGAAATAGATTTCTATAAATAAGAATCTATAAATGAAATTAAACAGCTCCGTATTCGGAAAGGCTTGTTTACAGAAGACTCAGAAGTTACAAGGAAATTGCTAGATTTATGTGCTCATGAAGACACAGCTAAAATTATGAGAATAAGAATCTATAAATGAATAGTTAGATTCACAACTAACGGCTACATGCCGAAATGCTTATTTGACATTAATGGGGGCATTGAATTTCACTCTAATGTGGATGCAATTAGCCCAAAGTGCAGTTGGAAAATGGATTCCAATCACTACACAGTCTAAAATCCAGATGTTTCTCATTTTGCAGGGCAATCAGTTCTGAATGACCCAACGAGATCAGTTCTCTATTTTTTTTTATACTACATAGCTAGTCGTTTTGTATCTAGTAATTAACTACGGTCTCGTTTCTTTTCCTTCCATAGGCAATACGGTGTACAAATCCCCTCACCGAATACCAACCTTGAAGAAAGCTGCACTTTTCTGCTCGGTTTTGTTTGCTAGATTTTTTAAATTTTGTTCAAACATTGTTAATCAAATTGATCACCAGACGTGTTGTATATAGCAGAGTACTACTTTTTGTAGTCAGGCGTGGTGGTCATGCTATTGATTTGTGGAAGATCATTTGGAAGATTTGTCAGTAAGCTATAGAAATCTATTTATAGTCTCCAATATTCAAATCCGTTGTAGTCTAGTTGCCAAATCCGGCAAGTAGGGTTCTCCAAAGGACAGGGTGCTCTGCCCTCTCTTATCCGACGGCTTGTTAACTTTTTTTTTGAGATTGATATTGAAAACACATAATTATTTTGCATCATCTAGGGGCATATAGATGCATGTGAACAATGGCATACTTCAAGATGCAGGACCTGAAGTATTACGTGCTGCAATAAATGGTGGATTTTATGTTCCTGAAGGTGAATTTTTTGACTTATTTTTTGTTAAATGCTTTTTCTTAACAACTTTATTTATATTTAACATTTATATTTTATTTCTAGGTAAGTATTATCTTGTTGATGCTGGTTATCCAAATACTGGAAGTTTCCTTGCACCATATCGGAATGTGAGATAGCATTTGAAAGAATTTGCTCAAAGTCACTTGAGACCTCAAAATTATAAAGAATTATTTAATCTCCGACATGCGTCTCTTAGAAATGTGATAGAACGGATGTTTGGTGTTTTAAAGGAACGATTTCATATTTTTCAATCATCTATTGAGTACCCAATACAAACTCAAACAAAGATTATCTTGATTGGTTGTTTTCTGCATAATTATATTCGGAGTGTAAAAGGGGATGTGGATGAACTATTTCGTCAATATGATAGACAAATTGCAAGAGTGATAGAAAATGAGATTATTGAAAGGAGACAAGAAAGGGTTGAGAGTAATATTGAGTCCTCATCTACTGAAGAACGTCGACGTGGCAAAGAACTTAGAAATAGAATTGCTCAAGAAATGTGGGAAGAGTATTGTAGAAGAAGACAATAACTTTTATCACACAGGTATGATCATATGGCAAACAAAGATACCTTCTTTTATACATGTTATTATTTACTTTTTATACATGTTATCCTTTTATACCTTGTTTCACGGAACTTGCATGAATTATGTATATTTTGCACTAATACAAACAATCGTAAACACTGCAAAGATCGAACAGGTGCATTGTTCTCTGCAGAATTTTACAATCAAACAGGACGTGGGTCAATCTGAATAAGGAATATTTATCTCGGAATAATACGTTTTTGGAGCTGTCTGCCGACTAGAGTCGTTGAAGCTTTATGCTTATCCTGAAGAGGAGGGATGGGCCAGCGCGAAGTACAGCTGGGGTTGGGTATATATATATATATATATATATATATATATATATATGCATGGCTGCCATGAAGGTCAAAGCAGCCATAGGTTGTTTCTTTGTCAGCTTATTTCCTCATCATCGTGTTTGATTTGTAGTCCTTATCAGGTCATGGATGGGTGTTCCGGGTCCAGACAGATCATCTAGGAAGAGACTTTTATTATCTACCTATTATCAGTTTGTGGAATTTTTTTGGTATGCTAATGAATTTATTATATGCGCCGGATACTTTTAGACTTTATTATATGACTAGCATCAGTATGTCAAGTTCTTGGTATGCTAATGGGTTTGATTTTTTTGCCCTTTTCATGCAGGAATTTTGTTGTTCTTTTCTCTGCTTTTCTTAGCCTAGCTTGCTGCCCTGCAGATTTAGGATTTCTCGGATCGACTACTACATCAGGTTCTTCCTACAGAGTGCTAACAGCAGATGTGCTAACAACAGTACCTTTGTTTTCCCGGATCTGTTTTGTAATGTTCTAGCAAGACTTGCTTTGTAGTTTTTTTTAATCTGAAAGTGGGAGATTTCAGATGGATCTGTAAGGGGTAAATATAAGGTGTATAATCATGTTAGTGGATATTAGACAGTTGATCTTTCTCTGTATTAAAATATTTCGTAAGTGCATTTAATAGACAGTAACATTTTATGTTTGTTGTAGTTACGGTTGAATTTTATGCATGTATGTCTGTACAGAGCATGGACAACAAAATATGAGATTTTGACATTTCAATTTGTTGAAATTGGCCAATTTTATATCATTTTTTCTTAGTTTTTATTTTAATTTTATTATTTAAATTAAAATATTTAAATATATATTTAATTTTGTAAATAATATAGATATTTTTATATTTTAACAATAATTTTGGTATTAAAATATAATTTTGATGCTAATTAATCAAAATATTTAATAGTGATTTTCATATTGATATTGTATTACCAAACATCTAATATCAATTTTAATATTGATATAACATTACCAAACGCTTAAAGAAGCTTGATACTATCACTTTTGATATTGATATTACATCTTCTTAGAATATCAATATCAAAATTGATATTGTATTAATTTTGATACTCTAACCAAACAGGCCGTTAGCTTTGTTTAACATTAAGATAATATTTGTACATGATATCCACAGTGAGGATACCTCTTCAAAAGGACCATCCACTTTATCCACCTGCATCCGTATTGTTGTTGAGTCATGTAGGAGCATCAAGATGTCTAATATATTGTATTATTTTAACTTATAATATATCTTTTTGGTTCCCATTTGAATCTTAATTTATTTTTCATTCGCATTATGACTGACACTTATTTTTTGATCCCAAAACCTTCTTTCCTTTTCTTCTATTCCTATTCATCACACACTATCCTTTTTCCAATTTTACCCATCCTTCTACCATGATAAGGATACCTTCTAGCCTTGAGAAGAATATTTTGAAAGTTCATTTACTGAAGTCACTGCTTGCCCCAATTGACTTTCTTTCTAACACATGATATATTATATGTTAAAATAAAAGTATTTTAGCATAACGTACATGCATCATAACATGTATTATTATATGATATATTATTATATATTACAAGTATTAAGTATATGCATTATGAATAGTGATTATATATTATAATATTAAATACAAATTTATATTTTTAAATTTAACAAATGTAATAAAATAAATATTTTTAATATAATTTTTAAGATTTATTAAAAATAAATTTATATTTTTAATAAAATAAATATATCAAATATTTAAAATTAATATTTTAAATGTAATTATTGCCAACATTTAATCATAATTTTTTATGAAAATTTGAAGATAAACAGTACATACAAATCTTGTTTTAGTATTTGTAATGTATATGATATTTCACTACGTTGTAACATATTCCACTATTTTTTCAAATGCATGTTTTATTTCAGTGAGTTGACAAAGAGTTAATCACAATTTTATTTCAAATATATATTTCATTCTTTTAGGTTGATAAAGAATACGTCACAGTCTTAATTGAAATGTATAATATCAATGATAAAGAGTGGAATGAAATATCATCTTTTTATTTTTCATGACATTTTCTATTGATAAATAAAATATTAAGCTAACCTGAATGTGTGCATTTGCACCCATGCCAACTCACAATCCATGTTCAAGGGGAAAAAATGAGAAACTTATAAATACATTTGTGAACTTTGACAGTCTCTCATGGGTAGATGGGGACGAGAGTTAAGAAATGTTTAAAAACATCTATTACAAAATAAATAGTAAGGAAGTTGGGACCAAAACATGAAGCACCCTTGAAAAGTAGGGGTGAGAGTTCATTTACTCTTGATTTAATGATTGATGATAGCATCTCTCACATAGCACCAAGGCTATAAATAGGTCAGATTCGGTAGCAGAATCATTAGAATCCGATTCAAATTCCAATAAGGGTTAAGGGGTTCCAATTCTGATTCCAATAATTTCGTAATCACTAAGTTCCAATTTTGATCCAATTCTGACCTGTTATCGAAATTGATAATTTCTAAAACATATATTAAATATTAATTTGTATTCAAAAGTAATTTAATAATTTACATATAATTATTAAATTTCGATATAATATTTTAAAATTTTATTTTTATTATTTTATATATTGTATTTTTTGATTTATTAAACTTTATTTTGATTAAATTTATTGATATATACTTATTTTTTATCGAAATCGGATAAACGGAAACAAAATGAACTAATTTCAATTTCGATTTTGATAGCTTATAGGATACAAAATCAAGTTCTAAACCCACTGATTTTTATCATAATCAAATCAGAATTTCAAAATTTTGGATTTTGTTTACACCCCTACATAGCACAGAGGCAGTGTCACCAACTCACTCGAGGATGTCAGAGCTACAAAGTGCAACCTATTAAGGTAATCAATCTTATCTATGTATCTAACATATATTCCCTCTACTTTACAAGTGTGATCTAAACCTATAGGGCACACTATCTTCATCCAAGGATATGATCTAATTAATTATATGCAACCCACGAGATATAATGATATATCTATCATTATATGTATATATAGGCATCTCTTCCACAAACTTTACACACTGAGGTGTGGTACATAGAAATTAAAATGATTATGGCTCCCGTGAGAAGTACGTTTCCCTCTATTATAATCTTTCTTTTTTTTGTTCCATGTTGTATACCACAATTAATGAAGAGTACCAGCTGAACCATGAAGGAATTTTCACAAAGCAAACGATCTGCTCAAAATCGAAAGGTAATTATTTGTATCTTCGTCCATAATTATTACTAACATTCTTCATGGTAAGATCACCTGCTCCACAATTCGATTATATTCCACTGATATTTCATTCTTGTTTACTTATCATTTTCATCACCTCTCATCTATATATTTAGCAGGTACACTACACACCTTTCATCTATAAGATGCCTACTTTGAAATGTTTAGTCCTCGAAGATCATTCGGTGAAGATTGTGCACACATATGGGTTGTGTTCTTCAATGCATTGGCAGCCCCCGGTGGTTGAGGAAATGCTAGCCGTGACTCGCTAAGGTTAGCACATCTAGACAAATGTGCCCGACTGTTGGCCACCGATGCA
This sequence comes from Cryptocoryne crispatula var. balansae, assembly GCA_036172225.1. Taxonomy (NCBI): domain Eukaryota; kingdom Viridiplantae; phylum Streptophyta; class Magnoliopsida; order Alismatales; family Araceae; genus Cryptocoryne; species Cryptocoryne crispatula. The sequence goes on along the minus strand of CM069920.1, from coordinate 28,418,099 downwards.
GCCAACCAACCATAACATCAATGTTAATTCATGGCTGGGTCAATCGACATCAACGGCCCGTGTACCGGTGAGGGACTTGCAGATGTTAGGTGGCTTTGGCTACATCATCTCCATCTATGTGGGCACTCCCCAAAGAATGATGGACGTCATCTTTGACGCCGGATCTGACCTCTACTGGATCTAGTGTGAGTCGTGTATACATTGCTACCCGCAGCGTCAGCCCATCTTCAACCCAGCTACATCATCCACTCTAAGCTATGTGCCATGCACTAATTTGCCATGCAGTCATCGTCCTGTCGTCCACTATAGCAGTGACGACAATGGCTGCGACCGTAGCAGGTGCACCTACCGGGTTGCGTATGGGGATGGCTCTCACTCGTATGGTTTCTTTATCAAAGACAGGGTCACCTTGGTGGGCACTGCACATGCACAGCAGGGTAATTTCACATTCGGTTGTGGCAACAACAATGGAGGGATGTACTTTGGAAGTATAGAGATCCTGGGCACCTGACCCTCGACGATGGACTATATCCGGCTACAGTATACACACCTATTGTTCATGAGCCCACACATACCGAACAGTTCTTCATTGGCTTGTCAGTGATGAGCATCAATGAGCGGTTGCTGCCGGTGCCAGAGGGGGTCTTTGTGAGGGCCAAGACGATGATCGACGCCAGTACCCTATTGTCGTACATTTCGGAGTTAGCCTACACCGCCCTTAGGATGGCCATCCACAGTAGCATGACCCGGTATAGGCTTGTGCCACCACCAAGCCCCCTCCTGGACACCTGCTATGACTTGGGCAACGCGATGGAGGTGGATTCTCCGACGGTCACCTTTCACTTCACCGGCATTGAACTCCGGCTAGGGTTCAGTCAAATGTTCTTTAACAACCCCGCACGTGAGCACATCTACTGCCTAGCATTCATGGCTACCCGCTTCATAGGCTTTACCGTCATCGGGATGATCACACAACGTGGGTTTGAGGTCATCTTCGATCTCGATGAGAAAAAAAATGGCTTCTCTACTATTATTACTAATTGCCATTGACAAATATAAATATATATACATATATGTACGCATACTACCGTACGTGTTCACGCATGACGTAGTGCGGTGGATCAAAATAAAATTGACATTATCTCAAAATTCATGTTCCTTTTCTTCTTCTCTCTTCGTCAAATGGTGGTATAGTTGGGGTGCACTGTTTCTTTCTTGAGGATGATGTTGCAATGGGTGTCAACTACAACAAACTGCACGAACACAAAAAGCTTTGATTATAAGAGGAAGAACTTATAGGAAATGTTTCTTTCCCACTTTTTAACGACCAATATTTTGCAAGAACTAATAGTTCCTATATTTTATTTGTAGATAGTTTTAAAAATCAAAAGAGAAGATAATATCTTTTGCTATATCTCTCTTTCTTAAACATGAAATTCAATCAATGAAGTCTAAAAGTAAAGTGTTGGCATCAAATTTTTCCACTTAGCTTGCTTGATACAAGTTTCAGCAATGCCGAAGCCGGTGCAGAAAATCTGACCTAGATTCGGAAAATTCGTGAATAGATGATGTAAACAGGGTTTGGAAATGCCTTGGCATGGCCTTTCATGCTACAAATGGCCAAGATAATGTGCTCATTACATAGCCCCGGTCAAGAGCTTCGCAACGGTGCCCAAAACATGAAAAACGGACACCGGAAGGCCGAAATGACCATTTTGTCCCTGACATTTTTGGACAAATTGGGACTCTAACATGGAATTCCAACTTTACCACATTGTCAAGGTTAGATAGATCTAGGCAACGCTCAAAACGGATCGAAAATCCGACCCCCGAATGAAGAGATATGCAAGAAAGAGCAAATCCGGACGGAAAGCCGTATGTTCTCGCACCAGGGGCATAATGGTCCGATTAGCTCTGGATCGACCCATGGGCTGAAAATTTCAATTTTCATGACCCAAAACTTTGATCTCATGAATATTGATGTATGAAAAATAAATTTGGCCAATGGGAGAAGGTAATTGCACTCAGATACAGTTTTCGGCATTATCGACGGCCGAGATCGCACCGATCGGAGAAACTAGCTAAATCAGGAGATCCGTTGCAATTCAAGTGATCTCAACCACACATCAGGAGGGAGCATAAGATCAATGGCCATCAGGGCATGATATGGAATTTTTTTGAAGTCAATTTGAGATTTATTTAATTGGTTTTGGTCAGAATTAATGCTAGCCGTTGGATCGGGAGCACTCTGATTAAACCAGGGTTAAACCTAACTCAAGATGGGCTAACCCAACCTGTCATGGCAGAACCCCATCCTCCCTCATCTGATGTGTGCGCAAGAAGCCCTAGAAAATAGGGGAGGGAGGCGCACCCACCTCCTCCTTCCTTGGCTGGTGGGTCCCACTCAACCACTTCCCTCGACCACCTCCCATGGCTTATCCCTATCTCTCCCTTGGTTTATCTTCATCCTAACTAATCCTACAACTAACCAAGCTTATCCTCATCCAAGCCTTGGTCTAACCAGCCTTCTTGCCACATGTCATGTGCGCACACCTCCTTGAAAGGAGGAGATGGTGCGCACCCTTCTCTCCCTCTCTTTCTAGTTGGCACATAATCATCCTCAACAACCAACTATGGGTTATCCTTATCATCCCCAACCTCCTTTGAGTTATCCTTATCTCCTCTCAACAACCTCCAGCCTTATCTCCTCCTGGAGATGGCGCCCCTCAGCCCCTATAAAAGCCCCCTCAGCTGGCCATGTGCAGGACAAGCAGATCACCCTGCGGAAGCCCTGCCTCTCCTCCCTCTACCCTACTCCAAGACAGCTTCTCCTTGCTTGGATGTCTTCATCAGAAAGTCAGCAACCTCTCCAGCCCCCTTGTGGTGTTCCAAGTGAAGAAGAAGAAGGAGAAAAGGCCTCCCTCCAGCAGGTGCGCCAGCAGCAGCCCAATCGGTGGTGCACCGATTCCAACAGCAGGTGTTCCTTCTTGGAGCACTGATTCCAGCCCCATTTTCAGCAACAAAAGAAGAAGAAGAAGAAGGGTATAAGGCCAGCCATCTTCTCCTTCAATCTCCAACAAGGATTGTGGCAAAAAGGTGAGGGAAGATGTAGTACTTTCTAGTTCTTTCCCTCCCCTCTTCTTTCTCTTCCCCTCGGCCTTCTCTATGGCCATTCAAGAAGCTCCAAAAACCCAGCCTTTTTGGTACCACCTAAAGCCTATGTTCAACCTCCTTATGTTGTTCCCACAAACCATCAAAAATCAGCCTCTTTGAGCCCTTCATTTCAGACCCCTTGCTGTCCTAATTCTGGCTCCTCATTGCCCATGTGTGCACAACCCATAGGTGGCATGTAAACAGCCCATTTGGCACCCCCAAACCAACCAATCACCCTCTTTGATGTATGGAAGGAAGGGTGAGAGCCCGGCCCTCTTAGAATCCGCCAGACGGGCCAAGAGTTAAGCCGGGTGGCCCTGATTTCTACATGTCAAAATGCCCTTTGTGCATTCCTAAACTAGTCCTAGTTCACACCTAAACCTGCCCCTTGTGCAGTCCTACCAAAAGCCCGCCTAAACAGCACCTTAGCCAACCCATTCCAGCCCCTCTGAGGTTCACCTACCCTGCTGCGATAGCAAGATTTCAAGGTGCAAAAAAAATGGAGTGCAAATCAGGCCAACCGGGCCATGGAGGTGCAAATCAGGCCGTCAGGGCCCATGAAGCTCAAGAATGAGCCATACCAGGCTGACATGACATGAAGACCAGCCCATTGTGCTGATGAAGCTGGCCCATTGGGCCTTGGACATTTAAAAAGTACACTTAACTAAAGTTGAAGGCGAAATGCCAAAATTAAATAAGGAGTTAGTCCACAACTGGACGCTTCATTGGGCGGCTCATCCGGCATGCGCCGGAACGTTGACCCGGGCGTAGGCATGGGACACGCTTTCCACTACAAATGGACCCTTCCCACTACTTGGAAAGTCAAATGACTATGCCTTGTAGGACGGGTAAAATTTCACACTGATTGGAAAACAAGGCGGCATGCTGCCAAAATTCTCCTGGTCAAGTGGGATTTTACACCAAGGGAAGGACTTTGACACTTCAACAAGCATTATGGCATATGAACTGCCACATTTGATGTACACCAGCATGAACATGAATATTCAATGAACATTTCAAGTGCCGAGTTGATTGCATGTGACCGGGTATCGACACTAGCACGACAGACCGGATGTGTTGCAAACCGAACAAGAGTTAACCAAATTTGAAGTTAACTTAATTAAATCTGAAAATACATTCAAATCAACCTTAAAACATCCTTAAAACATATCATTAAAGCTTTAACATTCAACAAAAATCAGATTTAATACAATCTGGAAGAATTGATTCAATACACTTAATCCATTGGAATTCAATTTCCTTAACAAGTGCAAATCAAATAATCAAACCAATTGAAAAGAACACATGAAGAAAACATTAATGCATATGAAATTCATCTTAAAACATGTCAAATTCAGATCATTAACAATTTGAAGTTCAAGTTTAATCAATTTGAACCAAACTTTAAAACATTTAAAACATACCGAACGCACCCGAATCGGTACTAAAACATCAACCAACATGAGAAAACCACATGAAAATGACTCAACACATGTCAATTAAATTTAAACAAGTCAAATTGATCAACACATCTAAAATATCAAGTTCAAATAAAAAATAAAATAAACTTCAACCAATTAAAGTAAAACAAACCAAACAAATCAAACAAGCTCAAAACACTTAACATTCAAATTCAAGTCAAATGGAAATCTAAAATTAACATTTCAAATCACATCCAAATCAATTCATAAATCAAACATAAAACAACTTCAAACAAAATCTAATCAAACTTAATTGCATCTCATCGGGCCTGAAAGGCCGGGGCCCTTTGTGTTCTTTATATGTTGTGGATGTGCACGCTCTCGTCAAACAAGATCGCTATGGCAGTTAATCAAGGGTGTTCGAGTGTTTGCTTGATGTAAATGAACATCGGATATTCGCACCATCCGATGGAGAGAGGACAAAAAATATTTTCACAGAACCCGAACCTCGGTTCTATACTCTTCTAATATCACCTGGACTATCTAGTAGTTTTTATGGTCTATCACCTATCTTACTAGAAAATTCGAGTACAATATTTTCAACATTCAAAAACAAATCTTTTAAACACAATTTCAAGAATCAAAACGATTCCCGAGGTTCCCACATAAAGCTATGATGAGATTATGTAAAATTAAATATTTTGATAATCAAAATCTTTTCATAATCTCAACCAAATTCAAGTACTGTAAAATGTGACAAATCTTGTGTTCTATTCTTTTATTGACTATTAGGTTGCATACTAATTAAATATATATTTTTAGCAAAAAAATATATTAAAATAAAGTTTCTAGATAATTGAAGATGTAAAATCCACATTTTTGGGCAAGTAGTAAGAAATGTGAGTTTACATATAACTAAAAAAAAGTTAGGGACCATGAAGAAAAAATATTTTGACACTTTTTTGTCCATTTAAAAATATCTATGAAAATATTTTTTTATAATTATAATCAAAACTCATTTTAAACAACTTTGTTACAATTGTTAAAAAAACTAATCATGTTTTTATGCAACCAAACATCCCAATAATCTAGGTTCACGTTGATACTCAAGCTGAGTAACGGCTGTCCGCACGTTAGAATGGGTACATTTCTTAATGAATGTGAGACATCTTAATGAATGTGAGACAAGAAGTAGATATCATCTCTTTTCCATGCCATCCCCCCAAATATCAACAAAGATATGCTAGTTTGTTGATATTATAATACAATAACATATTAGTTTAAGTGACGTTTGATTAGGCTTAATCTGAAAATATAAACTCTTAATTTTACTTCTAACCTCTCAAAGAGTGGTAAAAAAGGTGCTCATTTTGATTAAGACATTAATGATAAATTTTGTTGGATCAAAACATGAATCATCCACTTAATCTTTTTTAAATAATTAAACAATTAAATATTGACTTTGAATACAATCTATGATGTACAAATCATATAAATACAAAATTATAAATTGGATCAATAAATTTTACTATAAAACAACATACAATTTAATGCACATAATATATTCAGCAAGCACATTCTCTTCTAGAAAGAAAATCTAGAACACATCATACAAGATAAACAAAACATTTATATATTCTTTCATTCAATTTTCAAAATGTATGCTATTGATCCTTTTAATACAAAACAAAAGGTTGTATGATCCCAAAGTCTCTTTCAAAGCCAAATAGCATAGTACTAATTTCAAATACAAAATGAAAGGTATATGTCAAGATTAACATCTTCAACTCTATAAACAAAGAGCGCATAGAGGTCGTCTCAGTGGCATCACAACCTGCCGACTATCACATCTGCATCGTTGCTGGCTAACACGTTGTCTTCTTCTTCATTGTTGTCAGCAGCTAAAAAAGACTAACTTTTCAAAATGGTGAGTTCTCCTATCATGTCACTCTACCTCCAACCACCGCATGCCAATATCAGTTCTACCTATTGCATGTCAACATACATCGTGACTTTTCATTCATTAAGTTTAAGAAAAGGTTTTCTCTATTTTGGGTAACCCATCAATAATATCCATTGTTTTCAAATAATTCTGATACCAACATTTTCAAAATATAGTCAAATCTAACAGCGACATTCTACTAAAAACAAGTATATTAGATGTTGGGATGGCGAAACCACTGAACTACACAAAATAATGGAAAAGAGAATAGCTAAACCACTGTGATGTCACTACAGTTTTTCCTCCAGCACCTACTCAAAAAACTTTATTGTAATAAAATTTGTCTTTATATTTAACATCAAGCATTTACCTAGGATTTAGTTTCTATTTGTAAACTATCAAGGAACTTATCCTTACCTTCATATGAAAGCATTTAAGTAGAATAGTAGCCATCCAAACATAGCATCAAGCGAGGTTTGTAGAAGTTTAGTAAATGAATAATTTATTAAAATTGAAATCGGAATGCTTTATCAGCAAATCCAACTGATAAACCAAGTCGTATTAGTATAATGAATCATGATTAACTTTAGCATGGACTTTTGATGGTCTAAACATTTCAAAAAAAAATAAAGGACTCAGGGAATAGGTTTGGATCGGCCAGGTGGAATCCAACCAAAACTAGGATTGGATTGGTTTAGCAGAAAATCTAGGCAATGCTAGAACCTGTCCTGACTTAGACCATGTTGGTTGATTCCAGGGTCAGCTTCACCAACGTGGTAGACTTCAAGCTACCTAGAATCAGCCAATTGCAAACTAGAGTAATCCATATGATATCAACCATCTTTCTCAATATTGTTTTTTTTAATTCAATGCTATCAAATTAGTGATTAATGTGTATACTGTGAATGTCAAAATTAATACTGTATCAGTTTTAATTTTTTTATATTATAATAAAATTGGGCCCAAGGCTAAGCTATGAAATAGAAGTCAAACAGTGCTTTATAAAGTAACAAGTTCGTAAGCAACTACTTAGGAATCTGCTCGACATATGTCAAGTAAAAATGCAACAAGGAGAAAAGATTAGAAATAAATATTAGCATGCATAGGGAAACAAGAAATAAGCAAGTATCAGAAATAAACATGTATAGGAAATCAGATAAGGAAACAAAGTATTTTGCTTTATTTAAGAAAACACTTCCTGATTATCTTCTAACAAAATTAAATGAAATGAAATAAATAGCATGGTAAACAATTTTGTACTAGTTGGCTAAAAAATTTCTATTAAAGGGATTAGTTGCTGGGTATCACAAATAAGTTATGCTAGTTATTTTTCAAAGAAGATCAACCTCTAATATTTCTATTTTTACTCCAATGATTTGCAAAGGAAAATCAAGTTTTAAGACTCCTGAAAACCCCAATGATTAAAGTATTAACCTAGTTAGCTATCAATTTCTAGCTGACGGAAATTGACTGTGTAATACCACACATATAGATCTTTGAAGTGGCATGTGGCATGCACACTATAAAAATACTTTTTACAAAAGGTACCATATTCTTATGAAACTATCAATTTGGAACATTGCCAAGAAAGACAAACATATCCAAAGTTAAAAAATATATTAACCATAGAGGTTTTTGGGATTCCCATCTACTTGGCAGCAAATCAAGTTTGTTTTCTGTCGTGCTTTTAGCTGATATAAATTATGTAAACATACATGACAATTATTGAAATCGGAAGCTATATAAATCCTCCTTTGCTATAGGTAAAACAATGTAAAGCAAATAGTAACTCGCCATCTGAGAAATACTTCTTAGACCAAACATATCAAACAATAACAATTCTAGATAAAATAAAAAGGGGAAAACAAGGGAGTGCCAGAAAATGAAGACAAGATTAGATTGAATACCGGAAGCCAAGGATCTAAAGTGTGTTCACAGCAACTACGGTAGCTGAAGTCTTCCTACAATAGGGAACCACAAGCATCAAGCCGTGATCTTCGCCTTTGGTTGCAGCCTTGGGCGCCCTTTTGGAGAATCGCAACTTGTAATCAGTCGACTCGATGAGTGAATCATAGTGTTTGTCCATGCCCAAGATCTCCAACAGCATCCTTATGACTAGCATCTCCAGCTCTACATCCATCTTCATGAAATTTAAGGTGGTGTCGCTATATAGCCAAGAACATGACAAATTTCATAGGGTGAAGTGTTGATCCTATCTCGAGAGCAGCAGTAGTGGTGGTGATTTCTATAGATACAAACAATATTTTCTGATAAATGATCAGTAGCACCAGAAATTGTGATTCTCCTTTGGCCTTATAAGGCTGGTGAAGTGGTCTGCCATTGACGGGTCCGTACTCCCTTAATCGCCAAGCTCTAGTAGGGGAGGTTAGGGATTTGCCCCATGTATGCTTGGTGGACTCCATCAGATGTGTTTCGCTGCTTGGCCTCCAAGGGAGGATGAAGAGCACCTTGGCCTTGCGAGCTCCATCCGAGATCCCCCACGAGTTGCAAACTCCCTCCCTCCTGCGTCGTGAACTCTGTAATATTTTGTGTTTTTATAATATTAATAAGGTTATTATCATATTATTTTAATTATTTATGATGTGTGTTTAAATTATCTTTTAAGGTGTCTAAATAGTTAAATAGATAATTATATTTTATTTTGATGTTAATTAATTATTTAATATATCTTTTTTTATTATATTATATATTTTTTCTTCCAATACCTTAATTGCACCTCTGCTTTTCAATTTCTCTTCCCTATTTTAATCTTGGAAAGCCATTACCCTTTTCCCCTACAAGCGCCGCCACGCTGCCCTTTCTCTCTCCCTGGGCGTCATCTCGCCCCACGTCAACATCTTCTCTCTCTCTCCTCATCATCTCTTGGCTTTGACTGTCGCCTACGCGACTGTCATCGTGTAATACCGTGGAAAAAAAATTTGAAAAATCTCACCTCTTGCCGGTTGCCACGTACCCCTTCCCTCCACCGCCTCTCTGTTACCGCCTCCCCGTCCCGATTTCTTCCGCCGGATGCCGCCTCACCGCCTCGGTCCGCCATCGCCGCGTCGCCGTTGCCCTGTGTCCCCCCGGTCTGGCTCCTCTTCCTCCTCATTTCTTCTTCCTCTTCCTCGCCATCGACTGTCGCCATCGCCGGCCCTCCCCCTCCTGCTTCCTCTCCCGCCGTGCCCCTCTTCTTCTTCTTCTTCTCCTTCTTCTTTTCCTCTCTGGCGTTGCGGCTGGCGCCGCACCACTCCCGCCTCCCCGTCGCACTCCTCTCTCCGGCTCCCCTCCCACCGTGGTCGCCGCCGCAGTCGGGACCGTCGACGTCGACGTCGCTGTCGTCGCGCCTCGCCGCCGCGGCCGGCGTCGCCTCCCCCCTCCTCCGCCGTCCGCAACGCTCCCCTCTCTCTCTCTCTCTCTCTCCCTTTTCTCTCTTCCGTCCCCCCCCTCGGTTTCACTGCGCAACTCGCAGCTTCCGCGCGCGGCCATGCGCCGTCAAGGCAACAAGGCAGCGCCGCTGCCTGGCATGGCGCATAGCACCCCCCCCCAGCCGCTGTCTCTCTCTCCCTATCGCTCTCTCACTCTCACTCTCTTGCTCTCTCTCCCCCCCTACGGATCTATTTCTTAGCTATTTGCATAGTTAATCAATTTTCTTAATCTAATTAATCTTTTATCCTTTTAATGCCAACAAGGCTCTAGGATAACTCTGTTTTGCCATTGCCTTCATCGCCTCATGTCTAAATTGGTTAGGACTTCCCGAACTTTGCAAATTATCGACCTCATCGAGGTAGGCATCCCAACTTATCCTTAGCATACCGATATGTTAATTAACATGTTAAAATATGTTTATTATATAAATAGTTAGAAATTAGTGATAAATGGTAGTTTAATTATTTAATTGTCTGCGTGAGATTATTTAAATGTTATTCATGTCATTCATGCTATTCATGCATAGTTTTAATTATTTTCATGGAATGCATTAGATAGTGGTAAATATATATGATCATGTGTTAGTAACTATCAAAAATTAGTTAGAGGTGATCATGATTAAATGTATTGATTATATTAAATTATGAAAATAGAATTACAATTCTTTTATGATCATACTTATATCCGATCTTTGTTACAATTGATCTTAAAAATTATTAATAGACAAATTGAATTGGAAGATAAATTGATATGATAATTCTTTAGCATAATTAATTAACTTACATTCTTAGTGGCTTAAAGTTGTAATATGCATTATTTGATGAATTGATATTAAATTATGCCTAATTAAAGTTAGCTTGACCATTTATGATGCATATTGTTCTTGATTGGGTCAATTGCATGAATTTGAGTACAATTGAATTATGTGTATGATTGCATATTGTTCCGGATTGGGTTTGTTGCATTGGAAATGTGAATTGAGGAACTGTTCTGCATGACTTGATATTATGTATATTTGGTTCAGTGAAATGGCAAATGTGATTCAGTAATTCTGGTTATTTGTTATGTTGAATTTATAATGTCTAAGTAATTATATGGCTTTTACTTGTAAAATATTATTGATGCTATGATGCGTGTGATATAATATTTACTCCTCTGGCCTATTTCAGTGGTCCTGGGGTAGCAGATGAATTAGATTGATCCGGTGCATCCTTCGATCCCGGATACCGCGGTTTATCCTAAGTACACCCTGCCTAGGTGTACTATGGGATTTAGCATTACTATATGGTACTTCTATATATATTTAGAGCTGGAGTGGAGATCAAGCAACTGGAACATATGATCTACTCGGACGGATGGAAAGAAATAAATGCATGTAGGTCCAGGTTGCATGGACATGTAGAGTAGATCGGTTGGTTTAGTATAGTTAGTTTGGTTCATATAGAGTTTGGTTAAATCGGTTGATTAATTTTTGGAAAAAAACCCAATTAAGTAATAGAATTGTGATAATTAGTTTAGCAATTATGTTATAATGTGATTTTTGAGTTTTAATGTATATTAATATCATTTAGGTTGATTAGTATAAAAGGAAAGTTGGGTATAAGTCCTACTGAGTCCGTGTGACTCATTCCAAATCGTTTAACATTTTTCAGGTAATCAGAGTAGCGCAGCAGAAGCGTAGTGGATCAGGATTAGTGCAGAAAGAAGATTAAAAAAGTTGGTTTATAAATTGTTTATATTGAAATCCATGTATGATTTATTTTCGGGATTGAGTTATTTATTTTAATGAAATGGGACCTGTTATTCTTTATTTTTCCAAACCGATGTAGTTTTGGGGTTAATTCCCCGGTCTCGTACCCGGATTTATTCTGCTGCGCCGTGTTAGGAAATCCGGGGCGTGACAGGTTGGTATCAGAGCAATAACCCAGCCGGAAGGTCTAGTTTGACCTGCCTGGGTAGAGGATGTCGGTTTGGATAAATCAGAATCGGTCCTTTTAAGAATTGATGATCTTAGACATGAATGAGAGTTGGGATTATATGTTTGAGATTGGAATTTTATATTGCCCTAGGATACTGATATTAGACGATTAGATCTTGATCGATCCCACATCAGTTTGGATTTTGTAGGAGGATCAATGATTCTTGGATTTAGATGATATCTAGTGGTCTATATTAAGGACAATCTATTGAGTTAATTAGAGTTACGGTGATATGATTTCAATAAGAAGATGGATAGATATGTTACATAAATTAAGAAAGGATGGATGAATATATAATAGATGAGTTTATTTTTGAGATTAATAGTTAGGTTGATAGAAGTACGGATATATCAATGCAAATGAGAGAGAGAGAAGATAAATAGTTATATGTGTGTAGAGGATTGATGACTGGATAAATTAGATAGGGGGGTAAGTTTGGTAAGAGGGATAAATTAATCAATATCAAGGGTTAGATACGACAAAATTTTAGAAGTATTTCCTTTGATGACATATATGGGAACAATTTAGATCGTCTGTTAGATTAAGAATATGAGATGGTATAGAGATTTGATTTTAGATTATTGGAAGATTACATTGAAGAATTAATGATATCATTTTACGATGATCCAATTATTGATCAAGTTTGGATTATTGTTTATAGAATAAGATTATCAATTTGGATTCATTTGATTTCAAACATTAGATGGTAACCGGATCATTAGATATTTAAATTGAATAATTAATATGTGATAACCAATTTTTAGAATTGATCAACCTCTTAGTTTAACTTGATGAAGAATTATTTTGACCAGTCTTGAGACAAGATCCTTGAATTAGATATATATCGGATTATGAAATATTTGATACGTGATGGTTGAATATTATTAGATGTTTGATGATGAATTTTCAGATTTAACATGTCTAGTATTTTGAGTAGTTGGTGAGTTTAATAAGTATAAATAGAATCATGATGATATCATAGAATTAGAAAGATGGATTGATTGATGAATTTTTGGAAAATCTAATTGGATAGCTTATGTGAAATAATTCGAGTGAATCATTTTGTGTATATGAGATTGAATCTGATATATCATTATATGTTATTTGGAAGGAATCTGATTTATCATTATATGTTATTTGAAGGGAAATCTATGTGAGATAGGAGAATAAAATAACATGTGTTGATTAGAATTTGATATTGGACCTATCTTAGAAATGAAGTGAAATGATAATTGTAGTATTATTTGATTATATAGCTATAAATGGAAAGAAAATTAGATATGAGAATGAGATTATTAATATGAGATTTCAAAGTATGGATTATGATGTAAGATTTGAAGATGAGATATTTAGTTGATTTATTATAAAAATTGGAAATGGTTTGAGTATGACGATAGTTATGTGCATTAGGGTATAAGCAACTAGTTTGAAATTATATTTATAATCTCCTGATCATGATCGTTTATCTTCATTATCCGATTTTGAACTCGTTTGTCTCTTGTCTGCACGATTTAGCCAAATCCCGACTTTAGATAATTTTAGCTATCTGTTATGTCTAAGCATAGGTTGATCTTATGTGAGGTTTAGACTTTAGCTTATTCGTGATGATCTCTCAAATTAAAGGATGATATTAGGATAGTTGAGATTTGTTTTGCTAGTTATATGGAAGTGAATAGAATTTAAAATATAAATTTGTTTTAAGAAAGGAAAGAGAAGATATCAGATTTGGAGAATGAATTACCCATATAAATTTTGTAAACGATTATGAAATTTTAGACATGATCATAGGATTGTAAATCTTTTGATATTGAGGATGAGAATATATAAGATGTTGAAGGATAGTCGATTATCTAGACATGGTCATAATTAGTTTTAAAAACTTTGGCAAAACTGATTTAGAATATGATCATATCATCCATATTATCATTTATTATCGTTGGTCAAGAAATTTTTCTATCTATCATGATTTAAGTATGACTTACTCCATTTGAGAATTCTTCTCTTTGAATCTTGATTTACAAACTTAGCTAGGAGTAGACTTTAAATTCTCAGATTTAGACTTGAGTAATAATCGATTGATTTTCGGATTATGATTAATTGTATTAGACAAATTGGTTAGACTGCACTTTATGAGAAATGATTTTCAGATAAGGGAATGTAGGAGGAATAGTTAAAGAATTTCTATCTTTCTATTGTGGATTAGATAATCATCATTTATGATTTTACAATGAGATATCTTCATATTTAGTGGATCTCGTTACTTAGAGTAATGGTGATTAGGTATGGTAATCTATATATAAGATATTGGTTGGATAATTGAATTATTGATATTGGATCAGAGTTATTAGATTAGTAGTTAGATAATTAGATTGTGTTGTTGATAGCATTAGGTAGGTATGTTATGGAGTTGAATCTTTAGATCTAGTATATTTGAAAATCTTTGATAAATAAGGATCGACTTGTCAAATTTGGGCAAGATTATTAGATTTGATCCATGTGGAGACTTTGGGATTATTAAATACCGTTGAAGAGGATAATGGATCTATATTGCATTGATCTACAAAATATTTAGATATAGAATGTCAGTAATTTGGATTACTGATCATATTATGAGATTATATACTTGTAAGGTAAAAATGATATATAAGTAAGTTGGATTGTCAGGATATGTAGATAGAAAGATAAGCTATCGTTGAATTTTGAAAGATTTTATGACAGATATGAGAATAATTGGAGTAGTTCATCTTATCTACGTGAGAATAGTAGAATCTGGTGATATATGTGATTCTAGAAAGTTTATATGACATGAGAGACTTTCTCAAGTCAAGAATGATATGAAATTGGACTATATTAATGTGTCGTGATTGAATGATCAATTTGAATAGGAGAAGATATTGTTAAGCAACAAGGGCTGCAGAAAAGGGATGATATCGGTGGATTAGGAAAATTAGCATTTTGGAAACGATATTCTAAAATTTCGAGGACGAAATTTTATTTTAAGGGGAAGTGAATGTAATACCATGGAAAAAAAATTTGAAAAATCTCACCTCTTGCCAGTTGCCACGTACCCCTCCCCTCCACCGCCTCCGTTACCGCCTCCCCGTCCTGATTTCTTCCGCCGGACGCCGCCTCACCGCCTCGGTCCGCCATCGCAGCGTCGTCATCGCCCTGTGTCCCCCCGGTCTGGCTCCGCTTCCTCCTCGTTTCTTCTTCCTCTTCCTCGTCGTCGACCGTCGCCATCTCCGGCCCTCCCTTTCCTCTTCTTCCTCGACCTTCGCCGTCGCCGCCACCAACCGCCGCGGATGTCGCCACCGTCGCGGCCGGCACCGCGTCCCACTCACACCTCCCCCTCCTGCTTCCTCTCCCGCCGTGCCCCTCTTCTTCTTCTTCTCCTTCTTCTTTTCCCCTCCGGCGTTGCGGCTGGCGCCGCACCACTCCCGCCTCCCCGCCGCGCTCCTCTCTCCGGCTCCCCCTCCCACCATGGTCGCCGCCGCAGTCACGGCCATCGCCGTCGACGTCGCTGTTGTCACGCCTCGCCGCCGCGCTGGCGTCGCCTTCCCCCCCCCTCCTCCGCCGTCCGCAGCGCTCCCCTCTCTCTCTCTCTTCCATTCCCCCACCTCGGTTTCACTGCGCAACGCGCAGCTTCCGTGCACGCGCACGCTTCCCGCGTGCGGCCATGTGCCGTCAAGGCAACAAGGCAGCGCCGCTGCCTGGCATGGCGCACAACAACCCCCCCCCAGCCGTTGTCTCTCTCTCCCTATCGCTCTCTCACTCTCACGCTCTTTCTTTTCACCCTGTCAGCGCTCTCTCTTGCTCTCTCTCCCCTCCCTGCGGATCTATTTCTTAGTTATTTGCATAGTTAATCAATTTTCTTAACCTAATTAATCTTTTATCCTTTTAATGCCAACAGGGCTCTAGGATAACCCGGTTTTGCCATTGCCTTCATCGCCTCACATCTAAATTGGTTAGGACTTCCCGAACTTTGCAAATTATCGACCTCATCGAGGTAGGCATCCCAACCTATCCTTAGCATACCGATATGTTAATTAACATGTTAAAATATGTTTATTATATAAATAGTTAGAAATTAGTGATAAATGGTAATTTAATTATTTAATTGTCTGCGTGAGATTATTTAAATGTTATTCATGTCATTCATGCTATTCATGCATAGTTTTAATTATTTTCATGGAATGCATTAGATAGTGGTAAATATATATGATCATGTGTTAGTAACTATCAAAAATTAGTTAGAGGTGATCATGATTAAATGTATTGATTATATTAAATTATGAAAATAGAATTACAATTCTTTTATGATCATACTTATATCCGATCTTTGTTATGATTGATCTTAAAAATTATTAATAGACAAATTGAATTGGAACATGAATTGATATGATAATTCTTTATCATAATTAATTAACTTACATTCTTAGTGGCTTAAAGTTGTAATATGCATTATTTGATGAATTGATATTAAATTATGCCTAATTAAAGTTAGCTTGACCATTTATGATGCATATTGTTCTTGATTGGGTCAATTGCATGAATTTGAGTACAATTGAATTATGTGTATGATTGCATATTGTTCCGGATTGGGTTTGTTGCATTGGAAATGTGAATTGAGGAACTATTCTGCATGACTTGATATTATGTATATTTGGTTCAGTGAAATGGCAAATGTGATTCAGTAATTCTGGTTATTTGTTATGTTGAATTTATAATGTCTGAGTAATTATATGGCTTTTACTTGTGAAATATTATTGATGCTATGATGCATGTGATATAATATTTACTCCTCTGGCCTATTTCAGTGGTCCTGGGGTAGCAGATGAATTAGATTGATCCGGTGCATCCTTCGATCCCGGATACCGCGATTTATCCTAAGTACACCCTGCCTAGGTGTACTATGGGATTTAGCATTACTATATGGTACTTCTATATATATTTAGAGCTGGAGTGGAGTTCTGCCAAGTGGAGCATATGATCTACTCAGACAGATGGAAAGAAATAAATGCATGTAGGTCCAGGTTGCATGGACATGTAGAGTAGATCAGTTGGTTTAGTATAGTTAGTTTGGTTCATATAGAGTTTGGTTAAATCGGTTGATTAATTTTTGGAAAAAAACCCAATTAAGTAATAGAATTGTGATAATTAGTTTAGCAATTATGTTATAATGTGATTTTTGAGTTTTAATGTATATTAATATCATTTAGGTTGATTAGTATAAAAGGAAAGTTGGGTATAAGTCCTACTGAGTCCGTGTGACTCATTCCAAATCGTTTAACATTTTTCAGGTAATCAGAGTAGCGCAGCAGAAGCGTAGTGGATCAGGATTAGTGCAGAAAGAAGATTAAAAAAGTTGGTTTATAAATTGTTTATATTGAAATCCATGTATGATTTATTTTCGGGATTGAGTTATTTATTTTAATGAAATGGGACCTGTTATTCTTTATTTTTCCAAACCGATGTAGTTTTGGGGTTAATTCCCCGGTCTCGTACCCGGATTTATTCCGCTGCGCCGTGTTAGGAAATTCGGGGCCTGACACATCGTGCCTCAATTTCTTCACCCACGAGCCGCCTTGCCAACCTTCTTCTTGTTCCGGCGCGCACCAACGCTGATCGCTAGCCCCTTCCACCATTGACCAGACTCACCCCGTCTTTGTCGAAGCCCACTAGTCGCTGTCCCACCCTGGGCGACGTCAGCTGCTGCCACCCGCCGGTCACTGTGCAGCCTCCCACCAGTGTGAAGGTGGCCACCAACAGCCATGCGCCATCACCTCTCCCGCCATGCACCGTTCCCTTTTGCACTGCCTGTGTGCCCTACTCACCCCCTATCTGCAGTATCTCTCTCTCCTATTCTATCCTCTTCTCTCTCCTATTATCCAATATATTGTTCTTCTTATTTTACTTTCTTTTTTTTCCTGATCTGGTGCCATATTCCCATATTCAAGTCTCTTTTCCATCAACTTTGGTGGTGTGTGATAGCTCAATTGATTAGTTCGAATTGTGCACCACGTCACCGACGTCCAGTATCATTTTTGGTCGCCTATCCCTGAATTTTCCAATGCTGATTTGGTAGGCACCCTTGACATGTCTACTATCAATAAAATTCCTATTGTAAATCCTCCATGACTTTTAATGATTAATATTGATTTAATTAGACAAGTTAAAGTTATTGGTTGTGGTTAATTAGCATGTGTTATTTCCTTTTGTTTGTAACAAGGATCTTGTTAGGGTGATTATTATATTGTCTTCAGCATGTTAATTGGTAGCCGTGGCTGATTATACTCCTTTTAATTTAACATGTATCTAGTAGTCTGTTGTTATCCTTTTGAGTTAATATTGTTATATATGTATGGAGATAGGTTAATAAGATTATATAATGATTAGCTAACTTAGTTAACTTAATTTTCAATCATGATTATGTTATTTAACTAGGTGGTTGGGACTAATTGGGCATGGTCATATCATGGTTGGTTGAGTATTTGTATTTGTTGTTGTATTATGTAAGCCTTCATCAATTCTTGTCATTTTATGTTTCTAGCATCATGAACAGGTTGTTTAGATGTTATTGATTATAGTAATTGCATTGGTGGCTTGTTTGTCATGGCATGGTATGGTTTATGTCATTTAATTATGCACACATCTAGTCCTAACATGGCAGATTTATATGGATTCATGATGCATTGAAAATTGTAATGGAAGACTGAGGTGCTACACTAGACTAGTTAGTCGTGACCCGAGGGCAATGAGAGGTTAAAACTATTTGGTGAATCTTTTGATCTCAAATCCCATGATCATCTTAATTAAGTGCCACCACTGTCTAGGTTATGGGATTTCATTTAACTATATGATATTGCTATATATGGTAGATCTGGTATCAACTAATTGAGGTGGCAAGACTACACATTCATTGCCAATAAGAAAAGATGTGATCTTTTATTAGAGGATAGGCACATATATTGCATGGTATTGTGAATGTGATCTTTCATTAGAGGATAGATGTGTTTATTGCTTGATGTTATGCATGTGGTCTAGTGATTTGCATCGATTTGTCTTAATTAGGTTGTGTAGCATAGTATGCATGATCTGTCTCATTTGAAGTGTTTTCCATCATATAGATCATGTAGTATGTGATCATGCATATGTTTATCTCATCATTTTAGGATTTTTTGGGTGAATATAGGTGTTGGTTGGAGGTGTAAAATATGTGAATTAAGTTAGATATTTAATCTATTGATTAGTGTTATACTTATATATAATGGGTGTAAGTATGGATACCTATTTAATTAACATCTAGGGCTATTTGACTATCTGGTAGGGCGGATGATGGAGTGTCTACTGAGTCATCATACTCATTACAATCCTCTTATCAATTTTTTAGGTAATTAGATTTAGCACAACAGAAGCATGGTGGTTCGATTTTCAAGAAGGCAATTAGATGATCTTTATGTCTTAGATGGTACATAATATTATTTAGATTGTACCACTAGCAATGTATTTAATTAGAATATGTAAATTTATGAACTAAGATCTAGTTGTCTTTACTTTTCCCAAACCGATGTATTTGAAGTGTTAATTTCCCTAGTCGCGTCGTCGGATTATTTCGTTATGCATGTTAAAATATGGGTCGTGAAAAACTCTGAGACCCCTTCCCTGTCATTGTGAGCTGCACGCCCCTTCCTTGTTGCCACGAGACCCCTTCCTAGTCACCGTGAGACACAAGTCCCCTTCGGTGACCTTCTCAGATCCCCTACGAGCCATGAGCCCCCTCCCTATTGTCATGAGCCACAAGCTCCTCTCCCTCGAGCTCCTCTTTCTTTGAACCAAGAAAAACTTAAGATTAATATCTGAATCGTTCAAACATTTTTTAGAGATAAAAGGTTAGTTCAAATTTTAAATAAATATTTTATCAAACACCTTTCAATATTTGAAATATGACTTAAAGAGAGATAAGAGGATCATTTAGACCTATCAAATAGAGCCTTAAACAAATCCATCATTTAACTCAATTGATAATATTTATCTGTTTTAAATGAAATATAGATATAGATACCACATCATAGTTTAGACACTTTTTGGATCCACATAATATCTAAATCAAAATTTCATTTAATAATTTAATATTTTAATAATATAAAAATAAAAATAAAATTTTAAATATAAAAATTATTATATATTTATTAATACAATATTTAGTATTTAAGTATAATTTCAACAAAATAATTTTAAATATATAATTATATATGTTAATTACATATCATAAAAGAATTATGGAGTGTAAATCTTAAGCGTTAGGGAACACACTGATTCATGTCTGCTTTTATCACCAAATAGATAACATTCGTATCTAAATCTCTACCCCAATGGTACCCCTAAAATTGATATCAGCTAAGGATCGGAACATATTATCCATATTATGTTTTTAGGAAAATTTCAACAACTTGATTATTTGGTTGTCTGTAAAATATGAAGTCAATGTAATACATTTTACATTGATCCTCGTTAAAAGGAATTTCAGCATCAAAAAAATCAACCAGACATCATTTTCTGAGTGCACCACGATTCAAGGCTTTCGACGCCAAGGAGTTTCAATGCTACTATCATCATGACATCAAGGGAAGCCTGCCTGGATCTAGCTTGCCTCGCTGCCAGTGTCGACCCTCCTCCATGATCCACTGTTCACCGATGCTCCACCGTACATGAAACCCCCTTCAGATTTCTTCTCATGTCTACTTTGAAAGTTGTTGATGCTACTGAGTGCCTGAGGCGACTACCTCCGCACAATCTTCTCTAGAAGTAGTCATTGCCAATGCATTCTGTGCTTAATTTTTATGTAGACCAAAATAACTGCATCACAAACTCGAAGTTGGATAGCCGTACCCTTTCCTCTGTGCTACAAAGAAGAATTTTGTTACTGGGCTCGAAGTTCAAAATGCTTCTTATTCTTCTCCATTTTAGTCACTATGGCTCACATGAGGCTGTGCTAAACTCGACATCTCGGGCTCCTTGTCACCTGGATTCCGTAAGCATCCTTGATCATCCCCTTGAGGGAGGTTCAATCAGATGCTTAATTAAACAGTGGTTGTTCCATTTATATGATGCATAATCTCTACTTTCCTGAATGAAAAGCTTGTTTAAGTTCCGCTAACACCAAGTCCAAGTTTTGACTCTATTTAGTTGGTAGAAAGCAGGTGTGTTCTAACACCAAGTCTGTGAAACAAGGGAATCTTTGCCGGTGGATTTACATCAGCCATTTGTTTGCATAAATGCCTGTAACAACAAGCTGGACAAGTCATGCATGCAGGAGAATAAAAATGAGCTATATCTAAAGAATTTTTGAAAACAACTAGGGAATGTCATTAATGATTTAGAAGATAGAAATATTCCTTCAGCTGGAATGCAATCAAGTGTGGTGTGTACTTCACTGTTGATTCAAACTTTTCATCTTCAATGAATATAGAGACTCAATACAGAAATGATAATTAAGTTCCTCATATCCTTAAACATAAAATAGTATGTAAAGTGTATGCACTTCTATGCTCAGTTTTATGTTGGATGGCTTCATATGTACTTCATATTTCAGGACTTGTTAGGATACAACAATAACTACCTACATCAATCTCATTTTTATATCAAATACTCTTAGTTTTGATGAAAATATGTGTATAGTTAATATCAATATTTATATTGCATTACTTCAAATCCTTAACCAAATAGGCCTTTAAGCCCTATTTCATTAAAGTAGTAAATATGATACTGTACCAAGTTTGATATTGATATTTCTAGAGTATCAATAACAAAATTGATACTAGTGGGCACTTGTATTACAATTGGTGTCTTGTTTATACTACAAATTTTAAAATTTATATTAATAGCCAAATACCTTGTGATGATCTATGCTAATATCAATTTTAAACTTGCTAGTGATTGAAGTCTCTTTAATATCTGTTAGCAAACAAGGTAACATATAATGATCCCTTACCACACGAAAATGCACAAGGACAAACAAGGTCAAAATAGCAGAATGCTAGATGTTCCCAAGGTTCATGTGGATAGTGAAATATTTAAGTATATAGAGAAAATGCTGCAAATTTTTAGGTAAATGTTGACTATTTACTTCTTTATTTCTTTCATCTCTTTCTCTGTTTTCCACCATTTGTTATCTTACCTTATTCACAATAACTAGGCTTGTCAAGCAACATCTCAAGTTGCATAACATCATGTAACAGGTGTTGCTTTATAAAATCAATTAAGTCAAAATATATTTGGTTTCTAGGTCCTTTTCCATTGAATGTGTACCCATTATTTTCCTTGAATGTATAACCAAATTTTTGCTAGAACAAACTAGTGAGGAATAAGTAGGTTTTTGCTTAATTTAAAAGAACAATTTCTTTAAATTAGTGCAGTAATGACGGAAATGCTCAAGGAACCAAAAACCAGAAAAACACAAGCCTTCTGCCGCACACTCAAACCGCTCAAAGCACCCATCGTACCAAAACGTACCCACATTCCCCGGAAAGCTCAGAACTTTGCCAGCAAAACACCCTTTGAGACATCCAAAGGCAAGAACAGGAGGAGAATGAGAAACCCCAGACCTGAAATCCGAGGGACGGAGGCGGCTTCTGCTATCTTCTTCCTTGGTCGGGAACACGCTGTAAGTTTCGCCCACAGGAACGCAGCCATCTAAATCGCCATTACCGGTAAAAGGTTGGGAAAGAGGAAAAATCAAGACGAACTGCAGCAAGCTCGCCGAGTGACTGCCGCAGAGAGAGAGAGAGAGAGAGAGAGAGAGAGAGAGAGAGAGAGATGGGGGAGCGGAGGGATCTAGACGAATCTGACAATGGAGGAGAACCCGGAAGGAAAAAAAAAACATGCTTTACCCATTCCGAGCCCGGCGCTCAGTTTCTAACTTTCTACCATCGTAATTTGTCGTTGTTTGTTGCTTGCTATTACACGGGAACAGTTACTGACTTATCGATGTTTATGGTTAGCAACATGTCGTTAAAATTCTAAAGATATCTTATTTAAATAAATTCTTCTTGTAAAAATTAAAATATTATTAATTAATTTAGTATCAATCATCCTCTTGTTTTTTTTACTTATGTCTCCTCTTTATTGTTTCACCATCAATTTAGTATAATATTAATTAAAAATTTTTAATTTATTCTTAAAATTCAAAATAAATAAAAGATCATACATTCCTTGTGGGGGGGAGTGACTTGGGTTGGTGTTTGATGGCTCTTTTTTATTTCAGTAATCTTATTTTTAAAGTAACCATCATCTTCTATTCTAATACTAATTTTAAAATTACACAAACAAAAATTTTGTGTATTTGACCAAAACATCACAATTTTTAAAAATTATGGAGTGATGTTTGGTAGTAATTTTTAAATTAAAATTTATATCAAAATATATATACATTAACAAAACATTTGTATATCAACATAATAGTTATATAAAATGTCAAAATTATTTATTTATTTGTCTTTTTATTTATCTATTTGTCATCTATTTGTCTATTTATTTTTATTTATTTATTTATTTGTCACCCGTTTATCTATATATAACTGATGAAGTGTTATTTTTATTTTGAGAGAGACTAACATTTAAGAACAAAGTCTCTTTTAAAATTAGAAAAAAATTAAGATACACATATCTATGTATCTATTTCTATTATTTTTTTAGATAGAAAATATTTAAAAACTACATCTAAACATGATCACTCTTGTAACATTTAGCGATCCTCAATTGTCAACAACTATCCGGGCCTTCCGTCACTGTCGAAAACTGTCATCGTTAAATTGTCCTTGAGCTCTTTGATAGCTCGAAAAGAAATTTTCTTAAAATATATAAAAATTATTTTACAATTATATATTTCGAGGGTAAAGACGTAGATGAAAGAAATTTGTAAAGAGAAATTTTTTATTCGCAGAGAGAAAGCAATGGCTGTTGCGTTGTAGGGCTTCTTTGACCATTCCATGTAATACATGGGCCACCCGTAATACGACGGCGTAGAACCCGACGAGAGACGTCCGCCGGCGGAGAGACCACGGTCGGGCTGAGTCTAACGGCGAACTTGGGTCCACCGTCCACTCGTCTGCCCCACGGTATCTCGCGAGTCGCGAGCAGTCAGCGATATTCTCGGAGACACGAGTATCTTCTCGCGTCCCACATAAACTCCCACGTCAGCTGCCACCGTAACGTTACCGGCTGTCGCCTGCAAGGGTCAAAGCGGAGTAACCCCAAACGGAAATTATTATATTTTTGGGTATATTGGATTCTTCTTTACAATTTATCTCAATTTAAATACGCTTTTATAGCGTAAAATTATTATTAAATAAAATATTGTTTTGTTTTTAAATTAATCCACCGGTAGTGGAACTTTGAGTTATCCAAGGCGTTGTTTGATTTAAAAGTCTAAAATTTTAATTTTATCTCTAATTTGTCGTGAAATATAAAATTTTAATTATTTATTTTAAAAACATTATAGTAAATTTTTTATTTTTAATATTTTCTTAAAAACAAGAGTAAGATTTTGGCATCCACTACTTTTGCAAGGATGCTAATTTCTACGAGCTACAACTGCATGTAATGAGGCTTGAGGTGAAAATGAACCAAGAAGCACAAACAAACAAGAAATGCGATGCAAGATATGATGCCTTGTCTCATCTACTAGTCAAAAAAACGCGTTACGCACGTGTACCAATATAAATATATATACATAACTTAGTTTAAATAAATATTTGATGTCAAATGTTAAAAAGAGATGATTTAGAGAGTGTTTGTATACATAATAAAATTTTACACACTTTGATATCAATTTTATGTTAAAAAAATCTTAAATAGATAAAGTAAACAAATTATCATATTTTTTAGATAATAAAAAAAGTGAAGACCATGTACAACTTACAAAATCTTAACTTGATAATTTTTACTTTGACTTTGAGTTTGAGATTCTCTTTCTTAAAGAGATAGTTCATATAACTTTTGGTTGCACCGGCATTTTTTCTTGTTAAATAAAAAGAAAGTAAAATTTTCTTTGTAAACCTCGCATATTTTGATGTTTTACTATGATGCTCTTCCTTTTCATCTTCATAAATCACAAAACATGACATATTTTTTATGTAGTTACATATCTTATATAATATTTTATTATGTAATTTTTGTCATAAAATTATATAAAAATAATTTGGTTGCACCAAGAAATTATTTGTTAGAAATAAAAAATTTTGGACTTGTTAGGACATTTAAAATTTACAAGGGTATATGTAATCTAAATAACATGAATTGAAGTCTCATTTCATCATTTGATACAGGTCGTTCAAGCTTAATCTAAATCTAAATTTAGGCAAATTGGATTATATTAGATTCATTCAAAACCAAATTTGCTAAGATGGAGATCCCATCGTTGGCCGGAAAGCTCACCGTCACATTAGGATCACTTTCCAATTCCAAGTTAATTCACTTCTGGGCTCAAATTAATTAAGTCCGCAAGGAACAGCTGGGAAAATTCCTTACAAGCACATATATTTATATATATATGCATGTACGTACGAGAGAATAATAAGCACACAACTTATTACAGTCTGATTATTGTCGTCGTAATGTATCTGCAACAGCACTTCATAACCAAAAAGAAATCAAACTTCTTATTCTTTACCAATTTCCGAGAGTTTGATTACATTCTACGGGGCAGATTCGTCACAGCCACATCCTACATAAGATAGAAATAGACATTACAAGGAAATATCACCCAGCACAAGAGAACACCAGAGAGAACGCTGAAACCCAACAAACGCTGCCAAGACTCCTCTCCCCTTCTCTCCTCGACCTCAAGCAACACCATTGCCTTCCTCCTGGAGAAGCATCTGGTCTTAGTGCCAGACTCCTGAAAAAAAACATGAAGAGAAATAAGAGGGTACAAAATAATGATAAAAACTACAACAAATAAAAAAATAAAACTGGACCTGATAGTTTTGGCAGGAGTTGTCCAGATTTCAAAAATCTTGCATTCTTAAGACATGGCAAATGATCGAAATAATAACAAAAATAGATATTGGAAAGATTTTAAAAATCTTATATTATTTTTTATATGTTTGATGCTCAGATGATTTTATATAAATAAATTGATGAATTATGCAATCCAGTTTTATTATATCATAAGTTATTATATTATTACATTTAGTAGATCAATATTAACAGCGTAGTACATGAAAGTATAACATATATGACTTTATTCTCCATTTTTTTTGTATTCGTAGAATCCAGATTTCCATATGGCAAATACCCAAGTAAGGATAAATTATTTTGTTTTTAATGGGAGAGTGGAATTAGGCAGAATGAAATTAGTGTAATAGGTGTTTATTCCAAGTTGCTTTGACAACATGCAACATGAAAAACTGCTGGATATTTCTGATGAGAATTTCAAATATCCTTACTATTTGTGGTAACCCTCATAATGATATAATTCATTTATCTTTTTTCAAAATAATCTTGACTTGTCGGAAATATTGTATAGCACGATGATAAATGATGGGAATCGGGATCAACGGACTAAATTGTGTGCCTTGAACTTTTTATGGCCTTGATATCTGCGAAGGGATGACCACTACTTTTTATAGCTAATCTTGAATACAACCCAAGCTAGAAGAACCTTGGGGGTGTTGAAGGGGGATGTGATGGAGGTGGAGGAGCAAAAACTGTTACATGATGGAGCAAAGGGAAAAGGGATGGACCTTGTTAAATTGCAGTGCTGACCTCCAATGAGAAAAACCGAGAATAAGCACACTATGCAACCTCATACTAAGAATCTCATTGTGCATATTAACATGAATAACAGCCATTGGTGTAGACCAAGTTTCCATTCTCTTACTATTTTCTAGGGAAACGAGCCCTTAATATATGTATACTAATGATCAGGAGAACCAAATTACTTGCTGCTTTACATATGAAATCCCCATAAGGAGCTGAATTTTACTTGGTTTTTGCTTATCGTTTCTGAACTTTGAGCAATAGTCCTATGAACAATGTAAACCATGTCAGAATTCCTTAAGGTAATTTTGTAGGCCTATTCAGCAATGTATATTCAAATGTGAGGTATTTAGGGGTATTAGCAAAATAACCCAGGTGTACGACAATTTTGTATACTCAGCTGTATACAACCTTATTGAATGTATCATCTATAATCATCCAAAATTTCTGAGAAGGTCCCATTACTATTCTCAGATGAGAATTGCATTATCTGATTTGACTTTCAAATTGTTATTTGAGAAGATTAAACATCTTCTAACAACTATATGCTTTATTTGATGTCCCAGAGACCGAAAAAACCCGGTGATTCTTTATTCACCATTTATGGAAAAGGATGTTAGAAGATTTCATGTTGATTCTTTATTCACCATGCTCACCTTCAGGAACCTTTAACTTGCATTTAAGATGATGGTTACCCGGTGAATCATGAATTCTACTTGACGCAATTATGTTGGATCATTTTTTCTTGGTTCTTCCCTGAATACTGTAGATATCTGTGATCCTATTCTCCTATTCGCTCAATTTCTCTTGTTCAAGAGGAAGAGAATTTATGAATTTCTACTTTCCTTTTCACCCTAGAAGCTCTCTTAATATTATTATTTATTATCTAGATGTAAAAATGGTGGATAAAACATCCCTATGTATTCGTTTGACATTTGAGAATCCAAAGATATAAAAGTTGTAAAATTCAAAAGTATTAAAGTTTCCAAAATCATGAAAAGTCAGAATGCAGAATATCAAGAGAAGTTTGAAAACAATGGAAAACCTGAAATTTCAATTGGGTATCCAAGCAAAAGCAGAAAATATGAAAATAGAGGATTGTCAGATCTCGTGGACAAGTTAACAAAAAATATAAATCTGATGTTGACAGTAAAATCTAAAGTTCCCTATTATCGGCATCCAATAGATCTAAAAAAACCATCTTTTATGTCAATTTTTTAAGAATATCGATATATAGTTATGGATTACTAAATAACATTTACATCTTTAACAAGAAAACTCATCATTAATAATATTTATCACTATGTAGACACTTGAGATTTGAGAATCCAATGATCTAACCAGTCCTAAAATGCCTAATGAGGTGGTCAAATGCAAGGATCGCGGGATCGGAATCAGTCCTTGGATCAGTGGGGACCGATCGATCCGATCCAGGCCGATTCGTCGAAAGAAAAGTCGATCCGGATCAATCCTTAAAAAAGCCTAAAACAAAAAAAAAAAACTAAATAAGGAGGTAGATCGGATTCCGGGCCGATCTACCTCATTTTGGGGCTATTTCGGACCCAAAAGTGGCCCGGAATCACCGCCACGGCGGCAGCTTGCCACCGTGATGTCTTCCCTGCCCGAAGACAGCCTTACTGCCGCCGTCAGGATCTGGTGACTTCCGTCGCTATCGGGTCCCGATTGACCCGGTAGCTTCATCTTTCACGCCCAATAGGGCGGGGAAGAGGGCCACCGCGGCAGGATGGCCATCGCGGCAATCTGTGGGCCGATTCCGGCGAGGGATTCGCTGGAATCGATCCAGAATCGGCCAAATCGATCAATTTTGGCACTAATTCCACCTACAAACACCGATCCGGACCGACTTCGGTCCGGATCGGTAGTTCCGCCGGGAATCGGATCGGAGGGGTCCAATCTGATCCAAGAATCGGCTGATCCCGATCCGGATCGGCCGATTCTGCAATCCATCGTCAAATGTGAATATTAAAATTATGAAATCCAAAGGTCCCTATAGTAAATGTAAACTGAATAACAAATACAAAGCAATTTTTAAAGTATATAAACATGTGGAAGAATTGTTCAAAGAAATTTGCAATGTATTGTAAGAAAAGTAAAGGAAGTACCTTGAAATCTGAAATCTACTGCTTTCTTTTTGCAAATGTAACTATAAATGCAGCCTCCCTTTTCTTTGCTTTCTCAAGCTAGCAACAAAACAAATACCAATACATCTGAAATCACTATCTCATGGAAATATAACTTTTTTGAAATCTTAAAGAACCAAATATGAAAAATGTCAATTGAGATTGCAAATTTCCAATCCTACAAAGTGAAAACAAAGTAAATCATAAATCTGTAACTTAGTCAAAAATTGTAAGGTAGAGTGTTTTACATTTTTCTATTTTAAACTCACAAATATATAACTTTAATTTAAATTTGTCTCGATTTGGTCATTTAATTTAAAGACTTTACGTCTTCTTATTTTGAGGTTTGAGACTTCAGATTTGATGGTGTTGGGTTTTAGGTTTAGTATGCCTTCGTTTTAAACATTTTGTATCTCTTGTGTATGTTCTGTCGGTGCAGTAGGGGGAGAAAGAGGAGAGGGTCAAGACTCGATCGAACCAAGATGCCCAGAGGAAACACCAAAATTCATATGGATAATCTTTCTGGTGACTAAGAGAGAAGAGCCATAGATATAAGCAGTGATGATATATAAATTTATGTGTTTAAATGCATTATAGAATGTTTTTCGTCTATGATTCTTTATTTCTGTAATTTATTTCCTTCTCAACTTATGCAACTGTAGCATTATTAAATTTGCTAAAAATACATCAATGGATCAATATACCTTGAATTCAAAATCTTAGATGATCTACTACCATAAGTCTAATACATCAAGCCAAGGAAGGATAACTCAGGAGTCAGCCCCGGGTCGGCCGGCCCCCAACCCGGCCCAGTCGGGCCGGGTTCCCGACCCGGTCGCGACCCGGCCCGACCGGGTCGGTTTTTTTAAATTTTTTTTTTGAAAAAAAACAAAAAAACATAAAAAAATCAAAAAAAAAACCTAAAAATTAGAAAAAAATCAGAAAAAATACCCAAAATTTTAAAAAAAATAGATATGATTCAACATGATTCATTCAACATTCATTCAAACATTACATTAAATTGTTCTTCTACATAATGTATGTACTCTGCCCATGACATTGAGGAAGAGTACGACGCATTAAACATATAGACAAACTGATTATACTCTTCAGTGCCTCGTACAATTGTCCTACGATAATTCGAAAATGAACCACCATAACTATCATATGAATACGTACTAGAACTATCTAATGAAGGCTGCATCATCCCATAACCCTGTCTTTGATATGATGGGCACCAAGAACCCTGTGATGGTTCTAACTCCGCACCATACCCATATTGTCTTGCCCCGTGGTCATAATCTTGTGTTGCGTGGGTAAACTGCTCCTCTTCCGTAAAGTGCGGTACATTCTTTGTGAAGGGGGTGTCCGTGGATTGGTTCTCCCTTGACCGAAGTGGTGCCGGCGGTGCTTCCTCTCCCTCTCCTGTACGTGTTGTCATCTCCGTCACTACTACTCTTTGAAGTTGAATCATCCGACGTCTGATATTGCAATCGGATGTTAGGCTCCGGTGTATCTTCCCTTGTCTCGTCAATTGTGTCCAGATCAGCAATATCAAGAGGGTCAGTTGCAACCTGTTTACCTTTGCCCTTTGATTGCCTACTTTGACGAGAAGATTGTCCGGTTTTTTGCCTTTTCGCCACAGAAGGAGGGATCCGAAATTCCTCGGAAAGAGGAACATTGTCAAGTTCCCCTTGAGCCCATTCCCGATCATCGGGGTTGAACTCTGGCTCACCCAACCCCTCACGTTCGTTGACCCAGGCTTCTAAAGGATTTCTCTGTTGAAATATCTCCTCTAAGTCAATCTCCGGTTCTTGTACAGTGGGCATCTCAATTCGTCTTCCACTTGCTTATTGTACCCACCTTTGCTCCTCCCTCTGGTTCTCTCTTATCTTCTCCAAATTTCTTAGCTTCAACCTCATGTTATAGTGACAGTAGACCAGCTGCTCAAGTCTTTGTGATGTTAGCCTATTCCTTTGCTTGGTATGAATAAGGCTAATCGTTGACCAATTTCTTTCACAGCCGGAAGCAGACGTAGTTTGGCTTAGTACTTGGATTGCAACACTAGCCAAGTCTTCATATCCCGGTGCCCTTCCATGATCCATCCACTAGTCAGCTGCACATTATCATTATGTATTAGTACAAAATGATATTAATAAGTTAATTACTTAATTATAAAGTTGACTTTATTTAACTATACATACCTGGGCTAAGAAGCATAACCGCTCGTTGCACCCTTGCTGTCCCGAAATGAAATAACCTCATCCTATAATCATGCATCTTATTTGTTGCAATAATTGAACGGTCATCGTCCCCAAGCATTCTCCGAATGACTTCCTTTACGCTGTCCAACAGTTCATTGATAGGCTTGAAGATCGGACTGTAGCAATATCTTGGGTTGAAAAAATGACCTGGTAATTAACCATGGAAAAGTTTGCTGTCAGCATCGACCAAAAAGGTAACAATTTGATTAAGAAATTTTATTTGATTAAGCTGTAAAAAACATACCAGCTGCATGTATAGGATGGTACAATGTTCTCTCCCACCGACGGTCAATGATATCCCACCACATGCTAAAATCTGACACCCTTTTCGAAATTTCTTCTTTTGCCCGCTCAAGTGCATCGTAAAGATATCCCATGTCCGCCTTCTTATCTCCATCGACTATGCGAAGGACTTTGACTAATGGACCAACAATATCCATTGTCTTCTTTACGAGCCGCCAAAAGTCTCCACTCTCTAATGTTTGTTCCACCTTCCTTCCTTTCCGTTTGTCTGATGGATTGGCTCTAGCAATCAGTTAGCCCACCCCGGAGAAAGTATCATTTGGGTTAGGCAACGCCTATGTTCAAATAGGCTCTCCAAAGATATGTAGTGTGATGCAAACCATGTAGCGCCGGGTCGTAAGAGCTCTCGACCCTTTGTGTGCTCTCTCATTAGGTTCAGAATGAAATTATGGTTATAGATGAAGGATGCAATATACTGGCCAGCCTTAACAACCCGATCAATTTGAGGATCTTTGCAAATATCCTCTAGCATTAAATCTATGGAATGGGCGGAGCATGGTGCCCAATATAACTTCTGTCTCTTGGCCATCAACATTTGGCCGGCAGCTTTGTAGGCAGCTGCGTTGTCCGTCACCACTTGGACAACTCGATCCTCACCAATCTCCTCGATAATACCATCAATTAAATCAAACAGGTAATTTGCATTTTTTACCTGTCCAGATGCATCCACAAACTTCCAAAAGACGGTCCCAGCTTGACAGTAAACGAGAAAGTTGATCATTGTCTTCCTGGTAATACCTATTAAGAGAATAAAATGTTATATCTAAACTTAAAATTCATAAAGATTTGTATCACAATGTTATGCTCAAAAGGACTAACATGTCCAACCATCGGTCATCAGTGTGCATCCACGTTCGTCCCAGATACGTTCGAACGTCTTGACATATTCTCTAATGTCAGCTACCTCCAATGGAAGATATGTGTTGTATATCTCCTTTGGGGTTGGTCCCGGCACCCCCCGACCAACGTCTGCTATTGTGTCAATCATAGACTCATAATAAGGCCCCTTTGCAGCGTTAGCTGGTATACTACTATGAAAGAACCATCTGGAAGTTGCCCGCCCGATCTTCTCCTTGCACAATTTCAAGTTCTTTAATGCTGTGTTGATGGTGGTTTGCCTTTGACGCGGTCGTGTGGTGACCGGATCTATAGGGCCAACTGCCGGGTCGTCATCCCGGGTGAGATCGTGCACTTGTTGTTCAGGGTCCGGATTTGATCCTCTCCCGCTTTCACTTCCACGTCCACTCCCACTGCCAGAACCTTGACCCATAAACCACCCGGTATGTCGATACATGTCTTCGTCGGCGAATGACCTTCGGCTTGCCTCCATGGCTCTTGCTAAGTCATCTGTTTGCTATGTTAAATACGTATATTTTTGTAAAATATCAAATATTAATTATTACATACCTTCGTCAATATCTTGGTATTCACTTCTTTCTGGTCTCTCTTGTCCGGTGCCGTATATGTGTAGCGAACGTCTTGCGGGTTTCGCAATTTCTTCACGCACAGTGTCCTGATGCCTCTTTGAAGCTCCTTTGGATCTTTCTAAGGATTGAAGATGCTGTCTAAATTGGGCTCTTACCTCAGGCGGAGTCCATGTGCACGGTGCAACATCTCCCTTGATACCGGCAAGATGATGCTTTAACCGGTAAGTTCCACCGTATAGAACTTTGTCGCAATACTTGCATTTTACTTTCCTTTGCTCCATTGACACGACCGTGCAATGGAGCCAAGCTGGGTCATTCCGGGTGGAGCGGGAAGTCTCACGGCTTGGGGAAGACATGTTAGAAAAATAATCCACAAAATAAATAACACGAAATAAAATTTAGAATGGCAAAGAAACCGCTTTGACAGTGTCAAAAATAACGCTTTAAGGGTGTGAACGACACTAGGTGGAGCGGAAACTATCCGAGCGAGAGGTGAGAACTGAGTGGAGGGACGAGCCATTGACCGGTGATGACTGAAAGAGTGATCAGTGAGGAGGGGGGAGACCGAAAAAGTGATCAGTAGGAGAGGAAGAAAACCGAAAGAGTGATCAACCAGGGCCGGGGAGGAGGTGAGGTGTGGAGTTGGAGACTTGGAGTGAGTTGAACCCTCCCCCTTGGGGGCTATTTATAGCCCCCCAAGGGGGGGGGATTTCGTAAATGGTAAGGGTTAGTGGGGGGAAAGTCCCCCCCACTAACTCTCTTAAGTGGGGGGAAAAGCCCCCCCCCCCCACTAACCCCCCCACTAACCTGTTAGTGGGGGGGGGGGGCGGCGGTCAAAAAGGACCGCGCAACCCGGTCGGCCGGGTCGCCGACTGGGTCGCCGACCGGGTCGCCGGGTCGCACGACCCGAAGCCGGGTCGCGCGACCCCCTGCCGGGCCGGCTTGGAGTCGGCCCGGCAGGGTCGATTCCGGGCCGGTCGGCCCGGAATCCGGCCGGGTCGGGCGACCCGGGCGACCGGGTCGCCGACCCAGCATACCATGCATCAAGCCATACGCTTCTAACTTGAGATGGTCATGATTTTTTATGGAACACAAAAGAAACATATCTCCAAGTCAAAAGGAATTGCATTTTAAAAAAATACACAAGGAATAAATGAGCTTATTGAAGTAAAATGTTCTCTTCAATGTAGGGAATTCATTACCTTGATTCAAAAGCTGGATGTAAAATGGTTAAACTTGAATAAAAGGTGCAAAATTTTTCCTCCCACCCAATAGTTCTGCCAGATATCTGTTACAACAGAAAGTAACCATCGACATACAACAAATGAACAAAAGAACTACAGAGAAAGTAAAGCAAAATAAAAAGAAACACATTAAATTAACCACCAATAAAGTGATTACAGATGTTATTGTTCTACCCCCAACGCGGTTGGGAGTCCCCGAAACATGAGTTCGTAGGTTCATCATCAGTCGGTAACCCGATCTTTGCGGTGTTCCTGTACTGTGATGAGCTAAAGTTTTAAAAAGAGCTTTGTTTTGAAAAAGTAAAAGAATACCAATCGAGCACGTTCAGGCTCTTAGATTCATTTAAGTCTTCCAGAAGACAAGATTCAATTCGGAATGGAATGATCTCAGATTTTGAAAGGCAAATGTTGAAGCAAAGACCATGAAGACAACATCAATGCAAGATCTGATCGAATAGAAGGCCCTTGGTGAGACAAATTGACTGCCACAGTTGGATGAATAGCAAGAAGGGTGTTGCAGTGGTCATAGTGTGGATAGACATAAAAGATTTGAAGGCACAAGGTGATTATCGAACATGGTGAGATTAACAGACACGGTGGGATATTAGAAAGGTTGGTGGGACTAGAGAACACGATGGGATTAGAAAACACAGTGGGATTAGAAAACATGATGGGATTCAGAATGATCAGAATTATGATACAAGAGGGTGAGAAGGTGAAGCTTTTGAAAGGATGTATGCAATGATAATGAAAAATGCAATGCACCTAATGCTATATGATGCATGCTGGGCTCAAGAAAACAAAAACAAAACTTGTCTAACAATTAGTTGAAGATATAGATTGTCTATGAGGTCAAGATACCCATTCGGGAACCATCGTCCCTCACTGCACAATTTTGGCTTATCCGTGAGCACAAAGAATGACCTAACTGTCGTGGATTTTGATGAAGGGGATCTCGGGCCTGGTCTTCTTTGCATTCACGGTCTTCAACATCAATGCATAAAATAAATAGTAATGCACCTAATATATGCTAAGAAAGGAAATGATAAAGGTGAGTTTGCGGTGTGATGACATGCATTCTCACAAAAGAGTTCATGTGTCCTAATGAGGACACAGAGTGAAAATTCCTCGGCAAAGTTGAGGCCGAGGTAATGATGACACCTCCTCCTGAGAATCCTCAAGGGAGGGAAGTGGCAAGCATCGCCTGCAAAAGGTTTCTCGGCAAAATTAAGGCCGAGGTTATAGTGACACCTCCTCCTAAGAATCCTCAGGGGAGGGAAGTGGCGAGCATCGCCTTATTGAAATCTTGAAAATGCTCCTCGACGAAGTTGAGGTCAAGGTCATGGTGGCACTTGCTCCTAAGAATCCTTGGGGAGGGAAGTGGCGAGCTTCGCCTTGTTGTGAAGTTCTCCTCATTTGTTCTTCGTGCCTGAAACACTAGAAAAAGAAGATTAGAATGCCAATATGGCTTATCCCCCATGCAAGTTGCAGTATGCCTTGACCTTTGTCAAGGGGTGTAAAGTTTTTCTTGTGCCTGAAACACTTAGAAGGAAGAGATTAGAACAACAATGCGGCTTATCCCCCTTGCAAGTTGCAGTATGCCTTGACCTTTGTCAAGGGGTAATAGCCTTCTTAAGGGTGTAAAAATAAAGTAGCAAATATACAATGAATGTGAAGACAATAATTCAAACCAAGCATGGTGATGAAAAAGATTTTTTTTTTGAAAATTTTGGTTGGGATTTGAAAAAGAAGTTTTCTTCTTCTTCTTCTCTTTTTTTTGAAAAGATTCAATTTTTATGGATTTTTGAAAATATTTTTTTTTGAGTTTTTGAAAATATTTAATTTTTTTTGGAGTTTTTAAAAATATTCAACTTTTTTAGAGTTTTTTTTTGAAAATATTTTTTGGGGGAGAGAAAAATCAATATTGACACAAGTTCTCATCACTTGGTTGTTTTTCTAGGTTCGTTGGTAGACACCATGTGCAAAATGAGATTCCTTGCCCAGAATCTTTCCGACCTTCAACCTTTGATCGGCTAGAGTTTAGCTTTGATTTGGTTGGTCCACCCGCACCTTGGGGGGGTTAGAATGAAGAATTGAGGGAAAGTCCT
Source organism: Cryptocoryne crispatula var. balansae (assembly GCA_036172225.1). NCBI lineage: Eukaryota > Viridiplantae > Streptophyta > Magnoliopsida > Alismatales > Araceae > Cryptocoryne > Cryptocoryne crispatula. Next base: position 28,381,928 of record CM069920.1, on the reverse strand, counting down.
TGATAGGCTTTGGAGATGTCGAGAGGGATTTCTATACTCACACCCAATTGCCCGTTGGGGTTCGGCCTCTTCGGGTCTTTTCTTCTTTATCGACAAACCTATTTTTGTGGCACACATTCGGACAGGGGCTTTGACCTGTGGGGTCATTGCCCATCTTTTGGTGCCTTTTTTCATTTTCTGCATTTTTGGGTACTCATTCAGACAGGCCCATATTTGTTTAAACCTGTGGGGTTCATTGCCCATCTTTTGGCACCCTTTTTTTATTTGAAAAGTTGGACCTTCTGAGACAGCCTCCTACTAGGGCAGAGGATGCTTTCGATACTCTCCCCCTCTGATCCCCTTCACCTATCTTGGACCGAATAGAAGAGAGTAGGGTAAGGGTTTTCCTTCCATCTCTAAACTTTGCCTAGCTTCTCTCGGGTGTTGGGTCATCCGGATTCTGGGATCGGGACGTGTTGTGTGTGTAGAATGGTATCTACCCTCGACTCCTAGACAACAACCTAGGGCATGTGGACTCAAGTCATACTAGTAGTTCTCTTCATTTTTTTGAGGTAGATAACATTCCATAGGTGAATCAATTAAAAATATGCCTTGCATTGTAAAGAATTCATTAGGATAAAACAAAAAGTAGTTATCATCAATCATAAATTTATCTCAAGTAAGATTGTCATGTGAGATTAAACATCATTTTAAAAAAAATTATTGCCTTGAGGATGACATAATGATGATGAATGCAATTTCATGTAATACCTGAGAGAAGGAGAAGTTCATTGTTGATGATGGCTTCGCTTGTGCTTGCCTTGCCTTGCCTTGCCTTGCCCAATTGCTTCCACTATTGATATGTACCATATTGCATTGGATTGAAGATTCATAGTCATAGGATGAAGTGAAAATGTGGAGGATCTAATTTAGCATGGCGGAGTCAAAATTAATGATGCAAAAGGCAAAGATTGTGGTATCACCCAGGAAATTTCTCTACCTTGATTTTTTTTGAAAATAAAATTTTGAAAAGGAAAGAGGATGCAAAAAGGAAAAAAACATGTTTGAAAACAAAAGTGTGCTAAAGTGGGCTCTTGGGCCGAAGAGTTGATAGTGGGCTTGAAAGCCCGGGAAGGGTTGGAATCAGGGGGCACGTGGGCCCAAGAGTTGAATGCGGGCCAGAGGGCCCAGTTGATGTTGATGGGCATGAGGGCCCAATTGGAGGTGATGGGCTCAAAGACCCGATTGGAGGGTGAGCCCGAGGGACCCAACGAAAAGAGTGGGCACACGGGCCCGATTTAGGCGGGCCCGATTTAGGTGATTGGAAGTATGATTGTGATTTGAAAGATTTGTGATGGGCTTGTGGGCACCATCGAAGAGTATGGGTGCGCAAACCCGAATTCGAAGAAGTGGGGGCACGGGGGCCCGATTTTGAAGAAGTATGGGCACGCGGGCCCACTGGTGAAGAAATGGGGGCATACAGGCCCGAAGTTGAAGGAGTGTGGGCATGTGTGCCCGAGGTTGTTGGAAGGTGGGCACGTGGGCCCGATTTAGAAGAAGTTTGGGCACGTGGGCCCGATGGTGAAGAAATGGGGGCATACAAGCCCGAAGTTGAAGGAGTGTGGGCATGTGTGCCCGATTTTGTTGGAAGGTGGGCACATGGGCCCGATTTAGAAGAAAATTGGGCACATGGGCCCGGTTGTAGAAAAACATGGGCATGTGAGCCCGGTTGAGGTGAATTGCGGGCACGTGGGCTCGATTTAGAAAAATTAAGGGCACATGGGCCCAATTGGAGAGAATTATGGGCACATGGGCCCGATGGAAGGAAGGGGGCATGCAAGCCCGATTGGGGAAAAGGGGCATATGGGCCCAGTTGAAGGAAAGGGGCATGCAAGCCCGATTGATTAAAAGGGGCACATGGGCCCAGTTGAAGAAAAGGGGCATAAGAGCCCGGTTGATTAAAAGGGGTACATGGGCCCGGTTGGATAAAGGGGGCACGTGGGCCCGGCTGATGGAAAGGGGCACATGGGCCCAGTTGATGAAAAGGGGCATAAGAGCCCGATTGTAGAAGAGGGGCATAAGTGCCCGAAAATGGGGGCATAAGAGCCCAATTGAGTGGGATGGGGTGTGGGCCATGGCCCTAAGATTGACAGATTTTGGACCCATGGGCCTGATTGATAGTTGTAAGAAGGATAAAGAAAGGACGGTGGTCCTAAGATTGAGGAATTGTGGGCCCATGGGCCCGATTGTTGATTTGGAGGAGAATAAAGAAAGGGTCGTGGCCCTAAGATTGATTGATCATGGGCCCATGGGCCAAATTGTTGCTTAGGAGAAGAATGGGATAAGGGTCGTGGCCCTAAGATTGATGCTAAGGGATTTGCCTACCTAGCTGGAGGAGGTCCTATTATCCCCTTGCTAAGGTCTACATCCTTCAGGAGGCTTGTCGATTCATTCCCTATTTCATTGACCAATTCGGTCTCCTTACTTCCCAGTTCTGGGGTCAATTCAATCTGACCATCTTCATTGATCAATTCCAATGATGGTAATAGTTGATGAATGCCTGATAAATCCTTGCCTAGTCCATCATTGGATTGACAATCAACTAAGTTTATGATTCCTTCATCTAAGCTCTCTATAGTAGGCTTCTCTTCAGGATGTTCTATGGAAGAGGGCATGCCTAGTCTAGGGGATTCCAAAAGGGTAGAAGGGTTTGGTTCAATCTCTCCTACTGGCTGACTTTGATTTGATCTTGAGAGAAAGCAAGGATATGTTGAGGAGTTGATTCTTCTACCATGGCAGGAGCACAAATGGTTGAAGTGATTGATTCCTCTACCAGGGCAGAAGCATGAAGGGTCAAAGTGACTGAATCATCTGCCATGGCAGGAGCATGGATGATCGGAGTAACTAGTTCCTCTACCATGGCAGGAGCATGAACGGTTGAAGTGAATAAATCATCTACTGTAGTAGGAGTAGGGATGATCAGATTAATTGGTTCCTCTGCCGGGGCAGGATCATAAATGATAGGAGTGACTAGTTCCTCTGCCAAGGCAGGAGCAATAGAAGAAACAAGGGCCTTAACCGACTTAGGGTGAACCCTATTTTGAGGGATTGATTGAAGTGGTGCTGGCATAGAAGTCAGTTCAGGCTGGGGAGCTATTGCTGAAATTGGTTGAGGGGCCAAGGCTTGTGTGGTTGGTCGAGGAGCTGTTGGTGAAGTAGACTGAGAAGCTAAGGGCCGAATGATTGGGCGAGGGGCCTTTGGAAATGTTGGTGGAGTCAAAGGCTGGGGAACCGGTTTAGGTAACAAAGTATTTGCACAAGCAACAAGAGGAACTTGATTGTGCACAGTTGGTTTCGCCATTAGCATGGGTTGCATGACCGGCTGAGGTTGGGGCATGGGTGGCCTAATCAACTGGCATCGAGGAGTTGGCCGAAGATGATGATCTAGATGGGGTTGGGGAGGGCTCCTAGGTTGGTTCATAGCATCAATGTTCTTCTCAGCCATGGGGCTCAATTCATCATGATATTGCATTAATTCCACATCTTCTTTTACTTTCCTAATTGTTGAATAGCCCGGCCCATATCGTCGCAAGAATTTTTCCTTGACAATTTCAAAATCCCATATTTCTATTTCCCCTAGTGAAAAGAACCATTCTAGGGCTGCACCAACCAATGATCGCTTAAAAAGAATAGCAAGAGCTCTTCTATCATTTAGCCACCGAGATGATTTGCTCAAGAAATCATTGACATAGGTGAAGGGATCACCTGAGCCATTGTAGCGATGGTAGGCTGGTGTTTGTGATGGAGGGATATGTGGAACTGGGAAAGATGGAGTAGATATTTTAGGGATGGCCTTCGAGTCCAAACGATGCCTCAGCTCTTCAAAGTGCTCATCCATTTGGTTGAGTTTGTCCATGAATGCTTGAGTGAGGTTGGGTTCCTGAGCCACTAGTGCAAGGTATTTAGATGAATGGGTTGGAAGAGGTGGCTTCAAAGTAGGAACTGGCATAGAATTATATGAATGCCCCACAATGGGGGTGATTAGAGGCACGACAGGGTTGCCTAGGAGAGGAGATGATGAGGGGCATGACTGTCGATTGGGGTGGTGAGGGGGCTTGATTTCCATCGACCGGATTTTGATTGGCGGGCATCTTGCCCTTTGTTAAAGATTGCACAAGTGAAAAGGATTCAGGATCTAAATGGAGGGATAGACCCTGGAGGATTTGTTCCACACTAAGTGAAGCATGTGGATGAGTAGGATTTTGAACTTCAGGCTCCCTGACGGCGTTGACATGGCCCACTGGTTGGACCATGGGTTGTTGCAGCTTGTAGTAGTCCGACCTCCCAACATGGCTTCCAGACCTTAGCATCATGGGCATCATGTCGATCTTTCTACAAAGATGGTTAAAAAACGAGCAAACAAAGCACACAATTAAAGATTTATTGTTATGTTTTGTTTTGTTTGATTTTTTTGTTTCAATTTGGTTGTTTGGAAAACAAGTTGAACACAAAATTTAAAAAGTTTCTTTTTTTTGTTTTTTTAGGTGTTTTGAAAGAAGAAAATGTTTTTAGTTGTTTTCAATTGTTGTAAGCAAGCAAGTTATGCAAACAAGTTCTTAAAATGACTACTCGACAATTTTTGGGTTGAAACCTTAGATTAGATTGATTGTTAGCAATTGTTCACTAAAATGGGTATGGTTCCTATTGCTTCAATCTTCAAGACCTAAGGTTATCACTCAATCACCACGAGTAGGTACTTGGGTTCTTCGGGTTTTGGGAAAGTGGTACAACCAGCCCAATCGTGCAGAGAGGAATACTCCACGGATGGGGACTTACGGAGGTCTTAATGGAAACCACCAAATCAACTAGGAAGGAATATCCCAGAAGAGAGGTAAGAATCCACCAAGAAGGTGTTTGGAGGGTGAGGGTGTGTTGGGAGAGAGAGCCCCCGCCTCGAATGCCCTACGGATCGGAGCAAGTCCGGTACCCGATGCAAAAAGCTAATGCAAAAGTAAAAATGGAGGGTAAGAGGAGAAGAAGCAATCAATGAGCAAAAACATGAAATGAAATGAAGTAAATAGAGCATGCAATATGTAAACAAGACAAGCAATCATGCAACAAAACAAACAATCTAGTGACTAGAATTGAATTAGAATGAAACTAGTTGCACAAACAAATCAAGTTAGCACGGTTAAAGACATTGGTTGTCCCACCGTGGTCGCCAAAAAGCTATCGACTCCAGAAATGGGTTCCAGATTGGCACCTCAAGAGAAGGTGAAAGATGGAATTGGGGAAAGGGAGTGAATTAGAAAACACTCGGAAAGCGGTAAAGACTCCTCACCTCGATCCCACACTCACATTGATCCCCGAACTTTCATCTCACGACGTCACTCGAGCACCGGAGATGGTTCGGGTCATGTGGGAGGAGAGTGAGGAGGAGATGAAATTAAAACATGAAAGATGTGGTCGCCAGGAGCTGCGGGCTCTGCTTTATGGAATGAAAATAGAAAGAAAGTTGAATTTGACCGTGTACCTTAGCGTGGGAGAAAGTGTGTGCGGGTTCTGTAAGGAATCGTCCATTAAAATTTGGTGCAGCGGAATCGACGATTCCTATGGGTTCCTTTAGAATCCGTCTCAATTAGAACCGAACGACGAAAATCGAAAACCGATCAAATCTGGTTCGAATATACCTAATAGGGATTCATACAATCCCATAGAGAGGAAGGAGATGAGCTTCTCAAGCTCTCCAAACCGTTCAAGTGTCCGGTCTCCAGCAGTATCCACACGAACTTCATCCACAGCAGGTTCTCCCTTCGCGCCAGCCTCGAGAACCCTTCCCGAACGGAGCTCCATCGACCATGGACACCTTCTAAAGAGAGGAGAAGGTAGGGAGGAGGCTTGGGACGTGGTTTTCACCCTTGGCTTGATGGGGTTTGGCTGAAACCATTGGTATTTATAGAGAATTATGGAATTTTTCATAAAAACCTAAAATCTCTATAAATTACGTCCTTGCCCTTGTACTTGTGGATAAGTCCTTTTGTGTGTGACCCACTAGGCCCAATAACCTATTTGGTTGAGGCCTAAATAAAATAGAATAATTATATTTAATTTAATTAAATCCGTTATCCGATAACAGATTAATCGGCCTACCGATCATGAAGGGTACAAGCCACATCCCATGATCCCAAATGGCTATGGGGATAATCTCATCTCCATTGAGCCTTTCCATCATCAGTTACCACATGGATATAAACCCTCATCCATCCAATGTCCCGGTTGGAAAGGAGTACGGCAACGACTGTCAACTCCTTAGTATACCGACTCTATAGGATCATGTACTCGGAATTGGATCAATTGGAAAACTCCTTTTCCAATTATCCTATCTACCCTGGCCAGGAATTTAGAGTACTATCCCATAGGACATTCACTCTTACTTACCGAGAGTGGACGTTCCTTGTTGTCTGCTCAATTCCCTCCATCGGATTTTCCTTGTACCCGATCCATCGCTATATAGGACTATCTAAATTGTGATCCATAAGTCAATGGTCAAAGCACAAGTTCCACCCAACAAGGCATCTTTGGCGACTCAGGTCAAAGGTCCAACCATGCAACCGTGATGATAGAAAACCCTGATAGACAGTTCGGTAAGATACCATTCAGGGTTTCTAATTCGGTCAGTTCAGTGAACTCATTCAACTAATGAGCATATGTATGTGTATCTCAGTGTCTCCACACTAATGACCAATGAGATTGGTCATCCTCATCACATGTGAAGACATCACATACACTAGTCTATCCGGATCCTTGATGTCCCGTCTCAAGTATCCTATGACTAGGAACATTTAGATCAAATACCTCTAGATGATCAATCTCATTATCATGATCTCATCATGATTTAATCATCATTGTATTTGATCAAGAACTTCATTATAATATTCGCTTCTAATAAGAGCTTATAATGAAGATTTTCCTAATTAATTGAATGAGATATTTCTAGAAATGTCGAATCATATCATATATGATTGGCTTGTAGGGCATACATTTCTATCAGGTTCAACCTTCTTCTTCTTCGGCCGGCCGATGAAGAAGAGTCCAACCGATGCTAGCTTGATGTACCTGTGCAACTAGTAGACAATAAGACAAGAAAACAAGTGAAGGGAGAATTAGAACTCAGTGAAGTGTAGTAACTGTAAAAATAATAACACAAAACGGCAATTAGAAACAAACTCACCGGATTCGTGGTTAGCCCTAACCCCTTTTTTTGGTTTTTTTCTGATGTATGAAATGATGCAAGATTGAATAAAAATGATGCTTAAATATAAACTAAATGATTTGAATGAAGAGTTAGCAAAGAGAATATGAATGATTAAAGACAACACAACCCAGGCAAAGTGACAACCGGGTTGGACAGATTCAATGTAAACTGCGCGGTTCTGATGTAAAGACCGTAATAGACAGCACCAATGTCATAATCATGTTCCGTTTGTTTCAAAATAAAGATAACTCACCGAGGGTGGTTTGATATGAAGACAAGTTTGCTTGAATCTTATGATAAGTAATCTGAATTTACCTGATAAGCCGGATCTTGGACAGTGAAGTTCTGGAAACTCCCAGCACAATGTCGATGTAGGACATGCTATGGGCATCACAGATATCCAAATTGAATGATTCTTGTTGGAGATAAAAGATAACTCACCAGGGAATAATTTATATGAAGTATGTATAGGCTGAATCTACCATTAAATGTACTAAAATTGACTGAGAAGATGATGACTTAGAAGATATGCCTTCGGATCTGTCTGTACAGCGCCAGTGTTGAAGCCGTAACAAACTGAGGGAATGTTAGAATTGATCCCATTTTGTTTGAGATGAAATATATCTTGATTAACCACACTTCTTATGAAGAAAGTCAGGCCAAAAAATGACTATAAAGATCTGTAGAAGCCGATGATCAGCAGTGCAGCACGTTGGAGCATAGATCGGCTTCTTCTTCACTTTGGGATGATCTCCAGGCACCGGGACGAAGAGAGGACGATTTGGGGAGGTTGGGATGAGCCTAGGGTGGCTGGAGGGTGAGGCTAAGAGTGCTGGATGATGGGGATGCCCTTCTTAGGTCGTTCATATGAGTCTCCTTTTATAGGGGATGAGAACCAGGTCAAAAAATAGCAAGTTTTGATACATCCGACTATAGGTTGGATTTCCTCCATTTAATGTTGCTGATTTTCATACTGAAGTATCTATAAACTTACCTAAATGATTGAGAGAGATTGGAAACCGTGGATCACCTTTCCCATGTTCAAAATATGCCTCCACTTGAAGTGGAAACAAATCTAGTCTAAAAATGGCAAGTCTTGATATACAAGACAACAAGTTGGATTGCCATCATTAGATGATGCTAATTTCGACCATGAAGCTTCTAGATACTATAAAAAGTGATATGGAGGAGGAAAAATGAAGGTAAGGTCGTGAATTGGTTAGATATGTGCCCAATAGGCTGGGCTTGCATGCAATTGGGCTTGATTGGTGCTGCGTGCGGACAGAACTGCGCATCTGACTTCTAAAAGGCGCTGCGGACAAATGGTAGATCGGAATTGAATGCTGTTTATTGCATTGAAAAGAGGACTCAGAGAGTAAGATAATTATTGTTGAATACTTTTTCATTAGACGTCCATATAATCCTGTGAAAAATTTACAAATAGAGGATATGTTGGGAAAAGCATAATCTGGCACACCACCAAGAGTCTCTTATTCGGTAAACACGGATTTGATTAAAAATTAGCAAATGATCCTCATATTTCCAATAAGCACCTCGGCTCAACCAAAAGGGTGGTTCAACTTGATTTTTATGATCTAAAAGAGATGTTGCCAATGAAATAATGGTTTAAGCTCTAAATAAGGCCAAATTGGCGTGTCTACACATGTGGGGACTCCTTCCAAAAAAGAGAGGAGAGAGGGAGGCTTCCAAGGACAATCTCCCACCCTTTGGCTTGATAGGGTTTAGCTTCTTAAGCATATAATATATAGAAGATGCAATTTTTCACAAAAACCCAAATCTTTTATATATTTACATCCTTGCCCTTGTCCTTAGAATTAGTTCTAATGTGTGTGACCCACTAGGCCCAATTGTCAATTTGGTTGAAGCCAAATTAAGAAAAGAACAATTCTTCAAATCAATTATCCGATAACAGATTTGATGGCTTTTATATCATAAAGGGTACAAACCGCATCCCATAATCCCAAATGATTTTGGGGAGTTAATTAACATTCATTAAGCCTTTCCATCATCAGTTATCATACATATATAAATCCTCATCCGTGCAATGTCCTGGTCAAGTCAGGGGTTTGGCACCGACTGTCAACCCCTTTGATAATTTGACTCTATGAAATGTTGTGCTTAGGAATGGATTGACTGGAAAACTCCTTTTCCAATTATCCTATCTACCTTGGTTAAGGATTTAGAGTACTATTCCATAGGACATTCTTTCTCTCTTACCGAGAGTGAACAATCCTTTGTTGTCCGCTCAATTGTCTTCACTGAATTTCTCTTGCACCCGATTCATTAACTATACTGGACCATCATGGTGGTGAACCATAAGGTAATAATCAAAGTACAAGATACACCTAGCAAGACATCTTTGGTGACTCAGGTCAAAGATCCAACTATGCTACAGTGATGATAGAATACCCTGATAGACAATTCAGTAAGATACCGATTTGGGTTTCTATGATGGTTAGTTCAGTGAACTCAATCTACTAATGAGCACCTATATGTGTATCTTAGTGTCTCCACACTAATGACCAATGAGATCGGTCATTCTCATCATATGAGAAGATATCACATACACAAGTCTATCCGGATTCTTAATGTCCTATCTCAAGGACCTATGACTTGAAACATTTAGATCACTAGTATCTAGATGATTGATCCCATTATCATGATTTCATCATGCTTCAATCATCATAACATGTGATCAATGACTTCATTACGTTATGCGTATCTAAAGATAGATGGTAATGAATAAATGCATTTTATTATGAATAAGATGATACAAGAAATGTCTAATCATATCATATATGATTGGCTTGTAGGGCATACATTTCTATCAGATTCTCCTTGGAGACTATAGTCTTCAATAGATCAACCTCCTCTTGTAAAATACTTACAACTTCATCAGCCTTGCTGGAGGAGGCTTGGACCGCTTCTGGTTGTTGTTGTTGTGTATAACGTGCAACATCCGCACAGTAACACTTAAGCTTTTCCTTGAGGGCTGACCTCTTTAAGCCTTCTTATGTGAGACATGTAATGAACCCATCCACCTTGTTAGACAACTTCACCATCGTTGAGGTTATAGATACTTGCAATTCTAATCTTCTTTCTCTGTCCTGTGCAAGTTCTTGAGTGAGATGTTTACACTATTCAAGGACCTCCTGGTACTTCTGATCGTTATCAACCACACTATCTTTATCTTCGTCTACAACAAATGTATGTAAAGGGCTTGTGCCGATGGTGTAAGGAATCGTCCATAAAAATATGGTGCAGCGGAAGCAACGATTCCTATGGGTTCTTTTAGAATCTGTCTCAATCAAAACCGAACTACGAAAATCGAAAACTAATCAAATCGGGTTCGAATATACCTGATAGGGATTCATATAATCCCATGGAGAGGAAGGAGATGAGTTTCTCAAGCTCTTCAAACCGTTCAAGTGTCTGGTCTCCAGCAGTATCCACACAAACTTCTTCTACAACAGGTTCTTTCCTTCGCACCGGCTTGGAGAACTCTTCCCGAACGGAGCTCCATCAACCATGGACACCTTCTAGAGAGAGGAGGGGGTAGGGAGGAGGTTAGGGACGTGGTTTTCACCCTTAGCTTGATTGGGTTTGGCTAAAACCATTAGTATTTATAGAGAATTATAGATTTTTTCATAAAAACTCAAAATCTCTATAAATTACGTCCTTGCCCTTATACTTGTGGATAAGTCCTTTTTGTGTGTGACCCACTAGGCCCAATAGCCTATTTGGTTGAGGCCTAAATAAAATAGAACAATTTTATTTAATTTAATTAAATTTGTTATTCGATGACATATTAATCGGCCTACCAATCATGAAGGGTACAAGCCACATCCCATGATCCCAAATGACTATGGGGATAATCTCATCTCCATTGAGCCCTTCCATCATCAGTTACCGCATGGATATAAACCCTCATCCATCCAATGACCCAGTCAGAAGAGTACGGCATTGACTGTCAACTCCTTAGTGTATTGACTCTATAAGATCCTGTACTCGGAATTGGATCAATTGTAAAACTCCTTTTTCAATCATCCTATCTACCCTGGCCAGGGATTTAGAGTACTATCCCATAGGACATTCACTCTCACTTACTGAGAGTGGACGATCCCTTGTTGTTTGCTCAATTATCTCCATCGGGTTTTTCTTGTGCCCGATCCATCGCTATACTGGACCATCTATACGGTGATCCATAAGACAATGGTCAAAGCCCAAGTTCCACCCAACAAGGCATCTTTGGCAACTCAGGTCAAAGGTCCAACCATGCAACCGTGATGATAGAAAATCCTGATTGACAGTTCGGTAAGATACCATTCATGGTTTCTAATTCGGTCAGTGTAGTGAACTCATTCAACTAATGAGCACCTGTATATGTATGTCAGTGTCTCCACACTAATGACTAATGAGATTAGTCATTCTCATCACATGAGAAGATATCACATGCACTTGTCTATCTGGATCCTTGATGTCCCATCTCAAGTATCCTATGACTAGGAATATTTAGATCAAATATCTCTAGATGATCAATCTCATTATCAAGATCTCATCATGATTTAATCATCATTGTATTTGATTAGGGACTTCATTATGATATTCGCATCTAATAAGAGCTTATAATGAAGATTTGCCTAATTAATTGAATGAGATATATTTAGAAATGTGGAATCATATCATATATGATTGACTTGTAGGACATACATTTCTATCAGATAGATGGTGTGACATCCTGTACTTCCAAACCTGAGTAGATACCTACCAGTCCTTCTTCTTTAGAAGCAAGGTCTAGCATGGTAAGCAACTATATAGGAATGAATGTGTGCCATGTGTTTAAACGCAAGATCTTATAGAAATTAATGAATTGACAACACATTTATACCTTATATTTGTTGTCACTGATACATTGGAGAATGTCAGAGAAATGAACACTACTCTTCATCAAGTAGATGTTCCATTTGTACAATATTGAGAAATTTATCCCAAAAAAAGACCTGAAGCTGACGATGTGCTCAAAGAAATATGCCTGGGATACAAAACGAGTGAGTGTTTGGGTTGAGATACATGCCAAATAAAAATTTAAAGTTTGGAGGTATCAAGTTTTGTAGACTTATAGGTATGATGGCGACACACCCAAGTAGGTATGTGGTTGCTATATTAGCCCTGATATTTTTCCCTGCATCATCCAATTGCTCCAGCAACACACTATGTACATAGCTAGCCCAATTATACCAACGGATGGAATAAACATCATCTAAGTAATATAGAAGATCTTTGTGAAAAGATGAATTGCTTCTTGGGACTAAAAAGCATGAACACATGAATGCTATCCTTAGGCTAATAGTGTTACTTACATCTCGAGGATCATCAGACTCTACAAGCTTCTCGAGGGCCTTCAAAATGCCAGTTCTATTGGTATTTACACCAGTTGGCAAATTTTGTTCTATTTCACTTTTCCTGCTCGCATCTAACTTGATTGGTGTACCAATATCAAGTAAGCCTAAAATAAGGGCCACATCCTTCGAGCCTAGCCTTATCTCCTGTCCGTTTATGTTGAAGGCTTCCCCTCCTTGGTGTGTTTGAAGAATTTCCCCGATAATCTCAATACTAAAGTGATAGTTTAGAAGATCCAAAAAATTAATGAACGGCGTCTGTGCTAGGAGATCCTGATGGGCCTATTTGAAAGATATGCCGCCTATGTGCTTCCGGTAGTAAGTGAAGGAGCATCTGTGTTGGACAAGTACCTTACTTGTGCTTGCTTCAAACACACAAGTAGTGGTTGTTGTTTCCTATTGTGTATCCATTGGGAGGGTTCGGGAGGTACTTGTTACTTAAGAACAAGAAGGCGCCTCCACTAGTATGACTGCCGCTAAAGGGAGTGCCGAGGACACTTCAACTGTGGCTGGAGGAACAAGGTGACGGTGACGGTACAACATGAAAAAGAGAGGAACACCGGAAAAAAATGAAGAAAAAAAATACTTCTCTGTCTCTCTCTACGCCAGTTACGGGTGTATTTATATCTTTGTGGCAATTCAAAAAAAGCATGGGCTTTATGGAATCACTGTAGTCCTTTGGTAAGGCGTTATAGAGCCATTACTGACTGCCTGGTAAGACGTTACCGAGCCGTTGCTGCTGTCGAGTTACTGACTCGATGCGGACCACTTATTGACCCGTTACTAACTCATTACTAACATGTTAAGTCGTTACTAACTTCTTTGTAACTCATTACAGAGCTATTAAGGAGCTGTTGTCGGCACACGTTTAAAGTGAGCATTACCAAGCCGTCACTGCAATCCTTGGTAAGGTGTTACAGAGTTGTTACTGACTACCTGGTAAGACGTTACCAAGCCGTTGCTACTGCCAGGTTACTGACTCGATGCGGACCACTTACTGACCCGTTACTAACTCGTTACTGACATGTGAGTAAGTCGTTACTGACTGCTATGCAACTTGTTAGGGAGTTGTTAAGGAGCCATTGCCGGCACACCTTGAAAGTGAGCATTACCGAGCCGTTATTGAGTCCTTGCTAAGGCGTTACCTTGCTGTTACTGATTGCACAAAGATCCGTTACAAACACAATGCGGGCTGGTCCCGTTATTGTCTTGTTACTGAATGAGACATTAACATTATTGAGACACCTATTACGGTCGGGCAGGTGATAAAATTAGATTTAAAGTAATTTTAGATCGTGTTATGAAGCGACTTTCAAAACATCGCATTAATGGTTGACGCAACAGGTGCTTAGTGACGGCTCGATGCCATTTGTTTCTCTAGCATCCCCATTAACCGGCAGGGCATCTGCCATTCGCTGAGCTGGATGGGCACATTAGACAGAGCATGACATGACATTGGCTGGTTGGAGACTGCGAGAGTTCCCTCCACCAGGGAACTAAGGTGATTTGAACTCAAGAGTCGTCGTGCCGTCATGTTTGAGCTGGTGCCTGTACCATGCAAACGAGGGAGGGGTTGAACTCAAGGCAACAGCGATGGCAGGTTCTGCGGCAAAGTGTGGGATGTCATGGTTGTAATACCGGGAAAAAAAAAGAAAGGGGGTTAAAAAAAAGCAAAAACAAAAATCCTTACCTCTTGCCATGTACCCCTCCTCCCCACCGCCATTCCCATTTCGTTTTTTTTTCTCCCCATTTTGGTTTCGAACCTTCTCGTCCGTTCTCCCATTGCCGCCCCACTTCGCCGTTGTCGCGCGAGCACATCCCCTCCCTCGGTCCGCCACCGCCGTCGTTGTCGCCCCTGCTTCCCTGGTCTGGTGCCCCCTTCCTCTCCATTCCTTCTTCTTCTACTTCTTCTTCTGTCACCCTCGTCGTCGCCGTTTTCCATCGCCGCCGTGGTCGACGTCAATGTCACCGATGCCGTCCCCCTCTTCCAACTCCTCTCTCGCCGTCGCCACCTCTTTCCCTCCTTTCGGGGTTGTCGTCGCCCTTGATTCTCTTCCTCTTCTTCCTCTTTCCTCATCCCATTGTCACTGCCGCCACGGGCACAGCCGTCGCCACTGTTCTCCCTCTCTCCTTCCGCCATCGGCGTTGCGACGCCGACGTCTCTCCTCCCTCTTCTTCTTCTCCTTCTCCTTCTCTTTTTCCCTGTCCCGCGGACATCGCCGCTGTCGTGGCCAGCGTCACGCCCCGCCGCGCTCCCCCTCCTTCTTTCTCCCGCTCTCTCTCCCTGGGTCTCTCTCTCTCCCCTTCCCCCCCCCCCCCGATTTCTAGCCGCGCACGCGCCGGGGGGGGGGGATGCACCACCGGCGCATGTAGCTACACCGCCGAGGGGGGGCGATGCTTTGCGCCGCCCTCCTGCCTCCCCCCCCCACGCTCTCTCTCCCATCAACACTCTCTCTCTCTCTCACGCACTCTCTCTCCCCTGATACCCTCTTTTCTTTCTTTCTCTCTCCTATTTAACCCCCTCTCTCTCCTCCTAATTATTTTATTAATTAAATTGAGTGGTTAATTAACCATTTTGCTATTTTTTAATGCCAATAGGATTGGAGGATAACTTGGTTTCACCATCGCCTCGGTCGCCCCGTGATTAAATCAGTGTAGGAATTTACCATTCTTCTCGAGGTAGGCATTTCAACTCATCCTTAGCACTCAATATTATAATTAATGTGTTAATAACATGTTTATTAGATAGATAGTTAGAAATTGGTGATTAAATGGTAGTTTAAATATTTATTTGTTTAATTGTCAGCATGGGATTATTTGAATGTCCTTCGTGCCATTTATGCATAGTTTTAGTCATTTTCATGAATTGTATTAGATAGATGTCAATTTTGTTAATTAATGTTTAGTAATTATTAAAATAGATATATTGTGATTGATTAAAAGAAATGACTTGTATTGATATAGGAAAACAAAATTTGAATTGTGACCTTTATGATTATATATGTATCTGATTCATGTTTAGAATGATCTTAAATCATTAATAGTTAAATTGGAAGAAAAGTTGATGGCATGATAATTAAAGAATATGGTTAATTAATATTAATAGTTCCTTGATCATATAATGTGCACAAATTGCTGAATTGATGTTAAATTGAGATCAATTGTGGTTAACATGTCCTAATGTGATGCATATTAATTCTAATTAGGTCTGTCGCATGGAATTGTGAGTTAAGGAAATTGCTGTGTTTGAATTGATGTGTTGTATATCTGGTTCCCTAAAATGGCATTGCCGATTCAATGGTTCTATTTATCTGTTCTAGTTAATGTGCATTGTCTGAGTAATTATATAGCTTTACTTGTGAAATGTTGTTGATGCCATGATGCATGTGATGGAACATTTACTCCTCCAGCCTACGTTAGTAGCCCGTGGGCAGTGGAGATTAGATCAATCCAGTGCATCCTTCGATCTCGGATACCGCGGTTTATCCTAAGTACGCCCCTGCCTAGACGTACTATGGGATTTTGCTTACTATATAGTACTTCTATATATATATATGTTAGAGCCGGAGTGAGTTCTGTCAGGTGGAGTATATAATATACTCGGACAAATGAAAAAACAATATGCATATAGAAGTCCAGGTGGCATGGCATGTAGGTTAGATGTGTGGTGAAGTAGAAAAGTTAGACAGGTGCATGTAGAGTCAGTCTTAATGGGTAATGAGTTTAAAAGATTTCCGAATTAGATAATTTGAACCCCGATAATTAGTGTATATATATTAATGATAAAATGTTGGTTTTCATATATCTAAAATTAATTACCAGTTAGGATTTGATTATTATAATAGGATAGTTGGGTATAAGTCCTACTGAGTCATGTTTGACTCACCCCTTATTTTATATGTTGTTTTACAGCCGATTTTGAGCACCCATCTCCTAAAGAACTGTTTGTTGGGGATCTAACTTCCACTCAGGGTTCTGGCGAGGTGTGACTTGCTTATCCAGGTTAGTATTAGTCTTTTTTACCCGATATAGTTGAACCGGGTTAGGTTGTGTGAAAGTGGATTTTTGATGGCTGTGTTAGCCAATGTTGTGGATATATTTGTACCGGTTTTTATGTTGTGTAATCAGATATGTGAACTGGTTTCTGGCTTCCAGTTGTAAAATTTGTGGTTAATTGAATATCAGGTTGTTTTCCTACCATGGGTTTATTAACTTAAACCTAGCTGTCGCGTTCTCGGGTTGCCGTGTTTTCCGCTGCACATGTTTATAATGTGGTAATTCGGGGGCGTGACAATAATTGGTATCAGAGCAATTTTCTGGCTTTAAGGTCATTCTTGATTTTCCTGGATATAATAAGTGGATAAGGAAAACAATGTCTGGTTCGGATTAGATTGAGTTTAAGAATCGGATATCATTTATAATCGGATATCATTTATGGAACGTATGTGTTGTCAGTAACTAATAGGTGATTCGATTTTTGTAACAGGATGGCTTCTCGAGGAGGTAGCCGTAGGCATGGGACTGGTGATCTACATGATGTCCCAGTTGTGAAGGGAACTCAACCGGGCCGGCGTAATCAAAATCCCAGTCCGAATGGAAGCCAGATACCAAATGACAGGCATCTTAGGTGCTATTCATGAGCTATTCCAGACAGTCCAGGCCCAGGTTCAAACCCAACAAGGAATGATGCAGCAAGCACAAGTCAGAGTCAATCAACCTCAGGGCAGCACCTTAGAAGAATTTAGAAGGATGAATCTGTCGGCATTCAGAGGAGAAAGGGAACCTGCAGTGGCAGAAGACTGGCTCAGGGAAGTTGGAAAGCTTTTTAGGGTAATGCGGTGTCTGACAGAGGACATGGTTCGACTAGCAGCCCATATACTTCAGCATTCTGCTGGGGCATGGTGGGAATTGATGCTTCGCACTCGCTACGCCAGTGTCACCGAGGAAGAGATCGATTAGGATGATTTTGTCCAAGTCTTTAAGGACAAATACATCCCTGAGCATGTTAGATATGCCAAGAAGTGTGAGTTCTTACTTCTTGAGCAGGGCAGCATGACACTTATAGAGTATGAAAATAAATTTGTGGAACTCGAGGCGTATGCACCAAATATGTGTGAAAATGAGAGAGAAAGAGCCAAGAAATTCGTGGACGGGTTGAGGGGACCTATCAGGGACTGCTTGGTCTCCAAGGCATGGCGCAGCATGGCGACAGTTTACGAGGAAGCTTGCAGAGTAGAAGAGAGCTTAGGTGCTTATCGACCACCACCGCAACATCAAAGGGCACCAGCTCGTGTTTTACCCCAACAGGGGGTAGATCGTAAAAGAAAGATGCCAGAAGCTGAATTGCCATGTCGTATTTGTGGAAACCATCACTCGGCTGGGGCATGTTATCGTCGGACTGGATCCTGCTTTGGCTATGGGCAGATGGGTCATCGAATAGCTGAATGCCTAAGTCGAAGAGGAGGTATGGCATTACCACCAGCGGGAATTCAAGCTAAGGATGGGGTTCGACGCCAATGACCCCGCCTACCAGCACCTCAGCCACGTTTTACTCCCCCACAGCACTCGGCACCACAGTAACAACCAGCATTACTGAAGAGGCCATATGCAGCACCTCGAGCACCACAGCTGCCACCACGGAACACCCAGGCTAAGGTATTTGCCATGGAGCGTCAGGACCTTTTTGAGGCAGCAACTGCAGCAAAAGGTACACTCCGAGTTGCTGGATTCCATGCCAGAGTTCTTTTTGATTCCGGTGCTATAGATTCTTTCATATATTTCCATTTCGCTACATTTTTATCTAAATTCTCTAAGCACCCAGTAGAAGAATGCAAACCTGTTAGTGTTAGTGTGCCATCGAGAAAAACGGTAGAAGTTTCTTTTTTCATACATCAGTGTGACATTGAGATTGGTGAAAATATCTTAAGGGCCAAGCTATTTGTGCTAGAAATGGAAGGGTTTGATGTTATTTTAGGAATATATTGGCTAGAACACCACCATGCTCTTCTTGACTACTTCAAGAAAAAGGTGACTTTTCAAATACCAAGTTATGACATCTTCTCGTATAAATGTCCTAACTATGGCAAGACACGGATGCTAATTTCTACATTGAAGACTTCTAAGCTGATGGGGATGCAATGTGAAGCATATATAGCTTGTGTCACCAAAATCAACAAGTCAAAGGATAAACAGTCCCTGGAGGAGGTACCCATAGTTAAAGAGTTCCCTGATGTGTTTCCTGAGGAGCTGCCAGGTTTGCCACCAGTTCGAGATATCGATTTTGCTATTGATCTCGTCCCAGGGGCAGCACCTATTTCCATTGCACCGTACAGAATGGCACCAGCAGAATTAAAAGAATTGAAGAAGCAATTACAGGAGTTATTGGATCAGGGATTTATATGCCCTAGTGTGTCTCCATGGGGTGCACCAGTTCTATTTGTGAGGAAGAAAGACAGCTCCTTGAGATTGTGCATTGATTACCGGAAACTGAATCAGTTAACTATCAAGAACAAATACCCTTTGCCTCGCATTGATGACTTGTTTGATCAACTTCAAAATGCAAGAATATTTTCTAAGATTGATTTGAGGTCAGGGTATCACCAATTGAGAATTAAAGAAGAAGACATCTCCAAGACTGCCTTCAGGACACGTTACGGGCATTATGAGTTTTTGGTAATGCCGTTCGGACTTACCAATGCACCTACGACATTTATGAAACAGATCATTTGGGAGTATTTGGACCAGTTCATGGTGGTATTTATTGATGACATATTGATTTATTCACCAAGTGAAGAAGAACACTACCAGCACTTGAGAATTGTTCTGCAGACTTTGAGAGAGCAGCAGCTGTATGCAAAATTCAGTAAATGCGCATTTTGGCTCCACAGTGTAAATTTCTTGGGCCATATTATTTCTGAGGCAGGTATACAGGTGGATCTAGCTAAAGACAAGGCAGTGCAAAACTGGGAACGACCAACTAATCCCACAGAGGTGAGAAGTTTTCTTGGCATAGCAGGCTATTATCGTCGATTTATAAAAGGATTTGCAACCATTTCCACTCCATTAACTGCTTTGACCAAGAAAGGAGGCTTCAAATAGACCGAGAAATGCGAAGAAAGTTTTTAAGCTTTAAAAGAAAAGCTGACTACGGCACCAGTTCTTGTACTATCATCCGGTTCAGGTGGTTTTGTTATATATACAGATGCTTGCAAAGTTGGTTTGGGCTGTGTCTTGATGCAATATGACCGAGTAGTAGCTTATGCCTCTAGACAGTTGAAGCCACACGAAAGGAACTATCCCATGCACGATTTGGAAATGGCTGCAGTAGTTTATGCATCAAAAGTATGGAGACATTATTTATATGGTGAAACCTTCTAGGTATACACAGATCATAAAAGTTTAAAGTATATTTTTACTCAGAAGGATCTTAACTTACGGCAAAGAAGATGGATAGAGTACATGAAGGATTACAATTTTAGCCTGCATTATCATCCTGGAAAGGCCAATGTTGTGGCAGATGCTTTAAGCAAGAAGAAGCTTATGGCTATGCAACTGCACCAGACGTGGGAGAGCATGAAAATGATAGCCGATTGCTCACCTATTATCGCAGCTGATAGTTTAGCACCATTCATGGCACAACTCTCTATCGGATTGGCACTTGTGGACAAAGTAAAAGAGGCTCAAATCGGGAACCAGGAAGTCCAAGTTCTGGTAAAGAGACCAGAAATTTCAAGGTATGAAGATGAAACTATGCGTGCCAAATAATGGTGAGTTAAGACAAGAGATTTTGACTAAGGCTCCTAAATCACAATATGCTATTCACCCCGGAGAAACCAAGATGTATCAGGATCTTAAGAGACAGTTTTGGTGGGAAGGAATGAAGAAGGACGTTGCTGAGTTTGTATCTAGATGCTTGGTGTGTCAACAGGTTAAAGCAGAACACAGGAAACCGGCAGGACCTCTTCAGCCATTGGAGATTCCGCAGTGGAAATGGGAACACATTACTATGGACTTTGTAACTGGGTTGCCTAAAACCAAGAAGCAGCATAATGCCATTTGGGTGGTCGTGGATCGGCTTACTAAAGCAGCCCACTTTTTGCCGATCAGGGAAGCCCAATCGATGGAGAGCTTGGTTAGAATATATTTTGATGGTATAGTCAAGTATCATGGTGTACCAGTTTCCATTGTATCTGATCGAGATCCCCGCTTCATGGGACGGGTATGGAAAGGTTCGCAAGAGACATTTGGTTTACAGCTCAAGTTTAGCTCAACTTATCATCCCCAGACCGATGGTCAATCGGAACGAACCATTCAGACATTAGAAGATATGTTGAGAGCAGGAGCTCTTGAATGGCAAGAGAGCTGGGATTTACAGTTTCCATTGATCGAATTTGCTTATAATAATAACTATCATTCAAGTATTGGGATGGCACCATTTGAAGCTTTATATGGAAGGCCATGTAGGTCACCTTTATGCTGGGAAGAACTTGGAGATAGAAGTTTAGTTGGACCTGATTGGGTGCAGGATAGTAACGAGAAAATCAAAGTGATTCGTCAGAAATTGCTTACAGTCCAAAGTCGCTAGAAAAGTTATGCTGATTTGAAGCACCGTGATATACAGTTTGAAGAAGGGGATCATGTCTTCTTAAAAGTATCTCCTTCTAAAGGAGTCATCATATTTGGATGGCGTGGGAAGCTGAACTCAAGATATATAGGCCCGTTCCAGATCGAGAAGCGTATTGGAGAGGTTGCATACCGGTTAGCTCTACCACCAGCTATGGCAAGGATACACCCAATGTTTCATGTTTCTCTGCTTAGAAAGTACGTGCCATATTCGACCCATGTGATTGACTTTAGAGAGATCGATGTGCAGCCGAACTTGACTTTTGAGGAAAGACCGATTAGAATCACAGATCGAATGGTGAAGCAATTAAGGAAGAAAAGTATTCCGATGGTTAAGGTGTTATGGAAGCATCATTCTTCTGAGGAGTCTACATGGGAGATTGAAGAAGAGATGAGGCGATTGTATCCGCAATTATTTGGTAACTTTGATTAGAAATTTCGAGGGTGAAATTTTATTTTTAAGGGGGAGTGAATGTAATACCGGGGGAAAAAAAGGGGTTTAAAAAAAAGCAAAAACAAAATCCTTACCTCTTGCCACGTACCCCTCCTCCCCACCGCCATTCCTATTCCGTTTTTTTCTCCCCGTTTTGGTTTCAAACCTTCTCGTCTGTTCTCCTGTTGCCGCCCCACTTCGCCGCTGTCGCGCGAGCACACCCCCTCCTCGGTCCGCCCCACTTCACCGCTATCGGATTTTATTGTCTCTTCATATTTATGAATCAATATCTCATATTGGTTCTATATAGATCTTAGGATCAATATCCTTTCTATCTTATGTCTCATTTCATCTATCAGAGATATGTCTCACGCATCTCTTAGGTTAAATGGATACAAGTAAAGACCTAAGAACTGTCATTTTGTAATTATTAACCGGTACCTTAACAAAAGTGTCATTGGGTTGTTGGACTGAAACGTCGTCCATATATATCTTGCTCCCACTATGTTTCTTAAGAAGGAACTTTTCCTTTAGAAATATAGTGAGCTGAGCAACACATACCCTTGTTCATAAGGGTCGTATATTTAATATCTAAAAGTTTCCTTTGGATATCCCACAAGCCAACACTTCATAGTCTTATATTCCAACTTGTTAGATTTATACTTCTTCACCAGGTCGGATATTCCGAAACTTTAACTTGCTTAAGGTCAAGTTTTAACCCCTTCTCCATATCTTATATGGAATAATCAAAACAGACTTAGAAGGTACCTCTTAAGATCAAGTGGTTATAATTAGTACTTAGCCAAAATAGACAAAAAGAAATTTTGCAAATCTTGTCATTGTTCATATTATGCCCTACATAATATGGCTTCTCATTTTAGCTACTCAATTAAGCTAAAATGTGTAAAGAGGTGTCCATTAGATTCTATTATCCTTCAATTATATGTGAATTATGTACTTAAGTATTCCCCTCCTTGATCTCATCAAAGAGTTCTAATACTCTTTCCATTAGTATCTCTACTCCATTCTTAATCTCAGATAATTTCTCAAAGGTCTTAGATTTGTACTTCATAAAGTACATGTATCCATACCTATAGACATCATCTTTGAAATAATGAAGTAGAAATATTCTTCTTTAGCTTTACTAGATATGGGCTAACATACATATAGATGTACGAGTTCTAATAACTCATTAACCCAATATCTATGTCTACATAAAACTAAAGTGTAGATTGATCTAAATCAACCCATTTCCTCTTAAAAGGAGTATTCACACATAACATGAGAGCTAACATATCAAATATGATTAAACAATTCAATAAGCTCCCACTAGCAAACACTTTGCCATTCAATCTATTAGAACATCTATCAATTCCATAGCTTAGAATAAATCAACATTTATTCAAGCAGGAAATCATATAATGTTCTTGTAGAAGGATATAATAGCAATCTTAATTATTAAGACATCTCCATAAGGCTATTAAAGAATTGCACCTCCCATTAATAATGATGCAACTTTTGCACCATTTTCATATGTAGGTCAACATCTTCTTTATTAAGCCTTCATTTACTTGTCATCATCTAAAACTCTTTGTAGATATAAGATGCATATCTAGTATCTCATACCATTAGATGCATCCATAGTATCTAATATTATGATATACACATATAGTATCTAATACTATTAAGTGTATATTTAAAACAAGTAAATGTCACTGACTTTGATGAATGAAGCTTCTCAAGCTCCACCTTTGCATTATATACAAAACACTTTGTACTTCCTCTTCCACTTATCATCATCATGATTGTATAAGAATCATGTCTTATTTTGGCTTTATTATCTTGACCACCTTCGTTTACTATTAACTATCTCCTATTTCTATCTAATGATTTTACTTCTTTCTATTGGTCTCACCAACAAGAAGTAATTAAGATGTAGTGATGTTCTAACTTTCCCTTTAGTTAGCTCATCAATATGAGCCATGATGGATTTCATATCCATTTATGCATGTTGTCACTACAATTTATATTTCACAGAGACTAACATCTAGTTTAAGGCAAACAATGCATCTTGTCTATAAGATAAGATCTTATCTTTCTTTCACTTCATTAGATAATTTAGGAGACACCTACTTCTCAAGTAAGATAGTTAATTGGTCAACTATGAGAACAATTCTCTTAGTTCTAAACGGTCTAAGAAGTGTGAGCTATTAAGCTATTTGGCATCTAGTATGCCATACTAATGGTGGTTTATTATCGTATTCTACAACTGCGATATAATTTTATTAATATAACATTGCATACATTCATTAAAATTAAGATATGGTCTTTGATCCTAATTTATGCTCCGACTAATTTTCGACGAATTTGCATAACCCTCATTATGCAAAGACGGGATATTGCAATGAAATCCTAGTGGGGACTAAGACCGTATTAACTTTATGGTGATAACCTTGTGGGAAACACAACAAGTTTTCTCATACTTAATAGGTAGGTAACTTTTACCAATTGCAACCCTTGCAATTCTTTGTCATTTAGGGTCCGTTTGGGAACCTCGTAGAAGTGCTTTTTTTTACTTCAGCTTCATCTGGAATGTCTTCTTATTTTCTTGGTCTCGTTTGGGAACGTTACTAATGTAACTTCTCCTTTGTGGAAGAGGAGGAAGCCAGAAGGAGAAAATATCTCCTTCTAACAACCAAAAAAACACTCCTGACGTATTACGTCTCTCGCCCCCATATCATCTCAGGAAGCCTCTGCTCGACGCCGTCCCCTCTTCGTCGCATCTTCCACGCTGACTGGTTGGCAAGCCTCCTCATCTCCTCTTCGCCGCCCTGGAGGCTGCTCCTCGAAGAGTCCTCTTCTCCTCTTCGCCGGCGCGGAAGACGTCTGAAGACAGCGCCGTCAGCATCTCCTGTCCTCTTTGGCAGCGTGGAAGACCATCTTCTCGTCTCCTCTTCGCCAGCGCGTAAGACGCCAGAAGACAGCCACCAGCAGGACGTCTCCTCTTCGCCGGCGCAGAAGACCATCTCCTCTTCTCCTCTTCGCCAGCGTGGAAGACGCCGGAAGACAGCTGCCGACGGGACGTCTCCTCTTTGCCAGCGCGGAAGATGCCGGAAGACAGCCTGTTAGCATCTCCTCGTCTCCTCTTTGCCGGCGCGGAAGACGCCGGAAGACAGCCACCGGCGGGACGTCTCCTCTTCGCCGGCGTCTTCAGCTTCTTCTCGTCTCCTCTTTGCACAATGCGGAAGACGTCGGAAGACAACCGTCAGCTTCTGGACGTCTCCTTTTCGCCGGCGGGACATCTCCTCTTCGCCGGCGCGGAAGACGTCAGAAGACAGCGCCTAACCCGAAAGTTGCTCCTCGTCGCCGCACCCAACGATCGGTGGAAGACACCTCTTCGTCGCGCCCAACGATCGCTGAAAGATGTCCGCGCCCTGACGTCCGCCGTCTACTCTTCCCCTGCCAGAAGCTCGCCGAAATACTCCTCTGACGCCTGTTCTTCTTTGCCGGACCTTTACGTGCGTAATATTATCCCCAAATTTTATATCATGTTTATATCACTTACAGTTTGTGATTCTAATTTCGGATTTATAATTATCATGAATTTTACTTGATTTTAATCAATACAAATTTAGTTAGGATGGTTAATTTTTACCTTACTAACGTTATTGGTCTACTATTTGAAATGCCAATTTAACATTTCCCCTTTCCCAGTTTCATAGCATTACCATCCTATCATTAGATCCAAATATAAAAATGTTGTCATCCTCTATGCTTGTCTACCTTTTTGTACAAACCCAGTTGCAGAATGAGATCCGACTTTAAACAAAAAAAAAGTAATTAGGAGGACAGACACATCATGTTATAACTTAGCAAACAATTCAATAGTAGCCCAAAAGAAACAGGCCCTAATCAGAAGAAAATGGGATATAGGAAAAATCAAGGAGTTATAACTTGACTTCTAATAAATGCATGCACTTCTGTTACAACCTAGAAAAATTAGAGAACATGTAGGTTATGAGCATTTTTGAGAATATTTGTCCATCACTCATTGATTTTATTATTTGAGACATGAACAAATTGATGATGTTGAAGGTTTCAACTTTTATAAAGTATATGATTTGACTATTATATCATTTCAATTATTCATTTCTATATTTTCATGATAGTATGGACAAAGAAAATCCTACTCCAAAGGCAAAAGTCACTTGGGATTTGCAAACAAATGAGATGTTTATCAGGGCATGTGTGACTCAAGTAGATCTTAAAGAAAAGAGTGGGCATTCATTATCAAAGTTAGGATGGTCAAACGTCATAAAAGAGCTTAATCACAACTCCTGACAGTTGTTTGATAAGAAGCAAGTTAAAAATCATTGGGATAAGTTGAAACAACAATTTAAAGCTTGGATAGCATTGAAGAACAACACCACTGGTCTTGGATGGGATGAAGCTAAAAACACTGTCAAAGCTACTGAGGAATGGTGCAGTGATTACCTTTTGGTAAGTATTATTTTTTAAATGAATACATCAAAATGCAATTTGTTATCGTTATCTTACAAAATTTATGTTATGTCTTATGTAGAGACACCCTGCTGCTAGTGTGTTTAAAAGAAAGGGCTTAGAACATGAAGATTTGTTGGCAAAATTATTTCAAGGGACAATTGGAACAGGGGTAAATGTAACGAATTCATCATCAACACAGCAGGTTGAGGAGATGGACATACAACATCAAGGAACACCTGATCATGTGCTAGAGAGTCCGATTGAACCAAATCAAGCAGGACTTGACCATGTTGATAGTGTAAGGAATCAATACATGACAGCGGAAAAATTTTGATTCCATAAAACCATGATCTTTGCCTTGATCGATGCCGAACGAATAAAACCGAGAACCGAATATGAAGTAGAATGAGAGTACCTCATGGGATTTCTAAAATCCCTTACCATGGATGAAGAGAGGACATTCCTCCTTGCTGAAAACCGTTCAAGTGTCCGGTCTCTAGCGGTATCCACATGATCTGCTTCAATAGACGAATTCTTCCTTCCTTCGGGCCTCTAGAAACCTTCCAGATCCAAGCTTGACCATGGGAGATCGCCTTTTAGAGGAGAGAGGAGCAAGAGAGGATGCTTGGGACGTTCTCCAGCCCTATGGCTTGTTAGGGTTTGGCTTCATAAGCCATTTATATATATAGAAGATGGAATTTTTCACAAAAACCCAAAACTTCTATAAAATTGCGTCTATGCCCTCATCTTATTGACCAGATCTATTGTGTGTGAGCCACTAGGCCCAGTAGTCAATTTGGTTGAAGCCTTAATTAATTTAAAAGAACAATTTATTTAAATTAAATCAAAATCGTTATCCGATAACAGTTTTCTGAGCATAAAGGGTACAAGCCACATCCTATGATCCCAAATGACTTTGGAGAGTTAAATAACATCCATTGAGCCTTTCCATCATCAATTACCACATGGATTTAAATCCTTGTTCATACAATATCCCGATCGGTTACGGGTTCGGCACTGACTGTCAACTCCTAAATATTCCAACTCTATGAAATCTTGTACTCGGGAATGGATCAACTGGAAAACTCCTTTTCCAATTATCCTATCTACCTTGGCCAAGGATTTAGAGTACTATCCATAGGACATTCTCTCTCTCCTACCGAGAGTGAACGATCTCCTATTGTCCGCTCAATTGCCTCCACCAGGTTTCTCATATACCCAATCCATTAACTATATAGGACCACAATACTAAGTGATCCATCAGTCAATAGTCAAAGTACATAGTACGCCTGGCAAGACATCTTTGGCGACTCAGGTCAAAGATCCAACCGTGCTATTGAGATGTAAGAATAACCTGATAGACAGTTCGGTAAGATACCGATCGGGTTTTCCTAAATTGGTCAGTTCAGTGAACTCATTCCACTAATGAGCACCTGTGTGTGTATCTCAGTGTCCCCACACTGATGACCAATGAGATCGGTCATTCTCATCATATGAGAAGACATCACACACACTAGTCTATCCGGATTCTTGATGTCCTGTCTCAAGGATCCTATGACTAGGAACATTTAGATCACATACCTCTAGATGATCGATCTCATTATCATGATCTCATCATGATTCAATCATCATTGCATGTGATTAAGGACTTCATTACGATATACGCTTCTAATAAAAGCTAGTAACGAAGTTTTGCCTATTTAATTGAATGAGATATTCCTAGAAATGTCGAATCATATCATATATGATTGGCTTGTAGGGCATACATTTCTATCAGATAGAAGTGATGAGCAAGCATATACACATGATAGAGGCACTAGACGATGTTTATTGGGACCCACTTCACCACTTCGCAACAAGAAGAAGAAATCACAGCATGCACGAATGAACGCAAACATTGAAAATCTTGTGGCAGTAGTTCAATCAAGGGAGCAGAGAAAACAAGAATCAACAAGAAATACACCAAGTATTGGTGTAGTAACAAAGATGTTAGAAGATTTACCTAATTTAGAGCTTGGAGGACGTATGCATATGTGGGCCCTTACAAGATTTGTTAAAAGTGAATATCGAGAATTATTTGTAGAGATGGATGCAAAATATAGATTATCATGGATAGAAAGTGCATATGAAGATAGAAGAAAGTAGTGTTTAGATTTATTTTGTCTCATGTTTTTAACTTTCATTTAGAAACACATGTAGTATGTTTGTCTTAGTACATTTGTTGTTTAGACAATTCTCATTTTTTGTTTTGGTTTTTCATATAAAAATAAATGTACTTTATTTGTCTATTGTTTGACTTTTTAAATAGTCATTTGCATTCATATGATTGTGTTACTTGGCTATATTAATGTAGGATGACTTCAAACAGCTCATGTGACTCAACGTCAGATACTTGTTCGATACTTTCAGATGGTGTCAGTAACTCAAGTGAATCAGAAGAAGAATTTTGTGAATTAGTTGTTGTTACATCAAGTTTGATTACTTATAATGAAATGTGTTTTTTAAAAGAGCCATGTCATATTTCTCCACATAGAGGGTTTCACAAAGTTCGAGAACTTTTAGGAGGTCATTGGGAGCGATCTTATGATATGTTAAGAATGGAGCCTCCAGTATTTGCTTATTTTTGTGACGAATTTAGAAAACATGACCTTCTACATGATACAAGATATGTTGTAGTTGAAGAGGCAGTGGCTTTATTTCTTATTATTATTGGTAAAAATTATTTGGTTCGAGATATGCCTGAACATTTTCAACGTTCAGGAGAAATATGTAGTCGACATTTCAACCATGTGTTAAAAGCAATGCAAGTCTATGCAAAACTGAACATTGTTCCTCCTACTTTTGATGCAACACATGAGTTTATAGCAAAGAATGACAAATATATGCCTACTTTTAAAGATTGTATTGGAGTGATAGATGGAACACATATTGAGGCAATAGTACCAAGTGCACAGCAGATTTCATATATAAGTGGCCGAAAGACAAAATGCACTCAGAATTTTCTAGCTATCTGTGATTTCAACATGTTATTTACATTTGTTAGTGCGGGACACGAAGGAACATGTCATGATGCACAAATTTTGTTAGATTGTATTTATGACCCTCATTCTGGATTTCCAAAGCCACCTACAGGTAAATGTTTCAATTACGATGTTATAATTTTGTTCTTCACTTAAAATCTAAAAGTGTGCATGGTTGTATGCAGGAAAGTATTATTTAGTGGATGATGGATTCATTAATACAATAGGGTTTTTAGCACCATATCGTGGCCATCGATATCATTTGCAAGATCATCGTGGTCGTAATCCTCGAAATAAAGAAGAAGCATTTAATTTTATACATTCGTCACTAAGAAATGTTATTGAACGTTGTTTTGGAGTACTTAAAAAGTGTTGGCGAATTCTTAATGGTATGCCATCTTATTCATTGAAGAAACAGGCCCAAATCGTTGTTGCTTCAATGTCAGTACATAATTTCATACGAAGAGTGGATTTAGGAGATGAGTTATTCATGGAGTTTGCTGAAAGTGAAGTTGAAAGTACAACATCGTCACTAACACCGCCAGGATGGATTCCTCGCGAACAATATAGACATGCGATGGCCTCATTCAGAGATTCGTTGGCAAGTCAAATTTTTAGACAATAGTTATATTTTTTGTAAAGAATAAATGTATTTACATTGAGACATGAATAATGTTGAAAATTCCAGTTTTTAGTTTAATTTTATTAATATATTCATTTGACATTTTTTATGGAAGTACTTTTCTTGTGTATCTCAAAAATGTTCCCAAACAACTTTCACTTCTATTTTAAAGAAGTACTTCTAAGTGAAGTACCTTCTTTGTAGAGGTGCTTCTGATAGAAGCACTTCTACGTAGTTACCAAACGGACCTTTAGCCTCTAGAGTTATAACCCTTGTGGAAAACACAACAAGCTATATACTCTAGTTAGGTCAAATCCGCTTGTTACGTTATGAGGATGAATTCTTAACATAGCCCTTGTGGGAAACACAACAAGGCCATGCAATGGTTCACCCCAAAGTTTGGTAAATGTCTTAGCCATGATTACCAATCCCTTGTTGAATGAGTCTTGTGGGAAACACAACAGACCCATCCAATCTAAGATTGACTCATCAAAAGCATAACAACAGAAGGCTACGTGAGTCATTCTTAATGTCACACATTTATCAACCTAATTATGACAAGGATGAATTTTATTTTAGTCTCATCAATAATATGTGCTAAGTATATATAATACCTTTGAAATATCGTATATCCAAGGTATAACCTGTAGCACACATCCACATATCAAATATGCATAAAAATAGGTGATCATGGACTTAACCCTAAGCATGCACCTAAGGCACCCCTATAGGTGCAAATCCTTGCTTCAAATGCTTCAGTTGGCATGCTCCCACTTCAGAAGGGTGCTTCTCCAAGTGGTCCCGCTCTCCAACCTTCCACGAACTGGCTTCTAACTCTTACAAGCGGCTTAAGGGTATGCAGACCCATAAATGTACATAACTTAATAAGAAACCTTAGTTTTAACCAAGTGGAGTACATTAATAGAAGGAGGTAGAATGTACAATCAGATTGTATAAAGAGAGAGCAGGCACACGTAGGCCCCATTTAATAACATAACCAACACAATTAAAAGCAATCACAAGTCAAGCATAATTAAGTCCATAATCACCTCCATACACACTAATATTCATCAGATGAACATAGAGTGCATACGTGATAATCATATGAGATATATTATATATATCAGCATAAAATATATACTTTATTTTTGAAATTCTCAATTTCATGCATGTCGAATTTTCATGAAATAAATAGCATGAAAATAACACGACAACAACATATAAACAATTTATATGAAATAAACATACACATCTAAACTATTTAGAGCATTCATACATTCCCAATACTGTGCAAAGTTAAAAATTAATGTCCCAATTTATATTATGTAAAATCTTATTTTACAGAATTAATTAAGACACTAATAATATAAGTTAAACATTTCAAACAATTTTAAAGTTTAACCATGGGTGAATCTATGTAAATAAGTCTTAAAATTATCTAACATGTCATTAAACACTTTAAAATATGTTAAATAAAATTATAGAAATTTTCAATTTTTTTTTCAAAATTTTATGACAATTTTTTGGATTTTTCTACAATTTTAAAATTTTAAAATCATTAGAAAAAGAGTTGGCGCATTGCGTCGCACATGGCGGCGCACTATGCCCGTCTGGCATGCACTCGTGTGCACCGCCAGGCGTTGGCGCGTTGCGCCACCGCCGCGGCCGCGGCGTCTATGCCGCCGGTGCGCCAGCCCGGCGCGCACGCAGTCGCGGGCTCGGGCTCCCGGTCAAACCGCGTGTTGACCAGGATCTGGATCCGGGTCCGCATCGGATCCTCCTTCTCCGCCCGATAAGGCCGCGGCCGGTGCACCGTTCATCCGAGAGGAGAGTTTCCATAAAATCAGGTCCTTATCTCCCTATCCCTGACTCCAAAAAATCCAAAAAAAATGCATTGGAATACTTATCGAATAGGGAATCCAAAAAATCCAGCTACATATCCAGGAAAAATCAAAATCGACCGCAAAATGAGAAAGAAGAGCTGGCGGTCACCGAGATTCCGTAGCAGAAATCTCCATTTTGCAACGAGGATAACTCCTTATCACGAAAGCCAAATATTCTCCAAAAATATAATTTAGAATCCTCATCAAATGAAGTTTCTAAATATGTATAATTCTTTCAGATAAATATTCTCTAGCAACGGGAAATCAGGAAGAAATAGGTCGGCGCCGCCAGACACTGCAGAACCCTAGTTCGCCGGAAAACTAAAAAATTCTCTCCCTCTGCCGCCGTTCAAAGTTGTATATAAAATGAAAAAGTTAGGTAATCATATTACCTATATCCTAAACCTTTTCCAAGCCTCAATTTCTTTTATGGACGGAGATTTCACAAAATCCCAAATCCGGGTGTCGGTTCAGGTATGACAGAAACACCAACTTTTGAGGCTTCTCCCGAACACTATAGAGATCCAAAATTTAAACGGTTTGTAGCGTTGGAAAGCCCTATATCACGATATTCTACCAGAGCCAACCAATCTTTTATCTGAATCATATACAGATTATGGTGGCCTCGACAAAACAGACGTTTGCACATATTCGAGAACACATAAATAACATAAAATAATGTCGATTCGACGTCGGTTTCAACCGATACTTTAACCTAGCTCTGATACCACTGTAAGGAATCATCCATAAAAATTTGGTGCAGCGAAAGCGACGATTCCTATGGGTTACTTTGGAATCTGTCTCAATCGAAACCGAACGACGAAAATCGAAAACTGATCAAATTGGGTTCAAATATACCTGATAGGGATTCATATGATCCCATGGAGAGAAATAAGATGAGCTTCCCAAGCTCTTCAAACCGTTCAAATGTTTGGTCTCCAGCAGTATCCACACGAACTTCATCCATAGCAGGTTCTCCCTTCGCGCCGGCCTCGAGAACTCTTCCCGAACGGAGCTCCATCGACCATGGACACCTTCTAGAGAGAGGAGGAGATAGGGGGAAGGCTAGGGACGTGATTTTCACCCTTGTCTTGATTGGGTTTGTCTGAATCCATTAGTATTTATAGAGAATTATGGAATTTTTCATAAAAATCCAAAATCTTTATAAATTACATCCTTGCCCTTGTATTTGTGGATAAGTATTTTTGTATGTGACCCACTAGGCCCAATAGCCTATTTGGTTGAGGCCTAAATAAAATAGAACAATTTTATTTAATTTAATTAAATCTGTTATCCGATAACAGATTAATCGACCTACTGATCATGAAGGGTACAAGCTACATCCCATGATCCCAAATGGCTATGGGGATAATCTCATCTCTATTGAGCCTTTCCATCATCAGTTACTGTATGAATATAAACCCTCATCCATCCAATGTCCCGGTCGGAAAGGAGTACGGCATCGACTGTCAACTCCTTAGTGTACCGACTATAGAATCATGTACTCGGAATTGGATCAACTAGAAAACTCATTTTCCAATTATCCTATCTACCCTGGCCAGAGATTTAGAGTACTATTCCATAGGACATTCACTCTCACTTACCGAGAGTGGACGATCCCTTGTTGTCCGCTCAATTGCCTCCATTGGGTTTTCCTTGTACCCGATCCATCGCTATATTGGACAATCTATACGATGATCCATAAGGCAATGGTCAAAGCACAAGTTCCACCCAACACGGCATCTTTGGCGACTCAGGTCAAAGGTCCAACCATGCAACCGTGATGATAGAAAACCCTGATAGACAGTTCGGTAAGATACCATTCAGGGTTTCTAATTCGATCAGTTCAGTGAACTCATTCAACTAATGAGCACCTGTATGTGTATCTCAGTGTCTCCACGCTAATGACCAATGAGATCGGTCGTCCTCATCACATGAGAAGACAACACATACACTAGTCTATCCGGATCCTTGATGTCTCCTCTCAAGTATCCTATGGCTGGGAACAATTAGATCAAATACCTCTAGATGATCAATCTCATTATCATGATCTCATAATGATTTAATCATCATTGTATTTGATCAATGACTTCATTATGATATTCGCATCTAATAAGAGCTTATAATGAAGATTTGCCTAAATAATTGAATAAGATATATCTAGAAATGTCAAATCATATCATATATGATTAGCTTGTAGGACATACATTTCTATCAATTACAATGCTTGTCAAATCTTTATATTTTGATGCCTTGCAGTGATCCATCCTCTAGTTAGTTTCATGATATCATTATATGTTAGAAGATAATTAAAATAAGTTAATCATTTAAATAGCAAAAAAATGATCGGATGGTATGTACCATAAACTTAGGAGCATAACTGCTCATTGTACCCTTGATGTCTCAAAGTGGGGTAACCTCATTCTATAGTCATGCATTTTGTTACACGTTATAATTGATGAATTGTCATCCCCAAGCATTCTTCGGATGACGTCTTTAGCATGGTCGAGAAGGTCATTAATTGTTTTGAATATCGAACTATAACAACATCTAGGATTAAAAAAGTGAGCTGGCAAGTGGAAACATATCCTTATCGGTAGAGAGTATAACAAGAAAAATTAAGATGTATGATTTGACTTAATTATAAAGAAAGTGCCTATTGCATATATTGTAAGATACAATGTACGTTCCCACCAATGGTCGACAACATCCACTACTACTTGAAGTCTAACACCATCTTTGATATTTTCTCTTTCACCCTCTCAAGTTCATTGTACAAATAGCCTATGTCTGTCTTTCTATCATCATCTACTATTCTGATAACTTTGACTAATTGTTGCACTATATGAAGCATTTTATTTATAATTTGCCAAAACTCTTCACTCTCTAAGGTCTTTTCAAGTGCCCTCTTTTTCTTCTTATATGAAGAATTAGACTTAGCAATCCAATTGGCCCATCTTAGTGAAAGCATCATTTGGGTATGCGAACATCTCTGTTAGATTAAACTCTCCAAAGAAATGTAATGAGAAGTAAAGTGGGTTGTCCTGGATAGTAAGAGCTCTCAACTCCTCGTATGTTCTCTTATGGATGAAGTTATGGTTGTGTATGAAAGATGATATGAATTGAGATGTCTTAACTATTCGGCCAATTTGGAGATCCTCGCATATATCCTCTAGCATCAAATCTATAGAATGGGTAGAGTATAGTGCCCAATATAAATGTGTCCTCTTCACCATCAGGATTTGTCCAGCTACTTTGCATGCGCTTGAGTTGTTTGTTACTATTTGGACAACTTGACCATCACCTAGCTCTTCGATAACATTATCAATTAATTCAACAAGATAGTTTACATTTTTTATGTAACCAGATACATCCATGGACTTTTAAAAGATGGTTCTAGCTTGACAATGTACTAGGAAGTTGATCATCATCTTCTTAGTTATAAAAGAGAAGAATATGTATAAGTTCTAAATTAAAAATTTTCAAAAATGTAGGTAATAAGTTTGAAAATTAAAGGTTACTAACATATCCAACATTTTGTCATCAACCTACATTCTCTTTTTTGTCAAATATGTTCAAATCATTTGACATATTGTTTAATGTCTTATACCTTCATTGGAAACATAATGGGGTGTTTGGTTGCATGGTAATGGAGAATTTTATTTAATTTCTAAAATTTGTAAGAAAACTTGTCAAAAAAGGTGTTTGGCAACTTTGACAATTTTATATTTTGAAAGTGATTTTCTTCTTAAACAAAAAAGAAGGTCTCACCTCTTTCTTTTTTTCTTGTGGTCCCCCACTTTGTTTAGTCATGGATGATAGTTACTCTTTTTGTTATCACATCCCTCCAAATATGATAATTTTATGCCATGAGTTGGTTCACTTTTTATTTTAATACAATTTTTTATCATGAAAGTGTACAAAAATTATCATGCAACCAAACACCCCATAAGTGTTTATATCTCTTTTAGAGTTAGTCCCGGCACTCCTCTACCAATGTCAGCTATTGTGTCGACCATGAACTCATAATATGGCCCCTTTATGATGTTCTCTAGTATGCTACTATAGAAGAACCATCTAGATATTGCCCCACCCAATCTTTTCCTTGCATATCCGTATATTCTTTATTATTGTCATGATGGATGTTTGTTTTTATCACAAATGTGTGATAATGAGATTCATGGGACCTACTGTTAGGTCTTCATCTCGTGTGAAAGCGTGAATTTCCTTTTCTTTTTTTGTGTTCGATCCTCTCTTGCTTTCGCACTCGCTCTCACTTCCGTGCCCGCTCCCACTTCTTGAACTTTGGCCCATGAATATGTCAGTATGTCGATACATGTCTTCATCTGCAAAAT
Source organism: Cryptocoryne crispatula var. balansae (assembly GCA_036172225.1). Lineage (NCBI taxonomy): Eukaryota > Viridiplantae > Streptophyta > Magnoliopsida > Alismatales > Araceae > Cryptocoryne > Cryptocoryne crispatula. The sequence goes on along the minus strand of CM069920.1, from coordinate 28,345,836 downwards.
GACTTGCAGCTTGTCTTCATCACCTGTATTAAGTTATTTGTTTGTAGAAATAATAATTAAATATTAAAGATTGCATAGGTACATTGATATGATTTAGTAAATTTTAATGACAACATATCGTCATCGAAACTTTCATCCTAAGAATTTTTGGGCATTGATGTCCCAACCCGTACATGTCGATTGAATGCCTTGCGAGTTCAAAATTTTTTTCCCATATGGTGTCTTTATGCCTCTTTGATGCTTCATTTGTTTGTTCCAATGCTTTTAAATGCCTATGGAATTGAGCTCTCACCTAAGATCAAGTCCATATGGATGGTCAACGTTGCCCTTCATCATGCGCAAGATGATTCTTCAAGCGGTAAGTTCCATAGATAGTTTTTTCTCGTAATATTTATATTGTACTTTTTCTCTCTGCCATGAAGATCAAGTTGTAATGAAACTAATTTAGATCATTCTAGGTTGAACCAGTCATTTGAGTGTTATAGCTTGGAGAAGAAATATTGAAGAAGAAAGCTTAAAATGTGAAGGCAAAAGTAAAAAACCAAATTAGCAACACAATCAGACAAAAAAGAAATTAGGCAACATACTTAGGTAAAAAAAGAGCTAACAACACAACGAAACAAAAAAGAGTTATGGGGTGTTTGGTTGCATGATAATTTTTTGTACACTTTCATTATAAAAAATTATATTAAAATAAAAAGTGAACCAACTCATGACATAAAATTATCATGTTTGGAGGGATGTGATTACAAAAAAAAGTAACTACCACACAAGACCAAACAAAGTGGGGGGACCACAAGAAAAAAGAAAGAGGTGAGACCCTCTTTTTTGTTTAAGAAGAAAATCACTTTTAAAACATAAAATTATCATGGTTACCAAACACCTCTTTTAACAAGTTTTCTTACAATTTTTAAAAATTAAAACAAAAACCTTCATTGTCATGCAACCAAACACCTCATTAACATCACAACTAAACAAGATAAGGGTGAGAAACACAACTAAGCAAATTACTTAGTTAATCATCATTTAAATGTTTTAAAAAATAATTAACATGTCGGCTTGTGGATCGACTTGGGTCACCACCATGTCCGTCGTGACTAAAATTGATCGAATTGGGTGACCTGGCCCAAACTGGTCATGACCTCAAACCATGGTTCCAAGCATAACAATAGGCCCTTCGTTAAAAAAAAAAAGAAACAATATGCTACGGTTGAGTAACGTGCGTCAGTTGCCCAGGCACGTTGCAGCTCATGGGGCTGTTGTGCAGCTCATGGGGCTATGTTGGGGGCGTCAAAATCACCCTATAAATTTGTTTTTTGATAAGTGCCTGATTTCAAAATATTTTAAAATTTATAAATATAAATTATTGTTAATATATTATTTTGTGATGATTAATTTAATAAATTTTTTAACCGAATTTTATTTTCTATTTTTTAAAAGTAAGATGATTATTTTCTTCGTAAGTCCGAGATCTGTCGCGGCTCCTCGCCTGCGTACTCCCGCGACCTTGCCGATGGCATTCAAGACCCGACAAGACACATGGAAGCTCTTGTGGGACCTGCTTGTGCTTTCAAAAAAAAAAAAAAAAAGGGACCTGCTTGACCGACCCAGTTACACGAACTTCGTCTACTTCCTGCTCTGCCACCTTTCACATTGGAGGCAAGATTCGAGAACAACCGGCGACATCTCTGGGATTCGCGGCGCTCCGCGGTCGGCGGGGGAGGGCCGTCCTTCGGACGTCTTCCATAGTTGCAGGGGAAGAAGAGGAGGCAGCGGGGACGTCGCAACCAGAGAACCTATCCGTCTCAGCGCCGTTCTTGCCGTGGAGTTGGGTTCCTACCAGAGTAACACAAGCTAGCATTTCCATATTTCGTTCTCGTTTCTCCTCTCTGCCACACATACTCTTGGAGAAGGAAGGCCGAAATCGTTGATAGATGGGGGCTTCTTTGTCTTCTGCAAAGGCCATAAAGGAGAAGTCCATCCACGAATTCGCTGTCAAGGTAAAAGGGCAACAGCGACGGCGAGAGCCAGAGCCTCTTTTACCTTTTCGTGTTCCCTCCACTCTTCGTGCTTCGTTCAATTGAACGGTGTCAGCTCTTCAAGTAACTGTCTCGCAACATTTGGTTTGATGTTTTGCTTAATCAGGTATTGAGGTGTAAGAGCAATGCCCTGGTCTGCTTGCAGGGTTGAGATATCGTGATTGATCGCTTCCTGTGGCTTCTATAGTTGAGTAAGCTGCAGGAAGTCGACGAGCAGAACTTGATGAAGCGCAGTGAATTTCACTGTCCCCCGATCTTGCGTTTATATATCAATTGTAAATTGTAAATTGCAAATGAAAAAGGCAAATATGGTTCTCGAGCACGCAGCAAAGGCGAGTGGTAACGAACATGTACAAGAAGACAAAAAGCTAAATACATATAAAATTATCTTAATTATATCTATTGTCTCTTCCTCTGCTTTTCTTATGTCGATAATATCTTATGGGTTTTATTCGATGAACAGTGAAATAGTAGTTGGTTGGTGCTTGTGTATTTGGCTACTAGAAAGGAGCAGTTTGTTTCCTGTATTTGCAATCCTTTCATTCTATCTATGCGTTGCCTTGCACTACTCAATATACTGCTGTTCTTCTCGGTGGGTTGATATCGTTCCTTACCTGTGGTCCATGATTCTCAGGACAGCCGCGGTAAGGATGTTAGTCTTGAGCAATACAAGGGCAAAGTCCTCCTTGTCGTAAATGTTGCATCCAAATGGTATCATTTATCTTGTTTACTTTCATTTATCTTTCTTTTGTTTTCGTAATTATTCATAGATTAATCTTCCGAAAGGAACTTACAGATGTTAATTTTGTTCATATTTTACTTTTTTGTTGATTTTCTTCACCCCATTCTTTTTCTTTAATTTTTACATCTTGCCTTTATTGTGAATATTTGACAGTGGATTTACAGACAGCAACTATACTCAATTAACTGAGCTCTACAACAAGTATAGAAACAAAGGTTAGCTTTTACTTCCTATCTTTTTTTCTGTATCTCTATCTCTGTCATGAGTGCAAGCAGATAGATTATTGAAATTCTTCCTCTTGTTTCATAGTAAATATATTCCCTCATTTTGGTCATGACAGCACCATGGCTACATATTCTCAATGTTCTTTGCGAGAAGCTCTTTATTACTACTGTTGTTATTAATTGACCATTTTGTGCAATTTATGTTTTGTATTAGTTTTCTTAAATTTGGGTGTGACTCGGAAATCAGAGCATGGTTTGAATAGCTTTCTATATATAATAACTCAACTAATGTTTTTCTAACCTGTATTTATAAATTAGATCTTATGGTGTTGTTCCTTGTCAGTAACATCTTTGTCATTTTTGAAGTTTAGCTTTCACTCCATGACAGTCTAAAGGTTAGTGTGCTTCATTTAAACTTGAAGACACCTTCAAAACTGAAAGTAAATGCATAAACTTGGTTACTGGAAACAAAACTCTTCCTGCATTAAACATCCACATGTTAAAAATTTTGGCTTTTGTGATTAGTATGATGTGTTAACGAAGCGTCAGTTCAGCCGATAAGTCATGAATTTTGTCATTTTTCTTCATGGTTTGTGTATCATCTAAGAGAACCGCATTTCACTTTTCTGTAAGAAAAGAGGTGAAAGACTGAGGACCTGTGTAGGACGCCAATTGCCTATGTTTCAGTCCTGGAGTACTATATTGAGAATAAGCCATTTGCTTACGAAGGATAATGACGAGCTTTGTTCCAATAAACAAAATTCCCAAAAGCTTTTTCTGTAAAAGAGATTGGAGTTTAATTTGTTTAAAAATGTCTTCTTTCATTTTATTTTGAAATTTATATCCATATGCTTGATCTTTATTCTTTTCTCTGGAATGGTATCCAGATTTTGAAATATTGGCTTTTCCGTGCAACCAATTCTTGAATCAAGAACCTGGCACAAGTGAAGAGGCAGAGAAATTTGCATGTACAAGATACAAGGCTGAGTATCCTATTCTTCATAAGGTAAAAATCTTTAGATTAATATAGCATGATAAATGGAAGCTGTAGACTAATGACAACATAATCTAGCTTGGAAGGGCAAAGAATGCAAGGATAAAATTGTGAACAGTTGATGTTGATATTTTGGTAGCTGCAGTTGTTCAAGTTAGAAGAAAATGCTTAATTGTAGCTTTCATCATTCATAATACTTTACTAGCTTCTTTCCTATATATAATATTGTGTTGTTTATTCATGATATTGACATATTGTGCACCAACTTACTCAAAAAGTGGAGATGGAAACAGGAAAAATTGAAACAATATAGTTATTTTATGCCTTTGTCTACTATATGATGATATGTCTAATGCCAATATCAAGATTGTTCTATCAAATTTTTTATTCTAACCAGACATTTACATTGGAAGAAGAAAAAGTTGAAAATTTTTGCTAAGATTTACAATTTTTTATAGTGGAATCTTCGTGTATGCAGTTTAGTATGCAAGGAAGTATAGTATGGAGTGAGTGATCCTTGTCCACTATTCTTTTAGGAATTGGAGATTAAGCACTTGGATCATTTTATGGCGCAATATAATGTCTAACTTGTACGTAAAACTGAGATGTCAAAGTTCACTAACATCACAAGGCAAACTTATAGTCAAAAAATAAAAAAACTTACGGCACAATCAAACATTACAAAATCCTGTTCTTGGCCTAGGACTAAGCTGCTGTTAAAACCTCATTTTTTCATATTGAAAAATCAATTTATCATTATTTAAAAAAAATACATGATGTGATACCATATGGAAATATACATATTTGGTGTTGTATATATAGATAGGAACATTTGATTTTCAAAATCTCCTGAGTGTTGAAATAGAAAGATCCCAATGACTTAGAAGATCCAAATCATATTTTGATAATTTTGAGGTTATTATCTGAGTTCATAAAAAATCTTTGGGCCTCTCCCCTTCGAACTTACGATATTTCGGTGTTAATTATTTCTAATAACTATTCAATTACCCTTGATTAACCATCGTTAAGCCATTCATCCACGTAAAAAGCATACATGAAACATGTGATTTAGGGAGACATCTCCCATGACCTTTCAGATCCAAGTTCTATTTGTTTAATTTTGATAACAAATAAAATTTAGAGTTCATGTGTTTATTCTGTGTTGCTTTTATTGTTTTAAGTTTGGTTTGTCCATCACCATTTTTTTGTTTTGACTTATGAAATTGGCCATGTTTTATTTTCTATTTTTGTTTACAGATGTAACCTCGATTTTTAAAATTTGAAAATTCATGTCTTTCTTTTTTGGAAAAGAATTTTGAATCTTTTATTTATTTTGAACAACTATGAAAATAGGTGGTATTTCATACGAGTATTAGCTAATTCATGATATATACAAATATTATAAGATTTTGGATTCTTTGAAAATTGTTATTTTGACCTCTTCTCATTGGTTTTGCGAAATATTAATGTTAATTATATCGAGCAAATACTCAAACACCCTTAATTATCTACTATAATAATTTAAGCACAGAAGACATAGATCCACAAGAATAAACATATGGGTGCAATAGCTCCACGAGCTTATTTAGGATTTAAACCCTTAGCAATTTCTTTGCTTGTTTGGTTTAATTTGATTTGGTTTCAAATTTTGAGTGTTTGATTTGTTTTTTATTAAGACTTGATGTCTATTTTTTTAGGTTGCTTAGGTTTTAATTTGAATTGATTAAGGTCCATGTAACAATTGGTTTAGTTTTAGATTTGGTTGATCTTTATTAAGACTTGATGTTCTTTTGATTTGAGGATTCATCTTTGAATTTGGTTGATTCTTATTGTTTAGTCTTACACCTTTTGATAATTTGATTAAGACTTGATGTTTTCTTGATTTAGGGTATTTTGATTTATGATCAATTGGATTTATTATCATTCAAATCTAAAATGTTTTGAAACATTTCAATTTGAGTTGGAGATTTTGTTTGATTTTGATTTAGTTTTTTTTTAATGTCAAGACTTGATGTCTATCATTTTTGGATTTTATTTTGTATTTTGATTTCTTTTAGGTTTGGCTTGATGCCCTTTCCCATTTGGAATGTTTTGATTGTTATCTTTCTTGACACAGTTGCCTTTCCAGGTTTGATATGTTTTTGATTTTTTGTTTGAATTTAAGCTTTTATGCATTTTTAAATTTGAGAGTTTTTTTGTTATGAGTTTTAAGTTTCAGAAATGAAGTACGCTGTTAAATTCACCTTTGGCCTATGATCTGTCATTCAAGTCGAACTTTGGCTCTCTTTCAACGTCCTTGCATTCGCCATGAGTGGCTTGAGCTTGAGCTCTCTACTGGTGAATCTGCTTGCAAAGTATGCAAATCTTTCCTCAGAAGTCTTCCCTATCTTTGATATTTTTTATCCTCAATCTCATATTGTAATAGTAGTAAACTAACTTTTTCAATGTTACAGTCTTTAGCTTAATCCTTGTCTTCATGTGTACGAGGTTGAAGGTACTTCAATTCCTCTCATATTGAGATAAACTAGTATTCTGACTTAGTAGTTGAACTGCAATAAATATTAGTGGATTCCATCCAGTTCTATTGCTCACTTGAATTCAACACTCAGTTGTAAAAAACACAAGTAATGTAGAAATTAGTAAGCGTAATGTTCTTTAAGGTGCTGTTTGGTATAGGGATAACTTGAAGATAACCTGGGATAAACATGGATTATCCCCAAAATTTTGGGGATAACCCAGGTTTATCCCCAAAATTTTATGGTGCCAAACAAGCCCTAAAAGATTTGTCATGTTTTAAATGTTAAGATAGCTTACTAGGAGAAACTTCATAACGTGAAAATTGCAAATCTAGGTCTCCATAAACTCAAATCTTATGATTGTACAAAGTCATCTGAAATACAAAATGAAAGACAGTTAAGTCTATTGTTTATGTTAAAATTCAATGTTTACTAAATAAGTAAGGAGTACTTACTTCAACCTTAGTGGATGTGTCTGAGAGTACCTCAACGGATGTGTGCCTAGCAAGGATTCCAGAATCGGCTTTGGAATCGGAATCTGCCGTCCCTGGGAAGAAAATTGATTCTAGAATCGATCAGAATTGGTTTTCTTGAAATTTTTTTCTTCAAAAAATCAAAAAAATCAGGAAAAAATAAAAAAAAAATCAGAAATGGCCTAGAAACATTTTTAAAAAAAGTTGGGCACACATCTACATGCATTGAAGCACGAAATCGGCCAAATCGGATCGGAATCGGCTAGTTCCGGAAAGATGAAGTTTTTTTACTTATTTCTTACTACTTACACATGTAACATTACAATTTACAATAATAAGATGCTAATGAATCTAATGATTGTAACATTATAACAAGAGAACATACTAATAATTGTGAATAAACATGAGAAGATGTTAACTACATGGTGAGATGCAAAAACTATAATAAAATATAAGTGTATCACACGAAAACATAAAAATAAAAATATACATATTATCACATCTTCACCAATATCCATGATATGGATATTGGCCTTCATCCTCTTCTTGCTACTTTCGAAACTCCTCTGTTGTGCTTAGTCTTTTACTTAGTGTGGCGGTATATCCATAAGAAAATAAGAATGATGCCATGTCATCAAAATCGTAGGCATAGGACTGTGGCATGTATGTAGGCTCAGATGGAAGAATCCACAGTTGCTGAGGATCATAAAATGCTGTATATTGTTGCTCTACAAAATGATACTGCGGTGTCTACTCATCCGGGGTGAAATATAGCTTCGGCCGCCGTGAATTAGGTGACTCCATAGCTGCTGTACTTGCACTTGGTCCATGCACCTCTCCCTCACCTGCTGGCTGCGTGATTGGTATGCACTTGTGAAACCTCGAGGATGAAATTATGTATTATAGAATATATAAAATATATATATATATATCTATGACATGACATGGTTTTGAAAATTCATTTGATTTCCGTTTATTTGGGAAATGAACTTTCCTTATCTTATCTTTGGCTACTATGAAAATATATGATATTTCATAGAAGATATTTAGCCAAAATATGTGGTATGTATAAAATATATATGTCGAGGTTAGGGTTCATAAAGTTTGTCTTTGGACCTCTCTCCATCGGAAGTTGCGAGTTTCCGATGTTAATTACACCGAGACTCTCGGACACCCTTGATTAACCGTCGTAGCAATTCGTATATGAAAAAGGAACATTCATCTATAAAATGTTAATATCTGGGTATTATGACCCATAAAAAGCAATGGAATGCAGATTTAATATTCAAATCTGACAGCACACTGACCATATAAGGTTAAATGACAATGCTAGAACTTGATATCTAGGCTTGAGGGTATGGGCAAGGATTTTAACCATACTTTGCAAGAGATTAGTCTCTCAATCCAATGCCTCATATTATGACATAGGTTGAATTATCAAGCTCTGAGTATACCTAGATCAAGATTCATATTGACTTCATCCATATATATATATGAAATCTAGTCCCACAAATGGACTTACCAAAGTCTATCACCTTATATTAAGGATGAAGACAAGTAAGCTCGGATTTTTAAAAAAAAGGATCATATCTTGCCTAACCGTGGGGTTCATGAACATATCCTAGGCTTAGGTAACTGGTCACTTCCTAATGTTAAGTCTTATCATCTTAGACTTAGCAAAATGGTATACGTGCCCTCTTATTATTTGAGTTCTATTATTATTGGAAGGCCCTCTCCTATGATTATGTGGCAATATGACGGGCATGTGTTTGGAATGTCCGGGGAACATATCCTTTGATTGATTCCTCCCCTACCGATCTTGACATAGCCGATTTAGGATTTATTTAAGATCATCATTTCACATTGGTTCCTCTCTGGACACCGAAAATTTCTATTTAAGGCAGCCCCAAAATTGGTCATTATCCTGCCTTGAATCCGATATCAGGACCTGCCCTATGATAGATACCAAATCTATACATAATTAGACCTCTAGGACTCCAAACTATCTGCCATTTAATCCACTTGAGTCCAGCCATGAACTTGCCATATAAGGCCTTCATGGAAAACCCATCTCGACCCCCTGCACAGGCCCCTCATTGATCTGATTAGCCAACCTCCTCTCTTTATTTACCCCTTGGATGAATGGGGTCCGAAGTAAAGAAGACAAATGGAGCTGGATCAACAAAATCCAGAAATTGTGCCAGTAGGATAGCTAAGTCCATCTGTATATAGGACCCATATATGAGCTATGAAATCTTTAACTTAGCCCCTCCTTTCCCCACTCTTCATGCACTCTTAATAACCTGATTATGTTCAGATCCGAGGCCTGTTGACCCTTCCCTCCACCTGTCCCTTCGGACTAGCTGAAATCAGGGATGGGGTTGGAACTCCGGGACCTATGATTGCCCTGGATGCTGTCGAAATCTAGACCCAGAGTTGACCCTGTAATTGACTTTAGAGTAGTTAAAAGTCAGCACTAAATTGCACATTGGGGTCTGCCTTATGGTAGATGCCAGGTCTATTCTATATATAGCCTGAGATTTCATACAGAAAACCAGGCTTACATGAACTTGACATGTATGTCAAGTTCGGCCATCGCATAGACCTCTAGTGACCCGGGTATGTTTAGATCAAGATCTAGCTAAAAGAACACATTATCTACCCCTCGGACCGACTGATACTGGGGCCAAAATTCAAGGAGCTGAAACAGGTGGCTTATGAGAAGCTAAGGTCACCATATAAGTCAGAATTGAGGTCCCCCCCAATTGGGATCTTGATGTGGGAGCCCTCGGATCTGAAATTGTATCATAAGGGTAATCCCTATGATTCCTCTGTAAAAATCAGGCTAATATGAACCTGAAATACATGACATTGAGACAACTAGGTCCGGTTCAGACTTATATAGCTTATGAGATATCCCCCCCCTCGGCCTTCTACACAATCCTAATCAAAGGTCCCTCCTTCACCCTTACTTTAGGCCAGTTGGAACCAGGGCCGGAGGCCCAATATGCGATTTCTACATATTAGAAATCTTTGAATTCTAGCCTGGACCTCAAGGCCTAAAATGCTTAGAGTGAAATCTTATGGGATTCTCTCTATATTCTGGTTGGGACTGCAAATACATGGGCTTAAGAATATGAAATGGCAGGTTCTGGTCGGTTTCTAGTATGAGACCATTCTCCCTCTGTTTATTCTAGGGGGATCCAGCACCTAAGTGTCTGAAATCAGGTCTATATGCCTGAAATCCGAGGGTTACAACTCAGTCTTATATATTGCTGAAATGTATATATATATATATACCCTATTCTTTAATATCCAAACTTATCCTCTCAATCACCACCCTCTCTATTATGAGATGAACTAAGTGAATGGGTATGCATGGCTTCGGCTTTTATCCAGACTGTGTGGACATAGCCGCACTCAATCATAATGCCTCAAATCAGGTGGATATCATATGTATCCCCAACTACCTCCTATAGACATAGAGGCTCGGTCCATAATTGGCCTCCTCCTCGTGTGGCATGCTAGCTCCTTTAATGAGTTAAGCTCAAGTGCTTCCTCCCAATTTCTGTCCAGAAGGGGACATGTTGAACTATGCTCTATCCGATCATATTCTGGCCTTAATGTGATGCATGTATCAGTGCATATTATATTCCAGAGTCCTATTAACTTCTAGATCTTCTAAAACTGGAATATGTGTGTGAGACTTTTGCCTGGTTATGTCCGGATTTGCAACCTGCTCTTCCTTCTTCCATTAATGCCTATGTCCAGGAATTAATGATCCTGAACTTACCTTGTCCCCTTATATTAGGACCTGGTTCATGTATAAGAGGATTCCTTTCTCACTGTCATATGCCCGGTTGAAAACCATTGGGTATGATAGAGGAATCAAAATCTGACTTCACCATATTGAAGTTATATGGGTCTGTCTTATAGCCGACCTTCTTTATTATGAGATAAGTCAAAAGGCTATGCATGATCTTGGCTTAATATTAAGCCTTCACGATGTCCTGTTATAGGCATAAGTCAGCTTTATGATCCGAAATCTGAGCTGTATGTGTTTCTAACAACCGGCACTTGAATATATATAGACATATAATGGTCTTTCCTCACATATATCAATTATGCCATATGGCATGTCTCATATCCTCATATGGTGGGATACAATCACAGCCTCATTATGTTGAGACTATCCTTCCTCTCTAGGGAGTACATATGGAGATGGACAATAAGGACTGTATGTATGGTTTCAGTCTTGTCCGAGATAAGTTCAAGGGGTTAGGCCCAGTATGGGGCTCTAATTATACCCTCGGCCCTCTGATTTTATAATTAGAGGGTGCTTCATCACATCTTGATCAATTGATAGTTGGATATCATGACTTCTTCAAGGCCCGGTTGGCCATCCTCTTCCTCTGCCTTGTTCTTTATCTAAGGCTACCCGGGGGGTATTTGGACCATCATATGGGTTCCAAATAGACCGGGTATAACCTTATTATACAAAGTCCGCTCGTACATTGTCTTCTTCATCATAGGACCATTCATGTATTTGGTCCCATCCGAGACATATTTATGGGATTATGCCCAATATTGGGGCATGAACAGCCCTTTGGCAACCCCGGACCATGAATTGTATGGCTTCATGGTCGGATCCCACATCTCCATCCAGGCCCGGTTGGCCATCTTCTCCTACTGCCTTGTGCTTTGTCTAAGGCTACCCGGGGGGCATTTGGACCATCATATGGGTTCCAAATAGACCGGGTATAACCTCATCCTCACATGCCTTGCTCCACTTCTGCTGTAGTTGAGTTTTGAGAGATCTTCTTCATAACTTTCAGACCGGAAGGGGGTCATTATGAGAGGAATGATGGAGGAAAGACAGGTTTGTCTAACAGGTTTGTAAGGGTATATGGGGATATATCCGGAGAGCAATATGGGCTCAACTGGACATGGCCTTCTTTATATCTCAAGAATAGGCCTGACTATGCCTGAGCGGATGAAGAGAATGGGCTTGTGAAGTCCTAATATCTTGTTAGGTTTGGGCCAGGCCATATCTTGCTAAAATGGGAGGGGAATTGAGGGAATTGTCCTCAAGATGGATATAGCATCTAGAGGAGGGGACGGCCTATGAAATGGCTATGACATCTTACCTTGGATCCCTCGGAATTCCCTTAGACTCTTGATCAGTGCGGCTGTCCTCTTTGGTAGGATTTCTGCAGACCTTGCCTTCTCCTCCTCCTTTCTCTCCTCTTCCCCGACCCCCTTTCCATGTGCGGGATTGGCCCTATTTATAAGCCACTGGACAGGTGCTGTTCACCCAAGAGAGAGTGGGGGATCATGGGAGTGTGCGGGTGGAGAGAGTGGGGTCATGTTCTCCAACGTGGGGAGAGTGGGGCTTGACCAAGTCCTTGGATGATCCTGGCCCTCAATTATCATCGGATCCATCTCAAGCTTAAGTACAGATCTCAGCCTCTGATCAGCTGCCCCGGTCCCTCTCTTGATAGCCCAATCCAGGCCCTCCATCTTGTTATTGGTCATTAATCTCACTAAGGATCCGGAAGATCCATTGCATCATATCGCTGGCTATCTAGGAGAGTCGCGATCCATTCGACTTGTTCAACACTTAATCCCGGCCTTTGCGCATATATCTCTCCACTTAATCCAAGCCATTGATCCCTTAATGGATATTAATCCTATTAAGGATCCGGGATGACTCGACAATCCGGTAATTGCTCTTGCTAATGACTCCGTCCATCGGATACCCCATTAAGGTGGATCCATTGGATATTATCCCACTAAGGGTCCGGGAGGCCCTCTTAATGAACCGATGGGGATCCATAAGTATTAAGATCCAATTAACTTATAAATCATTCAATCTTGGCCATTGGATCAATCCCGTTTGAATTCTCCAACCAATTCCCTCGCGGATCAACCTCTCTCCCTCTTTTGTTGCAAATTCTCTTAAGTCTCCTGTGGGAGACAGACTTCTCCACCGCGGGCTTTCTTCTAGCCAGCCTTCTCCCTTGCTCCTGCCGCACCATCTTCTCCTATCAGAGTCTGCTGCAGCTTGGGTATTGTCAAGGGGAGCTGTCACACCTGCTGTTTGGAAGGCCTAGGGGATCTCTTCTTCTCGCGAGGTCAGTCCGAGGAGGAGAACTCTCTTCTTGTTCTCGGGTAAGCATATCCGATTGCATATGGACTTTAATTTTCCTCCTCCAATCTCCCGTCGGCGTAACCTTCATTATCCCATATTCTACTTGCATTTGCATATAGATGGATGGCCGGGCCGTATGAGGATGTCCCTATGTGTGCATCTTCCCGAAAAATCCGGCTCCTTCACGCATTGTCCTTAGTCGGGTCTCCCTCAATCATCCCTTACATCTCTCAAGCATATGCCTCTATGGGTATCTTTGAGGTCCCGACCTCTTCTTACGCCGAATTGGATCCCATTGGATAGGTCAATGAATTGTCTTGATTCGAACATATATGTGAAGATCCGGACCTTCAATCTTGGATTGGATCTTCGAATGGGATCCAATGACTGCCCTCTCTTTTCATATGTGTATATCGGGCGGTGGGCCTTTAGTTGCCGACTTAGAATTATAGCCGGATATGTTAGACAGGAGCCAATTTGGGCTTTTTGTCTACTATTTCCGGTCCTTCTTACCTTCGGACTTTTGATAAGAACATGTCTTCATGCTACCAATCAAATGTATGTCTAGCCGGATATATATATACCGGAAGCCTTCAAAATAAGAACCAGCATGGCCTCCTTTTCAGATTATCCCCGAGCCCTCCTTTCCTTCCAAAGGCCTTCCCATATGACCTTCAAACAGGGGGGCATTCTAGGTAGGGGGCTAGATTTCTTCATATGCTATATTGGGCCAGTCTTGGATATATCCTCGGGCCTCTCTTAATTCATATACCGATGGTAGGCCACAGGGAATTAAGTATTTCATTCCCTATTTACATATGCCTAAACTTCATATGAAATTTTGAGTGCCAACAGCACTCCTCGTCATTATCAACTAAGGAGTGAGAAGGCGCATGTATGCTGTCATCTGGGTTCACAGGATGTTGCCTGATCTTTAGCTTTCTTCTCTTCACGTATTTAACTATCTCTAATGTCTCACCACAATCCAAAGATTTTTTCAACTTTAAAAATTCGCCCATTTTCGGTGCTGTCACTTTTATTTTAGTTTTGCCTAGACTACGAATGGGTTAGGTAGCCACGTTTGGGGCTGGAGCTAGGGCTAATGCTGTAGATAATTGTTGTACAACTATTGGGGCAGAAGAAGGGCCTGCTTGAGTCAGAGCCTGAGCTTGAGCTTGAGTCTGAGCCTGAAAAGTAGGTGGAACATGCTCGGTCTCCACACCATCCAACTCTTCTTCTACCCATGAACGGTTATCAAGATCAAACTCTGCTGGATGATCCTTGACTGTCCTCTCATCTATCCAGGAAGCAAGTACATACTCCTCATGAAATATGTGATCCATGTCGACCTTCTCAGGTGATGGTGTGGCTAATCTATGTCTTTGCTCATAAGGACCACCTGCCAACAGTGCAAATCTCTCCTCTGAAATCTTCTGTCGATCATTAATATTTTTGATGTGCAACCTCATGTTTTAATGATAGAAGATCAGCTTCTCCAGCCTGTCTTAGGTTAACCTGTTCATTCTCTTTGTATGTATCAGGTTAAATGTGCTCCAGTTCCTCTCACAATGAGAGGAACTAGTACTTTGACTTAGTATTCTAATACCATTAGTAGCAAGTGAATTCTATCCACTTCTATTGTTCACCTGAACCCATCACTTAGCTATAAAAAAAAACCAAACAAACAATCAGGTTTAGAGACTTAAATAACTTATAAGATAAGGAAATAAACCTTTATGTTAATAACTATACCAGGAGACTTTGTCACAAAATATCTCGAATCAGCATCTGAGTATATCCCGACCCTCATCTTATATCTTTGCATTTGAAAAATGACAAGAATAAAAATTTAATATTTTTCAAATAATTATTGAGTACAAATTATTAACTAAAATCCAACTTACTTCTATCTTAACTTCTACTCTATCTTGTTGAGATCGACAGAGACATTGAATGACTGAGTGTGTACCCCGCATCACCTCATTGTCGTTCACCACATGCCTTCCATGTTGGATGCGAGGGTTCAAAAAATATCTTGCAGTCGTTTATCAATATTAGTATTATATTATGAACAAGGCAATTATTGACTAAACTCAAAGTAGGTAAGCACGAATAATTGATTCGCTAACTAACCTGCAATATGTACATCATAGTGCAAAGTCTTGTCCCATCGGTCATCTATAATCTTCCATCATTTTTTGTAACCTCTGGGATTCTTCTCTTTTATTTTTAATTTTATCTGGTCTATTGCATCGTACAACGTGCCTATCTGGTTCTTGTCATCAGAGTCTACCAACCTTAGCACAACAATCAATGACTCTATGATTGCCAAGTAGTAAGCAATATTCTCCCAAAATCTCTTGTCAGTTATTTGCTTCTCAGACCTGACAAGAATATCCAACTGATCCTCCTTGTAATATAAGTGGTCCATCATATAATTGTAATACTCTTCGGACTGGGTGAACTTGACAAGTGCATGTCTGTGCCGATGTAAGCTCTCCAATGCAATGAAGTTTGTGACAAAATGAGTTGGACCGGGCTTGACAAGATCGTGCCGTCCAGTGTATGATCTCATAATATGTAGCAAATAGGGATATGAATAAATAAATAAAGTGATGGTCTGCGCCTGCCTGATAAGTATAGAAACTGTCTTCTCCTTGTCTATATCCTTCAGTATGAGATCAATAGAATGTGCCGCACAAGGCACACAGAATAGATGCTGCCTTTTGTCTATCAACTTCTTTCCAGCCACCTTGTAGGAGGGTTTATTATTAGTGACAACCTGAACTACATTCTCCTCCCCAATCTTCTCCACTATGGCATCCATAAAAAAATGTAGTCGGTATTTTTCATCTTTCTAAAAGCATCCACCGACTTCAAGAATGTTGTTCCCTCCGAACAGTACATCAAGAAGTTAATCATAGACCACTTTGTAATGTCAGTCCATTCATTGTACATCACTGTGCAACCTCTCTCCTTCTACACCAATTTAAAGCCATCTATCCACTCCCTAACCTCCTTATCCAGCCCATCGCCATATATATGCCTATTGGTCGGGACTTGCAATCTCGGTCCAGCCTCACCCATGGCATTAACCATCGTCTGGAAGTAAGGGCTGGTGGCTACATATACTAGAATGCCTACATTAATTTAAAAAAATATCAACTATAAATAAGGTTAACTAAATAAAACATATGTACATCTCGTTGTAAGAGTGATACCTGTATGTAAAAATCACTTAACAATGTGGCGAACTACTCTCTTTGCAGCCATTCTTGTTGTCTTCATCCCTTTCATTGCTTGCTTGATATTCATTTGTTTAGCACTTTGTTTCATAAATAGGTACCTATCACTCGGTGTAAACCGAGTACTGACAGAATGATGATGTGGCTCCTATCTCCCTCCTTCAGTCTCCTGGTCCTGGGTAGGGTGAGCCAATGCTGATCGACCAAGAATAGGGTTAGCTCTAGACCCTCCTACTCCCCTCCTCTCTTCCTCCGCAGCAGGTTCACGCCTGGTGGCATGCCTAGCTCTCCTGAGCTCGGAGTCTGTGGAGTCGTCCTCACTCTCCGGCTCTGGCTCAGCTAGTGCCTTCCCATTGCCTTTTCTTTTTTAGGTTAGCAAATCCCGGTCTCTCCTCCTCTCAAGCAACTCATCCTACAACTCTTCCTTCTGCTCAATCCTAATTTGCTTTCGAGAGGCTCTACCTGTAAGGTATCCTCTCATCTCTTCACTATTCTCCTTAAGTACTTTGTCACATTTTTTTTACATTACCACTTAGCCCAACAATGTGTTGTTTAAGCCGAAACACCCCCGTTCATCTTCTTGCCACACCACTTGTATTGTACCATCTTTTTTGATATGTCTACCACGTGGCTGTGTTCCAAACCGACGTTAGAAGGACGCACGGGCGCTACATCATCGTGTTCAGCCATTTTTTATACCGGCAAAATATGTAAACAATTCATAACACCATATTAAAGATGCATACAATTGTTTTAGGACCTATTCGGGAAGTGAACAACCCATTCTTCTATTTTTTGGGTATGTTAAAACCACTTCGGAGTCGTCGGAAAGCTATAAAAAATAACTCATAGCCACGTTGGCGGTCGAATGTTAATAATAAGATGTTAACGACGTTTAAAAAACTTGATCGGACCGATTCGGGAAGTGAATAGCTTGTCGAATGGGCTGTTCGGTATGTTTAAAGGGTTACGTCTACGTCGAAAAGGACCATAAATCATCGTATGGAGATTTCAAAATTTTTTGCTTACCAAGAACATTTAATTAATGTTTTTACAGGTTGAATGGAGTTGTTCGAAAACAAATCAACACGTTTAACCATCGTCAAAGTCGTCGAAAATGCGTAAAAATTGGCGTACGGGGTTTTCGGTGAAGAAATCTTACAAACAACCTTCAAACGATGGAAGAAAAAGCTGAATGGAGGTGGAACGGAGCTTGGATCGCAGAAATCCCTTGAAAGGATCGCCGGAATTACGTGGAGGATCGCTGAAATCGGTCTGATTCTACTGCAGAACGCTGGAATCACGTGATTCCAGGCTAGATCCAGCGATTTTTGGCTGTAATCACCGGTGACGGGGCTTGCTGAAGGGGGGATCGCCGGGTGCAGCGTAAGGCCCTTCGAAAGTGTTGATTCTGGCCCTAAAAGGGCCATAATTGGTTCGATTCTGGATCCAGTTTGGACCCGAAATCGATTTGGATCCGGAACTTAAGGCTTCCGGCGGAATCGGTCAGATCAGTGAATTGGCCGGAATCGGATTGATTCCACCCGATTCAAGTGATTCAGACCGATTCCTCCATGGATTGGTTCGAATTGACCAATCCGATTCCGAAATTAGCCGATTCTGATCCGATTCCACCAATTCTGCAATCAATGGTTCATGGAGTCTTACAAAGACACTTGATCATTGATAATGTGCCTGAGAGTACCTCAGCATCTTTGCACACTTGCCCACCAAATTATATCCTTGGGTTCAAGAAATATCATGTAAAATTGTAACACAATCAAACGTTTAAGGTATTAACATATTAATATGACAATAAAACAAAACACAACAAATTAAATTATACCTGTAGCATGAGTATCGTGATGAAGTGTCTTGTCCAACCTGTTGTTTATCACCTTCTACCACTTCCAATAATCCTTAGGATGTTTCTCATTAATTTTTCATCTTGACTTTGTCTATAGCATCGTACAGGTATCTTATTTGATTTTTTATCATTTGAGTCAACCAATCTAAGCACCTGTACTAGGGGTTTTATGACAGATAGGTAGTACTGCATCTTTTCCCACCACCTATTTTCCTTAATCAGTTGCTCCATTTTCAACAATATATCATACTGGTCCATTGAGCTTCTGTAGGCATCTATGTACTACTGATATGTAGTTGATAGTATGAATCTTTTCATATCAGTTTTATATCTATAAAGGCTCCCAAACGCAATGAAATGCATGGCAAATTTGGTGGGACCCATTATTATGAGATTACGACCATCAGTGTGGTCTCTCATGATATGTAATAGTCTGAGATGCCTATAAATGAATGACGTGAAAAGTTGTCCTTACTCACCAAGGACTTGACACTTGGATCCCTCTCAATTAGGGGTGCAAAGTGCAAACGAACCAATACACTCGACAAGTAGCTCGAAGCTCGACTCGATAAAAACTCGACTCGGCTCGTTTATTATGTTAAATGAACAAGCTTGAACAAAAAATAAAGCTAGACTCATTAAACGAGCCGAGCTTGAACAGACTCCTGCTCGGCTCGATAAGCTCGCGAGCAGCTCGATTAAATATTATATTATATATTTATTTTTAAAAATTAAATTTTAAGTATTAATATTTATATATTGTCACTTAAATATATTAAATAATTCAAAACTTAAGTTTAAACTTAGATTGAGATTCATAAATGAGTTAAATCTAAAGTTTCACAAATGACTTTTCATTGATTTTGGATTTATAAAGGAGTTTGTATATAACTTAAGTTTGAATATGAATTGAATTTTAGTCTTACTACTACTTGAGTTCGAGCTCGACTCGGCTCGATTAATAAACGAACCAAGCTTGAACAAGAGTTTCACATACTCGCTAAAACTCGAGCTCGAACTCGAACTCGAACTCGTGTAAAATAAACGAGCCGAGCTTGAACACCATACTACTCGGCTCGGCTCGGCTCGACTCGTTTGCACCCCTACTCTCAATGTCCTCAAACATCAAATCAATAGAATGTGCAGTATAAGGCATCCGAAACAAGTGAGATTTAGCCTCCATAAATTTCTTTTCTACAACCTTATATGACGTCTCATTGTTAGTGACAAATTGCATAATATTTTTGTGAGAACCTCGATTTGAGAATTTAAGGAAAGGATTTTGGTATCTTCTTTGGACTATTTAGGAAAATAGGTGATATCCCATTAAAATACTAACTAGTTCGACGATACATTTAAAAATACTAGAATTGAGGTTTAAGTTCTTTGAAAATTTAATTTTAACCCCTCTTTGCCGGATGGTGCGAATACCCGACGTTAACTTACATCGAGCAACCAATCGAATGCTTGATTAACCGCCATAGCAATGCATTTGGTAGACAGTTCACATCCACTAAGCTTGCGGGCAATAACCTTGCGGGCTTGATGAGATGCAAATTGATTGCGTTATGTTTGATTGATTTTGATCTTATTTGGTTGAAATGTAATTTTCAGATTTTTTTCATGTTTTGATTTGAATTTGATTTTTAAATTGTTTATTTTGATCTAATTTTTCTTTAGTGCTTTGATTTAATGGATTGGGTTTAATTTATTTGAAATTCAATTTGATTAGAGTTTTTTTTTTGTTTTGGGTTTGATCTTTAATTAGATGACTTCAATATTTCGTGATTTGAAAGCATGTGATTATCACATTGACGTGGATTATTTAATTTTCTTATGTTGCGTATGTTGTCGTGTCAAGTTAAGTGTATTTGTCATGTTTTAATTACCTTAAGACTTTTGATTAGATTGTTTTAAATGTTGTTTTAATTTTGATTTTGATTTTTTTGAATTTTATTTCATTTCATGATCTGATTTTTATATTTAAGGACACTTTTTTTAGTTAATTTTTATTGTTTTGGATATTGTTTATTTAATTTCTTTGAAGTTATTTAATTATCATTTGATTACAGATTTAATTCCATGGATTAAGTGATTTCAGATTACTTAAATCTATTTTTTTATTTTTCATATTTAGTGAAACAACTTTTGAGTTAATTTTTTCTTTTTTTTTATTTTGAGTCTTTATCCTTGGTCTGTCGGGCTAACATTCGGTGTCTAATTGCAATAGTCCACATTGACGCTTGAACTGTCTTCATTTCATTTCATGTCAGGTTACATCAAGTCAGTGCCGCGAGTTAAGTGTAAAATTTCCTTCCCCTGATGCACATTCTCACAAGATCAGAGGAAAAATTGGCATTACGATAGCATGCTGGCCAATCCTCAATCAAGTGGGATTATATTCAATGTAATTAAGTCTTTTGACTTGTTGCACCGGGGAAGGAATCGTCTGTGATGAGAGCATGCCCATGCCTACGTCCAAGAGCGACTAACTGGGACATAGTCGGAATAGCCATCCAAAAGGGCGCTTAAATTTTGAGCTCACCAAATTTTGAGCTCACCCCTTATTTAAGGTAGCATTTTGCATTTTTTTATTTAAGTTTTTTTTTGTCATGACTTTTTGGGACGGCTTCAAGTCGAATCGGCTGAGTCAAGATGGCCCCCTGATGGTCTGGCAGCCCCTACTGGTATGATGGGCCTCTTCTTATTTTTTTGGTCTCTGTGTGCTTCACTGCAGCAGACAGAGGCCGGCCCATTAGGTCCGGCTGCCCCGTTGTTTTGATGACTTGGCTTTCTGCGGCCCCCACCATGGGCACAATGGTCCTTTGATCATTTTCATGGCTGCCGGCTATTTGTTTTGCGGTTGATCGGCCATTTGTCGCGACCGCTGTGCGCATGATCGGAAGACCCCGTGTGGCCCTGCCACCTTGATGAAGGTCCTCCAAAGGCTTCCCACGTGGTTGCGCCTTTGATGTAACCTTAAAAATCTCTTTTAAGATTTTGGAAATTCAATTTTGTGTTTGATTTAATTTAGACCTTAGCATTGACTTCTTAGAAAAATAAGTGATATCCCATAAAAGTATTAGCTAGGGGCCATGATATATATAAAAATATAGTTTGAGGTTGTTAGTTTATTTGAAAATTGATTTTGACCTCTCTCCGTTGGATGGTGTGAGGATCCGACATTAATTATATCGAGAATGCTCGAATACCCATGATTATCCGTCATAGCAATCCATGAAAGTAGAAGAACGTACATCCACAAAGATAAGCATACACATAAACATAGGAGAAACAATAGCCCCATGAACTTGGTGGAATGCAAACATTTAATTTGTTTTGAGTTTGAGTTGAACTTGGTTTAAATTTGTTTAATTAAAATTGAATTTTGAGTTTGTTTGCAAATTTCATTATGAGTTGTTTATTGGTTTAAATTCTTTTTTATTGAATTTATTTGATCAAAATTAATTTGAATTGGGTGGGATTGACTTAAGTTTGTTTTAAATTTGATTGGGATTAATTTGAATTTTGGCTTGTTTGACTAATTTGCATTTGTTTTATTAAGTTTGACTTGGATTTAATTTGGAAATTTTGATTTGTATTTGAGTTTGATTTGAATTTATTTTATGCAATTTTGATTTGATTTTTACTTAATATTAATGAGTCTGGTTTGGAAATTTTAATTTACTTTGATGTTTAAAAAGTTGGAGATCATCTTTGGGTTTAAAATTTGTTATCTTCTGATTTGTTTTAATTTCAGTTTGGAATTAATGCTTGACAGGATGAAGATTTGTCTTTGGATTTAGTGAGTTTATTTGATTTGGTGTGTTTTAAGAAATTGTGCTTAAGTTCAGTTCGTTTTAAATTAAATTTGTTTGGCTGGGATTGATTTAACTTGGGAAATTTCATTTGGATTTGATTTGGCTTGTTTATTGAATTTATTTGGTTAAGTTAATCAATTGGGTCTGAGAGATTGAATTTTGAATTTGACTTGAGAAGTATGGTTTGTTTTGATTTAAATTTTATTTGAGAGGTTTGATTTGAAGCTTCAAGTTTCTAAAACTTTCGGATTGCAGATATATTTAAGTTTGTGGCTTGTTTGGGGATGTTTGATTTGAAATTTGTTGTCTCAAGTGTACCCTTTGATCCAGCAGAGCTTAATTTGTATTTTTTTTAATTGTCTTACAGTCCACTATGATTTGAGCTTGATGGGTGGCTGAATTTTTGTTGAGACTTTGTTTTTGACGTGCATTCTTTTTTGATGAATTCAATTCAAATTTCTGCTTTGAGATTTGTAATTTGAGCTTCAGATTTAAGGGTTGTTCCGAACAAATTTGAGTTTGGATTTATTTATTTATTTTTGATCTGGTTGTGTTTTGAGGTTTAATGGGTAAATTTAAATATGTTGATTATCTGACTTTCGCTCTGGAATTGAGAACTTGGTTGGAATTGAATTAGAATCTCCAGACTTATTATCTCATTTTTTATTGAAATTCTCAGTCTGCTTAAACTGTGCGGACGTTGGGTTTTGATTATTCATTTCTTATTAGAAGTTATCATGTTGATGATTTGTTATGCTATCTTTAGAGGATTTAAAGATTGAATTGTTTTTTTTTTTTGGTTATTTTGATTGATCGGAGTTCAATTTTTTTAGGAAGACCCATACCTCTCCTCCCTTGGACTATTTAATTCTGGTTTGAATGAGCATTATCTCCTCTTGTCCTGTATGACGTTATTGTATGATTATACCTCAATGTCCCTTTCTTGAAGATTTTCTCTTTCTTTTGAATTCCCCACATGGGTCAAGCATTTCTGAATGTTGGCAGTTTATGCTTTTTTAAGTTTGGGCACTGAACTGCTGAAGTTGATCCTCAGATTCCTGCAATTTTGGGCACCGTATGTACTGTGTTTTCTGTATTGCCCGGTGTAGTTTCAGGTTCCTTGGAAGAGACTTTAAAATTCACTGATTTATGAAATTGGATCTTCTATTTTTCTTCAATCTCAGATTCTGGTCTCATCTCAATTCACAGATTGTCTGAGGTTTAATCTTTTCTCTTTTTTTTTTGTTTGCATCCCTCCATGTTCACACGGCTGTCCACGTTCCTCACAGAATCACATGTGCAGTTGCGCACCGAACATCACCTTCTCATTTGTTTTTTTTACTCAATCCAAGACATGACTTACAACTTGAATAACTTGAAATCAAGTCCCTCCGAGTCCTTGATGAACATGAAACTTGTTTGATCAATTTGAGATGGAAAACACCCGGTCTTTGATAGACTTGTGGGCATTCCTCCCATTGATTTGAGATTGAGCACACTCGGCTTTTGATAAGCATGTGGGGACTCATCTCATGGTTGGTGAATGACATCAACTAATGGCTTGGCTTGTCGGTATGTTGATCATGCATAGCCTTTCCATGGCTAAATGACTCCCTCTTGGGGCATAGTGAGACATTGGGGTCTTTTAGTAGACCTTTGTATGTCTACCATAAAGACGTAGGGGCGGATGATTAATCGACCTCCCAACTAGTCCAAAATTTGATTTCTTTTAAGTTAAGCTGAAACGTAGGGGCGGATGGCTAGTCGACCCCCCAACTAGTCTCGATTGTTTGATTAAAGAGATGAATTTTTATTTAAATTGAATTGATTGTTTATTTTAAGTTTTTTTAATCTCTTGCTGAAGCACTGTTCATCTGGGATTATTGGGCCTCCATTCTTCCACGGCCCATCGCCGGAAGCTCATGCGCTGTTGGCCCATCGCTGTGCCGCGGTCCGGGCTTCACGCGGCTGTGTGCCCCCTTTTATTTACTTTTCTTTTTGTGTGGGCCCCATCTCATGACACGCTGGACCAAAGTTACAAAAAAAAAACCGGCAGCCCCGTCGTGTCTGGGAAGCCTCGCCGGCGACTATGGTCTTCAACGGAAGGATCCCTCGCTAGCGGCCGCTGTTCGGTGGCTTCAGAAGAGAAGAAGGGAGCCTCGGCGTTGCTTGAGGGCGGCACCGGAAGGAGGAACGAGGCTCAACGGCTTTGACGGCGGGAGAAGAAGCTCTGATTGGGCTACCTCTCTCTCGACGGTGCTACAGGAAGAGAGGCACGGCCTCCGGCTTCGACAGTGTAACCTGAAGGGGAAGACAGGCTCGCTGATGCGGAAAGAGGAGACCGGCTCTGCGGTAACCCCCTTCTCTCTCTCCGCTCACCCTTTTTCTCTCCTTTGCTCTCCTTCTTCTCGCTTCTCTTTTCTCCGTTGGCTCTCTCTCGATCCACCATTTTTTCCCCCTCTTTCAACGATGCCGCGGATGCCTCTTTTATAGGCAAAGAGACCCTCTACCATTGGCAAGCCAGTCCAACTTTGATGGGGAGTTGAATCTCTCCGTATGTTGCGGGATAGGATTCTATTGCCGTTCCCAACTCAACCTGCCACTGGGGGAGATCTCGTTGCTATCGGGACCTTCTGGATGTGCTTCAACAGAAGGGTTCCACGTGCTGGAGAAGTCTGGCTCTCCATTAGACTTGCGAGTTGTTTACAGAACTACTAAAAACCCCTTTCTCCCTTTTGATTCCACCGCCAACTTCATGCGGTAGACTCCCAGTCCCACGGGAAGTTGGTTACCCCAAGTTGGGGCATAATGGCTCTCCTTATTTTGCATCCTCCGTAGGATCGGACCTGCTCTGTAAAGGATTCCCTACAGTCCGATAATATTGAGAATAATCTCACCCCCTCGGTTAGTGTTGTCTTTGTGAAATCAGCCTATTTTGACATTGACATGAGTCTATCTTGAAATGGGACTTAGCCCATTAATCACTTGAATCATAGACTGCACAGGGTACCTACTGGGCCATTTTGATTGAATTAAAATTGAGGCGGGCTTCAATTATTGTGAAAATTTTAGTGTCAACAGCCTCACCACTGGCTCTGCCACAACGGTCTGCAGAGGAGTCCACACCTACGGCCATGGCCAAGAGGGACTAGAGAGGTGCAATCGGAGCCCTCGCGATTGGGTATCTGCCATGGTTCGCCATCTTGCGAGATTCTCGCGAGATCTCACGAGATTCTCGCGAGATCTCACGAGATTCTCGGTCTCGCGGGCACAGCGAGATCTGAGACCCCCGAAACAGGTGGCCAAGCTTCTCGCGGGTGTAAAGAGGCAAAAATGCCTTGTTGCGGCCGGCGGGAAGGAACAAAGGAAGCTGCCGGCACCGGCACCCGGTCGGCCAACGACCTCCTTAGGCCCTCACAGGCTCACACCGCACGGAAGGGATCATAACGGGGGTGTTTAAAACCCCTCGCCAGTTCCTGAATGAACGCATAGAAGGAAGGAGGGTAGGAGAGACCTACCTGCGACGCTCGCTCCCTCGTCTCCAAGCTCCGCTCCGGCTGTCACGGCGGCAGCGGCACCGTCTTCACTCTGCGTCCGTCACGGCGGCGTCCAACGGCGCCGGCTCCGACGGCGGAGGCGACCTCCGGCGGCAACTTCGGCATCGCGTGCGACCTCCGGCGGCAACTCCGGCATCGCGTTCACAGGGAGAGACCTCCGGCATCGCGTTCGCAGGGAGAGGAGAAGACGCCGCGGGCTCGCCTCGTCGCGTCGGGGCTCGGCCGCTCGGGAGGGCTTTTGAGGTAAGTTTTTTTTAATTAACGTTAAAATTAACGTTAACTAATCGACGTTAACCGTTGATTAGTTAAAGTTAATTTATATACATAATTATTAAATATTAAGTTATTTTTATATATTTGTTATAGTTGGATTAAGTATATATTAAGTGTTTATAATATTTTTAACTAAGATTTAAAATTTATTTAAATCTAAAGTATTAATTTAGAAGTTACGTAAAATATTAAGTATTAATTTAAGTATTAATTTAATACTTAAAAAAATAATTATAAAGTATTTAAGGTATTAATTTCTTTATTAAGAAATTAAAGTATTTAAAGTATTTAAGTTACGTAAAACATTAAATACTTTGATATTAAGTATTTAAAGTATTATTTAAAGTATATAAAGTATTAATTTCTGTATTAATAAATATAAAGTATTTAAAGTATTTAAGTTACGTAAAATATTAAGTATTAATTTAAATATTAATTTAATACTTAAAAAATAAATATAAAGTATCTAAAGTATTAATTTAATATTGATTTTAAAGTATTAATTTATTTTTAATATTTACCATAGTAACATTGATTTAGTATATATTATGTATTTATAATATTTTTAACTAAGATTTAAATCAACGTAAAATTTAAAAAATAAATATGAAAACCTATGTAATATATTCATACAAGTCACTAAATTATTATTTATTGATATATAATATCTTACATCATATATATAACATAAAATATTTATATAAAAATATAATTATTAGGCATATATATAATTTCAAGTAAATCTAAGTTTATTAATTTATATATATCTTAATTAAATGAAATTTTTTTACTTTGAATGAATAAATAAAATATGAAATTGATAACATAGGTATTAATTTATTTTTTTTATTAATCTAATAACATTGTTTCAATATACTACAAAGTGACCAACAAAGTGATATATAAGAAGCACACAGATTATCTTTTTGGTATTGAGATTTGAGAGTGTTTTCTTATTGTTCATTCACACAGCTGGTGTAGGAGTGGAGTTTGACATTGAGAGTGTTTTGTGATTGTTCATTCACACAATTAGTGTGCAAAAATGTTGTGTTATTTATTTTCATGTAATGTATGTGAATTCATTGATCTCCCATCTTTATAACATATTATGTTATGTTTGTCATTTTATACATATTATATATATACATTTTGATCCGAGAATCCGAGATCCGATCTCCCGAGATTTTCCTGAGATCTCTCCGAGATCTCTTCTCTTCCACCCCCCGAGACGAAGCCGAGGTCCGAGACGACAAACCTTGGTATCTGCCAGAACTGCTATTGTAGGCATTTGGGGCCAAGGCCTCTCACAGAACCTCCCATCAATGGGGGGTGGGATTCAGAGGTGCCACTGCGAGGGATATCTTTGAAGGAGTTTCTGGAAGGGGCCATCATCAACACGACCAGGTCCCCTCGCAGGGTTTTTTGTTGTTGAGGACGTTGGAGGATGTTGCAGCATGGGTAGGCTGTCAACGGAGTCACTGAAACCATTTCCCTTTGTGGGATTCTTTGTCGATGGGGGAGGTTGTTGATGTCGTGGGAGCCTGGAGATATTGCCGCAGAGGGAGGCCATCGGGGGTGCCACGAGGGCTAGGTCCCCTTGCTAGACCTTCTGGTGCTGTAACGATCCGGAGACATCATCACGAGAGGAGGCCATTAGGGAACTGTGAGGAGTCCGTGTAGGAGCTGATGAACTTGACGAGGCCAGCCAGCATCCCCGGAGCTGCCTTGAGAGGCGAGGGTCGTTAGCAACGGTTATTGTTGCCATTAAGAGGTCCCGTAGGGACCATTACTGCCGCCATGGAGAAGTCGCGGGAGGTGCTGCTGGTGCCTACTAATGCCCTAATGCTGCCATGGTGGAAGCGATGTCATGGCTATGGGATGCCATCGACGCCTACCACAGGGGTCGTCGACATCGTAAGTGCCACCCGGACGTCGAGGGCCGGCGCAGTCCACCGTTTATGTCGTCGTTGCGGCCGCAACCACCAATAAAAAGAAAAGGGGGAGAGAAGAGTGCAGACATCAGAGATTAGGTCCCCATGAGCCCCCTTACCTTACTACGTTCTTCTTCTCCGTCCTTCCTGGTGTGTTGCTCGATCGAACCAGGAGATTATTCCCCTCCTGACGCCTTATGCGATGCCCTTCTCTTTTCATTTTCTATCATTTATCCCCCTGGCTCTTGGAGGAAAGTCCCCGCTTATGGCTTTTCTTAGCATTCTCGGCAATCTCTTCCGATTTTGGCAGCCCCTTGCGGAGAGCACTAAATCTGCTAGGATTCTCCTTTCTGTTTGCTATATTTGGAGTCCTGGATAAGGGAGGGGGTCTAAGATCTCCTCCCTATAGCTCTGGCTAGCCACGGATGGAGAGAGCATCGGGGGCTTCTAGTTGGTCTGCGCGGTTCTTCATTGGTCTCTCCTGACTGCTAAACAATAGGGAAAACATTTATTTAAATGAAACCATGGGCCTATCCAAGGTGAGGAATGACAAAAGAGGCCCATCCCATGAAGGAGAAGCTCCAAGTGGGCTGAGGTGGCAAAGAAAATATTTGGTAGGGGATTTTTTATTTATATTTTGTTTTAGACAAGGGATAACGTACTTTCAGGATATTCTCCTTTCTCTCTCTCTCAAATGGTGGAAACTTAAATTGAGACGACATTGAGTGATTTATTTAGGATAATGATTCCCATAATTTTATTTTAAAGGAAATGGCTGTTAACAATTTTCTTCCTCAATCTCATCTACCACTCTGCCCATCAAACCAAACAAGTAATTTGTATTCTTCAACTGGCTTGAAGTATCAATAGACTTAAAGAATATGGTACCTTCAGAATAACACAGAAATTTATAAGTGACCTCCTTGTGATTCCCGTCCACCCATCAGACATTATAGTGCACAGCCTCTCCTTCTAAAAAGATTTGAATCTTTCTATCTAGACCTTCAACTCTTCAACTTCTTCATCCAAACCAGCCTCATATATATACTTGGAGGCATGGAATGCCGGGTCGCGACCCGGGTCGCGACCCGGCCCCGACCCGGTCGGGTTTAGGCCCGACCGGCTCGGTCGCGACCCGGTTGGGGCGACTCCCCCGGCCGGGTCGCGGAGTCGTGGCCGGGTCGCGCGAGTCGCGCGACCCGGCCGACCGGGTCGCGCGACCCGGCCGGGTCGCGCGACCCGGTCGGGCTCCGGCAACGGCCGTTGCCGCCGACCGTCGCTAACGGTCTCGCACCGTTGCCATAACGGTCTTGGGGTGCGGCCACCGTTCGCCCCCAGGGGCTATTTAAAGCCCCGAGGGGCTCCCTTACTCCCCGCCCCCCCCACTCTCGCTCTCAACCTCTCATTTGTGCTCTCGTTGCTCTCGTTGCTCTAATTTTTTTCTCATTTACTTAATTATTTCATCAAGCATTTCATTAGTTCATTTAGTATATTTATTTAATATTAGTTCCATTGATTAGTGGGTTAAGTAGTTTATTCTTTTTAATACTTATTTGCTTACTTGCATAGTTAGTTAGCTAGAAGATTAGTTAGATATTTAGTTTAGTAGTTACTTAACACATCATTAGTTTGAAGGTATAGTTAATTACTTACTTAATCATATATTTAGTTAAATATTCATTTTATATAAATAAAAATATACTTACATTAGTAGTCACTAATTAAGGTCATTAGCTATTTAAATAATTAATTACTTACTTAAGTAATTATTTACTTAAAAAAATGTCTTCTCCAAGTCAAACAATCTAAACTACCGGCGCGACCTGGAGTGATCCGGCTTGGTTGCATTGCAATTTGATTTCCATGGCAGAGAGAAAAGTGCAATGTAAATATTGTGACAAAGTAATTTTCGGTGGTATTTATCGTTTAAAATTTCATCTCGACGTGAAGGAAACGTTCTTCCTTGCACACGGACTCCGCCGGAGGTCAGAGCTCAATTTCGTAGGCACCTACAAGCGATGGAGCAAACGAAGGGAACTAGCAAACGGCATAAGGAGACCGTCCGAGAAGAATTGCAACAACCGGGCAGACGTTTTGTACACATTTACGGAACCGGACAAGAGAGGCCGGATATTTTTGGAGACGAAGAGTACGAAGGTATGAGAGGTGTTACTCATAAACGTTGTTCATTCTTCTATTTTAAAGGATAATTAAGTAGTTAAATACTTAAATGTTTTTTAAATAGATGAACTCTCACGGGGAATGGAAGAAGTCGAAGATCATTCGCCGAGGAAGAGTTCTATAGACGCACCGGGCCGAATGATGGGTCGAGTGGTCCGGAAGTGAGAGTGGTCGAGGAAGCGGAAGAGGATCCAACAACCAACCGCAAGATGAGGTTCATGATCTCACACAAGACGACGACCCGGCAGTAGGTCCCGTGGATCCTGTAATCACCAGACCACGACAACGTCAAACGACAATCACGACGGCGATGAAGAACCTCAAATTATGTAAGGAGAGGATTGGCCGGGCAACGTCTAGGTGGTTCTTTCACCATAGCATTCCGGCAAATGCCGCGAAGGGACCATACTACGAGAACATGATCGACACGATCGCAGACGTCGGGAGAGGAGTGCCTGGTCCAAACCCAAAGGAGATATACAATGTATATCTTCCTATAGAGGTGCAAGAAACAAAGAAGTACGTGCAGTCATTTGAACGCATATGGGAGGAACGAGGTTGCACGTTAATGACCGACGGATGGACCGGTAATTAAATTTTCTTTTACTCATTTATATTACATGTGTATTAACATTCTTTTTGGTATAACTGAGTTAATATCTTTTACTTAACAGGTATAACTAGGAAGACAATGATCAATTTCCTAGTGTACAGTCAAGCCGGCACGGTCTTTTGGAAGTCGGTCGACGCATCAGGCCAGGTAAAGAATGCGGAGTATCTTTACCAATTGATAGATGGGGTGATAGAAGAAATATGCGAGAGCAGGGTAGTTCAAGTAGTCACAGACAACGCGGCCGCATACAAAGCGGCCGGTCAGATGCTTATGGTCAAAAGACCAAAGTTGTATTGGACACCCTGTTCCGCCCACTCTTTAGACTTGATGTTGGAGGATATATGCAAGGATCCTCAAATAGACGGGGGTAGTTAAGCTTGCTTGGGTTTATTTCTTCATTTATTTCAAACCACAACTTTGTCCTTGCACTTGTGAGGGAACACGCCAAGGGACGAGAGTTGTTCCGGCCCGGGGCAACCCGGTTCACCTCCCACTATATTTTCTTAGAAAGTTTATTGAGTCGAAAGGAGAGCTCTAACTCAAATGGTCATTTGACCGGGTTGGGGTAGTTGGATGGCTAGATGTAACCCATCGGATAAGAGAAAGGGGAGAAAAGTAGAAGAGACGATAGAGAGTGGAGATTTTTGGAAAGTTGTAAAGAAGACGTTAGACATCGTCCAACCCATAGTAAAGGTACTAAGGATAGTTGACGGAGATAGAAAAGCGATACGTGGGGTATTTATATGATGCGATTGACAGAGCCAAAGAAGAAATCTCCAAGACCGTATCCGACTTCGCCAAGTGGTGGGATATTATAGATCGTCACTGGGAGCGTACATTACATCAACCCATACATGCAGCAGGTCTATTTTCTTAAACATTTACTAATCTTTTTATTAATCAAAGTTATGTATAACTTGTTTACTAATACTATTTGGTTCGTAGGTTACTTTTTCAACCCAAGAATCGCTATAGTCCACATTTCAAGGCGACGAACGAGCTATTAGATGACGTGAAGAGCGTCATCCGACGGTTGCTTGGTGACGACGACCGGGCTATTATCGCTCGCAACAAGATGTATGATTACGAGAATGCGGAGTTTTCACTTTGGAACGAGCGAGTTGAACGAGCCGTGATGATACTAAGTCCGGCACGTAGAATTATTTTTCATCACTTAATTAATCGAAGCTTACTTAGATAATAATGTACGACATTCAATTTATGCAGCTGATTGGTGGATGGACCATGGTAAAGTACCAGGTTACGAGGACTTGGCGGACGTAGCCATCGTGGTCCTAAGTCAAACCACTTCGGCTTCGGCCGCGAGCGAAATTGGTCTACATTCGGTGATTCACACAAAGCAAAGAAATAGGTTGACATCAAAGAGGCTTGAAGACTTCGTGTATTGTCGCTACAAATACGAGGTTAAAGTTGAGGAATTTGGAGAGAATGAAGTAGAACCAGATGGAACAAAAGAGTTGGATAGCACAGGCAGCGGGACGTTCGGTCGACGAGCCGCCAATTGAAGAGGAGGATATCGATTTGGATCAAATATTCTACGAGAAGAACTCCTTAGAAGCTTGGGTCAACGACCGAGAAGGGTTGGGAGAACCGGAGTTCAACCCCCAAGACCGACAATGGGCCGAAGGAGTGCTCGACGATGTCCCTTTAGCCGAAGAATTCCAGATCCCTCCCTCACTAGCAAAGTGTCAGAGGACCGGAGAAGGAACTAGTCAAGGTATGCAGAGTAGGCGAAAAGGTAAACAAGTAATGACTGATCCTTTTGATATTGCAGATGCTGATACGGTCGAAGACGATCGAGAAGATACGCCGGAGCCGAACATCCGAGTGCAGTACCAGACGTCCGAGGATTCGTCGTCAAAGAGTAACAGCGATGATGGTGCTGGATACGGGGGCACGGACACTTTACAAGTACAAGGGACCTCAAATCCTCCCATATCTCCTACCACGTCGCTACGTTTTACCGGCGAGGAGCAATATACTCATGCGACCCAAAATACCGATCATGGTGGAAGGCCACAAGGTAGAGGAGGTCATCGTAGCCATGGAGTTGGAGCAGAATACCACGATGCCTCCGACTATTTGTATGATTCATCCCAAAGCTCTTGGTTCCCTACATACGATCAAGAGTATTGTGGAATGAATTATGTGGAGTCATCGGATACTTCGACCCAATGAACCTATAGTTAGGGTCACCCGTTTGGATCAAGTCTTAGGATAGTTTCCCGAGGGACAGACGAATATGATCGTCATGTGTACATGTATCAAGCTGTGTACTCAACCCAAATGACATGGGGAGAGTACGTCAACCACCTACAAAGTGTAGAACACATCACGTTGGAATAAAATTGATGCATTTTTTATTTAAATCATGTCATTTAATTTATCCAATTTTTCTGTATTTTTTCAGTTTTTTTTCACATTTTTCTTATTTTTTTGAATTTTTCAAAAAAAAAATATTAAAAATTGGGGTCGCGACCCGGTCGCGACCGGGTCGGCCTGGGGGTCCCGCGACCCGGTCGCGACCCCCGACCCATCCCTCCTTGCTTGGAGGTGGGGGTTTTCAATCCTGGCTCAGCTTCAGTAATGACATCTATTGTTATTTAGAAATAAGGATTGGTGGTTGCATATGTTGAGACACCTACATGAATCAAAATAAAGACATCGTTGTTAATAAAAATTTAAAAAACAATAAACACATAGATAATAATTCTTCCCGCATCTTCATAATTCGTTGACTTGCGTGTAGAAAGAATTTGATCATGTGCTTGATTGCTTTCTTTATCGCCCTTGTTGTAGCTTTGACCCCCTTGATGACTTGTTTTATTCTCTTTTGGCCTTTACCACTCTTCCTATACATGGCAGTGTTTGCCATAGGCTGACCTGAATATGTCCGACGGAACTCGATATCTCGAACAGGGCATGTACCCTCCCCCACATTAAAACGTCTAGTAGTGAGACCTAAATCTCTGGCTCCTCTTCTTCTTTCTTCATCTTCATGGGCTTGAGCCCTACCAGCATCCATGGCACTCCTCATCTAAGCCTCCTCTGCATCTTTAGAATATGATGAATCAACTTGGACATGTGATTGTCCCTTTCCCGACAAGATCAGTGTCTCTCTGACCTAATAACTCACTATGAAGATCTTGCTTTTACCCAATTTTATCCTCTCTCTATGATGCTCTTCTAGTTAAATATCTTTTCATTTCTTTCTTAAACTCAGCTGAGACTTAGTTAAACTTCTTCGCATTACCACCCATATCGGCTATATATTATTTTAGGCAGTATACACCTCCATTTATGACTTTCCGACATCATTTACATCTCACTCTTTTCTTATCAACATCAAATAAAAAGCTATATTGCCATCCAATGTCGCGATGTGCATCAACACCTTGACCTTGCTCCTTGTCCAACATTTTATCTACATCCACATACAACAATTTTAAAACTTATTTCAACATGACCACTCCGTTTAGAGGTTACAAAATTAGACAACCACCCCCGAAGGGGTGGCTAATCACAGGTCGCCCCTTGGGGGGGACTGTGTATCACCCCCAAAGGGGTGATCACTTGGTGACTTGTGCATAGGTGTATCACCCCCTATGGTCAGGGGTGACCTACCGCCTATGCCGTAGGGGAGCCCCCTTTGGGGCTGGGGATCCTGGGGAAGGGGAAAAAGGGGAATTGGGGTGGGGGGAGGGCGGATCGGGGAGGGGGAGGGAGATTTACCAAGGGATTGCTAGAGGAAATGGGGGATTGCCAGGGGGGGGGATTGGGGAGGGGGTGGGGGGGAATTGGTCCAATCTCTCCCTTATTGGGAGGGATCAGTCTAAAAATTGGTTTGGAATCAGGTATCGGTTAGAATGATTTCCGATTTGATTTGGCAAAGATTGGTTGATTCAGGGCCGAGCTGACTAATTCCCACTGATCCAGCTGGAAGTTCCGGCTGGATTAGTAGTTCTGACTGGTATTTGATTGGGCATGGCTGATTTGATCCAAGAATCGGTTGATCCCAATCCGGATTGATCGATTCTGCAATCCATGGCCATGGTGGTGTAGTAGTCCCCAGAAAGAGCAGAAGGTGGGCTGGATTAGGGGGGGAGTGCTTTCAGAGTAGGGAATAGAGCACCGAGCAAGGTGGACGAGGCTTTGCAGAGGGGTGCAACTACAGCTTGGATGGGGCATCATTGTTGTGTAGTTAGGCAAAGCGATGGTGTGGGGCAGCTTGGCTGGGGATTGAACGAGGAAGGGAAATGACTGTGCATCGGTTGGGCTCAATCATGATAGGCGGGGGTGGTTCCGCGGTGCATTTTGGAGTATAGGTAGAGTGCCATGGGAATGGGTGGTTGGGTCAAGGTTGCTGAAGATGAAGATGGCGGAGGGGGCTTTATTTTTGGAATGAGGGAGAGGCGATGACCTAGCCATGGGCGGGGGCCACATAAGGGTGTTGGACAAAAGAGAGAGAGTGAGAGGTGGGAAGGCACTGGACCAAGAGAAGGGGCTTGTGGGTGCTGCACAGATGGTTGGTGAGAGGGCTGTACAAGCCTAGGGATCACTGAATTGCTCGGATTGACTATGGTTGTCTCATCGGCATGGTGGAAGTTGCTGCAGATGTCTCGAACTGGCTTGAGTGGTTGGAGATTACATGGTTATAACTCTAATACATGTGCCATTTCAAGTGGATTGAGTGGGGTGACAAATATGGTGGTTGCCATCAGAGGATCTATGGATCTGCGCCACCATGGTTGCCAAGTTGGAAGGTCAAAATGGTCACTATGGAAATTGTTGGAGGATGCTGAAGGTAGGGGTGCAAACGAGCTGAGCCGATATGAGTAGTATGATGTTCAAACTTGACTCATTTATTTTACATGAGTTCGAGTTTTTACGAGTACGTTGAACTTTTGTTCAAACTTGGTTCGTTACTTAGTCGAGCTCGAGCTTGAGTAGTAGCTTGACTCAAGTTCTGCATTCAAGTTCAAATTCGATATAAACTCATTTATGAAACTCAAAATAAATCAAGGTCATCTGTGATACTCGTTTAGCTTATTTATGAAACTCAATTTAAGTTTAACCTCAAATCATTTTTATTTTGACTTATTTATATATTTAAGTGACAATATATAACTATTAATACTCATAATTTAATTTTTTAAATAAATATTCCATTGAATATTTAGTTAGCTACTTACAAGCTTAACTAGTCGAGTATGAGTCTATTCAAGCTTGACTCGTTTAATGAATTAAGTTTTATTTCTTGTCCAACATAATAAAAAAGTCAAGTCAAATTTTTATCGGACTAAGATTCAAGTTACTTGTCGAGTGTATCGGTTCATTTGCACCCCTAGCTGAGGTGGTTGTAGTTTGTGCCGAAAGGTGTGCTGGAGGTTGACAGAGTTGGGAAGGAAGAAGAGAGGGAGAACTAGAGATAAGTAGGAAGAAGGGGGAGTGGACGACATAAACTAAACTTGATATGAACTCGTTTATAAGACTCATAATAAATTAGAAGTCCTCTGTGATGCTCGGTTAGCTCATTTATGAACTTGATCTATGTTTACCTTAAATTAATTTTATTTCAATTTATTTCATATATTTTAGTGACAATATATAACTATTAATGCTCATAATGTAAATTTTTAAATAAATATTCAATCAAGTATTTAGCAGAGCTACTTGCAAGTTTAATGAGTAGAGTAAGAGTCTATTCAAGCTCGACTCCTTTAATGAATCAAACTTTATTTTTCGTTCAAACTTGTTCATTCAACATAATAAAGTAGTTGAGTCGAGCTTTTATGGAACTGAGATTCATGTTACATGTTGAGTGTATTGGTTTGTTTGGACCCCTAGCTGAAGGTAGTTGTAGTTTGTGCTGGAAGGTGAGGTTGCTAGAGCTAGAGAGGGAGAACTAGAGATCTGTAAGAAGAAGGGAGAGTGGACGGCATAAACTAAACTTGATACAAACTCATTTATAAAACTCAAAATAAATCAAAAGTTATTTGTTATACTTGTTTAGTCCATTTATGAAACTCGATTTAAGTTTGACCTCAAATCAATTTTGTTGCAATTTATTTTATATATTTAAATTACAATATATAACTATTAATACTCATAATTTAATTTTTAAATAAATATTTGATCAAGTATTTAGTCGAGCTACTTGCGAGTTTAATGAGTCGAGCAGTAGTTTATTAAAGCTTGGCTCGTCTAATGGATTGAGCTTTATTCTTTGCTCAAACTTATTCGTTTAACATAATAAACAAGTCAAGTCAAGTTTTTATCAGACTAAGATTCAAGCTACTTGTCGAGTGTATCAATTCGTTTGCACCCTTAGCTGAAGGTGGCTGTAGTTTGTGCTAACAGGTGTGCTGGAGGTTGCCAGAGCTAGAGAGGGAGAAGAGAGAGTGAACGGCATAAACTGCCAGGGAGGAGCAAGGAAAAAAGGAGAAAGAGAGAGCCTTTTGGCAGAACGGAGGAAGAAGAGAGATAATGGAGGCAGCACCTCCCAAGGGGTTCAACCTTCCAAGAATTTCAATTCTTCTTAATTGGGTTAGAAGATGGACTTTATAAATGAAGTCAACATGACATTTTTGACTCTTTAACAAGAATTATTTACATACATGTCCATTAAAAAAAAGACTTCAAACTAAAACAATTTTAAAATATTACATTTAAAATGTTTATCAATTACTTCTTATTAATTTAGTTTTTTTTCTTCATTCTTGTTTAGTTTATTTAAGAAGATAAGCATGTGGAGAATCATTCTCCATATGTGGTCAATCACACTGGCTGTGTGGTGTGGTCTGCTTGCATTGATTGCAAGCGTGGGACAATCAATTGATTTAATGTGTTTGGAAAATCTTCAAATTTGCATGTGCAAAATAGTGGATGTTGATCTCATTTATGCATTATCCTATTGGGATTGAACCATTATAAATCCTGTATCTCTTATTGTGGTTTGATCATTATCCCGTAACTCTATTCACCGTGCATACTAATTATTATCTGTAACAATTCGTTCTTATCTAATTTGTGCAATTAGTATTTGGATCGATTAAAGCTCAATTTTAGGGGCAAACTCAATTTACCTCTACTTCGATTTGCTTTATTAATTTCTATAACTTAATCATCCAAGTGTAGACTGCAAATATGTTCAACCATCCATTATCGGTTTAGAGTTCATGGGATGCCGTTCCACATTCTAGGCACCTAGATGCAAGAGCTGGCCATAGTTGTCAAGGTGACAAGGCACCAGAGGAGTCTTTAACAGCTTAGGCAAGATGGTGTTTGCCTAGGCATCACCTAGGAGGTAAGACAGTGTCTAGAGATACAAAAACCACCGGTCCGAAACCACCAATTGGAGATGTCCAAATTTGTAACATTGAGTTGTTAGAAATTT
Source organism: Cryptocoryne crispatula var. balansae (assembly GCA_036172225.1). Lineage (NCBI taxonomy): Eukaryota > Viridiplantae > Streptophyta > Magnoliopsida > Alismatales > Araceae > Cryptocoryne > Cryptocoryne crispatula. Next base: position 28,307,792 of record CM069920.1, on the reverse strand, counting down.
AGAAGATTAAAACATCTCTACTAGCTGTTAGGAGAAGTAACTTGTAGGGAAAAAAAGAGAAAAAACTGATGGAAGAAAGAAGACCCTAAAATTGTCTGCCGGTGGAGAAAGTTTAAACAAGAGGTTGCCGGAGGTGCAGGACGATGGTGATAGAAGAAGCCTTCGCTGAATGTGGAGGATGGCGGCGAGCTCACCTCCATGTGGGGATTTTGTTCATCGGGGGCTTCTGTCCGCAACTGAGAAGGCCAAAGAGGCATCAACTTCTGTTCGTCAAGTGGGGGGGGACCGGGTAATACTTAAGTAAACCAGTGAACCAGTTTGAGCAAACGGGTTCACTAGTTCAAAGAGCCAGATGATCAACCGCCTAGGCAACAAGGTGCACACTTTTGGGGGCTGCGATTAGGCGTGTGGCCCAGGTGGCCACAGAGAAGAGCCTTTATGCCTAGGCTGCCTAGGCATATGTCTTGACAACTATGGTGGCCATCCAGCTGGGGCTCCATGAGCGTTGACAATGGTCTGGTCCTCCACATGCAATCTGTTGAACTGTATCAACAGGCAAGTTTCTAGATGGGACACCAGGATTGTTAACTAATGGCTCCACTTATCCTATTGCTACTAGCATAGCAGATCCAATAGTTCCAAGAGCATCCAAATGACCTTGTTGTAGCTCAACTACAAATTGAAGACATGGCAACTCGGCATCAAGATCAATAGTCATCACTCATCACCATCAATTAGTCACTTGAAGAATGTTCAATTCTGGTGTCACTTAGTTGTATAATGCTAAACAAAGCTTTTATGTGAAAGAGCCTCTATTCCATGTAAAATTTCTATCATGTGCATGCACAAAAAGATGGTACCCTGCTACCTCCAATGGGTTTCTGCATATAAAATGTGTAGAGAACAAGGACATGTATCCGCTAAGGTCATTGTAATTAACGTCGGGGATCTCCTGAAGAGGAAGATATCTACCCACAAAACAAAGTCTGATCTAGAGGTCATGGGTGTTTAATGGAAACAGAAATGAAGAAAAAAAAAGACCAAGGAAAGAAAACAATGAAGACCTGAACATTTTGAAGAATATAGTAGCAACAAATGCGTTGTTATTCAAAGGTAGTTGAGGTGACAAACCCGGCATCTAGGTCAGCCTTCCTGCTTTAACTTGGACCAGATGTCCTTGGTGATCGCCGCCTCCTACATTATTGATGCAGGTGCCAAAGAGTGAAGACACCTCTTGGATCAGGACTTGATAAGAAGTTGCATTATAGTGTAGTGGGAGGCTGGAAGTGTCACTGAAGGTTCTATGTGCCACTTATTGGGAAGGTGGTGGGGCATTCGTGGACTCATTATGATGGGATTGGGATTCAAACTGTCTTCCAGCTTCCAGTACTCTCCTCTCCCTTAAGGGGCTATACCTCCCTCAGGCAGATGGTGGCCTCAACCATCAGAAGGGACCTGAGGCAACACAATACCCTATTCCTGGCACCTAGAGCCCGTGGCTACATGGAACACTGATATTGTGAAAACCATGCAGTTGTGATTAACCTGGTTCTGCCATTGTGCCAGCAGGATGCCTATGTTTATACTCCTTTTGCATTCTGTGCTTTGTTGATTACTTGTCTCGATATAATTTCTCTTTTCATGTTGTTCGAACCTCGCGATTTATTCATCGTTTAAAAATATATAGAAATATAGAAATATGTATGGATGATTTTTGTTTGTTGTGGCACAGACATCCCTTTTTGACGATGATGTCAATAGTGCCTTCGGCCTGATTTTTTCTTTTGACATACGTATTTGGCGAGGTTGTAGTGAGTTCTTTGAATTTGATCGGATCTCTCTCCACCAATCCACGAATGGATTCGGTGTTAATTACACCGAGCGACGGCTCAGTAACCCTTGATTAACTGTCATAATAACATACCTGCAAGATGAATTTGAATGCTGAAAAATGATCGTATGTTCAATCTTTCTTTTTCTTGACTGAATGAATATGTATGTCAACTTTTTCAACTTTTGTTTCTTCTATACATGTATTTCCTTGAATGAGCTTTAGGGCCAGCTGACGACTTTCCTTGTATGGATTTGGTCTGTAGAGATCGGAGCTTTGACTCCTAGGAATCGGATCATCTAGTCTTCATTCTCATTAAGGACGTCATCCAAGTTGGATTTGACCACATAATGTGTCTTCACTTGATTTTGTCGGGCTCGACACCCATTAGGTGGCACTTCCTTAAAGTAGGGCTTGGCCAACTAAATGGGTCATCAGTCATCCATTAAGCGGCATTTTCCCATAATAGGATTTGACCAATCTAATGGACCTTCATGACTTGATGGTTTAATATCCATCAGGCAACATTTCCCCGAAACGGGGCTTGGTCGGCTTAACAGGTCTTCATCATCCGCTAAGTGACATTTTCCCAAAATGGGACTTGATTGACTTAATAGGGCTTCATGATTTAATTGATTTGATATCCATCAGGCGACATTTCCCCGGAACAGGGTTTAGTCGGCCTAACTGGTCTTCATTATTCGTTAAGTTGTGTTTTCCCGAAGTGGGACTTGACCGACCTAACGGGGCTTCAGGATTTGACAAATTTGATATCCGTTAGGCGACATTTTCCCGAAACAGGGCTTGGTCGACCTAACAGTCTTCATCATCCGTTAAGCAGTGTTTTCCTGAAGTGGGACTTAACCGACTTAACGGGGCTTCATGATTTAATTGATTTGATATCCATTATGTGACATTTTCCCGAAATGGAGCTTGGTCGACCTAACTGGTCTTTATCATCCGTTAAGTGATGTTTTTCCGAAGTGGGACTTGACCGACTTAACAGGGCTTCATGATTTAATTGATTTGATATCCATTAGGTGACATTTCCCCGAAATAGGGCTTGGTTGACCTAACAGTTTTTCATCATCCATTAAGTGATATTTTTTCCGAAGTGAGACTTGACCGACTTAACGGGGCTTCATGATTTAATTGATTTGATATCCATTAGGTGACATTTTTCTAAAATGGGACTTGGTTGACCTAACGGGTCTTCATCATCTGTTAAGTGGTGTTTTCCCGAAGTGGGATTTGACCGACTTAACGGGGCTTCATGATTTATTTGATTTGATATCCATGAGGTGACATTTCCCCGAAATGCGACTTGGTCGACCTAACGGGTCTTCATTATCTATTAAGTGGGGTTTTCCCGAAGTGGGACTTGACCGACTTAACGGGGCTTGAAGATTTTTCTTCCGTTATCCGGTATTTCCCGATCGGGGATTACCATGATTAATGGGGCTCGAGATTTTTGTCCCTCGAGATCGCCTGTTCAGGGGCGAACCGAGTTGATGGGATTTGAGATTTTTCATCCATTACTCGGTATTTCCCGATCGGGGATTAACTAGATTAATGAGTCTTAAAATTTTCATCCATTACCCGGTATTTCCCGATCGGGAATTAACCAGATTAATGGGCCTTGGAATTTTCATCCATTACCCGGTATTTCCCGATTGGGGATTAACTGGGTTAATGGGCCTTAGAATTTTGTTTCTAGGTGGGAGCGAGCCGAATTGATGGGATTAGAGATTTTTCATCTATTATCCGGTATTTATAGATCGGGGATTAACCGGACTAATGGGCATTGCAATTTTGTTTCTTGGCATCGCCCGTTTGGGAGCGAGTCGAATTGATGGGATTTGGGATTTTTCATCCATTATCCAGTATTTTCCGATCGGGGATTAACTGGATTAATGGGTTTTAGAATTTTCATTCATTACCCGGTATTTCTCGATCGGGGATTAACTGGATTAATGGGCCTTGGAATTTTGTTTCTCGGCATCGCCTATTTGGGAGCGAGCCGAATTGATGGGATTTGGGATTTTTTATCCATTATCTGGTATTTCCCGATCGGGAATGAACCGGATTAATGGGCCTTGAAATTTTCATCTATTATCCGGTATTTCCCGATTAGGGATTAACCAGATTAATGGGCCTTAGAATTTTATTTCTCGGCATCGCCCGTTGGGAGCGAGCCGAATTGATGGGATTTGGGATTTTTCATTCATTATCCGGTATTTCCTGATCCGGGATGAACCGGATTAATGGGCCTTGGAAATTTTCATCCATTACCCGGTATTTCCCAATAGGGGATTAACCAGATTAATGGGCCTTGGAATTTTGTTTCTTGGCATTGCCCGTTTGGGAGCGAGCCGAATTGATGAGATGTGGGATTTTTCATCTATTATCTGGTATTTCCCGATCGGGAATGAACTAGATTAATGGGCCTTGGAAATTTTCATCCATTACCGATTAACCGGATTAATGGGTCTTGAATTTTCATCCATTACCTGGTATTTCCTGATCGGGGATTAACCAGATTATTGGGTCTTGAGATTTTTGTCTCTCGGTATCGCCCGTTTGGGAGCGAACCGAGTTGATGGGATTTGAGATTTTTCATCCATCATCCGGTATTTTCCGATCGGGGATTAACCGGATTAATGGGTTTTGGAATTTTCATCTATTACGTAGTATTTCCCGATCGGGAATTAACCGAACTAATGGGCCTTGAGATTTTTGTCTCTCGGCATCGCCAGTTTGGGAGCGAACCGAGTTGATGGGATTTGAGATTTTTCATCCATCATACGGTATTTCCCGATCGGGGATTAACTGGATTAATGGGTCTTGGAATTTTCATCCATTACCTGGTATTTACCGATCGAGGATTAACCAGACTAATGAACCTTGAGATTTTTGTCTCTCGGCATCACCCGTTTGGGAGCGAAACCGAGTTGACGGGATTTGAGATTTTTCATTCATCATCCGATATTTCCCTATCGGGGATTAACCGGATTAATGGGTGTTGGAATTTTCATCCATTACTCGGTATTTCCCGATTTGGGATTAACCAGACTAATGGGCCTTGATATTTTTGTCTCTCGGCATCACCCGTTTGGGAGTGAACCGAGTTGATGGGTCTTGAATTTTTTTTATCCATTATCTGGTATTTTCCGATCGGGGATTAACTGTATTAATGGGCCTTGGGATTTTTTGTTTCTCGGCATTGCCCGTTTGGGCGCGAACCGAGTTGATGGAATTTAGGAAAATTTTCATCCGTTGTAGTTTTTTCTCTCGTCCACCAATCGGTACTTTCCAATCGAGGATTGACCGAATTGGCATGCCTTCATGGTTCGTTGGAAGTTCTCTCTCATCCATCAACCGTTGGGGGTTTTCTCTCTTTTCCACCAACCATTGGGGAGTCTTCATTGAGCCGTTCGGAGTTTTCTCTCTCCCCTATCAACCATTTTGGGTCTTTGTTAAACCGACTTTCATCCATTATTTGGTGTTTTCCCGATCGAGAATTAATCGATTTAATGGATCTTGATGTGATTTTTTCCTTGATGGTGATTGTTTGGGCTTCAAAAAGGATGAGCCGGTTCAATCATTCTTGCTTGGTCCAAATGGTTCAATGTATGCCCGGATCAAACGGCTTGAATAATTTTAGTGGGGAGGGGTTGCTGACAACCCTGTTTTTTTGACTTTTTCAATGAACCGAACGACAACAATCCTCCTTGGGGAGGGGTTGCCAACGGCCATATTTCTGTGAGTTTTCGAATGAACCGAATGACAACGGTCCTCCTTGGGGAGGGGTTGCCAACGACCATGTTTCTTTGAGTTTTTGAATGAACCGAACGATGATCCTCCTCGGGAAGGGGTTGCCAACGGCCATATTTCTGTGAGTTTTCGAATGAACCGAATGACAACGGTCCTCCTTGGGGAGGGGTTGCCAACGACCATGTTTCTTTGAGTTTTTGAATGAACCGAACGATGATCCTCCTCGGGAAGGGATTGCCAACGGCCATATTTCTGTGAGTTTTCGAATGAACCGAATGACAACGGTCCTCCTTGGGGAGGGGTTGCCAACGACCATGTTTCTTTGAGTTTTTGAATGAACCGAACGATGATCCTCCTCGGGAAGGGGTTGCCAACGGCCATGTGTTTGGGACTTGAAATGAACCGATCGACAATGGTCCTCCTCGATGAGGGATTGTTAACGGCCATGTGTTTGAGACTTGAAATGAACCGAATAATAACGGTATTCCTCGGGAAGGGGTTGCCAACGGTCATGTGTTTGAGACTTGAAAAAAATTGAACAACAACGGTCCTTCCCGGGGAGGGGTTGCCAACGGCCATGTGTTTGAAACTTGAAATGAACCGAACGACAACGGTTCTCCTCAAGGAAGGGTTGCCAACGGCCATATGTTTGAAATTTTTTTTGAATTTTTATTTAGTTTATTATGCCTGATTTCATTTTAATAGGCCTTTTTGTTGTTAATGGGCCTTTGCCTTTGATGAACTCCCAAAGAGATGCCATGAGGACTCAACTCCCGGGTTTAAATTGTTCTTCTTCGTTGGAGCTTCTTGGGATTTGATGTAGCATAATGGGCCACCTTGATGGGCCTTGTTTAGCATCATTGGGCCTTGGCCTATTCAGGTGTCCGGAGCCCACTTGGGTAAAGTTAAGGCAGGTTTGGGCCTGCTGCTGCATGCTGAGTTTGATTTTTTTTAATGGGCCTTGACCCATCTTGAACATGCTGTGCTCTGTATTGGTGTCCATGGGGTGAAATGTTTTGCTGACATTGAGCCGTCCATTTGCAATATTTGGGGCCCATTTAATGAGGATTTGATCGATCTGACAAATACAACTTAGTCCATTCAATGCGGCTTGATCCGCCCGTGACATTTAGATTCGTTGTAGCATAGCTTGGCCCGTGGTCCATTTTGAAGAGGATTCGTTGTGTCTGAGTGACCTAGAGCACGATCAGCTGGGGCATGAAGGTGCTTCATCGTGAAGAGCTTCTCGGCATCGGTGGCCTCCAATATGAGGGGACGGATCCTCTGCTTGCCGAGTAAAACGGAGTGTCCGTAAAGATGAAGTAGGGCATCACCTCGCCCGCCGAAGCGGGAGTTGGGGTGGCAGAGGGATTTGAGGCTCACTGCATAGGCGAAGGGGGATGACCCCTTTCCTGGCTAGAGAAGCCCCTCTTTTGCCGAACCCAAGAGCTGCTGTGATGGTTTGCCCGCTGAGGAGAGCATGCAGAAATGGGGTGCTCTTTCTCCCTCGTCAGGTTCTCTGGCATCGTCCCGGTGGGAGAGATGTTGGGCTAGTCGTAGAGGCCTAGATGCTTGAGAAATAAACCTGTTGGCATGAGCGAGATGGGGCTCTACCAAGGAGTGGAGCCTTGCCGAAGGCAGAGTCGGAGTGGTTGGGATCCGCCATGGAGTCGTAGGGATGTCACTTCGCTTGTCGAAATGGGTGTTGGGGTGATGGATGGATTTGAGGCCCGTTGCATAGGCGAAGAGGGATAACCCCTTTCCTGGCCGGAGAAACCCCTTTGGGTATGTGGCCGACGAAGAAGAAATGGGACAAAGGTTTCCATCGGCCATGGCATTTTTGACTCTTGGCAGCGGCGAAAGGACCGGCTACCAACCTTTTTGGCATCATCGTCAGCAGGAGGGGACCGGGGAGGCATCGGAGATAAAGGGAATAAACCCCCATGCTTACAGGACGGAGGATCCCTCTTGTCGTCCGAGATGAGCCCTCCATGATCCCTCACTCGTAGGACCCCCACTGTGGGGATACCAGAGGAGGTAGAGCGGTAGGGGGAGATCCATCTATAGATGGGAACATCTCCCACCCCCCTTGGATTTCTGCACAACACCCCCACCGGGTGCGAGCAGTGGTGTGCACTTGCTGGTTGCTGACGTCTGCGTGTGGAGCGAAGGAGGGAGACGGTGGCAGCCAAGGGAGGCACTATGATGGAGTGATCACCGGGGAGTTGGAGGCTACTGCTACCGAAGAAGGGGCGGTCCGTCCTCTCGCAACGTCTGCGGGAAGGAGAAGTAGAGGAGGGAGAGAGAGGCAGCCATGGAGGGAGCCGTGCTATGTGTGCTTGCGATGTCTGTGTGAAGGAGACGAGCGGAGGAGGAAAGGTGGAAAAGGGAGCAGCCAGCAGCGTACGGAGGGGCCGCAAGGGAGTGGTTGCCAAGGGAGGTAGAGACGCCGCTTTGCCCCCTTTTTCTTTTCCCCTCTTCGTTTGTCTTCGGGCGACTAGGTGCATGAGGACGTGTTGACCGCCCATGGAGGGCATCCGCTGGAGAAGCTTCCTGTAGGGTATTTTTGCCTTTTTCTCCTTCAAGGCGTTGCCTCTCCCCATCACGTGAGACACCAGCGTGAGCTGGAGGCACTAATCGCTGCGGATCTTCCTCTCTCTCTCTATTTAAATTTTTTTTACCATAAACAATAAGGAGATGCCATGTTTCTCTTTTTTTTATCCATCTTTAATGTGGTGAGGACACGTCACAAATAACTTCTCTCTCTTTCCGGCAGATGAAGCCAAGACTAGGCTGTTGATCCTCTTGCACCTCCCTCTTTATTATTTTTTTGTTTTTTATTTCCCACGAGAGAGCAATCACGTTGCATGTCCTATGATCTCTCTCTCTTTTTTACGTAGGAGGGGCCATACCTATGCATGGAATTTTTTATTTATCATATTTTTTTCCTACTCACGTGTACAAGCGACGTTGTTTTATTTATGGTATATATATTATGCCCCACTTTCTCTTCTCCTTCTTTAATTTGTTTTTTTTCTTCTTTTTTTTGCACATCTATTTTTTCTGTACGTATTTTCTTTCTATATTTTTTTCTTTCTTCTTTCACTCTATTTATTTTTGCTTCTCCCCTATTTTCTCTCTTCTTTTTTTTACTATCTTTCTCTCTATTTTTTTCAACCCTCCATTTTTTCCTTTTTTTAAATCAATTTTGCCATTCGCCACACTTCTGATATTTCTATCAACTTTCATTCATCTTTTTCAATCAATTTTTTTTTGAAATTCAATGGCATCAAAAAATAAATAAAAAAATAATTGGGGTTAATACATGTTCAATAAGGAAAACTATAATGTCACGTCCCAGATTTTAACATGCACAACAGAATAATCCGACGTTGCGATCGAGAAAATTAACCTTTTAAAAAAACATTGGTTTGGGAAAAGTGAAGACAATCAGGGTCCCAATTTATAAATCCACAAATTCAAATTCAAAGACACTGTTAATTTTACAATGTAAACAAAACTATACCATTTAGGACATAAATATCATCTAATTATCTTCTCGAAAATCGAACCACTAGGTTTCTGTTGCACTAAACTTGATTATCCGAAAAATTAATAAGAGGATTAGAATGAGTACGACGACTCAGTAGACACCTCATCATCCGCCAAATCAGATAGCCAAACAGCTCTGCATGATAAGTAAATAGATACTCAGATCTACACCTCTTGTATAAAAGTATAAAACTAGTCAATCTATTAAATATTTGACTCAATCCATATGTTTTACATCATCAATCAGCACTTATAAACACTCCAACTAGCACTTAAAAGTACCTAAAAACAACTTGAAATGATGGGATAAACATTAGCATGCTCACCTACTAGATACTCTATATGATGGTGATACTACAAATGAGACAGACCAGACATACCATGCAACACAACATGATAAATGACAATATAAAAACACAGCACTAGACCACCTTTACAATACCATGCAATAGATGCATCTATCCTCTAATGAAAGACCACAATCCTCTAATAAGGGACCACCTCTTTTCTTATTAGTGAGAAATGTGTCGTGTTGCTACCTCAACCAGCTAACACCTGATCTACTATTTATAACAGTACCATATAGCTAAACGAAATCTTATAGTGCATTTAGGCAGTGGTGGCATTTAGGATGCCCGCGGGATCTGAGATCGAAAGATGCACCAGACGGTTCTAACCTCTACTGTCCTCGGGTCACGACTAATTAGTCTGGTGTAGTTTAATCTTCTATTTACATTTAATGCATCATGTATCTACACAACTCATGCTATATCGTGACCCATGCAAGATCTATGAACATAAAATGAACATATACATAACTAATGCCATGCTAGACAATCAAGCTCAAAATGAACTAACATGAGACAATATGCTCATATAAACACCTAAACATGATTAAACGTGAATGTAATTAGATGTTGAAAAAATTAATCACTACACCATCCAATTTTGTTAACCTATCACCACAACTTAACAAGGTTAACTTAACCTATTCATGCTAATATATGACTGAGTGATAAGCTAAAATGAATCATATTACACTACCAGCTAAGCATGATCTCATATATACATAAATAGAGGCATAAACGCATATCATCACATGATACTACACACATCTATCTAACTAACCTATGTTAACTCATAAATTAAGCAAAAAAATAACTACACACCATATAATTATAAGGTCAACTCTATGTATCATGGAGGATTTTAGCATATAGATTTAATAATAGTAAATAGACACCGTTAAGGATGTCTACTTGAACGGTGCTAAAAAAGTCAAGGATCGATGATCGAAACAATATCGGATGTTGGCGACGCGGTACACAAATCTGATCCAACAAAGCTCGTTATCTCCCTCTAATGAGATTGTTGGAAAATAAGAGATCTGAATGGGGATATAGGTGATCGGACCAAGAGGGAGAAATAAGCGAAACAAACAAGAAATAATAGAGAGAAATGAAGAGAGATGGGAGAGAGAGAGAGAGAGAGAGAGAGAGAGAGAGAGAGTTCACCACGTGCTGGATAGGGGGTGGCACACACCGGCGCAAACGGAGGCGGCGCTTAGCCGGACGGCGGCCTGGCGCACAGTGCAGGCGGCTAGTGAGGAGGGGACGGGATGCTGACATCGGTGAGGCATCGATGAAGTTGATGTGGCGGACGGCGGCGAGGCGGTGTCTGCGTGTGGCACGGAGGCAAATGGCCGGGCGGTGGCACGCGTTGACGCGTGCGTGGGAGTTGACGCGCGTGCGGGAGGCAACTGACGGGGCGGCAATGCGCGGGCGTTGACCCGAGTGGCAGCTGGCCGCGGAACTGGCGAGACCTGAGCGCGCGGCCATGTGCAGGTGGTGGCTCGCGACCGACTGACAGAGGCAGGAGATGCAGGCGGTGGCCGGCGTTGTGCGGCTTTCTGCGGGCGGGATGACGACGGGGTCATGCAGCGGTCACTGGTGGGTGCACCGGCGACATGGCCATGCAGCATCCACGATAGGGAGGAGAGGGAGTGGCGGCGTGAGGAGAAAAGAAAAAGAGAGGGAGAGAGAGACGGCAGTAGATTGGGTTAGGGTAAGATATGTATATATATATATAGGTAGGGAGGAGAAGGTACAAATAAATAAGATAAATATCCTTATTTTCTTACTCTTTAATTTATTAAAACCTTAGATATTACATGTAATGTGGTTTATTTGCTAGCTTTTAGTCTGCTTTACGGTCGTCTGTATAGTGGACATCTATGATAGCATTAAGTTTCTTGCAGGTTCGAGTAAATGGCCAAAATGCAGCTCCAGTTTACAAATTTCTTAAAGCAAGTAAATCTGGTTTAATGGGTTCGAGAATCAAGTGGAACTTCACAAAATTCCTGGTTGATAAGGAAGGAGTTGTTATTGGTCGTTATGGGTCATCAACAGCACCATTATCCATCGAGGTAGCCATCATAAAAGCAGATAATAATTGCTTAAACTATTTTTGTGAATTATTGTTTTTCTTGATTTGTAGGCTTGTGTTTCCTTAACATTCATAATGTTCCGCAGAGAGACATCCAAAAAGCTCTTGGGGAGACACTATAAGGGGGCTCGGTGGACCATGCCATAAAGCCTGTAGCATATCTTACTGGTTATTCTCCTTGCTGCTCTACTACGTTTCCTGTAACTATATGAGCTTTCTGTATACCCTTTTTTTTATCACAGCTTTCTGTATACCCGAACTAGGAAGTCTGCGAATGTGTAAATTCACACTACACGGGGCCTGTGCTCCCCCTCCCTCCATCCCCCCCTCCCCGATGTATTTGCTATCCAGGTTCGAGTGTGTTCTGTGCACAATGCACCTTTTAAGTGGTTAAACCATGTTTGTTGCTTGTGTGTTACTTGAGCTTGTTTGGCCTTCTCTTCTTTTGCATGGCTTGACTTGGAACCGCGAGACCAGTTTCTTTTTTCCCCCTTCTGACAAACTCGCAGTCGTCGTGTTTTATGTAGAACAACCGAACCGGAGTGCTGTCTAATCAGGCGCAAGTGAAGGAACTTCTATTGGCTTTCTTGTTCGTGGGTGTGCCACCGGCAGTGATTACGGTTGCCTATCAAGCAAATCAGAGCCGTGTACCTGACTAAGGGTAGTAAATGCCCCTATGGGGTGTTTGGTTGCACGACAATGGCTATTTTTATTTTAATTTTTGAAACTTGTAACGAAAGGGATCTTAAAAACGTGTTTGGTCCACGTTTTCATTTTTTATTTTGAAAATGTTTCTACGCTTTTGTCCGTCGCAAGAAAAAAAAGAGGTCGAGCCCTCTTTTTTTTTTGAAAGCGACTCACCCTCTCCCCCGATTCCTCACCAGTGCTCCTCCCGGTCGCACCCTTCTTCAAGAGCTCGCGGCGGCGGTGCTGGTGCGTATGGTGCCTTCGTCTAGGCTGTTGAGCTTTGGCTTCCGCTTGGGGGAGGAATAGTAGCAGATCTGCTGGAAGTCGATGGGGGGATAGCGATTGTCGGACCATTGAGGCTCGCGCATGCGCAGGAAGCGTCGGAAGGCGGCGAGGCGGAGATCGAGCATCCATTGGGGCTCCTCGTTGACGGCGGAGATGGATCGGATCGTCTCCTCGGAGAGGCCCTTGGGGATGGAGAAGGACTCGAAGTCTGAGGTGAAGCCCCACTTGTACTCCCTCTTCAGGAACTTCTAGATGGGATCGTCCTCCTCGCCCGGTGTGCTGGAGGTGCCGCAGTCGGTCTGGAGTGTCTCTGCGCGAATCCCGCTGGATCGCTTGTGAAAATTGGAGGGTAGACGGAACCCTAGCCATGGCTGGGGAAGTCGGCGGCGGCTGGGGGAGGTACGAAGGAAGGGGCGGGAGGGAGAACGGAGCGCGGACGAGCGGCAACGGCGGCCATGGCGGTCGCGATGACCGAGAAAGAGAGAGGGAAAGGAGTAGTGGTTGGGATTTTATCAGGTTTGATATCCACGTGTGCGGGGGGGGGGTGGGGGGAGTTCCACCGATCTCAGCCGTCCGATGGATGTCTACCCCACGTGGAAGGCACACGAAGACGTGATTGTGTGACGAGATTTGGCATCTGTCTCTGATGGGTGGTCCTTGAATAGAAGGGAGCCCGGAGCCACAGTCCGAAACCTTATTGGATTCGGGGCGGGATTACCGGGTGTATCGGCAATTTTACCGGTTCTGAATTTCTATCTGGCATGTGATCGAACAATTAAAAATAATCTTATTCCCAGTCTACCAAACACCCCATTATCATTTTTAAAAATTAAAATATTTTTGCCAAACACATTCATTGTCATGTTTTCACTTTTAAAAATTATCATGTTTGGTATTGTAATATAATTTTTTGTCATGAAACCATACAAAAAAATAAAATGCAACCAAACACCCCACTAGGTACGCTGGTGATATTACTTTTTGTTAGTTAATTCCGCTTAAACACATGAAACTAGAAATTACTTAGACTTGAAAATATTGTGACTTCGATTCCTATAAGTTAACTTAAAAGCCCCTTGATTAATTTTTGTTAGGTCCGAGTGAATATTTTTTCGATGCTTGTTGCTCGCAACAGTGAAATTCAGGGTGCATTTAGTTGTTTGTAAAATTGACTATATGCATCACGTTTTCCGATGAAGGTTGCAGATCGTTATTAGGGTACATGTAAAATTCAAGTCAACGTAAAACATTTTACAAATTTTACTTTGTTGGGATTTTGGCATGCATAGTATTTTAGCGGATGTTGTTTTCCGATACGTTTTACAAAGAAACATGCTTTCAACGTAAAAAAAATTAAAACTCACATGCTAGGTATTTATTAATATTTTTATTTTAAATTTCAGTTCATTGACATCTAAAATTTTATAAATAAAATAATTATATTAGAAATTAAATTGTTGTGTGTGTTAGCGGTCTATATTTATAGTCAACTTGAGACTTAGTTACAAATTACTTAAAATCGGTCATATAGGTTCTCTTTCTCCACTTATATCGATTTTGAATTATTTTTTAGAGATATTTAAATTATCTAAATTATATTAAATTATTTTCTTTCAACTTTAGTAAAATCTTACAATCACATTAGTCAATCACTGCTTCATCCAACCTACTTTAATTTTATGGTTAACATTTTTATCATATTTTCTATCTTTTTGAATAATTGATCCAAGATACTTGAATTATGTTATTTTAGATAATATTACCCCATGAAGATAACACTATCATCTTCTTCTCTTTGATTTTCATTAAATTTTATAATACATATATTTTATTTTAGTTCAACTTATCATGAAATCCTTAATCTTTAAAGTATTTGTTTTTAATTTTAACTTTCTATTTTCTCATTCTTGTGTCCCATCTTTCAATACGATATCATCTGCAAATATAATATATTAAGGTATGCCATCTTGTATAGTCTTCGTTAATTCATTCACAATTAATGTAAAGAGATAAAGACTCATTGTAGACCTTTGAAGATTTTCAAAAAAATAGCGAGTCTACATTTATGTTGTATTTAAATGAGAAAGTCAATTTCAAATGAAGTTAAGAGAACGTACTTTTTCTTAAAAAATTTGCCACATGTAATATGTCCTCCCTTTTTGTATATCTTCAATTAATCAAACATCTATGTTATGCATACAAAATCATTTTTAAAGTTAGTATACAAAGTTTTGGATCAAATCTACATTACAAGAAAAGCAATGGGTGGCGACACCATGCACTATAAGAAAAATAATTGATTTGACGACTACTTAAAGGTCGTTGCAAATCTATCACCAATAAACTCATCATAAAAGGTATTAGTGATGGCAATGAAGATGTCATTGCCTATAACAATACTAAGGATGTTGGCAGCAATCTTTACTAAATAATTAGCGACAACTGAAGTCATCGCAAATAAGAATACTAGTGTTGGCTTAGTGTTATCGCTAATAACATATTGGTGGTGGCTGTTGCCAAAATAGTCAAAGGCACCTGCATTAGTTTCTTTTACTTTGAATAAATAGATTGTGAATGTACATGTTAACATTTGTATGAATAGATTGTGTATGTACACATACATTGTGGTTGTACGAACAAATTGTGTGGGTTGTGTGTTTTGCAGTTGAATGTAATTGTATGAATAGATTGTAGTTGAATGATGGTTCATTTGGCAAAAAGTTATATGTTTTTGTATTTTTTTTCTTTATAGGTGTTGTACAATCTATGTATTTTTTAAATTATAAAATATTGGCGATGACTTTACGCCATCACTAGTATTATATTGAAAAAGTCAGACAACTTGTTCATATAATTTGTTCATACAACATATAACATGTTCATACAAGATCCAACTTGTTTATACAACATGTTCATACAACATACACAATGTGCATACATAAATGCAAACCATTAAAAACACTTAATTCATTGAAGGAAAATCAATAAGATGATTAATAAATAACAATCAAGGTTACATATAATCAACATTTTAATATAAAAAAATAATATACACCATAAAAATAACAAACATATCACTCATCATTTCTAAAAAACTCCTCCTCATCCTCTTCGTCCTCATTGTCATCCTCTCTATACTTCTTTCTATGCCTTGTTGGTGATGCCCATGTTGATGAATCAGTTGGTCTCCATAATTACTGATCAGTTGGACTAACATTTGTTGACTTAGCCATTTGAACATGTCTTCAAATGATTTGTGTTGATTCAATAGTTGCTAGTTCAAAGTAAATTTTTTAGATTCATAACGAATGTGGTGCAAGTCGGTCCTCGTTCTGCATATCGGATTCATCTTGGTCGATCTCTGATAAAAGTGTATGCTTTATAAGCCAATTATATTTGATATGCTTTGAAATTTTTTGAAATATTTCATACAATTAAACTAACATAACTTCATCACTAGCTCTTTTTAAATGCATATATCGTAATAAAGTCTTTAATTCTATACAATGATTATTGAATCATGATAGGATCATGATAATGAGATCAATCATTTAGAAATATGTAATTTAAATATTCTAAGTCATAAGATCCTTGAGATAAAATATTAAGGGTCTAAACAAACTAGTATATGTTATGTCTTCTTATAAGATGAAGATGATCAATCTCATGAATTGACTAAATTAGAAATTCTGAATGGTATCTTACCTAACTGTGATCATGGTTGCATGGTTAGATTTTTGATCTGAGTGATGTTTTATTTGGTGTACTTGTGCTTTAGGTATTGACTAATGGATCTCCCTATTTAATAGTTCAATACAATTAAGGGATCAGGTACAAGGAAAATAAGGAGGAGACAATTGAGCAAACAATAAGGGATCATCTACTTTATATAAATAAGAGAGAATGCTTATGAGATAGCACTCTAATTCCTAGCCAGAGTATAAAGAATAATTGAAAAAGAGTTTTTTAATTGATCCAATCCAAGTACATGATCCCAAGTGTTGGTATACTAAGGGGTTGATAGTTGGTGCTGTACCCCTATCCGACCAGGGCATTGGATGAACGAGTGCTTATATGTGTGTGGTAATTGATGATGGAAAGGATAAATGAAGATGAGATTATCCCCAAAGTTATTTAGTAACACTTTAATTTAGATACATCTTTGCAACCTTTGTATAAGGGTGTTTTTGTATCTTTTAGTAACTTAAAATATTTTTTGTTCTCCTATATTTGGTTTATCCTTAGTGTCTTGTTGTTTCCTAATTATTTTAAAAATCTTGAAGCATTTCCATCACTTCGTCATTGACATCATCTTTGTTAATTATTTCATCTTGTGATTCAGTTAACTACACATCATCTTCATTTATTAGATTAAGTTTGATTTACTATGACGTATCCAAGTTTGATAATTTAACCATATGTCGTCACATGTCACGTGCTCTTTCACCACATCCCTTTTTAAAATGAATGTGTTACAAAAATTTTTACTAAGGAATTAGATTAAATCAATATGTTGTCTATGTTTATATTGGTCCTTAGATTCATGAAAAACATAGTCTGAGAATTCTTCAATTCCTTAAATGTATGTAGGATCTAACCTATTAGAAATATTTACCTAAAATTTGTCTACGCTACACATTGGGTCTAATAGAAAATGAAATGTACACATAGTTAGATGTATAGTTGACTATGATGTATGCCAAATGCTAAATTAAACTATATGACTATGAAAAGATGGAGTACATAATATAGAATAATAAACTTAATCAAACCTCCTCCAGATGAAGCAAGTCTTCAACAAGGGCATAATCCAACACGTTATTTAAAACTACCTATAAAAATAGTTATTATCAGTTAAAAGATTACAAGAACATGTGACAATTATGACTAGTGAAAACAAATAGAAGAAGTAAAATGAGAAGTGTGAAATGACGTTAAGAAGATGACTAGATTGCTTAATAACACTTCATTTTTAGGATTCTTTCTCTTTCTCAAAACAAGCCATGCTATCGGTTTGGTTTACTAGTTTGAAAGGGCTTTAAAATAAAACAAAAAAATAGTTATTTGGTTCACCGATTTGATTTGGTTTGAAAGACCTTAGAAATCAAAGCAAACCAATTTATTCAGTTTATTGATTAGTTTGGTTTAAAAGGGCTTAGAAATCAAACCTAGATAGTTTATATAAAATCTTCAAGTTTAAAATTCTTAAATAAAAATACCAAACTAAAAAACACTAAGTGCTAAACTAAAAAAATTCACAAATTTAAGCAAATCCAATAGGCAATCAATAGACAACAAACAAATGTATTTAAACATCCAATAAATCATGCAACAACATGCTTAAACAATCATAGACAAATTAAGGTTTATACATACCTAAACGAGGAGATTTAGTGAGAGGCAATGGTGGCAGTGATGGTGGCAGCCTACGGTGGGGACTCTCGTGGCACAAGTGCTTTGGCTTCAGAGAGAAGTCTCTATAAAGCAATCGGGTGCAAGAGAGTGATAGAGTGCGTCGATGGTGATGGCCATCAATGTTGGCAATGGTGGCAACAATAAGTAGCAGAGACAATGCATTTAGCAACAATTGTGCTGCAAAAGGGAGGGCTTAGCAAGAGAGGGAAAGAGTAAAGGAAGAAAGAAGGGAGGGAAAGGGAGGCAGGTCACTTAATAATACGAAAATACATTGGCAACCTTAGCCATTGCCAATGGTACATTTAAGGTAAGTGGCGATGGCCTCACCATTGATAGTTGATGGTCGACTTCTAGTCACTAGAGATAGCTCAAGCTGTTACTAGTAAAATACATTTGTGATAGCTTGCGGAAGCTATCACAAATGAACTAGACATTTCTCTGAAACCCTTGTAGAGCTTTTTTGTACTTCTGCAATGGCCTCTGCCATCACTAATGTGATATCAGGTGACAGCTCTTGTACAATTGGGATGGCTCCTCTCTGACCATAACTATGCTCATTAAGGATGGCTTTTGGAAGTTGTCGCCATTTAACTCTTCTCTTGTAGTGGGAGGAGGTTGAAGAGGACCATGACAAGTATGATGAGGATGACAAGTATGAGGAATTCTTTAGAAAGGATG
The DNA here is from genome assembly GCA_036172225.1 of Cryptocoryne crispatula var. balansae. Lineage (NCBI taxonomy): Eukaryota > Viridiplantae > Streptophyta > Magnoliopsida > Alismatales > Araceae > Cryptocoryne > Cryptocoryne crispatula. The sequence goes on along the minus strand of CM069920.1, from coordinate 28,289,125 downwards.
AGTGATATATAGTTGTCATTGTATTGACGTGCTTAGTTTTTAGATGAATACTTATTTGTGTATAGTTTTATGTGTATATTTGTTTGTGGATATATGGATTTGGATATATGACATTTGCAATTGCATATGTATTTGAATTGGTGTATGTGCTTATTTATGTGTTGCATGATATTTAGATATGTATGTAGGGTGGTTTGTGTATGTACGGTGGCTATTGTATGTATTTTAGCTTTTGTATGTATGGATGGTTTGTGATGAATATTTGTCAATGATTAGTATGTGGTGGTTAAATTTATGAATTTTGTGAATGTGCAAGTTTTGTGCATGATAGGAAAACGATTCCCATTTGTGGACTTTACTTGTGAGTTCTATAGGATTTTTATATTTACAAGTGTGTTGTATAATCCATGCATAGATTTTTATTTTTTAAAATATAAATTTGTTTATTATTAAAAATTATCGGTGACGACTGATAATTGTCAACAATAAATAGTTGTCACAGCTTCTAGCCATCACCAAAGCAGAAACTACCACTCAAAATTTGTTCAAGTTCTGGGAATTTCTACTTTGGCAATGATTGGAAGGCCAATAATTTAGTTGCAATGGCTTTTAAAGAGCCATCGTAAAAAGTCATTGGCGACAAATTTCTTGTGACAACTCAGCAGCTGTCGCAAAATTTTTTTTATGATAGCTTTGATGTTTTTGACATGACTTTCAGCCATTGCAATTGGATTTTTTTCTTAGTGTCCACAATTGACTTACCAACTGATATCTTAACTAAGGCACTTTGAAACACTCAATTTCATGTTCATAGGAGCAAACTCCAATCGGTAGAACCAAATTATGTCTGAAGTGGGAGTGTTGAAGAATTTATATTCATATTTCTTTTGTACACTGAACACTTTCGATCTCACCTTTTGGATAGTTGAGATACTTGAGACAGATGATCCAGAGATTCTGCTTAGACTCATTAGATATACATCACAAATAAAAGTTTGTATCACCTTAGATGGTCAGAGGAGGGAACTCTCGTAGTCTGTAATCCAAGAGAGCCACATCGATGATGGATCAATGCACCATGATGAGCTTACAAATCCATCGTAGCCTAACAATGGCCGCTTATGGTGAAATGAATGTCTAAGGTGTCGCACTCAATTACATCATCATTAAGGCAATTTGATAAAAAATATAGTAAGTGTTTTGAATAGATGAATTGTAGGAAGAAGTTGGTTTCAAAAAATAGTTTTGAAGGGTGTAGAGGGAAGAAGGGGTGACCTTGTAGCTCTTCCAAGGAGGATTAGTGGTGTAGTGAGGTGTTCTTCTTCTACCTTCTTTCTCCATTGTCAATCTCTTCAAGCCCTAACTTTATCTAGCATTTTCATCTTTGGCTAGCATCTGAGGCAACCTGAACAGCAACTCTTGGCATAATGGTGAATGCTCAAGTTGAAATGACATAACCATCGAGTTACAGGCTAATGATATGGATTTTAGGGCATCATGAAAGATGTCACTTCATGTCTTCCCTACTAGACTTGCAATATATGTTAGGAATCAGTCCAATTAGATTAGTGAAGCGAAAGATTTTTGATTCCTCATATATCAATATCTTGGTCTCGATCGAAATTGAATGACATCACCAAAGATAGTATTCGAAATGATTTTGAACATGTATCTTTGTGAGATTCAAATAATTCCTATTTATTGGAGAAGATCAAGCATTCTCACACTTGTCAAGCCGCTCAAGCATGCTACCTCTAGTTGTATCTACACGAACAACCTCTGAAGTCTGGTTCTCCTCCGCACCGGCGTTGATCACTCATCTTGAAAGGAATTCCACCATCAAATGGCGGCTGCTGGGGGGGGAGGAGACGACGAAGAAGGGTGGCTTGGGCGCAGAGTGCTCTTTTGGCTTGATAGGACCAAGCCCCCAAACTTATGGATTAGTCTTTATGTGTGTGACCTCTTAGGCCTAAGAGCCCATTTCATTAAATCCTAATTAAAAGAATAACTTCTTTTAAATTAAATTTATTATCTCATAATAGATTTAATAGCCTACTGATCATAAAGAGTACAAGTCACATCCTATGATCCCAAATAGTTTTTGGGGATTTACTCCTCTTCAAAGAGCCTTTCCATCATCGATTGCCACACGGATATAAATCTTTGTCCATCCAATGTCCTGGTCAGATAGGAGTACTTCTAAATATACCGACACTATGGAATCTTGTACTTGTAATTAGATCAATGACCAAGGATTTAGAGTACTATCCATAGAACATTCTCTCTCTCCTATCGAGAGTGGATGATCCCCTATTGTTTGCTCAATTGTCTCTATCAAGTTTTCCATATACCAAATCCATTAACTGTATAGTACCACAATACTAAGTGATCCATAAGTCAATAGTCAAAGTACATGGTATGCTCGACAAGGCATCTTTGGTGACTCAGGTCAAAGATCCAACCCTATAACCATGATGATAGAATATCCTAATCGACAGTTCAGTAAGATATCATTCAGAGACTTTACACTAGTCAGTTTAGTGAACTCATTCCTCTATTGAGCACCTGTATCTTAGTGTCCCCACACTGATGACCAATGAGATCAGTCATTCTCATCATATGAGAAGATATCATATACACTAGTCTTACCGGATCCTTGATGTCCCGTCTCGAGGATCCTATGATTAAGAACATTTAGAGTACATGCTTGTAGATGATTGATCTCATTATCATGATGTCATTATGATTCAATCATCATTATATGCAACCTAGGACTTCATTACGATAGATGCATCTAGATAATGCAAGTAATGAAAATTATGTCATTAATACTGAATAAGATATTATAAAAAATGTAAAATCATATCACATATGATTGGTTTGTAGGACATACATTTCTATCAATCTCCCACTTGCACTAAAGTCAATCACCCACATGTCTGATCTCCATCAGCTTAAGGTGACCCTCAAACACACTTTGAGTCAGGGCCTTAGTTAGGGGATCTGCAATGTTTATAGTTTAAGATACTCTATCTTTAATATATCTCCTTGAGCTATAGCCACTCTCATCAAGTAGTATTGCCATGGAAGTGTTTAAACTTCTGATGAGGCAAATGCTCTACTACATAACTGATGATCCATCATTTTCACAAAATAATGATACATTATCAAAGATATTAGGGACAACTCCCTGATATAAGATGAACTTCATCTAGACTACTTCATAAGTAGTCGGCATCAATTATAATTTGTAAAATCTTCAGTGTATATAGCATGAAACTTTTCCAGCTCATTGCACAACCTTCTAAGTAAACATGTACCTTAAAGTTAAATAGCTACTGGTTATATGGAACTAGAAGCTTAAGTCTAACTCAAAACTTCTAGTCTTATCCTTCATACTAGAAGTAGAAATGCATCCTTGGTACTTCTCAAGCACTTAAGGATATACTTCTTAACTATCTAGTGACTCTCACTTGGATTTGCCTGAAGATTACTTATAAGACTTAGAGTGTAAATCATATCAAGCTATGTATATAGTATACATGATAAACCATATGACTAAGGCACAAGAGACTATACTCTTGTATTTCATCTCTTTTTAAAAGAGATAAACTCCATATCTTATAGGCAAGACACCTATATAGAAGTTTCCATGTCAAACCCTTTGATTATGGTGTCTATATACGATAAATGGGTCAAGCCAAGCATCCTTTTTAGATCTATCTCCATATACCTAAATCCTTAGGAAGCTTCTCCCAGAATAACTATGGAAGACTTATTTTATAGTTAGGCTTCGTGGATGATAACATCCCTACATCATTTATAATAAGTAGTACGTTATCTATATAAAATGTCTAGAATACAATTGCACTCCCACTCGCATTCTTATGCACACAAGGTTCTTCTTCATTCCAAATGAAGTCATATGAATCAATCTTATCAAATCTTATATTCTAATGTTGAGAATGTTGTTTTAGTCCATTAATGGACATTAACAATATGTACACTTTCTTCGGATGTTTTGGGACTTACATCTCTTAAGTTGTATCTTATACAACAGAGGTTGTATCATACACACCTCCCCTTAAATTCCACCATTGGAGAAATATTATGTTAACATCCTGATTGATATATCTCATAGTCATAATGTGCATTAATAAAATCTAATTAGATTGAATTATAGCAATGGTTAAAAGATGTCATCATAGGCAACTCCTTAACTTAGATGATGTCTTTTCAATCATCATTGCCTTGAAGGTCTCACTTTCAAATTCACTCCTATCCATCATTTCTTTTCCATTTACACATAATAGGTACTTTACCCTAGGTGGATCTACCAAGTTCCGAACTTGGCTAAAATAGATGGTTATTATTATAGATTTTATTGTCTCCTCCCGTTTTGGAATCAATATCTCATATTGTCTTTCATATGTCTTTAGATCAACATCCTCACTTTATTGTGCCCATCTTTTTCTATCAAAGATATGTCACACACATCTACAAGGTTGAATGTGCATAATTGAAGACCTATGATGTGTATTATTATTAATCAATACCTTGATAGAAGTGTCCTTGGGTTGTAGGTTTGAAACCTCTTCCAGAAATTCCTTACTCTCACTATTTTTCTCAAGAAGAAACTCTTCCTCTAAGAATGCAATATGCTGAGCAACACATACCCTTTATCTCTTAAAGTGGTGTATTTAAATATCCTTAAGTTTTCTTAAGATATCCCACAAGTCTACACTTCCTATCTTATATTTTAATTATTATGGGTTATACATCTTTGTAGAGACGCAATTTTGGCTCAGTTGGAGAGTTTAAATTCTTGTTTTCACGGAGAATATTTAAAGCAAATCGTGTTTTCCGGACGGATCAAGTTTCTGGCACATTCCGAAGGGGATCGATAGAGCAATCGGCTGGACCAGATACCCTGTATGTAGGGCACCTGGCGCCCTACATACAGGGCACCAGGCACCCTACATACAGGGCGCCTGACACCAAATCAAATCGACTCGACCGGCTGGTTTGACCCCCCGCAGTGACTCGTCTTGTCGACCTGACAGACCTCATGATGCTGGCGCCCCATATACAAGGCGCTATGCCGCGTGGCACTGCTTTTCGGAAATGGCCAAAGTGCCTTCTTTTGAGCTATAAATAGACCTCCATTTGGAGCTTGGAGGGGGTTCCAAGTCCGTACCACCTTAGAGCCCATCCAAGACTACATTTCAAAGCCATTCTCATCTCCCATAGCCTTTCAAACCAATCCAAAATCGTCCACCAAAAATCCGAAAAACCCTCTGTTTCTGCCACCCAGAAACATGTTTTTTCTCCAACTTTGAGAGCTTCTATCCATCTCTCCTCTTACATCCAGCATCCAAACCACCTTTCATTAGCTTCATTTGCATATTGTCTACAAGGAGGAGCCCCTACTTCATCCCGGAAGCCGCCCAGCACTCCGGAGCGGCGTTGAGAAGAGGGGAAGAAAATCTGTTCGGGCCAGACTTAGTGCCCCGTATACAGGGCGCTTTGACCTTGGTCAACGCGCCCCATAAGGGGGGCACCTGCTGCTAGCGCCCTATATATAGGGCACCAGCAGGGGCAGAAGCTCGTTTTGCCATTTTCGGAGTCCGATCACCCTTTTGATCGAGTTTTTGTCTCCCTATTTCATCTTAGCATCGTTCATCATGTTATTTAGCATGCATTTGATCATTGTGCATCTCATATATGTTTAAAAATCTACCAAAAATAGGGGTTGGGATTCCGTGCCGATCCGGTTAGTTTATTCCCTTTTGCATGATTCAGAGTCTTGATCAAGCATGATGCTACACTCATGCCAGAGCTAATGATCTTTACTTTTTTTATGTTTTATGCAGGACATTCTTAGATGAATCGACCGGAGTGAAGCTTCAATCTGATCGTAAGTGAAAGAACTCTCTAAAGCTCTCCTCTCTTGGCCGGCCGAGAAAGGAGAAGTTAGAACCAAACAATCTCCCCCCCTGTTTACTTCCCCAAGGTACGACGGTCAAACTCGTTCTAGTCCATTTGCTTAACACCTAATCACACTTTGGAGCCTTCGGCTCCTGGTGACCACACACTTCACCTTCCTTCACACATACACACTCTCCTTCTCCTCTTCTTCTCTCTCCCTTGCTGACGCACGCGCGAGTCGAGCCGACTCACCCGGGTGCCTACACCTTTTGGCGACCACGGTGGGACAACTCTTGCTTAAGTGAGTTCTTTTCACCTTTTAAAAGAATGTCCAACATTTTTATCCTTGCTTTGGCTCTTGCTTGAGTTCTTACATTCTCTTAGCATTCCTATTCACTTGCTTGCTTGTTTACTTGCTTCACTTGAGCATCACTTAGTTTCTTCCAGTTTACTTGCTTTCCGTGGGTCCTCTTTTAAAAGAAAAAAAAGGTACCATCTAATTTTATGCTTTCTTTAATCAATTTACTTTGACTTTGCTTTATCTTGCTAAGCATCTTTGCTTATTTTCTTTTAAAAAAAAGTCTAAGTTCTCTTCTAAAGCATCTTTAGTTGAAATTAATGCTTGCTTTCACCCTTGCTTAACTTTACATCATTGCCTTGCTTACTCGTCTTCCAATACTTTCTTGATCATTGCATGCTTTTATTTTCTTCTTGTTTGCTTCTCACTCCTTGATATCTCACTTGCATTTAGTTTGCATTAGAGTTCTTTCAACTCCTTTAGGTCATCCGAGAAGGGAGGCTCTCTCTTCCCAAAGCCCTACACACCCAAACACCCCTCTTGGTGGTTGCCAACTCCTCCTCTAGGGATTCCCTCTCGGAAGGACCGGGTAGCTTCCATCAAGACCTTCATAAGTCCCCAGACGTGAAGGATTCCCTCTTCACTGATCGGGCTGGTTGTACCATTTTATCCCAAAACCCGGAGTACCTACTACCTATCGTTGTGAAAAGAGTGACAACTTTAGAGTGCTCGGCGCTGTGAGAGCATAGGGTCCTACCCATTTATTTGAGTGGACATTATTTCTCTTAATAAGCCACTAATTTAATGTTGAAACACAAAAAAATTGTGGTAATCATTCTAAGTCTGTGACATCACTTGTTTGCAAATCGAAATTGAAAACCAAAATCAAAAAATTGAAAACACTTAACAAAAACCCAAAAGAAATCTTTGTTTGAGGTTACTTTGCTTGATAACCTGTTTGTTCAAACAAAAATAAAAAACCGAAAAAAGGAGAAAATTTTTAAAACTAAAAAGGGATTCTTGTGTTTTTCGACACCTTTCCTTTCTATTTATGAACTTGAGATCAGGGCGAGTCATTGGGATGACGGACCAAGGATACGAACCGTTGCAGTTGGAGTATGACCAATCCTATCCCCACCTGGATGCCGTATGTGCCGTTAATGAACCCGAGATGCTCCCTGAAACCAGTTCACCCCGACCCCACCCAGATTCTCTGTGGGAGGCGTTCGCTCATGCCGACCCAACTCAACTACAAGCCATTGAGGCCATCCTGAAGGGAAAATCTTCTGTCAATCACACCCATGCCGAGGGTGGTCACCACACTTCTACCCCCCAGTTAGCAACTGACCAACCCGGTGCACCAGTACCGGGCCATTCTCACAATGGACCCTTGATTCCAAACTCACCCCATCTGGTGGCCATCTTGAACCACTCGGATCCAAACAACACCACACCACTTAGGCCACCGATCCATTCTTCCACACATTTCAATCAAGCACGTCCTCAAGTGCACCACCCGATATACCCTCCTTGCCCGGCCGCTTCCACCTATCCGATGGCCATGCCGGCAAATCAAACATCTGTCCTCCCCCCTCCTCTCGTCCGAGAATCCTCCGTTGATCAAACTATGCTTAACAAAATCAATAGGATGGATTAACAATATCGAGAGCTCAAGCGATTGATTGACACACGAGCTCTCCCCGAGATATCCCTTCCCTCTCTCCTCGTGTTCCATCTTCCTCCTTCTGAAATGCCCATTTACCGCCGATATAATGGAAATGGGAACCCTTTCATTCACATCAAAGATTTTCTCTATGAGTCTGTCATGTGGCAAAATGATCCGAAGGCCCTTGCATACCTATTTAGGAGATCATTAGAGGGCTCCGCGTTGGAATGGTTTTATTCACGTGACCCCTTGGAAGCTAGCAACTTTGATACCGTCAAAGCAAAGTTCTTGCAAAGATACCAAGATCGAGTCGGTCCTACCTATTCGATCACAGATCTTATGGCCGAAAAGATGAGAAACGATGAGGATTTTATAAGATATGCTGATAGATGGAGGGCAATGGCAGAAAGGCTGACGAATGCACTATCAGAATCAGAATAAGTCAAGATGATCATCACCAACACCACTCCGGCTCTGAAAAATGTATTAGCATTACATCACCCTGTCACAATGAGCGAACTCTATGTGAGAGCACAGTACATCCAAACCCAACTCCGAGATTCTCCCATCATGAACCTCTTCGACCCTAGGCCCCGAATCACCAAAAAGACAACCACCACCACCGCTGGGCCCGTGACCGAAGGCGTGGTAACCAATGAACATGTCAATATCGTAGGGAACCCGCCCAACAACCACCAACAGCAGTACAGAAACCCCCAGTACATAAACCCCCACCAAACCCAACCGGCACCTCGCCCTCAGATCCAACCCCAACCTTTCCGCCACCAAACACCAAACCAGTATGCCCAACAACCAATGCAAACACCAGTCCCCCAGCAACCCCAGCAACTGGCCGTACAAACCTTTGCACCTCAACCACCCCACCAACCAACCACCTATAACCAGGTACCTCCCCCCGCCACCTACGTGCCATGAAGAGCAGGGCCTAGAAGAAACCATTACCCGCCGTTACCGTACTCTCTCACAGACATTTTTAACGCTCTTATGATGGCAGGACAGATTTCATTGCCAAGAGAAAAGCTGGAGTGGCCGCAAAATGCCAACACAGACAAATATTGTTTGTACCACAGATACCCGGGACATACAGTGGAGAATTGCTTTCAATTTAAAGATTATATCCATGACCTCCACGAGCAGGGAAGTATTGACTGGGGTCAAATGGGCGAGTACATCAAGGCAGTAAAGAACCAACCTCAACAACAGCAACAGGCACCAGTCCGACAATAGCAACATGAATCCGGCCTAGGGATTATTCAGAACCCGCTACCCACGCATGCACCCGCAACAGCACCAGAAAACCAGAGGGTTAATCTTATTCTAACCTCCACTGATGAACCTCGCGATAGAGGCCAAAATTGGCAAATCGAGGGACCAGCTTCTTTCATGAACTTTAACTCTCTAAACCACGTTAACCGAACCGTTCACTTCATACCACAAGCTATCCCCACCAGAAGAAGCCAACCACCAATTATCCGCACTCTATCACAGCCAACCATAACGCCACCAGCCGTACAACTCCAACCGGGTAGGACCTTGATCCGCCCGGTCGAGCCTCCACAAATACCATCGCCATTAGGACCCATCATCGTACCACCTCATACAACCATGCCACCACAACCTACCAGCATCCCTACAACCCGAACCATCATCACTACACCCCTACCTAGGCCTCCCATCATCCGACCTAACCCTCCATCTACTTCCGCTACACCAACCATAGCCCCTCAGCTCACCACGGTGCTTAGAAGCGGGCGCATGTTTCAAAGAATTTTCCCCTAGACCGGTCCACTAGGATGGTCACAAGAAGAAGAAGAAGAGCACCTAGAAGAATCAGTGCCAGGGACGTCCTATGATTTGCTGAAGCACCTTGACAAAACCCCTGCGCGGATTTCCATTCTGAAGCTGATCAAAAGGTCCAAAGCTCATCAAGAAGTTCTTCAGTAATACTTACAAAGAGTGATGGTCAATGAAACCCTTCCCCCCGAGAAGATTGCATCAATCTTGACCCTAAAAAGTGAACACCCCGCTCTCACTTCCACCAAAGAAGAGTTGGTTGAACTAGAAGCAAGAAAATATGCACTTTGTATCACTGTCAGTATTAACGAAACAGATGTTGAGTCTTGTCTAGTCGATACCAGTGCATCCATCAATGTCTTGCCACAAGAAACGCTACAGTTGTGTGGAATCCCAGAAGAGGATATTCGGCCATCACAAATCACTGTAACAGCATATGACAATTCCAAGAGGCCCGCCCATGGCATGGTCACACTTGAAGTCAAACTCGGACCCCGAATTGTCACTGTTGACTTCCACATCTTGGATATGGACCCAACTTACAAAGTTATCTTGGGAAGGCCTCACCTTGAGGCATTAGAGGCCGTGGCTTCAACCAATCACCAATGCATTAAATTTCCCTTCAAAGGACAAGTCGTCAAGGTGGTAAGTATGCCTGTGGATTGCCTAATTACTCTCCCTACTGGCTTGCCAAATCAACCGGTCTTCACAATCCTCGATCTGCCGAGGGATGGAAGGCAGTCCAGGCAAGTTTGGAGAAAGAAGAAGGATGACACCAAAACCCTTGGGTGGCGTATGATGGAGAATCTGGGATATCAAGAAGGTCGAGGGCTGGGGAGAGAACTGCAGGGTATCACAAAACCCATCCAGCTAGTAAAGACAACATCAAGGAACGGGATAGGGTATGATGGGACGTGTGATAATGGCCAAAAGACTGGCCAAAAATACTTTCGGGGGTGTTTGCACAAGTTCTTTGATAAGAGAGAAACAATATAGATGATCGAAGAACAAGAACCGCAAGAACAAGCAAAGAGGAAGAAGATGGACAACCTAGAGGATGAGCCATATCTCAACGTATCATGGTTATTCTCTGAAGAAGGATCAAGTGACGAATCATTCCGCAACGAGCCTTCTAGCAGTTAGAATCCGGGGTATTCACCCCATGTCGTCTCCTCAGACCCATTTCTAGTAAGCTTACCATCAGGTCCACCAGATAACAAAGATGGGTGCTCTCTTTACCCATCTTTGCTTGATTTGTTCCATTCTCTGTCAATATCTCAACCCACGTTGGAAATTACAACCAACCAAACCCCTTCTGTTTTCATGTTTAGTACTTCTAAAAAAGATAAAAAAAACGTCATCTTCTCAACCCAAGTTTCATTCGAAGAAACATCCCAACTCGCTCAGAAGGGTGATCCAAGTCAAGAGGCCACCCGGTCTCTAATCGATCTCCTTTGCCCTTCATCAATAAACTCCACTCCATCCACCTCTTCTTCCTCTCCTTATTTACCTTCTTCTTCTTTAGGTTTAGTTTCCAGTAAAAGCAAAACAAAAATCAGAGGTAGGAGAGTTCCAGAAAGGTACCTGCATCGGTTAGCTCAAAAAAGCTTAGAATGTGCCAAGCTACCAGAGTATCTAGAAAATGCAATCCAGATAGATGAAATTCGATATGAGGAGAAAGACAATATTGATCCAACTTTAGGGGTCTACGAGGTTGTATCGGAAAAGGATCCTGATACTGAGGATGAAGAGGAGGATTTGGCTGATGCTTATGCATCCGGTTTAAGAAGGTTCGGGGAACCATCAGCCACGGTGGACGAACCGACTAAGGAACTTAATCTTGGAACACCGGAAGATCCTAAGAATATCCTCATCAGTGCCAACCTCGCCCCTTTAGAAGAGCAGAACCTAATGGGGGTGTTACAAGAATACAAAGACACATTCGCTTGGACATACGAAGATATGTCGGGGTTAGATAAGTCATTGGTAGAGCATCGACTGACTTTAAAACCTGAAGCTACCCCGGTCAAGCAAAAGTTAAGAAGATTCCACCCAGACATAGCATTAAAGATGAAGGAAGAGGTCGATAAGTTACACTAAGCAAAATTCATTAGAGTCGTCCTCTATCCACAGTGGGTGGTAAATATAGTCCCAGTCATGAAGAAGGATGGAAAGGTTCGAATTTGCATTGACTTCAGGGACTTAAACCGAGCATGTCCAAAAGATGATTTCCCCCTTCCTCATATCGATGTTCTTGTTGACAACACAGCTGGATACGAAACCCTATCATTCATGGATGGATACTCGGGGTATAATCAAATCCGGTTAGCAGAAGAGGATCAAGAGAAGACCTCGTTCACTACACCTTGGGGAACCTATTGCTACGTCGTCATGCCCTTCGGATTAAAGAATGCCGGAGCAACTTATCAAAGGGCCATGGTGGCAATATTTCATAATATGATGCATAAATTTGTAGAGGTGTACGTGGATGATTTAGTGGTCAAATCTCGAACCCAAGATGAGCATGCTGAGGTGTTGAAAAGGGTTTTGCAACGAGCCAAGGAATATAAGCTCAAGATGAACCCCAAGAAGTGTGTGTTTGGAGTATCATCTGGAAAGTTACTTGGGTTCATTGTCAGCAAAAGAGGCATCGAAATCGATCTCAACAAGGCCAAAGCCATTATTGACATGCCTCCACCAAGGAGTCTAAAAGAACTGAGAGGGTTGATTGGTAGGCTACAGTTTGTTCGCCGGTTTATCTCACAACACTCTCAAAGGTGCAAACCTTTCTATGAGTTAACCAAGGTGAAGGCCAAATTTAGATGGGATTCGAGAAGTCAAGAGGCATTCGATGGTTTAAAGAAATATTTGTCAAGCCCACCTATGCTCAAACCTCCGGTTCCTGGCAAACCCTTGATCTTATACATCTCAGTCTTGGAAGGATCCCTGGGAGCAGTATTGGCACAATTAGATGATGAAGGGAAAGAGCGAGCAGCATACTATCTGTCCAAAATCTTTGATCCTTGTGAACAGAAGTATACAACCATGGAGAAAACTTGTGCCGCCCTGGTTTGGGTGGTCTAGAAACTTAAACACTACTTTCTGGCCCACGAGGTTAATCTCATTGCCTGCATGAATTCCATCAAATTTCTTCTTGAAAAATCTATCCTGACTGACCATTTGGCATGCTGGCAGAGCTTTCTCTCCCAATTTGACATCACCTACACCCAACAGAAGGCAATCAAGGGCTATGCAATTGCCGAACACCTTGCCCATCATCCTATCCCAATCTTTGACCCTATCCAATTAGAATTTCCCGATGAAGAATTGATGTCCAATCGATCTTCCAATCTATGGACTTTGTATTTCGACGGGGCATTAAACTCCCAGGGTAGAGGGATAGGGATTGTTCTTCTATCACCCGAAGGTGTCACCATTCCACAGGCTTTTCAGCTCCATTTTCCAGCAACAAACAATATAGCTGAGTATGAAGCCTTGTTGGTTGGACTGGAGGCCGCTCACTTCTATGGTGTCACTAAACTAAGGGTAATCGGTGATAGTCAGTTGATTCTCTGCCAAGTACTGGTCAAATACCGCACATCTCATCCCGGGCTCAGACCATACCAAGAACTCACCACCTGTTACATCAAGCTATTCTCCAAACTCGAATTCATTCATGTTCCTCGTGCTCAAAATATTCTTGCCGATGCTCTCACTTCCCTGGCATCTTCACTATCTGTCCCGCTAGGCATACAGGTTAGGACGATCTATGTCCGCCGACGTACCATTCCAGCAGTGGAAGATGCACGATTCTTGAGGGTTAAAGAAAAATTTGAAAGGAAAGAGTACATTGAGCAAAAGGAGGAAGTATCTTTAGTTGAATTGGAAGAATTAGAAGAGGGTGAGAAACCATGGTATCATGAGATTGCGAATTACTGTCAAGATCAGACATATCCACCAGGATTAACTGCCGAAGAGAAAAGAGCCATAAGAAGGGTCTCCCAGAGATACACCATCTTAGGTGGAGTACTTTACAAAAGGAGCTTGGCTGGTGTTCTATTAAGATGCGTAGATGAAGAAGAGGCTGAATTGGTGCTTAAAGAAGCACACTCCGGAGTATGTGGAGGCCATGTAAATGCTCAAGCCCTCGCCAAGAAGATCATCAGGCAAGGGTACTACTGGCCTACTATGGAAGAAGAGTGCTCGATCTTTGTCCGGCACTGTCATCAATGTCAACTTCACACCAACAAAATTCACTCTCCCACATCTTCCCTTCACCCGATTCACGCCCCATGGCCCTTCGCTATGTGGGCTTTTGATGTTATCGGACCCCTTGGTGATCCAAACTCCACAAACAAAACCAAATCCTTTATCCTAACTGCAATGGAGTACTTTACCAAGTGGGCAGAAGCAGAAGCATACGTGGAAATCAAGGCATCAACAGTCTGCACCTTCATCAAACGCAACATCATTGCCAGGTTCGGGATCCCGGGCAACATCATCACTGACAATGGACCACAATTCATCTCTCAGGAGCTACGTGACCTTTGCAACATGTATTGCATCAGATTGCATCATTCATCTCCATATTATCCTTAAGGCAACAGTCAAGCAGAAGCCACCAATAAAACCCTGATAAAAATCATTAAGAAGACTTGTAAGTCTAGCAAGTTCGCAGACTGGCCAGATAAGTTAGTTGATGCTCTATGGGCCTACCGCCCCTCTATTCGAACCCCAACAGGTCAGACCCCCTATGCCTTGGCATTTGGGATGGAGGAGGTAGTTTCATACGAAGTAATCATTCCTTCCCTCCGAGTCCAGATCGATCGAGATATCCCTATGGATGAACGCCGAGATTCTCTTCTCGCGCAACTCAAACTCTTGGATGAAAGGAGACTAGCCGCTGCCGAACATGCTAGATCTTACCAAAATAGACTTAAAAGATTTTATCATAAGAGGGTGGTGGAGAGAAAATTTGAAATCGGTGAGGTTGTTCTTAAAAGAGTATTCGTTAAGCCGGGCGGTCCCCGCTCCAAACTTCAACCTAATTGGGAGGGTCCATATGTTATTTCGGTTGTTTATCCCGGTAATTCATATAAGCTGACTAATGCAGAAGGAGAAGAGCTAGCTCATCCCTGGAATGGTGTATACCTCAAAAAATATTTCCCTTAGAACAAAAATCACAAAAAAATCTATAAAATCCAAAAGTGTGAAGAATAATGACAACATCTAACGCTTGCTTGCTCGGTGCACCAACTTGTCACTTAGGGAAATAAGGATAGGCATCATACTGCACACACTACACACCTAGTTTTGAGATCCGATAATCGGAAGTCAGAGAGAAAGCTAGGCAACGCTTGGCAAAACAAGGTCAACCTAACCCTGTTCTCTTCTCGTTTCGGTCCAGAATAGATGAAAGGGGTTAGAATGAGGAGTATCGAAAGTGCCCATTGCCTTAGTTGGAAAATGCCTCTGAAGGTCTGACTTCTTAAAAAGAAGAAAAAGGTGCCAAAAGATGGGCAATGACCCCTTAGGTCGGCAAAAGAATAGACCTATCTGAATGTGTACCAACAAAAGCCCAGAAAAGGAGAAAAAGGCTCCAAAAGATGGGCAATGAACCCCTCAGGTCAAAATCAAGCAAAAGAAAAAAGACCTATTTGTGTGGGCCATCAAAGAAAAGGGCTAGAAGGAAGGACCCAAGGATGTCAAATCCCAAACGGGCAATGCGGGCACTAGTAGAGAAACAAATTCGACACTCCCGAATCCTATTAAGGACTTACCACCAATCCTCTTCCCTCTTTAACCTTGCAGGTAAGGTTGACCGACTGGATCCAAGAAGAGCCATAGCCTATCAAGGGCGGAAGGTCAGAAGATCTCGGACTAGGCACTTTCTTACACGTGATGCCTACTCTTAACCCTTAGGTAACAATGAAAGGCACCTACGGCAAGCAAAGCAAAGGATGAGATAATCGTATCCCCCACACCAAACAAAAAATCAAATACTTCAAAAAGTACCAAACAAATCTGTAAAGTCAAAAATCCTAAAAAGAGAATATTCAAAACACCAAAAAATCGTAAAAGTTCCAAAACACCAAAAACATCATAAAACCATCAAAAACCAAACAAATCAAAAAATCCCAAAACACTTAGAAATTTGCTTCCTAAATTGACTAGTTGCCTTTGCATTCATATTTAATTTCAGTCTTGCATGTTTCCTTATGTGCATACTTATATTTTTTCGTTATTTTACCTTGATTAGGCCTATGTCCCTTGACAAAAGATCAAGGCAACTTTGCCTTCTCCTTGCAAGGGACTAAGCCAAAATAAAGTTCTAATATCTTCTCTCGAGTTGATGCAGGAACAGGAGAAGACATGCCGGCTTCATATCCCCAGACACTAGAGGAAGCAAAACACAACAAAAAATTGAAAATTAAAAAAAAACAAAAGTGGACTACCCCGACCCCTATTAGGACTTGCATTTAGTATTGCATCTATCAAAATAAATAATATTTGAGATGTTGAAGACCTCAAGTCTAGAGGGGGCTAAGTCTGAGAACCCCTTCAACAAAATCAGTGAGGGCTTTGTCATTCCCTAGGCTTACGGATAGGCCAAAGTTGAATATGCCGGGACGACGGTTTCCTTACGGATGTCCTGACCCGTTATGTTCAACCTATATCTTCAACTATTTTCTTATACTTAGTTGTATTTCTTTAAACCCAGCATGCATCATTTCATACATGCATCATCCCACCACAACCATTTCCTGCTTCCTAATCCTGCCACAACCTCCTTTCAGTCCCATTATGAACATTTTAAGAAGATAGTCTTTTATAGCCCCTAGAGGAGGTCTTGATTTTTCGCAGAATTGGTTTGAAACATATTTTAACAATGATTTCATCAAAACAAGAAGTTTTTCCATGTCGAACTGAACCGGTATTGTTGAGTAAGACCTGATGAATTTGAAGAACCCTATCTTGGTTGATTACTAGTTTCGGCTTTACTTTTTCGCAATTTACTTTCTACCGAGTCCAGCACACCATGCAGTTCGGGTCCTGGCCGGTGACAATTCTCCCCCACGTGGGATTTTAGTTATAGTTTTTCGTGCAATCAATCAACCAAAGGGAAGGTTCCGATAAGACAAAAGGCAACCTCGGAGTCTGGTAAAGTTTCATTCCACTCAACTAGGCTAAGGAAGGCGTGTCTAAATCTACACCTTGGCGTCACCTTTTTAGTCCATTACTACTTCATTCCACTACACCTCACTACGTTTCACTACATTCGCCTACGCTACATTCGTGTCATTCCCCTACAAAGCCAACGCCAAGGCGAGGCAAGCTATAGACACGCAATTTTGGCCTAGTTGGAGAGTTTAAATTCTTGTTTTCATGGAGAATATTTAAAGCAAATCGTGTTTTCCGGACGGATCAAGTTTCTGCACATTCCGAAGGGGATCGATAGAGAAATCGGTAGGACCAGATACCCTGTATGTAGGGCACCTGGCGCCCTATATACAGGGCACCAGGCGCCCTACATACAGGGCGCCTGACACCAAATCAAATCGACTCGACTGGCTGGTTTGACCCCCCGCAGTGACTCGTCTTGTCGACCTGACAGACCTCATGATGCTGGCGCCCCATATACAGGGCGCTATGCCGCGTGGCATTGCTTTTCGGAAATGGCCAAAGTGCCCTCTTTTGAGCTATAAATAGACTTTCATTTGGAGCTTGGAGGGGGTTCCAAGTCCGTACCACCTTAGAGACCATCCAATACTACGTTTCAATGCCATTCTCACCTCCCATAGCCTTTCAAACCAATCCAAAATCGTCCACCAAAAACCCGAAAAACCCTCTATTTCTGCCACCCAGAAACATGTTTTTTCTCCAACTTTGAGAGCTTCTATCCGTCTCTCCTCTTACATCCAGCATCCAAACCACCTTTCATTAGCTTCATTTGCATATTGTCTACAAGGAGGAGTCCCTACTTCGTCCCGGAACCCGCCCAGCACTCCGGAGTGGCATTGCAAAGAGGGGAAGAAAATCTGTTCGGGCCAGACTTAGTGCCCCGTATATAGAGCATTTTGACCTTGGTCAATGCGCCCCATAAGGGGGGCACCTGCTGCTAGCGCCCTATATATAGGGCACCAACAGGGGCAGAAGCTCATTTTGCCATTTTCAGAGTCTGATCACCCGTTTGATCGAGTTTTTGTCTCCCTTTTTCATCTTAGCATCGTTTATCATGTTATTTAGCATGCATTTGATCATTTTGCATCTCATATATGTTTAAAAACCTACCAAAAATAGGGGTTGGGATTCCGTCCCGTTCCGGTTAGTTTATTCCCTTTTGCATGATTCAGAGTCTTGATCAAGCATGATGCTACACTCACACCAGAGCTAATAATCTTCACTTTTTTTATGTTTTATGCAGGACATTCTTAGATGAATCGACCGGAGTGAAGCTTCAATCTGATCGTAGGTGAAAGAACTCTTTAAAGCTCTCCTCTCTCGGCCGGCCGAGAAAGGATAAGTTAGAACCAAACAATCTCCCCCCTGTTTACATCCCCAAGGTATGACGGTCAAACTCCTTCTAGTCCATTTGCTTAACACCTAATCACACTTTGGAGCCTTCAGTTCCTGGCGACCACACACTTCACCTTCCTTCACACATACACACTCTCCTTCTCCTCTTCTTCTCTCTTCCTCGTCGACGCACGCGCGAGCCGAGCCGGCTCACCCGGGTGCCTACAATCTTCATCAAGGTCAGACATTTTGAAATCTTAACTAGCTTAAGATCAAGCATTAGCCCCCTTTTTCATATCATATATGGAATAATCATAATAAATTTAGAAGGTACCAATATAAAGTGGTTGTATTGAGTGCTTAGCCTAAATAGATAAGGAAGATTTTGCAAAGATTGTCATTACTTGTGTCATGTCACACATAACACAATCACCCTTGTTTCTACTCCTCAAGTAAGTGAAGGGTTATAGGGAGATGTCTATTAAGACAATGTTGTATTATCCTTCAAATGATGTGTGAATCTAGTACTTGAGTATTTCACTCCTTGATCTAATAAAAAAGCTCTAATGCTCTTTTCATTTATTCTTTACTTCATTTTTAACTTTTGACAATTCCTCAAAGTCTCGTACTTGTACTTCACAAGCACACATATCTATGCCTAGAGAAATCATCTATTAAAGATGAAGTGAGAATGTCCATCTTTAGCCTTAATAGACATAGACCAACACATATCCAACCGTACGAGTTCTAATATCTCCTTGGTCCACCCTCCATTTCCAGTAGATGGAGAGTAAGTCATTTTTTTTCAATGAGATAAGACTCATATTTGGTTAATGATTTAAAATCATTTTCTTTCATATTTCTATCCATATGGAACTCCTTATGTCTTTTCTCATTGATATGACCATGTCTATATTAACCTAAAGAAATAGATTAATCTATATCAACCCACTTCCTCTTAAGAGGATCATTCACACATGCTATGAGAGCTTCCATATCTCTTATTAGTAAATTATTTACTAAGCTTTCACTGGCAAACATTTCTCCATTCATAATCTTAGTACAATTATCATTTTCATAACTCAAAATAAATCAATATTTATTCAAATAGGAAATATTGATAATGTTCATATAGAAGGATAAAACCAACAATCTTTAAGATAAGGACACCCCAAAAGGCTATTAAATATTTGTACGTCTCACTATCAATGATACAACTCTTGCACCATTTGTTTATGTAGGTTAATCTTTATACATCAAGACTTCATTTACTTGTCATTATTTGCAACTTTTGCAGATATAAGATACATATTTAGTATCTCATACCATGAAATGCATATATAGAATCTTATAGAAGATATGTGTATCTAATATCTCATACAAGATATACATATCTGGTATCTACTACCATAAGATATATGTTTAGTATCTTACTATGATATACACAAATCATATCTTATATTTGATATGTATATGTGCATGACAAGTAAGTCAATGACAATGATGCCAAAAGCTTCTTAAACTCCTCCTTTGCAATATATATTCAATATACTTTGCATCATTTCCACCAATCATCATCATGATAGTAGAAGAGCAATCCTATGTCTTATATGGGCTTAATATTCTTTGACCATCTTCTTGACTTTTAACTATGCCTTTATCTTCTCATCTAATGATCTCACTTCTTTTTATTGGTCTTTCCAAGAAGTGTTGAAGATGTATTGTTATTTTAATCTTGCCCTAAATTTGCTCATCATCATGAGCCATGATAGATCTCATATCCATTCATCCATGCTGTCTCTATACTTCATATAGACGCTAACATTTAGCATAAGGCAAACAATACGTCTTTCTAATGAGATGAAGATCTCATCTTATCTTACTACATTAGATGATTAGTAGGCACCAACTTCCCAAGTAGGTTAGTTACATGGTCAACCATGAGAACACTTTTCATGGTTCTAAACCAGTTAAGATAACTGGTGGTTACAAATATAATTCTATAACGAAGATATAATTCTTTTTGAAAATATTGCAGACATTCAAAATAACTTAAGACCCTATTAACCTTATGGTGATGACCTTGTGGAAAACACAGCAAGTCATCCTATACTTAATAGGTAGGCAACTTTTGTCAGTTGGAACTCTTACAACTCTTAGTCATTTAGCCTCTAGAGTCATGACCATGTAGGAAACACGACAAGTCATATACTCTAGTTAGGTCAAATCCGCTTGTTACGTTATGGGCATGGATTCTTAGGAACATGCCAATGGTCCACCCGAAGGTTCAGCTTTAAGCCTTAGCCACGATACCAATCCCTTCCTGAGTGAGTCTTGTGGGAACATAATAAACTCACCCAATCTAAGATTAGCTTATCGAGACTATAACAACGGAAGGCTACATGGGTCATTCTTAATGTCCCACACTTATCAGCCTAATTTAAATGAGGGGTTTTTATTTTAGTCTCATCATAATATATGCTACATATATATGTATACCTTTGAATAGCATATATCTAAGGTATCTAGCACATACACATACATATCAAATATGCAAAATTTAAATAGATGATCATGAACATTCATCCCATTAATGCATGACCGGAGCCCGATCGGTATGCATTAAAGGATTCAACATCCTATGCCAGTGTTGACACATCACCAAGTCTTGAAGAACTCTTCTCCAAGCATCCCACTCTCTCCTCCACCTCGATTGGTCTTTTTGTTATTACAAGAGTATTAAGGGTGCACAGACCATAAATATACATTAATCAAATAAGAAACCTTGATCTTAATCAAGGGGAGTACATTTTAGAGAGAGGTAGAATACATAATCAGAATTGATAAGAGAGAAGATTAGGCATACAGGCCCTTAATTACATGCCAACATCAAATAAACATCATCACATGACACATTCTATGTCCATGATCATCCAAGCATTCACACAGACATACCAACACATGAACATAGTGCGAATACATGGTAATAATATGATATAACTATTATATCATAAAAATATACATCATATGTTTTGAAATTCTCAATTTCATGCTTGTCAAATTATTCATGAAGTAAATAACAAGAAATAACCATATAAACAATTTTATACGATGCATACAAGGAACTCCAAACAATTTGGACAATACATGCATTCCCAAAACTGTACAAAATGCCAAATCAATGTTCTAATCATCATTCTGAAAAATCATATTTTACAAAATTAGTTTAGACATTAATTTCACAAGTTAAGTCATTAAACCAATTTTAAAAACTTAACAATGAATAAATCTATGACAATGATGCTCAAAACCACATAATATATCATGAAACACTTTGATAATCAATTATATGATATTAAACATTTTTTTTACATTTTTTGTATTTTTTGTAATTTTTTAGATTTTATTTTGATTTTAAGCAATCTAAAATCAAATTTAAAGATCTGGGTGCATTGCACTACCCCTTTCCAGTTCTTGGTGCATTGCCCATGTGCCACAAGCATTGGCGCGTGGCGTCGTCCTGCACGTCATGAGTAGGTGCGCTTGCATGCACCTACGAGCCCTTGCGCGCTCACGAGTTTGAATTTTTTTAAACAACAGCGTGGTGTGCGATGCACAACGAACCATCTGTAGTCAAATTGCATTTGTAGCGCATCGTTGACTGGCATCCGGATCCAACTATTGAGTCCTAATGGGTCTGTCTCCTTCACCCGATAAGGGTGAACAGTAACCACGGAAGGGAGCTCCAAGACCTTCATAAATCTGGACTTTCCAACTTTCAAAAAACTTCCAAAAATAGTATATCAATTCTAAATCTGACAAGGAATCCAAAAATGTCATTTTCTTTCCATGAAAAAATCCCAATAAATGGAAAAATAGGAAAGAAGTGTCGCCGGCTCTAGAGCTTCTCCTTGCCGGAAAAACTCTCAATTGACGTCCGGTGGTGTCGTTCGAAGCCAAAGAATGATGGGAAACACTTGGTAATCATATTACCTATCTTCTAAGTTATCCATAAGACATCAAATGTCTCCATAGAAGATCTCAAGAAATCCCCAAATCGAATTAGTGATTTTCGTAAAACAACATCATTATCTTTTAGATCTTCTACCGGACCCTTCGGAGGTCCAAAATTCGAATGGTTTGTGGCGTTGGAAAGCCCTTTGTCATGATATTCATCTAGAAGAAACCAATCTACAAACATATCCCATACGATTTATGGTTTCTCCGTCAAAATGGGCATTTGTACATATTCGGGAAAATATGAAATATATGAAATGACGTCGAAATGACGTTATATTTGAACGAGACTACAACCTAGCTCTAATACCACTGTAAGGAATCAGTCCAACTAGATTGGCATAGTGTAAGATTTCTGATTCCTCATATATCAATGTCTTGGTCTCAATTGGAACCGAACGGTGTTGCCAAAAGCGGTATTCGAAACAATTTTGAACACGTACCTTTGTGAGATTCAAATAATTCCTATTGCTAGGAGAAGATAGAGAGTTCTCACACTCATTGAGCCACTCAAGTGTGTGGCCTCTAGTCGTATCCACATGAACCACCTCCGAAGTCGGGTTTACATCCGTGCTGGCGTCGACCACTCATCTTGAATGGAACTCCACCACCAAATGACAACTACTGGGGTGAGAGGCGGCGAAGGAGGGTGGCTAGGGTGCAGAGAGCTCACTTGGCTTGGTAGGGTTTGTGCTCTCATTGCTATTATTTATAGAACTCAGAGTTTTTCATAAAACCCCCTCCTTACTCTATAAGTTAACCCAAGCCCCCAAACTTATGGATTGGTCCTTATATGTGTGACCTCCTAGGTCCAAGAGTCCAATTGGTTGAGGCCTAATTAAACAAATAATTTTTTTAAATTAAATCTATTATCTCATAATAGATTTAACGGCCTACCAATCATGAAGGGTAAAGCCACATCTTATGATCCTAAATGGCTTCGGGGATAAACTCTTCTCCAAAGAGCCTTTTCATCATCGGTTACCACACAGATATAAATATTCGTCCATCTAAGGTCCCGGTTAGATAGAAGTATGGCATTGACCATCAACTCCTAAATATACACCGACACTATGGAATCTTGTACTCGTAATTGGATCAATTGGAAAGCTCTTTTCCAATTATCCTATCTATGTTGACAAAGGATTTAGAGTACTATCTATAGGTCATTCTCTCTCTCCTACCGAGAGTGAAAAATTCCTTATTGTCTGCTCAATTGCCTCCACTAGGTTTCTCATATACCCAATCCATTAATTGTACAGGACCATAATACTAAGTGATCCATAAGTCAATAGTCAAAGTACATGGTATGCCCGACAATGCATCTTTGGTGACTCAGGTCAAAGATCCAACTGTGCAATCGTGATGATAGAATACCCTGATTGATAGATCGGTAAGATATCATTCAGGGATTCTATACTAGTCAGTTAATTGAACTCATCTTCTAATGAGCACCTGTACATGTATCTTAGTGTCCCCACAGTGATGACCAATGATATTGGTCATTCTCATCATATGAGAAGATATCATATACACTAGTCTTACCAGATCCTTGATGTCTCGTCTCGAGGATCTTATGACTATGAATATTTAGAATACATATTTCTAAATGATTGATCTCATTATCATTATCTCATCATGATTCAATCATCATTGCATGAAACCTAGGACTTTATTATGATAGACTCATGTAGATAATGCAAGTAATGAAGATTATGCCATTAATACTAAATAATATATTATAATAAAAGTAAAATCATATCACATATGATTGACTTGTAGGGCATATATTTCTATCAATATTTCTGAGAGAGATTGTGAATAACATGGACGCATCGGAGAAAGAAGACCTGGAAGGCATAGAAGTACGAAGCTGGAGCATTGTTTGAGAATAAAGCTTTTGGTGTGCTAAAGAACATATTTGCTTCAAAGAAGATCGATAGTCAAGCATTAGAGAATAAGCCATCTATGCATTCATTCTTTGCTATAGAATTTTGATAGTTAGTCAAGGTTGGAGCATTTCAGAAGACGACATACATGCACTTGATGTCTATTATGACAAAGAAGGCATTCTTTGCACAGAACATAAAGGTAACAATTTTACTTGTTTCTTTAATGAAAAACATGTGTTTTGAATAAAGTACTAGTCATTTATCTTATCAATTATTGTGGGAACCTTGAGATATCATTATTATTATTTTTAAAGTTTGTTTGTAAAGAAGTTGTTTTGAATGTTTGAAATATCAACATCCAACTTTTCTATACTAGGTGATAACTTAAAGGTAGTAGATAGTTGGGTGATATTATAAAAGTATGAAACTGAGGTTAGGGTTTTGTAAAAATTTGTTTCTAACGCATCTCCGTCGGATGGTGCTATTATCTAACATTCATTTACCTCGAATAACTGCTTGAACACCCTTGATTAATTATCATAGCGGCCTGTTTGCTGAGAGCATGCACATACTTAATATGAAAAGATCACAAAGGGCTTTGGCCTTTCTAGCTTGATGAGATGCAAGCAAATTTGTTAATTTTTGATTTGTTGCAAGTTGTTTCAATTTTGTTGTTTGAAGTTGGTTTAAGTTTCGGTTTGAAGTGTTGATTTTAGGTTTGAGTTTGTTGAGTTTTGATTTTGTTTGAATTGTTTAGTTTTAGTTGTTTCAATTTTGATTGGTTGAAGTTATTTTACTTAAGTTTTGATGAACATTATATGTGTTGAACAATTTGATTTGTTTAAGTCTAGTTGACATGTGTTTAGTCATTTTTTTATTGTTTCTTATGTTGGTTGGTATTTTTATACTGATTTGAGTGTGTTCGGTATGTTTTAAGTGTTTTGAACTTTGATTCCACTTGGTTAATTTCAATTTCATATTGTCATAAAATCTGATTTCTTATGTTTTAAGATTGATTTGAAGTGTTTTTAAATGTTTTGTTGTGATTTATATATTTGGCTTTGATTCATTTAGTTTTCACTTGTTTAGGAAGATGAATTCCTTTATGTCAAATGTTTTGAATTAAATATCTAGATTGCATGGCGTTTGATTTTCTTTCACTTTCATATTTAATGACATGTATGTAAAATATTTTGAGTGTATTTTTAGATTTATTTTAAGTGAATTTTTAGATTCGATTATCTTATGTTTAGTCTGGTTTGATTCACATCACATCCGGTCCATTGGGCTAGTGTCAATGCTTGATCACATCAAGTTGAGTCGACACTTGAATCTTCATTGAATTACATATCAGAGTATATCATTTGGTAGTTCATATGCCATATTCCCTACTATCTAATGTGTGTGAATGTGAATGTTCATATCCTTCCCACGATGTAAAGTCCCAAGAGACTGGAAAAAATTTTGGCAGCATGCTGCCTTATTTTCTAATCGATATGAAATTTATTCACCTTACATGATTAAGTCTTTTGACTTTTTCCATATAGTGGGAAGGTCCATCCACATAGGAAGCATGTCCCATGTGCACGCCCAGCTCAGCGTACCGGAAGCGTGTTTGGACTAGAGCCCAATTGTGGAGTGTCTAGTTGTGGACTAACTCCTCATTTAATTTTATTTTTTGCATTCTGATTTTGGTTAAGTTAATATTTATTGTCCAAGGCCCAATGGGCCAGCTTCATGTCATGTCAGCACAGCTGGCCAATCTTCAAGTTTCAATGGCACAATGGGCTAGTCTTCAAGTTGATGGGCTGGAAGGGCATGTTTTGAGCTTCAAGGGCCAAAAAACCCTGTTTTGCAACCTACATGCACCTATTTTTTTGCAAATGTTTTCTTTCTGTAGAAGTGGACAAATGGAGCCATAGAGGGGCTGTAATGACCTATGGAGGTGCTATTTGGAAGAGTTGGGAAGAGGACTGCACAAAGAGCAGATTTAGGATAGTTTTCAGTGGACTGATTAGGGGCTATGCAAAGGGCATGTAGATGGGGATTTCAATGCCTCAAAGGGGTTGATTGAGATTGAATAAGAGAAGGCCACACAAAGGGAGCTGTTTTGGTGGATTCAAGAGTCCGCCTAGGGGAGACTTGACCCATGTTGTGGATTCAAGAATGCCCAGTATATCACCCTTTCCTTTATCCAAAATGAGGAATTGAGAGCCCGCCCGGGAGAGACTTGACTCCTCTTGTGAATCCAAGAATACCCGGGCATCACTCCCTCTTCCTCATTGGACAAGGGGGCTGTGTATGGACAAGAAATTGGGGTGATTGGAGTGCTGAACACGGGCAGCTTGAGGGTCTACCTTGATGAGCCAACAAAGAGGCTGATTGGATGATTCAAAGGAGTGAACAAAGG
Organism: Cryptocoryne crispatula var. balansae; assembly: GCA_036172225.1. Lineage (NCBI taxonomy): Eukaryota > Viridiplantae > Streptophyta > Magnoliopsida > Alismatales > Araceae > Cryptocoryne > Cryptocoryne crispatula. Next base: position 28,262,582 of record CM069920.1, on the reverse strand, counting down.
ATTGTTTTTGGGACTTGTTTGTGAGGCTAGTGGGGAGGGCTGTGTAGGTGTGCATAGAGGGCTGCTGTAGGTTGTCTTAGGAGCCTAATTTTGGAGAGGTTTAAGGGCACACAGGAGGAGCCTGATTAGGTACTGTTTGGGTAGCCTTAGAGGTGATGTTGAACAAGTGTTGTTGGGGTTTGATTGGACCTGATTAGGGGATGGCTTTGGAGCTTGTTCAGGAGGCCATCAAAGTGGTCCAACATAGGGTGTTAATGGCATGTCTGAAGGCCTAATTGGGTGGCAAAAAAGGGGCACACAAGGGGCTTGTGTAAAGGGACAACAGGGGCTGTGTTTGGAGGCCAGTAGAAGGGGCCAAAATGGGGTGCACAAAGGGCATAGAATGGAGGCCAAATGGGGTGCACATAGAGCTGTATGGGTGGCTAGAATGAGGGTCAAACAGGGACTGTGGCTGAGGGCATCTTGAATGGCCAAGAAGGAAGCCGAATTAAGAAGAGATGAGAAGAGGGGAAGGAGGGGAGACTGAACTGAAAGTTACATCTTCTCTTTACCTTCCTTTTGCCACAAGTTCTGTTGAAGATGGAATGAAGGCTGCACAGGGGAGGCCTTCTAGTGATGGTGCTGCTACTGTTGGAAGAGGAGAAAGCTCCACCTGCTGTTGGAGATGGGAGGCAGCACAGGGGCTTGCTGAAGGTGGAAGGCTAGTGCATCCTCCTCTTCTTCTTCCTCTCCTTGTCTTGGTGCACGTCCTACTGGAGGATGAAGGAGATCAGGCCATTGCTGGTTGAAGGATGTTGCTCCTATTGTTGCTGTTGATGGAAGGAGGAGGGAGCCTTCTTCTTCTTGCTGCTGGTGTTGGAAGAAGACTAGACTTCTTCTTTCTCCTCTGCTGCTGGCGTTGGAAGAAGGAGAAGAGAGGGTAGGAGGATTGTGCGCTAGAGAGAGCAACTGGCTGGCTGCACAATCTGATGGTGTCAGGTGAGAAATGATGGTGACCTAGCCTTTTTGTTGGCCAAGTCTCTCTTAAATGAGGGAGTCTAAGGGATCAGATCAAATAGGGATAAGGGCTGAGAGTCCTAGTTCAAGAAGCGGTCTTCTGGGTGAAGTGTTCTAACTGAGAGGAGTCCCACCGGAAGGGGAGTCTTGCATTGGCGCACCAGCTCCTATATTGTAGGTATTTGTGTGCACAAATGAGGTTGGAAGAGAGCTTCTGGTGCATGTAGATCCATCTTGCTTAGTCTCTTGCTGACTGGGGAGTTTAAGCGATAAGACAGATAGGAGATCATGTGATAAAGTGAGTTAAGATAAGGCAAGGAGTTGTAGCTCATGAAAAAATCTTATCTCGAAAGAATTCCACTTGGGAATGGAGTTTGGGCAAGCTGATGTGTGTCCAGGTCAGGTGAGGAGAGAGGAATTGGTGCATGGATGAAGAGAGATATGGCTGATCATCTTGTAATCTCACTCGGATGCTCCTGATCTGTGGAACATTGTTAATTCCGACTAGAATCAATTAAATAAGCCCCGATTTAGTTCGAAAAATCCAAAATGAGCTCCAATGGCCATTGATATTGTGCTTCACAAGATGTGTCGCCAAGATGTCCTGAATTGTATCAGATCTCTGATTTTTTAAATTTCCCCGATCAGTGCGATCTTGGCCATCAATAATATTGAAAATTGTAATTGAGTGCAATTAATTTGTTCTATTGGCCAAATTTTAATTTTGATTCTGATGCATCAATATTCTTGAGACTAAAGTCATGAACTGAGAAATTGAAATATTCAGTTTGTAAGTTGATCTAAAAATTGTTTGGACTATCATGCCCTTGAGGTGACGAGGTATGAACTTTTGCCCAGATTTGATCTTTTTTGATTATCTATCAAACTGGTGGGGCTGGCCCAACCTGGGCAAGCCCGTATTATGTTTTTGGCCAACCCGGCCCGGCCCATATAAAATATAAGTTTGGTCCGTCCCATCCCGATCTTTCTAATAGATTATAAAGTATATATATATATATCATATTTTTTTAATTTCTTAAACATCAATCCTAATGATGGTCTCCAGTTTTTTAATAAAAAGCACTACTAATTAAATATGATAAAATTAATTAAAAATTTTAATTATTAGAAAACATAATTATAAGATGCTTACGGAAGGTTTCAAATTATTGATTTGATTTACATAAAAATTAATAAATTTGTAATCTATTAATAAATAAAAATTAAAATTAGATATTTTTGTATTTATTTTTAAATTTTAAAATAAAATATAATATAAGTATATAATAACAAAAAATAAACAAATCATAAAAATTATGACATATGGAAGGATAAAAAAGTATTGAAATAAGTTTCTAAATGTATTAGATAAACTATTAATAGTTATAATTTTTTGTATAATATAATATATATAATATATATAATGAATATTTTAAAAACTATTTTATGCTTTGATCTAAATAGAAGTTAAAAAAGTTATAATATCATATGTTTAATTTAATCATAATCTAGTGCTGAGACATTCTAAAAAAAAATAATGAGAAATAAAATAAAAAATTTGTCAACAGTATATAAACATAAGAAAAATAAATATAACATAATTTTTATATTTTAAATATTATTTATGCATATTTTTATAATATTAATTATATTAATCAAATATTGTCCAACTTATAGTCCGATTCATATCAAACTAGAACAACACATAAAATATGTTAAATGCTTCACGCTGAACACTGAAGAGTGAATGGCAGGCTGCCAGGGCCCAAGGGCCCACAGACCAGCCTGCTCCACTGACAGGTTTAGATGATTGGTTACGTGATAAAATTAGTTTTAGCTTATCCCGTTCTTTTAACTTTGTCTTTTACGTGTTGTTTAGTACAGAGATAATTTAAGAATAAATTTGATTTATTCTTAAAAATTTATTCTTAAAATTTAACGAATAAATTAAGTTTATCTTTAAAATTTTATGAGGTCAACCAAATTCTTAGAATCTATTTGACACCAAATTTTTTTGGAGGTAAACTAAATTTATCTTCTAAATTTTGAAGATAAATCTGATTTATCTTCGAGTTATCCTCGACCTAACTTTTATGACTTATTCCAACCATAGTCATTAATTTTGTCTTTTAACTTCACGTGTATCCTGTTTTTTTTCTTTTCCTTTTTCTTTTCCCTTTTCCTCTCTCTCACTCTCGACCACTTGCGCCTTCTCCTTGCCATTGATGCTTTGCCACCGCCACTGCCTGTTGTCTCCAGTAACTGTCAGTCGCCACCGTTTCCCCTCTCTCTTTTGCTCCATCATTAATCAGATCTCTGATTTTAAGATATAAACTCCATTACGCTTTTAATACATATTTTTAATTTTGTTTAAATGTTAATACATAGTTTTTTATTTTTATATTGTTTTTAAAGTTTGATTGTATCTGGTTAAATAAGATTTTTTTGGACCAGTGATCTATGTGCGAGAAAGTCGCCCTCGATGAGTCGGTCACGATTTGAGACCACGGGCTGCCGCCCCGGATGGGCGGTGATGTCCATTATTCTATGAGCACGGGACAAGTTAAATAAGATTTAGAAGGTGCAGATTCATTATTTTTTTGAAGTTCATGATGATATGGAGAATAAGTCTTGCGGTGAACGTGGTTAGTTCTCCCTAAGGTTAATGCATTAAGGTCACATAAAGTTCTTTTTTTGTTTCATAGTCATTGCTTTTGTATCGGTGTCTACGTGAACCTCGAAAATCCAATGTCTTTCTGTAATCGTCTCCTAGTACACACATTAATACAGCAATCTAAAAGATGAAATTTCCTCTCCAAATGAATTTCAAATATTTTTTGCGGATGTTGGAAAGCGCAAAAATAATAGAAGATAATCTTTTCTGATCATCCACCATATGTGACTCACTGAAATGGACATGTATAAAATCAAGGTACATGTATCCAATTTCTATATTTGTTAGAGCATCAACAAGGATCTATATTTCTTGGAATTAAGGAAGAGGTATAAGAAGCATGCATGACAAATAAATATTCTTGAACGAAATTTCATTTTTGTGAAAGAACCTGTTACAAAATATTCAACAACCTTCATGTAAGTTAATTTAAATAAATATTTTTAATAAAAAGAGAGATAAAACCTTTTATTTCTTTTTTGTGATTCTTGTCTTCTTTTTAAGAAAAGATACTCTAACAAAATCATTCGCCATCTCTTAATATATTTTCTCTATCACTTTATTTTCTTCTTATTTATTTTATTGTTCTCATTTTTCCAGTACTAAATATTATTATTATTATTCCATTTCTATACTATCTAATTCTTCGTGGTTTCATACCACCTTCTTTTTCTTCTTCTTCTTCTTCTTTTATTACTAAACTACCTTCCACCTCCTCCTCCTCCTCTTCTTCTTCTTCTTCTTCTTCTTCTTCTTCTTCTTCTTCTTCTTCTTCTTCTTCTTTACCCATTACTAAATGTTCTTCTCCTTTTAAATTTAAATCATTCCTAAACATTATTATGGTAGATTTTGTTTATTTTCACTAATCATAATTGAAAATGCCATATTGGCATCATAATTAAAAATGACATATTCTTATTAATTTTTTATAGGAATTTCTGTACGAGGTGTTAGAATAGATTCTCACAGGAGACTTGCTTATCACTTAGAGAAGGTTCAGTCATGTTTAAACTTTTTTATGTCATACTATTTTTCATAGTCTAATAGTCATATAATTTACTATATTTCATTGCCATACTTGCTTAGTCTTGTTAGAAAATTTTATTTTCCAGTAGACTAAATGAGTACTTTAGACAAATCATGAATGGATATTTCCAATAGATTAGATCTTAAGTATCTTTAAGAAATCGAAGCATTCTTACACTATACTTCTCATGAATGTAGAACTCAATTTAGAAATAGACAATATGAGAATCTTATTCAATACCCTTGTAAAATATGTTGGAACACCATCTTAAAAAAAAGATGTTGTCAAATAATATGTGATCACAAATAGTCAAATTATCGAATGTGGATATGTCATAGTTGAATAGAAGTTAATGTAATTAACAAAGATAATGTATAGTTAAATAAACCACAAGATGAAAGTGTTAATGATAAAATGATAAAAATATTGAAGATATTCGAAATAATCAATTTATCTACCATTAAACATAAAGAACATAAATAAATGAAGAGACACAAAAAAAATTGTTGCTTACTAAAAGATGAAGAAACACTTTTACATGAAAGTTGCGAAGCCATCGTTAATGTTTGTTGAGAGTGTCTACATTGGTAATGGCCTAAAGTTGTCGCTAATGTTTGTGATGGCTTTTGAGCCAATGCCTTACTAGAAATAGATCTAGACCGTTGCTGGTATATTATTAGTGTCATCTTTTGAGCCTTGCTAATAGATTTAGTAGCAATGGCTTGCATCTAGCCATTGTGAATACTAATTTGAGATGAGTGTTTTTGCAAGGGGGGTTGGAGATGACTTTGATGCAATTGCAAAAGAATTTTGGCGATAGCTTTAGCCTTGTTGTAGGCAGCTTGAAATCATTTCCAATAATCAATTTTTTGTAGTGTTTACAATAAAACTTAATAAGAAAACAAACTTGACGATTATCATAAAAATAATACTTTATAGAAAATTTATTTTAAGATAAAAGAAGAGGTGAGACATTTTCTCCTTTTCTCCCCTTGTCATTTTTTAGGTTATATATGGTCTTTATCTTTCTTCATTATGTTTCTTATCGAACATGATAACTAATTAATTTGAAATGTAGTATATTTTATTTTAATGTGTAACTTTATATCATCACAAAGGTATATAAAAATATTGTGTAACTAACCACTCTGAGATAGCTCATAGATGTCTGCATGACAAAATAAATGTCATAACCAACAAATTTGAATCCCATATGTTAGGATGGCGACCATCAAGGGCTCTATTGTTCAACGTATATAATAGCTAGAGCATATATGTGGAGTATGTTATACCCAAAACCTCAGTTTGGCAAACATTTTTACATGCATGCACAATCCATTTTTGAATCCCTAAAAGGCGTTTGGTTGCACAACAAATTCTATACACTTTCGTGATAAAAATTATTTTAAAATAAAGTGTAAGCAATAGAAGACATAAAATTTTCATGTTAGGGAGATGAGATAACAAAAAAGAGGAACTATGTAAAACCAAAAGAGGTGGGATACCACTAGATAAAAAAGGGTCTCAACTATTTTTTTATTCAAGAAAAAAATATTTTGAAAAAAATAAAATTTTAATTGTTACTAAACACATCTTTAACCAATTTTGTGACAAAAACACAAAAATATAACAAAATATTAATTTATCATGTAACTAAACACCCATAATATTTTGATGTTGACCATCAAGGATTGATTGATTCAATATTATGGTTGGAGAGTATGTGGAAGTGGGACTACGTACAAAACACACTTTTATCAATTTGTGAACATAGAAAGTATATTTCACACTTATGCTTCCCATCATGAGGTTATTAGGTGTCTTTGTCATTCCGAGTAATGAATATCATCATTATTAAATTATTTCATGTCATTTCATCCTATTACAAAGAGAGCTTGGTCTATGAATGTAAGGCTAAAGAGTTTATATGTCCAACTCATAGCAATTATTTCATACTTTACAAGATATTCTCTAGTTACCCAACTATGACAATAATTGGTACCATATTTTTCTAATAAGGACTAGACTATTATTTCTTGAAAATGTTGTATCAAAGTATACATATAACAATGTTTCTTGAAATGCCATTATCATGTGATATGCATTTCTAATTTCTATGATCTTAAATAAGACATGTATCTTGATTGTTGAATGTTTCATGAACATATCTTGTAGGTTATAAATATAAGAGAGATAAGGAGACAAGACAATACTATATCTTGACTACTGTAATAACACAACCTACAATACTACTATCTTGACTACTTTAATAACCATATAAGCTCCAATGTTTTCATATATCTTGTTATTATCACAATCAAACAAGATTACGAAAGTGTTTAATTTTATATTTTTTATTTTAAATAAATATGAACACAACATCTTGTTAATTTGACAAAAAATAATATCTCAAGGCATGAATCATACTATAGAATAAGAAAAAAGTGAGGAACCACAAATACAAGATGGAAGAAAAGAATTTCTCGTATGTTTTTTTTCCATCTGATAATTTTTATGAGCAAATTCACTCTAGATACATTTTCAAGAACTATTTTAACAGAAGATGTGATATCAAAAATACAAAGTTTTCATTTTTGTTTTCAATGAAAATGTTGAAGGAGTATTAGATCACTACAAGAAAATAGTTTAATGGTGACAGCTGATAGAAATATATGCCCTACAAGTCAATCATATGTGATATGATTTTATATTTCTTGTAATATCTTATTCAATATAAATGGCATAATCTTCATTACTTGCACTATCTAGATGCGTCTATTGTAATGAATTCCTAGGTTGCATGCAATGATGATTGAATCATGATTAGATCATGATAATGAGATCAATCATCTAGAAGCATGTACTCTAAATGTTTCTAGTCGTAGGATCCTCGAGATAGGACATCAAGGATCCGGTAAGACTAGTATATATGATATCTTCTCATATGATGAGAATGACCGATCTCATTGGTCATTAGTGTGGGGACACTGAGATACATGTACAGGTGCTCATTAGAGGAATGAGTTCACTGAACTGACCAGTATAGAATCCCTGAATGGTATCTTACCGAACTGTCGATCAGGGTATTCTATCATCATGGTTGCATGGTTGGATATTTGACCTGAGTCGCCAAAGATCTCTTGCCGAGCGTACCATGTACTTTGACTGTTGACTTATGGATCACTTAGTATTGTGGTCCTGTATAGTTAATGGATTGAGTATATGGGAAACTTGATGGAGGCAATTGAGTGAACAATAGGGAATCATCCACTCTCGGTAGGAGAGAGAGAATGTCCTATGGATAGTACTTTAAATTCTTGGCCAAGGTAGATAGGATAATTTGAAAAGAGTTTTCCAATTGATCCAATTACGAGTACAAGATTCTGTAGTGTCGATATATTTAGGAGTTGACAGTCAATGCCATACTCCTATCCGACCGGGACATTGGATGGACGGAGATTTATATCCGTGTGGTAACCGATGATGGAAAGGCTCTTTGGAGAGGAGTTTATCCCCGAAGCCATTTGAGATCATAGGATGTAGCTTGTACCCTTCTTGATCGGTAGGCCGTTAAATCTATTATGAGATAATAGATTTAATTTAAAATTTTTTTTTATTTTAATTAGGCCTCAACCAAATGAGCTATTAGGCCTAGTAGGTCACACACATAAGGGCTAATCCATAAGTTTGGGGGCAAGGGTGTAAATATAGAGAAAGGAGGGGTTTTTGTGAAAAATTCCAAATTCTCTATATAATAGCAAATTGAGCATGAGCCCCACAAGCCAAGGGCTGCAAAATTCGTACCTACCTCTCTCCTTCATGTTTTCCTATGCTGGAGGCCGTCGAGAGTCGATGGGACTTCATCCGGGGCGAGTCGGAAGGTCCAACGTGAAGGAGAACCCGACTATGGAGGCGGCTCGTGTGGATACGACTAGAGGTTGCACACTTGAGTAGCTAAACGAGCGTAAGAACGCTCAATCTTCTCCGGTCTTTAGGGATTATTTGAATCCCGCAAAGGTACGTGTTCAAAATCGTTTCGAATACTAGTTTTATCGACATCGTTTGGTTTCGATCGAGACCAAGACAATGATATACATGGAATCAAATTTTTCCGTTGTGCCAATCTGATTGGACCGATTCCCATCAACAGCTTCAAGTCATCCCTAACAAACCAATAACCATTACCAATATTTTTTTTGGGGATAACTTTGAAACTATGACAAATCTATCTTAAATAACCTTGTCACCAATGATATTAACAACAACATAACATTGCCATCACTAAGAAGAGTATAATCAATGACTTAGAAGTCATTGTTGTTATTGGGTGAAGGCTTAAAGCCATCGCCAACATCTCTTTAGGTATGAGAAGGAGCACCATCAACAACTTGTAGGCTTCGCTACTATTGTTCCTTCGATGGTTGCCAGCCATCGCCAAAATAGTCATTGCAACTATCCTAGTTGCTCTAGGAGCTGGAGTAATTATTTTGGTGATGGCTTAAAGTTGTTGCTAAAATTAATTGTAAAGATGGCTTGGTGCCATCTCCAATAAGTCATGTTAAGAAAAAAATTTAATATTGTGAATTGAAAATCTATGTAGGGTTAAAATCATATAGGATTATACAACCAACTTGTATCTTTCATCAAGAAAATTATATAATTTTAGTCATACACAATTCACAATTTCATTCATCCATTCCACAATTTCATTCAGAAACCACAATTTCATTTATACAAGATTCACAATTTCATACACAGTCTACATTTCCATTCATACATGATTCACAAACCGCATGTATAGAAATATAACTCACATTTTTATGCACAATCCACAAATTGAAAAGTACAAGCACATTGTGGACAAACTATATCACATATAAATAGAAGAAAGGATTAGTTGTGTCCATAAAACAAAGATACATATAATGTCTCTCAATCATCCTCTATAAAAGATACTTCTTCCTTCTTGTCCTCCTCATCCTCTCCATTGTTCTCATCTCTCTATCTCGGAAGTGGTCTTAAACTTGATGGATCAATAAATGGGGGGGAGGGAGTTTTTGATCAATCATAACTAACAATTCATGTGTTAGCCATTCAATTGTCTATGTAAAACTCTTTTATTAGTCGAACAACTATTGCTAGAGAGAATCAATCATCATATTTTACCTCTCTATCTCTATGGATTGTTTATCCACCTTTTTCATCAACTCATAAACTATCAAATTCGTGGAGGTACTAGCACCTCTAGTTCTTACACCATACCAGGTGCTGTGAATCTATCTTTTGCCCCCACATCAGATGCATCATCCTAATGAATGCATCCTCAGAAGTGAATGGATGCTTAGATATCCCAACATTCTATTTCTCTAATGGTTGTAAAAGATAGAAATGCCCATGCATGCCAATCATATAAATTATGATAGAACATTTCTTGTTATATCTTATTCAATAAAATTGACATTTTTTATTATCTTCTTTTATCACAAAATTATGTCATAATAAACTCCTTTATCACATCCAATAATAATTGAATCACAATCAGATCATGATAATGAGATCAATAATCTTGGGGGTATGGGATTTAAATATTTCAAGTCACAAGATTTTTAAGATGGGGCATTAAGGATTCGAATAGACTTATGCATATGATATTTTTTCATATGATGATGATGGCCAATCTCATTGGTCATTAATGTAGAGATACTAAGATACACATATAGGTGCTCATTTAGTGGAATGAGTTCACCAAACTGACTAATTTAGAAGTCATGAATAGTATTGTACCAAATTATCAATCACGATATTCTATCATCACAGTTGCACAATTGGATCTTTGACTTGAGTCACCACAGATAACTTACTAGATTTATTGTGTACATTTATTATTGACTTATGGATCATCATTATGATGGTCCAGTATAGTTAATAAATCAGGTATATGAGAAACTTGATGGAGGCAGTTGAGCGAAAAACATAGAATTGTTTACTCTCAATAAGTGAGAGAGAATGTTCTATATAATAGAACTCTAAATTCTTGCCTAAGATAGATGAGATAATTAGAAAAAGAGGTTTATAATTGATCTAGTCCCGATTATAGGATATCATAAACTTGAATTATTAGGAGATTGACAGTTGGTGTCGTACTCCTATCCAATTGAGACATTGGAAGAAAGAGGTTTTATATATCTATGGTAATTGATGATGGAAAGGCTCAATAAAAAGAATGTAAATTGTTTATGATATTATTTCATGTTATTTCATGAAAAATATGACGTGCATGAAACTCGGAATTTCTAAAATTTCAAGTAATAATCTTACAGTGTAAATGTTATATCATAGAATTATCACATATTTGCATTATATTCATGAGATGAATGATGGTGTGAATGCATGGAGATCATGGACTTACGTTAATTATCTTGCGATGGTGCTTAAATTATATGGATGTGTTTATTGCTACTTTCATGCCTCTTCCTCTCTCTCTATTCAATTATAATTGTAAATTCTACATCCCTTGGTTAAAGCAAACCCCAAACCCCAAACCCCAAACCTTAAGCCCTAAACCTGAAACTCGAAACACAAAACTCAAGGTTTTTTAATGAGATATGTACATTTGGGGTCAACATACGTTTAAATCTATTGTACTGTCAAGAAGCTGATTTGTGGAGGAGAAGAGAGTGTGATCACTTGGAGAAGCATTCTTCGAGAAGTAGAGGCATGTCTACATAGGCATTAGATATTGGCTCCTATTATTGTACATCATGCTTGATCCATGTTGCATACTATTAGGGTTAAAGTTCATGATCATTTATTTTAATTTTAGCATATGAGACATGAAAATGTGTGCTATTTATTATACCTTAGATATATGATATTTCAAAGGTATGTATATGTAAGTAGCACAATCATTGTTGAGACTAAAATTAAAATCTCTTATTGTTGTAATTAAGTTGATAAATGTAAGATATTAAGAATGGTTGATGTAGCTTTCTATTTTTATGGTTTTAATGAGCCAATCTTATATTGATGAGTTTGTTGTATTGCCACAAGACTCATTTAACAAGGGATTGGTGATTATGGCCGATGCATTTGTTGAACCTTGGGGTGGATAATTGGCATGGCTTTGTTGTATTTTCACATAGGCTATGTTAAGAATCTATTCTCATAACATAACAAGCGTAATTGACCTAACTAGAGTATACGATCTACTGTGTAGCAATGGCTGAATGTGACTGAGAGTTGTAATGGCCACAATTAGAAAAGGTTGCCTATCTATTAAGTATGAGGTTATTTGTTATGTTGCCAAAATGTCATCATCATAGGGTTAATAGAATATTAGTCCCCACTAGGATGTCAAGTGATATGTTATGTTGCCATAAGGTCATCACCATAAGGTTAGTAGAATATTAGTTCCCACTAGGATGTCATCATGATATTCTATTTTTTGCATAATGAGGGTTATGAAAATTCATCAAAATTAGTGAGAACACTAACTTAGAATAAAAGAACATATTTTTATTTATATGATTGTTTGTAATGCTATCTTATTGAATTATATCACCTTGTAGATCTCGATAGAGAATCACCCATTGCGTGGGATACACGATGCCAATAGGCCCAATGGTCCTAACTTCACTAACTAGCTTTGAAATCTAAGAATCATTCTCACTACTAAGCAAATAGCCTATGAGCTTGAGAAGTAAGTGCCAAATGTACCATTTGATGATGCTATTGATGATGCGATCATTACCATTCAAAAGCACAATGAGAATGCAAATGCATCACTTGCCCAATGTTACATGTTGGTCTCTGTGAGCAAAAAGTTATAGTGGAAACATCTAGCTTACCTTGAGAAGCTATTTAGAGTACAAAGTAGGACAGAAAGATATAATATATCTAAGAATCTATTTAAAGCAAGGATGATCGAAAGAACATCTGTACGAACACATTTTCTCAAGATGATAGAGTTGATGGAGAGGTTGATTGAGCTCATGTTCTTCATAAACAAAGAGCTATATGTTGACCTTGTCTTTCAAGTTTTGCCATTTTCTTATTCCTAGTTCATTATGAACTTTAACATGAATAAGCTAAAATGCTCTATGACAGAGCATCATAATATGTTGAACACTATCAAAGGCACAATGAACAATAAGATAGAGCCTAAAAAGGATAAAGGATTGTGCTTCCATTGTGATAAGAATGGCCATTAGAAGAGGAATTGCAAGTTGTATCAAGTAGACAAGGCAAATGGAAAGCTTAATGAAGCTTCAAGTATTTTTGTCATTGATGTCAACTTATCTTAGATACTAGATGTGCATCTCATATCTGTAATGACTTATAGGTGTTGACAAGTAGTAGAAGGTTTCAAAGAGGAGAGGTCAACCAATGGATATGAAATGGTGCAAAAGTTTCAGTATTGGCCATAGGACAAGCTAGCCTCAAGTTATGCTTATGAGACATCCTATTACTAGATGATTGTTATAACATTTCTTCTATTGTTAAGAACATTGTTTCTATTTCATGCTTAAATAAATATGGATCAATTGTGAGCTTTTGAAATGATATATGTTCTTTAACTATGAATGGTAAAGTGTTTGCCGATGAGAGTTTGGTAAATAGTTTATTCATATTAGATATGATAGCTCCTATCATGTGTGTGAATGCCCCCTTAAAAGGAAAATGAATGATATAGATCAAACCCTTCTTTTGGCACCTTAGGCTTGATCATATCAATGAGGAAAAACTCAAAAAGCACCATAATAAAGATATGGGTGAATGATTTTGAATCATTGTCCACTTGTGAGTCTTGCCTCATAGGTAAAATGACCAACTCTTTATTTAGTAGACATGAAGAGAGAGCTAATGAGTTGTTATAACTCATACATTCAAATGTATGTTGACATGTGTCAACTCAAGCCAAAGGTGAATATTCCTACTTCATTACTTTTATTGATAATTTCTTTAGGTATGGAAATGTGTACTTAATGAAGTACATATATGAGGTCTTTGAGAAATTTTTAGAGTTTAGGAATGAAGTAGAGAAATAACTAGGAAAGATTATTAAAACTCTTTGATCAGATCGAGAAGGAGAATACTTTAGTACAAATTTCACACAATACTTGAAAGACAATAGAATCTTATCTCAATGGATACCTCCATATATACTTTGGCTTAATATAGTAGCAAAAAGGATAAACCATACTCTATTAAGTATGGTACAATCAATGAACATTGGTGATAAAATTTAAAATAGACTCTATATATTCCAATCAAGTTTAGAACTTGGTAGATCCACCAAAGGGTATTGTACCTGTTGTGTGCAAATGGATCTATAAAAAGAAAAATTAGATTAGATGGGAAGGCACCTTCAAGTCAAGATTGATATCTAAAGGATATCATCAATGGCAAGGAATTGACTATGATGATACATTCTTACCAATTGCCATGGTTAAGTCCATTTAGATATTACTCACCATCACTGTCACGTATTTGCACTATGTACATGTAATGCTTAATTGTGTAAATGTATAAAGATTATGGACCTAGATTTAATTGTCATGTAATGATGATTATCTTATGTAAAAGTGTTTAATTAGGGCCACCGTGCCTCCTTCCCACTTTTTCACTTTTGATTGTAAATTCTACCTGTCTTCATTAATGTACTCTCCTTGGTTAAAACTAATGTTTCTTATTAAAATTATGTACATTTGCGGACATGTGTACCTTTAAGCTACTTGTAATAGTTAGAAACTAGTTCATGAAGGAGAGGTTGGGACCACATGGAGAATTGCTCTTCTGGTAGTGGAGACACACCTACATCAGCATCAGATGTTAACTCCTTTAGTTGCACATGTTCTGGCGGTGTTACATGTTTAGGGTTAAGTCCATGATCATCCATTTTAATTTTTGCATATGTGATATGTGGGTGTGTGCTATAGGTCATACCTTAGATATATGATATTCTAAAGGTATATATATTATACTTAGCACATATTATTAATGAGACTATAATAAAATCCCTCCTCATTTTAATTAAGTTGATAAACATGAGACATTGAGAATGACTCATATAACCTTCCGTTGTTATGCTCTTGGTGAGCCAATCTTATATGGGATGGGTTTGTTATGTTTCCCACAAGACTCATTTAGAAAAATATTAGTGATCATGGCTAAGGTATTTCTCAAATTTTGGGGTGGATCATTGACATGGCTTTGTTATTGATAGAAATGTATGCCCTACAAGTTAATCATATATGATATGATTCGACATTTTTAAGAATATCTTATTCAATTAAATAAGCAAAATATTATTACTAGTTTTTATTAGAAGCGTTTATTGTAATGAAGTCCTTGATCACATGAAATAATGATTGAATCATGATAATGAAATCAATCATTGAGAGGTATGTGATCTAAATGTTCCTAGTCATAGGATCCTTGAGATTGGACTTCAAGGATCTGGAGAGACTAGTGTGTGCGATGTCTCCAAATAAGACATAAAATTTTTCTAATCTCATGATGATGGTAGGTGGAAGAGGAAGTACAAAGTATATTGCACATAAAACCAAGGTAAAGCTTGAGAAGTTTCATGCGTCTAAGTTATTAATATTTACTTGTCTTAAATATACCCTTAATAGTATTAGATATTATATGCGTATATCATAGTATTAAGCTACTATGTGCGTATATCATAGTATTAGGTGCTAGAAATGCATCTAATAGTATGAGATACAAGATATGCATCTTAAATCTACAAGGAATTGTAGATGATAACAAGTAAATGAAGGCTTAATAAAGAAGATGTTGACTTGTATATAAAATGGTGCAAAAGTTGCATCATTACTGATGGGAGATATGTATCTTTAATAGTCTTCTGTAGATGTCTTAATCATTAAAATTACTATTATATCATTCTATAAGAACATTATCTATACTTTTTATTTGAATAAATGATGATTTATTCTAAACTAGAAAAATGATAGATGCTTTAAACATTGAATGGAAAATTGTTTGTCAGTGGAAGCTTAATAAATTGTTTAATCATATTAGATATGTTTGCTCCTATGATATGTGTGAATACTTCTTTTAAGAGAAAATACGTTGATTTAGATCAATCTATTTTAGTTTAATGTAGACATGGAGCAGGGCTAATGAGTTGTTAGAGCTCATACATCTACATGTATGTTAGCCCATGTCTATTAAAGTTAAATAAGAATATTTCTACTTCATTATTTTCAAAGATGATGTCTCTAGGTATGATACATGTACTTAATGAAGTTCAAATCTGATACATTTAAGAAATTATTTGAGATTAAGAATGAAGTAGAGATACTAATGAAAAGAGTATTGACACTCTTTGATAAGATCAAGGAGAAGAATACTTAAATATATAATTCACACAAAATTTGAAGGATAATATAATCTAATTTTAATGGACACCTCTTTACATAATTTAGCATAATTGAGTAGCTAAAATGAAAAGTCGTATCATGTAGGACATAATTTGGACAATGACTACCTTTGTAAAGTCTTCTTTGTCTATTTAGGGCTACAAACTTGATATAATCACTTTATCTTAAATTGGTACCTTCTAAGTCTAATCCAATTATTTCATATAAGATATGAAAAGAGGTTAAAGCTTAACCATAAGCAAGTTAAGGTTTTAGAATGTTCAGCTTGGTGAAGAAGTATAACCCTAATTAGTTAGAATATAAAACTATGAAGTGTTGGTTTGTGGGATATCTTAAATAAACTTATGAATATGTAAATATACCACCCTTATAGAGAAGGGTCTAAGTTGCTCAACTTGCCATATTTCTAGAGGAAGAGTTTCTCCTTAAGAAAGATAGTTGGAGCAAGGTAAATACGGAAAATGTACTAGCCCCACAACTTGAGGCCACTTCTATTAAGGTACTAGTTAATAATTACACATAGACAATTTATGGTTCTTTATTTATTCCTATTCAATTTAAGAGATATGTAGGACATATCTTTGATAAAATAAATAAGGCATAAGCAAAAAAGGATATTGATCCTAAGATCCATAAAGAAGCAATAAGAGATATTGTTTTTAAAATATAAAAAAAATAATAAAATCTAATATAAACTCTATCCATTCTAATCAAGTTTAAGACTTGATAGATCCACCTGATGATATAGTATCCGTAAGATATAACTGGATCTCTAAAGAATAATAGATGTGGATTGGAAGGTAGAGACCTTCAAAGTAAGGATAGTTAAAAAGGATATCATCTAAGTCAAATAGTTGACTATGATGAGACCATTTTACCTATGCCATGGATTAATCTATTAAAGTTTTGATTATTACACACTATGACTATATGATATGCCAATTAGATGTTAAGATGATATTTCTCATTAGTAATTTCGAGGAATAGGTGTAAATGATACAATTAAGAAATTAATTGTCAATAACATCTAAATATAGTGTTTAGATTTTTAAGGTTCATTATTAGACTAAAATAAAAATATCTATAGTTAGAATATAAGGTTTAATGAGATTAAATCTTATAATTTCATTATGAACGATGAGGAGCCTTATGTGTGCATGGAGACAAGTGGGAGTGCTACAATTTCCTTGATGTTTTATGTGGATAACATACTACTCATTAAGACTGATATAAATATGTTATCAACAATGAGCCTACCTATCAAATTAATCCTACAAACATAATATGGGTTTTAGATCTATGTAGATAGATCTAAAAAGTTGCTTAGTTTTACCCAATTAAGGTACGTAGTCACCATAGTCAAGATATTTGACATAGTAAACTCTAAGATAGTTTATTACCTATGAAGTATGGAGTTGATCTTTTTAAAGAGATGTCTATATAGACTTCTTCAGAGATAGAGAGAGCACATTAGTAGAGCTCTTATGTTTAAGTCATAGAGTATATCATGTATGTTATGCTATGTACATTGCTTGATGTGATTAATGCTCTAAGTGTTATGAGCATTCATTTGGCAAATTCAAGTGAAAGTCACTGCATACTTAAGAGATATATCCTTAAGTACTTAAGAAGCACTAAGGTTGTATCTCTAAAGTATGCAAGATAAGACTTGATGTTTTGTACTTTTTTAAACATAAGCTTCTAGTTAGATAAGTTTGATAACAAGTCAATATAATGGTGGTGCAGTGAGCTAGAAGAGTTCCATGTCAAAGAACACTACACATTCTACAACTAATGTAAAGTAGATTACATGATGGCTACACACTGCTTGAGAAACAGTATAGATGAAGATATTCATCTATGATATGAGATTGTCCCAACTTTCTTTGAAAGTGTACCATTGTTTTATGAAAATAATGGGATAAGGCCAATGTCTCATTAAAAATTTAAAACTCCTACGATGATACCATAAAATTTAAAGACAGAGTATCTTTCGCAAATAACATTGTACATCCACTAATAGAAACAATTACTCAAAGAGTGTTTGAGCTTCACCTCGTGCTAATAGAGATCAACCATATGAGTGATTGACTATAGTGCAAGTAGGATATTAATAGAAATGTATGCTTATAAGCCAATTATATGTGATATGATTTGACATCTCTAGAAATATCTCATTCAATTAATTACACAAATATTCATTACTAACTCTTATTAGATGCATATATCGTAATGAAGTTCTTGATCACATGCAATAATGATTGAATCATGATAAGATAAGATCATGATAATGAGATCAATCATCTAAAAGTATATAATATGAATGTTCTTAGTCATAGGATCCTTGAGATGGGACATTAATGATCCATATACATTAGTGTATGTGATGTCTTCTCATGTGATGAGGATAACCGATCTCGTTGGTCCTTAGTGTGAAGCACTGAGATACACATACGAGTGCTCAATAGTCAAATGAGTTCACTGAACTAATCTAATTAGAAAGCCTAAATGGTATCTAATCGAACTATAAATCAGAGTTTTCTAACATCACGGTTGTATGGTTGTACCTTTAATCGAAGTCACCAAAGATGCCTTGTTGGGCTGAACCTGCACTTTGACCATTGAGTTGTAGATCACCATATAGATGGTCCAGCATAGCGATGGATTGGGTACAAGGAAAACCCAATGGAGGCAATAAGTATACAACAAGGGATCATCCATTCTTAGTAGGTGAGAGTGAATGTCCTATGGGATAGTACTTTAAATCTCTAGTTAGGGTAGAGAGGATAATTAGAAAAAGAGTTTTCTAGTTAATCTGATTTTGAGTATAGGATCCCATAGAGTCAATGTACTATAGATTGATAGTCGATGTCATACTCCTTTTTAACCTAGACATTGAATGGACGAAGGTTTATATCTATGTGTTAACTGATGATAGAAAGGCTCAATTGAGATAAAATTATCCCCATAGTTATTTGAGATTATAGTATGTGATTTGTACCTTTTATGATCGGTAGGTTGATTAATCCATTATCAAGTAATAGATTTAATATAATTAAATACAAATTTTCTATTTTAATTATGTTTCAACAAAAGAGGATATTGGGTCAAGTGGTTACACATATAATGATTTATCCATAAAAACAAGGGTAAAGACATAATTTATAAAGATTTTGGATTTTTATAAAAAAATTCAAATTCTTTATAAATACTCATGGTTCTAGCCAAGCCTCCTCCCTACCTCTTTCTCTCCATATAAGATATCCATGGGTGATGGAGCTCCATTCAAGAAGAGTTCTCGAGCCCAATGAGAAGGGAGAACTTGCTATGAATGAAGTTCGTGTGGATACTGCTATAGAATGGACATTTGAATGACTTGAAGAGCTTGATAAGTTATTCTTTTTTCTCTAGGAGATTAAATGAATCCCTATCTGGTAAATTCAAACTCATTTTGATCGATTTTTGGTTTTCATCATTTGGTTCTGATCGAGACAAGATCAACATGAACTCATATGAATCATCACTTCCGCTGCACTATATTTTATAGGATGAATCCTTACATATCATCATTCTCATTTTCCAATTTGTTATAATATTTACAGAGTAGAGATTTTACCAATATCACCCATCCCTTATTTGAGTTATCATCTATATAAAAAAAGTTGTTCCATTTAATTTGCAACTGCAAATAGTTCATCGGTCCTTAGTTTTATTTGTGTATTTAATGATATAATTCCGTAATTCTTAACCATAAAACCTCGATTCTTATTATACACATTCCACCATTCACATTCAAAAAGTATTAAATGCCAACTCCTATTAAATGATATGTCAAGTATATCTAATATTCATTCATAATATCCATCTCAACCAAATTAAGGTTCGGCATTCATTATAACACTACATAGTTTGATTGATTTGGCGAAATATAAATCCATTATTCAAAAT
This sequence comes from Cryptocoryne crispatula var. balansae, assembly GCA_036172225.1. NCBI lineage: Eukaryota > Viridiplantae > Streptophyta > Magnoliopsida > Alismatales > Araceae > Cryptocoryne > Cryptocoryne crispatula. The sequence continues at coordinate 28,242,526 of CM069920.1, read as the reverse complement.
ATAAATCCATTGTATATGTAATATAGATAATGATGATGTAAATTTTGAGGGACTGAGTGAAAAAAAAAAAACTCAAGCTCCCTGGTGTATCTAGAAGAGCCTATATTTCTTAGCTTCTCAACATGTGATCTGAACCATACTGAAAGTTTTGTTCTACTTTCTCTATTATTAAGAGCATCACTATGCTATCTCTATCAACAATTTGATTCAAGACATATATATATATATAATCTTGTCTTTTCTTCTTCAAAATTCTAGGCACATGTCTTCATCTCAATAGATGGGAAACTAGTTTAAATATTGAACTCTCTTTGTCATCATCTTCTTATGGACCACTGTTATAGTTTTGATCTCTACTATGTTCATTAACATTATGCATGTATGTAGAAATAAATTATGCATATTTCTCAACCAAATAACCCTGGGCAATTAAATCTTCACTTCTTGCCTTATTATCCACAAAATCTTTGAGCCTCTTTAAATATCTTTCATATAAATACATCCATTAGTATTGAATTGTCCTAGAATTTTGGCCTCATAAGCTGAATGCACAACTAGGTGGATCATAACATCAAGAAATGAGGATGGAAAAGTTTATTTCAATTTACACAATGTTATTACAATTTTAGACTCTCAATCTCTCAAAATGCTAGTATCCAAAACTTTATCATAAATGATCTTAAAATACTGTCATTAACTCTACATTGGAACTAAGAACATCCTTTGACATGATGCCTTGAAATACCAAAGGAATAAAAACTTGCATCATGACATGACAATCTTGACTTTATAAACCCACTAATATTATACTACTTACCTCTACACATCTACTAAAATTTGAGAAATAACTATTTAACACAAATATTCTTTACAAAATCAAGTCTATGGGATTTTGTCCATTGCTAAGTCTATAAATTGCATCTGAAAACCTAATGAACCCTTGTGTGGATGTAGTTATGGACAAGTTTGTAAAACTACCAAATCTTTTTTTGAATTTAGATTGTCTTTATTATTTCCTGATAAGTTGAACATGTTAAGAATATTATCACACATATTCTTCTTAGTATGCATGAAATCTAAATGATAACAAATAATTAAAGAAGCCCAATTTGATTAGTTGTTAAAAAAATACTTCTATTCTTTTAATTTTTATTTCTTGCTAAATTCTTTTTCATGCTCTCTAATTCTTTCTTAAGCAATTTTTAAAATTTTATTGCTTCCATCTCCTATTGGTATCTTTGGGGTTCTCTTCCTACACTATCAGCTATCAAACAAATACTTATATTAGTTCTTTTTTCAACAATGTGCTATTAGTAGGAATTGATGATATCCTAGGTCACGTTATTTTTTACTATGAACTAGTCAAATAGAATGTGTTTATTAATTACAAAATGAACATGATAATTTTTCTTTTGCATTCCATCCAGATAGATTTTTATATTTAGGAAAATCATTTATGCGGTCTAGAAATATGGCTATCATGACAAAATTCTTTTTCTTTAAAGCATCACATGTCTCCAATCTAATCTTCTTTAAGTATCTTAACTCAACCACCAATAGTAGTATCATTTTTAGAAGTTCTTGGACTTGGTATTAAACACAAAATCATCATGCATATCACTTTTATAGACATCTATAATGGTAAATTATAAACCATTATAACAGCAAACCACATATCATACTTTGAAGAGATGTTATCAAGGGGGTTAAGACTATCTGTGGCCAACCCAAGTCGAATGTTATGTTTCTCCAATGCGAAATCATGATATTGGTCATCAACTCTTTTACAAGAGGGATAAGATGTAGGATGATGCATTTCACCCCTAGATTAATAAGGACATAGCTCATTATGCCATGTTATCTATTTAACAGTATTAATTGATATAAACAAAAATTGCACTCTATCTCTTAATGAAAAATAATGTAATATTTTTTGTGCCACCTGTATTACTCTTATGTTTATGATCATCTTTATATGTTGGAGCCTCATATTTTAGACATACAATTTTATGTACATTCTCTTTCTAAAAGAGAATACAATCATTGTTATATGTATCTATTTTTTGATAAGTCCTAATTTCTTAACAATTTATTTTTTTAAGTTCATACCAAGTGTTAGGAACACTTGCTTTTTTAGGCAATACATCTTTAAATAAATATAGTACAATATTCATATATTTTTAGTGAGAGTATTTAATGACTTTAGTTTAATCAACTTTAAATAAATTTTAACTTAGATGAATTGTTGCAACCTTCATATAAAGGTGTTTTGACATCTTTTAATAAACAATAATATTTTTGTATATCTTTATTTGGTTCATACTCATTATGAATAACAATAAATTTGTTGTTTTGAAGATCTTCAAGTGTTACTTGATCATTAACATTTTAATATTATGATTAATTTAACATTACATCATCTTTTTCTATTATATCAACTTTGATTTCACTATGACTTATCCACATTCGATAATTTGACCATATGTTATTACATATTAAATGTTCTTTTACCTCATCTCTTTTTGAAATGAAAGTGTTGTAACATCTTTTACAATGACATTGAATTAAATTATTATCCTAACTATATCTAAATCGGGTCATACATTCATTAAAATTATAATATAAAAATTCTTCTACTCTTTGAAGGTATTTAAGATCTAATCTGTTGAAGTTATCTATCCAAGACCTATCTAAGTTACTCAACTATACTACTGGTTTTTTTAAATTATAGACAAAAATATATAAATATTTGAAAAATATTTGTACTGATGAAATATGAAATACACAATATAATTAATACTAATCGTACCTCCTCCAAATGAAGAAAATCTTAAATGTATATCTATTTTGAAACTTTCTGAAAATAATAAGAAAAGAGATGATTAGATAAATACTTGATCGATTTTGTTTGAAATACATTAAAAACTAAAATACTTTTTTTATTCGATTTATGGGTTTAGTTTAGTTTGAAAGGGATTAAAAATCAAAATGATAATTAATGATTTGATTTGGTTTGGTTTAAAAGACCTTAAAAACAAATCAAATTAGTTTGAAAAGGTTTAGAAACCCATTTGAAAGGCCTTAGCAATCAAATCAAATTGGTTGATTTGATTTAGAAACTTATTTGAAAGGCCTTAGAAATCTAACCAAATCATTTTGTTTACCAATTTGGTTAGGTTTAAAAGGGCTTAACAAGTTTTAAAGGGATTAGAAACCAAAGAAATCGATTTGGTTTCAAAGGGCTTATAAATCAAATCAAACTAGTTTGACTCAATTTGAAAGAATTTAGAAACCAAAGTAAACAAGTTTTTAAAGGCCTTAGAATTTGAAAGACCTTATAAACCAAATTGGTTTTGAAAGGCCTTAGAGTTTTAAGGTCACTTTGGTTTGAAAGAGCTTAGAAGCCTAATCAAACCAGTTCATTCAATATATCAATTTAGTTTGGTTTAAAACACCTTTACAAACCCATTTGAATGGTCTTAGAAGTCAAACCTAATCAGTTCATTCAATTGTCTGGTTTGATTTGATTTGAAAGTGAATACCTAAGCTTTTGAGTTTATATAACACCGAAAGTGAATTTCAGATAACTAAACATAAAATTTTATGTTTGATGAGGTAAAATAACAAAAAAATAGTTCTTAAATTTTTAAGATAAAATTGTATTATCATTTGAATGATAAAAATCTTAATAAGTCCCTAAAATAATTTATTATTAAAAATATGTTTTTATCACATAAATTTTTAAGATAATCCCTTGTTAAATAATTTTATTTGATAAACATATTTCTATCACATTCTCTTTTTTTCTCTTGATAAAATATAGAATGTGTTCTTAATAAATACTAAAAATTGGCTTATCATGAAATTACTATTGTATTAAGAAGTTTTAGATAATTACATTAAGCAAAATCAAATGCCACCAAAATATGTTAAACCAATAAACTTAACAACATAATGTGAAAGCATATAGAAGAAACAATAAGACATTAATATAAACCCTAAACCAACAATTTATTTAAACTAAATTAACTTTTAAATAAGTCTTAAAAAATTAAAAATTTATAAACAACATAATCAAATCACATTAACAACATGTTCATATAAGCCCTAAACTATGACCAAATTAAGTTAAAAACATACACAAACAAAAATTAAGAAAACTAAATTCGTAAAAAATATACTTGAAAATCATAAACAACTAGTTAGGGTTGATAGGAACCTAAAGGATAAGATCTGGGCACGAGGAAGTTAGCAACAACCAACATAGGTAGTAATGGTGGTGCCGGTGGTGATCACATGAGAAAGAGTTGGCAGCGGTGGATAGCATGATAGTGGTGGCAAGAGTGGGGGCTGGCGGTAGTGACAACCGTGGGTGGTAGTGAGAGAGGGAGCGAGAGAAGGGGAGGCTATTGCAAGAGAGGAAGAGAGCGAAGGAAGAAGAAGGGGGGAAGGGAGCACACAAATTAAAAATAGAGAAGACATTGGGTCCATTTAAAGTCATTGGCAATGACTGATCATTGAACGATCAAGTTCTAGTCAATAGTGACAACTTAAGCCCTAGCTTGTAAAATGCATTTGTGACAGATTTAAAAAGTTGTCGCCAATGACCAAAACATCCATCCTAAATTTGTCCTTCGATTTTTCTTTTGCTTTTGTGACGATTCAGCCCATCGCTAATAGATCTAGTGATGACTTTTGTCCGGCCATCACCAATATTTTTTTATTAGAGATAGCTTTCTAAAGTTACCACCATTAACCCATCCTTAATAATGTTTTTCCTAAAGTAGATGTGTACATAATGACTATTTTGCCCATGTAATGCTATTTTCTTCAAAGAGTGTATACATTTAAATAAACATATATAATGTAAATATGAAATATAGAAAATAATTATTCATAACGAAATAATTATGTGTATACATATGCCCTATATATGTATACAGCCGTGGGCAGTGGAGACAAATAAAAATAGTTCATTGTTCCTTTTTATCAATTATGAAATCAAGGCACATAATTGACATCATTATATTTCGATAATATATGCTTCATAAAATTAGATTTTAAATCCGTTACAACTAATTTATGCAAAAACTAAACATTTCGTAAAACTATAAAGTATTTAAAATGATTATTTCAATATCTTTCTCTCTTTCAATAATTCATTTGAAAAAATATCATTGGCATAATTATCTATATGATAATATTTATAATATGTTAAAAATGTCAGAGGGTCCGACTCCATGATTAATTAATGAGAAAATGGAGTACCTGATTAAAGAATGATAATACTTATAATGGGAAAAGAAGTTAGAGGGTCCGAGGCCTTGATTATGTATTTAACTATTTTAAATAATAATTTGTATTTGACTTACATTCAAGGTAACTAACTGATTAAAAGAAAATAAAACCAAATATTTTAAAATAGGTGAAAATTTATGTATTTATTTATTTTATAATATAAATCTTATTGTAAATCAAATATAATAATTTTTTGGGACTCTGAATGATGTACATGGCCATCTCCAAACATCATGTCAAGCGCTGGGGTTTTAAAATTATATAAACCCTGGGCGTACTGACCGAATGAACCGTGGGTTGTTTTCCGTGTGGATCGTTGATCAAAGATGCATGCTCAACGAATGAATGATTAAACTTATTTTGTTAAATGTAGTAGAAGTTATTTTTTATAAATCATTTTTATAAAAATTTTCTGATAAAGCACTTTTTAACAAATTTTGATATAGTAACGTAAATTTGTAGACAAAATCTTGTTCGTACAACGAAACATCTCATGCATTATAATTTAACATCTGTAAAAATAGTAGAAAACAAAGTTATACGAACTCCTCGATCGAACGACTAGCTCGATTTGCACGCATGCTCCGTGCAGAAACCCCACATTGACAAGTATATATGAAAGAAACTGGATTCTCTCATGTGAGTATTCAAGGAGTCTAATTAGTCTCTCTCACGTATGACTTAAATAAGATGATGATTTGACAAGATTTAAATCATCATCTTATAACTATTTTATCAACTCTCCTGTGAGAGAGGTTAATCAAATCTCCTCAGAATGAGCGGATCCAATGTGGGGACAGCTCTCACCTAGCCCTCAGGTGTCTCCCCCGCCATCCAGCCGAACCTGTGCCCTCGAGCGTCTCCCGCACTGACGACGTCTCTGCTGTCTACTCAGCAGTCCACCCTCTGCCCATGTTGCCCCTCCGGCTGAAATACCACTCATCCACCCCCTTTCCCCCACCCCCTTCAGATCCCCCTCCCTACCGCCTCCTACATTTACCCTCACAAGCGGACCTCCCCCCGGCGGTCTCCCCCCACCTTGTTCCTCGCCCCCTCCGGCATACCCACCTGGTTCCCCCCTCTCAGTTTTCATCTCCCCTCCTTACAACCTGTTAGCCCCCCCACCCTGTCCCTTTCCCCTCCATAGACCCGACAACCTTCCCATGAACCCCCACCCCCTATTCCACCCTTCTCCCGCTGTCCTTGGGCTCTTCTCCGGCGGTGTCTCGGCATGTGGATCGGTGGTCTCTACTCAAGATGCTGTTTTTCATGCCGCTTTGGAATCCACCTCGTCATTTCTTGCGGAAGCTGTCTCAGTGTCTTTCTCCCTCTCTAAAATCTCTGGATGTTTTTATCTAAATATTTTTTCAGCTATTTTACTTTTTGTATACACAAGAAAGATGGAGTTCTCGATTTAAGTCTTTCTCTTTTTAGTTTTTTCTCTTCTATCATTGTCTTATGTTTTGTTTATTCTAGTTTGTCCTCATGTTTTCCTGAGGTAATGTCTTAGTCATGATTATATCCGTGAGATCGTCGGTTAAAATGATATTCATATTTATTTTAGTGTGATATTTCGGTCTCTTGAAATCTATCAAATTTTATTTTGAGAGTTTTAATCTCAATCCTGAGATCGTCAATGCATTTGAACGTGTCGATCATTTCTGTTATATGACTATATTTTAGTGAGTCGACGAAGACTTAGAACAGTCTTTTCCTATTTTATGATGCTCTTTTTATATTCTGTTTTAAGTCTACTGATTTGTATTATTTAAAGTGCTCTACTTATTTTATTAGTAAATGTATCTTTTATTTTCAAACCGAAAAAAAAGAAAAGTATATATGAAATCAGCGAAACAGTTGACGTCAAATCACCACCGCTTGCTTCGACAGAAAGGTCTTCATAATTTGTGGCCATCGGCCGAGAAAGCGATGTCTGCAGTTTCTTGACACCGAAGGCATCCGGATCCATGCAATGATTTAAAATAATAAAAATATAAAAAATAAATTTTAGATATATTATGTAAAAATAGAAAAACAAAATTTTTCTATTGATTTTTTATAATAAAAATAATAAATATTATATATATTAAAAATTATAGGATTACTTGCTGCCCCCAATAACGAAATCAAAATTGAAAAGAAATTGTAATATCATGATGTTCGGATTTAATTGGAATTGAATTCAATTAACTGTTAACAAGATAGAATTGAAAATAAATAATATCACTATCCAATATAACTCGGACTGCGCTCTTCCACGACGACTTCGGGTCTCTTCGAAAGTTCAGTGCAGAGAACATTTTTCGCTTTCTCAAAAATTATGAGATCTGCCATTTTCACGCGAGTCTCATTTTTTAGAAGATAGAAGATACTCCCTTCACCGAATTCCCGAGAGGTTCCGAACCCTTCCACGACAGGAACATCTCGTTCCTTCTTCCTCGTCAGTCGTCTCGTCTGTCCTACCTTTCCACAGGCCCGTCGCTGTCCGCTGGTGGCTGCAGATGCGCCATCGATTAATAATCTGGCGATGCCGAAGTTTGCATACTCCGAACGGCACTACGTGCGTACCTTGGGTGCGCCGTAAATTAACACGGCCCTCACAGTTTGCTCTCTCTCTCTCTCTCTCTCTCTCTCTCTCTCTCTCTATATATATATATATATATATATATCTCCCTTGATCTCACTCTCGCTGTGAAGAAGGCTTATCCATGGCGGTGGGTGCGCCCGGGAGGATCAGCAGACTGAAGAGGATGCTGAGGCAGCAGAAGGGGAAGCTCTATCTTATGAAGATGTGCATCACCTCGCTCCTGTGCTGGGATAAGCACGGCTGACAGCGCTCTCTAGGGAACAGACGGGAAATCGCAGTCTCCAGCGTGTAGAAATATGGCAATAGAAGCCCTGCGGGCTGCGGACGGGGTAGGCGACAGGCTCCTTCAGCTTCTCTTTCTTTCTTTTTTCTTTCAGGGGTGCCATGTTCCAAGTTTTTAGTTACTGACACCTTTGTAGCTCTAGGCCTTCTCTGCAAGTGCTGACTTTGAAGTTTAGGGTTAGGGCCCAAGAGATCTATCATCACCTTGCAAGGTTTGGTTGCAGACGACTTCAAGTTTAGCCTTTTCTGCCAATACGAGGCAGAGGTGGCTATGCTCTGATCGTCTACTATATATATATTGACGAAAATCATCAACTATATTTGCAGGAGGTTGTTTCGACAGTATATTGAGTAGAATTAGTTTGTAACTATCGACAACTAATAGAGATGATGCATATCTCAAGTTCAAATAAAAGAGAAAAGTATCATTTAAATTCTAACGGTGTGGATGTATTATAAGTTATAACATATGATCAGTGACACGTCGAGGATTTTACTCTAGCGGGTAACTAAATCAAATAATTGATAATATTTTATAAAAATATATTAATTGATTAGGTCATCTTTAAATAGTAATACTTACTAAATAGGTTGGTAAAATAATTTTATTAGTTGGTTTATTATTTTAAAATAACATAATAAAATAACTCAAATATTTTGGTGAGGTCACTACTTTTAAAAAACTTTCCAAATAAAAAAATTCATAGAAAATTTTAAAAGTACATTAATACTTTTTAAATATTTTTGGACCCCACTACGTACCTTCTATATATATGTAGGTCCGTCTATGATTGTACACCGTAAATAAAGTCAGCTACAAATTTGTAATACTTATTTCCTTTGATAATATGTTAAGGATTAAATCAATCTACTGCTAATAATTTGTATTAGATATTTTCTGGATGTTAAGTTGAAAAAAACTCAAATCAAACGTCTCTGCTAAATGTATAGTACGTTACAACTTACAAGTGACTTTTTTTTTGGAAAACTACTAATTATGAATTGTTTAAATTATTATGTATGATATGATATGACCTAGTCTAGACGTCACTTATAACTTATCTCAGAATACAGTGTGATATTGTTGTACGAAATATATACGAGGGGCCTCAAATCTTGTAACGCGCGCACACCACACCAAAAAAATCACAGAAAGACGTACGTGTACGTAATTTGGTCCACCAATCGTAGTATTTACCCACCAATCTCCACATTACACCCGCAAATATCGAAGGAAGATGCCCATGTCTACCCTCGTAGCTGGCATAGGGGCGTTTGGTTCATTGAATTTTTATCGAGTCTCATGACAAAATATTATAGTAAAATAAAGTGAAAACTACTCAATGACATAAATTATCATGTTCGGAAAGATACTGTCACAAAGAAAAATGAGAGTATGATCAAAAGAGATGAAAGACGATTATATATAAAAAAGAGTCTCTTTTTTTGACAAGTAATTTCTTTAAAAACAAAAATTTGTAATGATGACTTGACAATTTTTTAACAAAATTTGTTACAAACATATAAAATTGTAAGAGCTTATTATGTAACCAAATATCTTAATAGTGATAAAATAAACAGGGATAAAAATAAATCATCCTTTATGACTAACTTTCATCTCGACTATGTTTGATCTGTGTTATAGATTTTGCGGATAGCTCGGTGATATATAACAAAGATAAATTAAAAAATAATATTATAAAAAATGCATAAATATTCATAGCAAATATATATTTTTATAAAAAAAAACTTAATTATTATATTGGCAAGCACGTACCTAAGATCTTCAAAATATGATATTTTCAAAAAAACAAGAAGATAAATTGTATTAAGAAGAATGAAAAGGACATTAGCTTGGGTGTCACGACCTGAATTTTTAATATGCACAGCGGAAGATAATCCGGCGACGTAACGGGGAAGAATATCGGTCTGGAACCAATTAAGACCAAAATCACAATCCAAATAAACAATTCCAACTTTACAACTTAATAACATAGAATTAAACATCTATCTAAACAAAACAAATACTAACATTGAATGAGAAAATTCACTAGCTCCTCGAATTCCAAAATACCACTACGCTTCTGCTGCGCTAAACCTGCAATCCTGAAAATATTAACAACGGAAGGGGTGAGTCACAACAGACTCAGTAGGACTTACACCCGAACTACCCCACTATAATAATGATTCTAGTGGTATGATGGAATAATAAGCCTAAAAATCAGATTTAATACATAGGGTGTAAACTAATTGTATATCTTTAATTAATTGATTACAAAGGTCATTCAACTACCCCAAATGATAACCAGACCCTATATGCATTAAAAACCAACATAACCTACACATTAAACTGTTCTAGGAATGCCCAGAACACAAAAAACCTGACATAAAACCAATGACATATCTAGGACACTAACCTTTATGCCAACATACACAACTAGACACCTGTCTGAGTAAATTTCATGCTCCATCAGATAAATGCAGTCACATCACAAAACTAGCACCAGATTTACCATATAGTAGGAAGTAACATATAGTAAGCTAAATCTCATAGTACCCCATAGGCAGGGGAGTACTTAAGATAAACCGCGGTATCCGGGATCGACGGATGCTCCGGACTGTTCTAATTCATCTGCAGCCCACAGGACCGAATTATAGTCTGGTGAAGTACATTTCCATCACAATGCAGCTCACTACACTAACCACATTCCACACCATGCAAGCATATAATTAACTCAGACAGTAAACATGAACATTTAATTGGCAAATCAAACATGAAATATATAGATGCACACTCATGGTTCTATGCACCCCATATTTGCATACCACACCATAATCTAGCATAAACAAGAACCAGTCTATCATATGATGCATCTAAATAGGATCATGCAAGCTACAACCTAAACACCTCAATTACATACTTAAACATGACTATCTGTCACATAAAAGAAAATAAACTAAACTCTACCACCACTATGCCTATACTTTACATCGGCTTTTTATCAAATCGGGATATACATGTTAAAGATTATCGCGATGCAATCATCTAAACTAACTAGGTTAAAACATATAAAAACCTATCATGCCGACTAACGTACATGGATAATTAAATCAACCTAACCATGCATAATTGAACAAACTAATCTAATTCTATTTAATCATGCTAATAAAACAAAAACAACCCACTAATTAAATCATTCTAATCATAGTGATCTAAATATATTTTAACGGTTTAATCGATCATATAACGATGCTAAGAATAGCCGAGACGCCTACCTTAACGGCGACGATGAATGGCGCGCGGAATTCCAACGGAATCGGTCCGGGTGACGAGAATGCCGCGGTCACGACGGCGACGAAAAACCGAACCGAACGGTATCCTGACAATCTGTTAGATTAAAGAGGTTAAGAGAAGAAATAAAGAGAGAATCGATCGGGGAGAGAGAGAGAGAGAGACGATATGAGAGAGAGGTGGATAGGAGAGAGAGACCGGCGGAGGGGGGTGGCGCACGGCGGTGGTCAACGCCGATGACGGCGGGATGGCGCACGGTGGCCAGGCGCGTGGCCAAAGGCGGCTGGCGGCGCTACAACCGGGCGGCGATGATCAAAGGGGGCCGCGGCGGCTTCACGCGCGGGCGGGAGGCGGCTGGGCGCGTTGCGCGGCCAAGTGTGCGCGCGCGGCGCAAGTGCAGACGACGGGGGGGGGTCAGCGGCGGACGGGCGGCGGTGGGCGGCGGCCGGGAGGCGGCGCCGGGTGCCGGCGGGGCCACGGGCAAGGTCGACGGGAGGGGGGAAAGGACGGCGATGGCTCGCGCGGGGGTGCAACGCCGGGGCGGCCGAAGGGGGAGGAGAGAGACGTCGCCCGGCGACGTGGCGACGGGGCTGCTGGGCAAGCGGCAGAGGAGGCTCGGTGGGTGGCGGGCTGGCGGCTGCTGCGGCGGGGCAGCGGGCTGGCGGCGTCGCGGGGGCATCGCAGGCGCTACGAGGTCAACCGGGGGGGGTGGTCATGCCATGGGCGGCGCTGCCGCGAGCGGGTGCGACGACGGGGAGGGCGGCAGGCGGCCGAGGCGGCTAAGGTGCGCGGTTGCGCGACAACGCCCGGGGGGGGCAACGGGATGGCGGTGCGGCGGTTGAGGCGGCACGGCTGCCGCGCGGTGAGGGCGGCGGCGGCGGTTGAGGCGGCGCGGCACTGGCAACCCACGAGGTCAACCGGGGCGGCGCGGAGAAGACGGTGGCGGGCGGCAGCGCTGCTGTACGCGCGCCGGGAGGGATGGCCAACGGAGGGGGGGTGAAGAGATGCTCGCGCGGCGACGGATGAGAAGGAGAAGAGGAAGAAGAATAGGGCGTAGGAGAGGAGAAAACGGCAGGCGGGGGAGGGTTTGATGAGAGGGAAGGTAACCGAAGGAGGAATTTGCGGAAGGGATAGGGAGAGATAAAAAAAAATAATACATAATCATTAACTAATTAAAAAATTTATTTTTTTTAAACCTAAAAACAGTAACATTACATTGGGAAACAATGCCCGCAAGATCATGAAATTACAAGATTTCCAGAAAAATATGCCAAATAAAAAATATTCAAGTATCAACTATCTTGAAATATCCATATAAATAGATTATTATATAAAAATGAAGATCAATCACACATAATCGAAACTCAAGACAAAATAAAAGAGTAATAATTACTATTAACTGTGATATGTTATAACTGAACAAAAAAATAACAAGGAAAAATTCATATTCTTAAAATCCGTTCACAAGACAAGATTAAAAAATCATAAGGAGAAGTTAACAGACTAAGAATAATAGCCAATCTCCCGAGTTTGGTGGTTGCACTGCTCTCTGTCACTAAAAATATCAAGTTTATATGCAACAAACAAGCAGATCATCAAGTTGACTCCAAGCCTATGATTCTTCATTTGTCATTGCCATCACATGGCAGTTCCAAATGGCGCACGCTATACCCATTTGCAGAGCCATCGGCCATGTTGTGGACGTTGACCTCTAGTGGGGATGTGAAGATACTGGCCATCTTTTGAGGGGTCTCCTAGGTCGGACTCTGAGAGGGAATTCGACCAAATACACGAATGTCAATTTGTATAGATGAGAGCCAAATGAATCATAGGAAATGCTCATATCCTGAGCGTAAAAGATGCATATCAAGGAGAACAATCTCATGCTGTGCAGTGGAATCCACCAAAAGCAGCTACTGGTCTAGTGGGAGCTGGGAACATTGAGCAGACATATATAACTAATGCGGAAGAATAAAATAAAAGAGATGATGATATGATAACAAGCATATTCAAATGACTATGAAGCTGGCAAGCTAAAGATGTGCTAGAGGAAGAAAAAACATGAAACTATGATAGTTAAATTGTAGTCAAAGTGATACATACTGACGTTATTTCTATTTTACTTACATTTGGAAGAGGGAAGGTCTATAAGAGCTGCGACCAGCTGCAAAAATGAAATAACATCCAGAGGATTAATCACTCGGACATATGTAGATGTGTGTGTGCTCCGTTAGTCAATATTCCGATAATCTATAAGAACACCACAAAGAGTAACCTACGGATATTAAAACGTAAATATCCATTTTTTTACCGTCTCAAAGCCTGTGATTGCCAAAACTATCATGGAAACCTTCCAAACATTAAGACATAATTCCTTTGATGTTAAAAGGAATTTAGTCATAAAATTGTTCTGGCCTCAATTACACTTAGAATGATCACAAATAACACCCCTCTAATAATAATATGTTCATATTTAATTACAACACTTGGACAAAGAACTAATGGGGTGTTTGGTTGCATGGTAATTTTTGGTACACTTTCATGATAAAAAATTATATTAAAATAAAAAGTGAATCAACTCATGACATAAAATTATCATGTTTGAAGGGATGTGATAACAAAAAAAAGTAACTATCATTCATGACCAAATAAAGTGGGGGACCACAAGAAAAAAGAAAGAGGTGAGACCCTTTTTTTGTTTAAGAAGAAAATCACTTTCAAAACATAAAATTGTCAAGGTTGTCAAACACCACTTTTAACAAATTTTCTTACAATTTTTAAAAATTAAAATAAAAACCCCCATTATCATGCAACCAAACACCTCATAATATCACAAATAACACCTTGGTCACCTTAAGAGCTATTCTTCTTAACAAGGTTGTTTTTATCAGCCACTCGGGGATAGAAAAAACTCTTTAAGAAGAACATAAGTAAAATAGATAGGTTGAAGTGAAAACCTACAAATGTATGCTAGAACCCTAGAAGGTAGAGAAGCAGTTGTGAGGTTTCTCCAATGTGGGAACCTCGGGAATCATTTTGATTCTTTGGAAAAGATTTCTTGTTTGTGTATGTTTTGAAATATCGACATCCGAATTTTCTAGTAAAGTAGATAATAGACCATAAAAATACTAGATAGTCCGAGTGATATTAGAAGAGTATAGAATTGAGGTTCGGGTTCTGTGAAAATATTTTTTGACCTCTCTCCATCAGATGGTGCGAATATCCGATGCTCATTTACATCGAGCAAGCACTCGAACACCCTTGATTAACTGCCATAGCGATCTTGTTTGACGAGAGCGTGCACATCCACAACGTGTAAAGAACACAAAGGGCCCTGGCCTTTTAGGCCCGATGAGATGCAAACAAGTTTGATTAGATTTTGTTTGAAGTTGTTTTATGTTGATTTATGAATTGATTTGGATGTGGTTTGAAATGTTGATTTCAGATTTCCATTTGACTTGGATTTGAATGTTAAGTGTTTTGAGCTTGTTTGATTTGTTTGGTTTGTTTTACTTTAATTGGTTGAAGTTTATTTTTTTTATTTAAACTTGATATTTTAGATGTGTTGATCAATTTGACTTGCCTAAGTTTCAATGACATGTGTTGAGTCATTTTTATGTGATTTTCTTATGTTGGTTGGTGTTTTAATACCGATTCGGGTGTGTTCGGTATGTTTTAGATGTTTAAAAGTTTGGTTTAAATTGATTAAACTTGAACTTCAAATTTTTAATGATCTAAATTTGACATGTTTTAAGATGAATTTCATATGTATTAATGTTTTCTTCATGTGTTCTTTTCAATTGGTTTGATTATTTGATTTGCACTTGTTTAAGCATTTGAATTCAAATAAATTAAGTGTATTGAATCAATTTTTCCAGATTGTATTAAATCTGATTTTTGTTGAATGTTAAAACTTTAATGATCTGTTTTAAGCATGTTTTAAGATTAATTTGAATGTATTTTCAGATTTAATTAAGTTAACTTCAGATTTGGTTAACTCTTGTTCGGTTTGCATCACATCCGGTCTGTCGGGCTAGTATCACATGAAGTGACTCTCACAAGGACTCTCACATCTCTAAATTATCATGTGACTCTCACAAGGATTTACTTGATGAATGCTCATAACACTTAGAGCATGAAGTCATATGCGTAGCATCACAAATGTGATAGGTCCTATTGCAAAAGCATAAGGGCTATACTAATGTGACCTCTTTATCTCTCAAGAAGTCTACAAAGACATCTCTTTAAAGAAATCAACTCCACACTTCATAGGTAAGAAACCTATCTTGGAGTTTACCATGTCAAACTCTTTGACTATGGTTTTTATGCACATGAATTGGGTAAGGCCAAGAAACCTTTTAGATCTATCTCCATAGATCTTAAAACCCATATTAAGTTTGGAGGATTAATTGATAACTAGGCTCACTAATGATAACATACGTACTTCATTCTCAATGAGTAGTATATCATACATATATGATGTCAAGAAGATAATAGCACTCCCACTTATCTTATATGAAAACACAAGGCATATCTTCATTCTCAATGAAGTCATAAGATTTAATCTCATTAAACCTTATCTACCATCTATGGGAAGTTTTACTTGAGTCCATAAATGGACCTTATACACACACTATTTGGATGTTTTGGAACTTGATTTTCAAAGGTTGTATCATATACACCTGTTTCTCAAAAATAACATAAAGAAACACTATCTTAACATCCATTTGACATATCCTATAGTCATAGTGTGTAACAATCAAATCCGAATGGATTAATTCCATGGCATAGGTAAAATGTCTTATCATAGTCAACTATTTGACATAAATGATATCCCTTTTAACTATCCTTACTTTGAAGGTCTCTACCTTCTAATAGACTTCAATATATTCTTTAGTGATCCATTTATACCCTATAGATATTAAATCCTTAGGTGGATCAATCAAGTTCTGAACTTGATTAGAATAGATAGAGTTTATATCGGATTTTATTATTTCTTCCCATTTTGAATCAATATCTCACATTGGTTCAATATAAATCTTAGGATCATTATCCTTTTATCTTATGTCTCATTTCTTCCATCAAAGATATGTCTCACATATCTGTTAGGTTGATTGGACATAAGAAAAGATCTATGATTTATCCTTGTGTAAATATAAACTAGTACCTTAATAAAAGTGTCCATGGATTGTGGGACTAGAACACCTTCCAATTATACCTTGCTCCCACTGTCTTTCTAAAGGAGGGACTCTTCCTCTAGAAATATGGAGAGATGAGCAACTCATACCCTTCTCCCTAAGGGAGGCATTAATATCCTTAAGTTTCCTTAGGATATCCCACAAGCCAATGATAGAAATGTATGCCCTACAAGCCAATCATATATGATATGATTCGACATTTCTAGAAATATCTCATTCAATTAATCAGGCAAATCTTCATTATAAGCTCTTATTAGATGCGAATATCATAATGAAGTCCTTGATCAAATACAATGATGATTAAATCATGATGAGATCATGATAATGAGATTGATCATTTAGAGGTATTTGATCTAAATGTTCCTAGTCATAGGATACTTGAGACGGGACATCAAGGATCCGGATAGACTAGTGTATGTGATGTCTTCTCATGCGATGAGGACAACCGATCTCATTGGTCATTAGTGTGGAGACACTGAGATACACATACAGGTGCTCATTAGTTGAATGAGTTCACTGAACTGACCAAATTAGAAACCCTGAATGGTATCTTACCGAACTGTCTATCAGGGTTTTCTATCATCACGGTTGCATGGTTGGACCTTTGACCTGAGTCGCCAAAGATGCCTTGTTGGGTGGAACTTGTGCTTTGACCATTGACTTATGAATCACAATTTAGATGGTCCTATATAGCGATGGATCGGGTACAAGGAAAATCCGATTGAGGCAATTGAGCGGACAACAAGGGATCGTCCACTCTCGGTAAGTGAGAGTGAATGTCCTATGGGATAGTACTCTAAATCCCTGGCCAGGGTAGATAGGATAATTGGAAAAGGAGTTTTCCAATTGATCCAATTCCGAGTATAGGATCCTATAGAGTCGGTACACTAAGGAGTTGACAGTCGATGCCGTACTCCTTTCAGACCGGGACATTGGATGGATGAGGGTTTATATCCATGTGGTAACTGATGATGGAAAGGCTCAATGGAGATGAGATTATCCCCATAGCCATTTGGGATCATGGGATGTGGCTTGTACCCTTCATGATCGGTAGGCCGATTAATCTGTTATCGGATAACGGATTTAATTAAATTAAATAGAATTGTTCTATTTTATTTAGGCCTCAACCAAATAGGCTATTGGGCCTAGTGGGTCACATACAAAAGGACTTATCCACAAGTACAGGGGCAAGGGTGTAATTTATAGAGATTTTTGGGTTTTTATGAAAAATTTCATAATTCTCTATAAATACTAATGGTTTCAGCCAAACCCCATCAAGCCAAGGGTGAAAACCACGTCCCAAGTCTCCTCCCTACCTCCTCCTCTCTCTAGAAGGTGTCCATGGTCGATGGAGCTCCGTTCGGGAAGAGTTCTCGAGGCCGGCGCGAAGGAAGAACCTGCTGTGGATGAAGTTCGTGTGGATACTGTTGGAGACCGGACACTTGAACGGTTTGTAGAGCTTGAGAAGCTCATCTCTTTCCTCTCCATGGGATTATATGAATCCCTATCAGGTATATTCGAACCCGATTTGATCGGTTTTCGGTTTTCGTCGTTCGGTTCTAATTGAGACGGATTCTAAAGGAACCCATAGAAATCGTCGCTTCCGATGTACCTAATTTTAATGGACGATTCCTTACAGTGGTATCAGAGCCAGGTTCAAGTCTCGGTCTAAACCGACGTCGAATCGACATTATTTTATGTTATTTATGTGTTCCCGAATCTGTGCAAACGTCTGTTTTGAAGAAACCACCATATTCTGTGTATGACTCAGATAAAAGATTGGTTGGCCTTGGTAGAATCTCGTGATATAGGTCTTTTCAACACCACAAACCGTTTGAAGTTTGGATCTCTGTAGAGTTCGAGAGAAGCCTCAAAAGTTGGTGTTTCTGTCATGCCCGAACCAACACCCGGATTTGGGGATTTTGTGAAATCTCCGTCCATAGTAGAAATTGAATCTTGGAAAGGGTTTAGGAGATGGGTAATATGATTACCTAGCCTTTACCTTTTATATCCAGCTTTGAACGACGGCAGAGGATGAGAATTTTTGAGTTTTCCGACGAACTAGGGTTCTGCGGAATCTGGCGGCGCCGACTTGTTTCTTCCTGATTTCCCGTTGATAGAGAATTTTTCTCTGAAGGAATATATACATATTTGGAAACTTCATATGATGAGTATTCTAAATTGTATTTTTGGAGAATATTTGGCTTCCTGGATAAGGAGTTATCCTCGTTACAAAATTGGGATTTCTGCTACGGAATTTGGGTGACCGCCGCCTCTTCTTCCTCATTTTTAGGACTATTGGGATTTTTCCTGGATATTAGTCCGACTGTTTTGGATTCCTTATTTGATAAGGATTCCAACGCATATTTTTACGGATTTTTCGGAGTCCGGGATAAGGAGATAAATCTGATTCTATAGGATGGATTCTCTCCCGGATGAACAGTGCTATTACGCGCAGTCGGTCGGCGCACGCGCCGGCGCACCAACGGTCGGCGCACACACGCTGGAGGACTGGCGCACGCCAGGGCGCACACCGGCGCACGCCGGACGGGCGCAGTGCGCCGCCATGTGCGGCGCATTGCGCCAGACACTATTTATATGCTTTTAAAGTGTTTAAAATCATAGAAAATTCCGAAAAAATGCCATAAAAATTCTGAAAAATTCTATAATATTATTTAACATGTTTTAAAGTGTTTAGTGACATGTTAGATGATGTTTAGCCCTATTTACATAGATTCACTCATGGTTAAACTTTAAAATTGTTTTAAAGGTTTAACTTAAATTATTAGTGTCTTAATTATTTCTGTAAAATGAGATTTTACAGAATATAAATTGGGACATTAAATTTTGACCTTGCACAGTATTGGGAATTCATGAATGTTTTAAATAGTTTAGTTTTGTATGTTCATTTCATATAAATTGTTTATATGTTGTTGTCATGTTATTTTCATGTTATTTATTTCATGAAAATTCGACATGCATGAAATTGAGAATTTCAAAATAAATTATATATAATTTTATGCTTATATATATGATATATCTCATATAATTATCACGTATGCGCTCTATGTTCATGTGATGAATGTTAGTGTGTGTATGGAGGTGATCATGAACTTAATTGTGCTTGGCTTGTGATTGCTTTTAATTGTGTTGGTTATGTTATTAAATGGGGCCTGCGTGTGCCTCCTCTCTCTCTATACAATCTGATTGTACATTCTACCTCCCTCCATTAATGTACTCCCCTTGGTTAAAATCAAGGTTTCTTATTGAGTTATGTACATTTGTGGGGTCTGCGTACCCTTAAGCCGCTTGTAAGAGTTAGAAGCTGGTTCGTGGAAGGTTGGAGAGCGGGACCACTTGGAGAAGCACCCTTTTGAAGTGGGAGCATGCCAACTCAAGCATCTGAAGCAAGGATTTGCACCTATAGGAGTGCCTTAGGTGCATGCTTAGGGTTAAGTCCATGATCACCTGATTTTGTGCATATTTGATATGTGGATGTGTGCTACAGGTTATACCTTAGATATATGATATTCCAAAGGTATTATATATACTTAGCACATATTATTGATGAGACTAAAATAAAATCCCTCCTTGTCATAATTAGGTTGATAAACGTGTGACATTAAGAATGACTCACGTAGCCTTCCGTTGTTATGGTCTTGATGAGCCAATCTTAGATTGGATGGGTTTGTTGTGCTATCACAAGACTCATTCAGTAAGGGATTGGTGATCATGGCTAAGGCATTTGCCGAACCTTGGGGTGGACCATTTGCATGGCTTTGTTGTGCTACCACAAGGGCTGTGTGAAGAATCCATTCTCATAACGTAACAAGCGGGTTTGACCTAACTAGAGTATATGGCTTGTTGTTCTACCACAAGGTCATAACTCTAGAGGCTAAATGAGTAAGAGTTGCAAGAGTTGCAACTGGCAATAGTTGCCTACCTATTAAGTATGGGGTGATTTGTTGTGCTACCACAAGGTCATCACCATAAAGTTAATAGGGTCTTAGTCCCCACTAGGATTTCATCGTGATATCCCGTCTTTGCATAACGAGGGTTATGCAAATTCGTCGAAAATTAGTGGGAGCATAAATTAGGATCAAAGACCATATCTTAATTTTAATGAATGTTTGCAATGTTATTTTGATAAAATTATATCTCTGTTGTAGAATACAATAATAAACCACCATTAGTATGGCATATTAGATGCCATATAGCTTAATGGCTCACACTTCTTAGACTGGTTTAGAACTCAGAGAATTGTTCTCATAGTTGACCAATTAACTACTCTACTTGAGAAGTAGGTGTCTCCTAAATTATCTAGTGATATTAAAGAAAGATAAGATCTTATCTCATAGACAAGATGCATTGTTTGCCTTAAACTAGATGTTAGTCTCTATGAGACATAATTATAGAGACAACATGGATAGATGGATATGAGATCCATCATGGCTCATAGTGATGAGCTAACTAAAGGGCAACTTAGATCAACAATACATCTTAATTACTTCTTGTTGGTGAGACCAATAGTAAGAAGTAAAATCATTAGATAAAAATAGGAGAGAGTTAATAGTAAAAGAAGGTGGTCAAGATTATAAAGCCAGAATAAGACATGATTCTTACACTGTCATGATGATGATAAGTGGAAGAGGAAGTACAAAGTGTTTTGTATATAATGCAAAGGTGGAGCTTGAGAAGCTTCATGTATCCAAGTCATTGGCACTTACTTGTTTTAAATATACACTTAATAGTATTAGATACTATATGTGTATATCATAATATTAGATACTATGGATGCATCTGATGGTATGAGATACCAGATATGCATCTTATATCTACAAGGAGTTGTAGATGATGACAAGTAAATGAAGACTTAATAAAGAAGATGTTGACCTACATATGAAATGGTGCAAAAGTTGCATCATTATTAGTGGGAGGTGCAATTCTTTAATAGCCTTATGGAGATGTCTTAATAATTAATATTACTATTATATCCTTCTACAAGAACATTATATGATTTCCTACTTGAATAAATGTTGATTTATTCTAAGCTATGGAATTGATAGATGTTCTAATAGATTGAATGACAAAGTATTTGCCAGTGGGAGCTTAATGAATTGTTTAATCATATTTGATATGTTAGCTCTCATGTTATGTGTGAATATTCCTTTTAAGAGGAAATGGGTTGATTTAGATCAATCTACACTTTAGCTTTATATAGACATGGAGAATGGGTTAATGAGTTATTAGAACTCGTACATCTAGATGTATGTTAGCCCATATCTAGTAAGGCTAAAGAAGAATATTTCTACTTCATTATTTCAAAGATGATGTCTCTAGGTTTGGAAACATGTACTTTATGAAGTACAAATCTAAGACCTTTGAGAAATTATCTGAGATTAAGAATGAAGTAGAGATACTAATGGAACTAGTATTAGAACTCTTTGATGAGATCAAAGAGAGGAATACTTAAGTACATAATTCACATATAATTGAAGGATATTAGAATCTAATGGACACCTCTTTACACATTTTAGCTTAATTGAGTAGCTAAAATGAGAAGTCATATTATGTAAGACATAATATGAACAATGACAAGCTTTGCAAAATTCCTCTTATCTAATTTGGCTAAGTACTCATTATAACCACTTGTTCTTAATAGGTACCTTCTAAGTCTGTTCTGATCATTCCATATAGGATATGGAAAAGGGGTTAAAACTTGACCTTAAGCAAGTTAAGGTTTTGGAATGTCCGACCTGGTGAAGAAGAATAACTCTAACAAGTTGGAATATAAGACTATGAAGTGTTGGCTTGTGGAATATCCTAAGGAAACTTTTGGATATTAAATATACGACCCTTATGTATAAGGCTATGTGTTGCTCAGCTCACTATATTTCTAAAGGAAAAGTTCCTTCTTAAGAAAGATAGTGGGAGCAAGGTATATATGGAAGATGTTCCAGTCCCACAACCCAATAACACTTCTATTAAGGTGCTAGTTAATAATTACACAAGGACTAATGATAGGTCTTTACTTGTGTCCATTCTACCTAAGAGATATGTGAGACATATCTCCGATAGATGAAATGAGGCATAAGATAATAAGGATATTGATCCTAGGATCTATATAGAACCAATATGAGATATTGATTCATTAATGGGAAGAGACAATAAAATCCGATATAAACTTTATCTATTTTAATCAAGTTTAGAACTTGATAGATCCACTTAAGGATATAGTATCCATAAGGAATAAATGGATCACTAAAGAATAGATTGGAGTGGATTAGAAGGTAGATACCTTCAAAGGTGAGAATAGTTGAAAAGGATATCATTGAAGTCAAATGGTTGACAATGATGAGATCTTTTACCTATTCCATGGATTAATCCATTCGGATTTTTATTGTTACACTCTATGATTATGAGATAAGCTAATTGGATGTTAATATAGTATTCCTCTAAAGTATTTTGAGGAATAGGTGTATATGATACAACTATAGGGAATCAAGTCCCAATAACATCCAAGAAGAGTGTGTAATAAGTTCATTTATGGACTGAAGTAAAACTTCCCATAGATCATATATAAGGTTTAATGAGATTAAATCTTATAACTTCGTTAAGAGCGAAGAGGAGCCTTGTGTATTCAACAAGATAAGTGGGAGTGCTGTTACTTTCTTGACATTTTATGTTGATGACGTACTACTCATTAAGAATGAAGTAGGTGTGTTATCATAAGTGAGCCTAGCTATCATATTGATCCTCCAAACGCAATTTGGGTTTTAAGATCTATGGAGATAGATCTAAAATCAATGCCCGATTAATGTACGCAAATACCATAGTCAAAGGGTTTGACATGATAAACTCCAAGATAGGTTTCTTACCTATGTGGTGTGGAGTTGATCTCTGTAAAGTGTTGTCTTTGTAGACTTCTTGACAGATAAAGAGATCACATAAATAGAGCCCTTATGCCTTTGACATAGGGTCTATTATTTATATGATGCTACGTAGATGATGTGATTAATGCTCTAAGTGTTATGAGCATTCATCAAGAAGATCCAGGTGAGAGTCACTGGATAGTTTAGAGATATATCATTTGGTACTTGAGAAGCACTGAGAATGTATCTCTATACACTGGAGGATAAGACTTGAAGTCTTGTAGTTTTACAAACACAAGCTTATAATCAAATAAGTTTGATATTAAGTCAGAATAATGGTGGTGCAGTGAGTTGAAAGAGTTCTATGTGATAGAACATTGTAAGTTCTACAACATATGTAAACAAGTTTACATAGTGGTTGCACACTACTTGAGAAGTAGTCTAGATGAAGTTTTTCATCTACATATTTGATATAGGATTGTCTCAATTTTCTCTGAAAGTGTATCATTGTTTTGAGAAAACAATGGAGTAGAGCCGATGTCTCATCGAAGTTTAGAACTTCGTGGCGATACCATACAATCAGAGAGATTGCAACTTATAGAGATATAATTAAAGATAAAGTATCTACCGTTAATAACATTGCGGATCCACTAATCGAAGCGTTACTCAAAGAGTGTTTGAGCTTCACCTCGAGCCGATATAGATCACCGGATGGGTGATTGGCTTTAGTGCAAGTGGGAGATTGATAGAAATGTATGCCCTACAAGCCAATCATATATGATATGATTCGACATTTCTAGAAATATCTCATTCAATTAATTAGGCAAATCTTCATTATAAGCTCTTATTAGATGCGAATATCATAATGAAGTACTTGATCAAATACAATGATGATTAAATCATGATGAGATCATGATAATGAGATTGATCATTTAGAGGTATTTGATCTAAATGTTCCTAGTCATAGGATACTTGAGACGGGACATCAAGGATCCGGATAGACTAGTGTATGTGATGTCTTCTCATGCGATGAGGACAACCGATCTCATTGGTCATCAGTGTGGAGACACTGAGATACACATACAGGTGCTCATTAGTTGAATGAGTTCACTGAACTGACCGAATTAGAAACCCTGAATGGTATCTTACCGAACTGTCTATCAGGGTTTTCTATCATCACGGTTGCATGGTTGGACCTTTGAGCTGAGTCGCCAAAGATGCCTTGTTGGGTGGAACTTATGCTTTGACCATTGACTTATGGATTACAATTTAGATGGTCCTATATAGCGATGGATCGGGTACAAGGAAAATCCGATGGAGGCAATTGAGCGGACAACAAGGGATCATCCACTCTCGGTAAGTGAGAGTGAATGTCCTATGGGATAGTACTCTAAATCCCTGGCCAGGGTAGATAGGATAATTGGAAAAGGAGTTTTCCAATTGATCCAATTCCGAGTACAGGATCCTATAGAGTCGGTACACTAAGGAGTTGACAGTCGATGCCGTACTCCTTTCCGACCGGGACATTGGATGGATGAGGGTTTATATCCATGTGGTAACTGATGATGGAAAGGCTCAATGGAGATGAGATTATCCCCATAGCCATTTGGGATCATGGGATGTGGCTTGTACCCTTCATGATCGGTAGGCCGATTAATTTGTTATCGGATAACGGATTTAATTAAATTAAATAGAATTGTTCTATTTTATTTAGGCCTCAACCAAATAGGCTATTGGGCCTAGTGGGTCACACACAAAAGGACTTATCCACAAGTACAGGGGCAAGGGCGTAATTTATAGAGATTTTTGGGTTTTTATGAAAAATTCCATAATTTTCTATAAATACTAATGGTTTCAGCCAAACCCCATCAAGCCAAGGGTGAAAACCACGTCCCAAGTCTCCTCCCTACCTCCTCCTCTCTCTAGAAGGTGTCCATGGTCGATGGAGCTCCGTTCGGGAAGAGTTCTCGAGGCTGGCGCGAAGGAAGAACCTGCTGTGGATGAAGTTCGTGTGGATACTGCTGGAGACCGGACACTTGAACGGTTTGTAGAGCTTGAGAAGCTCATCTCTTTCCTCTCCATGGGATTATATGAATCCCTATTAGGTATATTCGAACCCGATTTGATCGGTTTTCGGTTTTCGTCGTTCGGTTCTGATTGAGACGGATTCTAAAGGAACCCATAGGAATCGTCGCTTCCGCTGTACCTAATTTTAATGGACGATTCCTTACAGCCAACACTTTGTAGTCTTATATTCCAACTTGATAGGGTTATACTTCTTTACCAAGCCAGACATTCTGAAACCTTAACTTGCTTAAGGTCAAGCTTTAATCCCTTTCCATATCTAATATGGAATAATTGGAATAGACTTGAAAGGTACCGATTTAAGATCAAATGTCTATATTGAGTGCTAACCCCTAAACAAACAAAGAAGAATTTTTTAAAGGTTGTCAATGTCCATATTATGTCCTACACAATATGGCTTCTCATTTTAGCTGCTCAATTAAGCTAAAATGTATAAGAGGTGTCCATCAAAATTAGATTATACTATCCTTCCTTTATGTGTGAATTATTACTTAAGTATCCCCTCTTTGATCTCATCAAAGAGTTCTAATACTCTTTTCATTGATATTTCCTCTTCATTCTTAATCTCAAATAATTTCTCAAAGGTTTTGGATTTGTACTTCATAAAGTACATATGTCCATACCTAGAGAAGTCATCTTTGAAAATTAATGAAGTTGAAATATTATCCTCTAACATTAATAGATATGGGCTAACATGCATCTAGATGCATGAGTTCTATAAACTCATTAGCCCTCTCTCCATGTCTAACAAATGAAGAGTTGGTCATTTTGCTTAATAAGATAAGACTTACATATAGTTAATGATTCTAAATCATTCACCTATGTGTTACTATCCGAATAGTACTCCTTAAGTCTTCTCTTATAAATATGACCATACTACTAAACAATAGATTGATCAATATCAATCTACTTCGCCTAATTGAGGATTATTCACACATATTATAAGAGCATACATATCTGATATGAATAAACTCTTTATTATGCTCCTATTGGTAAACACTTTACCAGTTATCATTTTCATACCATAGAATAAATCTCCATTTATTCAACTAGGAAATGAAAACAATATTCTTTTAGAAGGGTAATTAAGACAACTCTAGAAGGCTATAGAAAATTTGTATCTCCCACTAGTAATGATGCAACATTTTGTACCATTTCATATGTAGGTCAACAATCTTCTTTAAACCTTCATTTACTTGCTATTATCTACAACTCATTGTAGATATATGATGCATATTTGGTATCTCATACTATTATATGCACCCCTAGTATCTTATACTAGAATACACATACATAGTATCTTATACTATCAAATGTGTATATAAGACAAGTAAATATTAATGACATAGATACATGGAGCTTCTCAAGCTCCACCTTTGCATTATGTGCAATACACTTTGCACTTCTTCTTCTACTTACCATCATCATGATAGTAGAGGAATGCTATGTCAAATTTGGGTTATAATATCTTGACCCACTTCTTTGACTTTTAACTATCACCATCTATCTCTATCTAATGATCTTACTTCTTTCTATTGGTCTTACCAATAAGAAGTATTCAAGATGTATCATTCTTCATCGCCTTTAATTAGCTCATCACCATGAGCCATGATGGATATCAAATCCATCTATCCATGTTGCCACTACTAATTTTTGATAGAAATGTATGCCCTACAAGCCAATCATATATGATATGATTCGACATTTCTAGAAATATCTCATTCAATTAATTAGACAAATCTTCATTATAAGCTCTTATTAGAAGCGAATATCATAATGAAATCCTTGATCAAATACAATGATGATTAAATCATGATGAGATCATGATAATGAGATTGATCATCTAGAGGTATTTGATCTAAATGTTCCTAGTCATAGGATACTTGAGACGGGACATCAAGGATCCGGATAGACTAGTGTATGTGATGTCTTCTCATGTGATGAGGATGACCGATCTCATTGGTCATCAGTGTGGAGACACTGAGATACACATACAGGTGCTCATTAGTTGAATGAGTTCACTGAACTGACCGAATTAGAAACCCTGAATGGTATCTTACCGAACTGTCTATCAGGGTTTTCTATCATCACGGTTGCATGGTTGGACCTTTGAGCTGAGTCGCCAAAGATGCCTTGTTGGGTGGAACTTATGCTTTGACCATTGACTTATGGATTACAATTTAGATGGTCCTATATAGCGATGGATCGGGTACAAGGAAAATCCGATGGAGGCAATTGAGCGGACAACAAGGGATCATCCACTCTCGGTAAGTGAGAGTGAATGTCCTATGGGATAGTACTCTAAATCCCTGGCCAGGGTAGATAGGATAATTGGAAAAGGAGTTTTCCAATTGATCCAATTTCGAGTACAGGATCCTATAGAGTCGGTACACTAAGGAGTTGACAGTCGATGCCGTACTCCTTTCCGACCGGGACATTGGATGGATGAGGGTTTATATCCATGTGGTAACTGATGATGGAAAGGCTCAATGGAGATGAGATTATCCCCATAGCCATTTGGGATCATGGGATGTGGCTTGTACCCTTCATGATCGGTAGGCCGATTAATCTGTTATCGGATAACGGATTTAATTAAATTAAATAGAATTGTTCTATTTTATTTAGGCCTCAACCAAATAGGTTATTGGGCCTAGTGGGTCACACACAAAAGGACTTATCCACAAGTACAGGGGCAAGGACGTAATTTATAGAGATTTTGGGTTTTTATGAAAAATTTCATAATTCTCTATAAATACTAATGGTTTCAGCCAAACCCCATCAAGCCAAGGGTGAAAACCACGTCCCAAGTCTCCTCCCTACCTCCTCCTCTCTTTAGAAGGTGTCCATGGTCGATGGAGCTCCGTTCGGGAAGAGTTCTCGAGGCCGGCGCGAAGGGAGAACCTGCTGTAGATGAAGTTCGTGTGGATACTGCTGGAGACCGGACGCTTGAACGGTTTGGAGAGCTTGAGAAGCTCATCTCCTTCCTCTCCATGGGATTATATGAATCCCTATCAGGTATATTCGAACCCGATTTGATCGGTTTTCGGTTTTCGTCGTTCGGTTCTGATTGAGATGGATTCTAAAGGAACCCATAGGAATCGTCGCTTCCGCTGCACCAAATTTTAATGGACGATTCCTTACAGTGGTATCAGAGCCCGGTTCATGTCTCGGTCGAAACCGACGTCGAATCAACATTATTTCATGTTATTTATGTGTTCCCGAATCTGTGCAAACGTCTGTTTTGACGAGGCCACCATATTCTGTGTATGACTCAGATAAAATATTGGTTGGCCTTGGTAGAATCTCGTGATATAGGGCTTTCCAACGCCGCAAACCTTTTGAAGTTTGGATCTCTGTAGTGTTCGGGAGAAGCGTCAAAAGTTGGTGTTTCTGTCATGCCCGAACCGACACCCGGATTTGGGGATTTTGTGAAATCTCCGTCTACAGAATATAAATTGGGACATTAATTTATGACCTTGCACAGTATTGGGAATGCATGAATGTTCTAAATAGTTTAGTTTTGTATGTCCATTTCATATAAATTGTTTATATGTTGTTGTCATGTTATTTTCATGTTATTTATTTCATGAAAAATTCGACATGCATGAAATTGAGAATTTCAAAATAAATTATATAATTTTATGCTGATATATATGATATATCTCATATAATTATCACGTATGCGCTCTATGTTCATGTGATGAATGTTAGTGTGTGTATGGAGGTGATCATGGACTTAATTGTGCTTGGCTTGTGATTGCTTTTAATTATGTTGGTTATGTTATTAAATGGGGTCTGCGTGTGCCTCCTCTCTCTCTATACAATCTGATTGTACATTCTACCTCCCTCCATTAATGTACTCCCCTTGGTTAAAACCAAGGTTTCTTATTGAGTTATGTACATTTGTGGGGTCTGCATACCCTTAAGCCGCTTGTAAGAGTTAGAAACCGGTTCGTGGAAGGTTGGAGAGTGTGACCACTTGGAGAAGCACCCTTCGAAGTGGGAGCATACCAACTCAAGCATACGAAGCAAGGATTTGCACCTATAGGGGTGCCTTAGGTGCATGCTTAGGGTTAAGTCCATGATCACTCGATTCTGTGCATATTTGATATGTGGATGTGTGCTACAGGTTATACCTTAGATATATGATATTCCAAAGGTATTATATATACTTAGCACATATTATTGATGAGACTAAAATAAAATCCCTCCTTGTCATAATTAGGTTGATAAACGTGTGACATTAAGAATGACTCACGTAGCCTTCCGTTGTTATGGTCTTGATGAGCCAATCTTAGATTGGATGGGTTTGTTGTGCTACCACAAGACTCATTCAGCAAGGGATTGGTGATCATGGCTAAGGCATTTGCCGAACCTTGGGGTGGACCATTTGCATGGCTTTGTTGTGCTACCACAAGGGCTGTGTGAAGAATCCATTCTCATAACGTAACAAGCGGATTTGACCTAACTCGAGTATATGGCTTGTTGTGCTACCACAAGGTCATAACTTTAGAGGCTAAATGACTAATAGTTGCAAGAGTTGCAACTGGCAATAGTTGCCTACCTATTAAGTATGGGGTGATTTGTTGTGCTACCACAAGGTCATCACCATAAAGTTAATAGGGTCTTAGTCCCCACTAGGATTTCATCGTGATATCCCGTCTTTGCATAATGAGGGTTATGCAAATTCGTCGAAAATTAGTGAAAGCATAAATTAGGATCAAAGACCATAGCTTAATTTTAATGAATGTTTGCAATGTTATTTTGATAAAATTATATCTCAGTTGTAGAATACGATTATAAACCACCATTAGTATGGCATATTAGATGCCATATAGCTTAATGGATCACACTTCTTAGACTGGTTTAGAACTAAGAGAATTGTTCTCATAGTTGATCAATTAACTATTCTACTTGAGAAGTAGGTGTCTCCTAAATTATCTAGTGATATGAATGAAAGATAAGATCTTATCTCATAGACAAGATGCATTGTTTGCCTTAAATTAGATGTTAGTCTCTATGAGATATAAATTGTAGAGACAACATGGATAGATGGATATGAGATCCATCATGGCTCATAGTGATGAGCTAACTAAAGGGCAACTTTGATCAACAATACATCTTAATTACTTCTTGTTGGTGAGACCAATAGTAAGAAGTAAAATCATTAGATAAAAATAGGAGTTAATAGTAAAAGAAGGTGGTCAAGATAATAAAGCCAGAATAAGACATGATTCTTACACTGTCATGATGATGATAAGTGGAAGAGGAAGTACAAAGTATTTTTTGTATATAATGCAAAGGTGGAGCTTGAAAAGCTTCATGTACCCAAGTCATTGGCACTTACTTGTTTTAAATATACACTTAATAGTATTAGATACTATATGTGTATATCATAATATTAGATACTATGGATGCATCTAATGGTATGAGATACCAGATATGCATCTTATATCTACAAGGAGTTGTAGATGATAACAAGTAAATGAAGGCTTAATAAAGAAGATGTTGACCTACATATGAAATGGTGCAAAAGTTGCATCATTATTAATGGGAGGTGCAATTCTTTAATAGCCTTACGGAGATGTCTTAATAATTAATATTGCTATTATATCCCTCTACAAGGACTTTATATGATTTCCTACTTGAATAAATGTTGATTTATTCTAAGTTATGGAAATGATAGATGTTCTAATAGATTGAATGGCAAAGTGTTTGCCAGTGGGAGCTTAATGAATTGTTAATCATATTTGATATGTTAGATCTCATGTTATGTGTGAATATTCCTTTTAAGAGGAAATGGGTTGATTTAGATCAATCTACACTTTAGCTTTATATAGACATGGAGAATGGGTTAATGAGTTATTAGAACTCGTACATTTAGATGTATGTTAGCCCATATCTAGTAAGGCTAAAGAAGAATATTTCAACTTCATTATTTCAAAGATGATGTCTCTAGGTTTGGATACATGTACTTTATGAAGTACAAATCTAAGACCTTTGAGAAATTATCTGAGATTAAGAATGAAGTAGAGATACTAATAGAATAAGTATTAGAACTCTTTGATGAGATCAAGGAGGGGAATACTTAAGTACATAATTCACATATATTTGAAGGATAATAGAATCTAATTTTAAAAAGGACACCTCTTTACACATTTTAGCTTAATTGAGTAGCTAAAATGAGAAGTCATATTATGTAAGACATAATATGAACAATGACAAGCTTTGCAAATTTCTTCTTTGTCTAATTTTGGTTAAGTACTCATTATAACCACTTGTTCTTAATAGGTACCTTCTAAGTCTGTTCTGATTATTCCATATAGGATATAGAAAAAGGGTTAAAACTTGACCTTAAGCAAGTTAAGGTTTCGGAATGTCCGACCTGGTGAAGAAGTATAACTCTAACAAGTTGGAATATAAGACTATGAAGTGTTGGCTTGTGGAATATCCTAAGGAAACTTTTGGATATTAAATATACGACCCTTATGTATAAGGGTATGTGTTGCTCAGCTCACTATATTTCTAAAGGAAAAGTTCCTTCTTAAGAAAGATAGTGGGAGCAAGGTATATATGGAAGATGTTCCAGTCCCACAACCCAATAACACTTCTATTAAGGTGCTAGTTAATAATTACACAAGGACTAATGATAGGTCTTTACTTGTGTCCATTCTACCTAAGAGATATGTGAGACATATCTCAGATAGATGAAATGAGGCATAAGATAATAAGGATATTGATCCTAGGATCTATATAGAACCAATATGAGATATTGATTCATTAATGGGAAGAGACAATAAAATCCGATATAAACTTTATCTATTCTAATCAAGTTTAGAACTTGATAGATCCACCTAAGGATATAGTATCCATAAGGAATAAATGGATCACTAAAGAATAGATTGGAGTGGATTAGAAGGTAGATACCTTCAAAGGTGAGAATAGTTGAAAAGGATATCATTGAAGTCAAATGGTTGACTATGATGAGATCTTTTACCTATTCCATGGATTAATCCATTCGGATTTTGATTGTTACACTCTATGATTATGAGATAAGCTAATTGGATGTTAAGATAGTGTTCCTCTAAAGTATTTTGAGGAATAGGTGTATATGATACAACTATAGGGAATCAAGTCCCAATAACATCCAAGAAGAGTGTGTATTAAGTTCATTTATGGACTGAAGTAAAACTTCCCATAGATCATATATAAGGTTTAATGAGATTAAATCTTATGACTTCGTTAAGAACGAAGAGGAGCCTTGTGTATTCAACAAGATAAGTGGGAGTGCTGTTACTTTCTTGACATTTTATGTTGATGACATACTACTCATTGAGAATGAAGTAGGTGTGTTATCATAAGTGAACCTAGCTATCAAATTAATCCTCCAAACACAATTTGGGTTTTGAGATCTATGGAGATAGATCTAAAATCAATACCCAGTTAATGTACGTAGTCATTATAGTCAAAGGGTTTGACATGATAAACTCCAAGATAGGTTTCTTACCTATATAGTGTGGAGTTGATCTCTGTAAAGTGTTGTCTTTGTAGACTTCTTGAAAGATAAAGAGATCACATAAATAGAGCCCTTATGCCTTTGTCATAGGGTCTATTATTTATATGATGCTATGTACATGATGTGATTAATGCTCTAAGTGTTATGAGCATTCATCAAGAAGATCCATGTGAGAGTCACTTTGGATAGTTTAGAGATATATCATTTGGTACTTGAAAAGCACTGAGAATGTATCTCTCTACAGTGGAGGATAAGACTTGAAGTCTTGTAGTTTTACAAACACAAGCTTCTAATCAAATAAGTTTGATATTAAGTCAGAATAATGGTGGTGCAGTGAGTTGAAAGAGTTCTATGTGATAGAACACTGTAAGTTCTACAACATATGTAAACAAGTTTACATGGTGGTTGCACACTACTTGAGAAGTAGTCTAGATGAAGATTCTCATCTAAGGTATGGGATTGTCCCAATTTTCTTTGAAAGTGTATCATTGTTTTGAGAAAACAATGGAGTAGAGCCGATGTCTCATCAGAAGTTTAGAACTTCTGTGGCGATACCATACAATCAGAGAGATTGTAACTTATAGAAATATAATTAAAGATAAAGTATCTACCGTTAATAACATTGCAGATCCACTAACTGAAGCAGTTACTCAAAGAGTGTTTGAGCTTCACCTCGAGCTGATATAGATCAGCCAGTTGGGTGATTGGCTTTAGTGCAAGTGGGAGATTGATAGAAATGTATGCCCTACAAGCCAATCATATATGATATGATTCGACATTTCTAGAAATATCTCATTCAATTAATTAGGCAAATCTTCATTATAAGCTCTTATTAGAAGCGAATATCCTAATGAAATCCTTGATCAAATACAATGATGATTAAATCATGATGAGATCATGATAATGAGATTGATCATCTAGAGGTATTTGATCTAAATGTTCCTAGTCATAGGATACTTGAGACGGGACATCAAGGATCCGGATAGACTAGTGTATGTGATGTCTTCTCATGTGATGAGGATGACCGATCTCATTGGTCATCAGTGGAGACACCGAGATACACATACAGTGCTCATTAGTTGAATGAGTTCACTGAACTGACCGAATTAGAAACCCTGAATGGTATCTTACCGAACTGTCTATCAGGGTTTTCTATCATCACGGTTGCATGGTTGGACCTTTGAGCTGAGTCGCCAAAGATGCCTTGTTGGGTGGAACTTATGCTTTGACCATTGACTTATGGATTACAATTTAGATGGTCCTATATAGCGATGGATCGGGTACAAGGAAAATCCGATGGAGGCAATTGAGCGGACAACAAGGGATCATCCACTCTCGGTAAGTGAGAGTGAATGTCCTATGGGATAGTACTCTAAATCCCTGGCCAGGGTAGATAGGATAGTTGGAAAAGGAGTTTTCCAATTGATCCAATTTCGAGTACAGTATCCTATAGAGTCGGTACACTAAGGAGTTGACAGTCGATGCCGTACTCCTTTCCGACCGGGACATTGGATGGATGAGGGTTTATATCCATGTGGTAACTGATGATGGAAAGGCTCAATGGAGATGAGATTATCCCCATAGCCATTTGGGATCATGGGATGTGGCTTGTACCCTTCATGATCGGTAGGCCGATTAATCTGTTATCGGATAACGGATTTAATTAAATTAAATAGAATTGTTCTATTTTATTTAGGCCTCAACCAAATAGGTTATTGGGCCTAGTGGGTCACACACAAAAGGACTTATCCACAAGTACAGGGGCAAGGATGTAATTTATAGAGATTTTGGGTTTTTATGAAAAATTTCATAATTCTCTATAAATACTAATGGTTTCAGCCAAACCCCATCAAGCCAAGGGTGAAAACCACGTCCCAAGTCTCCTCCCTACCTCCTCCTCTCTTTAGAAGGTGTCCATGGTCGATGGAGCTCCGTTCGGGAAGAGTTCTCGAGGCCGGCGCGAAGGGAGAACCTGCTGTGGATGAAGTTCGTGTGGATACTGCTGGAGACCGGACGCTTGAACGGTTTGGAGAGCTTGAGAAGCTCATCTCCTTCCTCTCCATGGGATTATATGAATCCCTATCAGGTATATTCGAACCCGATTTGATCGGTTTTCGGTTTTCGTCGTTCGGTTCTGATTGAGATGGATTCTAAAGGAACCCATAGGAATCGTCGCTTCCGCTGCACCAAATTTTAATGGACGATTCCTTAAAATTTTATCTGATAAAGGCTAACATCTGATATAAGGTAATTAATACATCTTTTCAATGAGATAAGATCTTATCTTCTCTCACTTCATTAGATAGTGTAGGAGATACCTACTTCTCAAGTAGGATAGTCAATAGGTCAACTATGAGAACTATTCTCTTAGTTCTAAACCGATATAAGAAGTGTGAGCCATTAAAATACTTAGCATCTAGCATGCTAGATTAATGGTGGTTTATAATATTCTACAATAGAGATATAATTATATTATCATTACAGACATTCATTAAAATTAAGATATGGTCTTTCATCCTAATTTATACTCCCACTAACTTTCGACGAATTTGCATAACCCTCATTATGCAAAGACGGGATATCACGATAACATCCTAGTGGGGACCAAGACCCTACTAACTTTATGGTGATAACCTTGTGGGAAACACAACAAGTCATCCCATACTTAATAGGTAGGTAACTATTACCAATTGCAACTCATGCAATTCTTAGTCATTCAGCCTCTAGAGTTATAACCTTGTGGGAAACACAACAAGCTATATACTCTAGTTAGGTCAAATCCGCTTGTTACGTTATGAGAATGGATTCTTAACATAGCCCTTGTGGGAAACACAACAAGGCCATGCAATGGTCCACCCCAAAGTTCGGCAAATGCCTTAGCCATGATCACCAATCCCTTGCTGAATGAGCCTTGTGGGAAACACAACAAACCCATCCAATCTAAGATTGGCTCATCAAGACCATAACAACAGAAGGCTACGTGAGTCATTCTCAATGTCTCACGTTTATCGACCTAATTAAAACAAGGAGGGATTTTATTTTAGTCTCATCAACATAGGTGCTACATATAAATATTAATATACCTTTGGAATATCATATATTTAAGGTATAAACAGTAGCACACACCATATATCAAATATGCATTAAAACATAGGTGATCATGGACTTAACCCTAAGCATACACCTAAGGCACCCCTATAGGTGCAAATCCTTGCTTCAGAAGCTTGAGTTGGCATGCTCCCACTTTAGAAGGGTGCTTCTCCAAGTGGTCCCGCTCTCCATTCTATCACGAGCCGGCTTCTAACCATTACAAGCAGCTAAAGGGTACACAGACCCACAAATGTACAACTCTTAACAAGAAACCTTGGTTTTAACCAAGGGGAGTACACAAATGGAGGGATGTAGAATGTACAATCAGATTGTATAGAGAGAGAGGAGGCACACGCAGGCCCCATTTAATAGCATAACCAACTTAATTAACCAAGCAATCAAAAGCAAAGCATTTTTAAGTCCATGATCACCTCCATACACATACCAACATTCATCACATGAACATAGAGCGCATACGTGATAATTATATGAGATATATCATATATACCATCATAAAATTATATAATGTAATTTTGAAATTCCAAATTTCATGCTTGTCGAATTTTCATAAAATAAATAACATGAAATGCACATATAAACAATTTACATGCATAAGACAAGCAATATAAAAATATTCAGATGATTCATGCTATTCCAAAATTTATCAGAGCATTAAATTAATGTTCAAATCATAATTTTTCAAAATCATATTTTTCAGAATTTATTTGAACACTAATTTAATCAATAAAGATTTTAAAACAATTTTAAAATCATTTATAAAGTGATTCTATGTCAACCAAAGTCCAAAAATATTTAAAAAGTTCATAAACATTTTACAAACCTATTAAATAATTTCTCAGAACTTATATTATCATTAATTTCATTAATTTTGATCTTAAAACAATTTTAAAATCAAAATAGTAGAATTCAATGACAAAATAGTAAAACTCTATTTAATAATTCATTAAACACTTTAATAACTCATTAAATAAATTCTACAATTTTTCAGAATTTTCTGGAATTTTCTGGCAATTTGTCGGATCAAAAATGAATTTTAAACAATTTAAAAAACATTTTCAAATTATTTAACGGGCGGCACATTGCGCCGACTAGTCGGCGCCGGCCACGTACCCCTCTGCTTGCGCCGAAGGGCCGGCTGCGGCGCGCCGCGCACCGTGCGCCCGAGTGCGCCGCCCCACGCCTCCTGCGCCACCACGGGGCGGCCGCGTACCCCGGCCCGGGTGCACTCCAAAACTGCCACGTACCCCCCGCGGTTGACGGGTCCGGATCCGATTTGGACTCTGTCTTCTTCGCCCGATAAGGGCTGGGCGGATTCCGGAAACCCTAGAAAATCGCCGACTTTCGGGCCTGATTTGGGGGGTCAAACGGTGTCCAAAAAATCCGAAAAAATATGCGGTGGAATCCTTGAACAATAAGGATTCTATATATAGAAGTTTCATCTCATGAAAAATTCTATCCAACGCGAAGTTTTAGCAGGAATATGCCACAGCCGCAATTAAACCAAAACACAAATCCCTCTCAAATCCGGCACCTCCAAGGGCCGTTGAGTGTCCAATAACTTATGGAAACTCTAGGAAACTTAATTTACTATCTTCCTACGTCATTAGACAGAGGTATTTGAGTCCAACTAGGTAAGTTCATCAACTCCCCTAATTTCGGCCGGATTTTCGGATATGATCATCTTAGCAACTTTCCGAACTCATTACGGACTCTCCGGATGGCCAAAATTCATGAGGTTTGCGGAATTGGAAATATCTCATCCACGAGAATCCAATGAATCTAACTACACACAGTTTCGTATCTCATACAAACTGTGGTGATCAAATCAAAACAGCTCTGTATGTAGTTTCGGGAAAGCAAGAAATCACATGAAATCAAGCCAATTTCGATTCAACTTCGACCAAGGCATCAACCGGGCTCTGATACCACTGTAAGGAATCAATACATGATAGCGGAAAATTTTTGATTCCATAAAACCATGATCTTTGC
This sequence comes from Cryptocoryne crispatula var. balansae, assembly GCA_036172225.1. NCBI lineage: Eukaryota > Viridiplantae > Streptophyta > Magnoliopsida > Alismatales > Araceae > Cryptocoryne > Cryptocoryne crispatula. Next base: position 28,204,296 of record CM069920.1, on the reverse strand, counting down.
CTTGATCGATGCCGAACGAGTAAAACCGGGAACCGAATATGAAGTAGAACGAGAGTACCTCATGGGATTTCTCAAATCCCTCACCATGGATGAAGAGAGGACATTCCTCCTTGCTGAAAACCGTTCAAGTGTCCGGTCTCTAGCGATATCCACACGATCTGCTTCAATAGACGAGTTCTCTCTTCCTTCGAGCCTCCAGAAACCTCCCAGATCCAAGCTTGACCATGGGAGATCGCCTTCTAGAGGAGAGAGGAGGGAGAGAGGAGGCTTGTGACGTTCTCCAGCCCTATGGCTTGTTAGGGTTTGGCTTCATAAGCCATTTATATATAGAAGATGGAATTTTTCACAAAAACCCAAAACTTCTATAAAATTGCATCCATGCCCTCATCTCATTGACCAGATCTATTGTGTGTGACCCACTAGGCCCAATAGTCAATTTGGTTGAAGCCTTAATTAATTTAAAAGAACAATTCCTTTAAATTAAATCAAAACCGTTATCCGATAACAGTTTTTACCGCTTTCTGATCATAAAGGGTACAAGCCACATCCTATGATCCCAAATGACTTTGGGGAGTTAAATAACATCCATTGAGCCTTTCCATCATCAATTACCACACGGATTTAAATCCTCGTTCATACAATGTCCCGGTCGGTCAGGGGTTCGGCACTGACTGTCAACCCCTAAGTATTCCGACTCTATGAAATCTTGTACTCAGGAATGGATCAACTGGAAAACTCTTTTTCCAATTATCCTATCTACCTTGGCCAAGGATTTAGAGTACTATCCATAGGACATTCTCTCTCTCCTACCGAGAGTGAACGATCCCCTATTGTCCGCTCAATTGTCTCCACCAGGTTTCCCATATACCCAATCCATTAACTATATAGGACCACAATACTAAGTGATCCATCAGTCAATAGTCAAAGTACATAGTACGCCTGACAAGACATCTTTGGCGACTCAGGTCAAAGATCCAACCGTGCTATTGAGATGTAAGAATAACCTGATAGACAGTTTGGTAAGATACCGATCAGGTTTTCCTAAATTGGTCAGTTCAGTGAACTCATTCCACTAATGAGCACTTGTGTGTGTATCTCAGTGTCCCCACACTAATGACCAATGAGATCGGTCATTCTCATCATATGAGAAGACATCACACACACTAGTCTATTCGGATTCTTGATGTCCTATCTCAAGGATCCTATGACTAGGAACATTTAGATCACATACCTCTAGATGATCGATCTCATTATCATGATCTCATCATGATTCAATCATCATTGCATGTGATTAAGGACTTCATTACGATATACGCTTCTAATAAAAGCTAGTAACGAAGTTTTCCCTATTTAATTGAATGAGATATTCCTAGAAATGTCGAATCATATCATATATGATTGGCTTGTAGGGCATACATTTCTATCACAAGGCCCAATGGGCCAGCTTCATCAGCACAATGGGCTGGTCTTCATGCTATGTCGGCCCGGTTGGCCCAATCTTGAGCTTCATGGGTCCTGGCGGCCTGCTTTGAACTTCATGACCCAATGGGCCTGCTTTGCACCTCCATGGCCTGGTTGGCCTGATTTGCCCTCCATTTTTGCACCTTGACATCTTGCTGTAGCAGCGGGCTAGGTGAGCCTCAAAGGGGCTGGAATGGGTTGGCTAAGGTGCTGTTTAGGTGAGCTTTGGTAGGACTACACAAGGGGTAGGTTTAGGTATGAACTAGGACTGGTTTTAGGAATGCACAAAGGGCATGAGAATTGAAGGCCCGCCCGAGTAGTCTCTGTCCGTCCAGCGGATTCCGAGAGTCTCAAAGCGTCGACCCTCCTTCCACACATCAAAGAGGATGCTTGGTTTGTTTGGGGGTGCTGTAGAAGCTGTATTGGGTGTGTTGCACATAGGGCAAACTAGGTGACCATCAAAGGGGCCTGACATGGGTGCTCACAAGGGGGCAGAACTTGGGCCAGCAAGGGGGCCTATTTTGCATGCCATTCGGGGCCTGATTGGGGGAGGCAGTGTAAGGAATCAATACATGACAGCGGAAAAATTTTGATTCCATAAAACCATGATCTTTGCCTTGATCGATGTCGAACGAGTAAAACCGGGAACCGAATATGAAGTAGAACGGGAGTACCTCATGGGATTTCTCAAATCCCTCACCATGGATGAAGAGAGGACATTCCTCCTTGCTGAAAACCGTTCAAGTGTCCGGTCTCTAGCGGTATCCACACGATCTGCTTCAATAGACGAGTTCTCCCTTCCTTCGGGCCTCCAGAAACCTTCCAGATCCAAGCTTGACCATGGGAGATCACCTTCTAGAGGAGAGAGGAGGGAGAGAGGAGGCTTGGGACGTGCTCCAGCCCTATGGCTTGTTAGGGTTTGGCTTCATAAGCCATTTATATATAGAAGATGGAATTTTTTACAAAAACCCAAAACTTCTATAAAATTGCGTCCATGCCCTCATCTTATTGACCAGATCTATTGTGTGTGACCCACTAGGCCCAATAGTCAATTTGGTTGAAGCCTTAATTAATTTAAAAGAACAATTCCTTTAAATTAAATCAAAACCGTTATCCGATAACAGTTTTTACCGCTTTCTGATCATAAAGGGTACAAGCCACATCCTATGATCCCAAATGACTTTGGGGAGTTAAATAACATCCATTGAGCCTTTCCATCATCAATTACCACACGGATTTAAATCCTCGTTCATACAATGTCCCGGTCGGTCAGGGGTTCGGCACTGACTGTCAACCCCTAAATATTCCAACACTATGAAATCTTGTACTCATGAATGGATCAACTGGAAAACTCTTTTTCCAATTATCCTATCTACCTTGGCCAAGGATTTAGAGTACTATCCATAGGACATTCTCTCTCTCCTACCGAGAGTGAACGATCCCCTATTGTCCGCTCAATTGCCTCCACCAGGTTTCCCATATACCCAATCCATTAACTATATAGGACCACAATACTAAGTGATCCATCAATCAATAGTCAAAGTACATAGTATGCCTGGCAAGACATCTTTGGTGACTCAGGTCAAAGATCCAACCGTGCTATTGAGATGTAAGAATAACCTGATAGACAGTTCGGTAAGATACCGATCAGGTTTTCCTAAATTGGTCAGTTCAGTGAACTCATTCCACTAATGAGCACCTGTGTGTGTATCTCAGTGTCCCCACACTGATGACCAATGAGATCGGTCATTCTCATCATATGAGAAGACATCACACACACTAGTCTATCCGGATTCTTGATGTCCTATCTCAAGGATCCTATGACTAGGAACATTTAGATCACATACCTCTAGATGATCGATCTCATTATCATGATCTCATCATGATTCAATCATCATTGCATGTGATTAAGGACTTCATTACGATATACGCTTCTAATAAAAGCTAGTAACGAAGTTTTGCCTATTTAATTGAATGAGATATTTCTAGAAATGTCGAATCATATCATATATGATTGGCTTGTAGGGCATACATTTCTATCAATCTCCCACTTGCACTAAAGCCAATCACGCATCTGGCTGATCTCTATCAGCTCAAGGTGTTGCTCAAACACTTTTTGAGTATCTGCTTCAGTTAGTCGATCTGTAATGTTATTAACGGAAGATACTCTATCTTTAATTATATCTCTATCAACTGCATTCTCTCTGATTCTATGGTATTGCCATAGAAGTTTGAAACTTCTAATGAGACTTTGGCTCTACCCCATTGTTTTCCTAAAACAATGATACACTTTCAGAGAAGGTTGGGACAATCCCATAAGCCAGATGAACATCTTCATCTAGTAAGCTACTCAAGCAATATATAGTCATTATTCAATATACTTTAGATTCGTTGTAGAATTAGCAGTGTTCTCTTGCATGGAACTCTTCCAGCTCACTGCACCACCATTATATTGACTTATTATCAGACTTATCTGATTAGAAGCTTGTGTTCATAAAACTACAAGACTTCAAGTCTTATCCTCCATACATTAGAGATATATCCATAGTGCTTCTCAAGTACTCAAGGACACATCTCTAAATTATCCTGTGACTCTCACAAGGATTTACTTGATGAATGCTCATAACACTTAGAGCATTAATGAAGTCAGGTGCGTAGCATCACAAATGTGATAGGTCCTATTGCAAAAGCATAAGGGCTATACTAATGTGATCTCTTTATCTCTGAAGAAGTCTATGAAGACATCTCTTTAAAGATATCAACTCCACACTTCATAGGTAAGAAACCTATCTTGGAGTTTACCATGTCAAACTCTTTGACTATGGTTTTTATGCACATGAATTGGGTAAGGCCAAGAAACCTTTTAGATCTATCTCCATAGATCTTAAAACCCATATTAAGTTTGGAGGATTAATTGATAACTAGGCTCACTTATGATAACATACTTACTTCATTCTCAATGAGCAGTATGTCATGCATATATCATGTCAAGAAGATAATAGTACTCCCACTTATCTTATATGAAAACACAAGGCATATCTTCATTCTCAATGAAGTCATAAGATTTAATCTCACTAAACCTTATCTACCATCTATGGGAAGTTTTACTTGAGTCAATAAATGGACCTTATGCACACACTATTTGGATGTTTTGGAACTTGATTCCCTAAGGTTGTATCATATACACTTGTTTATCAAAATAACATAGAGAAACACTATCTTATCATCCATTTGACATATCCTATAGTCAGTGTGTAACAATCAAAATCCGAATGGATTAATTTCATGGCATAGGTAAAAGGTCTTATCATAGTCAACTATTTGACATAAATGATATCCCTTTTAACTATCCTTACTTTGAAGGTCTCTACCTTCTAATATACTTCAATCTATTCTTTAGTGATCCATTTATACCCTATAGATACTAAATCCTTAGGTGGATCAATCAAGTTCTGAACTTGATTAGAATAGATAGAGTTTATATCGGATTTTATTGTTTACGCCCATTTTGAATCAATATCTCATATTGCTTCAATATAAATCTTAGGATCATTATCCTTTTATCTTATGTCTCATTTCTTCCATCAAAGATATGTCTCACATATCTCTTAGGTTGATTGGACATAAGAAAAGATCTATGATTTGCCCTTGTGTAAATATAAACTAGTACCTTAATAAAAGTGTCCATGTATTGTGGGACTGGAACACCTTCCATTTATACCTTGCTCCCACTGTCTTTCTAAAGGAGAGACTCTTCCTCTAGAAATATGGAGAGATGAGCAACTCATACCCTTCTCCCTAAGGGAGGCATTAATATCTTTAAGTTTCCTTAGGATATCCCACAAGCCAACACTTTGTAGTCTTATATTCCAACTTGATAGGGTTATACTTCTTTACCAAGTCAGACATTCTGAAACCTTAACTTGCTTAAGGTCAAGCTTTAATCCCTTTTCATATCTAATATGGAATAATTGGAATAGACTTGAAAGGTACCGATTTAAGATCAAATGTCTATATTGAGTGCTAACCCCTAAACAGACAAAGAAGAATTTTGCAAAGGTTGTCAATGTCCATATTATGTCCTACACAATATGGCTTCTCATTTTAGCTGCTCAATTAAGCTAAAATGTATAAGAGGTGTCCATCAAAATAAGATTATACTATCTTTCCTTTATGTGTGAATTATTACTTAAGTATCCCCTCTTTGATCTCATCAAAGAGTTCTAATACCTTTTTTCATTAATATTTCCTCTTCATTCTTAATCTCAAATAATTTCTCAAAGGTTTTGGATTTGTACTTCATAAAGTACATATGTCCATACCTAGAGAAGTCATCTTTGAAAATTAATGAAGTTGAAATATTATCCTCTATCATTAATAGATATGGGCTAACATGCATCTAGATGCATGAGTTCTATAAACTCTTTAGCCCTCTCTCCATGTCTAACAAATGAAGAGTTGGTCATTTTGCTTAATAAGATAAGACTTACATATAGTTAATGATTCTAAATCATTTACCTATATGTTTCTATCCGAATAGTACTCCTTAAGTCTTTTCTTATAAATATGACCGTACTATTAAACAATAGATTGATCAATATCAATCTACTTCACCTAATGAGGATTATTCACATATATTATACGAGCATACATATCTGATATAAATAAACTCTTTATTATGCTCCTACTGATAAACACTTTACCAGTTATCATTTTCATACCATAGAATAAATCTCCATTTATTCAATTAGGAAATGAAAATAATATTCTTTTAGAAGGATAATTAAGACAACTCTGGAAGGCTATAGAAAATTTGTATCTCCCACTAGTAATGATGCAACATTTTGTACCATTTCATATGTAGGATAACAATCTTCTTTAAGTATTCATTTACTTGCTATTATCTACAACTCATTGTAGATATATGATGCATCTCTGGTATCTCATACTATTATATGCACCCCTAGTATCTTATACTAGAATACACATACATAGTATCTTATACTATCAAATGTGTATCTAAGACAAGTAAATATTAATGACATAGATACATGGAGCTTCTCAAGCTCCACCTTTGCATTATGTGCAACACACTTTGCACTTCTTCTTCTACTTACCATCATCATGATAGTAGAGGAATGCTATGTCAAATTTGGGTTATAATATCTTGACTCACTTCTTTGACTTTTAACTATCACCATCTATTTCTATCTAATGATCTTACTTCTTTCTATTGGTCTTACCAATAAGAAGTATTCAAGATGTATTATTCTTCATCGCCTTTAATTAGCTCATCACCATGGGCCATGATGGATATCAAATCCATCTATCCATGTTGCCACTACTAATTTTATCTGATAGAGGCTAACATCTGATATAAAGTAATTAATACATCTTTTCAATGAGATAAGATCTTATCTTCTCTCACTTCATTAGACAGTGTAGGAGATACTTACTTCTCAAGTAGGATAGTCAATAGGTCAACTATGAGAACTATTCTCTTAGTTCTAAACCGATATAAGATGTGTGAGCCATTAAAATACTTAGCATCTAGCATGCTAGATTAATGGTGGTTTATAATATTCTACAACAGAGATGTAATTATATCAACATTACAGACATTCATTAAAATTAAGATATGGTCTTTCATCCTAATTTATACTCCCACTAAGTTTCGACGAATTTGCATAACCCTCATTATGCAAAGACGGGATATCACGAAAACATCCTAGTGGGGACCAAGACCCTACTAACTTTATGGTGATAACCTTGTGGTAGCACAACAAATCATCCCATACTTAATAGGTAGGCAACTATTTCCAGTTGCAACTCTTGCAACTCTGAGTCATTTAGCCTCTAGAGTTATGATATTGTGGTAGCACAACAAACCATACACTCTAGTTAGGTTAAACCCGCTTGTTACGTTATGAGAATGGATTCTTCACACAGCCCTTGTGGTAGCACAAAAAAGCCATGCAAATGGTCCACCCCAAAGTTCGGCTAATGCCTTGGCCATGATCTCTAATCCCTTGCTGAATAGGCCTTGTGGTAGCACAACAAACCCATCCAATCTAAGATTGGCTCATCAAGACCATAACAACGGAAGGCTACGTGAGTCATTCTTAATGTCTCACGTTTATCGACCTAATTAGAACGAGGAGGGATTTTATTTTAGTCTCATCAACATAGGTGCTACATATAAATTTTAATATAGCTTTGGAATATCATATATTTAAGGTATAATCTGTAGCACACACCACATATCAAATATGCATTAAAACATAGGTGATCATGGACTTAACCCTAAGCATACACCTAAGGCACCCCTATAGGTGCAAATCCTTGCTTCAGAAGCTTGAGTTGGCATGCTCCCACTTCATAAGGGTGCTTCTCCAAGTGGTCCCGCTCTCCATTTTAGCACGAGCCGGCTTCTAACCATTACAAGCAGCTAAAGGGTACATAGACCCACAAATGTATAACTCATAATAAGAAACCTTGGTTTTAACCAAGGGGAGTACACAAATGGGGAGGAGGTAGAATGTACAATCAGATTGTATAGAGAGAGAGGAGGCACACGCAGGCCCCATTTAATAACATAACCAACTTAATTAACCAAGCAATCAAAAGCAAAGCATATTTAAGTCCATGATCACCTCCATACACACACCAACATTCATCACATGAACATAGAGCGCATACGTGATAATTATATGAGATATATCATATATACCATCATAAAATTATATAATGTAATTTTGAAATTCCAAATTTCATGCTTGTCGAATTTTCATAAAATAAATAACATGAAATGCACATATAAACAATTTACATGCATAAGACAAGCAATATAAAATATTCAGATGATTCATGCTTTTCCAAAATTTCTCAGAGCATTAAATTAATGTCCAAATCATAATTCTTCAAAATCATATTTTTCAGAATTTATTTGAACACTAATTTAATCAATAAAGATTTTAAAACAATTTTAAAATCATTTATAAAATGATTCTATGGCAACCAAAGTCCAAAACTATTTAACAGGTTCATAAACATTTTACAAACCTATTAAATATTTTCTCAGAACTTATATAATCATTAATTTCATTAATTTTGATCTTAAAACAATTTTAAAATCAAAATTGTAGAATTCAATGACAAAATAGTAAAACTTTATTTAATAAGTCATTAAACACTTTAATAACTCATTAAATAAATTATACAAATTTTCAGAATTTTTATGGAATTTTCTAGCAATTTTTCGGGTCAAAAATGAATTTTAAACAATTTAAAAATCATTTTCGAATTATTTAACTGGCGGCGCATTGCGCGGGCCAGTCGGCGCTGGCCACGTACTCCCGCGGCTTGTGCCGAAGTGCCGGCGGCCGCGCGCCGCGGGCCGTGCGCTTGCGTGCGCCGCTACGCGCCCTCGGGGCTAACGCGGTGCGGCCATGTACCCCGCCCCCGGCGCCCTGTGCACTCGCCACGTACCCCCCGTGGCTGACGGGTCCGGATCCGATCCGGACTCTTCGTCTTCTTCGCCCAATAAGGGCGGGGCGGATTGCGGAAACCCTAGAAAAATGCCCGACTTTCGGGCCAGATTTGGGAGGTCAAACAATGTCCAAAAAATCCGAAAAAATATGCGTTGGAATACTTAAAGAATAAGGATTCTATTTATATAATTTTAATTTCATGAAAAATTCTATCCAACGCGCAGTTTCTGGAGGAATTTGCCACGGCCGCATTTAAACCAAACCGCAAATACCTCTCAAATCCGGCACCTCCAAGGGCCGTTGAGTATCCAATAACTTATGTAAACTCTAGAAAACTTAATTTCCTATCTTCCTACGTCATTATATAGAGGTATTTGAGTCCAAATAGGTAAGTTCATCAACTCCCCTAATTTCGGCCGGATATTCGGATATGATCATCTTAGCAACTTTCCGAACTCATTCCGGACTCTCCGGATGGCCAAAATTCATGAGGTTTGCGGAATTCAAAAGATCTCATCCACGAGAATCCAATGAATCTAACCACACACAGTTTCGTATCTCATACAAACTGTGGTGATCAAATCAAAACAGCTCTGTATACAGTTTCGGGAAAGCAAGAAATCACATGAAATCAAGCCAATTTCGATTCAACTTCGACCAAGGCTTCAACCTGGATCTGATACCACTGTAAGAAATCAATACATGACAGCGGAAAAATTTTGATTCCATAAAACCATGATCTTTGCCTTGATCGATGCCGAACGAGTAAAACCGGGAACCGAATATGAAGTAGAACGAGAGTACCTCATGGGATTTCTCAAATCCCTCACCATGGATGAAGAGAGGACATTCCTCCTTGTGGAAAGCCATTCAAGTGTCCGGTCTCTAGCGGTATCCACACGATCTGCTTCACTAGACGAGTTCTCCCTTCCATCGGGTCTCCAGAAACCTTCTAGATCCAAGCTTGACCATGAGAGATCACCTTCTAGAGGAGAGAGGAGGGAGAGAGGAGGCTTGGGATGTGCTCCAGCCCTATGGCTTGTTAGGGTTTGGCTTCATAAGCCATTTATATATAGAAGATGGAATTTTTCATAAAAACCCAAAACTTCTATAAAATTGCGTCCATGCCCTCATCTTATTGACCAGATCTATTGTGTGTGACCCACTAGGCCCAATAGTCAATTTGGTTGAAGCCTTAATTAATTTAAAAGAACAATTCCTTTAAATTAAATCAAAACCGTTATCCGATAACAGTTTTTACGGCTTTCTGATCATAAAGGGTACAAGCCACATCCTATGATCCCAAATGACTTTGGGGAGTTAAATAACATCCATTGAGCTTTTCCATCATCAATTACCACACAGATTTAAATCCTCGTTCATACAATGTCCCGGTCGGTCAGGGGTTCGACACTGACTGTCAACCCCTAAATATTCCAACACTATGAAATCTTGTACTCATGAATGGATCAACTGGAAAACTCTTTTTCCAATTATCCTATCTACCTTGGCCAAGGATTTAGAGTACTATCCATAGGACATTCTCTCTCTCCTACCGAGAGTGAACGATCCCCTATTGTCCGCTCAATTGCCTCCACCAGGTTTCCCATATACCCAATCCATTAACTATATAGGACCACAATACTAAGTGATCCATCAGTCAATAGTCAAAGTACATAGTATGCCTGGCAAGACATCTTTGGTGACTCAGGTCAAAGATCCAACCGTGCTATTGAGATGTAAGAATAACACGATAGACGGTTCGGTAAGATACCGATCAGGTTTTCCTAAATTGGTCAGTTCAGTGAACTCATTCCACTAATGAGCACCTGTGTGTGTATCTCAGTGTCCCCACACTGATGACCAATGAGATCGGTCATTCTCATCATATGAGAAGACATCACACACACTAGTCTATCTGGATTCTTGATGTCCTGTCTTAAGGATCCTATGACTAGGAACATTTAGATCACATACCTCTAGATGATCGATCTCATTATCATGATCTCATCATGATTCAATCATCATTGCATGTGATTAAGGACTTCATTACGATATACGCTTCTAATAAAAGCTAGTAACGAAGTTTTTCCTATTTAATTGAATGAGATATTTCTAGAAATGTCGAATCATATCATATATGATTGGCTTGTAGGGCATACATTTCTATCAGGCAGGAGGTGCATGTCCAAGTGACCATCAGTGGGGTAAAACCAAGCATGATAGTAGAAGGTTTAGAGGCCAACATGGAGGGCCAAAAGGGTGCACAAAGGGGCTGGTTCAGAGGCCTGTTTTAAAGGGTAGCAAGGGCTGTTTTTTTGTGATGGCCAAATAGAGGGTACACTTGGGGCTTTCTATAGACAAACGTGAAGGGAACTCAAAGGGGGCTGAATGGGAATTACTCAGAGGGTATGCCACCATGGAGAGGGGTAGAGAAGAGAAGGGGAAGAGTTGAATTAAAAGGCTACATCGGAACACACTTTTTAACTCACCGATTTTTTCTTCTCTCTTGCACTACAGGTGGTGTTGAAGATGATGGGCTGAAGGTGCCACCAAACTCTTATTCTCTTGCTGTTGGATGAGAAAAGGGGGTCTTCTCCTTGCTGATGTTGATGGATGGAGCAAAGGAATGAAGAGAGCTTGTTGCACTTGCTGAAGTTGGCACACCAATCAGGTGGGCTGGTTGCACTTGCTGCTGGCGCGCCTGCTGAAGGGAGGCCTTTTCTCCTTCTTATTCTTCACTTGGAACACCACAAGGGGGCTGGATAGGTTGCTGACTTGCTGATGAAGACGTCCAAGCAAGGAGAAGCTGTCTTGGAGCAGGGTAGAGGGAGGAGAGGCAGGGCTTCCGCAGGGTGATCAGCTTCTCTTCCACATGGCCAGCTGAGGGGGCTTTTATAGGGGCTGAGGGGCGCCATCTCCAGGAGGAGATAAGGCTGGAGATTGTTGAGAGGAGATAAGGATAACTCAAGGGAGGTTGAGGATGATAAGGATAACACAAGGGAGGTTGTTGAGGTGATTGTGCGCCAACTAGAAAGAGAGGGAGAGAAGGGTGCGCACCCTCTCCTACTTTCAAGGAGATGTGCGCACATGGCATGTGGCAAGAAGGCTGGTTCGACCAAGGCTTGGATGAGAATAAGCTTGGTTAGTTGTATGATTAGTTAGGATGAAGATAAACCAAGGGAGAGATAGGGATAAGCCATGGGAGGTGGTTGAGGGAAGTTGTTGAGTGGGACCCACCAGCCAAGGAAGGAGGAGGTGGGTGCGCCTCCCTCCCCTATTTTCTAGGGCTTCTTGCGCACACATCAGATGAGGGAGGATGGGGTTCGGCCATGACAGGTTGGGTTAGCCCATCTTGGGTTAGGTTTAACCCTGGTTTAATCAAAGTGCTCCCGATCCAACGGCTAGCATTAATTCCGACCAAAACCAATTAAATAAATCCCAAATTGACTTCAAAAAAATTCCAGATCATGCCCTGATGGCCATTGATCTTATGCTCTATCCTGATGTGTGGTTGAGATCACTTGAATTGCAACGGATCACTTAATTTAGCTAGTTTCTCTGATCGGTGCGATCTCGGCCGTCGATAATGCCGAAAACTGTATCTGAGTGCAATTACCTTCTCCCATTGGCCAAATTTATTTTTCATGCATCAATATTCATGAGATCAAAGTTTTGGGTCATGAAAATTGAAATTTTCAGCCCATGGGTCGATCTATAGCTAATCGGACCATTATGCCCCTGGTACGAGAACATACGGCTTTCCGTCCGGATTTGCTCTTTCTTGCATATCTCTTCATCCGGGGGTCGGATTTTCGATCCGTTTCGAGCGTTGCCTAGATATATCCAATCTTGACAATGTGGTAAAGTTGGAATGCCATGTTAGAGTCCCAATTTGTCCCAAAGTGTCAGGGGCAAAATGGTCATTTTGGCCTTCCGGTGTCCGTTTTTCATGTTTTAGGCACCGTTGCGAAGCTCTTGACCGGGGCTATGTAATGAGCACATTATCTTGGCCATTTGTAGCATGTAAGGCCATGCCAAGGCATTTCCAAAGCCTGTTTACATCATCTATTCATGAATTTTCTGAATCTGGGTCAGATTTTCTGCACCAGCTTCGGCATTGCGGAAACTTGTATCAAGCAAGCTAAGCGGAAAAATTTGATGCCAACATCCAAGAACCAAGAAACTGCAATTTTTATTAAATAAACAAGAAGCATGAAAGTTGAAATAGAGAACTCTGTCAAGTTACGGAAAACTCAGTTAAAAAATAAAGTGAAAACCTCAACTGTGTATATATAGCACCTATGTATACATCCAAACTTTATGCAGTTGGGTAAAAATATAAAAATAAAAGTAAGTATTGTACTACTCTAATATGTCTCAGAAGTCTTGAATATTAATTTTCTAACTTCTCCTAATACTTGATAGAAATGTATGTCTTATAAGATAATCATAAATAATATGATTCGACATTTCTAGGAATATTTAATTCAATTAAATACGAAAATCTTTATTACTATCTTTTATTAGATGCATATATTTGATAGAAATGTATGTCCTACAAGTCAATCATAAATAATATGATTTGACATTTCTAGGAATATTTCATTTAATTAATTAGGCAAATCTACAATAATAGCTCTTATAAAAAACGGACATCGTAATGAAGTCCTTGATCAAATGCAATGATGATTGAATCATGATGAGATCATGATGATGAGATCAATTATCTAGAGGTATGTAATCTAAATATTCTTAGTCATAGGATCTTTGAGATGGGACATTAATAATCTGGATAGACTAGTATGTGTGACGTTTTCTCATGTGATGAAGATGACCATTGGTCATTAGTGTGAGCATACTGACATACACACATAGGTGCTCATTAGTGAAATGAGTTCACTAAACTAACCAATTTAGAAAATATGATCGGTACTTTACCAAACTGTCTATTAGGTTATTCTTACATGTTAATAGCCTAGTTAGATCTTTAACCTGAGTTGCCAAAATTATTTTATTAGATATATCTTGTACTTTGATTATTGACTTATGGATCACCATCTTGATGGTCTAGTGTAGTTGATATATTGGTTGCAAGAGATGATCGGTGGAGACAATTGAGCGAACAACAAGGAATCATTCTCTCTCAATATGAGAGAGAGAGAGAATATTCTATAAGATAGTACTCTAAATATTTGGCCAAGGTACTTAAGATAATTAAAACAGAAGTTTTTCCAGTGATCCAAACCCGAGTATAAAATCTTTTAGAGTTGGATTATTTAGAGGTTGACAGTCGATGTTGAACCCCTGACCGATCAGGATGTTGTATGGATGAGTATTTAAATTTGTGTGGTAATTAATGATGGAAATGATAGATGGATGCTATTTAACTCTCCAAAGTCATTTAGGATCATAGGATGTGACTTTTACCCTTCATGATCGGAAAACCATAAAAACTATTATCGAATAACGATTTTGATTCAAGTTAAATAAATTATTATTTTAAATTAATTAAGACTAAAACTAATTTGAATATTGGGCCTAGTGGGTCACACACATTAAATCTAATCAATAAGATAGGAGCACATATATAATTTTATAGAAGTTTAGGGTTTCTGTAAGAAATTCTAACTTCTCTAAATAAATGGCTTATGAAGCCAAACACTAACAAGCCAAAGGGTTGGAGCCAATCCCATGCACCTTCTCTTCCTCTTATCTCCTTCTGAAGGTGATCTCCCATGTTCAAGCTTGGATCTGGAAAATTTCTTATGACTTGGAGGAAAGAAGAAGTCGTCTATTGAAGCAAATCGTGTGGATACCGCTAGAGACTATGCACATGAACGGTTTTCAGCAAAGAGTAACATTCTCTCTTCATCCATGGTGAGGGATTTTACAAATCCCATGAGGTACTCTTAATCTACTTCATGTTCAGTTCCTGGTTTTACTTGTTTGGCATCGACCAGGGCAAATTCAATTGTTTCAAAGAATCAAACATTTTTTGATACCATAGATTGACTCCTTATAATATTGTAATGAAGTCTTTAATCACATACAGTAATGATTAAATCCTAATAAGATCAAGATAGTGAGATTAATTATTTAGAGGTATGTGATCTAAATGTTCCTATTCATAGAATTCTTGAGATGAGATATCAAGAATCCGAATAGACTAGTGTATGTGATGTCTTCTCATATGATGAGGATGGCCAATCTCATTGGTCATTAGTGTGGTGACACTGAGATACATGTGTAGGTACTCATTAGTAAAATGTGGTCATTGAACTAACAAAATTAGAAACCCTAAACGGTATCTTACAGAATTATCAATCAAGGTTTCTATCATCACAGTTGCATGATTGGACTTTTGACCTGAGTCACCAAAGATGCCTTGTTGGGTAGAACTTGTTCTTTGACTATGGACTATGGATCACTGTTTAGATGGTGTAGTATATTGATGGATTCGATATAAAGAAAACTCTGTATTGATGGATTGGGTATAAAGAAAACTCGATAGAGGAGACTAAGCAGACAACAAGGGATCATCCACTCTTGGTAAGTGAGATTGAATGTCCTATGGGATAGTATCTAAATCCCTGACCAAGATAAAAAGAATAATTAGAAAAGGAGTTTTCCAATTGATCTGATTCTGAGTACATGATCCTATAGAGTTGGTATACATAGGAGTTGACAGTCGATGTCATACTCCATTCTGACTAAGACATTGAATGGACAAGGATTTATATTCATATGGTAACTGATGATGGAAAGACTCAATGAAGATTAAATTATCTACAATAGATAATTGAAGCCTTGTTAAGACTTTAGATAATGAGTAATATGATTAACTAACATTTCCTTATGATTTTGTGCTTCAAACAGAAGCAGAGGAAGAGTATTTAGATCTTTTCCAGCGATCTAGGGTTCTACAGGGCCGCAATAGTTCTTCCTTATTTCCTATCGAAAGGAAATTTTTTAATAAAAGATATGTACATAAATTTATGTGTATTTCAAATTTTATCTTTGAAGAATATTTTATGTTGGGAAAAGGAGTTATCCCCTGGATAGTTGGCAGTCACTATTTCCTAATCTAGTAGCACCACCCCTATTCTTCCCCAATTTCTTGTTGATTTAAAATTTTACATGGGATAATTCTGGTTTATTTGGAATCCCCATTAAACAAGGATTCAAAAAGGTATTTTTTAGAAATTTTCTTACATTTGGAATGTCCATAATGGGTAAGGAAATCTGGCGGTGTCCTGTTTCAAACTCTAACAACACCACCCCTGTTCTTACCTTGTTTCCAGTTGATTAAAAATTTTCCTAGAGATAAAGCCAACTTATTTGTAATTTTCATTTAATGAGGATTCCAACACATATATTTATATATTTTTCAAACTTTTGGATAAGGAGATATAGACCTTTAAAGTTGGTCTTTAAAAATTCCTCATGGCACCCTTATTAGGTGAGGAAGAAGAGGATTCAACACCCAGGATCGGACCTATCACTATATCACCATGGTGGGCGTAGTTACAGGTGCATCCTAAGATGACACAATGTGTGTGAAAGACCGGCACACACGGGTGTAGTCTGAAGCGGCGTTGTGCACCGACGTACGCATCATAATGTGCCCAACACATTTTTATTTGATTTTAAATTGTTTAAACAATAGAAAAATTATTAAAATTTTAATAAAATTATAAAAATTATAGAATATTATTTTACAGGTTTTAAAGTGTTTAATGATTTGATAGATGATATTAAGCATTATCGACATAGATTCACTAATGGTTAAGTTTTAAAATTGTTTTAAAGTTTTAACTTAATTAATTAGTGTCTTAATTAATTCAATGAAATGAAATTTTTAAGAATATAAATTAAGACATTAATTTATGACTTTGCATAGTACTAGGAATACATAAATGTTTTAAATAATTTAGATATGCTTGCTTATTTCATATAAATTGTTTATATGTTGTTTTCATGTTATTTATTTCATGAAAAATTTGACAAGTATGAAATTTAGAATTTTAGAATCATAAATTATATTTTATAATATAAATGGTATATCATATTAGTATCACTTATTCGCACTTGTACATGTGATGTTTGATTGCTTGAATATATAGAGATTATGAACTTAGATTTAATTATCATGTGATGGTAGTTAATTATGTGGATGTTTTTAATTGGGGCCTGCATACATCTTTCCCTCTCTTTTCAATTCTGATTATAAATTCTACCTCCATCCATTAATGTACTCCCTTTGGGTAAAACCAAGATTTCTTATTAAATTATATACTTTTATGGGTTTGCGTACCCTTAAGCCGCTTGTAATAGTTAGAAGTTAATTCGTGGAGAAGAAGAGACCAAGACCAGTTGGAGAAGCATTATTCTAGTAGTGGAGACACATTTGTATTAGCATCATATCCTATCTCTTTTAGTTGCACACCATTTTTGATATAGTGTTGCATGTTTAAGGTTAAGTTTATAATCATCCTTTTTATTTCCTGCATATGTGATATGTGGGTATGTGCTACTAGTTATACCTTAGATATATGATATTCCAAAGGTATATATATTATACTTAGCTCATATTATTGATGAAACTAAAATTAAATCTCTCCTCATTTTAATTAAGTTGATAAACATGAGACATTAAGAGTGACTCATGCAATATTCTGTTGTTATGATCTTGATGAGTCAATATTAGATTTGATGGGCTTGTTGTGTTTTACCCACAAGCCTTATTTAGCAAGGGATTGGTGATCATGGCCAAGACATTAGAAAAACTTTGAGGTGGACCATTGGCATGGCCTTGTTGTGTTTTTCACAAGGGCTATATTAAGAATCCATTCTCGTAACATAAGTGTGCTCTAACTAGTGTATATAACTTGTTGTGTTTTTCACAAGGTTGTAACTCTAGAGGCTGAATAACTAAGAGTTGCATGGGTTGCAATTGGTAAAAGTTACCTACCTTTAAGTGTGGGATGACTTGTTGTGTTTCCCACAAGGTCATTACCAAAAGGTTAATAGGGACTTATTCCTCACTAGGATGTTATCATCATATCCCATCATTGCATAATGAGGGTTATGCAAATTCGTTGAAAATTAGTAGGAGCATAAATTAGGATGAAAGACCATATCTTAATTTTAATGAATGTCTATAGTATTATATTTATTAAATTATATTTCTGTTGTAGAATGAAATGATAAATCACCAATAGTAAGACATATTAGATGTCAAGTAGCTTAATGGTTCACACTTCTTAGACCAATTTAGAATCAAGAGAATTGTTCTCATAGTTGACCAAATAAATAACCTACTTTACAAGTAAGTGCCTCCTAAACTATCTAATGATGTGAGGGATGATAAGATCTTATCTCATAATATAACATAGAGAAAGTGCATTGTTTGTCTTATATTAGATGTTAGCCTCTATGAGATATAAATTGTAGAGACAACATGGAGAGATAGATATGAGATCTATCATGGCTTATGGAGATGAGCTAATTAAAGGTAAGTTAGAATAACACATATTCAATACTTCTTGTTGGTGAAACTAATAAAAAGAAGTAAGATCATTAGATAGAAATAGAATATAGTAAAAAGTCAAAGAAGACAGTAAGATAATAAAGTCTAAATAAGACATAAAATTTTTCTACTATCATGATGTTGATAAGTGGAAGAAGAAGTACAAAGTGTATTGCACATAATGCAAAAGTTGAGCTAGATAAGCTTCGTACATCTAAGCCATTGATATTTACTTGTCTTAAATATACACTTAATAGTATTATATACTATATATGCATATCATAGTATTAGATACTAGAGATGCATATCATAGTATTAGATACTAGAGATGCATATCTTGGTATGAGATACTAAATATATAGCTTATATCTACAAGGACTTGTAGATGATGACAAGTAAATGAAGACATAATAAAGAAGATGTTGACTTACATATGAAATGGTGCAAAAGTTACATCATTACCAATGGAAGTTACAAATCTTTTAAATAAATTTTAATTGAATGTAAATATACATATTTGGAAACCTCATATTGTATTTTTAAAGAATTTTTGGCCATCAAGATAAGGAGTTATCCTTATTGCAAGTTGGTGATTTCTGCGATGGAATTTGGACAACCGCCTCCTCTTCTTTCCCTTTTTATGATTGATTTCCATTTTTCTAGAGATAAGGATAACTGTTTAGGAATCCTCATTCAATGAGGATTTGAATACATTTTTTCGGATTTTTTGGAGCCCTAGATTAAGAGATAAGTCCAATTTAAGGAGAGCTACTTCCTCCCGATGAATAGTGTTATCGGGCGGAGGAGGTGGCCACATGTGCAGTGCATGGGTGGCACAGGCACTGAGTCACGGCAGCAGCGTAATGCACCAGTGCGGTGGCAGGCAGCTCACCGAATGTGACTCTCTAGGTGGCTCATATCTAGGGTGCTCGTGGTACATCCTACATCGACATTGCGCCAGTGGTTTCCAAAACTTCACTTCCAACAACAGAAATTTCAGGTAAATTCATACCACTTCTAAAAGGATTCAAGCAAACTTGTCTTAATCTCAA
Organism: Cryptocoryne crispatula var. balansae; assembly: GCA_036172225.1. Classification (NCBI taxonomy): domain Eukaryota; kingdom Viridiplantae; phylum Streptophyta; class Magnoliopsida; order Alismatales; family Araceae; genus Cryptocoryne; species Cryptocoryne crispatula. The sequence continues at coordinate 28,184,761 of CM069920.1, read as the reverse complement.
GACACCCTTGGTGAGTCCTCTTTATTTTGAAACAAACCACACTTGATTTTGACATCGGTGCTATCCATTGCGGTCTCTGCATCAGAGCCGTGCAGTTTACATTGAATCTATCCAACCCGGTTGCCACTTTGCCTGGGTTGTGTTGCCTTTAATCATTCATATTCTCTTTGCTAAATCTTCATTCATATAATTTAGTTTATATTTAAGCATCATTTTTATTTAGTTTTGCATTATTTCATACATCATAAAAAAACAAAAAAAAGGGGTTAGGGCTAACCCCGAATCCAGTGAGTTTGTTTCCAATTGCCATTTTATTTTATTGTTTTTACAAGTTACTACACTTCACTCAGTTCTAATCCTTCTTCCCTTGTTTTCTTGTCTTATTATCTTCTAGTTGCATAGATACATCAAGCTAGCATCGTTTGTGGACTCTTCTTCATCGGCCGGCCGAAGAAGGAGAAGGTTGAACCTGCACACACTCTTTCCTGTGCTAAGGTACACACGGTCATCTTTTATTTTCATTACATAAAGCGGAACCCGCGGTTCCTGGCGACCACCTACTTTCATTCTTTATGCATTAAGCTCTTTCATTCCATCCTCACTCTCCTCCCACGCGACCCGAACCGTCTCTGGTGCTCGAGCGACGCTGTGAGATGAAAGTTCGGGGATCAATGTGAGTGTGGGACTGAGGTGAGGATCTTACTGCTTTCCGAGTGTTTTCCGATTCATTTCTCTTTCCCATATTCTATCATCACCTTTTCTTGAGGTGCCGATCCGGAACCCATTTTCGGAGTCGACATATATGTATATCATAGTATTAGATACTAGAGATGCATATCTTGGTATGAGATACTAAATATATAGCTTATATCTACAAGGACTTGTAGATGACGACAAGTAAATGAAGACATAATAAAGAAGATGTTGACTTACATATGAAATGGTGCAAAAGTTACATCATTACCAATGGAAGTTATAAATATTTTAAAATAATTTTTAATGAATGTAAATATACATATTTGGAAACTTCATATTGTATTTTTAGAGAATTTTTGGCCATCAAGATAAGGAGTTATCCTTATTGCAAGTTGGTGATTTCTACGACGGAATTTGGACAACCGCCTCCTCTTCTTTTCCTTTTAATGGTTGATTTCCATTTTTCTAGAGATAAGGATAACTTCTTAGGAATCCTCATTCAATGAGGATTCAAACACATTTTTTCAGATTATTTGGAGCCCCAGATTAGGAGATAAGTCCAATTTAAGGAGAGCTACTTCTTCCTGATGAATAGTGTTACCGGGCGGAGGAGGCGGCACATGTGCAGCACACGGGTGGCACAGGCACCGAGTCACAGTAGCAGCGTAATGCGCCAGTGCGGTGGCAGGCAGCTCACCAAATGTGACTCTCTGGGTGGCACAATGCGCCAGTTTTATTTAAATAGTTTAAATTTTTAAAAATATTATAAAAATTGCCATAAAAATTCAAAAAATTTTGAAGAAAACTTCTAGAATATTTTTTGACATGTTTTAAAGTGTTTTTGACATGTTAAATGATATTTAGCCTTATCGACATATATTCATTCATAGTTAAATCTTAAAATTGTTTTAAAGGTTTAACTTAATTATTTAATGTCTTAATTAATTTTGTGAAATGAAATTTACATAATATAAACTATAATTTTAATTAATGACTTTGCACAATATTGGGAATGCATAAATGTTTAAAATTGTTAGAAATGCTTGCATGTTTTATATAAATGCTTTATATGTAGTTTTCATGCTATTTATTTCACAAAAATTCAACATGCATGAAATTGAGAATTTTAAAAATATAGTATATAATTTTATGCCGGTAGATATGATATATTTCATATAATTATCATGTATGTGCACTATGTTCATGTGATGAATGTTAGTGTGTGTATGGAGGTGATCATTAACTTAAATGTGCTTGGCTTGTGATTGCTTATTTAAGTTTGTTGCTTATGTTATTAAATGGGGCCTGATTATGCCTCCTCTCTCTATAAAATCTGATTGTCCATTCTACCTCCACCCATTTATGTATTTCCCTTGGTTAAAACCAAGGTTTCTTATTAAGTTATGCATATTTGCGGGTCTACATACCCTTAAGCCGCTTGTAATAGTTAGAAGGTGGTTCGTGGAAGGTTGAAGAGCGGGACTAGGGCTGTCAACAGGCCGGGTTGGGTCGGGCCCAAAGTCGGCCCAATCCAAACCTAGTTCAAAATATAATGGGCCGGCCCGACCTAGCCCATATTATGTTTCTGGCCCAACCCAACCTGACCCATGTAAAATTTAAAATTGACCCGACCCAACCCGGCCCAGCCCGATCTTTCTAATTTATAAAAAATGTAAAAATTTTGAATGTAAATTTTATATAAATAGGATAAAAAATTGAATTTCTACCAAATCAAAAGATACGAATGATCTTAGAATTGCACATACAACAATAATTAGGAGATCTGACGATAATAAAAATTGTAAATTTCTACATGCTAGAATGTTTGAATACCCAAAAACATCATAAATTTGAAATATGCAAGACTGTGATCATCATCCACAATGATGCATGATCGAAGAAGAGAAATTTATATACATATATCAAAATGAAGGGCATTCACACCTTACCATGTAATAATATAATTAATACATAAGAAAAAGGTAAAAGAAGAAGCTTTGGCCAGTTCATGATTGGAGGGGGGGATCGATCAGCTTTTGTGGCTCTCCTTTGCGTATTTGAATGAAGTAGATGACAACGACGACGAGGACCACCTAGAAAATCGAGCCCCTTTTAATGTGGTTGTAGGGTTCTCAATTCGATTGGTCACCACTATTTGTTCTCCATGTACAACTCGATCGATCACCATGGGAGATCGGTGGCCGGCGGGTGAGTTTGGCGGTAGGTGGTGCTGGGAAACTTTGGGGGTCGTATAATGTGTATTTGGATGTGTCTTGCCCACGTCAAGCGATCAATGCCCCTCTTTCATTGGCCTCGCTAGAATGGCGATTGGCTGGTAGTGCGGTGGGAGAGGAGGCCCAGCAGGCTGCAGTTTCTCGAGGTGATCGATATGCCCAAGTGGCACGCCGCCATCTGTCAACTCCGAAACAGGTTTCAGATCGGCACCTCAAGAAAGGGGTTGATAAAGATGGATGGAAAAAATGGAAAACTCTCTCACAACTTGGTCCCACACTCACATTGATCCCCAAACTTTTATCTTCTGGCGTTTCTCGAGCACTAGAGAGACGGTTCGGGTCGTGTGGGAGGAGAGTGAGGATGGAATGAAAGAGCTTAATGCATAAAGAATGAAAGTAGGTGGTCACCAAGAACTGCGGGTTCTGATTTAAATGAAATAAGAGAAATATTTGACCATGTGTACCTTAGCACGAGAGATGATGTGTGAGTTCAACCTTCTTTTTCTCCGGCCGGCCGATGAAGAAGAGTCTCCAACTGATGCTAACTTGATAAACCTGTGCAACTAGTAAACAAAGAAGACAAGAAAACAAGTGAAAGAAGGATTAGAACTGAGTGAAGTGTAGCAACTATAAGAAAACAATGACATAAAAAAATGACAAATGGAAACAAACTTACCAGATTCGGGGTTAGCCCTAACCCTTTTTTCTTGTTTTTTTTATGATTTATAAAATTATGTGAAAAGTAAATAAAAATGATGTATAAATGATGAACTAAATGATATGAATGAAGAGTTAGCAAAGAGAATATGAATGATTAAAGACAACACAACCCAGGCAAAGTGGCAATCGGGTTGGATAGATTCAATGTAAACTGTGTGGCTCTGATGCAGAGACCGCAGAAGAAAAAACTAATGTTAGAATCAAGTGCCGTTTATTTCAAAATAAAGAGAACATACCGAGGATGGTTTGATATTAAGACAAGTTTGCTTGAATCCTTTCATAAGTGGTATGAATTTACCTGAAATTTTTGTTGTTGGAAGTGAAGTTCTAGAAACCACTGGTGCAATGTCGATGTAGGATGTACGACGGGCATCAAAGATATTGAAATTGAATGATTATTATTGTAAATGAAAGATAACTCACCGCAAAACAATTTTTATGAAGAATGTATGGGTTGAATCTGCAAGTAAATGCAGTAAAATTTACTAAGAAGATGATGACCAAGAAGAGGAGACTTCAGATCTATCTGCGTAGTGTCGGTGTAGAAACTGTCATGAGCCGAGGCAATGTCAGAATTGATCTCAGTTTGTTGAAGATGAAATATAGATCGATGAACCACACTTCTTATTAAGGAATCCAGGCTGGAAAATGATTAAAAATATCTTTAGAAGCTGATGATCAGAAGCACAACATGTCAGAGCATAGACCGGCTTCTTTCTCACTTCAAGACGATCTCCGGGCACCGGGATGAAGAGAGGACGATTTGGGGAGGTTGGGATGAGCCTAGGGTGTTTGGAAGATGATGAGAAGTGTTCTGGAGGATGGGGATTCTCTCTTAGGTCGTTCAAATGGGTCTCCCTTTATAGGGGATGAAAAACAAGTCAAAAAAATAGCAGGTTTTGATACATCTGACCTTAGGTTGGATTTCCTCCATCTAATGATGCTAATTTTCATCATGAGGCTTCTAAAAACTTACCCAACTGATTTAGAGGGATTGAAAACCATGGATCACCTTCCCCATGTTCAAAATATGTCTCCACTTGAAGAGAAACAAATCTGGTCTAAAAACAACAAATTTTAATGTACAGGACAACAAGTTAGATTGCCATCATTTGATGATGCTAATTTCAACCATGAAGCTTCTAGATACTTTACCAAGTGATATGGAGGAAGAAAAAGGAAGGTAAGGTCATGACTTGGTCAGAGATGTGCCCGATGGGCTGGGCTTGCATGCAATTGGGCTTGATCAGGGGGCGTGTGAACAGAATGTGCATTTGATTTCCAAAGAGCGTTGCATACAAATGGGAGATCAAATTTGAATTCTGTTTGTTGCATTGTAAAGGGGACTCAGAGGAAAATATTATTCATGTTGAAGACTTCTTCAGTAGATGTCCACAAAATTCTATGAAAATTTTTTAAATAGAGGAGATATCAAGAAAAGCATAATCTGGCACACCACCAAGAGCAACATGGAAGTAAGAATGAGCTCTAACTTGTCCTCAGATTTTCAGTAAACTTCTCAGCTCATCCAAAAGAATGGTTCAACTTGATTTTAGTGGTCTAAAAAGAATATTTCCGATGGAATAGAGGTTTAAGCTCCAAATAAGGCCAAATTGGCGTATCTATAGCTTGTCTCACCTTGATGTCGGCTTTACAAGAGAATGGTATGTAGCGAAGCGAAGTAAAATGTAGAGAAATGTAGCAAAGAAAAATGAATTGTAATGGAATGTAGTGGAGAGAAATAGTGATGGACTGAAAAGGTGGCATCAAGATGTAGATATAGACACACTCAATGACCAAATTCAGCAAAGGGAATCTCTTCAAGTTTCTTGAATTACTGACACGTTTCATCAGGCCTTCTTACATTTGATTGGTAAAAGATGTTCCATGGGCATGAGAGAAGAGTAGCCAACTCCCAACATGGTGGGGAGTCCCCGAATCATGGGTTCGTAGGTTTATCATCTACCAGCAACCCTATCTTTGCGGTGTTCCTATACTGTGATGGGCTAAAGTTTAAAAAAAGAGTTGTTTTGCAAAATAAAAGAATATCATTTGAGCATATTCAGGCTCTCAGATTTGTTTAAGTTTTCCAATAAACATGATTTTATTCAAAAGAGAATGATCTTGATTCCAAAAGGCAAATGTTTAGGCGCAAGAAATAGACCGTGAGAATAATGGTGGCACAAGAATGATGATCAAAATGGGTGCCCATAGTGGGATGAGATCACTGTCACGGTGGTATGAAAAGCAAGGCATTGTTGCAATGGCCACAATGGGATAGAAATAAAAGATGTTGAGGGACACAAGATGATTGTGATAGATGACGAAAATAGTGACACGGTGGGATTAACGAACATGGTGGGATATTGAAAAGATCAAAATTGGGATAAATGATGGGATGAAGAGACCTGGTGGGATTCAGAGGATGTGATGACCATATAGGGATGTAGAGATGATAAGTAAGAATGCAATGGAACTAATGCAAAAACTATATGATGCATGCTGGGCTAAAAAAGTCAAAAATTTACTTAACAAACTAGTTGAAGATATAGATTGAACATCAGAGGCAGGATACCCAATTAGGAACCATCGTCTCTCGATATTTCATTTTGGCTTATCCGTGAGCACAAAGAATGACCCAACTGTCGTGGATTTTGATGAAGTGGATCTTGGGTCCGATTTTCTTTGCACTCGCGGTCTTCAACATCAATGCATAAAATAAGTAGTAATGCACCTAATTATATGCTAAGAAGGAATATGATAATGATGAGTTTGTGGTGTGATGATGCGCATTCTCACAAAAGAGTTCATGTGCCTTGATAAAGACATAGAGCAAAAGTTCCTCGGCAAAGTAGAGGCTGAGGTTATGGTGAAATCTCATCCTAAGAATCCTGAGGGAAGAGAAGTGGCAATCATTGCCTTGTTGAAGTTTTGTAAGAGGTTCCTCAGCAAAGTTGAGGCTGAGGTTTTGGTGGCACCTCCTCCTAAGAATCCTCAGGGAAGGGAAGTGGCAAGCATTGCCTTATCGAAGTTTTGCAAGAGGTTCCTCGGCAAAGTTGAGGCTGAGATTTTGGTGGCACCTCTTCCTAAGAATCCTCAGGGGAGGGAAGTGGCAAGCATTGCCTTATTGAAGTTTTGCAAGCGGTTCCTCGGCAAAGTTGAGGCCAAGGTTTTGGTGGCACCTCCTCCTAAGAATCCTCATGGGAGGGAAGTGGTGAGCGTCGCCTTGTTGTGAAAAATTCTCTATGTTTGCTCTTCGTTCCTAAAACACTCAGAAAAGGAAATTAAAATGACAATATGGCTTATCCCCCTTGCAAGTTGCAGTCTACTTTGACCTTTGTCAAGGGGTAATAGCCTTCTTAAAGGTGTAAAAATAAAGTGGCAAATATGCAATGAAAAGTTTGAAATATGAGTGACTGAAAGTAAAAATGAATGTAAAGACGAAAATTCAAACCAAGTATGGTGATGAATTTTTTTGTTGGAATTTGAAAAAAAAGGTTTTTCATAAAAAGATTCATTTTTTGGGATTTTTGAAAATATTCATTTTTGTTATATTTTTTGAAAATATTCATTTTTTGAAAGTTTTGAAGATATTCAAAATTTTTGGAGTTTTTGAAAGTATTCAACTTTTTTTTGAATTTTTGAAAATATTCAACTTTTTTTTGGGACAGAGAAATCAATATTGACAAAAGTCCTCATCACTTTGGTTGTTATTGTAAGTTCACTGGTAGATACCATGTGCAAAATGGGGTTCCTTACCAAGAATCTTTCTGACCTTCAACCTTTGATCGGCCAGCACTTAGTTTTGATTTAGTTGGTTCACCCACACCATGGGGGGTTAAGAATGAAGAATTGATAGGAAGTCCTTGATAGGCTTTGGAGATGTCAAGAGGGATTTCTCTACTCACTCCCAATTGCCTGTTGGGGTTCGGCCACTTCAGGTCTTTTCTTATTTATTGACAAACCTATTTTTGTGGCACACATTCAGATAGGTGCTTTGACCTGTGGGGTTGTTGCTCATCTTTTGGTGCCCTTTTCCATTTCCTACATTTTGGGTACTCATTAAGACAAGCCCATATTTGTTTAAACCTGTGGGGTTTATTATCCATCTTTTGGCACCCTTTTTCCTTTTGAGAAGTTGGACCTTCTGAGACGGCCTCCTACTAGAGCAACAGATGCTTTCGATACTCTCCCCCTCTAGTCTCCTTTGCATATCTTGGACTGAATAGAAAAGAATAGGGTGAAGGTTTTCCTTCCATCTCCAAGCCTTGCCTAGCTTCTCTCGGGTGTCAAGTCATCAAGATTCTGAGATTGGGATGTGTTGTTGTAAGGAATCATTCACAAAAATTTGGTGCAGTGGAAGCGACGATTCCTATGGGTTACTTTATAATCTATCTTAATCGGAACCGAACGATGAAAACCAAAAACTGATCAAATCGGGTTCAAATATTCCTGATAGGGATTCATATAATACCATAGAGAGTAAGGAGATGAGCTTCTCAAGCTCTTCAAACCATTCAAGTGTCCGGTCTCTAGCAGTATCCACACGAATTTCATCCACAGCAGGTTCTCCCTTCACATTGGTCTCGAGAACTATTCCCGAACGGAGCCCCATCGACCATGATCACCTTCTAGAAAGAGAATAAGGTAGAAAAGAGGCTGAGGACGTGGTTAACACCCTTGGCTTGATAGGGTTTGGTTGAAACCATTAGTATTTATAGAGAATTTTAGAATTTTTCATAAAAATCCAAAATCTCCAAAAATTACGCCCTTGCCCCTGTACATGTGGATAAGTCCTTTTGTGTGTGACTCACTAGGCCCAATAGCCTATTTGGTTAAGTCCTAAATGAAATAGAACAATTCTATTTAATTTAATTAAATTCGTTATTTGATAACAGATTAATCAGCTTACCAATCATGAAGGGTACAAGCCACATCCCATGATCCCAAATGCCTATGGGGATAATCTTATCTCCATTGAGCCTTTCCATCATCAGTTACCGCATGGATATAAATTCTCATCCATCCAATGTCCCGGTCGGATAGGAGTACGTCATCGACTGTCAACTCCTTAGTATACTGACTCTATAGGATCTTGTACTCGGAATTGGATCAATTAAAAAACTCCTTTTCCAATCATCCTATCTACCCTGGCTAGGTTGCACGGGTTGCATGACCAGCTGAGGTTGGGGCATGGGTGGCATAATCAACTGCCGTCGAGGAGTTGGCCGATGATGATGATCTTGATGGAGTTGGGGAGGGCTCCTTGGTTTGTGCATAGCATCAATACTCCTCTTAAGCATGGGGCTCAATTCATCATGATATTGCATTAATTCCATGTCTTCTTTTGCTTCCCCAATTATTGAATAACCCGGCCCATATCATTGAAAAATTTGGCTTTGATAATTTTGAAATCCCATATTTCTATTTCCCCTAGTGAGAAAAATCATTCTAGGGCTGCACCATCCAATGATCACCTAAAAAGAATAGCAAGAGCTCTTCGATCATTTAGCCATTGAGACGATTTGCTCAGAAAATCATTGACATGGCTAAAGGGGTCACCTGAGCCATTGTAGTAAAGGTAGGCCGGTGTGTGTGATGGAGGAATGTAGATACTATGGATGGGAGATTCAAGGGTTTCTTGATCCCTAGCAATGGGTGGAGAGGAATTCACTAGAGGGTATGCACGCAGTACTCTTATGCTAGGGAGGTGGGTTGGTGTGCGAGCTGAAGAATGACTCACAATGGGGTGAGTAGGTGAAGTAACTGTAAGGAATCGTCCATAAAATTTGGTGCAACGAAAACGACGATTCCTATGGGTTCCTTTAGAATCTGTCTCAATCGGAACCGAACGATGAAAACCAAAAATTGATCAAATCAGGTTCGAATATACCTGATAGGGATTCATATAATCCCATGGAGAGGAAGAAGATGAGTTTCTCAAGCTCTTCAAACCATTTAAGTGTCCAATCTCCAGCAGTATCCATACGAACTTCATCCACAGCAGGTTCTCCCTTCGCGCCAGCCTCGAGAACTCTTCTCGAATGGAGCTCCTTCGACCGTGGACACCTTCTAGAGAGAGGAGGAGGTAGGGAGAAGGCTAGGGACGTGGTTTTCACCCTTGGCTTGATAGGGTTTGGCTGAAACCATTAGTATTTATAAAGAATTTTAAAATTTTTCATAAAAACTCAAAATCTCCATAAATTATGCCCTTTCCCCTGTACTTGTGGATAAGTCCTTTTGTGTGTGACCCACTAGACCCAATATCCTATTTGGTTGAGGCCTAAATAAAATAGAATAATTCTATTTAATTTAATTAAAACTTTTATCTAATAACAAATTAATCGGCCTATCGATCATGTAAGGTACAAGCCACATCCCATGATCCCAAATGTCTATGGGGATAATATTATCTCCATTGAGCCTTTCCATCATCAGGTACCGCATGGATATAAACCCTTATCCATCCAATGTCTCGGTCGAAAAGGAGTACAGCATTGACTGTCAACTCCTTAGTATACCGACTCGATAGGATCCTATACTCAGAATTGGATCAATTAGAAAACTCTTTTTATTATTATCCTATCTACCCTGTCCAGGGATTTAGAGTACTATCCCATAGGACATTCACTCTCACTTATCGAGAGTGGACGATCCCTTGTTGTCCGCTCAATTACCTCCATCGGGTTTTCCTTGTACCCGATCCATCTCTATACTGGACCATCTAAACAGTGATCCATAAGTCAATGGTCAAAGCACAAGTTCCACCCAACAAGGTATCTTTGGCAACTTAGGTCAAAGGTCCAACCATGCAACCGTGATGATAGAAAACCCTGATTGACAGTTCGGTAAGATACCATTCAGGATTTCTAATTCGGTCAGTTCATTGAACTCATTAAACTAATGAGCACCTGTATGTGTATCTCAGTGTCTCCACACTAATAGCCAATGAAATCATTCATCCTCATCACATGAGAAGACATCACATACACTAGTCTATCGGGATTCTTGATGTCCCATCTCAAGTATCCTATGACTAGGAACATTTAGATCAATTACCTCTAGATGATCAATCTCATTATCATGATCTCATTATGATTTAATCATCATTGCATTTGATCAAGGACTTCATTATGACATTCACATCTAATAAGAGCTTAAAATAAAAATTTGCCTAATTAATTGAATGAGATATATATAAAAATGTCGAATCATATCATATTTGATTGGCTTGTAGGGCATACATTTCTATCAGTTATGTGTAGGATGGTATCCACCCTCGACTACTAGAGAACAACTTAGGATATGTGGACTCAAGTCATACTGGTAGTTCACTCCATTCTTTTTAGGTAGATTACATTCCATGGGTGAATCAATTATAAACATGCCTTGCAATGTAAAGAATTCATTTAGATAAAATAAAAAGTAGCTATCGTCAATCATACATTTTCTCTCATGTAAGATTCAAAATCATTTCAAAAAAAGCATTGCTTTGTGGATGACATAATGATGATAAATGCAATTTCATGTAATACCTTAGAGATGGAGTTCATTGTTGGTGATGATGTTGCTTGTGCTTGCCTTGCCTTGCCTTGCTGCTTCCACTTTTGATATGCTCTATATTGCAATGGATTGAAGATTTAGAGTCATATGATGATGTGAAAGATGTGGAGGATCTGATTTGGCATGGCAGAGTCAAGATTAATGTGGTAAAAGGCAAAGATTGTGGTATCACCCAAGAAATTTCCCTACCCTTGATTTTTATTGAAAGTAAAATTTAGAAAAAGAAAGAGAATTTAAAAAGGGAAGAAAACATGGTAAAAAACAAGAGTGAGTTAAAATGGGCTTTTGGGCCCGGGAATTGAGAGTGGGCTTGAAGACCCGAGAATGGTTGGTATCAAGGGGCATGTGGGCCCAAGATTTGAATGCGGGCTAGAGGGCCCAGTTGACGTTGATGAACATGAGGGCCCGATTAGAGGTTGAGCCCAAGGGAACCAATGAAAAGAGCGGGCACATGGACTCGATTTAGGTGATTGATGGCATGGTTGTGATTTGAAAGATTTATGATGGACTCATGGGCGCCATTGAAGGGTATGGCCGTGCAAACCTGGATTTGAAGAAGTGGGGGCATGGGGGCCCAATTTCATTGAACATTTCAAGTGCCGAGTTGATTGCTTGTGACCGGGCATCTACACTAGCCTGACAGACCAGATGTGATGCAAACCGAACAAGAGTTAACCAAATCTTAAGTTAACTTAATTAAATATAAAAATACATTCAAACCAACCTTAAAACATGCTTAAAACATATAATTAAAGCTTTAGCATTGAACAAAAATAAGATTTAATACAATCTGGAAAAATTGATTCAATACACTTAATTTATTTGAATTCAAATGCTTAAACAAGTGCAAATCAAATAATTCACAACCAACTGAAAAGAACACATAAAGAAAATATTAATGCATATGAAATTCATCTTAAAACATGTCAAATTCAGATCATTAACAATTTGAAATTCAAGTTTAATTAATTTAAACCAAACTTCAAAACATTTAAAACATACCGAACACACCCGAATTGGTATGAAAACACCAACCGACATGAGAAAACCACATTAAAATGACTCAGCACATGTCAACTAAACTTAAACAAGTTAAATTGATCAACACATCTAAAATATCAAGTTCAAACAAAAAATAAAATAAACTTCAACCAATTAAAGTAAAACAAACCAAACAAATCAAACAAGCTCAAAACACTTAACATTCAAATCCAAGTCAAATGGAAATCTGAAATCAACATTTCAAACCACATCCAAATCAATTCATAAATCAACATAAAACAACTTCAAACAAAATCTAATCAAACTTGTTTGCATCTCATCGGGCCTGAAAGGCCGGGCCCCTTTGTGTTCTTTACACGTTTTGGATGTGCACGCTCTCGTCAAACAAGATCGCTATGGCAGTTAATCAAGGGTGTTCGAGTGCTTGCTCGATGTAAATGAACATCGGATATTCGCACCATCCGATGGAGAGAGGTCAAAAAATATTTTCACAGAACCCGAACCTCAGTTCTATACTCTTCTTTCTATCACCTGGACTATCTAGTATTTTTATGGTCTATTACCTACTTTACTAGAAAATTCGGATGTCGATATTTCAAAACATAAAAAAAACAAAAAATCTTTTCCAAGAATAAAAAATGATTCCCGAGGTTCCCACAGTTTGCCACCCATTGCGGATAAAGGACAACCTTGATGTAACTTGTCGACCTCTTTTTTCATCTTAAGTGCAACATCAGGGTGGAATCTCCCTAATTTTTGTTTGACCGGGGTAGCTCCAGGTTTCAAAGTTAGACGATGCTCAACTAACGAGTTGTCTAACCCTGGCATGTCTTCGTATGTCCATGCGAACGTGTCCTTATATTCTTCCAAAATTTTTAATTAAGCTCTGTTCCTCAGTGGGAGTGAGGTTTGCACTTAGAAGGATTGTCTTGGGATCTTCCGGTGTTCCAAGATTTAATTCTTTTGTCAGTTCATCCACCGTGGATGATAGTTCTTCAAATCTTTTAAGTCCATATGCATACGCATCAGCTAAGTCCTCAATTTCTTCCTCGAAATCAGGATCCTTTTCTGATAAAACCTCGTAGACTCCCAGTGTATGATATACATTGAATTCATCCTCATATTGGATTTCATCAAGCTGGATAGCATTTTCTAAGAACATTGGCTGCCTTGCACATTCCTAGCATTTTGAGCTATTTTCTGGAGATATCTCTCTGGCACACGTTTACCTCGAATTTTATTCTTTCCTATCCTAACTACTCCTATAGAAGACGGAATTGGAAAGGTGGTATCTACAATGGGTGAAGGATCGAGTAAATCGATCAGTGAGTTAGAGAAGAGGGGTCCCTGGTTGGGAGCACCCTCTGAGATAAGTAGAGACGTCTCCTCAATGGAAAAGTGAGTTTGCGAGAAGACATTTTTTTTGGGTATTTTCAATAACGGAAAGAAAATGAGCCGGTGGTGCTCGAGCAGAAATAGAAAGCTTAAGAAAAAAATGGAAAACATGGGCTCGTGGGCCCGACAATGGCAAGACATGGGTAGATAGACCCAAAGCTAGGGAAAATATCTAAGGGGCACGTGGGCCCAAGTGGTGGGCACATGGGCCCAAAGCTAGAAAAGAATTTTAAAGGGCACGTGGGCCCGATTGGTGGGCATGCGGGCCTAATTGGGTATAGAAGCCTAGTAGAGTAAGAAGATTTGAATGGGCTATCAGGCCCAGTGATCAGTTCAGGTGGCCATTTTGGCCCAGAAGTAGGAATTGGGCTAGACAGCCCATCGAGTGAGTTTAGGAGGGAGAGTGCGAGGACTTTGAAATACGTGACCATAGGATACAGCTCATGCGGGATGTTGTTTGGAGGTGAGTTTGATTGGACAAATTGTTTAAGAATGGACTTGCCCTTGACTGGTCTTCCTCCTCTGTGAACAACAGAGCCAAAGATGAACTCAGGTTGTTTACTTCTTCCTCTTGCTCTGGTGCCTTCTTCCTCTTGACTGGTTCTTCTTTTTCATCTCTGGCCATCATCATGGTCTCCCCTTTGATGAAGAATTTTTGGAGTCCCATGGCATTTTTTGGCCGGTAGACCATCCTCGAAGTAAAAATGGGCTCATAGCCAAGCCCGTGCCTCTTTGGTCTTTGTACGGCTCTAATGGGGTGTACAACCCCTTGTAGTTCCTTTACCAACCCCTTCCGGTTGATAGCCCATCCCTTTCATTATCCGCCACGCAACTGTATCTGGTGGTGTCGTTAACATCATGACCTCGGTCAGCTCTATGGTTGAAACCAACGGCTGGACAAGTTTTGATATCAGCAGTGCAGAAGAGGGGTCATCCACGTCATTTAGAATGGGGATGTTGGTTACCTTAATCACCTAGCCCTTGTATGGGAACTTCAGACATTGATGATTAGTGGAGGCAACAGCTCCTATTGCCTCAAGATATGGGTGTCCCAAAATAACTTTGAATGTGGGGTACAGTTCTAAAACATAAAACTCGGCGGTGATAACACACGGCCCGAGCCCTACGTCCAATGTAACCACCCCTCGTGCTGGCTTCCAGGAGTTGTCATAGGCAGTCATCGTGATGGCAGAAGGCTCGATTTCTTCATCGAAGATGCCACAAACTTGCAATGTTTCTGGCGGCATGACATTTATAGATGCTCCGGTGTCAATCAAGCAAGACTTGATCTCCACGCCTCGGATGACTACTGCAACACGCAAAGCATATTTTCTGATTTCTGGCCGTGCCAACTCCTCCTGTGTAAATGTAAGTGCCGGATGTTCACTCCTCGGGGTCAGGACAGTAATGATCTTCTCGAGCGGGAGGTCCTCATTGACCATGACCCGCTGCAAGTATTATTGTAGGATGTCTTGATGGTTCTTTGACCTCTTGATCAGCTCTAGGATTAAAATACGTGCCGGCATTTTGTCCAGATGCTTCAATAGGTCATATGCTGTGCCAGGCAACGGTTCTTCCACTACTTCATCTTCTGCTTGCTCCTGTAGTTGCATCCCAGCCTAAGGGAAGACCCTTTGGAACATCCTCCCACTATGAAGTACCGGCGCCAACGTGGTAGGGGGGAGTGGTGATGATGGTGATGGTAGGGTTGGTTGGTATGTTGAGGAGCCCGTGGTTGGTAGGAGTGGTGAGGATCGGATGATGAGGGGTCATGGATTGGTGGAGGCTGGTATGTTGGGTGATGGTTGGGGTGTTGGTGGTGATGGTCTAATGATGAGAGGTCATGGAGTGGCAGTGACTGGTAGGTTGGGTGATAGTTGGGGTGTTGTTGGTGATGGTCGGATGATTAAGGATCGGGGAGGGGTGGGGACGGGTGGGTTGGGTGATGTTTGGGGTGTTAGTGCCGGTCTAATGATTAGACGTCGAGGAGAATTAATGGTGGTTGGTAGGTTAGGTGATGGTTTCGGTGCTGGTTGGGATGCTGGTGGCGGTCTAATGATTAGGCGCCGTGGAGGGTTGATGGTTATTGGGGGCAGTGGTGTTTGGGTAGTTTGTGGGCTGGGGGCAGCTCTCGGTATGGAGAGTATGGTGTGGTTTGTAGGTGGGGTTGGTCTGGCAGGTATGGAGGTGATTTGATCCTCTACCTGCTGTTGGCATCAAACTTTTTTGCTTAGCTTGCTTGATACAAGTTTCGGCAATGCTGAAGCCGGTGCAGAAAATCTGACCCAGATTCGGAAAATTTGTGAATAGATGATGTAAACAGGCTTTGGAAATGCCTTGGCACGGCCTTACATGCTACAAATTGCCAAGATAATGTTCTCATTGCATAGCCCCGGTCAAGAGCTTCGCAACGGTGCCCAAAACATGAAAAACGGACACCGGAAGGCCGAAATGACCATTTTGCCCCTGACACTTTGGGACAAATTGGGACTCTAACATGGAATTCCAACTTTACCACATTTTCAAGATTGGATAGAGCTACGCAATGCTCGAAACGGATCGAAAATCCGACCCCCGGATGAAGAGATATGCAAGAAAGAGCAAATCCGGACGGAAAGCCGTATGTTCTCGCACCAGGGGCATAATGGTCTGATTAGCTCTAGATCGACCCATGGGCTGAAAATTTCAATTTTCATGACCGAAAACTTTGATATCATGAATTTTGATGCATGAAAAATAAATTTGGCCAATGGGAGAAGGTAATTGCACTCAGATACAGTTTTCGACATTATCGACGACCGAGATCGCACCGATCAGAGAAACAAGCTAAATTAAGTGATTAGTTGCAATTCAAGTGATCTCAACCACACATCAGGATAGAGCATAAGATCAATGGCCATCAGGGCATGATCTGGAATTTTTTTGAAGTCAATTTGGGATTTATTTAATTGGTTTTGGTCGGAATTAATGCTAGCCGTTGGATCGGGAGCACTTTGATTAAACCAGGGTTAAACCTAACCCAAGATGGGCTAACCCAACCTGTCATGGTTTAATTCCATCCTCCCTCATCTGATGTGTGCGCAAGAAGCCCTAGAAAATAGGGGAGGGAGGCGCACCCACCTCCTCCTTCCTTGGCTAGTGGGTCCCACTCAACCACTTCCCTCAACCACCTCCCATGGCTTATCCCTATCTCTCCCTTGGTTTATCTTCATCCTAACTAATCCTACAACTAACCAAGCTTATCCTCAGCCAAGCCTTGGTCGAACCAGCCTCCTTTCCACTTGTCATGTGCGCACACCTCCTTGAAAGGAGGAGATGGTGCGCACCCTTCTCTCTCTCTCTTTCTAGTTGGCGCATAATCATCCTCAACAACCAACTATGGGTTATCCTTATCATCCCCAACCTCCCTTGAGTTATCCTTATCTCCTCTCAACAACCTCCAGCCTTATCTCCTCCTGGAGATGGCGCCCCTCAGCCCCTATAAAAGCCCCCTCAGCAGGCCATGTGCAGGACAAGCTGATCACCCTGCGGAAGCCCTGCCTCTCCTCCCTCTACCCTGCACCAAGAGAACTTCTCCTTGCTTGGACGTCTTCATAAGCAAGTCAGCAACCTCTCCAGCCCCCTTGTGGTGTTCCAGGTGAAGAAGAAGAAGGAGAAAAGTCCTCCCTCCAGCAGGCGCGCCAGCAGCAGGTGCAACCAGCCCACCTGATTGGTGTGCCAACTTCAGCAAGTGCAGCAAGCTCTCTTCATTCCTTTGCTCCATCCATAAACATCAGCAAGGAGAATACCCCCTTTTCTCATCCAACAGTAAGAGAATAAGGGTTTGGTGGCACCTTCAGCCCATCATCTTCAACACCACCTGCAGTGCAAGAGAGAAGAAAAAAACTGGTGAGTTGAAAAAGTGTGTTCCAATGTAGCCTTTTAATTCAACTCTTCCCATTCTCTTCTCTACCCCTCTCCATGGTGTCATACCCTCTGAGTAATGCCCATTCAGCCCCTTTGAGTGCCCTTCATGTTTGTCTACAGAAAGCCCCAAGTGTACCCTCTATTTGGCCATCACAAAAACCCCCATTGCTGCCCCTTAAAACAGGCCTCTGAACCAGCCCCTTTGTGCACCCTTTTGGTCCTCCATGTTGGCCTCTAAACCTTCTACTATCATGCTTGGTTTGACCCCACTGATGGTCACTTGGACATGCACCTCCTGCCTTTCCCAATCAGGCCCCGAATGGCATGCAAAACAGGCCCCTTGCTGGCCCAAGTTCTGCCCCCGTTGTGAGCACCCATGTCAGGCCCCTTTGATGGTCACCTAGTTTGCCCTATGTGCAACACACCCAATACAGCTCCTACAGCACCCCCAAACAAACCAAACATCCTCTTTGATGTGTGTAAGGATGGGTGACAGCCCGGGCCTCTTGGAATCCGCCGGACGGGCCAAGAGTTAAGCCGGGTGGCCCTGATTTCTACATGTCAAAATGCCCTTTGTGCATTCCTAAACTAGTCCTAGTTCACACCTAAACCTGCCCCTTGTGTAGTCCTACCAAAAGCCCACCTAAACAGCACCTTAGCCAACCCATTCCAGCCCCTGCGAGGCTCACGTACTCCGCTGCTACAGAAAGATGTCAAGGTGCAAAAATGCAGTGCAAATCAGGCCAACTGAGCCAAAAAGGAGAAAGTCAGGCCCATTGGGTCATGAAGCTCAAAATAGGCCGCCAGGGCCCATGAAGCTCAAGATAGGCCAACCGGGCCGACATAGCATGAAGACCGGCCCATTGAGCCGTTGACATGAAGTTGCCCATTGGGCCTTGGACACTTAAAATAAACCTTAATTAAATCTGAAGGCGAAATGCCAAAATTAAATAAGGAGTTTGTCCACAACTGGACGCTTCATTGGGCGGCTCATCCGGCATGCACCGGAACGTTGACCCGGGCGTAGGCATGGGACACGTTTCCCACTGCAGACGGACCCTTCCCACTACTTGGAAAGTCAAATGACTATGCCTTGTAGGACGGGTAAAATTCCACACCGATTGGAAAATAAGGCGGAATGCTGCCAAAATTTTCCCAATCAAGTGGTATTTTACACCAAGGGAAGGACATTCACACATTTGCACCATTGACAGCATTGAACATGGCATATGAACTGCCACATCTGATGTACACCAGCATGAACATGAATATTCGATGAACATTTCAAGTGCCGAGTTGATTGCATGTGACTGGGCATCGACACTAGCCCGACAGACCGGATGTGATGCAAACCGAACAAGAGTTAACCAAATCTGAAGTTAACTTAATTAAATCTGAAAATACATTCAAATTAATCTTAAAACATGCTTAAAACAGATCATTAATGTTTTAACATCCAAGAAAAATCAGATTTAATACAACCTGGAAAAATTGATTCAATACATTTAATCTATTTGAATTCAAATGCTTCAACAAGTGCAAATCAAATAATCAAACCAATTGAAATGAACACATCTAGAAAACATTAATGTATATGAAATTCATCTTAAAACATGCTAAATCTATATCATTAACAATCTGAAATTCAAGTTTAATCAATTTGAACCAAACTTCAAAACATTTAAAACATACTGAACACACCCGAATTGGTATTAAAACCCCAACCGACAAGAGAAAATCACATGAAAATGACTCAACACATGTCAATTAAATTTAAACAAGTCAAATTTGATAAACACATCTAAAATATCAAGTTCAAACAAAAATAAAATAAACTTCAACCAATTGAAGTAAAACAAACTGAAACAAGTAACATTCAAATCCAAGTCAAATTGAAATATGAAATCAACATTTCAAACCACATCAAAATCCATTCTTAAATCAAACATAAATCAACATCAAACAAAATCTAATCAAACTTGTTTGCATCTCATCGGGCCTAAAAGGCCGGGGCCCTTTGTGTTCTTTATATGTTGTGGATGTGCACGCTCTCGTCAAACAAGATCGCTATGGCAGTTAATCAAGGGTGTTCGAGTGTTTGCTCGATGTAAATGAACATCGGATATTCGCACCATCCGATGGAGAGAGGTCAAAAAATATTTTCATAGAACCCGAACCTCGGTTCTATACTCTTCTAATATCACATGGACTATCTAGTAGTTTTTATGGTCTATCACCTATTTTACTAGAAAATTCAGGTACGATATTTTCAACATTTTAAAACAAATCTTTTAAACACATTTCAAGAAACAAAACGATTCCCGAGGTTCCCACAAATTGGCATTCCCGGTGGGACCTCTCTTTCCCTTCATCTCTCTGCCATAGCGATCTGAGAAAGTGCACACCCACTATCTCTTTAAAGACTCTCTTCATCTGATCAGGTCGGCCTTGTACTTTTTTGCAGATTCAATGGAGTTTGACAATGGTGTTCGTTATTCCGAGGCCTACATCATAGCCATTGCGTTGGTGCAGTCACCGCCGGCATCACTTTTGGCTGTTTCCCCAAAGTTGTGCTACACCTTGACCGTCTTGGTGCCACACTGGAGGAGCCATTCGCTACTGAGGAGGAGGTCCATCCCCTCCAACAACTTCAAATAGCTTCTGCAGATGCTGCCCTACTCTTTGACGCTTCCCTCCCGAAGTCACCTCAACCAGCTCCTCTTCAAGAGCCATTTTTGGTGAATGTTATCACCGTAAACTCCAGGCCCGCGCCCGCATCTCCTCAGTCGAGTCTGCGCAAGCTTCGGCTTGAACATGGCTCCCGTCGTAACTTGGAGGTCGGTAACGTACGGTGCCCTTGGAACCGTGCCCGTCCAGCCACTTTCATCAAGACTCCCTCTGAGTTTAGGTAAGAGAAGCGCCGCCGACCGCGGCTTATCGTTCTACCCCTTGTCAACCAGTTCGTTGCTCCGAGCCAGTTGGATGATGAGTTACGGGCCCCTGCTATGCCCGTTATCAAGAATATGCCAATTGTACGGGGGAAGAGTCAACCTTCTGCCCGTTCTAGGAAAACTGGCTGACCAGTGGCCAGGGATGCTGTTGAGAGGGGGCAGCCCTCTCCTAAAAAACTTGAAGACTCGAGCCGATCAGTGGCTCTCAAGATATCAGCTCGGGCGAGGGGCCATCCCTTGGCTTGTCTTTCCTCCTTGGACCGATCAGTGGTCCATGTCGAAGAGAACCTGCAGGTGCTACCACCTGCCCATCAAAAGTTCTATGTAAACAGTCGATTTTCCGACCAACCATTTCGGTTCTCTGCCCAACCAACCGGGGGCAAACTCCCCATAAAGTTTTTGGCTCACCCGGCTGACTGCTCAACAGTCCAGCCCAAGAAGACCCGGCAGCAGCCGCCTGCTGTATTGAAGACTCCAGCAGTCAGCCCAAATACTGACTTTTCATTTCAGCAACCGGTTCCACTGATTGGGGGCACGTCCCCCATTCAAGCATCTTTTCGCCGAGAGTCCCGGACAGCGGACACTCGTGCCCACTGAGGGCAGGGATTCAGACCCTCTATCCCGATCTCGAAGGTTTGGTGCCCTAAGGCCAGCATTCCCCTTATAGAACCACTTGTCTCCAAAGCCTGTCGTCAACCTCACCTAGACGAGGGGCCTTCTGGGCTGAAGTCCCAACCACGGCCGCAACCGAGGGCTGTATTCAACCCCCCGCAGCAACCAAAGGCCAATTCTATTCGGCCAAAGGCTCAGTTTGTGCCACCCCACCGGCGGCAGTTTTATCATTTTGATGATGGTCATGCGACCACTACTCCGCGGGAGCTACCACCCAGAAGAGGGTCAGTCATTGACCGAGTTATGTTGTCTAATACTGCCCCCAGATGCCAAGTAGCGCGGGGGCCAGGAGGCCAGATGCGAGTATACACTTGCTACACTACAGGTGCTGGTCACCCTGATGATGTTCCAGAGGACTCTCAGACTGTAGTCCATGTTGGGCCCGTCACACGTAGTATGGCCGAACGTCAATCTACAATCACCGCGGAGGGCGCGCGCCGTCGTAAGGACAAGGATATTGTGCCAAGTGATGAAGTAGTGGTCATGCCACCGACCATGAAATTAGAAGATCTTTGGATGGAGAATCAACAGCTCCGGGCTCTCCTTGCCAGTTCTGGCTTGCTCCATTCTCAACCAGCATAAGCATCAGGTGCCACCGAGGCTTCAGATGGGCCCCGTATTACTCAAGGAGAACTGCCACCTGTAGCACAACCTCATCCTACTACTCCCATGCATCCGGCTCCTAGACCACCCGTGGATGATGAGATCTTCATTCAACCACAGTACCAAGCCCCTCTGCCTCCACTGCAGCAAGATTTTCTTGAGTCTTCTCAGCGAGCTATGATAGATCAAATGATTTCTATGCTTTTGGCGCAACATGACGATGGACAAGGTGTGAAGGGCCTCTACCAAGTCCCATACCCAGCTTCCTCCTGACGTCTATAAGGTGCCCAAGTGCTCCAAGTTTGATGGGCGTGGGTCCCCCAGGGAGCATTTGGCTTTATATTACACTCACATGGGTGAGTTAGCACATTGCGAATCGTACTTGCTTAAGTACTTCGCCACCACTCTAACAGGCACAGCCTTTGAGTGGTTTTGTAAGTTGAAGCCTGGATCAGTAGTAGACTGGCCTGATCTACAAAGAAAGTTTATTGAGAGGTTTAGTTTCTCCGAGCGGCCTCATACCCTGGTCGAGTTGACCACTATGTTCCAAGGACGAAACGAATCGGCAGTCGACTATATTCACCGCTGGAGAAATGTATGTATGAAGTGTGCCAATCCACCTTTGCATGAGGAGGCAGTTGCATTGTGTAAGAGAGGCCTTCGGGCTGAGAACCAGGAAAAGGTGTTGGGGACACGTATCCAATCCTTTGATGACTTGAATGTCACGGTTGCTGACATAGAACACTTCTATGTCAATAACCCTTTGGTGGCAGTTGCAAGATCAAGGCCAATGAAGGACAAACAGCCAGTTTCTAGGGATGTCAATACGGTGGATGTCTCGTCATCTTCTAGACCCTATAATAATGCTGGAGGCAAAAGTGCTACCACGGCACCCCCTTAGAGGAATACCACCAATCTTGCTCCAAGGCCCACATGAGAAGAACGTGCTTTGAAGCCCTATTCCTTCACACGGGACTATACAAAGAAATTATTTGATGCCTATATGAAGAATGGACTGATTAGCCTGCCGACGAGTCGACACCCGGAGGATGCTGCTAAGAGTCAAGAACCGAACTTCTGCCCGTACCATAGACTGGTGGGGCATATGATCGAAGATTGTTACCAGTTCAAGGACTTGGCCGAAAAATTGATCCAGGACCAAGTTCTTGATTTGGGGAACCGACTAGTGTAGCCCCCACAACCTCATGTCAAGCCTCGACCCCCGACGAACTTTGCGGTCAATGCGGTACATTACAGACCAGAGCATCCTGTTCTGGGGCTTCCTCCTCCTCCACCTGAACGACGAGGGCGTCCTAACATGGAACGGCTTCCGCACCCCACGGTTTATCAAATGGCATCCCGAGTCCGTTCCATTCTGGAGGGATTCCGGGTTAGATGTGTACACCTAGAGGCAGACATTATGGCCACCATGGCTAATGTCACCGAGTTGCTCACTGGCGAGATGACGTATGAAGAAGCTTGCCCCCTCCTCTGCAAGCCCAGGGGAGATCTTTTGCTGACTCACCACAGCCGTTAGGGCAAACTGTTAATCAACCCGATGAGCTTTGGGGAAGTGCTGATCAGTATGAGGCAGAGCCTGAAGCTTCCTCTGCATGCTCCCCGAGGGCACCCATTGAAGCATCACAGCCAGACAGGCCGAAGAAGCGTCAATGGAATCATGTTTACTCACGATATTCCTTTCCTCAGGCAATGACATGCCATCTTTATGAGGTGGTTGCAAGGGGAAGCCTAATGGAACCACATCTGGATAGGGGCTTCCACTTCATGTCCTTTCCTAGGGGTGGTTGTGGATATCATCATACACAGTCACACTCCAATGAGGACTGTCGGGCAGTCAAGAAGCACCTTGAAGACTTGATCAGAAATGAGGTCCTTAAGATCGGACGTTACCTCGTTCAACCACCGCGGACCCACGTCAACTCAAGCCCGGCAAGTTCTTCCCATGTCATTCACGCCACCCCTGAAGTTGGTAGGCCAAAGAAACATATGGCTGGGGACACCTCACAAAGTTCTGTTCGCCCCCAATTCTTCTCCAGTTATCAGAAGCTCCCTTGTGAGCTTATACAGAAAAACATTGAGGCCGAGGCTCAACGCCAATGCTAAATCCAAGAAGCAGCCGAGGACCCTGAGAGACCTTGGCAAGTTATCCCTACGCGGGAAGAGAGGGCTCGAGTTCGAGCAGAAGTTGCCTTACGTAAGGCTGAGGACCAAGCAGCTACTGAGGGTCAAAACAATCAAGTAGCTCCACCGCATGGCCCATCTGATGCTACACACCGGAGGAAGTAGCTCAAGAATAAGAGAAAAGCCGAGAAGAGAAGAGCTCAGCGGCAGGAAGAACGCCTGAAGAAGATTGAAGCCCGGCAACAGAGCTTGACTCCAGTTCAGAAGCTCCAGAAGTTGATTGACCAACTTGAGGAGTATGTTCCACAGTAGCCTTCAGGACCCCTGACTCTTGATGATTTCATCCCTTGGGGTGATTGGGCCAAGTGCCATAGATTCACCAATTGTCTACTTAACCTTAGGCAGAGGGTGGGGATTGGTGAGGAGATAGCCCTAGCCCTAATTGCAGATTTTTGGGAAGACGGTGCAGAGGAGCCTAACGTAGAGGAGCTCATGGCCCAGTTTCAGACCTTCTCCTGCAACATGGTAAATTACCCTCCTCCAACGTCCTATAAAAGTCAAGGACGGGCTCGTCGGGGTCCTCAGATCAACCTCTCAGCCCCGAGGAGAAGTGAACGAATATCCCAAAAGAAGCGTGGTGGTCAAATCCAGCTCACAGATAAGGTTATCTACCTTGAGGATGAGGGACATGGCCCAGTGCCTACTCCAATCATCAGACAGCCCCCTAGGCACAACACTAATTTAAACGGATCTACCAATGGTCCAAGTGTGCCAAGCACCGGGTCAGATGCACCATCGACATCAGCCCATGTTCAAGACACAGATGCCAGAGTGGCCAACCAGCCTAGTTCCTGTCAGTTAAATCATTTTGTGGATGAAGATGAGTGCCCAAGCCCTTCGCAGCCCTTTGCTACATCAAACTTTCAGGTGGACCAGCCTGACCCCCTTGTGGCCAGGTATCCAACAGCAGCAGAAACCAGGGATCGAGTCAACACCTCCCTGCTATCTAAGATCAGGAGGCTACCTGTACGCCTCAGTATTTGGGAAGTTCTCTCTTTGAACAAAGAGCTTCGCGATACCCTGATAGCAGTTCTGCAGCAACCAGAGGTGTATGAAGCTCACATTGCCGAGCTTGGATAGTTTGATGCCTATCCGGCTTCTGTGTCATTCACAGACGAGGACATAGTATTTCCTAGTGCTTTTCATAATAGAGCATTATACATGAAAGGATTCATAAATGGTATGAGATGAATCGCATCATGATTGATGCCGGTTCAGCATGCAATCTCATGCCCATCAAGACATTCAGGTCTCTGTTCTTGACACCCTATCTACAGAAGGCCCCTGGAGTGACCATCTCTGGTTTTAATCAAGACTCCGAGGAGGCTTTAGGTCGAGTTGATGTGGAGTTGGATGTAGGAGGTTTGATGGCTAAGACCACCTTCTACGTCATTGATGCTGACACAACTTATAGGGCATTGTTGGGACGTCCTTGGATTCATGGCAATTGTGTTGTGCCATCCACATTCCACCAATGCATAAAGTACAACAAGGAAGGGAGGCAGTATAGAATTGAGGCTGATCAGTCCCCGTTTGAGATTACGGAGTGTCACCTTGTTGATGCCATCCCATACTTTCAGACTGGGCTGCCAAAACCTGTGCCCAATAAAGGAAAAGAAAAGATGGAGGCTGAAGACCCCCAAGATGATGAGATTCAAGTTGATGAAGTCAAAGCCAAGATGCTCCGACTTTCATTAAAATCCCAGGGTCCCACGACCTAGGCATATCGCAAAGAATGGCGCCCGACTAGCTTCAATGCAAATTCAGTCACAAGAGAGATTGAGGATAGCATCTGCATGCCTCAAGATTTGTTGTGGTTGACAGGAGACCGTGAGCTGCGAACTGTTGAAAAGCTCACCACATTCAGAGTCTCCTACCCACTGGCCCTATCCCGTCATTTTACAAAGCTAAAATGATGAAGAAGCGAGCCCGACAAGCTGACTTTGGGTGACCCGCGCAAACAGATTCTCAGTCAGTGACGATTCAGCCATCACCAGGGGTCTCCCCTGGTATTCTCCACATGTATCGGAAGATGGGAATTCCCCAGAGGCAGTCCCGGAAGAAGGCCCGTGCTTTTTACAACATGTGTAATCCCCAGGATGGCCAAAACACGACCAGCAAGCATCCTGGCCTGGCATATGACTCTGACTATGAGGCGCCAGTCCATTATGCCGTAGACATGATCAGCATCCAGCATGGTGGTGAGCCTAGCAGCTCCATCCCTGTCTTTGATGAGTCATCTGAGGATGAAGAAATATTGATTCAAGGCCTTGGTAGCAGCCAGACTAATGCCAAACTATTTGTACAGCAAGCCTCTACCTCCCCTGCACAAGAGGAAGCCCCTCTTAGTGAGGATGAGCAAGATGATAATGTTGAGTTCATGGACCTCAGCCCGGCTCCAGAAGAAATTGAAGATGGTGGCCAGGCAACGGTCGACGATCTCTTGGAAATTGACTTGGGGACTCCAGATGACCCTAGGACAACCTTTATCAGTGCCCTCCTCACCGAAGAAGAAAGAAACTAGTACAGAGCTCTTCTCCAAGAATACAAGGATTGCTTTGCATGGTCCTATGATGAAATGCCAGGTTTAGCCCCTGAGGTGGCAGTCCACAATCTTGCCATCCTCCCGACTGTCAAACCGATCAAGCAAGCCCAACGACGGATGCGTGCTGACCTAGAACTCAAGGTCAACGCAGAGGTCGACAAGCTCAGGGATGTGGACTTCATCGAGCCTTGCACTTATCCATGCCCGGCTCGCCAACATTGTTCCCGTCAAAAAGAAGAATGGGCAGATTCGGGTGTGCATAGACTACCGGGACCTAAACAAGGCCTCGCCCGAAGGATGACTTTCCTTTGCCAATACCGAGAGAATATGGTGGATGTGACCATGGGACATGAGGTTTTGTCCTTCATGGATGGGTCGTCTGGCTACAATCAGATATTGATGTCGGAGGAGGACAAGAACTTCACGGCATTCCGTACCCCCAAGGGTATATTTAACTACAAGCGGATGCCATTCGGCTTGAAGAATGCAGGGGCAACATACCAACGAGCCATGACAAAGATCTTTGATGAGATGTTGCATGATTTGGTGGAGTGTTATGTAGATGACCTTGTTGTTAAAACTAAAATGCGGGCCGACCACTTGGGTCACTTGGAAACAGTCTTTGAAAGACTTCGCCTGTATAAATTGAAAATGAATCCAATGAAATGTGCTTTTGGTGTCTCTAGTGGCAAGTTTTTGGGGTTCATTGTCAGATATCGGGGTATTGAGATTGACCCTGATAAAATCAAGGCTATAAGAGAATTACCTCCGCCTCGGAACATACGTGAGTTAAGGTCTCTTCAAGGCAAGATTGCCTACATCCGGCGCTTTATCGCCAATCTCTCTGGTAGGTGCCAGCCTTTCTCTAGGCTAGCCAAGAAAGGCACCCCTTTCATTTGGGATGATAGTTGTCAGGCCGCCCTTGATGGGCTTAAGCGGTGTCAAAGGTCGTCCTTTGATTCTCTATATCACAGCACTCGATGCCTCCCTGGGGGCAATGCTTGCCCAGTTGAATGATGAGGGGAAGGAATAGCCACTTTACTACCTTAGCAGAAGGTTGGTAGGTCCGGAACACAAATATTCTCCCATGGAAAAGATGTGTCTTGCCCTAGTCTTTGTAGCTAAGAAATTGAGGCACTATCTCCTGGCTCACGAGGTTAGCTTAATATCCAAGTTTGATCCTCTTAAGTACATGTTGAAGCAGCCTGTCCCTACTGGATGTTTGGGTAAGTGGGCTCTCATGCTCATGGAGTTTAATATCCAGTATATCCCCCAGAAAGCTATAAAAGGTCAAGGGATGGCAGACTTCCTCGCCGCTCACCCTATTTCAAAAGATTCCCCTCTCAATCTTCAGTTACAAGATGAAGAAACTTTGAGAGAAGCAAAAAAAGCCCAACAAATCAATGTCAAGCACTGGAAATTGTTCTTTGATGGTGCTTCCAGTGTTGAAAGGAGGACAACAGGAAAAGCGAGGCCCAGAGCAGGTGCGGGCATTGTACTCCTTAGCCCTGACGGGGGTGTACTACATGAGTCATGTTCCCTCTCAGGAATCTATACAAACAATGAAGCCGAGTATGAAGCACTCGTCGTCGGCCTTGAGATTGCCCTTGACATGGGAATCAGGTGTATCCAGGTGTTTGGAGACTCTATGCTAGTAGTGCAACAAATGTTGGGCATCTTTGAAGTTCGCAAGCCAGAGTTGGTTCCATACCACACAGCTGCCATCCACTTGTCAAAAAAGTTCTATCTTTTTGACATTGAACACATCAGGAGGGGACAGAATTCCCAGGCTGATGCTTTGGCCAAGCTCGCCTCTGCGATCAAGCTTCCACCAGATGGGAAGTTGGAGATTGTTGTCAAATGTCGACGACTCCTTCCAGACAAAAGTAGATGTGCAGATGGCTTCACCCTGTTGGAGGCCAATGCCATTCAAGACAATGAAGATGAACCTAACGCAGTCGATTGGCAACAACCCATTATTGACTTCAAGAATGGGACTCTTCCTGAAGATCGCGCTCAACGTGTACAGGTGGCTCGAAGGGCAACTTCTTACCAGCTCATTCATGGGGAGTTGTATCGACTTGTGCCAGAAAAAGAATGGGCTGTCCTTGCTAGGTGCATATCCAAGAGGGAAGCTATCCAAATCATGAGAGAGGTCCATAGAGGATTGTGTGGTGCTCACCAATCCGGACCCAAAATGAAGATCACCATCAAGTTAAAAGGTTACTACTGGCCGACGATGTTCACTGATTGTGACGAGTACGCCAAGAGTTGTCATGAGTGCCAGGCCTTCGGGACCATTCCTCGACGCCCACACACGAAGTTGCATCCAACTACCCCTACTTGGCCTTTTGCCGAATGGGGAATGGACATAGTTGGACCATTCAAGCCATCTGCCCGAGGATCTAGGTTCATCCTAGCGGCCACGGATTATTTTTCTAGGTGGGCTGAGGCTATAGCTGCCAGAGAAGTTACAGGCGAGGTGGTATCTCGCTTTGTTCGGCAAAATATCATATACAGATATGGTGTTCCTAGTCGAATCATGTCAGACAATGGGACCCCATTCAGAAATCAGACAGTCTACAAGATGACAGCAAAGTTCCACATTGATTGGAGGACTTCAACCATTTACAACCCTCAAGCCAATGGCCTAGCAGAGGCCTTCAACAAGACTCTTTGCAAACTTCTGGTCAAGGTGGTCGGAAGCAATAAAGGAAATTGGGATGAAAAAATGCAGGAAGCACTCTGGGCTTACCGTACAGTTTACAAGACCCCCACGGGTTGCTCTCCATTCTCCTTAGTGTATGGAAGTGAGGCTGTTGTTCCAGTGGAGATAGAGCTGGCCTCTTACCGAATTGCCATCCATCATGGCCTCCCATCCGATGAGCCCGATGAAGTGCATAGGAGGTTCATGTAACTTGAGAAGCTGGAGGGTGATAGGCTCAAGGCTTACCAACATATCAAAGTTTATCAAGCCAGGATGACTCGAGCTTATGACAAGCTAGTCAAAGACAGGGCATTCCAAAAAGGTGACCTTGTGATGGTCAAGCAGAAGGATGCCATGGCTGGTCGTCCCAAGAACAAGTTCCTCCCGAACTGGTTAGGACCCTACATTGTTGATCGGGTCTTTGAAGGTGGAGTCTATGCGGTAGTGGACAGCAAGGGGGAAACTCCTTTCCCGCCGCTCAATGGCAAACACCTTAAAAGGTACTACGCCCCTGACCACGAGTTCCACATAGAGGCCACCAACATTGAAAGATAGGTCTTTTCTCACTTCATTCAAAAAAAAATGGGGCTAAAAATAGAGATGCCCGACAGACTTGGTCGATCATGCACAATGGATGCCCAAGGGCAAAAATGTCAAAACATCCAGCCAAGGTGAAAACCTGCAAAGGCGCCTTGGGAAAAATTGGATAACCCTACTGTGTGAAAATTCTTCAATAGGACGCACATGCAAAAGTGAAAAGGGGTCAACATGGGTGAAAACTCCCTAAAGGAGCAATCAGGTTGATAAAAAAAACAAACAAACAAAAAACCAAACAAAAAAAAATCAACTAGGGCGAGCCCCCAACCTAACAAGATGGGTGGGTTCATTCCCCTAATTTTATTAGGGAGGAGGTCCGAGTTGCCAATGACGAAAAGGCTCTCATAGGCTCATCTACCTTGTAGTAGAAATATGCTAGAGAGACCATACCTGAGACGACGAGGAAGACCATCTCCCGCCTTTAAAATTCGGGGGAAGTTCCCACACTCCATCTTGAAAGGGACGAAGGGTAATACCCTACCCTACTCTCACTCATTCTTACCCCTTCAGTCATTCTTTTGACTTTAGCAATTCCACCATCTTGATCATTCCGATCCTGATGGTCCTTAAATAAAAAAACTTTCTCCAATCTTGACTATTCAGCCCACGCATCCCATAAAAACTCATACTATCATAACCCTTACTGGTCCGAACAATTTTTGAAATTAATTCAAACTCATACCACCCTGACCATTCCGGTCTTGTTGGTCTACAAGCTTCCACGTTGTCATGACCATCCAGTCTTGATGACCTATAAAAACATACATTATCTGGACCATCATTCCAGGCAACCTTCAACAAACTAACCATCTTGGCGAGGTTGGTCTTGTATGAATTTAAAACTCTCACTACCTTGATCATCCCGATCTCGGTAGCCTACACAACTAGTTGCCTTGACTACTTGTTCTTGAGGCTCCAAACAAGGCTTCTACAATGCCACTTTGGCTTCCATAGCCCTACTATTCCTACACCATGTGTAGACCTATGGGACACCAGCCCCTTTGAGGCTCCCATTCGCCCCTTTGTGGCACTCTATTCCTACACCTTGTGTAGACTCATGGGACACCAGCCCCTTTGAGGCTCCCATTCGCCCCATTGTGGCACTCTATTCCTACACCTTGTGTAGACCCATGGGACACCAGCCCCTTTGGGACTCCCATTCACCCCTTTGTTGCACTATTAGTCCTACCCTTTGTGTGGACCCCTAGGAAACCAACCCTTTGAGATTTCCTACCGGACCCTTTGTAATCCACAAACTTTGCCTTGTAGGCAAGCCCGAAATCCCTTTGTGTTGGTTTTACGACCTTATTAGGCCCCCAGGCCATGTTGCCCCTAGCACTTGGATTGGTCTCAAATTCACTCGACCCTCATGCCAAGTTGCTTTCCCCTACTTGGATGGGTCTTGCCTTGATTGAAACTCCCTCTGTGTTAGTTTCAAAAATTTGACCCTCATGCTGAGTTGCCTTAGGTACTTTGATTGGTCATATCTTGTTTGAAACCCCCTTTGAGATGGTTTCAGTATTAGTCCTCCATGCCAAGCAACCTTTAGCACTTGGATTGGTCTAATCCTGTTCGGAACCTCCTTTGCGTTGGTTTCGCACCTATTTGATTAATCCCTCATGCCAAGTTACCTTTTGCACTTGGATTGGTCTTATCCTTGTTAGGAACCCCCTCTTATCCTTGTTAGCCCCTTGATTGGTTTCACAACTTTGGTTGGACCCCCGTGTTGAGTTATCACTAATCTCAACCTGGTTCATTCTATTTGCATATGGCTTGAGAGAAGCCTTAATTCCCTATACAATAGAGAGAGAGAAAGAAAAGAAAGTGAAAAAGAAGAAAAAAAAAGAGCAAAAAAAAAAGAGAGAGATGAAAAAAAAAGAGAGAGAAAACTTGGCTAGAGTGAAAACCTGAAAGGGCACTCTTGGTAAAATCAGGTAACCCCGCTACATGAAAACCTCTCTGGAGGCGTGTAGGCAAAACATCAAGGGGGCTGGTCTGGGTGAAAATCTTGCAAGAGACAGTCAGATCAGTAAAAAGAAAAATAAAAATAAAATGAAAGACTAGCTCATTCAGAGAGCTTGCTAGTTGGGGAGCATGCAAGAATTGACACCATCAAATGTGCCTATTGAATGGAGGATGGGCAACCAAACAAAAAAAGAAGCCAAGACTGGTCATGTATAAGG
This sequence comes from Cryptocoryne crispatula var. balansae, assembly GCA_036172225.1. NCBI lineage: Eukaryota > Viridiplantae > Streptophyta > Magnoliopsida > Alismatales > Araceae > Cryptocoryne > Cryptocoryne crispatula. The sequence goes on along the minus strand of CM069920.1, from coordinate 28,152,785 downwards.
GCCCAAGCCCTTCTAAGTCCAGAAGAAAGCTCATGTAGCAGAAGCAGTGGATAAATTGCCAAGGACTAAGCAGAACAAATACTAGAGGCCAACTTACATGGGTAGTCCCTTCTTGACTCCCATCTCCAAGAAACTGCCCATGGGGGGCATTTATTGGCATCAAACTTTTTCGCTTAGCTTGCTTGATACAAGTTTAGGTAATGCCAAAGCCAGTGCAGAAAATATGACCCAGATTAGAAAAATTCGTGAATAGATGATGTAAACAGGCTTTGGAAATGCCTTGGCATGGCCTTACTTGCTACAAATGGCCAAGATAACGTGCTAATTGCATAGCCCCAGTCAAGAGCTTCGCAATGGTGCCCAAAACATGAAAAATGGACACCGGAAGGTCGAAATGACCATTTTGCCCCTGACACTTTGGGACAAATTGGGACTCTAACATGGAATTCCAACTTTACCACATTGTCAAGATTGGATAGAGCTAGGCAACGCTCGAAACGGATCGAAAATCCGACCCCCGGATGAGGAGATATGCAAGAAAGAGCAAATCCGGTAGGAAAGCCGTATGTTCTCGCACCAGGGGCATAATGGTCCGCTTAGCTCTGGATCGACCCATGGGCTGAAAATTTCAATTTTCATGACCCAAAACTTTGGTCTCATGAATTTTGATGCATGAAAAATAAATTTGGCCAATGGGAGAAGGTAATTGCACTCAGATACAGTTTTCGACATTATCGACGGCCAAGATCACACCGATCAGAGAAACTAGCTAAATTAAGTGATCCGTTGCAATTCAAGTGATCTCAACCACACATCAGGATAGAGCATAAGATCAATGGCCATCAGGGCATGATCTGGAATTTTTTGAAGTCAATTTGGGATTTATTTAATTGGTTTTGGTCGGAATTAATGCTAGCCGTTGGAACGGGAGCACTTTGATTAAACCAGGGTTAAACCTAACCCAAGATGGGCTAACCCAACCTGTCATGGTTGAATTCCATCCTCCCTCATCTGATGTGTGCGCAAGAAGCCCTAGAAAATAGGGGAGGGAGGCGCACCCACCTCCTCCTTCCTTGGCTAGTGGGTCCCACTCAACCACTTCCCTCAACCACCTCCCATGGCTTATCCCTATCTCTCCCTTGGTTTATCTTCATACTATCTAATCCTACAACTAACCAAGCTTATCCTCAGCCAAGCCTTGGTCGAACCAGCCTCCTTTCCACTTGTCATGTGCACACACCTCCTTGAAAGGAGGAGATGGTGCGCACCCTTCTCTCCCTCTCTTTCTAGTAGGCGCATAATCATCCTCAACAACCAACTATGGGTTATCCTTATCATCCCCAACCTCCCTTGAGTTATCCTTATCTCCTCTCAACAACCTCCAGCCTTATCTCCTCCTGGAGATGGCGCCCCTCAGCCCCTATAAAAGCCCCCTCAGCAGGCCATGTGCAGGACAAGCTGATCACCCTGCGGAAGCCCTGCCTCTCCTCCCTCTACCCTGCACCAAGAGAACTTCTCCTTGCTTGGACGTCTTCATCAGCAAGTCATCAACCTCTCCAGCCCCCTTGTGGTGTTCCAAGTGAAGAAGAAGAAGGAGAAAAGGCCTCCCTCCAGCAGGCGCGCCAGCAGTAGGTGCAACCAGCCCACCTGATTGGTGTGCCAACTTCAGCAAGTGCAGCAAGCTCTCTTCATTCCTTTGCTCCATACATCAACATATGCAAGGAGAAGACCCCCTTTTCTCATCCAACAGCAAGAGAATAAGGGTTTGGTGGCACCTTCAGCCCATCATCTTCAACACCACCTGCAGTGCAAGAGAGAAGAAAAAAACTGGTGAGTTGAAAAAGTGTGTTCCAATGTAGCCTTTTAATTCAACTCTTCCCCTTCTCTTCTCTACCCCTCTCCATGGTGTCATACCCTCTGAGTAATGCCCATTCAGCCCCTTTGAGTGCCCTTCATGTTTGTCTACATAAAGCCCCAAGTGTACCCTCTATTTGGCCATCACAAAAACAGCCCCTTGCTGCCCCTTAAAACAGGCCTCTGAACCAGCCCCTTTGTGCACCCTTTTGGTCCTCCATGTTGGCCTCTAAACCTTATACTATCATGCTTGGTTTGACCCCACTGATGGTCACTTGGACATGCACCTCCTGCCTTTCCCAATCAGGCCCCGAATGGCATGCAAAACAGGCCCCCCTGCTGGCCCAAGTTCTGCCCCCGTTGTGAGCACCCATGTCAGGCCCCTTTGATGGTCACCTAGTTTTCCCTATGTGCAACACACCCAATACAGCTCCTACAGCACCCCCAAACAAACCAAACATCCTCTTTGATGTGTGGAAGGATGGGTGACAGCCCGGGCCTCTTGGAATCCGCCGGACGGGCCAAGAGTTAAGCTGGGTGGCCCTAATTTCTACATGTCAAAATGCCCTTTGTGCATTCCTAAACTAGTCCTAGTTCACACCTAAACCTGCCCCTTGTGCAGTCCTACCAAAAGCCCACCTAAACAGCACCTTAGCCAACCCATTCCAGCCCCTCTGAGGCTCACGTACTCCGCTGCTACAGCAAGATGTCAAGGTGCAAAAATGGAGTGCAAATCAGGCCAATCAGGCCATGGAGGTGCAAATCTGGCCCATTGGGTCATGAAGCTCAAAATAGGCCGCCAGGGCCCATGAAGCTCAAGATAGGCCAACCGGGCCGACATAGCATGAAGACCGGCCCATTGAGCCGTTGACATGAAGTTGCCCATTGGGCCTTGGACACTTAAAATAAACCTTAATTAAATCTGAAGGCGAAATGCCAAAATTAAATAAGGAGTTAGTCCACAACTGGACGCTTCATTGGGCGGCTCATCCGGCATACACCGGAACGTTGACCCGGGCGTAGGCATGGGACACGTTTCATACTGCAGACGGACCCTTCCCACTACTTGGAAAGTCAAATGACTATGCCTTGTAGGATGGGTAAAATTTCACACCGATTGGAAAATAAGGCGGAATGCTGCCAAAATTTTCCCAATCAAGTGGTATTTTACACCAAGGGAAGGACATTCACACATTTGCACCATTGACAGCATTGAACATGGCATATGAACTGCCACATCTGATGTACACCAGCATGAACATGAATATTCGATGAACATTTCAAGTGCCGAGTTGATTGCATGTGACTGGGCATCGACACTAGCCCGACAGACCGGATGTGATGCAAACCGAACAAGAGTTAACCAAATCTGAAGTTAACTTAATTAAATATGAAAATACATTCAAATTAATCTTAAAACATGCTTAAAATAGATCATTAATGTTTTAACATCCAACAAAAATCAGATTTAATACAACCTGGAAAAATTGATTCAATACATTTAATCTATTTGAATTCAAATGCTTCAACAAGTGCAAATCAAATAATCAAACCAATTGAAATGAACACATCTAGAAAACATTAATGTATATGAAATTCATCTTAAAACATGCCAAATCCATATCATTAACAATCTGAAATTCAAGTTTAATCAATTTGAACCAAACATCAAAACATTTAAAACATACTGAACACACTCGAATTGGTATTAAAACACCAACCGACATGAGAAAATCACATGAAAATGACTCAACACATGTCAATTAAATTTAAAAAAGTCAAAATTGATAAACACATCTAAAATATCAAGTTCAAACAAAAATAAAATAAACTTCAACCAATTGAAGTAAAACAAACTGAAACAAGTAACATTCAAATCCAAGTCAAATTGAAATATGAAATCAACATTTCAAACCACATCAAAATCCATTCTTAAATCAAACATAAATCAACTTCAAACAAAATCTAATCAAACTTTTTTGCATCTCATCGGGCCTAAAAGGCCGGGGCCCTTTGTGTTCTTTATATGTTGTGGATGTGCACGCTCTCGTCAAACAAGATCGCTATGGTAGTTAATCAAGGGTGTTCGAGAGTTTGCTCGATGTAAATGAACATCGGATATTCGCACCATCCGATGGAGAGAGGTCAAAAAATATTTTCACAGAACCCGAACCTCGGTTCTATACTCTTCTAATATCACCTGGACTATCTAGTAGTTTTTATGGTCTATCACCTATTTTACTAGAAAATTCAAGTACGATATTTTCAACATTCAAAAACAAATCTTTTAAACACATTTCAAGAAACAAAACGATTCCCGAGGTTCCCACACCTGCCAACCCTGGGACTGGTGGGTTGACTCCTCGATGGCGGAGTGGACGAGGCCGAGTCGTTGGTTCGGTTGTACTGGTGTTGGTGCTTGTACGGGTGCATGTACCGGGAGCGGATCTTGGACTATGCCCAAGCCGGGCTGCTGTTGTGCTTGAGGTTGCTATCGCTGAGGTTGATTCTGCCATGCCTTCATTGCTTGTATAGACTCCCCCATTTGTGCCCAGTCAATGTTCCCCTAATCGTTGAGGTCATGAATGTAGTCTTTAAACTGGAAACAGACATCCACCATGTGCCCAGGATACCGATGGTAAGCGTAGTACTTTGTTGTGTCAACATTTGTCGGCCATCCTTCTCTCTCCTTCGGATGTTCCAATTGCTGTTCAGCCATCAATGCATTAAAAATATCGCTGAGGGGGAATGGCAGTTGATAATAGTATTCTCTCTTGGGTCCCCCCTCCTAGGTCGGTTGGCTGGTGGTGGCACTTGGTTGTAAGCTTGTTGTTGTGGTTGTGGTCGGTTGTAGACATGTTGTTGTTGAGGCGCTCGATTGTAGGCATTTGGTTGCTGGGGTGCTCGGTTGTAGGTGGGTTGCTATGGTGGTGCTCGGTTGTATGCAAGTTGCTGCTGGGGCTGAGGAGCTGGTTGAGGAGTTGGGCGGTATTGTTGGTTGGGTGGTGGGTTACGGTATTGGCTTTGACGATACCCACCCTGGTTTCCCATGGCATTGATGCTCTCGTTATTGACTACCCCTTCGGTGGTGGGCCCTACAGGTGTAGGCTTTCTAGTGTTACAGGATTTGGGGTCGAATGGGTTGATCATGGACGCGTCCTTAAAATGGGCTTGGAGATAGCGGGCGCTATCACCTAACTCACTCATAGTTGTCGGGCAGTGCATGATCAGGAGGTTGCGAAGGTTAGGCATGGTGTTCCCGATGAGCATCCTTACCTGTTCCCCCTTTAAGATGGTATCCACTAGCCTCTCAGCCATTCCCCTCCACCGATCAGCAAATCTGGCAAAGTCCTCATCCAGCCTCAGCTTTTCGGCAATTAAATCAGGTATTGAGCAGGCTGGCCCCACCCGATCCTTGTACCTCTGTAGAAATTTCGCCTTGACAATGTCAAAATCTGCCGCCTCAATGGAATCAAGAGAATAGAACCAGTCCAGGGCAGATCCCTCCAATGACCGACGGAATAGGAAGGCAAGGGCTTTGCGGTCATTTTTCCAGAACGCGGAGTCATAGAGAAAGCTCTTTAGATGGTTGAAAGGATTACCAATCCCGTTGTAACGTTGAAAGACTGGTATCTCTGAAGGAGGAGGGTGTAGAACTGGGAAGGATGGGACAAAGATTTCAGGGATGGCTTTAGAATCGAGGCGGTGCTTCATCTCTTCAAAGCGCTCATCCATCTGGTTAAGTTTGTTCATTAATGCCTGGGTGAGATTGGATTCCTGAGCCACAGGAGCAAAGTGTTTAGGTGAATGGGTCGGAAGAGGTGGGTTGGAAATAGGAACTGGAATAGTATTATGTGAATGCCCCACAATGGGGTGAGTGGAGACACAGCAGGGTTGCCCAGGAGAAGAGATGACTAGGGGCCTGACTGCTGATTGAGGTGGTGAGGGGGCTTGATTTCCCTCGACCGGATCTTGATTGGTAGGCATCTTGCCCTTTGTCAAGGATTGCACAAGCGAAAAGAATTCAGGGTCTAGATGGAGAGATAGATCCTGGAGGAGTTGCACCACGCTAAGTGTAGCAGGTTGATGAGTAGGATTTTGAATTTCTGGCTCCCTGACGGCGTTGACATGGCCCTCTGGTTGGACCATGGGTTGTTGTAGCTTGTAGTGGCCCATCTCGTACTCTTCTTCTTGCCCGTAGTAGTCCGACATCCCGACATATCTTCCATACCTTAGTGTCATGGGCATCCTGTCAAATTTTCTTACAAAATGGTTAAAAGAAAACAAATGAAATGTGTAATTGCAAAAAGAATTTTGTTTGGTTATGATTGTTTGTTTGATTTGATTTGGTTTTAATTTGGTTGTTTGGCAAGCAAGTTGAACGCAAAAATTAAAGGGATTTTTTTTGTTTTGTTTGTTTTAGGTGTTTTGAAAGAAGAAATTTTTTTTGTTGTTTTCAATTGTTGTTAGCAAGCAAGTTATGCAAACAAGGTTTTAAAATGACTACTCGACAATTTTTGGGTTGAAACCTTAGATTAGATTGATTGTTAGCAATTGTTCACTCAAATGGGTATGGTTCCTATTGCTTCAATTTTCAAGACCTAAGGTTGTCACTCAATCACCACGAGTAGGTACTTGGGTTCTTCGGGTTTTGGGAAGTGGTATAACCGGCCCAATCGTGCGGAGAGGAATACTCCATGGATGGGGACTTATGGAGGCCTTGATGGAAACAACCAAATCAACTAGGAAGGAATATCCCAGAAGAGAGGTTAGAATCCACCAAGAAGGTGTTTGGAGGGTGAGGGTGTGTTGGGAGAGAGAGCCCCCGCCTCGAATGCCCTACGGATCGGAACAAGTCCGGTACCCGATGCAAAAGCTAATGCAAAAATGAAAAATGGAGGGTAGAAGGAGAAGGAGCAATCAATATGAAAACATGAATGAAAGCTATTAAATAAATCAAACAAGTGAATGCAATTAAGACAAGCAATGATAAAGTAAACAAGTAACTAGCAACTAGCAACTAAAAGGTGGTTCACGCGGGAACCGGCTTGTGATGGAGTGTCCAAGTGGGGACAAATCTGAAATAAAGGTAAAAGGATGGTCCACGTGGGGACTGATTCTAAAATAAAGTGGCTCACGTGGGAGCCAAGTTTTTTGGAAAGGTAGGTGGTTCACGTGGGAACCGGTTTTTGAAGGAAAAGAGGTGGTTCACGCGGGAACCGGTTTGTTTGATTGGAAAAAGAAAAGAAGGGCCACGTGGGGCCAATCTAAAGTGGTGCTAAGGGGTGGTCCACGTGGGGACCAATCTGAAAGTGGATTGGTTCACGCGGGAACCGGTTTGGAAAAGGGGTTGGTTCACGCGGGAACTGGCTTTTGTGAAGAAAAGGGTGGTTCACACGGGAACCGGTGTAAGAGTTGACAAAATAGAAAGAGGGCCACGTGGGGCCAATATGAAGGTGCTATAAATGGGTGGTCCACGCGGGGACCAATCTGAAAATAAGTTGGTTCATGCGGGAACCGAGTTGGAAAAGAAAGGTGGTTCACGCAGGAACCAGTTTATAAGAAGAAAAGGGGTTCACGCGGGAACCGGGCTGAAATTAAAGACAAGAAATCAAGTCCACATGGGGGACAATCTTAAAGGAAGAGTAATCAGCAAGTTTAAAGGTAAATTGACATGGAAAGGTAAAGGACAAGCTGGTTGGCGTGGGAACCAAATCAGAAAACAACTAGTTGCACGGTTGAAGACATTGGTTGTCCCACCGTGGTCGCCAAAAAGCTGTCGACTCCAGAAAACGGGCTCCAGATCGGCACCTCAAGAGAAGGTGAAAGTTGGAATAGGGAAAAAAGGGGAGTGAATCAGAAAACACTCGGAAAGCGGTAAAGACTCACCTCGGTCTCACACTCACATTGATCCCCGAACTTTCATCTCACGGCATCGCTCGAGCACCGGAGATGGTTCGGGTCATGTGGAAGGAGAGTGAAGAGGAGATAAAATTAGAACATGAATAAAAAGGTGGTCACCAGGAGCTGTGGGCTCTGCTTTATGGAATAAAAATAAGATTGAGTTGATTTGACCGTGTACCTTAGCGTGGGAGATTGGGATGTGGGTTCAACCTTCTTCTTCTTCGGCCGGCCGATGAAGAAGAGTCCAACCGATGCTAACTTGGTCAACCTGTGCAACTAGAACAATAAACCAAGTGAAAGAAACCGATTAGAACTATGGGAAGTGTAGAAACTATAAGAGAGGAGATAAAACAAAGAAGCAATTGAAATAGAACTCACCGGATTGGGGCGAGCCCTAACCCCTTTTTTGTGTTTTTAATTATGTAAAAATGATGCAAATAAAGTAAAAGATGCTCTAAGACAATAAATGAACTGAAGGAAATGATTTAAGAAGGACTTATGAAGTGTGTGGCTTAAGTTGAAGCCAAGTTGGTTGAAGAAGGCCAGTTCGGGTAGCTTTGCACCCTTCTGGCGCAACTTTGGTGCAGAGAATGCTACAGATGACACTGATGTTAGAATCAAGTGCTGTTTGTTTCTATGGATGGATAACTCAGAGGGGAATAGCTCTTTTGTTTATGACTTCTCCGTAATCTGTCTATAGAAGCCTGTAAAAATTATGAAAGTGGACGGATGTAGAAAATAGAACCTGGATGCATGCCCTTAGTGCAGCAATTGCCACGAACAAACGGCAAGTCAAAATTGAGTGCCGTCAGTTGCAGATGAAAGAGGACGAAGAGAGAAACAATTATTCTGTTGAAGACTTTGGAGAATGAACTCCAAATTTTCTACAGAAGCTGATGAAGTCGGTTCATGCAGAATGCACAGATCGAGCTTCTCCTTCGCCTTGGAATCGATCTCTCGACGTCAGATCGCCTTTGAACGTCGGGACGGCCTTGGGAGAGAGCTTGGACGACCTCTGGATGAGCTAGGCACCGGGGATTAACCTTGGGTCATTGATAATGGCCCTCAATTTATAGGGGAGGGAAACCGATGCAAAATTTGGAAACTGGACCGACCGCGCCCCCGCTTTTCAAAGGAGACGAGGGCGCGCAGGGTGCGCCCTCAAACCAGGGGCGCACAGGGCGCGGCCTCAACCTAGGGGTACGGTCTGCATGCCCCCCTATTTCAAAGGAAGCGGGGGCGCGTTACGCATCCTACTACTAAAAATCGACCAAATCTTCCAGAAATTGCTAAAAAAATCGACTTGATAAACGTAATGTGCCCCGGAACTGCGGGCACGGTACAAATAATCGAAAATCATCAATGGTAACCTTCCAAAAATCCGGTTTAAGAGGTGTAAACCGAGGTAATTTCTAATTTTCAGAAACTGACTGTGTCCCTGCATTTCAAAGGAAGTGGGGGCGCGTAGGGTGCGCCCTCCCCTTTCAAGGGGAGCGGGGGCGCGGTAGACTCTTTCTCCTGCGCGCGTGTTCCGCGAGCCGTAACATGCAAACGGGATGTCCGATTCAGCTCCCGTTTGTTGCATTGGAAAGAGGGCCTTCAACCGCACCTCCTCAAGTCAGTAAACCAGCCATCATGACTCCTTAGACATTCGCATGGGGTTTTCTACCGGTTTACCCTTCCACGAAAAGCCAAAAACCGCGACGGAGATCCGGAAGGGCACAGTTCCGGTCAAGGAATCTCGGGTCAACTCGGGATGACTCAAAATGATGACCGAAAAAGTCTGGTAAGGCCGGAAAACCTGAAGTCATCGAAAAATCTGATATTAACTCGGTAAACGTGAACCGAAACTAAGAAAAGCCGTAAAACCCTGAAATCGACCGAAATGGCCGTATGGCACCGGTTGATGAAATATATGGCTAGGATCGACCTGGACAACTCGAAATGACCCGGTGATGACCGGAAAGGCCTAACGCGTGGTCCGAGATAGCCGTGTCAGCACAGATCGAAAAGCCATAGCGAAGAAACCGTTATTGACCGACGACTACCGAAATGACTTCTCGAAAACCATGAATGTCACGGAACACACATGGGACTCCCGATACTTTCAATTAAGGCCCATTCAAGGCCGGTCATTGAGCAGGATTCGTGTTTTCACGGTTCACGCGCGGCTCTCGCTTGAAGGTTACGGCATTATTACGGAAATCATCGGTCCATTCCAAACTCACAAAGGGCTCCACCAACGTCATTAGCTTATCTCCATGAGGTAATACAGATTAGATATCAGTCAAATAAAGGATATCGCCTATGGAATAAGAGTCTGGGGCTCCGAATCAGGCCAATTTGGCTTGTCTACAATGAGAATGACCAATCTCATTGGTCATCAGTGTGAGGGGACACTAAGATACACACATAGGTGCTCATTAGTGGAATGAGTTCATTGAACTGACCAATTTAGGAATACTTGATCGGTATCTTACCGAACTGTCTATCAGGTTATTCTTACATCTCAATAGCACGGTTGGATCTTTGACCTGAGTCACCAAAGATGTCTTCCTGGATATATCTTATACTTTGATTATTGACTTATGAATCACCATCTTGATGGTCCAGTATAGTTCATGTATTGTGTGTAAGAGAAACTCGGTGGAGGCAATTGAGCAGACAACAAGAAATCGTTCACTCTCTGTAGGAGAGAGAGAATGTCCTATGGGATAGTACTCTAAATCCTTGGCCAAGGTAGTTAGGATAATTAAAAAAGGTGTTTTCCAATTGATCCAAACCTGAGTACAGGATCCCATAGAGTTGGAATATTTAGGGGTTGACAGTCAATGCCAAACCCTTGACCGACCGGGACATTGTATGAATGGGGATTTAAATCCATGTGGTAATTGATGATGGAAAGGCTCAATGGATGTTATTTAACTCCCCAAAGTCATTTGGTATCATAGGATGTGGCTTGTACCCTTTATGATCAGAAAGCTGTAAAAACTATTATCGGATAATGGTTTTGATTCAATTTAAAAGAATTGTTCTTTTAAATTAATTAAGGCTTCAACCAAATTGACTATTGGGCCTAGTGGGTCACATACATTAAATCTGGTCAATAAGATGAGGGCATGGATGTAATTTTATAGAAGTTTTGGATTTTTGTGAAAAATTCCATCTTCTATATATAAATGGCTTATGAAGCCAAACCCTAACAAGCCATAGGGCTGGAGCATGTCCCAAGCATCCTCTCTTCCTTCTCTCTTTTATATAAGGTGATCTCCCATTGTCAAGCTTGGATCTGGAAGGTTTATAGAGGCCCAAAGAAAGGGAGAACTCGTCTATTGAAGCAGATCGTGTGGATACCATTAGAGACCGAACACTTAAATGGTTTTCAGCAAGGAGAAATGTCCTCTCTTTATCCATAGTGAAAGATTTTGGAAATCCCATGAGGTACTCTCATTCTACTTCATATTCGGTTCCCAATTTTGCTCGTTCGGCATCAACCAAGGCAAAGATCATGGTTTCAAGGAATCAAATATTTTTCCGCTGTCATGTATTGATCCCTTACAAATTGCAATCCGAAAAATACACCACTAGTTTATTAAAAGAAGTTAAGCAAAGAGTAATGTCCCGAAGAGGGTCAAGGCTCATTTAACATGCCTTATGCTCAAGCTGTTAGAAGCTTAATGTATGCAATGCTTTGTACCAGGCCTGATATAGCATTTGTAGTAAACTTAGTGAGCATGTATCAAAGTAATCTTGGATTAACACATTGAGAAGTTGTTAAGAGGATAATGAAGTACCTAAAAAGTACATTGCACCATAGGTTAGTATACCAAGTGGACACTTAAAGTGCTTGGTTACTCTGATATAGATTTCAGAGGTGATAAAGATGATGAAAAGTCTACTTCGGGACACTTGTTCATTTTTGTGCGGCTATTTCTTATGATAGCAGGAAATAGAGGTGTATGGCATGATACACATAGGAAGTTGAGTATATTGTCTGCAGTATGGCTACTGCTCATGCTGTCTGAATAAGTCAATTTCTGATTGATTTAGATCTCAATTTGGTCGATGGGCTAATTGAGATTTGTTGTGATAATTAGGCCACCATCAGCCTGATTAATAATAAAGCAAATAGCTCAAGAGGAAAGTATATTGAAATTCAATATCACTATATAAAGGATATTGTGCAGAAAGGGAAAATAAATGTAAGTTATATCCCTACTAGTGATATAATTGCCAATCCTTTGACAAAGAGTATCTCAACGGAAAATTTTATTAAGCATATTGACTTAATGGGACTTAGAAATATGAGTCAATGATAATATTCGGGTATAATTTATGAGCTGCAAAGAAAATATATGTATTTCACGAATAATAAATGTATATGAATATATATGTATCTCATAGATAGTGGGAGTACAAAAGAATGTATATAACCCATGGATAGTGGAAATGCATATGAATAAATGTGTATCTCATGGATAATGGGAGTACATAAAAAATTTATAAATATCTCAAAAAATAGAAATGATTATATTCTCACAAATAGTGTGTGTGTGATCAGAAATCATTTGGTATAGATGGCTAAGTGGGATATGTTAGTGTGTGGCCACCATCCCAAGTAAATAGAGAATGCCATGTCATTCTAGAACTATTGAAAGGGCTATTTTAAGGAGAACGTGGAGGCGAGTGCGGTTAGGGTAGAGATGTAGGGGGAAGCACCTCAAAAGAAGAACTATTGTAAGAACAAATAATTGATTATTGTTGTCTCCATCGGAGCCCCAAAACACCGCTATAACATAATCTCCTTACTCGCTCTTGCTCTCTCTGGGGCTGATCCAAAAATGATCATACATGTGAATGCATTGAAAATTTTCATTGAACTCATTTCTTGATGAGTTGCAGCTTAAGTTTTATATTTTACAGCTTTATGTTACCATTTTTCTTTCTGGGTTTAAATTGCACTAGTATGAATTGTTGCCTTGCAATTTCTAAGCTTCCCAGGCTATTTTCGTATGCATACTTTACTGACATTCTGTTGCAAAATTTTCTCTACTTACATTTTCCCTCAAACTATTGATTTTTTGTTGTTTAATTGATAGATATTCTTCATAGTGGTGTTTTCATCTTTTATGTACAAATTGACTATTTATGACCTTAGTGGATAAGTTAAGATTGAATAGAGTTTTCCCTTTGTAGTTTGCATGTTAGTAGATAAAAATACTAATTCTGGATGAACTAAGGTTGATAAAGTTCTTTCAAGTTGCTTTTCTCATCATAGCCTTATGCATGTTTTTGTCTTTAAATCGGGTATTCTTAAGTATCTTGAGTAGTTAAACATGCATGGCTATCGTTAGCAGTAGTAGCTATTAGCCATTGGTTTGAGCTATTCTTTTTATCAATTACTTTATGTAGTCCAATAGTTTTGCCATCCCAACTTCCAATATACTAAAATACCACTATCAGTAATATAAGCTAGTAAGCTATGCTTTTTCCAGGTTTCATTAAGTTGAATTTAATAGCTTTTCCTTTGCATAACCATAGGTTTCATTAAACAGGGATCCTTTTGGGCCAAGATCATTAAAAGTGAATATGGTTTTCACTCAATAGGAAGAATGGAGAGCTTAAGGTGCACTTCAGGCTATCTAGAATTTGGAAGGACACTCAAGAGCATATGGACATCATTAAAGTTTTTATAGCATCTAGTTTGGTAACAACTTCACTGTCATGCTTTGGAAAGATGGATGGAATTGCTATGATGCCTTCAAAGGCATTTTGAAAATTGAAACACCAACATAACAAATTTTGAAAATTGAATGAGAGAATACATAAGTGTTTTGTTTATCTTATATGTTGTGTTCCAGATTTTTCTTTCTAGAGGAGAATGTGCTTGATAAATCTACTATGTGCATTAAATTGTATGACTATCAAATTTGTTGGTTCAAATTATAATTTTTTAAGACAATCCCATTGGAAAATTGCATATGATTTTTACATGATAGATTGTATTCAAAGTCAATCTTTGATTTTTTTATTATTTAAGAAAGATTAAGTTGATGATTCAGATTTATATCAAACAACATTAATCACTTATGTCTTAATCAAAATCAGCACTTTCTTTTACCACTCATTGAAAGGTTAGAGGCAAAATTAAGAGTTTAGATTTTCAGATTAAACCTAATCAAACACCTTTTAAGACTTAAACTAAAAATCCAATAGACAATAAATAGACACCAAAGAAATGTATTTGAACAAAGTTAATTAAGATTAAAACAAATCTTAACAAACTAAACACATGTAAAACAAGATTAGTAAATATTAAAATTATATTAAAATTATTTTTATACAAATATTAAACCAACAAAATTAACAAAGTATGATGAAACCACACTTAAATAAATCTTAAATTTTGAACTAAATATCCAATAAATCATGCAATAAACATACTTAAACAATCCTACAGGAATTATGGTGTATACATACCTTAAGAAGAAAATATTCAACATGACGGTGATGATCGCAATGACATTGGTGATGGGAGCTTTGGCGGCATCAAAGCTTTGGCTCAAGAGAGAGTAACTGGAGCATCGGGCATGGAAGAGATAGGGAGAGATTGTTGGCAATGACAACAACCAACGCCAATGATGACAAGCAATAGAGGCAATGTGTTCATGATAGCAACAAGTAGCGAGGGGAGGTTTTGTCAAGAGAGGGAAAGAGTGGAAGAAGAAAGAAGGGGGAAAGAAGAGGTAGTGTGTATTTAAAATCAGAAAATACATTGTGGAACATTTAAAGTCATTGGTGATAGCTATTGCTAGTGACATCCGATCGTTGAATAGTTGAATAGTTGAACAGTTGTCTTATGGTCACTAGCGGTAGCTTGTGGAAGCCATCACCTTAACTTTTATATGAAATCTATAATGGGGTGTTTGGTTGCATGATAATGAAGGTTTTTGTTTTAATTTTTAAAAATTAAAAGAAAACTTGTTAAAAGAGGTGTTTGATAACTATGACAAATTTATGTTTTAAAAGTGATTTTCTTCTTAAACAAAAAAAAGGGTCTCACCTCTTTCTTTTTTATTGTGGTCCCCCACTTTGTTTGGTCATGTGTGGTAGTTACTCTTTTTTGTAATCACATCCCTCCAAACATGAAAATTTTATGTCATGAGTTGGTTCACTTTTTATTTTAATACAATTTTTTATCATGAAAGTGTACAAAAAATTATCATGCAACCAAACACCCCATAAGGAATCAAAGTTAAATTCAACAGAAGTGTTGATTCCTCATAAATGCATGGTCTTTGTCTTGATTGAAACCAATTGACAAATCTGAGAATCAAACTCAAAAAACAACTATTGTACCTTCTTGGTATTTGATAAATCCCTTATGCCTAATGAAGATGTAATGTTTTCTTGCTCTCCAAGTCATCCACGTGCACAGCCTCTAGTGACATCCATATGAACCTCTTCCAAAAACAAATTGAAAATTTTTATAAAAAAATCAAAAGCTCAATAGCTTACATCCATGTCCATGTATTTATGAATAAATTCTTTTGTGTGTAACCCACTAAACCCAATAAATTATTTGGTTGAAGGCTAACCAAAAACTAATTTCTTAAATTAAATTTATTATTTGATATATAATTAATGAGTTTCTGATCATAAAGGATATAAGTCACATTACATGTTCCCAAAAGATTTTGGGGGTTTTCTTATCTCTTTTGAGAATTTTCATCATTAGTTATCGCATAGATTTAAATCCTCGTTCATCCAATGTCTTAGTTGAATAGGGATATAACACCGACTATCAACCCCCTAATATTATAACTCTATGGAATCCTATACTCGAGATTAGATCAATTGTATAACTCCTATTATTCTATATGACTTAGCTAAGGATTTAGAGTGCTATCCCATAGGACATTCTATCATTTACCAATAATGAACTATTACACGTTGTCCTTATAATTACCTCCACTAGGTTTTGCTTATTTTGGATCCATTAACTATATTGGACTATCATAAAGTTAAACCATAAGTAGATAGTCAAAGTGCAATATATATTCAGTAAGACATCTTTAATGACATAGGTCGAAGATTCAACTATGCAACTTTCATAGTAAAATACCATGATAAATAGTTAGATAAGATATTATTTAGGATTTTTAATTAGGTCAGTTTAGTGAACTCATTTTACTAATAGGCACCTATATGCGTATCTTAATATCTCAACATTAATGACCTATGAGATTAGTCATCCTTCTCATATGAGAATATTACATAAGTCTATCCAGATTCTTAATGTTTCGTTTCAAGGTCTCTATGACTTCAAATAATTAGATCTCATAGTTTTACATGAATGATCTCATTTTCATGATCTTATCATATTTCAATCATTACTACATATGATCAATATTTTCATTACAAGATACATATATAATAAAAGATGATAGTAAAGAAATACAAATTTTATTCAATAAGAGATAACAAAAAATATTCTATCATAGTATATATGACTAACTAGTAGGAAATATATTTCTATCAAAATCCTCCCTCCAATTTTTATCTACTTTCACGATGGTTGCCGGCATTGCTAATATAACATCTACACACTCACAGGTGCTTGTGCACTTGCGACAGCTTCTGTATAGCTATCACTACTATGCTTATTAGTGACAACATTATGAAGCCATTGCCATTAATCCATATTGAATAACCAATTTTTTGAGTAGTGTATATTAATCCAACTTCACAATAAAAAACACTTAGTGGTTTGTTTCTTTGTTTGGCAAAAAAGATCTTATGTTTAAATCTTAAGAACAAATAATTTGACTTTGGACCTTTTTAAATCTTAAAAAAATTTACTTAAAATATAAGAAAAATATTTTTATTTATTTAATTTTTATTTAAAATGAACAAAACTAAAT
This sequence comes from Cryptocoryne crispatula var. balansae, assembly GCA_036172225.1. Taxonomy (NCBI): domain Eukaryota; kingdom Viridiplantae; phylum Streptophyta; class Magnoliopsida; order Alismatales; family Araceae; genus Cryptocoryne; species Cryptocoryne crispatula. The sequence continues at coordinate 28,136,103 of CM069920.1, read as the reverse complement.
ATAATTCTATATTTGATTTGATTCGGTTTAAATAGTTAGTTATGTTCAGTTTGATTTAGAAAAAATCCAAAAGAAAATTACGTATGCCTTAAGATTTATATTTGAGACCAATTTATGGCAAACAGAGAGCTAAACCACTTCAGCACGTGGTGCTACGAAGTGGGAATCGTGCAGTCCTACATTTGAGTTCAGTTTCGATAGAATTGACTTCGGCCATGTTTGATTAAGCTTAATGGGCCTCTAACCTCTTATTCGGTAAGAGGTTAGACTTGTCTGCTTGTTTGGTAAAACATCATAATAAATGTCTAAACAAAGCACTTAACTCTTAGAAACCTCTTAATGGATCAGACCCTGATTTTAACTTCTTTGTTTTCAGACCTTCATGCTCCTTCTTCTCCCGACGACAACCATCAGTACTGCAGCACATGTGCTTTGGAAAGAATGAATATGCTTTTATTTTGTAGAAAAAATAAGGTATAAAATTTCATCATATTATTTAATAAATTTTTAATATTATGCTTACGTTTTAAATTTTGTGTTTTTGTATTCGACTACTTGTGCAAATTATCACGACACTAATCATTTGTAAAAATTGTATCGTTACTTAGAATAGTTCGAAAAAAGCTTATTTTCTCTGTACATTTAAATTTATTTACCGTAATGTTTTATAGAAATATGTGTGTATTAATTTTTTATACCGAGTACTATGGGTCTAGGTCATACTCAATTCTATGTTTATGGATGTTAATTATATTTTACGTGATAAAGATGTGATGTGAGATTATTATAATTAGAAGTTGTTTTAGATGTCTTATCAAACAAAATTTGTCATTTATATCTTAATCAAATTAATCACTTTTTTACCACCAACTAAGAGGTTAGAGGTGAAATTAAGAGTTTAGACTTTTAGATTAAGCCAAAACAAACGCCACCTTCATCTTTTATTCTTCCAAGTAAAATTTAATAAATTCTGATTTTAATAACATATTTAGTTGCACACGATAAATTCGGTTTTTGTTAAAATATTATATTTCTATGATAAATTTTTTAAAAGAGATGTTTTGACTATCATTACATATTTATATTTAAAAAAATAATCTTGTATAACTTTGTTTGTCTAATGATCTCTCATCTCTTTTGGTCATAAATGATTTCTATTTTTTTTATTATATTTTTAAAAAATGACAATTTTATGGTGTTGACAATTTTAAAAGTTGTTTTTAATTTAATTTTTTATCATAAGATTATATAAAATTTTATTATGCACTCAAGTAACCAGCAAGAAAATGTGTTGGCTTTGAAAATAAAACATTTTGTGTTAGTTTTAAAAAAGAAAACTGTGGAAGTGTGTTAGTTTATGGGGTGTTTGGTTGCATGATAATGAAGGTTTTTATTTTAATTTTTAAAAATTGTAAGAAAACTTGTTAAAAGAGGTGTTTGGTAACCATGACAATTTTATGTTTTAAAAGTGATTTACTTCTTAAACAAAAAAGAGGGTCTCACCTCTTTCCTTTTTCTTGTGGTCTCCCACTTTGTTTGGTCATGTATGGTAGTTACTCTTTTTTGTAATCACATCCCTCGAAACATGATAATTTTATGTCATGTGTTGGTTCACTTTTTATTTTAATACAATTTTTTATCATGAAAGTGTACAAAAAATTATCATGCAACCAAACACCCCATTAAAATATTGTTTCACAGACGAATTTGAGACATGTGGTAGGTCTCTTTTCTTTACCATACGAGTCCAATGACTCAAGTAGTGATGAAAACTCCTTCTGGATTATAAACTGGGTTGTATGCTCCAAATTCCAATCATGTAGGTATAACCAAGGTGAGTGAAGTCGGGGGTCATGATTTAAATAAATAATTTTTTAATTTTATTTTAATGTAACATGTTTGACATTTTGTAAGTAGTTTATCTACTCTCTCCATGTTATTTGGGTTGAGTACAAAGTTTGGTACATGTATACATGACGATTATATTCGTCAATCCCTCAGAAAATTATCTTATGACTTGATTCAAAAAAATCACCATAGCTATCATAGCCATAAGTTGATTGGGTTAAAATGTCTAATGATTGCACATAATTCATTCCATAATACTCTTGACTATATGAAGAGAACCAAGAGCCTTGGGATGAATCATATGCATAATTGGAGACATCGTGGTATTATTCTCTAGCTCGCTACGTATGTTGACCTACTCCACATTGTGGCCTTGCACCATGATCGTTGTCTTGGGTTGCATGGGCGTATTGCTCATCGCCGTAAAAGTGTTGAGCCATTGTAGTTGTAGGAAATAAACCTAAACTCTTGTGACCCTTGTCTTTGTGATTGTGTGCCACCTTCGTATCGAGCTCCATCATCGTTGTTAGTTTTTGAAGAAGAATCCTTGGAAGTTTGATACTACACTTAGATGTTCAGGTCGAGTGTATCTTCTTGATCGTCTTCAACTGTATCAACGTTTACAATATCAAAAGGATCGGTTATAACTTGTTTACTTCTTCTTCTACTTTGTGTACCTCGACTAGTTCCTTCTCCAGTCCTCTGTCACTTTGCTAGGAAAGGAGGGATCTGGAATTCTTCAGCCAGAGGAACATCGTCGAACACTCCTTCAGCCCATTGTCTGCCTTCTAGGTTGAACTCCGGTTCTCCCAACCCTTCTCGATTCTTTACCCAAGCTTCTAAGAAGTTCTAATCGTAGAATTTTGTCATAATATTTACATTACACTTTTCTCTCTGCCATATATATTAGGTTGTAATATAACCAAGCTGGATCATTCTGGGTTGCGCCAAAAGTTTGGGTTGTGTGACTTGGAGAAGATTTTTTTCCAATTAAAAAATTAATTAAGTAACTAATTAACTATTTAAAAAACTAATTAGGTTAGTAAGTAATTACATATCTAAGTAAATTCTTAATTATATAAGTGACTAACTAATTATCTAAATAAGTAAGTAATTAACTAAGCTTTCTAACTAATTATCTACTTAAATAACTACTTAACTAAAGAACTAACTAAATATCTAGCTAACTAACTATTTAAGTAAATCAGTTTTAAGAAGAATGAACTAATTGAGTAACTAATGAACTAAGCAAGTAAGGGACAATTAAAAAAGTATACTTAATGAAATAATGAAATAACTAATGAAATAAGTAAGTAATTAAAGAAACAATTAGCATAATGTTTAGAACAAAATTTGAGATCAAAGAGAGCAATAAGAGTGAGAACAATTGGTGAGGAGGAAGAAGAGCCCCTTGGGGGCTTAGGACTGGAGGACTGTTGGTAGCAGTTTGTAGACCGTTTCCAATAATATGCAACGGTCAAACGACCGCTGTAGATCAGGGTCGTGTGACCCGGCACGACCCGACCAGTTGGGTCAGCCTGACTAGGTCGCGACTGGGCTGATCAGGGCCAAATCCGACCGCCCTGGGCCCGGGTCATGACTTGGGTCTTGACCCGGAATTCCATGGGTATAACGTTAGGATCACTTTGTTTAAACTATCAAAATTGATAGAAGCTCACACCTACATTTTATAGCATCATTATTCATTTGCACTACAATATCAATTTTAAAATTAATAATGCTAGATGCATCTAAAAATGTTACTAAATAGAGTTTTAAATAGAATAATAGGTCATGTAAAATGCCTCCTGCTGTGCTTCATTTTGTGTGCCCATGTTGCGGAAGAGAGACCAGATGAAGAAACTGGCAACAACCATCTACATATATGCGGTCGTGTCTTCAAATTAGAAGTGAAATTGGATTAAAATAAAAATAATAGATTTGGAATATTTTGTAAACTATTATAATTGAAATTAGATATTTTGATCGTTTATGGAATTGGAATTGGAACCACCAGTTAATTCTATATGTATTCACCCGACTTTGATAAAATAATAATATATGTAAATTATTATATTAATTCATCACATGAACATATAGCGCATAAGTGATAAATATATGAGATATATCATATATACCATCATAAAATTATATACTGTAATTTTGAAATTCCAAATTTCATGCTTGTCAAATTTTTATAAAATAAATAACATGAAAAGTACATATAAACAATTTACATGCATAAGACAAGCAATATAAAACATTCAGATCATTCATGTTTTTCCAAAATTTCTCAGGGTATTAAATTAATGTCCAAATCATAATTCTTCAAAATCATATTTTTTAAGAATTTATTTGAACACTAATTTAATCAATACAAATTTAAAAAAAAAATTAAAATAATTTATAAAATGATTTTGTGGTAACCAAAGTCCAAAACTATCTAACAGGTTTATAAAAATTTTATAAACCTATTAAATAATTTACCAGAACTTGTATAATCATTAATTTCATTCATTTTGATTTTAAAACAATTTTTAAATCAAAATAATAGAATTCAATGACAAAATAGTAAAACTCTAATTAATAAGTTATTAAACACTTTAATAACTCATTAAATAAATTTTAAAATTTTTATATTTTTTCTAGAATTTTTTGGCAATTTATCGGATCAAAAATGAATTTTAAACATTTAAATCATTTTCGAAACAATTTAACTGGCGGCGCATAGTGCTGACCAATGGGCACTGGCCACGACCCCAACGGGCTTAGTGCAGCCATGCCGCATACCCCCCGTGGCTGTGCCGAGCTTCCGGCGGTAGCGCGCCGCTTTCTGTGCGCCCGCGCGCGTCGCCGCGCACCATCGAAACCAATGCGGTGCTACCGCGTACCCCATCCGGGCGCACTATGCTTCCTCCGCGCACCCCCACGTGCTGGCGGGTCCGGATCCGATCCGGACTCACTGTCTTCTTCGCTCGATAAGGGCAGGGAGGCATTGTATCACTCGGAAAACCCAAGAAAAGTGCCGACTTTTGGTCCTTATATAGGGAGACAAATGGAGTCCAAAAATCCGTAAATATGCGTTGGAATCCTTAAAGAATAAGAATTTAATTGAAAGAAGTTTCATCTCATGATAAATTCTATACAACGTGTAGTTTACGGAGGAAGTTGCCACGGCCGCAATTAACCTTAACCGCAAATACCTCTCAAATCCGGCACCTCCAAGGTCTATTAAGTGTCCAATAACTTATGAAAACTCTAGGAAACTTAATTTTGTACCTTCCCACATCATTAGACAGAGGTATTTGAGTCCAAATAGGTAAGTTCATCAACTCCCCTAATTTCGGCTGGATTTTCAGACATGATGATCTTAGCAACTTTCCAAACTCCTTCTGGACTCTCCGGATGGCCAAAATTCATGATATTTACGGCATTGGAAAGATCTCATCCATTAGAATCAATTTATACTAACCACACATAGTTTGGTATCTTATACGAACTGTGGTGATCAAATCAAAACTGCTCTGTATACAGTTTCAGGAAAGTAAGGAATCACATGAAATCAAGATAATTCCAATTCAACTTTGACCAAGGCTTCAACCTGGCTCTAATACCACTGTAAGGAATCAATACATAACAGCAAAAAAATATTTGATTCCTTGAAACCATGATCTTTGCCTTGGTCGATGCCGAACGAGTAAAACGGGAATTGAATATGAAGTAGAACGAGAGTACCTCACAGGATTTCCAAAATCCCACACCATGGATGAAGAGAGAACATTCCTCCTTGTTGAAAACTGTTCAAATGTCTGGTCTCTAGCAGTATCCACATGATTTACTTCAATAGACGAGTTCTCCCTTCCTTCAGGCCTCCAGAAACCTTCCAGATCCAAGCTTGACCATGGGAGATCGCCTTCTAGAAGAGAGAGGAGGAAGAGAAGCTGCTAGAGATGTGCTTCAGCCCTATGGCTTGTTAGGGTTTGGCTTCATAAGCCATTTTTATATAGAAGATGGAATTTTTCACAAAAATTCAAAACTTCTATAAAATTACGTCCATGCACCCATCTTATTGACTAGATCTAATGTGTGTGACCCACTAGGCCCAATAGTCAATTTGGTTGAAGCCTTAATTAATTTAAAAGAATAATTCCTTTGAATTAAATTAAAACTGTTATCCGATAACAGTTTTTACGACTTTCTGATCATAAAGGGTACAAGCCACATCCTATGATCCCAAATGACTTTAAGGAGTTAAATAACATCCATTGAGTCTTTCCATCATCAATTACTACATGGATTTAAATTCTCATTCATACAATGTCCCGGTCGGTCAAAGATTCGGCACTGACTATCAACCCCTAAATATTCCAACTCTATGGGATCCTGTACTCAGGTTCGGATCAATTGGAAAACTCTTTTTGCAATTATCCTAAGTATGTTGGCCAAGTATTTAGAGTACTATCCCATAGGACATTCTCTCTCTCTCTCCTACCGAGAGTGAACGATCCCTTGTTATCCACTTAATTGCCTCCACCGGGTTTCTCTTGCACCCAATACATCAACTATATTGGACCATCAAGATGGGGATCCATAAGTCAATAATCAAAGTACAAGATATATCTGATAAGACATCTTTGGTGACTCAGGTCAAAGATCTAACTGTTCTATTAAGATGTAAGAATAACCTGATAGACAGTTCGGTAAGATACCGATTAGGTTTTCCTAAATTGGTTAGTTCAGTGAACTCATTTCACTAATGAGCACCTATGTGTGTATCTCAGTGTCCCCACACTGATAACCAATGAGATCGATCATTCTCATCACATGAGAAGACATCACACACACTAGTCTATCCGGATTCTTGATGTCCCATCTCAAGGATCCTATGACTAGGAACATTTAGATCACATACATCTAGATGATTGATCTCATTATCATGATCTCATCATGATTCAATCATCATTGCATGTGATCAAGGACTTCATTATCATATACGTTTCTAATAAAAGCTAGTAATGAAGTTTTGCCTATTTAATTGAATGAGATATTCCTAGAAATGTTGAATCATATCATATATGATTGGTTTGTAGGGCATACATTTCTATCAACTAAGTTATGCCTTTTTTGGGCAAGTTGTGGTTGTTTATTATCAGGTTTCTATTGTGTTGTTTGGAAGACTAGTTGTTGTTGAGTTCATAGAATATATTGCTCTCTAGGGTTGTCTTCTTTTTGAATTTTATTTTCACCCTTTCGATGCCGCATTTTTCGTTGTGTTACATTCTCCAGGCTGTGACACCTAGGGTCTATTGGTACATGAATAATTAAAGAAAATTTTATTTATTTCTATTTTCTTATGAGTAAAATAAATTTAACCTTAATTAACATAATATAATTCATTCTTAAAATCAAGTTTGGGATAAATCATTTCACTTATTACATTAAACATTTTTGTCTCCAAAATTAATTTCGAGGATGTGACAATTCTCACTTCAGCCTCCTCAGATGTGATGCCTTCTCACGAGGCTTTTCCTCTCTAGGCAATGGCATGTGGCTTCTTGTCCTTCTCTCTCAGCATTTACTTTTGCACCTGTCATCATAGGAAGCCACGACTGCATCATCCTTTTTCTCTTGTGCCCCGTCCTCGAATTCATTCTTAAAATCAAGTTGGGAATAAATCATTTCATTTGTTACATTGAACATTTTTGTCCACTGAATTAATTTCAAGAATGCGACAATTCTTGCTTCAGCCTCCCCGAAAGTGATGCCTCCTCGCGAGGCTCCTCCTCTCTTGGCGATGACATGTGGCTGCTTGTCCTTCTCTTTCAGCATCTACTTTTGCACATGTCATCATGGGAAGCCACAACTACTTCATCTTTATTCTCTCATGCCCCATACTCCTACTTGAAGCATCCTTTTGTAGTCTCCACTGACCTTATCAGTTATCGCCGGATGCTATCTAGCCACTACCTTGGCTTCTCTGTAGCTTTGGCTTTAGCTTCCTCCACCACAACTGTGAGTGGTGATTGCCAAAGAAGTGGCAGATGGAGTCTAACCTAGAGTTTGTCAACTTGCTTGAGTAGCAACAAGTTAATTGGTAGGGCTTTGTGTTTCTAAATTGGGGTTTATTTGCTCCAACTATTGTTTGTTTGCTTTCATTTTTGGAACAGTTGTCTATTTGCTTCTTATTCTATGTTTTATTTTCCATTTTTCATTGAATTGGAGCTTAAAAGAACTTAATATTTTTAAATGATAAATAACTTTTAAAAATTTGTAATGGAATTCATATGGGTGGGGTTCGTAGCAAGTGCTTTTTTCAAAAATATACAACCTTTTGCTGCTAAACAAAATTCTAGGTGTACTTATGGGCATTTTTTATAGCATTACCCTTTGCCATATTTGCTTTTGGTGTACCTTATCTGTGTTTGCTTTATTTCTACTAACTGAACATTTTTCAGACTTTTCTTAGAAGGCTTATATCTCTACTTTTGATCCTTTGGGTCTCAATACTTGTGTTACATCATTAGGACTAAGAGATGCCTCAGATAGTGTGAAACATTTCTTCTCATGTTTGATATGGGATCATATACATTAGAAATAAAGATGACTCTATCTAGGTATTATATCTAATGTTGATAGAGGTGATTAATAAAATATCCAAACATGCCTAGAATTATGAATATGGTTTTCATTAGGTCTGGGAACTCTATATAAGGTGGGGTGAAGAGCTTATTTCTTTGTATTCTACAATGACCTCAATATCTACATTATACCTTATTATATTTTTATATATTTTAAAATAAGGCATGGGATGACTCTTTGAAAAAGTGGTGGTTCAATTCAATGTTCTCTAAGAGGGAGTTAGAATACAACTATAGGCTAAGTAAATCGACAGACAGTCTTAGTCCTATTAGATATACTAGTGGAAGCGAAGACCCTATTATAAATGATATGGATAAAAATGTTTCTCCTTGGAGTGATAGTGTAAGTAGTAATTTCAAACTACAAATGTCAAGTGAGGATAGATCAAGTATAAACAATGTGATATGAGACACGCCTTTCTTTTCCACATCTGTCAACTATTAGAGGAAGTTATAAAATTAATATTAGAGAATTTATTTCAATTGAGCCATATCACAACTGTACATTATTTACATTTCTTTTTACCTTTTTACCCAACTACAAAAAGTTCAGTTATATACACAGGTGCTATATATACATAGTTGAGGTGCTCAACTCCTTTTTTAACTGAGTTTTCCATAACTTGACAAAGTCTTCTATTTTAACTTTCTCACTTCTCATTTCTTTAAGAAACCACATAGTTTCTTAGTTCTTAGAGAAACCTCATGATTGCTTCTCTACCTTCTAGGCTTATAGCATACAACTACAATTTTTCACTTGTTATCAAAGCGAAGATCATGGCAAGCGCTTTAGCGAGGTTAGCAAATTCCTCTAAAACTAGTTCTTCTACATAAGGTGTGAATGATCCTTTCTTTCTACATCCTTCGGACAACCAAGTGCCATTATCATCTCTTCATCTTATCGAGAGTAATTACCTTACTTGAAAAGGGTGATGATTATTGCTCTTTTTGCAAAAAAAAGGTTGGTTTTCTTGATGATACTATTGAGATGCCATCTCTTGAGAGTCAAGTTTTGTATTCTTGGAGGAGAGCAAATAGTATTGTGTTGTCTTGGCTATTAAATTTAGTCCACTCAAACTTAATTCTATTTGTGCTTTGTGCTGGCACTATTTCTCAAGTCTAGAAAGATTTGAGAGAGGGATTTTCAGTTTCAAATGGTCCAAGAATTTATTCCTTGGAGCAATCAATTGCTATGCTTAGACAAAATGATGACTCCATGACAAAATATTACACGGTCTTAAAAGGGTTATGAGATGAACTAGCTTAATTCAAGCCAGATATGCTAGTTAGCATTCAAAATCGGAAGAGGTAGATTCAATTTTTAATATGGTTAATTGAGACATTTTCTAACATTCGGAGTCAAATCCTTTTAATGGATTCATTACCTGCTGCTAGTAAAGCATATTCACTAGCTTTACAATATGAAGCACAACAAAGTATTATTAGCCTCATTTTGTAGGAGTCTACGGCTAAGCTTGTGAAGAATTTTGAAAAATTCAAACAAACTAAGTCCAAAGGACAATGTTCTTATTGTCATATCATTGGTCATACTAAGGAAAAAATGCTACAAGTTAGTCAGATATCTAGCGCATGCAAGGAATCATTCTACAAATTTTGGTGTAGTAGAAGTGACGAATCCTATGGATTCATTTAGAACTTGTCTCAATCAGAACTGAATAACAAAAAATGATAACAAAAAAATAGGTTTAAATATACCTAATAGGGATTCATCTAATCCCATAGAGAAGAAGAAGAAGAGCTTCTGAAGCTCTTCAAATCATTCAAGTGCTCGATCTCTAACGGTATCCACACGAACTTCATCCACAGTAGGTTCTCCCTTTGCGCTGGCCTCGAGAACTATTTTTGAACAGAGCTCCATCACTCATGAATACCTTCTAGAGAGAGGAAGAGGTATGGAGAAGGCTAAGGGTGTGATTTTCACCCTTGGCTTGATAGGATTTGGCTGAAACTATTAATATTTATATAGAATTTAGATATTTTCATAAAAACCCAAAATCTCAATAAATTATGCCCTTACCCCTATACTAATAGATGTCTTTATGCGTGTGACCCACTAGGCCCAATAGTCTCTTTGATTGAGGCCTAAATAAATTAGAACAATTCTATTTATTTTAATTAAATATGTCATCTACTAATAGATTAATTGGCGTACCGATCATGAAGGGTACAAACCACATCTCTTGATCCCAAATGGTTATCAGGATAATCTTATCTCTTTTGAACCTTTCCATCATCAGTTACCACATGGATATAAACTCTCATCCATCCAATGTCCTAGTTGAAAAGGAATACGGCATCGATTGTTAACTCCTTAATGTATTGACTCTATAGGATCGTGTACTCATAATCGGAACAATTGGAAAACTTCTTTTTCAATTATCTTTTTTAATTTAGAGTACTATCACATAGGACATTCACTCTCACCTACCGAGAGTGGACGATCCCTTGTTGTCTATTCAATTGTCTCCATCAATTTTTCCTTATACCCAATCCATTGCTATACTGGACCATCTAAATGGTGATCCATAAGTCAATGGTCAAAGTGCAAGTTCTGTCCAATAAGGTATCTTTGGCGACGTTGGTCAAATGTTCAACCATGCAACCATGATGATAGAAAACCTAATTAACAGTTTGATAAGATACTATTTATGGTTTCTAATTCGGCCAGTTCAATGAACTTATTCAACTGATGAGCACCTGTAAATATATCTCAGTGTCTCCATACTAATGAACATTGAGATTGGTCATCCTCATCATATGAGAAGACATCACATACTAGTCTATCTAGATCATTGATAACCCGTCTCACGGATCCTATGACTAGGAACATTTAAATCACATACCTCTAGATGATCAATCTCATTATCACAATCTCATCATGATTCTATCATCATTGTATGTGATTAAGGACTTCGTTAAAATGTATGTATCTAATAAGAGATAGTAAAGAAGATTTGCCAAATTAATTAAATGAGATATTTCTATAAATGTTGAATCATATCATATATACATGGCTTGTAAGGCATATATTTGTATCAATCTCCCACTTGCACTAAAGCCAATCACCCATTTGGTTGATGTCTATCAGCTCAAGATGAAACTCAAACATACTTTGAGTAATTACTTTAGTTAGTGGATCTATAATATTATTAGCAGTAGATAATATATCTTTAATTATATCTCTATAAGCTACAATCTCTTTAATTCTATGGTATTACTAAAGAAGTTTTAAACTTCTAATGAGACGTCAACTCTACCCCATTGTTTTCTCAAAACAATGGTACTCTTTAAAGAAAGTTGGGATAATTCCATATCTTAGATGAACATCTTCATCTAAACTACCTTTCAAGTAGTGTAAAGCTATTATGTAATATTCTTTACATTACTTGTAGAATTTGTGGTGCTCTATTACATAGAACTCTTCCAAGTCACTACACCACCATTATATTGACTTATTATCAAATTTATTTCACTAGAAACCTATGTTTGTAAACTATAAGTTTTCAAGTCTTATCCTCCATTGTACAAACATACAGCCTTAGTGCTTTTCAAGTACTAAATAATACATCTCTAAGCTATCCAATGGATATGCTTGATGAATGCTCATAACACTTAAAGCGTTAATCACGTCATGTACATAGTATCATAAATGTGATAGACCCTATGACAAAATCATAAGGGTTGTACTCATATAATCACTTTATCTCTTAAAAAGTCTACAAAGACATCTCTTTAAAGAGATCAACTCTACACTACATAGGTAAGAAACCTATTTTGGAATTTACCATGTCAAACCCTTTGACTATGGTTACTATGTACATTAACTAGGTAAAATTAAGCACACTTTCAGATCTATCTCCATAGATCTTAAAACCCAAATTAGGTTTGGAGGATTAACTTTATAGCTAGGCTCACTAATGACAACATAGGTTTAGTCTATAAATGTTAAGAAAGTAATAGCACTCCCACTTATCCACTTGAATACACAAGGGTCCTCTTAGTTTTTAATGAAGTCATACGATTTAATCTTATTAAACCTTATATGCCAACTATGGAAAGTTTTACTTTAGTCTATAAATAGATCTTTGTGAACACTCAATTTCATTAAAAAAAAATGAGGAGGGCTGTTATCACAGTTTGGTATTTATAGTGTCACCGTTTATTTAAAAAAAATCCAAGGCCTATCATGTTCACAAAAGTCCCGCATCATTTAGGTGCAATTGGGAGGCTTATGGTTCATTTAAGCCCATTTTCTCAAAGTTTTATTTATTCACTTCATTCATATTTTGAGGAGACGGTGAGAGATGTGCAGAAAAAAATATAATAATAATATTTTTTTACCAGCCGAACATTCAAGGACCGTTGAGAAATAAAAAGAAGAAAAGAAAATTTCACTTTGGAGCCCTCTCTTCCCTGCCAGCGTAGTCACTTCCATCCCTTCGATTGACTCCTAAAATTTAGGAGTTATTGATTATCTCTCCCCCACTCTTTTCTAAAATCTGAACCTTTTTTATAAAAAGAAAGGGGAAGCAAAAAAAAAATGGCAACGGCAGCCAATTCCTTGCGCACCAGCCGCCTCCCCTTGCTGCCGCCTCTCCCGCTTTAACTCCTCCCCAATCAAATATTTATGAGGAGGGAAAGAGCTACGGGGCAAGAGGATTGGCCCAACCGCACCTCCTATTTTTGGAGCTCAAAAGAAAGAAAAAAGGGGGCCGCATGGAGGTCTGGCGGAGAGCCAGCGTGGGACTGCCGTGTTTGGGAGGAGCCGGGAGCGGAGGATAAAAAAGAGGGAGAAAGGGAGTCGCCGGGGGGATTTTTTTTGGAGGAGGATCAGAGAGAGCCCGGAAGAGAGAGAGAAGAGGTCGCTCGGTTCCATCCAGCAGAGCAGCGCGCGAAAGGAAGAAGAAAGCAAAGCAGCCGCCTGCTCCATCTCCTCGGCGCCGAAGGTGAGGCCATGTGGCTCCCTGCTGCTCGGAAGACCAGGGTTCTGGAACCCACGGCCTCGCCTGTCCTGTTCGTCTAGTCGGATAACACCAGCGGAGGCGGCACCAGCGGAGGACCATGGAGGCCTCGTAGCCGTCAAGGGACCTCCATCAAGGCACCCGCGGCTCTCGAACATGCTACCTGACGGCCTCCATGAGCCCCAAATGGACCAGATGGTGGTGATGGCGGTTGTATACGGTGGAGAAGGGGCACCCCGACTCCTCCTTCGGCTACGGCGACTTCTCCGCTAGGCCCCGCAACGAGGGCCAACGGCAGTCTGGGACGCCCAAGGTGCCTCCCAAGCTGCCGATGGCAATGGCGGTTGCTGCGACCACCGTCGGCAGCAGCAAAAGGACTTCGCGGCTAGCCCCATCCAATCTTCATGGCGGTGTGATGGTGCAGCACCCTGGCGTTTTCCCCACGGCGACAGGAGGTTCCACGATAGGAGCCTCAGCCCCGAATGCCCGCGGTAGCGGTTTCGGTGGATCTCCAATCGTCGGAGCTCTGGTTACTCCTCGCCAGCCTCCCCTTGGCCGTGGCCATGGACGTGGACTTCTCCGCGGACCATGGTGGTGGCGTCGACGGCGAGGCGTGATGGCGTGGGAGGCTTCCGAAGGACCGTCGCCGTGTAGCCAGGGTCGCATGGGGCTTCCGATCATGTCAAGCAGCTGCTGTGCACCTCCACACCCCTCCGGCGACGACGGATGGAGGTGGTGAGATCGCTGGAGGACTTCCGCGACGACAGCCATGACCGGGAGGTCCGTCGTGCGTGTTCCTCGGGCAAGACAGCGCGTAGCCTCCCCTCCGATCGAGCCGGGGGAAGACCGGAGTAAAAAAAAAAAAGAAAAAAGAAGGAGGGAAAGGATGCGGCAGTGCGTGTGCGCACTGCAGCCACGATCGGGGCTGCTGCCGGGTCCAGTGGGCTTGGTCTCCATTTGCCGCAAGTGGGTTCATCGAGCCAACAGGAGCCGACACGAACTGTCGGGTCATCCTGACTCGATCGACTTGACGCGCAGCAGGTTTAAAAAATAAATTTAAATAAAATTTGAAATGCGAAATGCTGAATTAAATAAGGGGTGAGCCAAAAATTTTGACCACCCTAGGACGGCGAATTTGGGTACGTCCCAGTTAGTCGCTCCTGGATGTAGGCGCGGGCTAACCCCCGTTGCAGACGGTTCCTTCCCCCGGTGCGATAAGTCAAAAAGACTTCGTCGTATTGGAGGTGAGCCCACTCGATCGAGGACCGGCCGGCATGCTGCCGAAATGCCGATTTTTCCTCCGATCTTGTGAGAAGCGCACCGGGGGGAAGAAATTTCAAACCTTTGACTTCGGCACCGACTCGATGTAACCCGGCATGCAATGAAATTCACTTACATTCTAAGTGTCGACGTGGATGTTCGAATTGGGCACCGAACGTTAGCCCGATGGGCCGGATGGGATGCGAATTCAAATTAAATAAATAAGATAAAAATAATAAAAAAACATTCATCAAATTTGAGAGCATAAAAAAATCAGATTTTTAAACAACTTAAGAAAATACGCAACGCATGCAACTAAATTCCTTAATTAAGTGACAATTAAATAACATCAAATAAAACTAAATAAACAAACTCCAATACATTAAAAATCCATCAAAAAAGTACGTAAACACCAAAAATTAGATTCTAAAAATTAAATAAAATTGAAAGAACTAAATCAAAAAATCCTTAAACAACTTAATCAAAGTCTTAAGCCAATTAAAATACATTGAACATACCTAAACCAACGTTGTAACATAAGTAGCACATGAAATTAAATAATTTCAACCCAAATGGTGAACTAAATCTCAAATCATAGCACACTTAATTCATTTAATCAAACTTTAAACTCAAAACAAAATCTTAATCAAATGGAAATTCAACAAATCAAAATAAATCAAACTCAACCCATCAAACCAAAACATTAATGGAAGAATCAAATTAAAAAATAAACAACTTGAAAAATCAAATCTAAATCAATTGGTAAAAAAAAATCACATCTTAATCAAATAAAATCAATGTCAACCAAACGTAATGCAACTTGTTCGCATCTCATTGGGCCCGCAAGGCTTACGGCCCTCTAGTTTATTGTTTTGTATGGATGTGCACTCTCTACCAAACGGATTGCTATGGCGGTTAATCAAGGGCGTTCGAGTACTTGCTCGATGTAAGTTAACGCCGGGTATTCGCACCATCCGGCGGAGAGGGGTCAAAAATCAAATTTTTCAAAGAACCCGAACCTCGGTTATAATAATTTTAAATGTATCGTCGGACTATTTAATACATTTATAGGTTAATACCTATTTTCCTAAGTAGTTCAAAGGAGATACGAAAAATGATTTTTGAAAATTAAAATAAAAATGTAAAAACGAGGTTCTCACAAATTGGCACGCCCGGTGGGACCTCTCTTTCCCTTCATCTCTCCGCCATAGCAAGCCAAGAAAGTGCACATCTATCGTGATCCGATAAATTATCAACATCTAATGGAGCTTCTCTTCTTATTTACAGGGGGAAAGAAGCAAAATGTCGACCAACTTTGGAGTCATCTTCTGTGAGTCACTCCGAAGCCCGGCAGTCAATGCTGAGCCGGTCGTGGTCTCCTTCGGCACCTACCGGGAGATCAAGTCGACTCAACCACGGCTGAACATAGCTGAGGCGGTCTTGATCATCGAGGAGGCAAAGCAACCAACACCTCCACCGACGGCCCGTGCCACCAACCAAAGCTCAGCCCGCCTCGGATCAGCATCCCGGTGGGCTAAGATCGAGAACCTTAAACCGCGAACCAGCTCACGTCAGTGCGTCGCAGCAGGCCCCATGAGGGTGCATTGGGACTGGAAGACCCGATGTGCCACGCTAGTTCGCGCTCCCACAAAGACGAGTGGACAGAGGCGTCAGAGGCCTCAATTTACAATCTTGCCCCTGGCCAACCAGTTTGCCATTTTAGGGCAATTGGACAAGCATGATCGGGTTAAGTCCAGACTCGTCATTCCCACACTGTCCGGGGAAAGAAATCTTCCACCCGCCTGAAAAAGTCCGGCCGACCAGCGGCCATGACAACAAAGGAGAGGGGGCAGCCCTCTGATGAAAAGAATGGAAGCCTGGGCCAAACAATGGCTCGGAAGGAAGCAACTTGGGCAAGGGGACAGCCCTTGGCCCACCCATCTCAGTCGGACCAGTCAATGGTCCCGTCACAGAAGCCTCGGCAGACACAGGTACCTGCCACACCAAGAATTCCCATGGTTGGTCGGCACGCTGGCCAACCATCCCGATTGCATTTCCTGCCAACCGGGGGCAAGTTCCCCACCCAAGCTACACCTCGCCGAGAGCCCCAGACAACGGACTTTCGTGCCGACTGGGGGCAAGGAGCCAAACCCTCTGCCCCAGTCATGAAGCAAATGTGGCGGCCAAAGACAAACGTTCCCCCAGTAGAACCCCTTCCTTCAAAGCCCGATCCTCTACAAACCTCGAACGTAGGCCCTGCCGGGTCAAAACCCCAACCTCGGCCCGTGCCAGGGGCTGTCTGTGAACTGATGCCTAAGGCCATTCCGAATCGGCCTAAGGCTCATTTTGCCCTGCCTCACCAATGACAATTCTACCATTTCCACAATGGTATTGAAGCTACAGTTCCGCGAGAGCTGTCTCGCCGGAAGGATTTAGTGTTCGACCAACTGGTTTTCCCTGACAATTTTCCCAAGAGACAAGTGACACGGACGTTTGGTAGCGGGTCGCAAATATTCACCTGCTATACTTCAGGGACCAGTCATCCTGAGGAAGTACCTGAGACGTCCGAAGCCCGTCCCAGGCCTTGGACTCGTAGTCAAGGTGACCGCCAGCATGTTGTCACCGCTGGATCAGTGCTACGCAATGAAGGGGAGGAAGCTACGCGGGAAAATGACAACATGCAAGAGGTCGCTCCCCTTACTCTGACGTTGGAAGACCTATGGCGTGAGAACCAACAGCTTCGGGCCCTCCTTGCCAGCGCAGGCTTACTCCATTCTCCGCCGGTCCAAAATTTTGATGCCGTTGAAGTCCCAGACGAGCCCCATGCCACTCAAGTCGAGCCGCCTACAACAAACCCACCTCGGACTACAACCTATCATCAACAGGGGCCGAGGATCTCATCCGACGATGACATTTTTGTCCAGCCTGGGTATCAACCACCTCCTCCGCCGCCGCAGGACTTTCTGGAGCCCACTCAACGGGCTATAATTGAACAAATAATTTCTACACGGTTGGCTCAGCACGACGAGGGGTACAACATGGTGGGTCTCTATCAGGTTCCCTTCCCGCCACATCATCAATTCATCAAGTTACCCTCAGATGTCCAGAAGGTGCCGAAGTGCTCCAAATTTGATGGGCATGGTTCCCCACGAGAGCACTTGGCCATGTATTTCACCCACATGGGCGAGTTGGCACATGGCGAGTCGTACTTACTCAAGTACTTCGCTACCACCCTGACCGGCGCGGCTTTCGAGTGGTACTCCAAACTCAAGCCGAACTCTGTGGCCGACTGGGCGGACATGCAACACAAATTTATTGAAAGGTTCAGCTTCTCCGAGCGGCCACACACCTTGGTCGAGCTAACCACCATGTTCCAGGAGGGGAACGAATCAGCGGTCGATTATATTCGCCGTTGGAGAAATGCTTGCATGAAATGCGCCAATCCCCCGTCGAGCGAGGAAGCAGTCGCATTGTGTAAAAGGGGCCTACGGGCCGAAATACAAGAAAAGGTGTTAGGGACAAGGATCCACACCTTTGATGACCTGAATATCCTCTACCGACATAGAACATTTCTATGTCAAGAACCCTCTCGATGACTACACCAAGGCCGAAGCCGATGAAGGACAACGCAATCGGCTTCCCGAGACATCAATGCAGTGAATGTCTCTTCCTCTTCAAGAAATAACTACAACATTGGGGGCAAGAATGCCACCATGGCTCCCCCACGGAGGACAACAAATAATCCGACGCCAAAGCCCACATGGGAGGAACGTACAACAAAACCGTACTCCTTCACTCAAGACTATACAAGGAGGTTGTTCGACACATGCATGGAGAACAATCTAATCACTTTGCCGATGTGTCGGCGCCCTGAGGATGTTGAACGGAGTCAAGAGCCAAACTTCTGCCCATACCACAGATTATTAGGGCATAGCATTGAAGATTGCTTCTATTTCAAGGACCTCGTCGAGACCATGATTCGCGACAAGATTTTGGACTTAGGAAAACGGCTAGTGCAGCCACCGCAACCGCATAACCTACCTCGGCGACAAACCAACTTCGCCGTCAATGTGGTGCACTATCAACTGGCTCCACCTGCTATCAAGCCTCCTTCTCCTCCTCCCCAACGGCGTCAACCACAGGAGGAACATGTTCATCACACAATGGTCTATCAGATGGCTTCGCGAATTCGCATGATTTTTGAGAGATTCTACGACAAGTGTGCGCACCTACAAGCTGATATCGCTGCCACCATGGCTAGCATCATGGAGTTGCTAACAGGTGACATGACTCTAGACAAGGTTTGTCTAGCCCAGGCTGAAAATCTTGAAACATCCTTCTCTGGCTCGCGTCCACCTACTGAACAGATAGTCGAACAACCTAATGATCTTTGGGACAGTACTAAAAAGTACAAGCTAGAGCCTAAAGCATCAATTGCGCACTCGCCAACAGCACCTGTCATGGCACCTCTTAGGGAGTGGCCGAGGAAGCATGGACGGTACATTGTCCACATGCGTCACTCTTTCCCACAAGCAATGATGCAATTTCTCTATGAGAAAGTTGTGAGGGAAGGCTTAATGAAACCTCATTCTGAGATCGGACACCATGTCATGTCCTTTCCCAAAGGTGGATGCGGATATCATCGCTCACACTTGCATAGCATTGGAAATTGCCGGGCAGTTAGAAGGTGCTTGGAAGATCTAATTACGAATGGAGCCTTGAACATAGGGCGTTACTTTGTTCAACTGCCACAATCCCGTGTCAATAGGGGTCAAACCATCTCCTCTTACGTCTTCCATGCCATGCCGGAGAATGGTGTACGAGAAGATCAATGGACCGGGGGCATTTTGAGTGAGCCCACTCACCCCCGGGATCCTTCCCTATCCCAAAGACTCCTTCACGAGCTAGTCCAAGCAAACATCAAAGCATTTGACAAATGTGTAGAAGACACAACCAGCATTGAACGAGGCAAGGGCGACAAGCTTGGCAGCACAACCCCAACCTCCGATGAACTTTCTGAAAAAGAAGATGTCCTTTTTCGCAGTTCTGACATGGGTAGTGATCCAGTTGTAGCACCATCCTCTTCGCAGGCTCCTGTCGTCCTTGGTGACGGCAACATGACTCAAGCAGAAGGAACAACAGAACATAGCAAAGAGGAGGGTGAATGGTCTAACCTGACGATGGCAGACCTTTGGCAGGAAAATCAGCAGCTCAAAGCCATCCTAACCAACATTGGGCTATTCCCACCTCAATCACCTCAAAGTTCAAGAGCCCCTACAATTTTCAGACCCGGCGTCACTCAGACTGGGCCGTTGCCGACGGCCCTACCACGTCCAGTCAACTATCAATGGTTAGCCCCAAGGGAGCCCTTAGAAGACAGGGCATGCATGGTTCCTCATGATCAACCACCAAGTCCATCACCTCAAGAGTGTATGGAGTGTATGGAGCCCTCCCCAAGGGATGTGATTAAGCAGTCGATCAAGCTGAGGCTATCTCGACATGGTGAGAGATGCAACCCAGTAGGCCACCCTCAGTCTGCTTGGCATCGCCAACAACAATGTCCTCGCGATGGTAATCCATCGATGATAATGTCTGAATCAAGGCTTACAAAACGCAAACATCCGGCAGCCTGTGGTGATAACAAGGTCAACACCTTCCCATCAAGAAACAACAATGCTGGGGGCAAGAATGCCACCACGGCTCCCCCGCCAAAAATTTCTACAACAAGGCCCACGTTGGAGGAGCGTACAACGAGACCGTACTCCTTCCCACGGGAATGTACAAGAAAGTTATTTGACATATGCATGGAAAACAACCTAATCGCCTACCACGGATGAAACGTCCTAACGAGGCTGAAAGGATTGGGGAACCTAACTTCTGCTCCTACCATAGGGCGATAGGGCACCCGATTGAGGATTGCTTCCAGGTCAAGGACTTAGTCGAAGCTATGATTCACAACAAGATCATCGACATGGGAGAACACCTAGTGGCCCCTCCTCAAGTCCACTACAAAGACAAGCAGCTGGCTTTCCATGACATCAACACAATGGACATCTCCCCCTTTTCGAGGAACGGGGGCAAGAAAAATGTTCCAGTGCAACCCTTCAACACCATGAGGCCGCGAGCCTCATGGAAGGAGCGCATGGCAAAACCATATTCATTCAGTCGGGAACACTCAAAGAAACTGTTCGACATCTGCATGAAGAATGATTTGATCAGCTTACCACCAAGGAAGCACCCCGACGACACCCGAAGAGGTAGGGAGGCTAACTTTTGTCTCTACCATAGAATGGAGGGACATGTTATTGAAGACTGTTACCGATTCAAGGACGTCATCGAGTCTATGATCCATGATGAGATCCTTAACCTTGGAAACCAACTGGTAAGTCCGCCACAGCCTCACTATGAGATTCGGCAACAAACTTACTTTCCTGACGACATGGTTCACCACCAACCACCACACCCTCACAGTAGCATGAGGCCAACCGATTCGTCATAGGCCGTTCTTGCCACCCTGAAGATGGAGCACACATGGGGGCATAGGCCGGGGGGCAGTTCCAAGAGTTCTACACGTCGTCGGCTGCAAAAAAAAAGAAAAAAAAAGAAAAAGGAAAAAAGGGGCTAAAAATGCAGATGCCCGACGGACTTGGCCGACCAAACATGATGGACGGCCAAGGGCAAAAATGTCAAAATATCCGGTCAAGGTGAAAACCTGAAAGGGCACCTTGAGCAAAATCGGATGACTCTGTTGTGTGAAAATCCCACCATAGGACGCACTGGCAAAATCATAAAGGGGTCAGCCTGGGTGAAAACTCCGCAAAGGAGTAATCAGGTTGATAAAAAAAACAACAAAACAAAAAAACTCAACAAGGGCGAGCCCCCAACCTGACAAGGTGGGCAGGTTCATCCCCCTAATTTTATTAGGGAGGAGGTCCGAGTTGCCAATGACGAAACGGCTCCCGTAGGCACATCTACCTTGTAGTAGAAATACGCCGGGGAGACCATACCTGAGGCGACGAGGAAGATCACCTCCCGCCTTTAAAATTTGAGGGGAGTCTCGTATTCCGCATCGGAAGGGACAAAGGGCAAAACCCCACTCTGTCATAACAGAACCTCGCCATCTCAGTCTTTTCGACCATGGCAATCATACTATCTCGACCCTTCCGGTCTTGATAATCTTCAAATATTTTTGAACTATCCAGAGCCCCATTCTGGATGATTTACAAACTCCTACCATCCTGATCACTCCGGTCTTGATGGTCTCCAAGAAAACATACTATGTCAAACTGTCTAGTCCCATTCTGGACACTTCTAAAAAAAAAAAAGAGACACATTCCACCATCTTGGCTATTCTGGCCTTGATAATCCTGAAAAAAAAAAAGATTTTTCTGACGTTATCCAAAACCCTCATTTTGGATAATTTTCAAACAAAATTCTCACCATCCTGACCACTCCGGTCATAATGGTCCCTAAAACAAAAAACTCTCAAATTGCTCGGAACCCCGTTCTAGACGATTTGCAAAGCTCCCACCATCCTGGCTAACCCAGCCTAAATGGTCAAAAAAAAACTTCATTCTCTTGTTATACGAGTTGAAATTCAAACTCGACAAGAAACACACTTCATTTCTTTGTTATACGAGGTGAAAAGCAGACTCGGCAAGGACAATTCCATTCCACTTCCTTGTCATACGAGGTGAAAAGCAGACTCGGCAAGGACATGAACATTTCACTTCCTTGTCATACGAGGTGAAAAGCAGACTCGGCAAGGACAATTCCATTCCACTTTCTTGTCATACGAGATGAAAAGCAGACTCGGCAAGGACATGAACATTCCACTCCCTTGTCATACGAGGTGAAAAGCAGGCTCGGCAAGGACATGAACATTCCACTCCCTTGTCATACGAGGTGAAAAGCAGACTCGGCAAGGACAATTTCATTTCACTCCCTTGTCATACGAGGTGAAAAGCAGACTCAGCAAGGACAATTCCGTTTCATTCCCTTGTCATACGAGGTGAAAAGCAGACTAGGCAAGGATAGGACCGTTTCATTCCCTTGTCATACGAGGTGAAAAGCAGACTAGGCAAGGACAATTCCGTTCCACTCCCTTGTCATACGAGGTGAAAAGCAGACTCGGCAAGGACAGGACCATTTCACTCCCTTGTCACACGAGGTGAAAAGCAGACTCGGCAAGGACAGGACCATTTCATTCCCTTGTCATACCAGATGAAAAGCAGACTCGGCAAGGACAATTCTGTTCCACTTCCTTGTCACACGAGGTGAAAAGCAGACTCGGCAAGGATAATTCCGTTCCACTCCCTTGTCATACGAGGTGAAAAACAGACTGGGCAAGGACAGGACCATTTCATTCCCTTGTCATACGAGATGAAAAAGCAGGCTCGGCAAGGACACCTCCGTTCCACTCTCTTGTCATACAAGATGAAAAGCAGGCTCAGCAAGGATAACTTCATACCATTTCCTTGTCATACGAGGTGAAAAACAGACTCGACAAGGACCACCACTTCATTCCCCTGTTGTACAAGATGAAAATCACACTTGGCAAGGGAACCCAATTCTCCACAAAAAAAAGAAAAAAAGAAAAAAGAAAAAGCCTGACTAGAGTGAAAGCCTGAAAAGGTATTCTAGGCAAAATTGGGTGACTACACTATATGAAAATATTTCTGGAGGCATGTAGGAAAAAGTCAAAAAGGCTGGTCCAGGTGAAAAATCTTGCAAAAGATGATTGGATCAGTGAAAAAAAAGAAGAGATAAAACAAAACACAAGACATAGAGAGACTTATTCAAAGGTTGGCATATTGGGAACCATCAGGATCCGACATTATCAAGTGCACCGAGTGAAAAAGTTGGAGCATGGGATATGGGGGACAGAGAACCAAGAATGATTACATCTAAGGGCCCATGCCCTTCTCAGTCCAGTAGAATCTTATGCAACAGGAGGATTTGGATTCACAAATCGCTTCAATGGCAGTACCTAACCGCGGCAACGGTTGGAAGATTCCCCCTGGAATTATCACACCCCACAACCAAAGATGTGGCGGCAGCAAATGTGGGCAACAGAGAAGAGAAGTCCATCTAATTTAAAATGATTTGGTTCTAATTCTAATGGAATTAGGATCCACCCAATGTCCTTTCCAATTCTCCAATCCGTGTCTTGATAAGATTCAGAGAAAAAAAAAGGAAGAAAAGAGAAGAAAAGATAGAAAAAAAGAAGAAAAAAAGAAGAAAAAAATAGAAAAAAAGAAGAAAAAAAATAGAGAAAAAAAGAAGAAAGAAAAAAATATAGAAAAAAAGGAAGAAAGAAAAGAAAAGAAAACGATAGAGAAAAAAAAGAGAAGAAGGAAGAAAAGAAAAAAAAGAAAAAAAAAGGAGAAAAGCTCTACGTAGCCATGCAAAAAAAAACCATACAAAAAATAGAGAGAGAAAACGAAAGAAAAAGAGAAAAAAATGAAGGGATAAAAAATGAATGATGAATGGAAAATGGCAAAAAAAATCGAGCGCATTCGAGGGCCCAAGCCCTTCTTAATTCCGAGAAAGTTCAAGCAATGTCAAGTTGATCAGTCTTTCGGCAGTGGACGAAAAAGTTAACTGTTGATCTACACGGGCAATTCCATGTCGACACTCTTCGTCCACGTCGACTCACGTCTTCAAAGAATCGCCCGTGGGGGGCATTTGTGAACACTCAATTTCATTAAAAAAAAATGAGGAGGGCTGTTATCACAGTTTGGTATTTATAGTGTCACCGTTTATTTAAAAAAAAAGCCAAGGCCTATCATGTTCACAAAAGTCCCGCATCATTTAGGTGCAATTGGGAGGCTTATGGTTCATTTAAGCCCATTTTCTCAAAGTTTTATTTATTCACTTCATTCATATTTTGAGGAGACGGTGAGAGATGTGCAGAAAAAAAATATAATAATAATATTTTTTTACCAGCCGAACATTCAAGGACCGTTGAGAAATAAAAAGAAGAAAAGAAAATTTCACTTTGGAGCCCTCCCTTCCCTGCCAGCGTAGTCACTTCCATCCCTTCGATTGACTCCTAAAATTTAGGAGTTATTGATTATCTCTCCCCCACCATTTTCTAAAATCTTAACCTTTTTTATAAAAAGAAAGGGGAAGCAAAAAAAAAATGGCAACGGCAGCCAATTCCTTGCGCACCAGCCGCCTCCCCTTGCTGCCGCCTCTCCCGCTTTAACTCCTCCCCAATCAAATATTTATGAGGAGGGAAAGAGCTACGGGGCAAGAGGATTGGCCCAACCGCACCTCCTATTTTTGGAGCTCAAAAGAAAGAAAAAGGGGGCCTGTAATACCCCGGCTATTTAAAAAAAAAATAAAAAATATAGTTATTATAATTATTATAAATTTTATTTATATTCTACTTTCCTCCTTTATTTCTTTCCAAATTTTTCTCCCTCCCGATAATTTTCCAAAACGGCCGCCTCCTTCCCTCTCCCGATCAAACACTAACTATAGTCTCCCGGTCCCGATCGGACTCTCCCCCCCTCTATTTTTATTCCCCGCGCAGCACCCCCACCTTCCACGTCTCCCTCTTCTCCTCTTCCGCGAGCACAAGCAGCAGTCTCCCCGCTCCCGCCCTCCTTCTTCCTCTTCTCTCCTTGCGCACACACCAGCGCCGCGCGCAGCAGCCGGACGCTGCCCCTCCCTCCTTCCTTCCTCTCTGCGCGCGTGCAGCGCCCGCGGCACCGCCGGCCACCCTCTACGACCGCGACCGCCGCCTGCACTCTCTCCTCGCCGGCCGCAGCGCCGCCGCTCGACAGCCGCTCGACGACGCCCGCCGCCGCCGGCGATCTCTCTCTTCTGCATGGCTGCCGGCCTCCCTGCGCGCTGCCCTCCGCCACCACCCACCTGCACCCTCCGCCTAGCTCCGCGCGACGCCGCCGCCCGCGGCGCCACCCCACCTACACCTCGCCGTCCACCGGGGCCGCCGCCGTCGCCGCCCGCGACGCCGCCTGCGTCTCCCTCCGCCGCCGCAGTTGCCGCCGGCGCCACCCGGCCATCTGCACCGCCGCCGCCGGCCGCCCTCGGCCTTGTCCGCCCTCCCTCCAGCGATCACCGCCGCCTGCTGCCGCCACCTTGACCCCCCCCCTCGTTGGCCGGTCGCGGCAGCCACACCGCCCCCGCGGCCTTCATCACATCGCCAGCCAGCCACCTCCGCCGCGCCGTTCCGTCGCCACCACCCCGTCACCAACCTACGGCGACGCCGCCTGCACCCCCCACCGTCGCCGCCTGCGCCCTCCGCCGGTCGCCGGCGTCTGACGCCGCTTGCCCGCCGCCGCCGCCGATCTCTTTCGCCGCACGACGCCGGACACGCCCGCGCGTGCGCCTCCCCTGCGCCCCGGTGCGCCAACCCGCGGCTCCCCCTCCGCGTGTGGTCCGCGCGTGCGCCCCGTGCGCCCCCCGGTGCGCCAACCCCCCCCTCCGCCGGTCTCTCTCTCCTCTCTCATATCGATCTCTCTCTCTCTCTCTCTCCTATCTATCCTATCGCATATCTCTTTCTCTCTTCTATTCTCTCTATTATCTTTAATCCAATATCCTTCTTTATTTCTTCTATATTATTGTATTGTCTCTTTTTCAGTATATTGTCAAGATATCGCCTGGTTCAGTTTTCTGTTGCCGTCGTGACCACGACGGTATATTCTTCACCCGGATCGATTCCGTTGGAATTCCGTGCGCCGTTCGTCGTCGCCGTCAAGGTAGGCGTCTCGGCTATCCTTAGCACTCTAATATTTTGATTAAATAGTAATAATCATGTTTAGATCACCAGGATTAGAATATTGTAGTTAATGGGCTGTTTTGGTTTTATTAGCATGTTTAGTTAGAGTTAGATTAATTGGTTTAAAAAGTGCATGCTTAGATTAATTTGGTTATTCATGTATGTTAGACTTCATGATAGGTTGTGTATGTCTAAATTTAGCTAGTTTAGTATGTTTGCATCGCGATGAACTTTAATCATGTATATTCCGATTTGATAAGAAGCCGATGTAAGGTTTAGACTTATGTTGTTAGAATTTAGTTTATGTTCTTTTATGTGATAGGTAGTTATGTTTAAGCATCTAATTGTCATGTTCAGGTTGTAATTGCATGATCTTATTCATATGCATCAGTTTGTGATAGACTGTGGTCTGGTATGCAAATATGTGGTGCATAGAACCATGTGTGTTCCTCTATGTATTTCATGTTTGATTGCCAATTAAATGTTCCTGTTTTACTGTCTGAGTTAATTAAATGCTTGCATGGTGTGGAATGTGGTTAGTGCAGTGAGCTGCATTGTGGTTGTATGTACTTCACCAGACTAAATTAGTGGCCCGTGGGCAGCGGAGATTAGTTGAATCTGGAGCATCCTTCGATCCCAGATACCGCGGTTCATCCTAAGTACTCCCCTGCCTAGGGGTACTATGGGATTTAGTTACTATATGTTACTTCCTACTATATGGTAAATCTGGTGCTAGTTTTGTGATGTGACTACATTTTATCAGATGGAGCATGGTATTTACTCAGACAGGTGTCTAGTTGTGTAGATTGGCATAGATGGTATGTTATAGATGTGTCATTGGTTTTATGTCAGGTCTATGTGTTCTGGGCATACCTAGAGTGGTTTAATGTGTAGGTTATGTTGGTCTAATGCATTTAGAATCTAGTCATCATGTGGGGTAGTTGATTGATTCTTTAATCAATTAATTAAAGATATATAATTAGTTTACACCCTATGTATTAAATCTGATTTGTAGGTTTAATATGTATAGTATACCACTAGAATCATTATTATAGTGGGGTAGTTCGGGTGTAAGTCCTACTGGGTCTGTTGTGACTCACCCCTTCCGTTGTTAATATTTTCAGGAGTGCAGGTTTAGCGCAGCAGAAGCGTAGTGGTGTTTTGGAATTCGAGGAACTAGTGGTGTACTCATTCAATGTCGGTATTTAATTTGTCTAGATAGGTGTTTGTTTATGGTGATATTATGTTGTAAAGTTTGGAATTATGAATTTGGATTGTAATTTTTGGCTTATTTGGCTCCAGACCGATATTCTTTCCCGTTACGTCGCCGGATTATCTTCCGCTGTGCATATTAAAAATCCGGGTCGTGACAGGGCCGCATGGAGGTCTGGCGGAGAGCCAGCGTGGGACTGCCGTGTTTGGGAGGAGCCGGGAGCGGAGGATAAAAAAGAGGGAGAAAGGGAGTCGCCGGGGGGATTTTTTTTGGAGGAGGATCAGAGAGAGCCCGGAAGAGAGAGAGAAGAGGTCGCTCGGTTCCATCCAGCAGAGCAGCGCGCGAAAGGAAGAAGAAAGCAAAGCAGCCGCCTGCTCCATCTCCTCGGCGCCGAAGGTGAGGCCATGTGGCTCCCTGCTGCTCGGAAGACCAGGGGTGTGGAACCCACGGCCTCGCCTGGCGTGTTCGTCTAGTCTGATAACACCAGCGGAGGCGGCACCCGGCGGAGGACCATGGAGGCCTCGTAGCCGTCAAGGGACCTCCATCAAGGCACCCGCGGCTCTCGAACATGCTACCTCGACGGCCTCCATGAGCCCCAAATGGACCAGATGGTGGTGATGGCGGTTGTATACGGTGGAGAAGGGGCACCCCGACTCCTCCTTCGGCTACGGCGACTTCTCCGCTAGGCCCCGCAACGAGGGCCAACGGCGTCCGGGACGCCCAAGGTGCCTCCCAAGCCGCCGATGGCAATGGCGGTTGCCGCGACCACCGTCGGCAGCAGAAAAGGACTTCGTGGCTAGCCCCATCCAATCTTCATGGCGGTGTGATGGTGCAGCACCTCGGCGTTTTCCCCACGGCGACGGGAGGTTCCACGATAGGAGCCTCAGCCCCGAATGCCCGCGGTAGCGGTTTCGGTGGATCTCCAATCGTCGGAGCTCTGGTTACTCCTCGCCAGCCTCCCCTTGGCCGTGGCCATGGACGTGGACTTCTCCGCGGACCATGGTGGTGGCGTCGACGGCGAGGCGTGATGGCGTGGGAGGCTTCCGAAGGACCGTTGCTGTGTAGCCAGGGTCACATGGGGCTTCCGATCATGTCAAGCAGCTGCCGTGCACCTCCACACCCCTCCGGCGACGACGGATGGAGGTGGTGAGATCGCTGGAGGACTTCCGCGACGACAGCCATGACCGGGAGGTCCGTCGTGCGTGTTCCTCGGGCAAGACAGCGCGTAGCCTCCCCTCCGATCGAGCCGGGGGAAGACCGGAGTAAAAAAAAAAAGAAAAAAGAAGAAGGAGGGAAAGGATGCGGCAGTGCGCGTGCGCACTGCAGCCACGATCGGGGCTGCTGCCGGGTCCAGTGGGCTTGGTCTCCATTTGCCGCAAGTGGGTTCATCGAGCCAACAGGAGCCGACACGAACTGTCGGGTCATCCTGACTCGATCGACTTGATGCGCAGCAGGTTTAAAAAATAAATTTAAATAAAATTTGAAATGCGAAATGCTGAATTAAATAAGGGGTGAGCCAAAAATTTTGACCACCCTAGGACGGCGAACTTGGGTACGTCCCAGTTAGTCGCTCCTGGACATAGGCGCGGGCTAACCCCCGTTGCAGACGGTTCCTTCCCCCGGTGCGATAAGTCAAAAAGACTTCATCGTATTGGAGGTGAGCCCACTCGATCGAGGACCGGCCGGCATGCCGCCGAAATGCCGATTTTTCCTCCGATCTTGTGAGAAGCGCACCGGGGGGAAGAAATTTCAAACCTTTGACTTCGGCACCGACTCGATGTAACCCGGCATGCAATGAAATTCACTTACATTCTAAGTGTCGACGTGGATGTTCGAATTGGGCACCGAACGTTAGCCCGATGGGCCGGATGGGATGCGAATTCAAATTAAATAAATAAGATAAAAATAATAAAAAAACATTCATCAAATTTGAGAGCATAAAAAAATCAGATTTTTAAACAACTTAAGAAAATACGCAACGCATGCAACTAAATTCCTTAATTAAGTGACAATTAAATAACATCAAATAAAACTAAATAAACAAACTCCAATACATTAAAAATCCATCAAAAAAGTACGTAAACACCAAAAATTAGATTCTAAAAATTAAATAAAATTGAAAGAACTAAATCAAAAAATCCTTAAACAACTTAATCAAAGTCTTAAGCCAATTAAAATACATTGAACATACCTAAACCAACGTTGTAACATAAGTAGCACATGAAATTAAATAATTTCAACCCAAATGGTGAACTAAATCTCAAATCATAGCACACTTAATTCATTTAATCAAACTTTAAACTCAAAACAAAATCTTAATCTAATGGAAATTCAACAAATCAAAATAAATCAAACTCAACCCATCAAACCAAAACATTAATGGAAGAATCAAATTAAAAAATAAACAACTTGAAAAATCAAATCTAAATCAATTGGTAAAAAAAATCACATCTTAATCAAATAAAATCAATGTCAACCAAACGTAATGCAACTTGTTCGCATCTCATCGGGCCCGCAAGGCTTACGGCCCTCTAGTTTATTGTTTTGTATGGATGTGCACTCTCTACCAAACGGATTGCTATGGCGGTTAATCAAGGGCGTTCGAGTACTTGCTCGATGTAAGTTAACGCCGGGTATTCGCACCATCCGGCGGAGAGGGGTCAAAAATCAAATTTTTCAAAGAACCCGAACCTCGGTTATAATAATTTTAAATGTATCGTCGGACTATTTAATACATTTATAGGTTAATACCTATTTTCCTAAGTAGTTCAAAGGAGATACGAAAAATGATTTTTGAAAATTAAAATAAAAATGTAAAAACGAGGTTCTCACAATCTTACACACTCTATTTGGATGCTATTAGGACCTAATTCCCTAAGGTTGTATCATATACACCTATTTTTCAATGGAACACTATCTTAACATCTATTTTACATATCTTATAGTCAAAGTGTGTAACAATCAAAATATGAATGAATTAATCCATGGCATAGGTAAAAGTTTTCATCATAGTCAACTATTTGACTTAGATGATATCCTTTTCAACTATCTTTGCCTTGAAGGTATCTACCTTCCAATCCACTCCAATCTATTCTTTATAGATCCATTTCTACCTTATGGATATTATATCCTCAGCTGGATCTTTCAAGTTCTAAACATGATTAGAATAGATAGAGTCTATATCATATTTTATTATCTCTTCTCATTTTTGAATCAATATCTCATATTGCTTCTATAAAGATCTTAGGATCAATATTTTTTATATCTGATGCCTCATTTCTTCCATCAAAGATATGTTCCACATATCTCCTAGGTTGAATGGACACAAGTAAAGACCTATGAATTGTCAATGTGTAATTACTAGATAGTACTTTAATAGAAGTGGCCTTGGGTTGTGGGACTAGAACATCTTCCAAATATACCTCGCTCCCACTATCTTTCTTAAGGAGGAACTCTTCCTTTAGAAATATAGTGAGTTGAGCAACATATACCCTTATTCATAAGGGTGATATATTTAATATTTATAAGTTTTCTTAGGATATCCCACAAGCCAACACTTCATAGTCTTATATTCTAACTAGATAGAGATATACTTCTTCACTTGATCGGACATTCCGAAACCTTAACTTGCTTAAGGTCAAGTTTTAACTCTTTTTCATATCCTATATGGAATAATCGAAATAGACTTAGGAGGTACCAATTAAGATAAAGTGGTTATATCAAGTACCTAGCCAAAAATAGACAAAGAGAATTTTATAAAGGTTGTCATTGTCTATATTGTGTCTTACACAATACACATCTCATTTTAGCTACTCAATTAAGCTAAAATGTGTAAAGAGGTGATTCTATTATCCTTTAATTGTGTGTGAATTAAGTACTTAAGTATTTCCCTCCTTGATATTATCAAAGAGTTTTAATACTCTTTCCATTAGTATATCTATTTCATTCTTAATCTTGGATATTTTCTCAAAGGTCTCGGATTTGTACCTTATTTAATACATATATCTATACCTAGTGACATCATCTTTGAAATAATGAAGCAAAAATATTATTTTTTAGCCTTAATAGATATGGGCTAACATATACCTAGATGTATGAGTTCTAATAACTCATTAGCCCATTCTCTATGTTTACATTGAGCTAACGAGTAGATTGATCTAAATCAACTCATTTTCTCTTAAGAGAATTTTTCACACATAACATGAGAGCTAACATATCTAATATGTTTAAACAAGTTATTAAACTCCCACTAGCAAACCCTTTGCCATTTAATGTTTTAGAACATGTCTCATTTTCATAGCTCAAAATAAATCAACATTTATTTAAGCAGGAAATCATATAATGCTCTTGTTGAACGATATAATAGCAATCTTAAATATTAAGAGATCTCTATAAGGCTATTAAAGAATTGTATCTCCCACTAGTAATGATGCAACTTTTGCACCATTTTATATGTAGGTCAAAATCTTATTTATTAAGCCTTCATTTACTTGTCATCATCTACAACTCCTGGTAAATATAAGATACATATTTGTTATCTCATACCATTGATGCATATCTAGTATTTAAATTGCACAACAAGGGATCATTCACTCTCGGTAGGAGAGAGATAATGTCCTATGGGATAGTACACTAAATCCTTGGCTAATATAGTTAGGATAATTGTAAAATGAGTTTTCCAATTGATCCGAACCTGAGTACAAGATCCCATATAGTTGGAATATTTAGGGGTTGACAGTCAGTGCTGAACCCCTGACCAACTAGGACATTGTATGAACGAGGATTAAATCCGTGAGGTAATTGATGATGGAAAGGCTCAATGGATGTTATTTAACTCCTAAAAGTCATTTGAGATCATAGGATGTGACTTGTACCCTTTATGATCAGAAAGCTGTAAAAACTGTTATCAGATAACAGTTTTAATTTAATTTATAAGAATTGTCCGGTTATATTAATTAAGGCTTCAACCAAATTGACTATTGGGCTTAGTGGGTCACACACATTAGATCTGGTCAATAGTATGAGGGCATGGACATAATTTTATAGAAGTTTTGGATTTTTGTGAAAAATTCCATCTTCTATATATAAATGGCTTATGAAGTCAAACTCTAACAAGCCATAGGGCAGGAGCATGTCCCAAGAAGCCTCTCTCCCTCCTCTCTCCTCTAGAAGGCAATCTCCCATGGTCAAGCTTGGATCTGGAAGGTTTTTGGAGACCCGTAGGAAAGGAGAACTTGTCTATTGAAGCAGATCATGTGGATACCACTATAGACCGTACACTTGAATAGTTTTCAAAAAGGAGAAATGGTCTCTCTTCATCTATGGTGAGGGATTTTAAAAATCCCATGAGCTACTCTCATTCTACTTCATATTCCGTTCCCGGTTTTACTCATTCGGCATCGACCAAGGCAAATATCATGGTTTTAAGGAATCAAAATTTTCCACTATCATGTATTGATTCCTTACAGTGGTATCAGAGCCAGGTTGAAGCCTTGGTCGAAGTTGACATAAAATTGGCTTGATTTCATGTGATTTCTTACTTTCCTGAAACTGTATATAGAGCAGTTTTGATTTGATCACCATAATTCAGATAAAATACCAAACTATGTGTGGTTAGTTTCAATTGATTCTCATGGATGAGGTCTTTCTAATGCCACAAACCTTATGAATTTTGGCCATCCGGAGAGTCCGGAAGGAGTTTGGAAAGTTGCTAAGATCATCATGTCCGAAAAATCTGGTTGAATTTAAAGGAGTTGATGAACTTACCTTTTTAGACTCAAATATCTCTGTATAATGATGTAGGAAGGTAGGAAATTAAGTTTACTAGAGTTTTTATAAGTTATTGAACACTTAACGGCCCTTGGAGGTGCCAGATTTGAGAGGTATTTGCAGTTAGGGTTAATTGCAGCCATGGCAACTTCCTTCATGAACTACACATTGGATAGAATTTTTCATGAGATGAAACTTTCTTCAATAGAGTCCTTATTCTTTAAGTATTCCAACACATATTTTTACGTATTTTTATGACTCCGTTTGACCCTCCCAAATATGGCCCGAAAGTTTGGCCTCCGCTAGGGTTTCTCAGGTGCTACAGTACTGTGCCCGCCCTTATTGGACGAAGGAGAAGGAGACTTCGGATCAGATCAAGACCTGCTGGCATGAGGGGGTACCCGGCTTTTGCACAGCCAGGCATGGACTAGGTACGCGGCAGCGCTGCCCTGGCAGCAAAGGCGCGCGGCGGCGCAGACGGGCGCGCAGTCGGTGGCGCACTGCGGCCGGCAGTTTGGTGCAGCCACGAGGTACGCGGCAACGCACGCAGGGTGGCTGGGCGGGTGGTGTGGCCGACATCCATTGGTTGGTGCGGTGCGCCGATAGGAAAATCAATCAAAAAATAATTATTAAATTGTTTAAAATTTATTTTTGATTCGAAAAATTACCATAAAATTTTAGAAAATTTCTAAAAAATTGTATAATTTATTTAATGAGTTATTAAAGTGTTTAATAACTTATTAAATAAAGGTTTATTATTTTTTCATTTAATTCTATTATTTTAATTTTAAAACTGTTTTAAGATCAAAATTAATGAAATTAATGACTAAATAAATTCTAAAAATTATTTAATAGGTTTATAAAATGTTTATGAACCTGTTAGATAGTTTTAGGCTCTAGTTACCATAGAATCATTTTATAAGTGATTTTAAATTTTATTTTAAAATATTTATTGATTAAATTAGTGTTCAAATAAATTCCAAAAAATGTGATTTTGAAGAATTATAATTTGTAAAATAATTTAATGCTCTAAGAAATTTTGAAAAAGTATGAATTATCTGAATTTTTTTATATTGCTTGTCTCATGCATGTAAATTTTTTATATGTACATTTCATGTTATTTATTTTATGAAAATTCGACAAGCATGAAATTTGGAATTTAAAAATTATAGTAAATAATTTTATGATGGTATATATGATATATCTCATATAATTATCATGTATGCGCTCTATGTTCATGTGATGAATGTTGGTGTGTGTATGTAGGCGATCATGGACTTAAATATGCTTTGCTTATGATTCCTTGGTTAATTAAGTTGGTTATGTTATTAAATGGGGCATGCATGTGCCTCCACTCTCTCTATACAATTTGATTGTATATTCTATCTTCCCCCCATTTGTGTACTCCCCTTGGTTAAAACCAAGGTTTCATATTATCATTTGTACAGTAATCTACTAACTCCTCGAATTCCAAAACACCACTACACTTCTGTTGCGCTAAACTTGCAATCGTGAAAATATTAACAACGGAATGGGTGAGTCATCACAGACTCAGTACGACTTACACCCGAACTACCCTACTATACTACTTATTATCTATTGATATTATAGATAAATAACCTATAAATTCAGATTATAATACATAGGGCTTATACTAATTATATAACTTCAATTAGAGTGATTACAACGCCTTTCTACTACCCCATAGGTTAACATGATTTTATATGCTCTAATACTGACATAACCTGCACATTTAACTAAACTAGGTATGCATACACCACATGGACCTATCATAATAAAAAATGACATATCTAAACTACCATCATGCATGCCAAAAATGCATAAATAAACCATTTTCCTGAGTAAGTTATATGCTCCACTTGGACATTGTAACTAATGTCACAAAACTAACATTAGATCTACCATACATAGAAGTAACATATAGTAAGCTAAATCCCATAGTACCTCTAGGCAGGGGAGTACTTAGGATAAACCGCGGTATCCAGGATTGACGGATGCTCTGGATTGTTCTAATTCATCTGCTGTCATGAATTATAGTCTGGTGAAGTAAAATTTCATTACATTGCAGCCCACTGCATACTACATCTCTTAAGATGAAAGCACATATTTAACTCAAACAACCAACCATTTAACTAGCATGCCAAATGATAATCTAACCATGGGTTACATATATGGACAACCATAGACCAATGCACCACAAACATGCATACCACATAATAGTTTAATACAACTAGAACAATCTAACCATATGATTGATGCATCTAATGTAGAATCATGCAAGTTTACAAACTAACCTACCTAGTGCATGTATTGACAGTCTTTACTATCCATAGTCTATATAAAACAAAATTAAATGATATGATCACAATGCTTAGCTCCTCACATCGATTTTTTAACAAATCAGAATATATATATTAAAGATCACCATAATGCAAACATGCTAAGCTAACTAGACTCAATCATAGGAAACCTAACATGCTGATTAACATACATGAATAATTAAATCAATCTAAACATGCATGATTAGACAAGCAAATCGAATCCTATCTAAGCATGCTATTACACTAAGAACAACCCACTAATTACATTCTACTAATCATAGTGATTTAAGCATATTTTATGGCTTAATCAATCATATAGGAGTGCTAAGAATAGCCGAGACGCCTACCTTAACGGCAATGACAAATGGTGCACAGAATTACAAAGGGATCGATCCGGGTGAAGAATATGCCGCGGTCATGACGGCGATGCAAAACCGAATCGAACGGTATCCTGGCAATCTGTTAGATTAAACAGAATAAGATAAAATAGAAGAAATAGAGGGAGAGGAGTGATAGGATAAGAGAGAGAAATGATAGGAGCGAGAGAAAGTGGGGGAAATTCCGGCGGTGGGAGGTTGGCGCATGGCGGTGCACTAGCGGCAGGCAGGTCAATGCCAGAAGGTGGCGGGAACGCGCAGGTGCGCGCTTGCACACAGGCGCACGGTGGCAACGGCGTGAGGGCAGTCAACGGGGGGGCGGGGGGGTGGTCGCAGATTCACAGCTGGAGACTAACGAGACAGGGACTGCGGGCGGACGAGGGCAGTGGCGGGTGAGGCGCGGGGGACGCTGCGGGTTGATGGGGGCATGACATGGGTCAACGCGCAGGGCTGAGGCTGCAGGTGCGGGCAGGCGGGGCGGCGGTGGCTGCCGCGGGCGGGTAGCTCGCGCGGCCAGGTCAACACCAGTAGCAGCAGGCGAACATGTGGCGACGACCGCATTCTTGCACGGGAGCGAGGCTTCAATGTGGGCGGCATCGCGCGGAAAAAGAGAGATGACGACGACCGGCAACAATGTGCGGGTGACATAGTGGCACGGCGGCTGAGATAGCAAGGCCACGCGGCGGGCGGCTGGGTGACGGACGTTGAAGAGGTGACGACGTGCGGGGCGCAGTCGAGGCACACACATAGGACGACGACCGAAGGGGAAAGAGAATGCGATGCCCAAGGAGAAAAGGAAATTGGCAGATTTTGGATAAGAAAAAGAGGAGGCGGCCGGGTGAGTAATTAGGGCTTCAGGAGGAAAGAAAATGGAAGGAGATAAAAATGGTAATAGAAAGAGAGAGAGATAACACTCATTAAATATAATTAATCTCATATTAATTATAATAAATATTATTTAATTAAATGCTCTAGGGATTGCTCGACTAGGTTGGCGTGCAAAGTAAAAGGAGGATCATCGTGAGATGTGGATTGCTGTAACTTCAGTTGGAGTATGTATATGTGGTGCATCTTCGCATGATGCAAGTCGTACGTACGATGTATGCTGGCTTGTTTAGGCTTTCGGCGAACTTTGCTTTTGTTTCGGTGTTAACGCTCACTCTTGTTGTGTGATTGTAAAGTTGTTATATGGCCTTCGATGTAATGGTGGAGAATTACAAACTATTTTGTAATTCTTGTAATTTTTATTTGTCTTTGTTGTATTATTGAATAATTGGTCATATAATGAGTATTTGTCACGACCCAAAAATTAAGCAAAATAAAACCACAACTATGCAGCGAAAAACATAATGTCATGATAGTGGGAGAAATCCATCATTCGGATTTCATAACCCATACAAGCATGC
This sequence comes from Cryptocoryne crispatula var. balansae, assembly GCA_036172225.1. Classification (NCBI taxonomy): domain Eukaryota; kingdom Viridiplantae; phylum Streptophyta; class Magnoliopsida; order Alismatales; family Araceae; genus Cryptocoryne; species Cryptocoryne crispatula. The sequence continues at coordinate 28,098,519 of CM069920.1, read as the reverse complement.
AGATCAACAAAAATAATCAAGTCTACATAATTCCACAAGATTTCCAAACATGGAGTCAACAATTTGAAACCAAGCCAACTTCACCTAGTTCAACTCAAACCAAAACTTGAACATTCAAAACAACTAAATTCCAAACTAAGTTCATTCATAAGTTTCATCTCTGAAGAAAACCACTAGATTTAGTTTAACCACACAACATCCTAAAAGTCCAAAATAAGCAACCTGATAAAAATAAAATATCACTCTGCTCCAACTCCAGGGGATTCTGGTTCTTCCACGGCCTCTACCTGAGCCTCCAAGACAATCTCCTGATCTTCAAAATATGCTGAAAAATATTAACCCACAGCGGGGTGAGTCCAGGGACTCTGTAGGATTTACACCCTTTACCCATCAATCGAATAGCTAACATATAATCATGCAATAATAGATAACATATTTACATTCAGATGTAATACAAAGCTGATAAATGTCTTCTAGAATTATCTATAACCCATGACCAAACCATGATTAACTTAAAGGAAAAATATCATGCCAAAGCTATACATTTCTAGACCAAAGTACACATGACCATACAAACTAGACAATTACCATCGAAATGACCTCAAGACTTAATTTAACATGACCAAACCAACATAGGACAGATCTGAATTTTCTAATCTAACTTGAATTAACATCTATCTATGGCATGCAATTAACACAAATTGATATTCTTTTCAAACACATAGTCAAATAGAAAGGAATTGGTCATCTTGCTCTTCACAACACATGTATAAATTGCATTCACCAGCTCTAATATATATAGAAGTAACATTTACTAAGCTAGCCCAAAGTGCACCTAGGCAGGGGTGACATTAAGAGAAAAATTGCGTTAATCCGAGATCTGTGGGAGGGCCGGATTCAACTAAGATACCCACCCTTTTGATGTTAGATGATTCCCACCCTTTTTTGTCATCACAATTCTCCAAACATACTAATTTTATGTCATTGGTTAGCTTACACTTTATTTTAATATAACCTGTTGTTAAAAAATTGTATAAAAGTTTGTTGCGCAAGAGACTACCTCTAAAAATAAAAAGTTGTAGTGAATCAATTGAAATTAAGTGATTGTTTAATAGATTTTTGGTGTATCCAGATGTTATTTTAGACATTTTTCTAAATGGTTTGAACAATACTGAACTTCTGTTAGAATCAGAGGTCAAACATTCTATCAAATAGTCTATTCTAACCGATTCATCACAAGTTAGACATCAAATAAGCCCTAACAAAAGAGGCTAGTGCTTGTAAAGCAATACATTAGGTAATTTGAGGTTTATAAACAAAAATTTCTTAAGAAGAAAGAGACTGTAAAACATGTTTTTGTGATAGCGCTTTCTTTCGAATGAGACGAAGTTAGAAGCCAAGGATCAAAGAGGTACTGATCATAGAGGTAGAGGTCATAGACAAAATGAAAGAGGAATGTGTTTTATCAACATATAAACAAGGGAGACATGAAAGCCAACATGAAAATTTGCATCTTGATTCCATGCAATCAATCACATAATTATGGAAAAGAGAATTTTGTCAAGATTGACGAGACTATGAGTGGTCAAGTAATGTTTGGTTACTACTCAAGATAACAATCAAAAGATAAGATTTTCATTTGTTTCAAAAATAGTGATCAACGCTTGTTTCAAGATGTATATTATATTCTTGAGATGAAAAATAATACATTGATTTTGAAACAACTCTTACAAAAAATCTATGAAATCCACATGAAGTATCCTAGTTTTTCAGTAAGAGATTAAAGTAATAACTTGATTGCTAAAGTTGATATGTACAAAATAGAATATATATTTTTAATATTGAAAGTAAAGTTACTAAGTCACTAAAGTGTTGTTTTTTGAATGCATCTTGTCTTTGACCTGTAAAATATAGACATTTCAATTTTAATAGCTTGAAATATTTGGCTTTGTGCAATGTGTGTAGAGTTCACTTCATATTGATCATCCAAATGAGCACTGTGAAGGTTATATTTTTTGACAAACATCATAAAAAAGTTTTTAAAATAATTAATAACAAATAAGGCTAGTGCATAAGGGTGTTAAGAGTTGCACCATCTATCACAAGTCTAGTATGTCTCACTGTTCTATGACAATAATAAGGCTATTAAATAAGGGAGTTGAGAACTCACTAGAAGTTGAAATTGATAGAAATGTATGTCCTGCAAATTAATCATATACAATATGATACAACATTTTTAGAAATATCTCATTCAATTAATTAGGTAAATCTTTATTACTAGCTCTTATTAGATACGTACATCGTAATGAAGTCCTTCATCACATGCGATGATGATTCAATCATAATGAGATCACGATAATGAGATTCATCATTTAGAGGTGTGTGATCTAAATGTTCTTAATCATAGAATCTTTGAGACGAGACATCAAGGATCTGAATAAACTAGTGTATGTGATGTCTTCTCATATGATGAAGATGACCGATCACATTGGTCATTAGTCTGGAGACACTGAGTTACATATACAGGTGCTCATTAGTTGAAGGAGTTCAATAAAATGGCCAAATCAGAAACCCTAAATTGTATCTTACCGAACTGTCAATCAAGATTTTATATCATCATGGATGTACGGTTGGATCTTTGACCTAAGTCGTCAAAGATGCCTTGTTGGGCAGAATGTGTGCTTTGACTATTGACTTATGGATCACCGTTTAGATGATCCACCATAGCGATGAATTGGGTAAAAGAAAAACCCGATGGAGGAGCAGATAACAAGAGATCCTCCACTCTCGATAAGTGAGAGTGAATGTCATGTGCGATAGTACTCTAAATCTCTGATTATGGTAAAAAGGATATATGAAAAAAAAATCAATTGTTTTGATTCTGTGTACAAGATCCTATAGAGTTGGTGTATTAAGGAGTTGACACTCAATGCCATACTCCTTTTCGACCAGGACTTGAATGGACAAGGGCTTATATTGATACGGTAACTGATGATGGAAAGACTCAATAGAGATAAGATTATCTCCATTGTCATTTGAAATCATGGGATGCAACTTGTATACTTCATGATCGGTAGGCTGATTAACCTGTTATCAAGTAACAAATTTATTTAATTAAATAAAATTATTTTATTTTAATTAGGTCTTAACCAATTAGGCTATTGAGTCTAGTGGGTCACGCACATAAAGATTTATCCATACACTACAAGAAAATTGATTTTTACCTACACCAAAAAATCGTAGGAATAGGCTATTTTTCCGTAAGCAAATAGATTTACCTACGAAGCATCCCGTAGGGGGGTCCGTAGGCCTAGTACAAGTAGGGAAATGTATTACCTATAGGCATGTCCTATAGGTATATTACCGACTTATACCTACGAACCGACACTCATAGGTAAAAATAAAATATATGAACGAAACTGGCTCCTCATGCCAGATTTATACCTATGGCACTCCCGTAGATAAATGTTACATACCTGTAGAAAATAATATATATATATATATATATATTACATGAGCTACATTTACCTTGGAGGTTTAGCCATAAGTAAATGTTTACAATTGCAACGTCTCTTTCATTTACAGTTTGGACACAAACATTTGCCCACAAACATATTCACAATTTAGCACAAACAATTGTCAATAGACAACCCCATATCAAACAATTGCCAATAAACACATTCACAATTCACAATTCGGCACAATTCGTGGAATCAACAATCCACACCATTACAGAACTAACTTAAAATGTGTTGGTACAACCAAGTCAATGCATACATCCAATTCATACACCTTTTGGACTTACAACAACCCCATATCAAACAACCTGTTGGACAGTCACAACAATCGAAATCATTTTCAACATAACAAAAAATAGCATCACAAAGACATTCATTAAGCATTAAACATACTTTGTCTAAAAACATAAAGTATGACATGTTAACGTAAAATATTTTACAATTAACACAATAGTGAATAAGATGTTAAATATACAAAGTTTTCAATTGTTTCAGACTTCCAACCACAACCACAATGAAAAGATCATCATCTATTTCCCACCACAAGCAAAGATCTCACCACAAGCAATTGGACAACCCAATGAGAAGATGTAAAGAAATTGGACAACCCATCTAGAATCTTCATTCATTTATCTTCTATAACCTCCTGCAATTGGAAGATAGGAATTAATCAAAATACATAACATCCAATGATTATAACTAATTTAAAGATGTAAAGTAAATTACTTACATAATCTCTCAACCATACTATGTGGCTTCCTATGGCATCTTTCATTCTTCTTCTATGATCATCCTTCACAATAAGAGGGGTATCGGGCTTGTTAACAAATGTGACAGATATTTCATAATAGACATTACCCAGTAATCTCCCCATTTCAGTGTTTACTGGTCATCACTGATGAGAAAACCATCTGCCACATATCTTCAAGATCTAGCAACTTGACCTTCCTTGCCCTTCCCTGCAACTGATACTAACAAATCATGTACAGTCTTTTTGTATATTGTAATGTAGTTAAAAAAATGAAACATAGCATCATTCAGGATACTACATATACAATCAGAGGTGTAGGACATCTGATTTCAAAATATGTCACATTTTCTTCCAATATAAAATTGAGTATGTTGACATTTTCAAAAAAATCTTAAGTCTGGTGTACATTTGGTGACATCAAGAATATAAATTACAGCTTTACGAAGCTGGGGGAATGCAAACATAAATATGATAACCTGTTATGGTGAAATTTAGAACAAAATAGAATGGTCAGAACTATGTACCGGAGGGTGGCCAAATTTTGATCGCAAAAATATGTTGAATTTATCAGGAATCTAAAATATGCAAAGCCCATTTTGGATAGCAAAAATCAGAAAGAGGGATAAGTCATATATATATATAAATCAATGGACCATCTAAATCTAAAATTGGAAATATTGATAATTTAATTATCAAAACAACTTAAGTGATAGACAGAGAGAGGTGTTCCATCAAGTTCAGCCTAATCAGAAAAAAGTCAATCAACATTCCGAAACTCAAATCTGACAAGATGGTATAAAGGTAGGTTTTAGGCCTTTAAGAAATCTGCAATGTACTAATCAAAATATCCTAATTAGAATATAAAGTGAAAAGAATAAAAATGAGATATGAAACATAAAGGCAAATCTCCAATGTCTAAAATCCCAAACAAGAAACTTGAAAGGCAGACTTAGAATATCCTAATTAGACATGTAGCTGTCAATTTAATTTTGACAATTTGACAGTTAAGCATAAGTGGAAGAAATACCATATCTTCAGCTGACGTTGACAACTTGCTTGTGGCCGAAGAGCGCAATCCAGATTGTAAAAGATTGAAAAAAATGTTTAGAAAATGTTATATAGTTTATTATGTAAATGTGAAATATGTAATGTACATCAATATGAGTAATGAGAAAAAATATCTACCTCTTGGGGCTTTACCTCAAGCTTAACAACTTTGGATTCTAAAACTTGTAGATGTTCATATAACTTTTTGTTTTCAGATTGTGAAGTTTTAGTTTTCTCTTTCCAAAGATGGTGTGGTGAAGGTGCAATGCCAATACCCCTAACTCTCCCTTTTTTGTCCCCTCTAAAGACTTTAGTGAAGACATCACATTTAGATGCCAATGGAGCTGAACTAGTAGATGGTTGAGATTCTTCGTAGGCTTTAAGTTTTTCCTATATAGAACATAAATGCAATTAAAAAAGATATATGATGGCAAGCATAATAGAATATATAGAAATCACTATATACTTACTATTGCAAGGGCACATTTTTCATTAACTACCTTTCCATCTTTCCTCGTATGTGTAATAACAAAAATATCCGTTCTATCCACATAGACACCAGTTTTAGCAGCCTAAAATTTTGCACATGACAACATAATAATTAAGCCAGAATAGTTATACCAAAAAATTATTATTATAACATGGTGATAAGATAAGAGACATTAACCTCCTCTTTCCTGATGTCTGCAAATGATTTACTGCCAGCATAATAAAAAATCTTTTGTAGTCTTTTGTTCTTTTGGTTAACCTCACTTCTTTTCTATAAAGTAAAACATTTACAATTAGGCTATTTATTGAATCATCATTGAAAATGTCTTGGAAAAAAAAAAGAAATCACCTTGAATTCAGCAGAACACCATGTGGTCTTTGCTGTCTCCCACATCTCAGAAGAAATATGTAGGCCGTGTGGTGGCTCTTGTTCATCTATGTATTTCTTTCTTTGGTAGTATTTATGATATTTCCACTTCTAAGATAGATCTTTCATAATAAATAGTCATTGTAGTTCATTTCTATCATCAACATCATACTTTCTCTGCAAAATCGAGTAAATAAACATAAAATTACTGACTTTATAATGTATACCATCAAAGTGTAAGATAAGAAAAAGACCAATTTCACCTTGATAAAACCCTAAATATTGGCAATATTTTGTTCAGGCATCTAATCCCATGATGCAACGTTTATGGGGTATTTTTCACTATTCCTTGCAATTGTCCCCAAAAAGGTCCTTAATGACCTTCCACCATTTCCAATAGGTTGCCCAACCTCATTCAACTCTACAAAAATGACTTTGCCATCCTCCAATACTAGCACATCCCGACAATATGTGCGGTCCCGTGATCTCTTCACTTCAAGATCACCTGCAACAAGAACATCTTCTGAAATACCTTTCACTTTAAGGGCATTTCCATTTGATTCTCTTGATTTTGTCGAAGAGGATATTGAAGCATCAGGTGAGGAGATAAACATATCTCCCTATTGAGCATAGGCAATTACTTTGTTGATAAATGTGTCTATCTCAGCATACCCAAACTAGTCTTTGGAAATCTGCAAGAAATTACGCAAATTAGCAATCCATGAATATCGGTAATATAGGATTGAAAATCGGACAAACTGATGAGTTAAAATTCCATACAAAGTATGGATATTCTGACAGAGAGAAAGTATCTGGTGCATTCTTTAAAATGAGATATGAATAGTATAATATGAAAAATCCACACTCTAAGTCATCTCGTTGTTAGGGTACCTAAAAGATACAAATGTCAATTCACTTAATAATGAGAAACGAGATAGAATAGATGAATCAATGCCCTTTCAAGTAGTACATTGGGTATATAAAAGGGGATAGAGGCAAGGCTCTTCTTTTTTACCATCTTGCCCTCTATCTGGTACAAATCCTTCAAGAATTTAAAATAAAGAGTAATGTTGTCATCACATTTTTACTTGAAAAGCAAACACAATATATAAAGTGTTTGAACTTTTACCTTCTTATAACTGGCTCTTGATTGTGTGGCTCAGTCAAGATGAGAGAATCAAATAGAATCATACAAGGGCCAAAGTCAAACGTAAAAGAATTAGCAAGATTACATAGCAAGAGCAATCTCCAACGTCCCCTAGACATATACTTCTCATTAGTAAGTAAGAAATGAAAATACGTGAACTTGACATCTACTATCATGTATGTACCCATCAACTATGGGAATAATGACATAAGTTTTTGAGAACACCTCTTTATCCCTTACTGTCTCTATAATCTTACGGCTGCCATTAAGGTACATAGAAAATAAAAGACAGTCTACTATTGCTGCATTAGTGCTATGAGTCATACATAGTTGGACCCACATATGGCTACAAAAGAAAATGAATAAAAAATTAGAAAATGTGTTAAGAAATGACTGTAGTAAATCATCTTCTTCCTGAAATTTGTCTAAAATTGAAAGAAATGATTAATAAACATCAATGCAAATAAAGACAAGAAAAAATAGTTAAACAAAGGGTTGTCTAGTTGACTATACAACCCCGGTATATTTTTCTCATAAATACATCAGAAACTAGCCACTCAATGGAAACATACAGCCCCTCCAAAATGTGACAAGAACCTTCTCTGCGTAAGAAAACATGTGAGAAACAACTAAGTACTTCAAAAATCTTCGATGTGTAAAAGTAAACTTTCAAACTTTACATAGGATGGTTTCTTTTAGGCAATAAGGATTATATGACTTCAAAATAGGGAAATATTAGGGAAGATTATGTACTCCATAAAATTCTGAAAAAGATCAAAGTCCATCTTCTTCTTCACCAACTTTGGAAGATCATAGATGTCTGTAATGTGCTTTATCTTTTTGGGCAGTGTGTTAACATCTGAGGTTTCAGGCCCCCACAAGCCTTTCTCTTTTGAGCTTGCACATTCAGACTTGTAAGATAGATTTTCCATGATCTTCTTCCCCTTGTTTTCATAACAAAACAAATGGGGACAAAGAGATTACCACTCATAATGTATCATCCACTGATCAAGACAAAACAAATCTACAGCTTTTCGTTAGGACATATCAAATGGGGACAAAACAAATCAAGTGGAGGCAAAGAGATTACATAACAAACATTATGTTTCATCCACTGATAAAGACAAAACAAGTCACTGATAAAGGTAGCTTTATGTTTCTAAAATAAAGAGGTGACTAGTGTAAAACAGAAATTTAAAATGAAGAGTTCATCTGGCACATTAATCTGCAAGACTGATAGCCAATAAACTGGGTCATTCCATCAAAACCATTTTCAACAGAGAAGCAGGTCCCAAAGTGGCAGGTAAGAGATAGACAAACCAACCTGCAAAAAGAATGTGCAAGTAAGAAACTATGATTATTCTGGATAAACCTGCAAATTAAGACTCTTACATTATACTTAATCATTTACTTGTCCTCCACCAAGTTAGTCCTAGTTTGATAACACAACTTTGAGTTAAGTTGCATAGTTTTTGGGTTCATTTGGCTATTTAGATATGTATTAGCTGTCTGCTTACACAGATAAGGACGATACATAAAAATGAATTTTGAAATGGAACAATATATACCCATTGTTTATTGGTCTTTAAACAAAAAGTTCTATAGAGATAGTACCATTTATCAATGCATAGATTGTATTTCAGTTTCTTACTCACATTAACACAGAGTTGCAATAACTTCTAAAGTGAAAAGGTGGAGCCAGTAGGATGAAGGGTCTTCAATATAGGTGAATGGCTATCAATGTATAGATAGTATTTTAGCTTCTTACTCAAATTTACCCAAAGTTGCAAGAACTTCTGAAGAGAGAAGGTGCTAGAAAGGCTGGTGCTCAGGTCAAGAAGATGCTCAATAATTTTTAGGCTTAAAAATATGTGAAATTTTGGGCTACCAGCGTTAGAAAATCTATAGAAAATGTTATATCAATAAACAATATAAAACATACATAATAAACAATGACTTACACTACACTTCAATACCATCTATATCAGATCTATGGACCATCATCTCCTCATGATCATCATCATGCTGGATGCTGGATGTTTGCTCATGACACATTGCCTGTAAATCTAGGAATTCAACATCTTCTTCAAAAGTAGATTCCGATAAGTTGTAGAAATCACGTGGGTTTGTCTTGCAAACCACAAACTAACCAATGTTCCAAGGATCCTCAACAAACCAAACTTACTCTACTTGTGATGCTAAGATGTAAGGTTCAGTTGTTCATAACTTACTTGATGGATTCACCATTGTAAGATGTCCATCATGTTTCACCCCTCGTTGCACATCTATCCAATCACACTTAAATAATACCACCCTCATGTGTCCATAGTAGTTGGCTTCAAGGATCTCATCAAGGACATCATAGTAAATAACATTCTCTTCAACATTTTTAATGGATGAAGGGGTAGTTGAACTCAACACAACACCTGAGTTTTGGGTAACTCGTCTTTGTTCAAGGCTTCTAGTGTGAAACCTACAACTATTAACAATGCTTGCAACATACTTCTTGACCACATCACTAGAAAAATCTTTAATCAAAAGGAGATAAAGTGATATGTCTCCCTTAGTAAACTCTTGCAACTTATGCATCTGATAAGAGTGAACAAATAGGAAAAATCATGACATCATATGATCACCACATCATTTAAAAATATAATTATAAGAATCAAGGATAATTGCCTTATGTTTCAGCCATTTGGTAAATGTGGATGTATGAATGCGTTCCACTTCATCTATGTGCACTCCAGGTGACATTTCTTTAACTTCAGCCATGTGATCCCTGCAATATTCATATTTCATATAGTGAATGAAAAGTTTGTTTTGACATAAGCTTACCTGATGAATTTGTTGAGTGCTCTACAATTAAATATGATATATTTATGTATTTCTTCCAACTCATTATTTTGTAGTTTGCTAATTGTACTTATCCCACACGGCCGACAAGTCTCTATGAAAACTTCCTATCCAAGGTCCACATTTTTTGGATTGTATTCTACTTGTCGATGAGTCTTATTTAACCATGTTTTCACATCATCGTTAAGATATCGAGATGCAAATGTAATTGTCTCAGCAATAATGCAACTTTAAGCAATTGACCCTTCCGGATAAGTCTTATTTCTCATATAAGATTTTAATATGTCCAAATACCTAAAAGATAACATCAATGAACATCGGTTTATCTTAAATGGAAAATTTACATATAGAAGTGAATGTGACACCTCTCAAATGGGTACATCCATCTATAACGAACTGGCCTAGCAATTCTAGCCTCATCTACTAAATGAATGATTAAGTGTACCATTATATCAAAGAAACTCAGAGGAAATATTATCTCTAGTTGGCATAATACCCTTGTGACATGTAGGCCTTGTTGGTAAAAGTCTTTGGTGGAAGCAACTTTGGAACATATATTTAAGAAAAAGTGACAAATGTCACTTAGTGATGAAGATATGAATATTTAGGAGCACTCTAACAGCAATTGAAAGTAATTGTTTCATAATCACATGGTAGTCATATGTCTTCAGCCTCCATAACTTATTATCTTTGTTAAGAAATCGCCTTGCAATAGTAGAGGAGTATCCATCAAGAACCTTCATGGATTGAAAGAACTTATTTTTTTTTTCCTTTTTTTTCCTTACTACATGTGAATTATGCTGGTGGGAGCAATATTTTACTTGACCCTATTTCTTGTGGATGAAGACATTCTCTTATTCCCAACTTCTGTAAGTCTTGACGGGCTTTCAGCCATCTATATTCTTTTCTTCAATCGATAGAAGAGTGCCTAGTATACTCTCACATTCATTCTTCTCTATATGCATCACATCTAAGTTGCGACAGAGCAAGAAAGATTTCCAATAAGGTAGCCTATAGAAAATACTGACTTTCCTCCACCCTAGATACTTGTTTCCATTCCCCTTCTTAATTCGTCTCTTCCTCTTACTTATCTTCTTTGTGTCTCCTTTTGCAACATGTGAATTAAAATATCCTAATTGATGTAGGATTTCATCTCCAGACAACATCAACAGCTTTTCACCCCATTCTTTATGACCATCAAATTGTTTACTCATCTTTTGAAATTTATGGTTATTTCTAAGCCATCTCCGTTAACCAGTATAACAAAATTTACCACTACACTCTAACCAAATTGTACATGTGCCTTTATTGCAATTAGGACAAGCTAATTGACCTTTTGTATTCCAACCTGACATGTAGGCATATGCTGGAAAGTTGTTAATAGTCCATAATAGTATTGCACGTAGATAGAATACCTCACCTTTAGTGGCATCAAAGGTATAGACATCGTGCCAGAGAATCTCAAGTTCCTCTATGAGTGAGTGGTTGCAAGAAAACATCAAAATTGTTACCGGGACCTTTTGGACCAGAAATGAGGACACAAAGCAAAATATTCATACTCTTTATTCACTCCCAAGGTGGTAAGTTATAATGTACAACTGACACTGGCCATGTACTGTGAGTGACATTCATGTTTTCATACGGGTTAAACCCATCACTGGCTAATCTAAGGCGTACATTCTAAGTTTCTAACCTGAAATCATCAATGCTATTTAATGTTTTCCTGCATGGAGAATCAGCAGAATGTCTTAGCATACCATTCTCTTCACATTCCTCTTCATGCCATTTCATGTTGACATGAGTCTTTGAACATGTAAATAGTCTATTCAACCATGGAATGAGTGGAAAATGACATAAAAATTTTTGAGGCACTCTTTTCTTCTTTACAACTTTACTGAACTTATAAAACTTCCACCGCAATTCTCCACATTTTGGACAACATTCAAACTTCTCATTTTCTTTCCAATATAAAATATAATTGTTCAGACATGCATTTATCTTATTATATCCATACCCTAACTTATCAGGTATCTTCTTAATCTCATAAAAGCTCGACGGTATTGATGACCCATCAGGGAGAACATCATTCAAAAACTTCAACAAAATATTGAAATGCTTATTACTCATTCCATCAATGCATTTAATGTTAATCAACCGAATGAGAAATGAAAGTTTGCTGAACCTTTTGCATCCAGGATAAACTAGTTGGTTGAGATCATTTAACAATGCAAAAACACTTTCAGAATCTTTATCATTTGTTGCTTCATCACTATACATAGAAAAAATATCAGCTAACATGTCATGCATATTTGAATCATGTTGGCTTTCTTCCAACTTAACTTGACCTAGTCTTTCACCATAAAATTTCTAGAAATGTTTGTCTTTTATAACACCATCAATGTACAAGTGCTGTCTAACAATCTCTTTTTTACATTTATTCAAACATGTACATTTCATATATGGACATCTAATCTGATGACTTGGTGGTAAGTTTGCAAATGCAAAATTGAGAAACTTATTGACATCATCATAGTAACCAATCATATTTTTTGGTAAATCCATCCAACTCCAATTCATATCACTATAAAGAAACATGCAAACATTAATTACACTAAAATCAGACAGTTCATAGAATCCATCAAATCAATATCTGCGTACGACACTAGTTCTCATAAACATCCATCATTGTAAAAAAATATGTATTACTTCATTTTGTGCTTGAAAATAGTTGTTAACACTTGTAAATCCCTTGCTAATTACACTTATCACCTGATCTATTAGAACGCAAACATGTTAGTTACATAGTTCATACAGCAAGGTAATAAAGTCACGTACATGAAGCAAAGTCTGACTAGAATATGTCTTCAACAAGAAAGTAATACGCCAAACAAGGCCAACAACACACAATCTGCAGTAGAACCTGCCAACAACATGTAATTTAAGACTCATGAATAATACAAATAAAAATCGACACATGCCAGAAATAAACAATTTAAAACTTATGAATAATCCTATCACAATGTGAAGAAGAATTTGTGGACACTAGTAGGAGAACACTACATAGGGCAGAGAAGAAGAAGTTGCTACACTGTGCTCCGAACAAAGAGATGCCATTATAGTTCAGAGATGTCTCATCTCCTCACGACTACCTTGACATAGGACTCGTAAGACAAAAGATGACATTCCAAAGTAAAAATGGTGGACATGCGAAATCGACCTTGAGGGGGGATGATTCACGAAGGACTAAGCAAACTAGGAGTTGACAACCGAGGGTTTGTACAGACGATTACACAGAAGGAGCTCAGGATAAGGAAAACCACCTTCGTAAGAGGAAGAAGCGATGGAGCTTTCTCGCGCATAGAAGGAGACAAGATGAGGACTCGCCTTCGGGGGGTTCTCACAGAGACACAGCTTTGAGGGCTTCTTGCGGGAGTTGACCTTGGAGGAGCAGGAGGGGACAACGCGGATGGTTGAAGCAAGGGCGCAAGGCCGCAAGGCCTAGGCATTGTTGTCGGAGGAGGAGGAACCGAAGGTGCCGCGTCGGAGGGTTCCTGCAGGAGACGGTCGATTTGGGGCTGAGCGCGATGAGGTGGGAGAGGGTCGGGAGGGTTTAGGATTCGACTCAAATTTAGTCCATCCATGTGTTGCAAATGGACGATGGAGATAAGGGTAGAATAGAATAAATATGGGTCATTGGATTATATCTTAATGGCCGGTTCAAATTGAATCTGTGGATATATTATTTACCTATGACGCGTTATCCGTAGGTATTTTGTAGGTAATGATAAATTTACCTACGGAACTATTTTTAGTAGGTATATGGAGTAAGTAAAAGTTATTTTTACCCACCAAACCTTACCTACGGGGAGTGTTTTAGTGGGTAAAGGTCCGATTTCTTGTAGTGATAAGTACAGGGACAAGGGCATAATTTATAGAGATTTTAAGTTTTTATGAAATATTTTAATTTCTTTATAAATACTCACATGTAAATAGTGCAAGTAATGAAGAAGATGCCATTTATATTGAATAAAATATTACATGAAATATTTGATCATATCACGAATGAATAGTTTGTAGGACATATATTTCTATCAATTATACTAATTATTGTTAATTAAAATTTTATATTTATAAACAACAAGTAAGAAATAAATCACTAAACCATACAGGAGTAATTTATTTGAGTGTAAAGATATGCAGTTGTCATTGACTTAAATATTGATTATAATTATAAGTAAGTCATATTTTTTCTATAATTAAGGAAGAATAATCTTCTTTTGTATCTTGGGTATTGAACATTGAACTATTTCAACATCGATATCTCTTTTTATATATATTTTGGTTAGTACCCTAGAAATAATGAAGTCGCCATCAAAATTTTCTCTAAGTTCGAACATCTAGTTGTTCATAAAAATGTATATAGATTGATTTAGTAAAATACGGCATAAATTAATAATATAATGTGTGCCTTAGTAATGTATAGACACAATTATTAATATATAAAGTAAATTAATAATATATGATAGAAATTAGTTATATATGGTGGACATAGGATAGGGGTTAGTAATATATACACTCAATTGGTAACATATAAATTGATATAGTAATATTTGGGCGGACGTATTAACATACGACCAAGATTAGTAATAGGAAGGGAGTTAATAATATATGAAGTGTCTTGATAATATATGAACTTAGTTAATGATGTATCTTAGTAATGTATGACCTTGGTTAATATTATATCAATTACCTTAGTAATATAAAGACTGACAGTAATATATAGTAGGTGTTAATAATATATGAATTGTCTTAATAATATATGAATTGTATTAGTAATATACTGACTGACTGATTAAGATATGTACCGATTAGTAATATATTGGGTGAGTGAATGATGTTTGGCTCTGTTTCCCACTAATGCTGTTTCATTCTATTGATGGGGTTCCGTTACTAATATAAGGGGTATCGTGGCACTTTTCAAGTGGAGACTGCTGAAATTCCCACAACATAACTTAGGGTCTGTTTGTTTAGAGGGAAAACATGATGTATGCGTCGCTTTTCCGGAAAATACGTTGCAGCAACTTATTTGGTTGTATAGAAAAGGTGAACCACGTAAAATATTTTAAGTACGTCTTGAGGTATTCCCGATTTTGGCATCCGCGATTGAGCCGTGGATGCCGTTTTCGGTGAAAGGCGTTTATTATTTAAAATTAATTTTTTAAATATGTAAATAGAAACTTATTTTATTCTTATGTGTTAAAAAATAAAATTAATTTTTTAAAAAGTAATTTTATCATGCGAACTACTTATTTAATAACTTTATTAATAAAATTTTAACTGAAAGTTAAGTTTGTAAAATGTTTGAACTATTTTATTAATTAAATTATTTAATATAGAAAATACAATAACACTATAATTAGTTGCCAGATGGTAGGTTTACAATATATGAATTTAAATAAAGTATTTTTTTGAAAGCTTTTAGTGTTAAACATATTTTATCATAAATTTAATTTAAAAATATAAACTTGATGTTTAGTAATTATATATAAAAATTTCAATAAATAAAAGAGTATATTGTGATAAAATTTTACATAAAATTTAGGAATATGATTTACATATATTCAAATGACTGGAAATAATTTTAAAATTTAAAACTTAATATATTTTGTTTTCAATAACAAATTTTACTAATATATAAATAATAAAATATAATTTTAATTTTATTAAAAATAATTTGATGTAAATAATTTATTTAATTTAATTTTGAATTAATATTTATCATAAATAAATAATTTTAATACACATAAATATATAAAATTATCTTAGTTGTTATGATGTTAGAAGTGTTTGATAAATGCTGCACACTTCCGGGCCACTCGGCCACAAGACCCAAAAAAAACAAAAAGTGTTTGATAAACTTTTCCAGAAAAGTTAACCAAATAACCACCGTTGTTTTCAAATTCTAGAAAAAAGTGCATTCTAAGAAAAACTTTTTCTTAGATTTTGATTTTACACGTTACCAAATGGACCCTTAGTCGATCCAAAGTCTCGGTCAAGACAATCCTTCTCAGAAAAGTGAGAAGAAAATAGAAAAATAAAATAGGAAAAGGAGATTATGCAGCATTTATCATTTTTTATACCTTCTACAATAAAAGGTAAAAATAATTAAATTTTATGTGTATATACACATATATAAGATCTTTTTCAACTAAATATTGTACGTAAAAAAATTATAACGGTGAGAGCAATTTCTTCATTGAAGAATTAAGGAGCACGTCAGCGTATCTTATATACTTTTTCCACTACTAAGTATGGATTGAAATTAAGTTGCATTAAATCCGGATTGCGTGACACGACTAAGGAGGAATTTGGTTTGATAAATGGTTTTCGAATAAATAGAATAAGTGAAAGTTACTCCACTTGTTCCATAATTTTATTGGAAGTGATTTGATTTGTCCTTGGGATAATGGAGTAAGTTTTGACTTATTAATAAATTATACAGTAGAGTAAAAAAATATCTTAAAATGGATTATTAAAATCAATTCTCTAATGGGGTGTTTGGTTGCATGATAATGAAGGTTTTTGTTTTAATTTTTAAAAATTGTAAGAAAACTTGTTAAAAGAGGTGTTTGGTAACCATGACAATTTTATGTTTTAAAAGTGATTTTCTTCTTAAACAAAAAAGAGGGTCTCACCTCTTTCTTTTTTCTTGTGGTCCCCCACTTTGTTTGGTCATGTGTGGTAGTTACTCTTTTTTGTAATCACATCCCTCCAAACATGATAATTTTATGTCATGAGTTGGTTCACTTTTTATTTTAATACAATTTTTTATCATGAAAGTGTTCAAAAAATTATCATGCAACCAAACACCCCATAATATATTTATATAATACACAATTGTAGTATTAGAAATGAACACATACTTTTATATAAAATATTATATAAAAATAAAATTAATTGAAAACCTATCTACAATTTTAAATTAATATGCATTTATAAAATATATAAAATATAAATCATTAAAATAATATCATAAATATATATATATATGTAAAATTTAAATTAAAACAGCAGTTAAATAACATATAATGTAATATTATGTAAAACATTTAACCTATCTAAACCATTTAATACATTATCATATCTAATTTATGTAATGCTAAATGTAATATAAAATACTTAAGTAACATATATTATGGCATATATATAAGACCTAATGTGAAATGTTTACACATAAATTTAATTTATATTTATAATACGTAACATTCATATATAATATATTTAATTCATAATATAATATAAAAAATATTATATTATTTTATCATATTTATGTAATGTATAACATAATTAAAAATACCTGAATAAAATTTAATATATAATATTAAATAATATATTATAATAAATGTGGAATAAGTTACTCCCCTTCTTCTACTTGATCAAGTAGTAAGGGGACTAAATAATTCTCCTTGCAAATCTATGGGCATAATTTTGGAGCTTAAGGACATTTGCAAGGTTGACTTGGACCAAGTCCGAGGTCCTGTTTGTTTCTATTTAATTAAATAATTATTGATAAAATGTCTAAACTCTAATTTGGTTAAATGTTTAAACCAACATCTGAATTTGTTAGGTGTGATTCACTATATATATATTTTTCAGAGATGAATAACTAATTGGGTGTTTGGTTACATGATACATTGAGTCTTCATTATAATTTTATAATTTTGTAAAAAAAACTTGCTAAAAATGATGTTTGCCCACCATTACAAATCTATGTTTCTAAAGAGATTTATTTATAAGGCCAAGAAAAGAGATTTATTTCTAAGACAAAAAAAGAGGGTATCACCTTTTTTTATCTTGTGGTCCCTCTCACTTTTTTGTTCATATATGGTACCCAATATTTTTTCATTATCACATCTTTCCAAACATGACAATTTTATCTCATTGACTAGTTCACACTTTATTTTAATATAATTTATTATCATGAAAATGTATAACAAAATATTATGCAACCTAACAACCTATCAGTCATATAAAAAGACTAGAGAAGAAATTAAAACTTAAATTATTTCAAGAGAGTAGACCTCGTACGAAGACCCAGTCAAATCCTTCGGCCCACATTTGCATCTCTACCCCAGTCTGATGACAGCCGTGGGTAACATGATGTTTGTCCTAACTGACAACTACAACCGTAATGTTGTCCAACACTGTGACCCACATAAGTTAAAAATGCGTTAACTCAACGTGCAATACCACTGGTAGATGCCGACGTTTACACCAAATACATATAACTTATGAAATATAATAATATCTAGATGCACACATATATGTATATAATATTTAAAGTGTTCAATACTAACAACAAGATCTGGTCAATCCATGGTTAATTAACAAGTGGCCTCCTTGAATATAGTTACTGAGTTGTTGTACGATACAAAGATCTCTTGTCACTAATCACATTATGATCTCTTGTTGCTAATATCCCGGAGGTCGGAATTGTGAAAAAGATCCAATCGTCTGGTTTAAATATTTCAAGCACATATGCACATACTTCAATAAAATCGAAGTGTAATTAATGTTTTATTTGGTTAAAATATTAAAAATAATATCATATTAATTTTGATATGAATATTCTAAAAAGATAAACCAACGATATATTAACATATATGAACATGTATGTTACACATCATGTCCTATTTACACTAAAAATTTTAATATTGACCCCCTCCCCCCCTAACTAAGTCAAACAAAACATCTAGCGATGATTTTTTTATCAAACTGCCCTGCCCTGTGCCAACAAAATACCACGTGAGCTCAACCTAAGTTTTATTGCTGGTCGGCAAATTTGCGGGCGTTGTTTCTTTCTTTATGCGCCCAACCATCTTTCTTTATGCGTCCAAAACTGTATGCATGGAAGACTTCGAGGTTCCTTGTGTGTACACACCACGTTTCTGCTGCCTATATAGTACTATCGCCAAGAGAGGAAGAAGCTGTCATAGCCCAGCATCACCGAAGGCGCGCGGAAGGACTCTTCCTCGTATACCACCACAGAAGGGAGATGGCAGTCAGGTACATCCCGCTCTTCGTCCTGCTCGCACTAGGGCTCTTCGCTTCCGCGGCCGCGTTATCTCGTGGCGCCGACGGCGATGCAGCGGAAGTGACCGCCGGCAACGGCGAGGGGGGGCCCGTGTCCGCGGGCTATTGCAGTGCGTGCGTCGCCAACGACAACTGCTGCAAATGGGTGAACCAGAAATTAAAGGACAAGGATGGGCGCGGTAATATCGCGAAGGAACTGAAGAAGTACGGCTGCAATGTCCAAAGCATCATTCACAATTGCGAGAAAAGATCCGCATGTCCTGGGGTTTGCTCGACTGGGTTGGCGTCCGAGTAAAAGGACGACCATCGTGAGATGGTGGATTGCTGCTGCTTCGTTTGCAGTAAGTATCTGCACATGTGGTGCATCTTCGCATGATGCAGGTCGTACGTACGATGTGTGCTATCTTGTTTTGATTTTCGGCGAACTTTGCTTTTGTAACAGCGTTGAACGCTTAGTACTCTTGTTGTGTTATTGTAATGTTCTTATAAGACCTTTACTGTAATGGTGGAGAATTACGAACTATTTCGTAATTCTTGTCATTTCTATTTGTCTTTGTTGTATTATATTGAATAATTGGCCATATAATGAGTACTAGTTTTACTGAATTAAGCTAGATAGTGAGGAGATGTTCCGTAAACACTCTCGAGGCTATTCCTCTGCATCACTTTAGGGAGAGTTTTCAAAGATAATCAAGAGTCATTCTAAGAGATTATATATATCAATAGGTAGATCGATCCCTAAAGCAATTTCATCAAAGATCACATAGGAGAGCGCTCAAAAAGTTTGGCAAAGAACAAGAGAAGGTAAAAACAATAATAGGATGTTTTGATGCAATTTTTTGGCTCTTTTGTATTTTAAAAGAGAGAGAGAGAGAGAGAGAGAGAGAGAGAGAGAGAGAGAGAGAGGAATGTGTTTGGGTAGCTTTTTGCTAATTTCAAAAGAGGTGCATTTCTTTTATTCATCTCTCTGAAAATAAAAACTGCAACCAATATGTTTTGTTTTTATGTACAGAAGGGAGAAATGAGCAACGTGGGATCGTGGCATTGCCCATCTTCACGTATCCAAGATAATTATTACATTTAGCGAACATTTATGAATAGTTATTTGTTTTTGCAAAACATGTATGTTACACATTCTTTAAATGTATGTTTTTGTTTTACCATGCACTGTAGAATAACTTTTAAAATTAAAACTATATAAGAATCAAGTTATATCCAAAAGTCTATAAGGCATTAAAATCTAAATGATGAATTCGCTGCTTTAGGAGCTAGCTTTGAAGAAATTGTAAGAGTGTCACCAATGTGATGTGCTGCTTTGACCATTTGATTTCAAGTTTTACCATGTGGTAGTTGTTACTGATAAGTCCCAAAACTTAAGTGACATTTGTTTTGGCTTAATTTAAAAATTAAACTTTTAATTTTATATCTATTTTCTTACATTGTAGAACACAAAAATTTTATAAGGTGTTTGGTTGCATGATAAATTGAGTTTTTGTTACAATTGTATATTTTTATAACAAAACTTGTTAAAAGAGGTATTTGGCTGTCATTACAAATTTATGTTTCCAAAGAGATTTTCTTCTTTGACAAAAAAACGGTGAGACCCACTTTTTTATCTATTGGTCCCCCACCTCTTTTGGTCTCAGATGATTCCCACTCTTTTTTGTTATCACAATTCTCCTAACATAGTAATTTTATGTAATGGGTTAGGTTACACTTTATTTTAATATAACTTGTTGACAAGAAATTGTATATAAGATTGTTGTGCAACAACCACTGTGTTAGTTACTTACCTACCGAAATAAGAAGTTGTAGTGAATCAATTAAAATTAAGTGATTGTTTAAGAGATATTTGGTGTATTCAAAAGTTATTTCAGACATTTTTCTAAATGGTTTGAACCGTCTAACCTCTGACCGAACTTCTATCAGAATCAGAGGTTAAATGTTCTTTCAAATATTCAGATCTAACCGATTCTTCATAAGTTAATTAGACATCAAATAAGCCATAACAAATGAGAATATTGCTTGTAAAGCAATACATTAGGTAATTTGAGGTTTATAAACAAATATTTCTTAAGAAGAAAGAGACCGTGAAACATGTTTTTGCGATAGTGCTTTCTCTTGAATAAGACAAAGTTAGAAGCCAAGGATCAAAGATGTACTGATCATAGAGGCAAAGGTCATAGACGAAATGAAAGAGGAATGTGTTTTATCAACATATATACAAGGGAGACATGAAAGCCAACATGAAAATTTGTATCTTGATTCCATGTAATCAATCACATAATTGTGGGAAGGAGAATTTTGTCAAGATTGACGAGACTATGAGTGGTCAAGTAATGTTTGGTTACTCCTCAAGATAACAATCAAAAGATAAGCTTTTCATTTGTTTCAAAATACTGATCAACGCTTGTTTCAAGATGAATATTATATTTTTTAGATGAAAATTAATACATTGATTTTGAATGACTGTTACAGAAAATCTATGAAATTCACATGAAGGATCCTAGTTTTTCAATAAGAGATAAAAATAATAACTTGATTGCTAAAGTTGATATGTACAAAATACAACATATATTTGTAATATTGAAAGTAAAGTTACTAAATTACTTAAGTGTTGTTTTTTGAATGCATCTTTTCTTTGACATATAAAATATAGACATTTCAATTTTAATAGCTTGAAATATTTGACTTTGTACAATGTATGCAAAGTTCACTTCATAATGATCACCCAAATGAGCACTATGAAGGTTATATTTTTTGACAAACATCACAAGTCTATTACATAAGGGAGTTGAGAGTTGCGTCATCCATCACAAGTCTAGTATATCTCATTATTCTATGACAACAATAAGGCTATTACATAAGGGAGTTGAGAACTTTGAAATTTATAGAAATATATGTCTTATAAGTCAATCATATATGATACAATTCGACAATTTTAGAAATATCTTATTCAAGCAATTAGATAAATCTTTATTACTAGCAATTACATGCGTACATTATAATGAAATTTTTGATCACATGCAATGATGATTGAATCATGATGAGATCATGATAATGAGATTGATCATCTATAGATATATGATCTAAATGTTCCTAGTCATAGTATCCTTTAGATGGGACATCAAGGATCCGGATAGACTAGTGTATGTGACGTCTTCTCATGTGATGAGGATGACCGATATTATTGGTTATTAGTATGGAGACACTAAAATATATGTACAGGTGCTCATTGTATAGTCGAATAAGTTCACTAAACTTAACAAATTAGAAACTCTAAATGGTATCTTACCAAACTGTCGATCAATATTTTCTATCATCATGGTTATATGGTTGGGATCTTTGACCTGAGTTGCCAAAGATACCTTGTTGGATGGAATTTGTGCTTTGACCATTGACTTATAGATCACCATTTAGATAGTCTAGTATAGTGATGGCTTAGGTACAAAGAAAACTCGATGAAGGTAATTGAGCAGACAACAAAAGATCCTCCACTCTTGATAGGTGAAAGTGAATGTCATATGCGATAAGATTCTAAATTCCCGATTAGAGTAGAGAGGATAATTAGAGAAGAAATTTTAGAATTGATCTGATTCCGTGTACAAGATCATAATGAGTCGATATACTATGAAGTTGTTAGTCAATGCTGTACTCCTTTCTGACCAGGCATTGAATGGACGAGAGTTTATATCCATACAGTAACTGATGATGGAAAGACTCAATGGAGATAAGATTATCTTCATAGCCATTTGAGAACATGGGATGTAGCTTGTACCCTTCATGATCGATAATCTATTATCGAATAATGAATTTAATTTAATTAAATAGAATTATTCTATTTTAATTGGGCCTCAACTAAATAGGCTATTAGGCCTAGTGATTCACACACATAAGGACTTATCAATAAGTATAGGGATAATGACATAATTTATGGAGATTTTAGGTTTTTAAGAAAAATTCTAAATTTTCTATAAATACTAATGGTTTCAGCCAACTCTATCAAACCAAGGGTGAAAATCTTGTCCTTAGCCTCCTCCCTACCTCCTTCTCTCTCTAGAAGTCATCCATAGGCGATGGAGCTCCTTTTGGGATGAGTTCCCGAGTCCAGTGTAAAGGGAAAACCTATTGTGGATGGAGTTTATATGGATATTACTAGAGATAAGATATTTGAACGGTTTGAGAAGCTTTAGAATTTATTTTTTTTCTCCCCAAGGGATAATATGAATCTCTATTAGGTATATTCAAACTCATAGAGATCGATTTTCAGTTTTCATCTTTTGGTTTCGATTAAGACCAGATCAACATGAACCCATAGGAATCGTAGATTCCCCTGTACCAAACTTTGTAGAACAATTCCTTACAAAAATGCATGCTAGGATACTATCCATTGATCAAAGAGGTTGCAACAAAGAGGTTGCAACATGAAAACATATAACTATGGATAGCCTATCATCTCTAGATTTTACATATTCACTTACTAAGATTTTGACTTATAGTGTATTTGAGTGTCACATTAAACTATTAAGGATCAAGCATGTAGATAATTAACTTTAGAACTAATAGAAGACTAATAGAGATGTATGTCTTACAAGTCAATTATATTTGATATGATGACTATATTTCTTGTAAGATCTCATTTATTTTACTTATAGAATAATAATTTTTCATTATATAGTATTATTATATGCACATATTGATAGAAATGTATGCCCTACAAGCTAATCATATATGATATGATTTGACATTTCTAGATATATCTTATTCAATTAATTAAGCAAATCTTCATTATAAGCTCTTATTAGATGCGAATATCATAATGGAGTCCTTAATCAAATATAATGATGATTAACTCATTTTGAGATCATGATAATGAGATTAATCATCTAGAGGTATTTGATCTGAATGTTCCTAGTCATATGATACTTCAGACAGGACATCAAGGATCTAGATAGACTAGTGTATATGATATCTTTTCATGTGATGAGTGTCGACTCCAGAAACGGGTTTCGGATCGGCACCTCAAGAAAAAGGTGATGATAGAATATGGAAAGGAGTGAATCAGAAGACACTCAGAAAGCGGTAAAATCCTCACCTCAATCCCACACTCACATTAATCCCCAAAATTTCATCTCACGGCGTTGCTCGAGCACCAGAGATGGTTTGGGTCATGTGGGAGGAGAGTGAGGAATAGAATGACTTAGAACATGAATAAAAGAATAAGTGGTCGGCAAGAGCCGCGGGGTCTACTTTATAGAATAAAAACTAGATTGAATTGACCATGTGTACCTCAGCGCAGGAGCTGATATGTGGGTTAAACCTTCTTCGTCGTCGGCCGGCCGATGAAGAAGTGTCCAACTGATGCTAGCTTGATGTACCCGTGCAACTAGTAGACAAAGAAAACAAGAAAACAAGTGAAAGAAGGATTAGAACTGAGTGAATTGTAGTAACTTGTAAAAAAAATACATAAAACGACAACTGGAAACAAACTCACTGGATTCAGGGTTAGCCCTAACCCCTTTTTTTTTGGTTTTTTGTGATATATGAAATGATGAAAAATAGAATAAAAATGATACTTAAATATGAACTAAATGATATGAATGAAGAGTTAGAAAAGAGAATATGAATGATTAAAGGCAACACAACCCAGGCAAAGTGGCAACCGGGTTGGACAGATTCAATGTAAACTGCGCGGCTCTGATGTAGAGACTATAACAAACAACAAACAACACCAATGTCAGAATCAAGTGATGTTTGTTTCAAAATAAAGAGGACTTACCGATGGTGGTTTGATATTAAGACAAGTATTCTTGAATCCTTTCAAAAGTGGTATGAATTTACCTGAAAGTTCTATTGTTGGAAGTTGAAGATCCGAGAACCACCCGCGCGATGTTGATGCAAGATTTGGCTCAGGCACCACAGATATTGGAATTGAATAATTCTTATTGGATATAAAAGAGGACTTACCTGAGAACAATGTTTATGAAGGATGTGTGAGCGGAATATGCAAGTAAGTGCAGTGAAATTGACTGAGAAGACGATGACCAAGAAGAGAAGACTTGGGATCTGTCTGCGCAGTGCCGGTGTAGAAGCCGTCACGAGCTGAGGAGAAGTCAGAATCAATATCTGTTTGTTGTATAAGAAGGATATCTCGATGAAGCACACTTCTTATGAATAAATCCTGGCCGTAAAGTGATAATAAAGAACTGTAGAAGCCGATGATCAGAAGCACAACACGCACGTCAGAGCATAGAACGGCTTCTTCTTCACTTTGGGATGATCTTCGAGCACCGGGACGAAGAGAGGACGATTTGGGGAGGTTGGGATGAGCCTAGGGTGGATGGAAGACGTGGAGAATACTTCTAGAGGATGGGGATGCCCTACTTGGGTCGTTCAAATGAGTCTCCCTTTATATGGGATGAGAAATAGGTCAAAAAATAGCAAGTTTTGATACATCCGATCATAGGTTGGATTTCCTCCATTTAATGATGCTAATTTTCATCAAGAGACTTCTAGAAACTTATCCAAATGATTGAGAGGGATTAGAAACCGTGGATCACCTTCCCCATGTTCAAAATATGTCTCCACTTGAAGAGGAAACAAATCTAGTCTAAAAATAGCAAGTTTTGATGTATAAGACAACAAGTTGGATTGCCATCATTAGATGATGCTAATTTCGAGCATGAAACTTCCAGATACTTTACCAAGTGATATGGAGTAAGAAAAAGGAAGGTAAGGTCATGAATTGGTCAGATATTTACCCAGTGTGCTGGGCTTGCATGCAATTGGGCTTGATCAGGGGTGCGTGCAGACAGAACTGCGCGTCTGACTTCTAAAGGATGCTGTGGACAAAGAGAAGATCAGAATTGAATGAAGTTTGTTGCATTAAAAATAGGACTCATAGAGGAAGATTATTTATGTTGAAGACTTCTTCATTGGACATCCACATAATCTTGTGAAAAAATTTAAATTAGAGGATATGCTGGGAAAAGCATAATTTGTCATACAACCAAGCGGCGTGACCTTGGTGCAAAGACAACCAAGAGTAACATGAAAGTTAGAATGGGCTCTCATTTGGGAGAAATGAATTTGATTAGAGATTAACAACTCTTTCTCAGATTTCTAGTGAACTTCTTGGCTCATCCAAAATGATTGTACAACTTGATTTTGATGGTCTAAAAGAGATGTTGCCAATGGAATAGGAGTTTAAGCCCCAAATAAGGCCAAATTGACGTGTCTACATCTTGCCTCTCCTTGATGCCAGCTTTGCAAGGGAATGTTATATAGTAAAGAGAAGTGAAACGTAGAGGAATGTAGCGAAGCGAAATGAGTTGTAATGGAATGTAGAGGAGCGAAATAGTGATGGACTGAAAAGGTGGCATCAAGGTGTAGATATAGAGACGCTCAACGACCAAATTCGGCAAAGAGAATCTCTTCATGTTCCTTAGATTACTACCATGTTTCACCAAGCCTTCTTACATCCGATTGGTAAAAGATGTGCCACGGGCACGAGAGAAGAATAGCCAACCCCCAATGCAGTGGGGAGTCACCGAATCATGGGTTTCTGGGTTCATCATCAGCTAGCAACCTAATCTTTGCGGTGTTTCTATACTGTGATGGACGAAAGTTTAAAAAAAGATTTGTTTTTGTAAAATAAAAGAATGCCAATCGACCATATTTAGGCTCTCAAATTCATTTAAGTCTTCCAAAAGACAAGATTTGATTTGGAATGGAATGATCTCAGATTCCAAAAGGCAAATGTTGAAGCATAGACCGTGAAGATAACGGCGGTGCAAGTTCTAATCAAATAAGAGGCCCTTGGTGGGATGAATTGACTTCCACGGTGGTATGAATAGCAAGAAGGGTGTTGTAGTGGCCACGGTGGTGATAGAAATGAAAGATTTGGAGGCACATGGTGATTACCGAATATGGTGGGATTAATAGACACGGTGAGATTATCAAATAAGGTGGGATTAGAAAACACGGTGGGATATTAGAAAGATCAAAATTGGGGTAAACGATGGGAAGAAGGGACCCGGTAGAGTTCAGAAATATCTGGACAGAAGTAGAAGATCATGAATGATTTATGCAATGACAATGAAAAATACAATGCAACTAATACTACATGATGCATGCTGGGCTCAAGAAAAAAAATGTATAATAAATAGCTGAAGATATAGATTGTCTATGAGGTCAAGATACCCCTTCAGGAACCATCGTCCCTCACTACACAATTTTGGCTTATCCGTGAGTATGAAAGATGACCCAATCGTCGTGGATTTTGATGAAGGGGATCTTGGGTCAAGTCTTCTTTGTAGTCACGGTCTTCAGCATCAATGTATAAAATAAGTAGTAATGCACCTAATATACGTTAAGAAAGGAAATGATGATGGTGAATTTGCAGTGTGATGACATGCATTCTCACAAAAGAGTTCATGTGCCTTAAAGAAGACACAGAGCAAAAGTTCCTCAGCAAAGTTAAGGCCGAGGTAATGATGACACCTCCTCCTGATAATCCTAAAGGGAGGTAACTGGCGAGCATCGCCTTATTGAAATCTTGAAAAATGCTCCTCGGCGAAGTTGAGGCTGAGGTCATGGTGACACCTCCTCCTAAGAATTCTTGGGGGAGGGAAGTGGCAAGCAATGCCTTGTTGTGCAGAGTTCTCCATGTTTGTGCCTGAAACACTTAGAAAAATGAAATTAGAATGCCAATATGGTTTATCCCCCTTGCAAGTTGCAATCTACCTTGACCTTTGTTAAGGGGTGTAAAGTTCTCCTTGTGCCTGAAACACTTAAAAAGGATGATTAGAATGACAATATGGCTTATCCCCCTTGCAAGTTGCAGTCTATCTTAACCTTTGTCAAGAGGTGATAGCCTTCTTAAGGGTGTAAAAATAAAGTGAAAAATATGCAATGAAAATTTGAAACATGAGTGATTGAAAGTAAATATAAATGTAAAGACAAAAATTCAAAACAAACATGATGATTAAAATTTTTTTGGAATTTGAAAAAGAAGTTTTTGTGAAAAGATTCAATGTTTTTGGGATTTTGAAAATATTCATTTTCTCTTGGAGTTTTGAAAATATTTAAATTTTTTTGAAGTTATAAAAATATTTAATTTTTTGAGAGTTTTTTTTGAAAATATTTATTTTTTTGGGGAGAGAAAAACCAGTATTGACACAAGTTCTCATCACTTGGTTGTTTTTCGAAGTTCGTTGGTAGACACCATGTGTAAAATGGGGTTCCTTACCAAGAATCCTTTTGACCTTCAACCTTTGATCAGCTAGAGTTTAGCTTCGATTTGGTTGGTCCACCCACACCCTGGGGGATTAAGAATGAAGAATTGATAAGGAAGTCCTTGATAAGCTTTGGAGATGTTGAGAGGGATTTCTCTACTCACACCCAATTGCCCGTTGAGGTTCGGCCTCTTCGGGTCTTTTCTTCTTTATTGACAAACCTATTTTTGTGGTACACATTCGAATAGGTTCTTTAACCTATGGGGTCATTGCCCATCTTTTGGCACCTTTTTCATTTTCTACATTTTTGGGTACTCATTCAGACATGCCCATATTTGTTTAAACCTGTGGGGTTCATTGCCCATCTTTTGGCACCCTTTTTCTTTCATTGAGAAGTTGGACCTTATGAGACGGCCTCCTACTAGGGTGGCAGATGCTTTCGATAGTCTCCCCGTCTAGTCCCCTTCACCTATCTTGGACCAAATAGAAAAGAATAGGGTGAGGGTTTTTCTTCCATTTCTATGCCTTGCCTAGCTTCTCTTAGGTGTCAAGTCATCCAGATTCTGGGATCGGGACGTGTTGTGTGTGGGATGGTATCCAACCTCGACTCCCAGAGAACAACCACATATGGACTGAAGTCATACCGGTAGTTCTCTCCAATTTTGAGGTAGATTACATTCCATAGGTGAATCAATTGTTTGCATGCCTTGCAATGTAAAGAATTTATTTAATAAAAACAAGGAAGCTACAAATATTGTCAATCATGAATTTCTCTCAATTAAAGTTGTCATGTGAAATTCAAAATCATTTACAAAAATATTTTCTTGCGGATGACATAATGATGATGAATGTAATTTCATGTAATACTTGAGAGAAGAAGAAGTTCATTGTTGATGACGGCTTTGCTTGTGCTTGCCTTGCCTTGCTTGCCATGCCTTGCCTTGCCCAACTGCTTCCACTGTTGATATGCTCCACATTGAATCGAAGAATAGGAGTCATACAGCGAGGTGTAGGATGTGGAGGATCTGATTTGGCATGGCAGAACTAGGATTGATGATGTAGAAGGCAAAGATTGGGGTATCACCTAGGAAATTTCTCTACCTTGATTTTTTTTAAAGTAACACTTGGAAAAACAAAAAAAATTATGAAAATAAAAAATATGCGTGAAAAATAAAAGTGAATTAAAATGGGCTCTTGGGCCCAAAAAATGGTTGGAATCAAGAGGCACGTGGGCCCAAGGGTTGAATGTGGGCCAGAGGGCCCATTTGATGTTGATGGGCATGAGGGCCCGATTAGAGGTGATGGGCTTAAAGGCCCGATTGGAGGTTAAGCCCGAGGGACCCAACAAAAAGAGTGGACACATGGACCCGATTTAGGTGATTGAGAGCATAGTCGTGATTTTGAAGATTGATGATGGGCTCGTGGGCACCATTGAAGAGTATGGGTGTGCAAGCCCAAAGTTGAAGAAGTGGGGGCACAGGAGCCCAATTTTGAAAAAGTCAGGGCACGCAGGCCCGATTGAGAAGGAATAGGGGAACGCAAGCCTAAAGATGGAGTAGTGTGGGCATGTGTGCTCAAGGTTGATGGAAGGTAGGCATAGGAGCCCAATTTAGAAGGACTTTGGGCACATGGGCCCAGTTGCGAAAAATTGTGGGCATGTGAGCCCGGTTGAGGTGAATTGTGGGTATGCAAGCCTGATTGGGATGATTTGTGGGCACGCAGGTCTGATTTAGAAAAAATAAGGGCATGTGGGCCCAATTGGGGAGAGTTGTGGGCACGCAGGCCCGATGGAAGGAAAGGGGCACGTAGGCCCAGTTGGAGAAAAGGGGCATATGGGCCCGGTTGAAGGAAAGAGGCATGCAAGCCCGATTGATTAAAAGGGGCACATGGGCCCGGTTGAAGAAAAGGGGCATAAGAGCCCGGTTGATGAAGAGGGGCACATGGGCCCGGTTGGATAAAGGGGGCACATGGCCCCAGCTGATGGAAATGGGCATATGGGCCCAGTTGAGGTGAATTGCGGGCACGCGGGCCCGATTGAAGTGAATTGTGGGCACGCGGGCCCAATTTAGAAAATTAAAGGCATGTGGGCTCGATTGGGGAAAACCCGATGGAAGGAAAGGGGCACACAGGCCCGGTTGGGGAAATGGGGTGCATGGGCCCAGTTGGGGAAATGGGGCGCATGGGCCCAGTTGAAGGAAAGGGGCATGCAAGCCCGATTGATTAAAAGGGGCACGTGGGCCCGATTGAAGAAAAGGGGCATAAGAGCCTGGTTGATGAAGAGGGGCACATGGGCCTGGTTGGATATAGGGGGCACGTGGGCCTGGCTAATGGAAAGGGGCACATGGGCCCAGTTGGTGAAAGGGGGCATAAGAGCCAGAGAAGGGGGCATAAGGGCCCAATTAAAGAAGAGGGGCATGAGGGCCTAGTTGAGTGGGATAAAGTGTGGGCTGTGGCCCTAAGATTGATAGATTTTGGGCCCATGGGCCCGATTGATGATTGTGAGAAGGATAAAGAAAGGGCGGTGGCCCTAAGATTGATGAATTGTGGGCCTATGGGCCTGATCGTTGATTTGGAGAAGAATAAAGAAAGGGTCGTGGCCCTAAGATTGATTGATTATGGGCCCATGGGCCGGATTGTTGCTTAGGAGGAGAATGGGGTAAGGGTTGTGGCCCTATAATTGATGCTAAGGGATTTGCCTGCCTATTTGGAGAAGGTCCTAGTATCCCTTTGCTAAGGTCTACATCCTTCAGGAGGCTTGTCAATTCATTCCCCATTTCCCTGACCAATTCTATCTCTTTCTTTTTCAGTTCAGGGGTCAATTCTATCTCCCCAACTACAGGGATCAATTCCAATGATGGCAATATTTGATCTGTACTTGGCAAATCCTTTCTTAGTCCTTGATAATCAATTGAATTTGTGATCCCCTCAGCTAATCTCCCTTCAGTAGGCTTCTCTTCAGGTTGTTCTATGGAAGAAGGCATGTCTAGTCTAGGGGATTCCAAAAGGGTAGAAGAGTTTGGCTCGACCTCCCCTACTATCTAATTTTGATCCTGAGATATAGCAATGACATGATGAGAAGCTGATTCCTCTAACATGGCCGGAGCACAAATGATTGGAGTGATTGATTCCTCTGCTAGGGAAGGAGCACAAATGGTCAAAGTGACAAAATCATCTACCATGGTGTCGACTCTAAAAATTTGACGGGGTCCTCTCCTTTTCAGGGAAGTCCGTGAATCCAGATCATCACCTCAAGAGGGGATGATAAAAGAAAGGAATAAAACATCGGAAAGCAACTCTCAGCTCGGTCCCACACTCACATTTATCCCCGAACTTTCATCCCTTAGCGTCGCTCGATCACCAAAGAGACGGTTTGGGTCATGTGGGAGGAGGGTGAGAAGAAGGAAATTAAGTGGTCACCAGGAACCGCGGGTTACGATTTATAAAATTAAATTGACCGTGTGTACCTTAGCGTGAAGAATGTGGGTTAAAGCTTCTCCTTCCTCGGCCGGCCGATGAAGAAGAGTCCTCAACGTGGTGGGTGCTTGATATTCTGTGCAACTAGACCAAACAAACAAGTGAAATAGACAATTATAACTAAACAAAGTGGAGTATATGTAAAGAGAATGACATGAAACACACAACTGACTAGAAACTGACGGGATTCGGGTTATCTCTAACCCCTCTTTTTTATTTTAGGATAAACAGACTAAAAGTAATGTAAAAAAATTTAAAAAAATAATGGTAGGATGGATAATCACGAAACAAAGAGATAGGAAAAAAAACAGAAAGATTCTGAGTTGAATAGAGAAAGATATGGCCAAATCTGTGTTGTCGAAAAAGCCGAGCAGCAGTCCAGGATCTGCCAGGCGCGACTTTGCTTTTGTGCTCATCACAACCAGTCCCAACCTCAGAATCAAGTGCTGTATATTGAAAACTGAAGAAGACTTGAAGATAAAGAACTTTGATGAATAGAGCTCAGGCAGCAGACATCCACAAGCTGCTGTAGAGGACGAAGAAGAGAGACCTGGCTGATCACCTGTAGAACAGCCTTCCTCTCTCTTGAACCGACTTTTCTCTCTCTAAAAACTCGAAATTCTCTCTCTAAAAATCACAAAATAAATGCAGGAGGGAGGTTGGATGTCTTGATATGCCTGGTGGGTCGTGCCCATGCCTTTTGGAATGACCGGAATCAGAGTTTATTTATAGGAGAACAAACGGCGCGATCAAGACTAAAAAATAGGGCTCCTTGCACCCTACCCCTGGGCGCATACGCCCTGGTGCAGGGCACATGCGCCCCACTGAGGGACGCATGCGCCTCCCAGTGGGGGCGCATGGCACTGTTCCCGAAAATTTCGACCTTATCTGGTCGATCGGTACAGTGGTAGAGTCCCGGTGAAAAACTGGTTCCCTCATGCCTCAAGGGTAGGGCGCATGTGCCCTCAAGTGAGGTCACGAGGTCACGTGCCTCACTGGTAGGGCGCATGGGCATGTGCCCTGGGTTCCGGGCGCATGTGACCAGGGACCCGGGCGCATGGGACTGTTTTTGCGCGTCCTTCTTCCGGAAGCCATTGCGAACACTCCCGAACTCGGAATTCGACGCCGTTTGTTGAGTTGGAAAAATAACAGGCCGAAGAAGCTTTCTATAGCATCGGATCAGCCATCACACCCTCCAAAACTTCATATTTTTTTCCGGAAGTTAGGGCAGTGAATAGAAGATCCAATACAGGTCAAAATGACTCCAACGGCAAACCGGAAAGGCACGGTATGCAACAAAACCTGTCCGGGGAGTGAATATGACCATAACCTTCAATGCATGATCATTAGGCATTGGTCATTCAGCCAACTTCCATGTTTACACGATTTACGTGTGGCTTTCGTTCGGAAATTACGGCTTTTGTAGAAAACTTCGGAAAACATCTGATTTCATTCGGCGAAGCTCCAAATCAACTTTTAAAGACCCGACATCATTATAAGGTCAATCGCACATGATACCCTATAAAACATGAGTTTTATGCTCTGAATTAGGCGAATTTGGCGTGTCTACAGCTTGCCTCGCCTTGATGTCGGCATTGTAAGGGAGTAGCATGTAATGAAGCGGAGTGATTCAGAGTGAACTGTAATGGAATGTAAGTGAGCATAGATGAATGTAGCAGAATAGAATGGTGATGGACTGAAAAGGTGGCATCAAGGTGTAGATATAGACACGCTTATCTACCTGATCTAGCAAAATGAATCTCTCTGAGTATTCCAGATCACTTTTATGTTCTATCAAAACCTCATATAATTGACTGGTAAAAGACATGCCCTTGGCATGAGAGATGAAAAAGTAAATGATAAAGGATAAAGGATGTAGCCAACCCTCAGCGTGGTGAGGAGTCCTCGAATTCGTAAGTTCATCATCATCCAGCAACCTGAACTTTGCGGTGTTCTTGTACTGTGATGGGCTAAAGTTTTAAAAGAGAAATTGATCTTAAAATGAAAAGAATACCAATCCATCATATTTGGAATCTCAAGTTCATTCAAGTTTCATAAAAATACTCAGTTTAATTCTGAGTGGAAGAACCTCATGTTCTTAAAGGGTTCGTTTAAGTATAACAAAATTGCTCAGGTATCGTGAAAACCATGAATCATGCTCTAGCAGAAAACCCGGTATTCAAAAAATGACAAAATAGACTTAAGCCATAGTGAGATTGAAAGATAATGGGGGGACTAACATAGAAGAAACAATGGCATGACACAATTGCTACGGTGGGATAAAATAAAAGACACGGTGGGATAAAAGAAAGGACAGAATAAAACATGGTGGAATAAAAAGAAAGGAATAAAACATGAAGGGATAAAATTAGTAATGATGAAAAATGAAAAGGAGATGGATGTGAACACATAAAAAATCATGTAGAAAATAGTTGAAGATATAGATTGTCTATTGGAGGTCAAGACACCCGATTAGGAACCATCGTCCCTCCAATGTTCAATTTTGGCTTATCCTTGAGTGTGAAGAAATGACCATGCCATCATAGATTTTGTTGAAGGGGACCTCGGGCCCAGTCATTTTCACTCTCAAGGTCTTCAACATTAATGCATATAATATGTATCAAATGGACCTAACATAACTAAGAATGATGTGAAGTGCAAAAATGAAATGATGGTGATGATGTAAGATTGATGAGAATGTGGATTTGAATGAAGTCTTCAGGCGTGGTCTGTCAACTTGCATCGACTGCCTGATTCATCAGCATCTCTGGTCCATCCTTGTCTTGTCGTTTTCTTCACATGTTGGACTTAAAAGGTTGCCTGATGGCCCTTCTCTTTTGCTTCTTCAGCTCCTAAAAACACTTAACAAAGACAATTAAATCTTCATTATGACTCATCCCTTTGCTTGTATATCGTTTGCCTTGATTTTGAGTCAAAGGGAGGAGCCTTCTTAACAAGGTAGAATAAAACAAATGACTAAAATGAAATGTAAGGGTTGAGAGAACTTACCTGCCGTGGTGTGAATCCTCTCCTCTCCTATATTGAAATGCCTGAAACACTTGATAAAAAGGGGATTAGATCTTCACCATGACTCATCCCTTTGCCTATTATGGTCAACTTTGACTTAGGTCAGAGGGAAGAGCCTTCTTAACAAGGTAATTAAAGTAAAAAAAATGGATATGCAATACAGAAATGGAAATATGCTTGACAGTCAAATAAACATTGATGCAACTAAGGCAATGATCATGACTGAGCATTTTTTTTGGGTTTTCTTAGAAATATCATTTTTGTTGATTTTTGAAATATTCAAATTTTTTGGATTTTTGAAATATGCATTTTTTGGGGTTTTTGAAATATGCATTTTTTGGGGTTTTTGAAATATGCAATTTTTTTGGACTTTTGAAATATGCATTTATTTTGGGTTTTTGAAATATGCATTTTTTTGGGTTTTTGAAATATGCAATTTTTTTGGACTTTTGAAATATGCATTTTTTTTGGGTTTTTGAAATATGCATTTTTTTTGGGTTTTTAAAATATGCAATTTTTTATATTTTTAAAATATTCAATTTTTTTTTGTGTGGAGAAAATGCTAGTATTTGAGACAAGTCATCGGTCTTTGGGGTTTGTCAAGACTCAAGTGGTAGATGCCACGTGCAAAAATAAAGTTCCCTACCTAGAATCCTTCTAACCTTCTTCCTTTGATCGGCTTGGGTTCCACCTAGATTTGGTCGGTTTACCCTACCCAAGGGGTTTAAGGAGGAAGAGTATAGAGGAAGTCCTTGATAGGGTTTGAAGATGTTGAGAGGGATTTCTCTACTCTCACTCAAATTACCCATTGGGGTTCAGCCTCTTTGGGTTTTTTTTTCTATTTTTTTCTCTTTTCTATGTGGCACATATTTAGACAGGTTTTTTTGACCCGTGGGGACATTGCCCATCTTTTAGTGCCTTTTGCCTTGACTATCATTCTGGGTACTCATTCAGACAGGTTGATCATTTTTCTTTTTCTAACCTAAGGGGTTCATTGCCCATCTTTTGGCACCCTTTTGTACCATCTGAGACGGCCTCCTACTAGGGTGGTGAGTGTTTTCGATACTACCCCTCTCTAATCTTCTCTCCCTATCTTGGACTGAGTAGAAGAGAATAGGGTAAGGGTACTCCTTCCATTTCTAGATTTCTGCCTTGCCTTTCGCAAGTGTTAGGTTGTCTGGATTCTAGGATCGGGAGGTGTTGTGTGTGTAGAATGGTACCTACCCTTGACTTCTCACGAACAACCTAGGATCGATGACTTGAGATTATACCAGTGGTTTCTCCATTTTTATGAAAAGTACTTTTTGAGGTAAACTCCATTCCAAGGATGATTCAATTTTTCTCCATCTGCATTAGTCAATTCATATGCATTACCTGGATACTTTTCAGTGATTACAAAAGGTCCTTCCCAGTTAGGTTGCAACTTGGAGCGGGGACCCCCTGGCTTAACGAATATGCGTTTGACTACCATCTCACTGATCTCTAATTTTCTCTTGACCACCCTCTTTTGATAAAACCTTTTGAGTCTATTCTGATAAGTCTGGGCATGCTCGGCGGCGGCTAGCCTTCTTTCATCCAAGAGTTCAAGCTGTGCAAGGAGAGATTCTCTTCTCTCATCAACTGGAATATCCCTGTCGAGCTGAACTCGGAGAGATGGAAGTAATACTTCGTAAGGGACCACTGCTTCCATCCCATATGCCAAAGTATACGGGGTTTGTTCAGTGGGAGTCCTTACAGAAGTACGATAAGCCCATAGAGCATCTACAAGCTTATCAGGCCAGTCGGCAAATTTGCTAGACTTACAATATTTCTTGATGATTTTGATTAAGGATTTGTTGGTGGCTTCTGCTTGACCATTGCCTTGAGGATAGTATGGTGATGAATGATGCAATGAAATGCGATACCTGTTGCAAATATCACGCAGATCTTGAGAAAGAAATTGTGGCCCATTATCGGTGACGATGTCGCTGGGGATCCCGAACCTTGCCAGGATGTTGCGCTTGATGAAGGAGCAGACTGTTGACGCTTTAATCTCCACGAATGCTTCCGCTTCAGCCCACTTTGTGAAGTACTCCATTGCCGTCAGAATGAATTATTTTGATCGCATTTTAGAGTTGAGGTCACTCAAGGGGCCAATGATATCAAAAGCCCACATGGCGAAAGGCCATGGGGCATGAATTGGATGAAGGGAAGATGCGGGAGAGTGAATCTTGTCGGCATGGAGTTG
Organism: Cryptocoryne crispatula var. balansae; assembly: GCA_036172225.1. NCBI lineage: Eukaryota > Viridiplantae > Streptophyta > Magnoliopsida > Alismatales > Araceae > Cryptocoryne > Cryptocoryne crispatula. The sequence goes on along the minus strand of CM069920.1, from coordinate 28,061,290 downwards.
ACATGAATGACAGTGCCAGACAAAGATAGAACAATTTTCTTCTAGAGTTGGCCAAAAATACCCTTGTCGGATGATTTTCTTAGCAAGGGCTTGGGCATTCACATGACCACCACAAACTCCAGAATGTGCTTCCTTCAGCACCAACTCGGCTTCATCTTCATCAAGACATCTAAGTAAGATTCTACTTAGGCTTCGCTTATAGAGCACTCCTCCTAGGATTGTATACCTCTGGGATACTCTTATGATTGCCTTCTTTTCCTTGGTGGTTGATCCAGGTGGGTATGACTGATCTCGGCAATACCTCGCAATCTCGTCATACCAAGGTCTCTCACCTTCTTCTAATTCTTCCAACTCAATCAAGGAGATTTCTTCTTTATGTTCCAAGTATTCCTTTCTGTTGAACCGCTCCTTAACCTTCAGAAAACGTCCATCCTCAATTGCTGGAATTGTCCTCTTACAGATGTGGATAGTCCGCAATTGCCTGCCTAGCGGGACAGATAGAGATGAAGCTAGTGGAGCTAAGGCATCGGCGAGGATATTCTGAGAACGGGGAACATGAGCAAAAGTGAGTTTGAAGAATAGCTTGATGTAGCAGGTGGTGAGCTCCTGGTAGGGTTTGAGGTTTGGATGGGAAGTTCGGTACTTGGATAGGACTTGGCGTAGGATCAATTGACTATCACCTATCACCCTCAGTTCGGTGGCACCATGGAAATGAGCGGCCTCTAGCCCAGCCAGCAAGGCTTCATACTCAGCTATGTTGTTGGTTGCTGGAAAGTTAAGCTGAAAAGCCTGTGGAATGGTGACACCTTCAGGTGACAGAAGGACAATACCTATCCCTCTACCATGAGAGTTCAGAGCCCCGTCAAAATATAATGTCCAAAGATTGGAAGATCAGACTGACATTAGTTCGTCATCCGGGAACGCCGACCGGACTTGGTCAAAAACGGGTATGGGATGATGGGCAAGGTGTTCAGCATTAGCATAACTCTTGATTGCCTTCTGTGGGACATAAATGATATCGAATTGGGATAAGAAGCTCTGCCATCGCCCTAACCGATCAGTCAAGACTGTCCGCTCTAACAGAAACTTAATGGGATTGATACGAGCAATGAGCTTGACTTGGTAAGCAAGGAAATAATGTTTGAGTTTCTGAACCACCCAAACAAGAGCAGCACAGGTCTTTTCTACCACAATGTACTTCAGCTCACAAGCATCAAACATCTTAGACAAGTAATAAGTAGCTCGTTCTTTCCCTTCTTCATCAACTTGTGCAAGGACTGCCCCAAGAGAGTTCTCAAGAACTGAAATGTAGAGGACCAAGGGCTTGTTGGGAAAAGTTGGATCTAATTCTAGAACATGAAAATATGTTGTGACCGTACATGGTCCAAGTTTGACTTCTAGAGTGACCACCCCATGTGCAGACTTATTGGAATTGTCGTAGGCCGTCACCAAGGCACAAGATGGCTTGGTTTCTTGCTCAGAAATACCGCACAACTGCAAAGTTTCTGGCGGCATAACGTTGATAGAAGCTCCAGTGTCAACCAAACATGATTTCACTTCAATATTACAAATAACCACAGCCACATGCAAAGCATATCTTCTAAATCCTGGATTTGCTAATTCTTCCTGAGAGAAAGTGAGTGTTGGGTGCTCACTTCTAGGGGCTAACACTGTAGTGATCTTCTCTGGTGGGAGATCTTCATTCACCATGACCCTTTGCAAATACTGCTGTAGAATCTCCTGGTGCACCTTTGATCTTTTGATCAACTCAAGTATGGAAATACGGGCCGGTGTTTTATCCAAATGTTTCAACAAATCATAGGCTGTGCCTGGCAATGGTTCTTCTACTTGTTCCTCCTCCACTAGATCCTGCGGTTGAGTACCGGCTTGGGGAAAGAGTCGCTGGAACATCCTCCCACTCCAAAGCACCGGGGATATTTGGCAGTCGGGTAGAGGTGACGAGTTAACTGGGGTGGGAACAGGTGGTGTAGGTTCATGTATGATAGGTAATGGGATCGATGGTTTTGGGATGATGGGGTTAGTTGGTAGAGGGGTAGGATTTGGAGGTGGTAGTGATGGTGATACTGGTGGCCTGATAAGAAGAGGCCGGGGTGCAGAAGTGGTTGATGATTTTAATGAAGGTGTAGGTTGTGGGATTGGTTGTATGATAGGTTGGAGTTTTGGAGTGGTAGAGCTCGTAGGCTGGGGGTTCAGGTTTGGTGGTGATTGTGGTGGTCGGATGAGCAAGGGCCGGTGTGTAGCAATGGTTGAAGGAGGTGTAGTTAGAGAGGGGGCTGGCCTAATGATGAGTCGGTGAGAAGAAGTGGCGGCCAGTGGTTGGGTTATTGAGCTTTGTGGTAGTTGTGGAGTAGAAAATGCACGAATTATTTGTCTAGGAGGGTTCCTAGCAGGAGACCTAGCTGAGTTGATAGGCATGGTTGCATTTTGGTTTTCTTGTTGCCAACCTTGAGCACGATTGGCATATCCCTGGATAATGGAGTGTACTAGACCAATTCCTGGGTTTGGATGTGCTGGTGCCGGTGCTGGAGCGGGAGCATGTAATGGGAGCGGATTCTGAACAATCCCCAAGCCAAGTTGTTGTTGAGGTTGAGCCGGTGGGCGCTGCCACTGCTGCTGCCTAGCCTTCATTACCTGTATGCATTCCCCCATTTGAGCCCAATCAATGCTGCCTTGGTCATTCAGATCGTGGATGTAATCCTTGAATTGAAAGCACACCTCTACAGTGTGACCAAGGTACCGGTGGTAAGCACAGTATCGGGACATATCAACATTTGTTGGCCAAACCTCTCTTTCCTTGGGCAATTCCAACTGTTTCTCCGCCATGAGTACATTGAAGATGTTGGTCAAGGAGTAAGGGAGTTGTTGGTAGTTCTCTCACCGAGGACCTCCCCTTCGTGGTGCCTGATTGGGTGGTGGCGGTGCCCTATTGTAGGTAGGTTGTCGAGGTTGCTGGGGTTGTGCTACTGGCTGAGGTGGTTGTTGTGGTTGTCGTGGTTGTGGTGGCCTAACCTGTTGTTGAGGTAATAGGAAAGGTTCTATGGTGGGTTTATGTACTGGTTTTGACGGTTCCCTCCCTGGTTCCCCACAGTGTTTATGGCTTCGTTGTTGACCACTCCTTCGGTTGTAGGACCAACTGGTGCAGGGGGGTTTTCCTGAGGTTTCTAGGTTTAGGATCAAAAGGGTTTATCATGGTGGTATTCTTGAAGTGGGCTTGCAAATATCGGGCACTGTCATAGAGTTCATTCATTGTGGTAAGACGGTGCATGATCAAGACATTACTCAAGGCAGGTGTAGTGTTGCCAATAAGCATCTTCACTTGTTCCCCTTCAGAAATCACATCTGTTAGTTTCTCTGCCATTCCCCTCCATCGATCAGCAAACTTTATGAAGTCCTCTTCGGGCTTCATCTTCTCAGCAATTAAATCTGTAATGGAGCATGCTGGTGCCACCCGGTCTCTGTATCTTTGCAAGAATTTGGTTTTCACAATATCAAAGTCTCCTGCCTCAAAGGAGTCGAGAGAGTAGAACCATTCTATGGCAGACCCTTCTAATGATCGACGTAACAAGAAGACAAGAACCCTACGATCATTTTTCCAGAATGAGGATTCATAGAGAAAATCTTTAAGGTAGAGAAAAGGGTTGCCAGTACCATTGTAGCGGCGATAAACTGGTAGCTCAGAAGGTGGCAGGTGTAGGACTGGCAGAGAAGGAATGGAAATCTCAGGAACTGACTTGGAGTCCAGGCGACATCTCAGCTCTTCATAACGTTCATTCATCTGGGTGAGCTGATCCATGATTGCATGGGTGAGAGCAGGTTCTTGGTTTACTGGTAGGGGTATGTGGTTAGAGACATGGTTCTGGAATTGAGGAGCATGATTTAAAGATTGTCCCATGGCTTGGTGGATTGGGGGAGCAACATGGTTAAAATAAGATGGCTGAACAAATGATGGTTGAACCACAGATGGTTGAACTATAGAGGGTTGAACTACATATGGTTGTGCTAGTGATGGTTGAATTACAGATTGTTGAACAACAGGAGGTTGAACAAAGGGTGATTGAATGAGTGGTGGTTGAACTAGAGGACGAGGAGATAAGGCAACTTGATTGGTTTCAGCCTGATCTGAAGCAACTTTGCCCTTCACCATGGATTGTATACGGGCATACGTTTCTGGGTCAGTATAGAGAGACAACTCCCAAAGAATTGTTCAACATCACGAGGAGAAGATGGTTGAGGGACCTCTTGCGCTTCTGACTCAAATAATGGATTAACACGACCATCTGACGGATTTGGTTGATGACCCATCTCATGTTCTCGATGTTCAGCTTGTTCCGCCATTCCAACGTGTCTTCCTGACCTTAGGTGCATTGAAATTCAAGGAGAAAGTAAAACAAACAAGTTGACAAAGCAAACAAAGAACTTTTTTTTTTGGTTTTTAGTATTTTGCAAAAAGTTAGAGGTTTGAATTTTTTGTTTGACAAGCAAGTGATGCAAAGACTTGAAAGCAAGATTACGCAATGATTTTGATTAAACCTTAGGTTTATGAATTTTGTTAAGAATTGTTCTCTCAACAAATGGGTTAGGATCCTAACTCCAATCTCCAATGACCTAGGTTTCACACAATCTCACCACGTGTAGGTAACGTAGGATGCTTCGGGTTTTGGGGAGTGGTACAACCAACCCGATCATGAAGAGGAATACTCCACGTATGAGGAATTATGGAGGCCTTGATGAAAGCCAACCAAGTCACCTAGGAAGGAATATCCCAGAAGAGAGGTCAGAATCCACCAAGAGGGTGTTTTGGATGGGAGGGGTAAATGGGAGAGTGAGCTCCCACCTCAAAAAAGTGTAAAAGAAGGAGGTAGAGAGAAAGAGCAGAGAATGCAATCAAGTAATAAAGCAAGTAATAAACAAAACATGAACTTAAATAAACAAGCAATGACACAAGACAAGCAATTAGAAACTAGACAAGCAACTAGAAACTAGAATCCAGACCTTGTTTCATATGTGAGCCAAATGGAGATAGTGAAAAGGTCATGGAAAGAAGAGGGTTCAAATCTGATAGCCAAGCAAAAGGGTGGTCCACGTGGGGACCGATGTAGGAATAAGCTGTTTCACGTGGGAATCAGTTTTGGGTAAAAGGTAAAGGTGGTTCACGCGGGAACCAGTTTTGGGTAAAAAAGGGTGGTTCACGTGGGAACCGGTTTGAATGGTCAAAAGAGGGCCATGTGGGGCCAATTAAAGGTGAAAAAAGATCTGATCCAAGTGGGGATAGATCTGAAGGAAAGTGGTTTGGTTCACGTGGGAACCAAAGTAAAGAAAGAGATTGGTTCACGCGGGAACCGGTTTAAAAGGAAAAGGGTGGTTCACGTGGGAACCGGTTTAAATAAAATGATAGAAATTAAATGGCATACTTGGCACTTCAAATCTGATGAAATATGGGTGAAATCAGAAATTTAGAGATGGCATGTAGTTTAAGAGAGATGGAAAGAAGGAAAGGCTCACGTGGGAACTGGTTTAGACCTAGAACTAGTTGCAAACAAAACACTAAGCACCCACGGTTGAAGACATTGCTAGTCCCACTGTGGTCGTCACAAAGCTGTCGACTCTGAAAATTCGACGGGGTCCCCTCCTTTTCAGGGAAGTCCATGAATCCAGATCATCACCTCAAGAGGGGATGAGAAAAGAAAGGAATAAAACTTGGAAAGCAAATGTCACCTCGGTCCCACACTCACATTGATCCCCGAACTTTCATCCCTTGGCGTCACTCAATCACCAAGGAGATGGTTCGGGTCATGTGGGAGGAGGGTGAGAAGAAATAAATGTGGTCGCCAGGAACTGTGGGTTCTGATTTATGAATTAAAATTGACCATGTGTACCTTAGCGTGAAGAGTGTGGGTTAAAGCTTCTCCTTCTTCGGCCGGCCGATGAAGAAGAGTCCTCAACGCGGTGGGTGCTTGATATTCTGTGCAACTAGACAAACAAACAAGTTAAATAGACAATTAGAACTAGACAAAGTGGAGTATATGTAAAGAGAATGACATGAAACACACAATTGACAAGAAACTGACCGGATTCGGGTTATCTCTATCCCTTTTTTTTATTTTCGGAATAAACAGACTAAAAGTAATGAAAAAAAATGTAAAAAAAAATTATATGAGGATGAATAATCACTAAACAAAGAGATAGGAAAAAGAACTGAAAGATTCTGAGTTGAATAGAGAAAGATATAGCCAATTCTGGGTTGTCGAAAAAGCCGAGCAGCAGTCCAGGATCTGCCAGGCGCGACTTTTCTTCTGCGCTCGTCACGACCAGCCCTGACCTCGGAATTAAGTGCTGTCAATTGCAAACTGAAGAAGACTTGGAGCGTAAGAACTTTGATGAAGAGAGCTCAGGAAGCAGACGTCCACACACTGCTGTAGAGGCCGAAGAAGAGAGACTTGGCAGATCACCTGCAGAACAACCTTCCTCTCTCTTGAACCGACTTTTCTCTCTCTAAAAACTCGAAATTCTCTCTCTAAAAATCACAAAATCAATGCAGGAGGGAGGTTGGACATCTTGAGATGCCTGGGGGGTCGTGCCTATGCCTTTGGAACGACCGGAATCAGAGTTAATTTATCGGAGAACGAACAGTCTCATCCTGGCTAAAAAAATAGGATCCTTGCGCCCCACCCCTGGGCGCATGCACCCTGGTGCAGGGCGCATGCGCCCCACTGAGGGGCGCATGTGCCCCCCAGTGAGGGCGCATGGCACTATTCCCGAAAAAAGTGGTCTTATCCAATCGTCGGTTCAGTGGTAGAGTCCCGGTGAAAAAACAGGGTCCCTCGTGCCTCAAGGGTGGGGCGCATGTGCCCTCAAGTGAGGGCACAAGGTCACGTGCCTCACTGGTAGGGCGCACGGGCACATGCCCTGGGTCCCGGGCGCATGTGACCAGGAACCCGGGCGCATGGGACTGTTTTTGCGCGTCCTTCGTCCGGAAGCCATTGCGAACACTCCCGAACTCAGAATTCGACGCCGTTTGTTGCGTTGGAAAGATAATAGGCCGAAGAAGCTTTCTATAGCATCGGATCAGCCATCACACCATCCAAAACTTCATAATTGTTTCTAGAAGTTAGGGCAGTGAATAGAAGATCCGATACAGGTCAAAATGACTCCGACGGTAAACCGGAAAGGCACGGTATGCAACAAAACTTGTTCGGGGTGTGAATATGACCATAACCTTCAATGCATGATCATTAGGCATTGGTCATTCAGCCAATTTCCGGGTTTACATGATTTATATGTGGCTTTCGCTCGGAAATTACAGCTTTTTGTGGAAAACTTCGGAAAACATCCGATTTCGTTCGGCGAAGCTCCAAATCAACTTTAAAAGACCTCGCATCATTATAAGTTCAATCATACATGTTACCCTATAAAACATGAGTTTTATGCTCTGAATTAGGCGAATTTGGCATGTCTACAATATCCACAACCACCCCTAGAAAAGGACATGAAGTGGAAGCCCCTATCCAGATGTGGTTCCATCAGGCCTCCCCTTGCAACCACCTCATAGAGATGGCGTGTCATTTCCTAAGGAAAGGAAAACCGTGAGTAAACATGATACCGTTGACGCTTCTTTCGCCTGTCCGGCTGCGGTGCTTCGACAGGTGCCATCGGGGAGCATGCAGAGGAAGCTTCAGGCTCTGTCTCGTACTGATCAGCACTTCCCCAAAGCCCATCGGGTTGATTAATAGTTTGCCCTGACGGCTGAGGTGAGTCAGCAAAAGATCTCCCCTGGGCTTGCAGAGGAGGGGGGCAAGCTTCTTTATACGTCATCTCGCCAGTGAGCAACTCAGTGACATTAGCCATGGTGGTCATAATGTCTACCTCTAGGTGCACACATCTAACCTGGAATCCCTCCAGAATGGAACAGACTCGAGATGCCATCTGATAAACCGTGGGGTGCGGAAGCCGTTCCACGTCAGGATGCCATCGTCATGCAGGTGGAGGAGGAGGAAGCCTTGGAACAGGATGCTCCTATCTGTAATGTACCGCATTGACCGCAAAGTTCGTCGACGGTCGAGGCTTGACATGTGGTTGTGGGGGCTACACTAGTCGGTTCCCCAAATTAAGAACTTGGTCCTGGATCAATTTTTCGGCCAAGTCCTTGAACTAGTAGCAATCTTCAATCATATGCCCCACCAGTCTATGGTACGGGCAGAAGTTCGGTCCTTGACTCTTAGCAGTATCCTCCGGGCATCTACTTGTCTGTAGGCTAATCAGTCCATTCTTCATACAGGCATCAAACAATTTCTCTGTATAGTCCCGTGCAAAGAAATAGGGCTTCAAAGCATGTTCTTCCCATGTGGGCCTTGGAGTAGGATTGGTGGTATTCCTCTGAGGGGGTGCCGTGGTAGCACTTTTGCCCCCAACATTATTATAGGGTCTAGAAGATGATGAGACATCCACCGTATTGACATCCCTAGAAACTTGCTGTTTGTCCTTCATTGGCCTTGATCTTGCAGCTGCCACCAAAAGGTTATTGACATAGAAGTGTTCTATGTCAGCAACCGTGATATTCAAGTCATCAAAGGATTGGATCCGTGTCCCTAACACCTTTTCCTAGATCTCAGCCCGAAGGCCTCTCTTACACAATGCAACTGCCTCCTCATGCAAAGGTGGATTGGCACACTTCATACATACATTCCTCCAATGGCAAATATAGTCGACTGCCGATTTGTTTCATCCCTGGAACATAGTGGTCAACTCGACCAGGGTATGCAGCCGCTCGAAGAAACTAAACTTCTCAATAAACTTTCTTTGTAGATCAGGCCAGTCTACTACTGACCTAGGCTTCAACTTAGAAAACCACTCAAAGGTTGTGCCCGTTAGAGTGGTGGCAAAGTACTTAAGCAAGTAGGATTCGCAATGTGCTAACTTGCCCATATGAGTGTAATATAAAGCCAAATGCTCCCTGGGGGACCCACGCCCATCAAACTTGGAGCACTTGGACACCTTAGAGACGTCAGGAGGAAGCTTCACATACTGATGATGTGGTGGGTATGGGACTTGGTAGAGGCCCGCCATACCTTGTCCATTGTCATGTTGAGCCAAACGCATAGAAATCATTTGATCTATCATAGCCCGCTGAGAAGACTCAAGAAAATCTTGCTGCGGTGGAGGCAGAGGGGCTTGGTACTGTGGTTGAATGAAGATCTCATCATCCATGTGTGGTCTAGGAGCCGGATGCATGGGAGTAGTAGGACGAGGCTGTGCTACAGGTGGCAGTTCTCCTTGAGTAATACGGGGTCCATCTGAAGCCTCGGTGGCACCTGATGCTTGTGCTGGTTAAGAATGGAGCAAGCCAGAATTGGCAAGGAGAGCCCGGAGCTGTTGATTCTCCCTCCAAAGATCTTCTAATTTCATGGCCGGTGGCATGACCACTACTTCATCGCTCGACACAATATCCTTGTCCTTACGACGGCGTGTGCCCTCCACGGCGATGGCAGATTGACGTTCGGCCATACTACGTGTGACAGGCCCAATATGGACTACAGTCTAAGAGTCCTCTGGGACATCATCAAGGTGACTAGCACCTGCAGTGTAGCAAGTGTATACTCGCATCTGGCCTCCTGGCCCTCGTGCTACTTGGCGTTTGGGGGCAGTGTCAGACAACATAACTCGGTCAAGGACTGACCCTCTTCTGTGTGGTAGCTCCCACGGAGTAGTGGTCGCATGACCATCATCAAAATGATAAAACTTCTGCCGGTGGGGTGGCGCAAACTGAGCCTTCGGCCGAATAGAATTGGCCTTCGGTTGCTGCGGGGGGTTGAATACGGCCCTCGGTTGCGGCCGTGGTTGGGACTTCAGCCCAGAAGGCCCCTCGTCTGGGTGAGGTGGACGGCAGGCTTTGGAGACAAGTGGTTCTACAAGGGGAATGCTAGCCTTAGGGCACCAAACCTTCAAGATCAGGACAGAGGGTCTGAATCTCTGCCTCCGGTTGGCACGAGTGTCCGCTTTTCGGGGCACTCGGAAAGAAGAAGCTTGAATGGGGGACGTGCCCCCAATCGGTGGAATTGGTTGCCGAAATGAAAAGTCAGTAGTTGGGCTGACTGTTGGAGTCTTTAGTACAGCAGGCGGCTGCTGCCGGGTCTTCTTGGGCTGGACCATTGAGCGGTCAGCCGGGTGAGCCAAAAGCTTCATGGGGAGTTTGCCCCCAGTTGGTTGGGCAGAGAACTAGAATGATTGGTCGGCAAATCGACTGCTTACACATAACTTTTGTTGGGCAGGTGGTAGCACCTGCAGGTTCTCTTCAACATACACCGCTGATCGGTCCAAGGAGGAAAGACAAGCCAAGGGATGGCCCCTCGCCCGAGCTGATATCTTGAGAGCCGCTTATCGGCTCGAGTCTTTGAGTTTTTTAGGAGAGGGCTGCCCCTCTCAACATCATCCCCGGCCACTGGTCGGCTGGTCTTCTTGGAACGGGCAGAAGGTTGACTCTTCCCCCGTACAGTTGGCATATTCTTAATAACGGGCGTAGCAGGGGCCCGTAAATCATCATCCAACTAGCTCAGAGCAACGAACCGGTTGACAAGGGGTAGAACGATAAGCCGCGGTTGGTGGCGCTTCTCTTCCCTAAACTCAGAGGGAGTCTTGATGAAAGTGGCTGGGCAGGTACGGTTCCAAGGGTACCATACATTACCAACCTCCAAGTTACGGTGGGAGCCATGTTCAAGCCGAAGCTTGCGCAGACTCGACTGAGGAGATGCGGGTGCGGGCTCGGAGTTAACGGTGATAACATTTACCGAAAATGGCTCCTGAAGAGGAGCTAGTTGAGGTGACTTCGGGAGAGAAGCCTCAAAGAGTAGGGCGGCATCTGCATAAGCTATTTGAAGTTGTTGGAGGGGATAGACCTCCTCCTCAGTAGAGAATGGTTCCTCCATTGTGGCACCAAGATGGTCAGGGTGTAGCACATCTTTGGGGAAACAGCCAAAAGTGATGCCGGCGGTGACGGCACCAATACAACGGTTGTTGACGTCGGCCTCGGAATAGCGAACACCGTTGTCAAACTCCATTGAACCTACAAAAACATAAAAGGCCGACCTGATTAGATAAAAAGAGTCTTTAAAGAGATAGTGGGTGTGCACTTTCTCATATCGCTATGGCAGAGAGATGAAGGGAAAGAGAAGTCCCACCGAGCATGCCAATTTGTGGGAACCTCGGGAATCATTTTGTTTTCTTGGAAAAATATTTTTTGTTTTTTGTATGTTTTGAAATATCGACATCCAAATTTTCTAGCAAGATAGGTGATAGACCATAAAAATACTAGATAATCTGGGTGATATTAGAAGAGTATAGAACCGAGGTTTGGGTTCTGTGAAAATATATTTGACCTCTCTTCATCGGATGGTGAGAATATCTGATGTTCATTTACATCGAGAAAACACTCGAACACCCTTGATTAACTGCCACAATGATCTTGTTTGACGAGAGTGTGCACATCCACAACGTATAAAGAACACAAAGGGCCCTGGCCTTTCAGGCCCGATGAGATGCAAACAAGTTTGATTAGATTTATTTTGGAGTTGACTTAAGTTTTATTTATGAATGGATTTTGATGTGGTTTGAAATGTTGATTTCAGATTTCCATTTGATTTAGTTTTGAATGTTATTTGTTTTGAGCTTGTTTGAATTGTTTGGTTTGTTTTACTTCAATTGATTGAAGTTTATTTTATTATTTGTTTGAACTTGATATTTAAGATGTGTTGATCAATTTTGACTTTTTTATGCTTAGTTGACATATGTTGAGTCATTTTCATGTGATTTTCTCATGTTGGTTGGTGTTTTAATACCGATTTGGGTGCGTTCGGTATGTTTTAAATGTTCTGAAGTTTGATTTAAATTGATTAAACTTGAACTTCAAATTGTTAATGACCTGAATTTGACATGTTTTAAGATGAAATTCATATGCATTAATGTTTTCTTTATGTGTTCTTTTCAATTGGTTGTGAATTATTTGATTTGCACTTGTTTAAGCATTTGAATTCCAATGGATTAAGTGTATTGAATCAATTTTTCCAGATTGTATTAAATCTGATTTTTGTTGAATGTTAAAGCTTTAATGATATGTTTTAAGCATGTTTTAAGGTTGGTTTGAATGTATTTTTATATATGATTAAGTTAACATCAGATTTGGTTAACTCTTGTTCGGTTTGCATCACATCCGGTCTGTCGGGCTAGTGTCGATGCCCGGTCACATGCAATCAACTCGGTACATGAAATGTTCATTGAATATTCATGTTCCTGCTAGTGTACATCAGATGTGGCAGTTTATATGCCATGAATAATGCTTGTCGAAGTGTCAAAGTGTGACTATCCTTCCCTTGTTGAAAAACCCACTTGATTGGGAAAATTTTGGCAGCATACCGACTTATTTTCCAATCGGTATGGAATTTTACCCGTCCTACAAGGCATAGTCATTTGACTTTCCAAGTAGTGGGAAGGGTCCGTCTATAGTGGGAAGCGTGTCCCATGCCTACGCTCGGGTCAACATACCGGATACAGGTCCGGGCTAGCTGCCCAAGGTGGAGCGCCCACGTGGTGGTGCTAACTCCTTATTTAATTTTGGCATTTCACCTTCAGATTTAATTAAGGTTTATTTTAAGTGTCCAAGGCCCAATGGGCCACCTTCATCAGCACAATGGGCTGGTCTTCATGCTATGTCGGCCCGGTTGGCCCAATCTTGAGCTTCATGGGTCCTGGCGGCCTGCTTTGAACTTCATGACCCAATGGGCCTGCTTTGCTCCTCCATGGCCCAGTTGGCCTGATTTGCACTCTATTTTTGCACCTTGACATCTTGCTGTAGCAGCGGGGTAGGTGAGCCTCAGAGGGGCTGGAATAGGTTGGCTAAGGTGCTGTTTAGGTGAGCTTTGGTAGGACTGCACAAGGGGCAGGTTTAGGTGCGAACTAGGACTGGTTTTAGGAATGCACAAAGGGCATGAGAATTGAAGGCCCACCCGAGTAGTCTCGGTCCGTACGGAGGATTCCGAGAGTGTCGAAGCGTCAACCTTCAACCTATACTCTAAGGGGAAGGAGAACAAGGTGCATGGGGTCTGATTTCAAGGCCAGTAGAGGGACCTGATTTCAAGGCCAGCAGAGGGGCCTGATTTAGGTATGTTCTGAAGTCTGTCCACTTGGGAAGCAAGGATGGTTAAACATGGCCTGATTAGGAGCATGTTCAGGAGTCTAATTGGCTTCTAGAGGGATGGCAACAGGGGGCACGGTGTTAGGTGACAGCATGGGGTTGCTTGGGGATGCCAAATGGGCTGTTTACAAGCCACCTATGGGCTGTGCGCACGTGGGCAATGAGGAGCCAGAATTAGGACAGCAAGGAGTCTGAAATGAGGGGCTCAAAGAGGCTGATTTTTGATGGCTTGTGGGACCAACATAGGGAGGTTGAACATGGGCTTTAAGTGGTACCAACAAGGCTGGGTTTTTGGAGCTTCTTGAATGGCCATAGAGAAGGCCGAGGGGAAGAGAAAGAAGAGGGGAGGAAAAGAACTAGAAAGTACTACATCATCCCTCACCTTTTTGGCACAATTCTTGTTGGAGATTGAAGGAGAAGATGGCTGGCCTTATATCCTTCTTATTCTTTTTCTTTTGTTGCTGAAGATGGGGCTGGAATTGGTGCTCCAAGAAGGAACACCTGCTGTTGCAATCGGTGCGCCACCAGTTGGGCTGCTGCTGGTGCACCTGCTGGAGGAAGGCCTTTTCTTCTTCTTCTTCTTCACTTGGCACACCACAAGGGGGCTGGAGAGATTGATGACTTTATGATGAAGACGTCCAATCAAGGAGAAGCTGTCTTGGAGCAGGGTAGAGGGAGGAGAGGTAGGGCTTCCGCAGGGTGATCCGCTTGTCTTCCACATGGCCAGCATGAGGGTTTATATAGGAGTTGATGGCGCCATCTGCAGGAGGAGATAAGGCTGGAGGTTGTTGACTGAAGATAAGGATAACTCAAGGGAGGTTGAGGATGATAAGGATAACCCATAGTTCGTTGTTGAGAGGGATAAGGATAAACCATGTGGGTTGTTGAGCTTGCTGAGGTGGTTCAGGGAGATAAGCCAAAGTTGCTAGCTATGCCATCAGATGGGTGTTGACTCTGAAAATGGGTTCCGGATCGGCACCTCAGGAATAGGGGAATGGGAGTGAACCGGAAGACACTCAGAAAGCGGTAAAATTCTCACCTCTGTCCCACACTCACATTGATCCCCGAACTTTCATCTCACAGCGTCTCTCGAGCACCGGAGATGGTTCGGGTCATGTGGGAGGAGAGTGATGAATGAATTCACTTAAAGAATGAATAAGTGAAGAAGTAGTCGCTAGGAGCTGCGGGCTCCGCTTTATGGATTTGAACAAGAGATTAAGTTAGATGATCGTGTGTACCTTAGCGTGGGAGATTGGGATGTGAGTTCAACCTTCTTCTTCTTCGGCCGGCCAATGAAAAAGAGTCCAACCGATGCTAGCTTGATTGATTTGTGCAACTAGAAGACAATAAGACAAGAAAACAAGTGAAGATGGATTAGAACTGAGTGAAGTGCAGTAACTTGTAAAAACAATAACATAAAACGGCAATTGGAAACAAACTGACCGGATTCGGTATTAACCCTAACCCCCTTTCTTGGTTCTTTTATGTTGTATGAAATGATGTAAAGCTAAATAAAAATGATGCTTAAATATGAACTAAATGATTTGAATGAAGAGTTAGCAAAGAGAATATGAATGGTTAAAGACAACACAACCCAGGCAAAGTGGAAACTGGGTTGGACAGATTCAATGTAAGCGCGGCTCGATGCGAGAGACCGTAACGAACAGCACCGATGTCAGAATAAAGTGATGTTTGTTTCAAAATAAAGAAAACTCACCGAGGGTGGTTTGATATGAAGACAAGCTTGCTTGAGTCTTATGATAAGTAATATGAATTTACCTGATAAGCCGGATCTTGGACAGTGAAGTTCTGAAAACTCCCAGCACAATGTTGATGTAGGACGTGCTATGGGCACTACAGATATTGGAATTGAATGATTCTTATTGTAAATAAAAGAGGAATCACCAGAAAAATTTTCTATAATGGATGTATAGGCTGAATCCACCATTAAAAGTACTGAAATTGAGTAAGAAGATGATGACTTAGAAGAGAAGACTTCGGATCTGTTTGTGCAGCGCCAATGTTGAAGCCGTAACAAGCAGAGGAAATATCATAATTGATCTCTGTTTGTTGGAGATGAAATATATCTTTATGAAGCACACTTTTTATGTAGGAAGTAAGGCCATAAAATGGCTATAAAGATATGTAGAAGCCGATGATCAGCAGTGCAGCACGTCGGAGCATAGACCGGCTTCTATCTCACTTTGGGATGATCTCCGGGCACCAGGACAAAGAGAGGACGATTTGGGGAGGTTGGGATGAGCCTAGGGTGGCTGGAGGATGAGGAGAGGAGTGCTGGAGGATGGGTATGCCCTCCTTAGGTCGTTCATATGAGTCTCTCTTTATTGGGAATGGGAAACAGGTCAAAAAATAGCAAGTTTTGATACATCCGACCTTAGGTTGGATTTACTCCATTTAATGATGCTAATTTTCATCATGAGACTTATGGAAACTTACCCAAATAATTGAAATGGATTGAAAATATTAGATCACCTTCCCCATGTTCAAAATATGTCTCCACTTGAAGAGGAAACAAATCTAGTCTAAAAATGGCAAGTTTTGATGTATAAGACAACAAGTTGGATTGCCATCATTTGATGATGCTAATTTCGACCATGAAGCTTCCAGATAGTATAACAAGTTATATGGAGGAGTAAAAAGGAAGGTAAGGTCGTGAATTAGTCAGATGTGTGCCCAATGGGCTGGGCTTGCATGCAATTGGGCTTGATTGGTGCTGCGTGCGGACAAAACTGCATGTCAGACTTCTAAAAGGCATTGCGGACAAATGGAAGATCAAAATTGAATGCCGTTTGTTGCATTGAAAAGAGGACTCAGAGTTTAAGATTATTAATGTTTAAGACTTATTTAGTAAACGTCCATAGATCCTGTGAAAAATTTTAAAATAGGGGATATGCTGGGAAAAGCATAATCTGGCACACCACCAAGAGTCTCTTGTTCGGCAAACACGAATTTTATAAAAAATTAGCAAATCATTTTCATATTTCCAATAAGCACCTTGGCTCATCAAAAAGGGTGGTTCATCATGATTTTTATGGTCTAAAAGAGATGTTGCCAATGGAATAAGGGTTTAAGCTCGAAATAAGGCCAAATTGGCATGTCTACAGCTTGTCTCGACTTGATGTCGGCTTTGCAAGGGAATGACATGTAGCAAAGTGAAGTAAAATGTAGCAAAGCGAAATGAATTTTAATGGAGTGCAGTGGAGCGGAATGGTGATGGACTGAAAAGGTAGCATTAAGGTGTAGATATAGACACGCTCAACGACCAAATTCGGCAAAGGGAATCTCCTCAAGTTCCTTGGATTATTGCCATGTTTCATCAAGCCTTCTTATATCCAATTGGTAAAAGGTGTGCCATTGGCACGAGAGAAGAATAGCCAACCCCAACGTGGTGGGGGTCCTCGAGACATGGGTTCGTAGGTTCATCATCAGCCGGTAACCCGATCTTTGCGGTGTTCCTGTACTGTGATGGGCTAAGGTTTAAAAAAGAGATTTGTTTTGAAAAAGTAAAAGAATACCAATCGAGCACATTTGGGCTCTCAGATTCATTTAAGTCTTCCAAGAGACAAGATTCAATTTGGAATGGAATGATCTCGAATTCCAAAAGGCAAATGTTGAAGCTCAGACCGTGAAGATAGTGACGATGCAAATTCTGATTGAATAGTAGGCCCTTGGCGGGATGAAGTGACTGCCATGGTGGGATAAATAACAAGAGAGTTGTAGTGGCCATAGTGGGGATAGAAAAAAAAGATTTGAAGGCACAAGGTGATTATCGAACACGGTGGGATTAACAGACACGGTGGGATATTAGAAAGGTTGGTGGGACTAGAAAACATGGTGGGATTAGAAAACATGATGGGATTTAGAATGATCGGAATTAGGATACAACGTTTAAAGATTAGGGTGAGAAGGTGAAGATTATGAAAGGGTGTATGCAATGACAAAACAAAATGTAATGCAACTAACGCTACATGATGCATGCTGGGCTCAAGAAAACAAAACAAAACTTGTATAAAAAATAGTTGAAGATACAGATTGTCTCTGAGGTCAAGATACCCATTTGGGAACCATTGTCCCTCATAGCACAACTTTGGCTTACCCGCGAGCACAAAGAATGACCTGACCGTCGTGGATTTTGATGAAGGGGATCTCAGGACTGGTCTTCTTTGCATTCATGGTCTTCAACATCAATGCATAAAATAAATAGTAATGCACCTAATATATGCTAAGAAAGGAAATGATAACGGTGAGTTTGCAGTGTGATGACAAGCATTCTCACAAAAGAGTTCATGTGTCCTAATGAGGACACAGAGCAAAAGCTTCTCGGCAAAGTTGAGGTCGAGGTAATGATGACACCTCCTCCTGAGAATCCTCAGGGGAGGGAAGTGGCGAGTGTCACCTGCAAAATGTTTCTCGGCAAAGTTAAGGCCAAGGTTATGGTGACACCTCCTCCTAAGAATCCTCAGGGGAGGGAAGTGGCGAGCATTGCTTTGTTGTGCAGTTCTTCTTGTTTGTTCTTCGTGCCTCAAACACTTAGAAAAATGAGATTAGAATGCCAATATGGCTTAACCCCTTTGCAAGTTGCAGTCTGCCTTCACCTTTGTCAAGGGGTGATAAGTTCTCCTTATGCCTAAAACACTTAGAAGGAAGAGATTAGAACAACAATGCGGCTTATCCCCCTTGCAAGTTGCAGTATGCCATGACCTTTGTCAAGGGCGGATAAGTTCTCCTTATGCTTGAAACACTTAGAAGGAAGAGATTAGAACAATAATGCAGCTTATCCCCCTTACAAGTTGCAGTATGCCTTGACCTTTGTCAAGAGGTAATAGGCTTCTTAATGAAGTAACAAATATACAATGAAAAAAAATTTGAAACATGAGAGACTAAAAGTAAATATGAATGTAAAGACGAAAATTAAAACTAAGCATGATGATGAAAATTTTTAAAATTTTAAATTTTTTTTATTGGAATTTGAATTGAAAAGATCCGATTTTTTAGGATTTTTGAAAAATATTCTTTTTTTTTAGTTTTTTTAAAAATGTTTTTTTTGAGTTTTTGAAGATATTCAACTTTTTTGGAGTTTTTGAAAATATTCATTTTGTGTAACTTTTGAAAGTATTGACTTTTGGGGGGAGAGAAAAAGTCAGTATTGACAAAAGTTCTCATCACTTGGTTGTTTTTCTAGGTTCGTTGGTAGACACCATGTGCAAAATGGGGTTCCTTACCTAGAATCTTTTGACCTTCAACCTTTAATCAGCCAGAGTTTAGCTTCGATTTGGTTGGTCCACCCACACCCTAGGGGGGTTAAGAATGAAGAATTAATAGGAAGTCCTTGATAGGCTTTGGAGATGTCAAGAGAGATTTCTTTACTTACATCCAATTGTCCGTTGGGGTTCGGCCTCTTTGGGTCTTTTCTTCTTTATTGACAAACCTATTTTTGTGTGGCACACATTCGTACAGGTCTTTGACCTGTGGGGTCATTGCCCATCTTTTGGCACCTTTTTTATTTTCTAAATTTTTTTGGGTACTCATTCAGACAGGCCCATATTTGTTTAAACTTGTGGGGTTCATTGCCCATCTTTTGGCACCCTTTTTCTTTGGAGAAGTTGGACCTTTCGAGACAGCCTCCTACTAAGGCGGTGGATGCTTTCGATACTCTCCCTCTCTAGTCCCCTTTGCCTATCTTGGACCAAACAGAAGAGAATAGGGTGAGGGTTTTCCTTCCATCTCTAAGCCTTACTTAGCTTCTCTTGGGTGTCAGGTCATCCAGATTCGGGGATCGGGATGTGTTGTGTATGGGATGGTATCCACCCTCAACTCCTAGAGAACAACCACATGTGGACTCAGGTCATATTTGTAGTTCTCTTCATTTTTGAGGTAGATTACATTCCATGGGTGAATCAATTGAAACCAAGCCTTGCATGTAAAGAATTTGTTTAATAAAAACAAGGTAGCTACAAATATCGTCAATCATGAATTTCTCTCCATTAAAATTGTAAAGTTCAAAATCATTTCAAAAAATATTGCCTTGCTGATGACATAATGATGATGAATGCAATGTAATACCTGAGAGAAGAAGAAGTTCATTGCTGATGACGACTTTGTTTGTGCTTGCCTTGCCTTGCCTTGCCCAACTGCTTCCACTTTGATATGCTCCATATCTCATTGGATTGAAGATTCAGAGTCATATGATGAAGTGAAAGATGTGGAGGATCTGATTTAGCATGGTGGAGTCAAAATTAATGATGTAAAAGGCAAAGATTGTGGTATCACTCAGGAAATGTCTTTACTCTTGATTTTCATTGAAAGTAAAACTTGGGAAAAGAAAGATAATTCAAAAAGGAAAGAAACATGCTTGGAAACAAAAGTGTGCTAAAGTGGGCTCTTGGGCCGAAGAGTTGATAGTGGGCTTGAAAGCCCGGGAAGGGTTGGAATTAGGGGGCACGTGGGCCCAAGAGTTGAATGCGGGCCAGAGGGCCTAGTTGATGTTGATGGGCATGAGGGCCCGACTAAAGGTGATAGGCTTGAGAGCCCGATTGGAGGTTGAGCCCGAGGGACCCAACGAAAAGAGCAAGCACATGGACCCGATTTAGATGGTTGGGAGCGTGATTGTGATCTTAAAGATTGATGATGGGCTCGCGGGCGCCATTGAAGAGTATAAGTGCGCAAGCCCAAAGTTAAAGAAGTTGGGGTAGGAAAGCTCGATTTGAAGGAAGTCTGGGCACGTGGGCCCGATTTTGAAGAAGTATGGGCACGCGGGCCCGATGGTGAAGAAATGGGGGCATACTAGCCTGAAGTTGAAGGAGTGTGGGCATGTGTGCCCAAGGTTGATGGAAGGTGGGCACGTGGGCCCGGTTGCAAAAAAAACATGGGCATGTGAGCCCGGTTGAGGTGAATTATGGGCATGTGGGCCCGATTGAGTTGAATTGTGGGTACATGGGCCCGATTTAGAAAAATTAAGGGCACATGGGCCCGATTGGGGAGAATTATGGGCACGTGGGCCCAATGGAAGGAAAGGGGCACGTAGGCCCAGTTGGGGAAAAGGGGCATATGGGCCCGGTTGAAGGAAAGGGGCACATGGGCCCAGTTGATGAAAAGGGGTGCATGGGCCCGGTTGAAGGAAAGGGGCATGTGGGTCCGGTTGGATAAAGGGGGCATGTGGGCCCGGTTGATGGAAAGGGGCACATGGGCCCAGTTGATGAAAAGGGGCATAAGAGCCCGATTGACGAAGAGGGGCACAAGTGCCCAAAAATGGGGCATAAGGGCTCGAAAATGGGGCATAAGGGCCCAATTGAATAGGATGAAGTATGGGTGGTGGCTCCAAGATTGAAGAATTGGGGACCCATAGGTCCATTTTATGGTTGTGGGCATGATAAAGAAACGGTGGTGGCCCTAAGATTGAGGAACTATGGGCCCATGGGCCTGATCTTTGATTGGGAAAAGGGTAAAGAAAGGGTCGTGGCCCTAAGATTGATTGATTGTGGGCCCATGGGCCCGATTGTTCTTTATAAGGAGAATGAGGCAAGGGTCGTGGCCCTAAGACTGATTTCGAGGATTTTGCCTGCCTAGCTAGAGGAGGCCCTAGTATCCCTTTGCTAAAGTCTACATCCTTTAAGAGGCTTGTCGATTCATTCCCTATTTCACTGACCAATTCTATTCCCTTATTTTTTAGTTCAAGGGTCAATTCAATTTGACCAACTTCAAGGATCAATTCTAATGATGGCAACATTTGATCTATACTTGGAGAATCCTTGCCTAGTCCTTGACAATCAACTAAATTTGTGATACCCTCATCTAAGCTACCTACAGTAGGCTTCTCCTTAGGTTTCTCTATAAAAGGGGGCATGCCTAGTCTAGGGGATTCCAGAAGTATCGAAGGGTTTGGTTCAACTTCTCCTACTGGCTGACTTGGATTTTGAGAAATAGAAACGATATGCTGAGGGGTAGAAACTAATTTCTCTACCGGGGCAAGAGCACAAATGGTTGGAGTTATTAATTCCTCTGCCAGGGCAGGAGCTTGAAGGGTCAAAGTGTCTGAATCATCTACCATGGCAGGAGCATGAATGGTAGGAGATTAAAGGGTTGAAGTGTCTGAATCTTCTACCACAGTAGGAGCAAGAATAGTAGGAGTGATTGATTCCTTTGTTGAGGCAAGAGTGATAGAAGAAATGATTGGTTGTTGTGCAACCAACTGAGGAGGATCCCTATGCGGTGGGATTGGTTGAAAAGCTGGGGTTTGCTCGATCGGCCTAGGATAAATGATTGGCCGAGGGTCCGTTGGTGAAGTGGGTTGAGGGGCCAAGGCTTGCATGGCTAGCCGAGAGGTTGTTGTTGGAATAGGCTGAGAAGCCAAGGGCCGGATGATTGGTTGAGGGGCCTTAAGAAATGTTGGTGGAGCCGGTTGGGGAACCGGTTTAGGTAATGAAGTATTTGCACAAGCGACAAGAGGAACTTGATTGTGCACAGTTGGTTTCGCCATTAGCACGGGTGGCATGACCGGCTGAGGTTGGGGCATGGGTGGCCTAATCAACTGGCGTCGAGGAGTTGGCCGATGATGATGATCTGGATGGGGTTGGGGAGGGCTCCTAGGTTGGTGCATAGCATCAATGTTCTTCTCAACCATGGGCCTCAATTCATCATGATATTGTATTAATTCCATGTCTCTTTTTGCTTCCCTAATTATTAAATAGCTTGGCCCATATCGTTGCAAGAATTTTTCCTTGACAATTTCAAAATCCCATATTTCTATTTCCCCTAGTGAGAAGAACCATTCTAGGGATGCACCATCCAATGATCGTTTAAAAATAATAGCAAGAGCTCTTCGATCATTAAGCCATTGAGACGATTTGCTCAAGAAATCATTAACAGGGGTGAAGGGATCACTTGAGCCATTGTAGCGATGGTAGGCTGGTGTTTGTGATGGAGGGATATGTGGGATTGGGAAAAATGGAGCAGATATTTTAGGGATGGCCTTCGAGTCCAAATGGTGCCTTAGCTCTTCAAAGTGCTCATCCATTTGGTTGAGTTTGTCTATGAATGCTTGAGTGAGGTTGGGTTCCCGAGCCACCGATGCAAGGTATTTAGATGAATGGGTTGGAAGAGGTGGCTTCAAAGTAGGAACTGGCATAGAATTATATGAATGCCCCACAATGGAGTGAGTAGAGGCATGACAGGGTTGCCCAGGAGAGGAGATGATGAGGGGCCTGACTGTCGATTGGGGTGGTGACAGGGCTTGATTTCCCTCGACCGAATCTTGATTGGCGGGCATCTTGCCCTTTGTTAAAGATTGCACAAGTGAAAAGGATTTAGGATCTAAATGGAAGGATAGACCCTGGAGGATTTGTTCCACACTAAGTGAAGTAGGTGGATGAGTAGGATTTTGAACTTCAGGTTCTCTGACGGCATTGACATGGCCCTTTGGTTGGACCATGGGTTGTTGTTGAAGCTTGTAGTGACCACGCTCAGACTCTTGTTGCTTGTAGTAGTCCGACCTCCCAACGTGACTTCCAGTCCTTATCGCCAATGGCATCCTGTCAAACTTTCTTACAAGATGGTTGAAACTAAGCAAATAAAAGGTGTAAATGCAAAGAGATTTTTTTTTGTTTTTTTTGTTTATTTACGTTTTGTTGTTTGACAAACAAGTTGAACACAAAAATTAAAGAGATTTTTTATTTTGTTATTTTAGATGTTTTGAAAGAAGAAGTTTTTTTGAGTTGTTTTCAATTGTGGTGAACAAGCAAGTTATGCAAACAAGTTTTTAAAATGACTACTCGACAATTTTTTGATTCAAACCTTAGATTAGATAGATTGTTAGCAATTGTTCACTCAAGTGGGTATGGGTCCTATTGCTTCAATCTTCAAAACCTAAGGTTCTCACTCAATCACCACTAGTAGGTACTTGGGTTCTTCAAGTTTTGGGAAAGTGGTACAACCGGCCCAATTGTGCAGAGAGGAATACTCCATAGATGAGGACTTATGGAGGTCTTGATGAAAACAACCAAATCATCTAGGAAGGAATATCCCAGAAGAGAGGTTAGAATCCACCAAGAAGATGTTTGGAGGGTGAGGATGTGTTGGGAGAGAGAGCCCCCGCCTCGAATGCCCTATGGATCGGAACAAGTCTGATACCCAATGCAAAAAGCTAATGTAAAAGTAAAAATGGAGGATAAGAGGATAAGAAGCAATCAATATGCACAACACATGAAATGAAAGGAAGTAAGTAGATCAAGCATGCAACATGCAAATGAGACAAGCAATCATGCAACAAAACGAACAATCTATTGACTAGAACCGAATTAGAATGAAACTAGTTGCACAAACAAATCAAGCTAGCACGGTTAA
Organism: Cryptocoryne crispatula var. balansae; assembly: GCA_036172225.1. Taxonomy (NCBI): domain Eukaryota; kingdom Viridiplantae; phylum Streptophyta; class Magnoliopsida; order Alismatales; family Araceae; genus Cryptocoryne; species Cryptocoryne crispatula. The sequence goes on along the minus strand of CM069920.1, from coordinate 28,037,730 downwards.
AGACAATGGTTGTCCCACCGTGGTCGCCAAAAAGCTATCGACTCCGAAAATGGGTTCCGGATCGGCACGTCAAGAATAGGGGAATGGGAGTGAACCGGAAGACACTCAGAAAGCGGTAAAATCCTCACCTCAGTCCCACACTCACATTGATCCCCGAACATTCATCTCACAGCGTCGCTCGAGCACCGGAGATGGTTCGGGTCATGTGGGAGGAGAGTGTGGAATGAATTCACTTAAAGCATGAATAAGATAAGAAGTGGTCGCCAAGAGCCGCGGGCTTCGCTTTATAGATTTGAACAATTGATTAAGTTAGATGACCGTGTGTACCTTAGCGTGGGATATTGGGAAGTGAGTTTAACCATCTTCTTCTTCGGCCGGCCGATGAAAAAGAGTCCAACCGATGATAGCTTGATTGATTTGTGCAACTAGAAGACAATAAGACAAGAAAACAAGTAAAGATGGATTAGAACTGAGTGAAGTGCAGTAACTTGTAAAAACAATAACATAAAACGGCAATTGGAAACAAACTGACCGGATTTGGTATTAACCCTAACCCCTTTTCTTGGTTCTTTTATGTTGTATGAAATGATGTAAAGCTAAATAAAAATGATGTTTAAATATGAACTAAATGATTTGAATGAAGAGTTAGCAAAGAGAATATGAATGGTTAAAGATAACACAACCCAGGCAAAGTGGCAACCGGGTTGGACAGATTCAATGTAAACTGCGCAGCTCTGATGCAGAGACCGTAACGAACAGCACCGATGTCAGAATAAAGTGATGTTTGTTTCAAAATAAAGAAAACTCACCGAGGGTGGTTTGATATGAAGACAAGCTTGCTTGAGTCTTATGATAAGTAATATGAATTTACCTGATAAGCCGAATCTTGGACAGTGAAGTTCTGAAAACTCCTAGCACAATGTTGATGTAGGACGTGCTATGGGCACTACAGATATTGGAATTGAATGATTCTTATTGTAAATAAAAGAGGAATCACCGGAAAAATTTTCTATAATGGATGTATAGGCTGAATCCACCATTAAAAGTACTGAAATTGAGTAAGAAGATGATGACTTAGAAGAGAAGACTTCGGATCTGTTTGTGCAGCGCCAATGTTTAAACCGTAACAAGTAGAGGAAATATCATAATTGATCTCTGTTTGTTGGAGATGAAATATATCTTTATGAAGCACACTTTTTATGTAGGAAGTAAGGCTGTAAAATGGCTATAAAGATATGTAGAAGCCGATGATCAGCAGTGCAGCACGTCGGAGCATAGACCAGCTTCTATCTCACTTTGGGATGATCTCCGGGCACCAGGACAAAGAGAGGACGATTTGGGGAGGTTGGGATGAGCCTAGGGTGGCTTTAGGATGAGAAGAGAAGTGCTGGAGGATGGGTATGCCCTCCTTAGGTCGTTCATATGAGTCTCCCTTTATAGGAGATGGGAAACATGTCAAAAAGTAGCAAGTTTTGATACATCCGAACTAGGGTTGGATTTCCTCCATTTAATGATGCTAATTTTCATCATGAGACTTTTGGAAACTTACCCAACTGATTGATATGGATTGAAAACCATGGATCACCTTCCCCATGTTCAAAATATGTCTCCACTTGAAGAGGAAACAAATCTAGTCTAAAAATGGCAAGTTTTAATGTATAAGACAACAAGTTGGATTGCCATCATTTGATGATGCTGATTTCGACCATGAAGCTTACAGATACTATAACAAGTAATATGGAGAAGGAAAATAAAGGTAGGTGTCGACTCTGAAAATTCGACGGGGTCCTCTCCTTTTCAGGGAAGTCCGTGAACCCAGATCGTCACCTCAAGAGGGGATGAGAAAAGAAAGGAAGAAAAATGGAAAGCAACTCTCACCTCGGTCCCACACTCACATTGATCCCCGAACTTTCATCCCTTGGCGTCGTTCGATCACCAAAGAGACGGTTCGGGTCATGTGGGAAGAGGGTGAGAAGAAATAAATGTGGTCGCCAGGAACCGTGGGTTCCAATTTATAGAATTAAAATTGACCGTGTGTACCTTAGCGTGAAGAATGTGAGTTAAAGCTTCTCCTTCTTCCGCCGGCCGATGAAGAGTCCTCAACGTGTGGGTGCTTGATATTCTGTGCAACTAGACAATTAAATAAGTGAAAGAGACTATTATAACTAGACAAAGTGGAGTATATGTAAAGAGAATAACATAAAAACACACAATTGACTAGAAACTGACCGGATTTGGGTTATCTCTAACCCCTTTTTTTAATTTTCGGAATAACAGAGTAAAAGTAATGAAAAAAAATGTAAAAAAATTATAGGAGGATGTAGAATCACTAAATAAAGAGATAGGAAAAAGAACTGAAAGATTCTGAGTTGAATAGAGAAAGATATAGCCAAATCTGTGTTGTCGAAAAAAGCCGAGCAGCAGTCCAGGATCTGCCAGGCGCGACTTTGCTTCTGCGCTTGTCACGACCAGCCCCGACCTCGGAATCAAGTTCCGTCGATTTTAAACTCAATAATACTTGGAGAGGAAGAACTTTGATGAAGAGAGCTCGGGAAGCAGACGTCAACACACTGATGTAGAGGCCGAGGAAGAGAGACTAGGCAGATCCCCTGCAGAACAGCCTTCCTCTCTCTTGAACCGACTTTTCTCTCTCTAAAAACTAGAAATTCTCTCTCTAAAAATCACAAAATCAATGCAGGAGGGATATTGGATGTCTTGAGATGCCTGGGGAGTCGTGCTCATGCCTCTGAAATGACCGGAATCGGAGTTAATTTATAGGAGAACGAGCAGTGCGATCCATGCTAAAAAATAGGGGCCTTGCGCCCCACCCCTGGGTGCATGCGCCCTGGTGCAGGGCGCATGCGCCCCACTGAGGGGCGCATGTGCCCCCCAATGAGGGCGCATGGGCACAAACCCCGAAAAATTAGGCCTTATCCGATCGACGGTTAGTGGTAGAGTTCCGGTGAAAAACTGGGTCCCTCGTGCCTCAAAGGTGGGGCGCATGTGCCCTCAAGTGAGGGCACAAGGTCACGTGCCTCACTGGTAGGGCGCATGGGCACGTGCCCTGGGTCCTGGGCGCATGTGACTAGGAACCTGGGTGCATGGGCCTAGTTTCGCGCGTCCTTCTTCCGGAAGCCATTGCGAACACTCCCGAACTTGGAATTCGACGCCGTTTGTTGCGTTGGAAAGATAACAAGCCGAAGAATATTTCGATAGCATAAAATCAGCCATCACACCCTCCAAAACTTCAGAATTTTATCTGGAAGTTAGGGTAGTGAACAGAAGATCCGATACTGGTCAAAATGACTTCGACGGCAAACCGGAAAGGCACGAAATGCAACAAAACTTGTCCGGAGTGTGAATATGACCATAACCTTCAATGCATGATCATTAGGCATTGGTCATTCAGCCAATTTCCGTGTTTACACGATTTACGTGTGGTTTTCGCTCGGAAATTATGGCTTTTCGCGGAAAACTTCGGAAAGCATCTGATTTCGTTCGGCGAAGCTTCAAATCAACTTTAAAAGACCCGGCATCATTCTAAGGTCAATCACACATGTTACCCTATAAAACATGAGTTTTATGCTCTGAATTAGGCGAATTTGGCATGTCTATAGCTTGCCTCGCCTTGATGTCGGCTTTGCAAGGGAATGGTATGTGATGAAGCGGAGTGATTCGGAGTGAATTGTAATGAAGTGCAAGTGAGCGTAGATGAATGTAGAGGAATGGAATGGTGATGGACTGAAAAGGTGGCATCAAGGTGTAGATATAGACACGCTTATCTACCTGATCCAGCAAAATGAATCTCGCTGAGTATTCTAGATCGCTTTCATGTTCTATCAAAACCTCATATAATTGACTGGTAAAAGACATGCCCTTGGCACGAGAGATGAAAAGGTAAATGATAAAGGATAAAAGGATGTAGCCAACCCTCAGCGTGGTGAGGAGTCCTCGAATTCGTAGGTTCATCATCAGCTAGCAACCCGAACTTTGCGATGTTCTTGTACTGTGATGGGCTAAAGTTTTAAAAGAGAAATCTGATCTTAAAATGAAAAGAATACCAATCCATCATATTTGGAATCTCAAGTTCATTCAAGTTTCACCAAAATACTCAGTTTAATTCTGAGTGGAAGAACCTCAAGTTCTAAAAGGGTTCATTTAAGCATAACAAAATTGCTCCGGAATCGTGAAAACCATGAATCACGCTCAGGCAGAAAAATCAAGTATTCGGAAAACGACAAGATAGATTTAAGCCATAGTGAGTTTGAAAGATAATGGTGGGACTAACATAGAATGATGGGAAAAAAGAAACAATGGCATGACCAATATGACATGGTGGGATAAAATAAAAGACACGGTGGGATAAAACAAAGGACAGAATAAAACATGGTGGAATAAAAAGAAAGGAATAAAACATGAAGGGATAAAAGAAAGAATAAAACATGATGAAATAAAAGAAAGAGAAAACATAATGAAATAGAATTGGTAATGATGAAGAAAGAAAAGGAGATGGATATGCAAACATAGAAAATTATGTAGAAAATAGTTGAAGATATAGATTGTCTATTGGAGGTCAAGACACCCGATTAGGAACCATCGTCCCTCCAATGTTCAATTTTGGCTTATCCGTGAGTGTGAAGAAATGACCAAGCCGTCGTAGATTTTGTTGAAGGAGACCTCGGGCCCAGTCATCTTCACTCTCAAGGTCTTCAACAATAATGCTTATAATATGTATCAAATGGCCCTAATATAACTAGGTGGCAAATAGTAGGAGTGATGTGAAGTGCAAAAAAAGAAGTGTTGGTGATGATGTAATGTGAGATTGATGAGAATGTGGATTTGAGTAAAATCTTCAGGCGTGGTGCATCGACCATCATCTCTGGTCCATCCTTGTCTTGCCTTCTGACGGAATACAACACCATGAGAATGTTCAGCTGGGTGGTGCTTCCTTTCTTTTTCGCCGCAAGGTTGGCATGACGTTTCTTGGGGAACACTGATCTCGCCAATTCACCTGTTAGGACTAAAAAAGTTGCCTGCACATTTCTAGTTAGTACCCAACAGACAGAATTGTCATATGAATCAGATTGTTCATGAAATGATCAATTGAAGATTTTACTATTAGAACCATCATTTAGAGGTTAAAACAAAGTTTATAATGATGGTTCCTTTAGCAAAAATGTCACTTTTAACATTATAGACAATTTCTGAATTTTTGAGATTTTTATGAATTTTTAGATTTTTTTTGTCCATGTGCCCCCGATTGGGGGCACCTGGCCATGCGCCCTGGGGTGGGGCACCTGGCCATGTGCCCCCAGATGAGGGCACATGCGCCCTGAGGCCATTTTTTTTTAGAAAAAAATGTACCTAATGGCCCTTCTCTTTTTGCTTCTTCAACTCCTGAAAACACTTAACAAAGATGATTAAATTTTCATCATTACTCATCCCTTTGCCTGTATATCATTTGCCTTGATTTTGAGTCAAAGGGAGGAGCCTTCTTAACAAGGTGGAATAAAACAAATGACTTAAATGAAATAGGGGTAAGGGTTAAGAGAACTTACCTGCCGTGGTGTGAATCCTCTCCTCTCCTGTATTGAAATGCCTGAAACACTTAACAGAAGGAGATTAGATCTTCATCAGGACTCATCCCTTTGCCCATTATGGTCAACTTTGACTTAGGTCAAAGGGAAGAGCCTTCTTAACAAGGTAATTAAAGTAAAAGGATATGCAATGCAGGAATGGAAATATGCATGACAGTAAAATAAACATGGATGCAACTAAGGCAATGATCATGACTAAGCAAAATTTTTTTTTTCGAATTTTCTTGAAAACAATCATTTGGATTTTCAAAAGTATTCAAGTTTTTTTTTTTGGATTTTTGAAATATGTATATTTTTTGTGAATTTTTGAAATATTCATCATTTTTTTTGGATTTTGGAAATATTCATTTTTTTTTGGGTTTTTGAAATATGCATTTTTTTGGATTTTTGAAATATTCCTTTTTTTGTGTGGAGAAAATGCTAATATTTGAGACAAGTCATCGGTCTTTGGAGTTTGTCAAGACTCAACTGGTAGATGCCACGTGCAAAAACAAAGTTCCCTACCTAGATCCTTCTAACCTTTTTCCTTTGATCGGCTTGGATTCCACCTGGATTTGGTCGGTTTACCCTTCCCTAGGGTTTAAGGAGGAAGAGTATAGAGGAAGTCCTTGATAGGGTTTGAAGATGTTGAGAGGTATTTCTCTACTCTCACTCAAATTACCCATTGGGGTTCGGCCTCTTTGGGTTTATCTTTCTTTTTTTTGTTCTTTTCTATGTGGCACATATTTGGACAGGTTTTTGACCCGTGGGGACATTGCCCATCTTTTAGTGCCTTTTGCCTTGACTATCATTCTGGGTACTCATTCAGACAGGTTGATCATTTTTTTTTCTAACCTGAGGGGTTCATTGTGTAAGGAATCGTCCATTAAAATTTGGTACAGCGGAAGCGACGATTCCTATGGGTTCCTTTAGAATCCGTCTCAATCAGAACCGAACGACGAAAACCGAAAACCGATCAAATCGGGTTCGAATATACCTGATAGGGATTCATATAATCCCATGGAGAGGAAGGAGATGAGCTTCTCAAGCTCTACAAACCGTTCAAGCGTCCGGTCTCCAGCAGTATCCACACGAACTTCATCCACAACAGGTTCTCCCTTCGCGCCGGCCTCGAGAACTCTTCTCGAACCGAGCTCCATCGACCATGAACACCTTCTAAAGAGAGGAGGAGGTAGGGAGGATGCTTGGGACATGGTTTTCACCCTTGGCTTTATGGGGTTTGGCTGAAACCATTAGTATTTATAGAGAATTATGGAATTTTTCATAAAAACCCAAAATCTCTATAAATTACGTCCTTGCCCCTATACTTGTGGATAAGTCCTTTTGTATGTGACCCACTAGGCCCAATAACCTATTTGGTTGAGGCCTAAATAAAATAGAACAATTCTATTTAATTAATTAAATCCATTATCCGATAACAGATTAATCGGCCTACCGATCATGAAGGGTACAAGCCACATCCCATGATCCCAAATGGCTATGGGGATAATCTCATCTCCATTGAGCCTTTCCATCATCAGTTACCACATGGATATAAACCCTCATCCATCCAATGTCCCGGTCGGAAAGGAGTACGGCATCGACTGCCAACTCCTTAGTATACCGACTCTATAGGATCATGTACTCGGAATTGGATCAATTGGAAAACTCCTTTTCCAATTATCCTATCTACCCTGGCCAGGGATTTAGAGTACTATCCCATAGGACATTCACTCTCACTTACCGAGAGTGGATGATCCCTTGTTGTCCGCTCAATTGCCTCCATCAGATTTTCCTTGTACCCGATCCATCGCTATATAGGACCATCTAAATTGTGATCCATAAGTCAATGGTCAAAGCACAAGTTCCACCCAACAAGGCATCTTTGGCGACTCAGGTCAAAGGTCCAACCATGCAACCGTGATGATAGAAAACCCTGATAGATAGTTCGGTAAGATACCATTCATGGTTTCTAATTCGGTCAGTTCAGTGAACTCATTCAACTAATGAGCACCTGTATGTGTATATCAGTGTCTCCACACTAATGACCAATGAGATCGGTCATCCTCATCACATGAGAAGACATCACATACACTAGTCTATCCGGATCCTTGATGTCCCGTCTCAAGTATCCTATGACTAGGAACATTTAGATCAAATACCTCTAGATGATCAATCTCATTATCATGATCTCATCATGATTTAATCATCATTGTATTTGATCAAGGACTTCATTATGATATTCGCTTCTAATAAGAGCTTATAATGAAGATTTGCCTAATTAATTGAATGAGATATTTCTAGAAATGTCGAATCATATCATATATGATTGGCTTGTAGGGCATACATTTCTATCAATCTCCCACTTGCACTAAAGCCAATCACCCATCTGACTGATCTGTATCAGCTCAAGGTGAAGCTCAAACACTCTTGAGTAACTGCTTCAGTTAGTGGATCTGCAATGTTATTAACGGTAGATACTTTATCTTTAATTATATCTCTATAAGTTGCAATCTCTCTGATTGTATGGTATCGCCACAGAAGTTCTAAACTTCTGATGAGACATCGGCTCTACTCCATTGTTTTCTCAAAACAATGATACACTTTCAGAGAAAATTGAGACAATCCCATATCAAATATGTAGATGAAAAACTTCATCTAGACTACTTCTCAAGTAGTGTGCAACCACTATGTAAACTAGTTTACATATGTTGTAGAAACAGTGTTCTATCACATAGAACTCTTTCAACTCACTGCACCACCATAATTCTGACTTAATATCAAACTTATTTGATTAGAAGCTTGTGTTTGTAAAACTACAAGACTTCAAGTCTTATCCTCCAGTGTATAGAGATACATTCTCAGTGCTTCTCAAGTACCAAATGATATATCTCTAAACTATCCAATGACTCTCACTTGGATCTTCTTGATGAATGCTCATAACACTTAGAGCATTGATTACATCATGTACGTAGCATCATATAAATGATAGACCCTATGACAAAGGCATAAGGGCTCCATTTATGTGATCTCTTTATTTTTCAAGAAGTCTACAAAGACAACACTTTACAGAGATCAACTCCACACCACATAGGTAAGAAACCTATCTTGGAGTTTATCATGTCAAACCCTTTGACTATGGTGACTGCGTACATTAACTGGGCATTGATTTTAGATCTATCTCTATAGATCTTAAAACCCAAATTGCGTTTGGAGGATCAATTTGATAGCAAGGTTCACTTATGATAACACACCTACTTCATTCTTAATGAGTAGTATGTCATCAACATAAAATGTCAAGAAAGTAACAGCACTCCCACTTATCTTGTTGAATACACAAGGCTCCTCTTCGTTCTTAACGAAGTCATAAGATTTAATCTCATTAAACCTTATATATGATCTATGGGAAGTTTTACTTCAGTCCATAAATGAACTTATTACACACTCTTCTTGGATGTTATTGGGACTTGATTCCCTATAGTTGTATCATATACACCTATTCCTCAAAATACTTTAGAGGAATACTATATTAACATCCAATTAGCTTATCTCATAATCATAGAGTGTAACAATCAAAATCCGAATGGATTAATCCATGGAATAGGTAAAAGATCTCATCATTGTCAACCATTTGACTTCAATGATATCCTTTTCAACTATTCTTACCTTTGAAGGTATCTACCTTCTAATCCACTCCAATCTATTCTTTAGTGATCCATTTATTCCTTATGGATACTATATCCTTAGGTGGATCTATCAAGTTCTAAACTTGATTAGAATAGATAAAGTTTATATCGGATTTTATTGTCTCTTCCCATTAATGAATCAATATCTCATATTGGTTCTATATAGATCATAGGATCAATATCCTTATTATCTTATGCCTCATTTCATCTATCAGAGATATGTCTCACATATCTCTTAGGTAGAATGGACACAAGTAAAGACCTATGATTTGTCCTTGTGTAATTATTAACTAGCACGCTAATAGAAGTGTTATTGGGTTGTGGGACTGGAACATCTTCCATATATACCTTGCTCCCACTATCTTTCTTAAGAAGGAACTTTTCTTTTAGAAATATAGTGAGCTGAGCAACACATACCCTTATACATAAGAGTCGTATATTTAATATCCAAAAGTTTCCTTAGGATATTCCACAAGCCAACACTTCATAGTCTTATATTCCAACTTGTTAGAGTTATACTTCTTCACCAGGTCGGACATTCCGAAACCTTAACTTGCTTAAGGTCAAGTTTTAATCCCTTTTCCATATCCTATATGGAATAATCAGAACAGACTTAGAAGGTACCTATTAAGAACAAGTGGTTATAACGAGTACTTAACCAAAATTAGACAAAGAGGAAATTTGCAAAGCTTGTCATTGTTCATATTATGTCCTACATAATATGGCTTTTCCTTTTAGCTACTCAATTAAGCTAAAATGTGTAAAGATGTCCATTAGATTCTATTATCCTTCTATTATATGTAAATTATGTACTTAAGTATTCCCCTCCTTGATCTCATCAAAGAGTTCTAATACTCTTTCCATTAGTATCTCTACTTCATTCTTAATCTCAAATAATTTCTCAAAGGTCTTAATTTTGTACTTCATAAAGTACATGTTTCCAAACCTAGAGACATCATCTTTGAAATAATGAAGTAGAAATATTCTTCTTTAGCCTTACTAGATATGGGCTAACATACATCTAGATGTACGAGTTCTAATAACTCATTAACCCATTCTCCATGTCTATATAAAGCTAAAGTGTAGATTGATCTAAATCAACCCATTTCCTCTTAAAAGGAATATTCACACATAACATGAGTGCTAACATATCAAATATGATTAAACAATTCATTAAGCTCCCACTGGCAAACACTTTACCATTCAATCTATTAGAACATCTATCATTTCCATAACTTAGAATAAATCAACATTTATTCAAGTAGGAAATCATATAATGTTCTTGTAGAAGGATATAATAGCAATATTAATTATTAAGACATCTCCATAAGACTATTAAAGAATTGCACCTCCCACTAATAATGATGCAACTTTTGCACCATTTCATATGTAGGTCAACGTCTTCTTTATTAAGTCTTCATTTACTTGTCATCATCTACAACTCCTTGTAGATATAAGATGCATATACGGTATCTCATACCATCGATGCATCCATAGTATCTAATATTATGATATACACATATAGTATCTAATACTATTAAGTGTATATTTAAAACAAGTAAGTCCCAATGACTTGGATACATGAAGCTTCTCAAGCTCCACCTTTGCATTATATACAAAACACTTTGTACTTCCTCTTCCACTTATCATCATCATGACAGTGTAAGAATCATGTCTTATTACGGCTTTATTATCTTGACCACCTTCTTTTACTATTAACTCTCTCCTATTTTTATCTAATGATTTTACTTCTTACTATTGGTCTCACCAACAAGAAGTAATTAAGATGTATTGTTGATCTAAGTTGCCCTTTAGTTAGCTCGTCACTATGAGCCATGATGGATCTCATATCCATCTATCCATGTTGTCTCTATAATTATGTCTCATAGAGACTAACATCTAGTTTAAGGCAAACAATGCATCTTGTCTATGAGATAAGATCTTATCTTTCTTTTATATCACTAGATAATTTAGGAGACACCTACTTCTCAAGTAGAATAGTTAATTGGTCAACTATGAGAAAAATTCTCTTAGTTCTAAACCAGTCTAAGAAGTGTGAGCCATTAAGCTATATGGCATCTAATATGCCATACTAATGGTGGTTTATTATCGTATTCTACAACTGAGATATAATTTTATCAATATAACATTGCAAACATTCATTAAAATTAAGATATGGTCTTTGATCCTAATTTATGCTCCCACTAATTTTCGACGAATTTGCATAACCCTCATTATGCAAAGACGGGATATCACGATGAAATCCTAGTGGGGACTAAGACCCAATTAACTTTATGGTGATGACCTTGTGGTAGCACAACAAATCACCCCATACTTAATAGGTAGGCAACTATTGCCAGTTGCAACTCTTGCAACTCTTAGTCATTTAGCCTCTAAAGTTATGACTTTGTGGTAGCACAACAAGCCATATACTCTAGTTAGGTCAAACCCGCTTGTTACGTTATGAGAATGGATTCTTCACACAGCCCTTGTGGTAGCACAACAAAGCCATGCAAATGGTCCACCCCAAGGTTCGGCAAATGCCTTAGCCATGATCACCAATCCCTTGCTGAATGAGTCTTGTGGTAGCACAACAAACCCATCCAATCTAAGATTGGCTCATCAAGACCATAACAACGGAAGGCTACGTGAGTCATTCTTAATGTCACACGTTTATCAACCTAATTATGACAAGGAGGGATTTTATTTTAGTCTCATCAATAATATGTGCTAAGTATATATAATACCTTTGGAATATCATATATCTAAGATATAAAAGATAGCACACAACCACATATCAAATATGCATAAAAATTTGGCGATCATGGACTTAACCCTAAGCATGCACCTAAGGCACCTCTCTAGGTGCAAATCCTAGCTTCAGATGCTTGAGTTGGTATGCTCCCACTTCAGAAGGGTGCTTCTCTAAGTGGTCCCGCTCTCCAACCTTCCACAAACCAGCTTCTAACTCTTACAAGCGGCTTAAGGGTAAGCAGACCCACAAATGTACATAACTCAATAAGAAACCTTGGTTTTAACCAAGGGGAGTACATTAATGGAGGGAGGTAGAATGTACAATCAGATTGTATAGAGAGAGAGGAGGCACATGCAGGCCCCATTTAATAACATAACCAACATAATTAAAAGCAATCACAAGCCAAGCACAATTAAGTCCATGATCACCTCCATACACACACTAACATTCATCACATGAACATAGAGCGCATACGTGATAATTATATGATATATATCATATATATCAGCATAATATTATATATAATTTATTTTGAAATTCTCAATTTCATGCATGTTGAATTTTCATGAAATAAATAACATGAAAATAACATGACAACAACATATAAACAATTTATATAAAATGAACATACAAAACTAAACTATTTAGAACATTCATGCATTCCCAATACTGTGCAAGGTCAAAAATTAATGCCCCAATTTATATTCTGTAAAATCTCATTTTACAGAATTAATTAAGACACTAATAATTTAAGTTAAACCTTTAAAACAATTTTAAAGTTTAACCATGAGTAAATCTATGTAAATAGGGCTAAACATCATCTAACATGTCATTAAACACTTTAAAACATGTTAAATAATATTATAGAATTTTTCAGATTTTTTCTGGATTTTTCTGGCATTTTTTTCAGATTTTTCTATGATTTTAAACAATTTAAAATCATTAAATAAATAATGTGGCGCATTGCTTCCTAATAAATAATGCGCTTCCTTCGGTGCCGCGGCGTCTGCGCCGCCGGTGCACCGGCGCGGTCGCGCGCGCGGGCCCGGTCAAACCGGGTTTGACCCGGATCCGGATCCGATTCGGATCCTTCTTCTCCGCCCGATAACAAGGGGGCTGGTGCACTGTTCATCCGGAGGAGAGTTAATCTCATTAACTCGGACATATCTCCTTATCCCGGACTCCGAAAAATCCGAAAAAATATGCGTTGGAATCCTTATCAAATAAGGAATTCAAAAAAGTCGGCCTCATATCCAGTAAAAATCTCAGTCGACCTAAAAATGAGGAGGAATATGCGGCGGTCACCCAAATTCCGTAGCAGAAATCTCTATTTTGCAACGAGGATAACTCCTTATCCAGGAAGCCAACTATTCTACAAAAATACAATTTAGAATCCTCATCATATGAAGTTTCTAAATATGTATATATACCTTCAGAGAAAAATTCTATATCAACAGTAAATTAGGAAGAAACAAGTCGGCGCTGCCAGATTCCGCAAAACCCTAGTTCGTCGGAAAACTCAAAAATTCTCATCCTACGCCATCGTTAAAAGCTGTAAATCAAAGGTAAAGGCTAGGTAATCATATTACCCATCTCCTAAACTCTTTTAAAGCCTCAATTTCTTCTATGGATGGAGATTTCACAAAATCCCCAAATCCTGGTGTTGGTTCGGGCATGACAGAAACACCAACTTTTGAGGCTTTTCCTGAACACTACAAAGATCCAAACTTCAAAAGGTTTGTGGAGTTGGAAAGCCCTATATCACGAGATTCTACCAAAGCCAACCAATCTATTATCTGAGTCATACACAGAATATGGTGGCCTCGTCAAAACAGACGTTTGCACAAATTCGGGAACACATAAATAACATGAAATAATGTCGATTCGACGTCGGTTTCGACCGAGACTTGAACCGGGCTCTGATACCACTGTAAGGAATCGTCCATTAAAATTTGGTACAGCGGAAGCGTCGATTCCTATGGGTTCCTTTAGAATCCGTCTCAATCAGAACCGAACGACGAAAACCGATAACCGATCAAATCGGGTTCGAATATACCTGATAGGGATTCATATAATCCCATGGAGAGGAATGAGATGAGCTTATCAAGCTCTACAAACCGTTCAAGCGTCCGGTCTCCAGCAGTATCCACACGAACTTCATCCACAACAGGTTCTCCCTTCGTGCCGGCCTCGAGAACTCTTCTCGAACCGAGCTCCATCGACCATGAACACCTTATAAAGAGAGGAGGAGGTAGGGAGGAGGCTTGGGACGTGGTTTTCACCCTTGGCTTGATGGGGTTTGGCTGAAACCATTAGTATTTATAGAGAATTATGAAATTTTTCATAAAAACCCAAAATCTCTATAAATTACGTCCTTGCCCCTGTATTTGTGGATAAGTCCTTTTGTGTGTGACCCACTAGGCCCAATAACCTATTTGGTTGAGGCCTAAATAAAATAGAACAATTCTATTTAATTAATTAAATCCATTATCCGATAACAGATTAATCGGCCTACCGATCATGAAGGGTACAAGCCACATCCCATGATCCCAAATGGCTATGGGGATAATCTCATCTCCATTGAGCCTTTCCATCATCAGTTACCACATGGATATAAACCCTCATCCATCCAATGTCCCGGTCGTAAAGGAGTACGACATCGACTGTCAACTCCTTAGTATACCGACTCTATAGGATCATGTACTTGGAATTGGATCAATTGGAAAACTCCTTTTCCAATTATCCTATCTACCCTGGCCAGGGATTTAGAGTACTATCCCATAGGACATTCACTCTCACTTACCGAGAGTGGATGATCCCTTGTTGTCCGCTCAATTGCCTCCATCGGATTTTTCTTGTACCCGATCCATCGCTATATATGACCATCTAAATTGTGATCCATAAGTCAATGGTCAAAGCACAAGTTCCACCCAACAAGGCATCTTTGGCAACTCAGGTCAAAGGTCCAACCATGCAACCGTGATGATAGAAAACCCTGATAGACAGTTCGGTAAGATACCATTCAGGGTTTCTAATTCGGTCAGTTCAGTGAACTCATTCAACTAATGAGCACCTGTATGTGTATCTCAGTGTCTCCACACTAATGACCAATGAGATCGGTCATCCTCATCACATGAGAAGACATCACATACACTAGTCTATCCGGATCCTTGATGTCCCGTCTCAAGTATCCTATGACTAGGAACATTTAGATCAAATACCTCTAGATGATCAATCTCATTATCATGATCTCATCATGATTTAATCATCATTGTATTTGATCAAGGACTTCATTATGATATTCGCTTCTAATAAGAGCTTATAATGAAGATTTCCCTAATTAATTGAATGAGATATTTCTAGAAATGTCGAATCATATCATATATGATTGGCTTGTAGGGCATACATTTCTATCACATTGCCCATCTTTTGGCACCCTTTTGTACCCTCTGAGACGGCCTCCTACTAGGGTGGCGAGTGTTTTCGATACTACCCCTCTCTAATCTTCTCTCCCTATCTTGGACCGAGTAGAAGAAAATAGGGTAAGGGTACTCCTTCCATTTCTAGATTTCTACCTTGCCTTTCGCAAGTGTCAGGTTATCTGGATTCTAGGATCGGGAAGTGTTGTGTGTGTAGGATGGTACCTACCCTTGACTTCTCACGAACAACCTAGGATCGATGACTTGAGATTATACCAGTGGTTTCTCCATTTTTATGGAAAGTACTTTTTGAGGTAAACTCCATTCCAAGGATGATTCAATTTTTATCCATCCGCATTAGTCAATTCATATGCATTACCTGGATACTTTTCAGTGATTACAAAAGGCCCTTCCCAGTTAGGTTGCAACTTGGAGCGGGGACCCCCTGGCTTAACGAATATGCGTTTGACTACCATCTCACCGATTTCGAACTTTCTCTCGACCACCCTCTTTTGATAAAACCTTTTAAGTCTATTCTGATAAGTCTGGGCATGCTCGGCGGCGGCTAGCCTTCTTTCATCCAAGAGTTCAAGCTGTGCAAGGAGAGATTCTCTTCTCTCATCAACGGGAATATCCCCGTCGAGCTGAACTCGGAGAGATGGAAGTAATACTTCGTAAGGGACCATTGCTTCCATCCCATATGCCAAAGCATACGGGGTTTGTCCAGTGGGAGTCCTTACAGAAGTACGATAAGCCCATAGAGCATCTACAAGCTTATCAGGCCAGTCGGCAAATTTGCTAGACTTACAAGATTTCTTGATGATTCTGATTAAGGTTTTGTTGGTGGCTTCTGCTTGACCATTGCCTTGAGGATAGTATGGTGATGAATGATGCAATGAAATGTAATACCTATTGCAAAGATCACGCAGATCTTGAGAAAGAAATTGTGGCCCATTATCGGTGACGATGTCGCTGGGGATCCCAAACCTTGCCAAGATGTTGCGCTTGATGAAGGAGCAAACTGTTGACGCTTTAATCTCCACGAATGCTTCCGCTTCAGCCCACTTTGTGAAGTACTCCGTTGCCGTTAGAATGAACGATTTTGAGCGCATTTCGGAGTTGAGGTCACTCAAGGGGCCAATGATATCAAAAGCCCACATGGCGAAAGGCCATGGGGCATGAATTGGATGAAGGGAAGATGCAGGAGAGTGAATCTTGTCGGCATGGAGTTGACATGAATGACAATGCCGGACAAAGATGGAGCGATCTTCTTCTAGAGTTGGCCAATAATACCCTTGTCGGATGATTTTCTTAGCAAGGGCTTGGGCATTCACATGACCACCACAAACTCCAGAATGTGCTTCCTTCAGCACCAACTCAGCTTCTTCTTCATCAAGACATCTGAGTAAGATTCCACTTAGGCTTCTCTTATAGAGCACTCCTCCTAGGATTGTATACCTCTGGGATACTCTTCTGATTGCCTTCTTTTCCTTGGTGGTTGATCCAGGCGGATATGGTGATCTTGACAATACCTCGCAATCTCGTCATACCAAGGTCTCTCACCTTCTTCTAATTCTTCTAACTCAATCAAGGAGATTTCTTCTTTATGTTCTAAGTATTCCTTTCTGTTGAACCTCTCCTTAACTTTTAGAAAATGTCCAACCTCAATTGTTGGAATTGTCCTCTTACAGATGTGGATAGTTCGCACTTGCCTGCCTAGTGGGACAGATAGAGATGAAGCTAGTGAAGCTAAGGCATCGGCGAGGATATTCTGAGAGCGGGGGACATGGACAAAGGTGAGTTTGAAGAATAGCTTGATGTAGCAGGTGGTGAGCTCCTGGTAGGGTTTGAGGTTTGGATGGGAAGTTCGGTACTTGGATAGGACCTGGCATAGGATCAATTGACTATCACCTATCACCCTCAGTTCGGTGGCACCATGGAAATGAGTGGCCTCCAGCCCGGCCAGCAAGGCTTCATACTCAGCTATGTTGTTGGTTGCTGGAAAGTTAAGCTGAAAAGCCTGTGGAATGGTGACACCTTCAGGTGATAGAAGGACAATACCTATCCCTCTACCATGAGAGTTCAGAGCCCCGTCAAAATATAATGTCCAAAGATTGGAAGATCGGACTGACATTAGTTCATCATCCGGGAACTCCGACCGGACTGGGTCAAAGACGGGTATGGGATGATGGGCAAGGTGTTCATCAATAGCATAACCCTTGATTGCCTTCTGTGGGACATAAGTGATATCAAATTGGGATAAGAAACTCTGCGATCGCCCTAACCGATCAGTCAAGACTGTCTTCTCTAACAGAAACTTAATGGGATTGATACGAGCAATGAGCTTGACTTGGTGAGCAAGGAAATAATGTTTGAGTTTCTGAACCACCCAAACAAGAGCAGCACAGGTCTTTTCTACCACAGTGTACTTCAGCTCACAAGCATCAAACATCTTAGACAAGTAGTAAGTAGCTCGTTCTTTCCCTTCTTCATTAATTTGTGCAAGGATTGCCCCGAGAGAGTTCTCAAGAACCGAAATATAGAGGACCAAAGGTTTGTCGGGAATTAGTGGTCTAAGTACAGGGGGACTTGCCAGGTGTGTTTTCAACCCATCAAACGCCTCCTGGCACTTCGAATCCCATTTAAACTCGGCCCCCGCCTTGGTTAACTCATAGAAAGGTTTACACCTTTGGGAATGTTGTGAGATAAACCGGCGGACAAATTGTAGCCTCCCAATCAATCCTCGAAGCTCTTTCATATTCTTCGGAGGAGGCATACCAATAATTGCTTTGGCCTTGTTTGGGTCGATCTCTATGCCCCTTTTGCTTACTATAAACCCAAGTAACTTTCCTGATGAAACTCCAAATGTGCACTTCTTAGGGTTCATTTTCAGCTTGTATTCTCTAGCTCATTGCAAAACTTTCCTTAACACTTCAGAATGATCTTCCCGATTCTTGGACTTGATAACCAAATCATCCACATAAACTTCTACAAGGGTGTGCATCATGTCGTGAAAGATAGCCATCATAGCCCTCTGATATGTAGCACCGGCATTCTTTAACCCAAAGGGCATGACAACATAGCAATATGTTCCCCAAGGTGTAGTGAACGAGGTCTTTCCTTGGTCTTCCTCAGCTAACCAGATCTGATTGTATCCAGAATAGCCATCCATGAATGAAAGCATTTCAAATCCAGCTGTGTTATCAACCAAAACATCGATATGAGGTAAAGGAAAATCATCTTTAGGACACGCTCGGTTCAAGTCCCTGAAGTCTATGCAGATCCGAATTCGTCCATCCTTCTTCATAACAGGGACTATGTTAGCCACCCATTGCGGATATAGGACAACCTTAATAAATTTTTCTTTGTGTAGTTTGTCGACCTCTTCTTTCATTTTGAGTGCAATATCAGGGTGGAACCTCCTGAGCTTTTGTTTAACCGGGGTAGTTCTAGGTTTCAAGGTTAATCTATGTTCAACCAATGAATTATCTAATCCCGGCATATCTTCATATGTCCATGCGAATGTGTCCTTATATTCT
This sequence comes from Cryptocoryne crispatula var. balansae, assembly GCA_036172225.1. Taxonomy (NCBI): domain Eukaryota; kingdom Viridiplantae; phylum Streptophyta; class Magnoliopsida; order Alismatales; family Araceae; genus Cryptocoryne; species Cryptocoryne crispatula. The sequence continues at coordinate 28,018,755 of CM069920.1, read as the reverse complement.
TCCAAAACTTTGATCAAACGTTGTTCTTCTGAGGGAGTGAGGTTTGCACTGATGAGGATAGTCTTAGGATCTTCCAGGGTTCCTAAATTCAGTTCCTTGGTCGGTTCATTCCCTGTGGCTGATGGTTCTTCAAATCTTCTATGTCCAGATGCATATGCATCAGCCAAGTCCTCAATTTCATCCTTGGATTCGGGATCCTTCTCTGATACCATCTCATATACTCCCAAAGTATGATCTATGTTATGCTCATCCTCATATCGGATTTCATCTAGCTGGATGGTATTATCCAAAAAGTTTGGCAGCCTTGTACACTCTACGCATTTCTGTGCCAATTGTTGCAGATACCTATTGGAACTCGCTTACCGCTGACTTTCCTATTTCCTAACCTAACTTGACCTACTGAAGATAAAGCTGGAAAGATGGTATTTACAGTGGAGGGGGGATCGAGCAAATCGATCAATGATTCAGAAAAGAGGGATCCCTGATTGGGAGCACCCTCTGGGATGAGTAGAGATGTCGCCTCGATGGAAATGTGAGTTTCAGAGAAGACGTTTTTTTTTTGGAAATTTCAAGTAAAAAGATAGAATGAGCCTGAGTGACTCGAGGCTTGCTAGAAGATGACTGAATTAATAGAGAGAAAAACTTAAGAATAAAAGGGAAAAAGGGGCTCGTGGGCCCAATGGTTACAGAAAGTGGACACATGGGTCCAAAACTGATTAAAAAAGTAAACGGGTACGTGAACCCGATCTTAAAAGTAAATGGGCATGTAAGCCCATGTTGGGAAAAGTCCTCAGTTCTGAAGTTGATGAGGGAAGCAAATGGGCAAGCAGGCCTAGTAAGAGTGGAAGGTTGAAGAGGGCTCATGGGCCCAATGTGGGTAAGTGGGCCCTGAAGCCCATCCAAAAGATCTAGAAACAACGGCATGAGGTTTAAACATGGCATTGTTGTATTTGGGCCTCGTGGAATGGTTTTGACTTGGGTGGTATGCTCAACCAGATGATCCAATATTGGTCTGCCCTTGAGTGGTTCCTGGTGCTCTTCCCCACTTGAGAACAGACGAGTCAAAGATAAGCATAAGTCTTCCAAGTCTTCTTCTTCTTCTTCTGGAGCTTTCCTTCTCTTGACAGTGTCGACTCCAGAAACGGGTTCCGGATCGGCACCTCAATAAAGAAGGTGAAAGATGGAAGGAATTGGGAAAAAGGAGGAGTGAATCGGAAAACACTCGAAAAGTAGTAAAAGGTCCTCACCTCGGTCCCACACTCACATTGATCCCCGAACTTTCATCTCACGGCGTCGCTCGAGCACCGGAGATGGTTCGGGTCATGTGGGAGGAGAGTGAGGAGGAGATGAAATTAAAACATGAATGAAAGGTGGTCGCCAGGAGCCGCGGGCTCCGCTTTATGTAATGAAAATTAAGAAGTTGACCGTGTGTACCTTAGCGTGGGAGAAAGGGATGTGAGTTCAACCTTCTTCTTCTTCGGCCGGCCGATGAAGAAGAGTCTCCAACCGATGCTAGCTTGATCAACTCTGTGCAACTAGAACGATGAACCAAGTGAAGAGTTTGGTTAGACTTGTGAAGTGTAGTAACTGTAGAGAGAATATGAAAGAGAAGCAATTGGAATCGAACTCACCGGATTGGGGTGAGTCCTAACCCCTTTTTTTTGTGTTTTTTGATGATGTAAAAATGATGTAAATGAACTAAAATATGCTTTAAAACAGTAAATAAACAGAATTAATGGAGTTTAGAAAGCTTATGGAATGATTTGGCTTCAGTTGAAGCCGAGTTGGTTGAAAACAGCCGGTTCGGGTAGCTTGGTACCCTTCTGGCGCGACTTTGGTGCAGAGGATGTTACGGACGACCCCGATGTCGGAATTGAGTGCCGTTTGTTGGAGTAGACGGAGGACTCAGAGAAGAAGAGTTCCTATGTTGATGACTTCTCCGAAATCCTCCTGTAGAAGTCAGTAAAAATTATGAAAGTGGGCGGATATCAAAAACAGAACCTGGATGCGCGCCCTCAGTGTAGCAACCGCCACGAACAAACGGCAAGTCGGAATGGAGTGCCGTCAGTTGGGGACGAAAGAGGACGAAGAGAGGAACAATTTTTATGTTGAAGACTTTTGCAGAAGAAGCCTCGGATTTTCTCCAGAAGTCGATGAAGATGGTTGATGAAGAACACCCGGATCGAGCCTTCTCCTTCACCTCGGGATCGGTTTCTTGACTTCGGATCGCCTTTGGACGTCGGGATGGCTTTGGAGAAGAGCTTGGACGACCTTGGGACGAGCTAGGCACCGGGGTTCAACCTTGGTTCGTTGAGAATGGCCCTCAATTTATAGGGGAAGAGAGCCGGTGCAAAATTTAGAAACTGGGTGTACCGCGCCCCCGCTTTTCAAAGGAGACGAGGGCGCGCAGGGCGCGCCCTCAAAACAAGGGCGCGCAGGGCGCGCCCCCAGTTCGGGGGCGCGGTCTGCGCGCCCTCCTGTTTCAAAGGGGGCGGGGGCGCGTTCGGCGTCTCACTGCTAAAAATCGACGGAATGTTCCGGAAATTGCTAAAAATGGACTTGACATACGTAACGCGCCCCCGAACCGGGGGCGCGGTACAAATAAGTGAAAATTCTCGCCCGGAAACCTTCCAAAAACCCGGTTTAGAAGGTGCTAATCGGGGTAATTTTCGATTTAAAGCAACTGACCGCGCCCCCGCTTTTCAAAGGAACCGGGGGCGCTCAGGGCGCGCCCCCAGTTTGAGGGCGCGCAGGGCGCGCCCTCGGGTTGAGGGCGCGCAGGGCGCGCCCTCCCCTTTCAAGCTGAGCGGGGGCGCGGTACACTCTCTCTCCTGCGCGCGTGTTCCGCGAGCCGTATCTTGCAAACCGGATGTCCGATTCGGCTCCCGTTTGTCGCGTTGGAAAGAGGGCCTTCAACCGCACCTCCTCAAGTCGGTAAACCAGCCGCATGACTCCCGATGTTTTCGTACGGGGCTTTCTACCGTTTTACCTTCTCGCGGAAAGCCGAAACCCGGGGCGAAGATCCGAAAGAGCACGGTTCCGGTCGAGAAATCTCGGGTCAACTCGGGATGACTTGAAATGATGACCGAACAAGTCCGGTATGATCGGACAATCCGAAGTCATCGAAAAATCCGAGATTAACCCGGTAAACGTGAATCGAAAGCCGTAAAAGCCGCGAAACCCTAAAATTGACCGAACCGGCCTTATAGCCCCGGTTGATAAAATATACGGCTAGAATCGACCCGGATGACATGAAAAGACCCGGTGATGACCGGAAAGGCCTAACATGTGGCCCGGGATAGCCGTGTCAGCACAGATCGAAAAAGCCGTAACGAAAGCCGTCATTGACTGACGCCTACCGAAGTGACTTCTCGGAAACCCTGAATCTTACAGAACACATGCGGGACTCTCGAGGCCTTCAATTATGGACCATTCAAGGTCGGTCATCGAGCAGGTTTCGTGTTTTTATGGTTCACGCGCGGCTCTCGCTTGAAGGTTACGGCATAATTCCGGAAATCTTCGGTCCATTCTCAACTTACAAGGGGGGCTCCACCAATGTCCTTAGCTCATCTCCACAAAGTAATCCAGATCAGATAACGGTCGGATAAAAGATATCGCCTATGGAATAAGAGTACGAGGCTCCGAATCAAGCCAATTTGGCGTGTCTACAGCTTGCCTCGCCTTGATGTCGGCTTTGCAAGGGAATGGCATGTAGCGGAGCGGAGTGAAACGTAGAGAAAGCGTAGTGAAACGAGATGGATCGTAGTGGAATGTAGTGGAGTGAAATGGCGATGGACCGAAAAGGTGGCATCAAGGTGTAGATATAGACACGCTCAACGACCGGATTCGGCAAGACGAATCTCTTCAAGTCTCTTGGTTAACCGCCATGTTTCATCAAGTCTTCCTATGTTCGATTGGTAATAGATGTGCCATTGGCACGAGAGAAGGATAGCCAACCCCCAACGCGGTGGGGAGTCCCCGAAACATGGGTTCGTAGGTTCATCATCAGCCGGTAACCCGATCTTTGCGGTGTTCCTGTACTGTGATGGGCTAAAATTTAAAAAGAGATTTGTTTGAAAAAGTAAAAGAATACCAATCGAGCACATTCGGGCTCTCTGATTCATTTAAGTCTTTCAAGAGACAAGATTCAATTCGGAATGGAATGATCTCAGATTCCGAAAGGCAAATGTTTAAGCATAGACCGCGAAGATATGACGGTGCAAGTTCTTGATCAAAATTGAAGGTCCTTGGCGGGATGAAATGGCTGCCACGGTGGGATAAGTAGCAAAAGAAGTTGCAATGGCCTCTGTGGTGAAAAGAATTGAAAGATTTGAGGGCAAAAAGTGGTTACCGAACACGGTGGGATTAATAGACACGGTGGGATATTAGAGAGGTTGGTGGGACTAGAGAATATGGTGAATGACACGGTGGGATTTAGAATGATCGAGAGGGTGAGAAGGTGAAGATTAGGAAATGATGTATGCAATGACAAAACAAAATGTAATGCAATTAATACTACATGATGCATGTTGGGCTCAAAAAAAATAAAACAAAACTTGTATAACAAATAGTTGAAGATATAGATTGTCTATGAGGTCAAGATACCTATTCGGGAACTATCGTCCCTCACAGCACAACTTTGGCTTATCCGTGAGCATTAGAGACGACCCGACCGTCGTAGATTTTGATGAAGGGGATCTCGGGTCAAGTCTTTTCTATACTCACGGTCTTCAACAACTAATGCATAAGATAATAATACACGACTAGCGACATATATGCTAGTCGGCAAGTTATGGGGGTTTCCCATGTCCATTCCTTCGGTTCCGCGAGCAATTCCTGTCTTGGCCACTCCTTCTCCTGGAGCATCACCGGAACGAGGCGGTTGCGGCGGTATGGTTTCCATGCCTTCTCCACATGGTCATTCTCCTGGAGTCAGTGGCAATCAGACACTGACATCGCAGTGAGCTTAATCTTCTTCTTGTGTTGTAGCCGCTTTTCTTCCTTGTTATAGTACCTCTTGCTTCAGTGTTGTTTGACCTGTTGGCGAGATTCTCACCCCTCCTTGACTTGTGTTTCTTTCCTGAAATACTTAATAGAAGGGTTAAATCTGCTCTATGGCTTACCCCCTTGCCTATTGTTGACTTGCCTTGCTTATATGTCAAGGGGGGTAGCTTTATTAACAAGGTAGTATGAACAAAATGACTGAAAATGAATAAGATAAGGGTTAAGAAAGCTTACCTGCTATGGTAAGAGTCACACCCTTCTTGATCTTAGCATCCTGAAACACTTGATAAAAGGGGATTAAATCTTCACCATGGCTCATCTCTTTGCCTATTGTTGTCTGCCTTGACTTAGGTCAAAGAGGGGAGCCTTCTTAACAAGGTGTAATAACCTAAATGACCGAAATGAAATAGTTAAGAGAACTTACCTGTCGTTGAGAGAACCTTCTCCTCTTATTTTAAAGTCCCTGAAAACACTTGATAAAAGAGGATTAGATCTTTACAACGACTCATCCCTTTGCCTATTATGGCCAACTTTGACTTAGGTCAAAGGGAGGAGCCCTCTTAATGGGGTGATAATGAAGGTAAAATATGCAATGCGGAAATGAAACGTGCAAGACATAAAGATAAACATGAATACTAGCAAAGGCAAAAAGCAAGGTTATGCCAAGTTAGATGATGCATTTTTTTTTTTAGATTTTCGGAAAGTATTCAATTTTTTATTTTTTGAAGATATTGGATTTTTGAAAATATTCATTTTTTTTTCGAATTTTTGAAAATATTTGATTTTTTGTTTTTTTTTTTTTTTTTTTTTGTTTTGAAAATATTTGATGTTTTTGGATTTTTGTGGAGAATGTGCCAGTAATGAAAAAAATTCATCGATCTTTGAGTGTTAATCAAGATTTAAGTGATAAACATCACGTGAAAATAAGGTTCCTTACCCGAATCTTTCTTGCCCTCTTCTCTTGATCGGTTTGGATTCCCCCTGAGTTTGGACGGTCTACCCTACCCTAGGGGTTTTAAGATGGAAGAATAATAGAGGAAGTCTTTGATAGGATTTGGGGGTGTCGAGGAGGGTTTCTCTACTCATGCCCAAATTGCCTGTTGGGGTTCGGCCTCTTCGGGTCTTTTCTACATGTGGCACTTATTTAGACAAGTCTTTGACCTGTGGGGTCATTGCCCATCTTTTCGTGCCCTTTTTCATTTTCTATTCTTTCGGGTACTCATTCAGACAGGCCCATATTTGTTTAAACCTGTGGGGTTCATTGCCCATCTTTTGGCACCCTTTTGCACCCTATGAGACGGCCTCCTACTAAGGTGGTGGGCATTTTCGATACTATCCTCCTCTAGTCCCCTTCACCTATCTTGGACCGAATAGAAGAGAATAGGGTAAGGTTTCCTTTCCGCCTTCAGGGTTCTGCCTTGCCTCTCTTGAGTGTTGGGCTATCTAGATTCTGGGATCGGGAGGTGTTGTGTGTGCATGGTGATGTCTACCCTTGACTTCTAGCTAACACCCTTAGATCGATGACTTGATATCATACTAGAAATTCTCCATTTTCTTTTCTAAGGAAAATATTTTTTGAGGTAAACGCCGTTCCATGGATGGTTCAATTTTTCTCCATCGGCGTTGGTTAGCTCATATGCATTGCCTGGATATTTTTCAGTTATAACAAAAGGCCCTTCCCAGTTAGGTTGCAACTTGGAGCGGGGACCACCCGGCTTAACGAATATACGTTTAACTACCATCTCACCGATTTCGAACTTCCTCTCTACCACCCTCTTTTGATAAAACCTTTTCAATCGGTTCTGATAAGTCCGGGCATGCTCGGAGGCAGCCAACCTTCTTTCATCTAGGAGTTCAAGTTGTGCAAGGAGAGATTCTCGTCTCTCATCGACAGGGATGTCCCTATCGAGTTGAACTCGGAGTGATGGAAGGAGCACTTCGTACGGGACCACCGCTTCCATCCCATATGCGAGAGCATACGGGGTTTGACCGGTGGGGGTCCGTACGGAGTACGATAAGCCCATAGGGCATCTACAAGCTTATCCGGCCATCCGCGAACTTGCTAGACTTACGGAGTTTTCTTGATGATTTTAATCAAAGTTTTGTTGGTGGCTTCTGCTTGACCATTGCCTTGCGGGTAATAAGGAGATGAATGATGCAATACAATGCGGTACCTGTTGCAAAGATCACGCAGATCTTGAGAGGGAAATTGCGGTCCGTTGTCGGTGATGATGTCGCTGGGTATCCCGAACCTGGCGATGATGTTGCGTTTGATGAAGGAGCACAGTGTTGATGCCTTGATCTCCACGAACGCTTCCGCTTCTGCCCACTTGGTGAAGTACTCTGTTGCCGTTAGGATGAACGATTTGGAACGGATTTCAGAGTTAAGATCACTTAGAGGGCCAATGATATCGAAAGCCCACATGGCGAAGGGCCATGGGGCATGAATAGGATGAAGGGAAGATGCGGGAGAATGGATCTTGTCGGCATGAAGTTGGCAAGAATGACAGTGCCGGACAAAGATGGAGCAATCCTCTTCTAGGGTTGGCCAATAATACCCCTGCCTGATGATTTTCTTGGCAAGGGCTTGAGCATTGACATGGCCTCCACAGACCCCAGAATGTGCTTCCTTAAGCACCAATTCTGCCTCTTCTTCATCAATGCATCTCAATAAAATTCCGCTCAGGTTCCTCTTGTAGAGCACCCCTCCTAGGATGGTATACCTCTGGGATACTCTCCTGATGGCCTTCTTTTCTTTTGTATTTGATCCAGGTGGATATGTCTGATCTTGACAATACCTTGCAATCTCATCAAACCAAGGCCTCTCACCCTCATCTAACTCTTCCAACTCGACTAGAGAAACTTCCTCCTTCTGCTCTAGATACTCCTTCTGCCAAATCTCTCCTTAACTTTCGAAATCGCCCATCCTTAATCGCCGGCATCGACCTTCTACGGACATGAATAGTCCGCACTTGTCTACCTAGCGGGACCGATAGGGATGAAGCTAAGGAGGCAAGGGCATCGGCAAGGATGTTCTGAGCTCGAGGAACATGGACAAAAGTGAGTTTGGAAAAGAGTTTGATGTAGCAAGAGGTGAGTTCTTGGTAAGGTTTGAGGTTTGGATGAGAAGTTCGGTATTTGGTTAGGACTTGGCGGAGGATTAGTTGGCTATCACCTATCACCCTCAATTCTGTGGCACCATAGAAATGAGCAGCCTCCGGCCGGCCAGCAAGGCTTCATATTCGGCTATATTGTTGGTTCCGGGAAGTCAAGCCGAAATGCCCGTGGAATGGTGACACCCTCGGGTGATAGAAGGACGATTCCTATTCCCTTACCGTGTGAATTCGCAGCCCCGTCAAAATATAATGTCCAAAGGTGGGAAGATCGGATCAACATTAGTTCGTCATCCGGGAGCTCCGATTGGACCGGGTCAAAGAGGGGTATAGGGTGATGAGCTAGATGTTCGGCAATGGCATAGCCCTTATTCGCCTTCTGGGGGAGATAGGTGATAGCAAGCGAGAAAGGAAGCTCGCCAACGACCTAACCGATCGGTTAGAACAGTTTTCTCCGGAGAAGGAATTTGATGGGATTGATGCGGGCAATAAGATTGACCTCATGAGCTAAGAAATAGTGTTTAAGCTTCGAACTACCCGGACTAGTGCGGCACGAGGTCTTCTCCACTACGGTATACTTCGCTCGCATGGATCAAAGATCTTTGACAAATAGTAAGTTGCCCTCTCTTTCCCTTCTTCATCAACTTGTGCAAGGACCGCCCCAAGAGAATTCTCCAAAACCGAGATATATAAAACTAAGGGCTTGCCGGGGACCGGTGGTCTAAGCACGGGGGGACTAGCCGTGTACCTTTTCAAACCATCGAATGCATCCCGGCACTTCGAATCCCATTTGAACTCGGCCCCCGCCTTGGTCAACTCATAGAAAGGTTTACACCTTTGGGAGTGTTGTGAGATGAACCGGCGGACAACCGTAGCCTCCCGATTAGTCCTCGAAGTTCTTTCATATTTCTCGGAGGAGGCATACCAATGATTGCCTTGGCCTTGTTTGGGTCGATCTCTATGCCCCTTTTACTCACTATGAACCCCAACGGTTTTCCCGAGGATACTCCAAACGTGCATTTCTTTGGGTTCATCTTTAATTTATATTCCCTAGCCCTTTGCAAGACCTTTCTTAACACTTCCGGGTGATCTTCTCGGCTTTTGGACTTAACGACCAGGTCATCCACGTACACCTCTACAAGGGTATGCATCATGTCATGGAAGATAGCCATCATTGCCCTCGATAGGTAGCACCGGCATTCTTCGATCCAAAGGGCATGACGACATAGCGATAGGTTCCCCAAGGTGTGGTGAACGAGGTCTTCTCCTGGTCCTCTTCGGCCAACCGGATTTGATTATATCCGAGAATAGCCATCCATGAATGACAACATTTCGAATCCAGCGAAGTGTTATCAACCCGGTACGTCAATATGAGGTAGAGGAAAGTCATCTTTAGGACACGCTCGATTCAAGTCCCTGAAGTCTATACAGATCCGAACTCGGCCATCCTTCTTCATGACAGGGACTATGTTTGCCACCCATTGCGGATAAAGGACGACCTTAATGAATCTTGCTTGATGTAACTTGTCGACCTCTTCTTTCATCTTAAGTGCAGCATCAGGGTGGAATCTCCTTAATTTTTGCTTGACCGGGGTAACTCCATGTTTCAAAGTTAGACGATGTTCAACTAATGAGTTGTCTAACCCCGGCATGTCTTCGTATGTCCATGCGAACGTGTCCTTATATTCTTCCAAGATTTCAATTAAACTCTGTTCCTCAATGGGAGTGAGGTTTGCACTTAGGAGGATTGTCTTGGGATCTTCGGGTGTTCCGAGATTCAATTCTTTTGTCAGTTCATCCACCGTGGCTAATGGTTCTTCAAATCTTTTAAGTCCAGATGCATATGCATCAGCCAAGTCCTCAATTCCATCCTCGAAATCAGGATCTTTTTCTGATAAGACCTCGTAAACTCCCAGTGTATGATCTACATTGAATTCATCCTCATATTGGATCTCATTAAGCTGGATAGCATTTTCCAAAAACCTTGGCAGCCTTGCACATTCCTTGCATTTTTGAGCTATTTGTTGGAGATATCTTTCTGGCACACGTTTACCTCGAATTTTCTTCTTTCCTATCCTAACTACTCCTAAAGAAGACGGAATTGAAAAGGTGGTATTAACAGTGGGTGAAGGATCGAGCGGATCGATCAGTGAGTTGGAGAAGAGGGGTCCCTGGTTGGGAGCACCCTCCGAGACAAGTAGCGACGTCTCCTCGATGGAAAACTGAGTTTGCGAGAGGACGTTTTTTTTTGGGTATTTTGGGTATTTTCAATAACAAAAAGGGAATGAGCCGATGGGGCTCGAGCAGAAATCGAAAGCTTAAGTAAATGGGAGAAAAATGGGCTCGCGGGCCCGATGATAACAAGAAATGGGCGAGATAGGCCCAAAGGCGGTGAAAAGATCTAAGGGGCACGTGGGCCCAAATGGTGGGCACGCGGGCCCAAAGGCGGAAAATGAATCTAAAGGGCACGTGGGCCCAGGCTGGTGGGCATGTGGGCCCAAGGTTGTTGGATTGGAATGGGCATAGAAGCCCGGTGGAGTGAGAAGATTTAAATGGGCTCTCGAGGCCCATTGATCGATTCGAGTGGCCATTTTGGCCCAAATGTGGGAATTGGGCTAGATAGCCCATCAAGCGAATCCAAGAGGGATAGAGTGAGGATTTTGAAATACGTGACCGTAGGATACGGTTCACGCGGGATGTTGTTTGGAGGTGGGTTCGAGTGGACAAGTTGTTTAGAGATGGACTTGCCCTTGACTGGTTCTTCCTCCTCTATGAACAACCGAGCTAAAGATGAACTCGGGTTGTCCACCTCCTCCTCTTGCTCTGGTGCCTTCTTCCTCTTGATCGGTTCTTCTTCTTTGTCCCCGGCCATCATCATGGTCTCCCCTTTAATAAAGAATTTTTGGAGTCCCATGGCATTTTTGGCCGGTAGACCATCCGCGGAGTGAGCGGGCTCATAGCCAAGCCCGTGTCTCTTTGGTCTTCGTACGGCTTCAATGGGGTGCACAACCCCCTGCGGCTCCTTTCCCGGCCCCTTTCTGGCTGATAGCCCATCCCTTTCATCATCCGCAACGCAAGCGAATCTGGAGGCGTCGTTAACACCATGACCTCAGGTAGCTCTATAGTTGAAACCAACGGCTGGACAGATTTTGATATTGGTAGTGCAGAAGAGGGGTCATCCACGTCACTCAGAATGGGGATGTTGGTTACTTTGATCACCTGGCCCTTGTATGGGAACTTCAGACACTGATGATTAGTGGAGGCAACAGCTCCTATTGCCTCAAGGTACGGGCGTCCCAAAATAGCTTTGAATGTAGGGTCCAGTTCTAGAACGTGAAACTCGGTGGTGACAGCACACGGCCCGAGCCCTACTTTCAATGTAACCACCCCTCGTGCCGGCTTCCGGGAGTTGTCATATGCGGTCACCGTGACGGCAGAAGGCTCGATTTCTTCATCGGAGATGCCGCAAAGTTGCAATGTTTACGGCGGCATGACATTTATGGATGCTCCGGTGTCAATCAAGCAGGACTTGATCTCCACACCTCGGATGACTACTGCAACGCGCAAGGCGTACTTTCTGATCTCTGGCCGTGCCAACTCCTCCTGTGTAAAGGTGAGTGCCGGATGTTCACTCCTCGGGGTCAGGACAGCAATGATCTTCTCGGGCGGGAGGTCCTCATTGACCATGACCCGGCGTAAGTATTGTTGCAAGATGTCCCGATGATTCTTTGACCTCTTTATCAGCTCCAGAATTGAAATCCGTGCCGGCATTTTGTCCAAATGTTTTAATAGATCATATGCCGTGCCGGGCAACGGTTCTTCCACTACCTCCTCTTCTGCTTGCTCTTGTGGTTGTATCCCGGCCTGGGGGAAGACCCTTTGGAACATCCTCCCGCTACGAAGTACTGGCGCCAGCGTGGTAGGGGGAAGTGGTGATGATGGTGATGGTAGGGTTGGTTGGTAGGTTGAGGAGCCCATGGTAGGTAGGGGTGGTGAGGATCGGATGATGAGGGGTCGTGGATTGGTGGAGGCCGGTATGTTGGGTGATGGTTGGGGTGTTGGTGGTGATGGTCTAATGATGAGGGGTCGTGGGGTGGCAGTGACTGGTAGATTAGGTGATGTACGGGGTGTTGGTGGCGGTCTAATGATTAGACGCCGTGGAGGATTAATGGTGGTTGGTGGGTTAGGTTGGGGTGATGGTTGGGGTGCCGGTTGGGAGACGGGTGGCGGTCTAATGATTAAGCGTCGTGGAGGGTTAATGGTTGGTGAGGGTAGTGGTGTGTGGATAGTTTGTGGGCTGGGGGCAACTCTCGGTATGGAGAGTATGGTGCGGTTTGTAGGTGGGGTCGGTATGACGGGGATGGAGGTGATTTGATCCTCGACACCAACCACAGGAATGGTGGGTTGACTCCTCGATGGCGGAGTGGACGAGGCCGAGTCGTTGGTTTGGTGGTGCTGGTGCCGGTGCTTGTACGGGTGCATGTACCGGTAGCGGATCTTGGACTATGCCCGGGCCGGGCTGTTTGTTGTGCTTGTTGTCGCCGTGGTTGATTCTCGCCGTGCCTTCATGGCTTGTATAGACTCTCCCATCCGTGCCCGATCCAATGTTTCCCTGATCGTTGAGGTCATGAATGTAATCTTTAAGCGGGAAACGGACATCCACCGTGTGCCCGGGATATCGATGGTAAGCACGGTATTTTGTCATGTCAACATTTGCGGCCATCCTTCTCTCTCCTTTGGGAGCTCTAGGCTTCTGTTCAGCCATCAATGCGTTGAAGATATCGGTGAGGGGGAATGGCAGTTGAGGGTAGTACTCTCTCTTGGGTCCCCCCCTCCTAGGTTGGTTGGCTGGTGGTGGCACTTGGTTGTAGGCTTGTTGTGGTGGTGGTGGTCGGTTGTAGACATGTTGTTGTTGAGGCGCTCGGTTGTAGGCATTTGGTTGCTGGGGCGCTCGGTTGTAGGTGGGTTGCTGCGGTGGTGCTCGGTTGTATGCAAGTTGTTGTTGTGGCTGAGGAGCTGGTTGAGGGGCTGGGCGGTATTGTTGATTGGGTGGTGGGTTACGGTATTGGCTTTGACGGTACCCACCCTGGTTACCCATGGCATTGATGCTTTCATTATTTACTACCCCTTCGGTGGTGGGTCCTACAGGTGTAGGCTTTCTAGTATTACGGGGCTTGGTGTCGAACGGGTTGATCATGGATGCATCCTTAAAGTGGGTTTGGAGGTAGCGGGCGCTATCACACAGTTCACTCATGGTTGTTGGACGGTGCATGATCAGAAGGTTGCGAAGGTTAGGCGTTGTGTTCCCAATGAGCATCCTCACCTGCTCCCCCTCTGAGATGGTATCCACAAGCCTCTCAGCCATTCCCCTCCACCGATCAGCAAATCTGGCAAAGTCCTCATCCGGCCTCATCTTTTCAGCAATTAAGTCAGTGATCGAGCAGGCTGGCCCCACCCTATCCCTGTACCTCTGTAGAAACTTCGTCTTGACAATGTCAAAATCCGCCGCCTCAATGGAATCAAGAGAATAGAACCAGTCAAGGGCGGATCCATCCAATGACCGACGGAATAGGAAGGCAAGGGCTTTGCGGTCATTTTCCAGAATGAGGAGTCAGAGAAAGCTCTTTAGATGGTTAAAAGGATTACCAGTCCCGTTGTAACGTTGGAAGACTGGTATCTCTGAAGGAGGAAGGTGTAGAGCGGGAAAGATGGGACGAGAGATTTCGGGGATGGCTTTAGAATCGAGGCGGTGCCTCATCTCTTCGAAGCGCTCATCCATCCGGTCGATTTTGTTCATTAACACCTGGGTGAGGCTGGATTCTGAGCCGCGGGAGCAAAGTGTTTACTTGATTGGGTTGGAAGAGGTGGGTTGGAAACGAGGAGCTGGTGCGAAATTGTGTGAATGCCCCACAACGGGGTGAGTAGAGACACGGCAAGGTTGCCCCGGGAGAAGAGATGATCAAGGGCACATTGCCGGTTGGGGTGGTGAGGGGGCTTGATTTCCCTCGATCGGAGCTTGATTGGTGGGCATCTTGCCCTTAGTGGCATATTGGACAATTGCAAAGGCCTCGGGATCAAGGTGAAGAGATAGATCCTTGAGAGCTTGTTCTATAATATGTGAAGTGGATCGGTGAGCGGGATCTTGGACCTCAGGTTCCATCACGGCATTAACATGGCCATCTGGTTGGACCACGGGTTGCTGAAGCTCGTAGTGACCCATCTCGTACTCCTCTTCTTGGCCGCGGTAGTCCGACATCCCGATGTGTCTTCCGGACCTTAGAGTGGGCTTGCTGTCAAATTTCCTTACAAAATGGTTGAAAGAAGGCAAATGAAGGGTGTAAACGCAAAGAGAGTTTTTTGTTTGGTTATGGTTGTTTGTTTGATTTGATTTGGTTTCAATTTTGTTGTTTGGCAAGCAAGTTGAACATAAAAATTAAAGGGATTTTTTTTTTTTTTAGGTGTTTTGAAAGAGATTTTTTTTTTCCTTTTCAATTGTTGTGAGCAAGCAAGTTATGCAAACAAGGTTTTAAAATGACTACTCGACAATTATTGGGTTGAAACCTTAGATTAGATAGATTGTTAGCAATTGTTCACTCAAATTGGGTATGGTTCCTATTGCTTCAATCTTCAAGACCTAAGGTTATCACTCATTCACCACGAGTAGGTACTTGGGTTCTTCGGGTTTTGGGAAAGTGGTACAACCGGCCCAATCGTGCGGAGAGGAATACTCCACGGATGGGGACTTACGGAGGTCTTGATGGAAACCACCAAATCAACTAGGAAGGAATATCCCAGAAGAGAGGTAAGAATCCACCAAGAAGGTGTTTGGAGGGTGAGGGTGTGTTGGGAGAGAGAGCCCCCGCCTCGAATGCCCTACGGATCGGAACGAGTCCGGTACCCGATGCAAAGCTAATGCAAAAATGAAAAATGGAGGGTAGAAGGAGAAGAAGCAATCAATATGCAAACATGAATGAAAGCTATTAAATAAGTCAAGCAAGTGAATGCAAACAAGATAAGCAATGAGAAAGTAAAACAAGTGACTAGAAACTAGCAACTAAAAATGTGGTTCGCGCGGGAACCGGCTTGTGTTGGAGTGTTCAAGTGTGGAGAAATCTGAAGTAAAAGTAAAAGGATGGTCCACGCGGGGACCGAATTGAAAATAAAGTGGCTCACGCGGGAGCCGAGTTTTGGAAAAGTAGGTGGTTCACGTGGGAACCGGTTTTTGAAGGAAAAGGGGTGGTTCACGCGGGAACCGGTTTGTTTGATTGGAAAAAAGGAAAGGAGGGCCACGTGGGGCCAATCTAATTGGTGCAAAGGGGTGGTCCACGCGGGGACCGATCTAAAAGTGAGTTGGTTCACACGGGAACCGAGTTGGAAAAAGAAAGGTGGTTCACGCGGGAACCGGTTTTTGAAGGAAAATGGGTGGTTCACGCGGGAACCGGTTTGTTTGATTGGAAAAAGGAAAGGAGGGCCACGTGGGGCCAATCTAAAGGTGCTGCAAAGGGGTGGTCCACGCGGGGACCGATCTGAAAGTAAGTTGGTTCACGCGGGAACCGAGTTGGAAAAGAAAGGTGGTTCACGCGGGAACCGGTTTTTGAAGGAAAATGGGTGGTTCACGCGGGAACCGGTTTGTTTGATTGGAAAAAGGAAAGGAGGGCCACGTGGGGCCAATCTAAAGGTGCTGCAAAGGGGTGGTCCACGCGGGGACCGATCTGAAAGTAAGTTGGTTCACGCGGGAACCGAGTTGGAGAAGAAAGGTGGTTCACGTGGGAACCGGTTTATAAGAAGAAAAGTGGTTCACGCGGGAACCGGGCTGAAATTAAAGACAAGAAATCAAGTCCACATGGGGGACAATCTTAAAGGAAGAGTAATCAGCAAGTTTTTAAAAGTAAATTGACATGGAAAAGGGTAAAGGACAAGCCGGTTCACGCGGGAACCAAGTCGGAAAACAACTAGTTGCACGGATCAATCAAGCTAGCACGGTTGAAGACATTGGTTGTCCCACCGTGGTCGCCAAAAAGCTGTCGACTCCAGAAACGGGTTCCGGATCGGCACCTCAATAAAGAAGGTGAAAGATGGAAGGAATTGGGAAAAAGGAGGAGTGAATCGGAAAACACTCGAAAAGTAGTAAAAGGTCCTCACCTCGGTCCCACACTCACATTGATCCCCGAACTTTCATCTCACGGCGTCGCTCGAGCACCGGAGATGGTTCGGGTCATGTGGGAGGAGAGTGAGGAGGAGATGAAATTAAAACATGAATGCAAGGTGGTCGCCAAGAGCCGCGGGCTCCGCTTTATGTAATGAAAATTAAGAAGTTGACCGTGTGTACCTTAGCGTGGGAGAAAGGGATGTGAGTTCAACCTTCTTCTTCTTCGGCCGGCCGATGAAGAAGAGTCTCCAACCGATGCTAGCTTGATCAACCTGTGCAACTAGAACGATGAACCAAGTGAAGAGTTTGGTTAGACTTGTGAAGTGTAGTAACTGTAGAGAGAATATGAAAGAGAAGCAATTGGAATCGAACTCACCGGATTGGGGTGAGTCCTAACCCCTTTTTTTTGTGTTTTTTTGATGATGTAAAAATGATGTAAATGAACTAAAATATGCTTTAAAACAGTAAATAAACAGAATTAATGGAGTTTAGAAAGCTTATGGAATGATTTGGCTTCAGTTGAAGCCGAGTTGGTTGAAAACAGCCGGTTCGGGTAGCTTGGTACCCTTCTGGCGCGACTTTGGTGCAGAGGATGTTACGGACGACCCCGATGTCGGAATTGAGTGCCGTTTGTTGGAGTAGACGGAGGACTCAGAGAAGAAGAGTTCCTATGTTGATGACTTCTCCGAAATCCTCCTGTAGAAGTCAGTAAAAATTATGAAAGTGGGCGGATATCAAAAACAGAACCTGGATGCGCGCCCTCAGTGTAGCAACCGCCACGAACAAACGGCAAGTCGGAATGGAGTGCCGTCAGTTGGGGACGAAAGAGGACGAAGAGAGGAACAATTTTTATGTTGAAGACTTTTGCAGAAGAAGCCTCGGATTTTCTCCAGAAGTCGATGAAGATGGTTGATGAAGAACACCCGGATCGAGCCTTCTCCTTCACCTCGGGATCGGTTTCTTGACTTCGGATCGCCTTTGGACGTCGGGATGGCTTTGGAGAAGAGCTTGGACGACCTTGGGACGAGCTAGGCACCGGGGTTCAACCTTGGTTCGTTGAGAATGGCCCTCAATTTATAGGGGAAGAGAGCCGGTGCAAAATTTAGAAACTGGGTGTACCGCGCCCCCGCTTTTCAAAGGACACGAGGGCGCGCGGGCGCGCCCTCAAACCAAGGCGCGCGGGCGCGCCCCGGTTGGGGGCGCGGTGCGCGCGCCCTCTGTTTCAAAGGGGCGGGGGCGCGTTCGGCGTCTCTTGCTAAAATTCGACGGAATTTTCCGGAAATTGCAAAAAAAGGACTTGACATACGTAACGCGCCCCTGAACCGGGGGCGCGGTACAAATAAGTGAAAATTCTCGCCCGGAAACCTTCCAAAAACCCGGTTTAGAAGGTGCTAATCGGGGTAATTTTCGATTTAAAGCAACTGACCGCGCCCCCGCTTTTCAAAGGAACCGGGGGCGCTCAGGGCGCGCCCCCAGTTTGAGGGCGCGCAGGGCGCGCCCTCGGGTTGACGGCGCGCGGGCGCGCCCTCCCCTTTCAAGGCGAGCGGGGGCGCGGTGCACTCTCTCCTGCGCGCGTGTTCCGCGAGCCGTATCTTGCAAACCGGATGTCCGATTCGGCTCCCGTTTGTCGCGTTGGAAAGAGGGCCTTCAACCGCACCTCCTCAAGTCGGTAAACCAGCCGCATGACTCCCGATGTTTTCGTACGGGGCTTTCTACCGTTTTACCTTCTCGCGGAAAGCCGAAACCCGGGGCGAAGATCCGAAAGAGCACGGTTCCGGTCGAGAAATCTCGGGTCAACTCGGGATGACTTGAAATGATGACCGAACAAGTCCGGTATGATCGGACAATCCGAAGTCATCGAAAAATCTGAGATTAACCCGGTAAACGTGAATCGAAAGCCGTAAAAGCCGCGAAACCCTAAAATTGACCGAACCGGCCTTATAGCCCCGGTTGATAAAATATACGGCTAGAATCGACCCGGATGACATGAAAAGACCCGGTGATGACCGGAAAGGCCTAACATGTGGCCCGGGATAGCCGTGTCAGCCCAGATCGAAAAAGCCGTAACGAAAGCCGTCATTGACTGACGCCTACCGAAGTGACTTCTCGGAAACCCTGAATCTTACAGAACACATGCGGGACTCTCGAGGCCTTCAATTATGGACCATTCAAGGTCGGTCATCGAGCAGGTTTCGTGTTTTTATGGTTCACGCGCGGCTCTCGCTTGAAGGTTACGGCATAATTCCGGAAATCTTCGGTCCATTCTCAACTTACAAGGGGGGCTCCACCAATGTCCTTAGCTCATCTCCACAAAGTAATCCAGATCAGATAACGGTCGGATAAAAGATATCGCCTATGGAATAAGAGTCTGAGGCTCCGAATCAAGCCAATTTGGCGTGTCTACAGACAGTTATCATGGAACTTTTGCCATCTTCAGCCATCATCATGGTCTCCCCTTTGATAAAGAATGTATGGAGTCCCATGGCATATCCTGGCTGGAAGATCCTCCTTGGGATGGAACCCTCTTCATATCCCAACCCCTGCCTGCGTGGCCTTTTCGCATTTTCAATTGGCTGAGTGATCCCTTGAAGATCCTTACCTAAACCTCTTCCAGGCTGATAGCCCAATTTCATCATCATCCGCCATCCCAGTGTGTCTGGTAGAGAGGCGGTCATGCATCTGACTTCTGGCAATTCTCCCACTGAGATCTGGGGTTGTATTGACAGACCTAGGGGTAAAGAAGCATCGTTCAGCTCGTCCCTTATAGGCATGCTAGTCACCTTGACCACCTGTCCTTTAAAGGGAAATTTTATGCACTGGTGGTTTGTTGAAGCCACAACTCCTATTGCCTCCAAGTATGGCCTCCCAAGTATAGCCCGAAATGTTGGATCTAATTCTAGAACATGAAAATCTGTTGTAACCGTACATGGTCCAAGTTTGACTTCTAGAGTGACCACCCCACGTGCAGACTTCTTGGAGTTATCATAGGCTGTCACCATGGCACAAGACGGCTTGATTTCTTGCTCAGAAATACCGCACAACTGCAAAGTTTCTGGCGGCATAACGTTGATAGAAGCTCCAGTGTCAACCAAACATGAATTTACTTCGACATTGCAGATGATAACAGCCACATGCAAAGCATATCTCCTAAAGTCTGGATCTGCTAATTCTTCCTGAGAGAAAGTGAGTGTTGGGTGCTCACTTCTAGGGGCTAACACTGTATTTATCTTTTCAGGTGGGAGATCTTCACTCACCATGACCCTTTGTAAGTACTGCTGTAGAATCTCCTGGTGCACCTTTGATCTTTTGATCAACTCATGTATAGAAATACGGGCCGCTGTTTTATCTAAATGCTTTAACAGATCATACACCGTGCCTGGCAATGGTTCTTCCACTTGTTCCTCCTCCATTGGCTCCTGCGGTTGAGTTCTGGCTTGGAAAAAGAGCCGCTGGAACATCCTCCCACTCCGAAGCACCGGGGCTATTTGGCGGTCGGGTAGAGGTGACGGGTTAACTGGGGTGGGTTGTGGTGGAACAGGTGGTGTAGGTGCAGGTATGATAGGTAATGTGATCGATGGTTCTGGGATGATGGGGTTAGTTGGTAGAGGGGTAGGATTTGGAGGTGGTAATGATGGTGATACTGGTGGCCTGATAAGAAGAGGCCGGTGTGCAGGAGTGGTTGATGAGTTTAATGAAGGTGTAGGTTGTGAGATTGGTTGTGGTGCTGGTGGTATGATAGGTTGGGGTTTTGGAGTGGTAGAGCTCGTAGGCTGGGGGTTCAGGTTTGGTGATGATTGTGGTGGTCGGATGAGCAAGGGCCGGTGTGTAGCAATGGTTGAAGGAGGCATAGTTAGAGAGGGGGCTGGCCTAATGATGGTTCGGCGTGAAGAAGTGGCGGCCAGTGGTTGGGTTATTGAACAAGGTGGGGGTTGTGGAGTAGCAAGTGCACGGATTATCTGTCTAGGAGGGTTCCTAGCAGAAGGCATAGCTGGGTTGACCGGTATGGTTGCATTGTGGTTTCTACTTGCCAACCTTGAGCAAGGCTGGCATCTCCCTGGACATTGGAGTGTACTAGACTAATTCCTGGGTTTGGATGTGCTGGTGCCGGTGCTGGAGCGGGAGCATGTAATGGAGCTGATTCTGGACAATCCCCAAGCCAGGTTGTTGTTGAGGTTGAGCCGGTGGACGTTGCCGCTGCTGCTGCCTAGCCTTCATTACCTGTATGCATTCCCCCATTTGGACCCAATCAATGCTGCCTTGGTCATTCAGATCGTGGATGTAATCCTTGAATTGAAAGCACACTTCTACAGTGTGACCAGGACACCGGTGGTAAGCACAGTATCGGGACATATCTGCGTTTACTGGCCAAACCTCTCTTTCCTTGGGCAATTCCAACTGTTTCTCCGCCATGAGTACATTGAAGATGTCGGTCAAGGAGTAAGGGAGTTGTTGGTAGTTCTCTCTCCTAGGACCTCCCCTTCGTGGTGCCTGATTGGGTGGTGGTGGTGCCCTATTGTAGGTAGGTTGACGAGGTTCTTTGGGGTTGTGCTGCGGTTGCGGGGGTTGTTGTGGTTGTCGTGGTTGTGGTGGCCTAACTGTTCTTTGAGGGGGTAATAGGAAGGGTTACGTGGTGGGTTTCGAAGCTGGTTTTGACGGTTCCCTCCCGGGTTCCCTACAATATTTACGGCTTCATTGTTGACCACTCCCTCGGTTGTAGGCACAAGCGGGTGCGAGAGGGTCTTCACGAAGTTTCTAGGTTTGGGATCAAATGGATTTATCATTATGGCATCCTTGAAGTGGGCTTGCAAGTATCGGGCC
Source organism: Cryptocoryne crispatula var. balansae (assembly GCA_036172225.1). Classification (NCBI taxonomy): domain Eukaryota; kingdom Viridiplantae; phylum Streptophyta; class Magnoliopsida; order Alismatales; family Araceae; genus Cryptocoryne; species Cryptocoryne crispatula. The sequence continues at coordinate 27,997,671 of CM069920.1, read as the reverse complement.
GTCATAGAGTTCATTCATTGTGGTAGGACGGTGCATGATCAAGACATTCCTCAAGGCAGGTATAGTGTTGCCAATGAGCATCTTCACTTGTTCCCCTTCAGAAATCACATCTGTCAATTTTTCTGCCATTACCCTCCAGCGATCAGCAAACTTTATGAAGTCCTCTTCGGGCTTCATCTTCTCAGCAATCAAATCTGTAATGGAGCATGCTGGTGCCACCCGGTCTCTGTATCTTTGCAAGAATTTTGTCTTAACAATGTCGAAGTCTCCTGCCTCAAAGGAGTCGAGTGAGTAGAACCATTCCAATGCAGACCCTTCTAATGGTTGACGGAACAAGAAGGCAAGAACCCTACGATCATCTTTCCAAAATGAGGATTCATAGAGAAAATCTTTTAGATGAAGAAAAGGATTGCCAGTACCATTGTAGCGGCGATAAACTGGTAGCTCAGAAGGTGGCAGGTGTAGGACTGGCAGAGAAGGAATGGAAATCTCAGGAACTGACTTGGAGTCCGGGCGACATCTCGGCTCTTCATAACGTTCATTCATCTGGGTGAGCTGATCCATGATTGCCCTGGTGAGAGCGGAGTTCTTGGTTTCTTGGTGGGGGTATGTGGTTAGAGACATGGTTACGAAATTGAGGAGCATGACTTGGCAAATTTGCGAAGATTGTCCCATGACTTGATGGGTCAACGGAGCAACATGGTTGAAATAAGATGGATAAACAAATGAGGGTTGGACCACAGACGGTTGAACAATAGATTGTTGTGCTAATGATGGTTGAATCACAGATCGTTGAACAACAGGAGGTTGAACCAAGGGTGATTGAATAAGTCGTGGTTGAACTAGAGGACGAGGAGATAAGGCAACTTGGTTAACTTCAGCTTGATCTGAGGCCATTTTTCCCTTCACCATGGATTGTATGCGGGCATAGGTTCCTGGGCCAGTATAGAGACACAACTCCCTAAAGAGTTGTTCAACATCACGAGGAGCAGATGGTTGAGGGACCTCTTGCGCTTCCGACTAAAATAATGGATTAACACGACCATCTGACGGATTTGGTTGATGACCCATCTCATGTTTTCGATGTTCAGCTTGCTCTGCCATTCCAACGTGTCTTCCAGACCTTAGTTGCATTGAACTTCAAGGAACAAACAAGTTGACAAAGTAAACAAAGAACTTTTTTTGGTTTTTTTAGTATTTTGCAAAAAGTTAGAGGTTTGAATTTTTGTTTGACAAGCAAGTTATGCAAAGACTTGAAAGCAAAATTACTCAATGATTTTGATTAAACCTTAGGTTTATGAATTTTGTTAAGAATTGTTTTCTCAACAAATGGGTTAGGATCCTAACTCCAATCTCCAATGAGCAAGGTTTCACACAAACTCACCACGTGTAGGTAACGTAGGATGCTTCGGGTTTTGGGGAGTGGTACAACCAACCCGATCGTGAAGAGGAATACTCCACGTATGAGGAATTACGGAGGCCTTGATGAAAGCCAACCAAGTCAACTAGGAAGGAATATCCCAGAAGAGAGGTCAGAATCTACCAAGAGGGTGTTTTGGATGGGAGGGGTAAATGGGAGAGTGAGCTCCCGCCTCAAAAAAGTGTAAAAGAAGGAGGTAGAGAGAAGGAGCAGAGAATGCAATCAAGTAGTAAAACAAGTAATGAGCAAAGCATAAACTTAAACAAGCAATCAACACCAGACAAGCAATTAGAAACTAGACAAGCAACTAGAAACAAAAATCTAGACTTGTTTCTTATGTGAGCCAAATGGAGATAGTGAAAAGTGATGGAAAGAAGAGGGTTCAGATCTGATAGCCAAGCAAAAGGGGTGGTCCACATGGGGACCGATGTGGGAACTGGGGTAGAAGGTAAAGGTGGTTCACGTGGGAACTAGTTTTGGGTAGCAAAGGGGTGGTTCATGAGGGAACTGGTTTGAATGATCAAAGAGGGACATGTTGGGCCAATTAAAAGTGAATAAGTATCTGATACAAGTGGGGATAGATATGAAGGAAAGATATTTTGTCCACATGGGAACCAAAGTAAAGAAAGAAATTAGTTCATGCAGGAACCGATTTAAAAGGAAAAAGGGTGGTTTACGTGGGAACCGGTTTAAATAAAATTCAGAAATTAAATGGCATACTTGGCACTTCAGATCTTATAAAAGATGGGTGAAATCATAAGTTTTGAGATGGCATGAAGTTTAAGAGAGGTAGAAAGAAGGAAAGGCTCATGTGGGAACCGGTCTAGAACTAGAACTAGTTGCAAACAAAACACTAAGCACCCACGGTTGAAGACATTGCTGGTCCCACCGTTGTCGCCACAAAAGCTGTCGACTCTGAAAATTCGACGGGGTCCTCTCCTTTTCAGGGAAGTCCGTGAACCCAGATCGTCACCTCAAGAGGGGATGAGAAAAGAAAGGAAGAAACATGGAAAGCAACTCTCACCTCGGTCCCACACTCACATTGATCCCTGAACTTTCATCCCTTGGCGTCGCTCGATCACCAAAGAGACGGTTCGGGTCATGTGGGAAGAGGGTGAGAAGAAATAAATGTGGTCGCCGGGGAACCGTGGGTTCCAATTTATAGAATTAAAATTGACCGTGTGTACCTTAGCATGAAGAATGTGAGTTAAAGCTTCTCCTTCTTCGGCCGGCCGATGAAGAAGAGTCCTCAACGTGTGGGTGCTTGATATTCTGTGCAACTAGACAAATAAATAAGTGAAAGAGACTATTAGAACTAGACAAAGTGGAGTATATGTAAAGAGAATAACATAAAAACACACAATTGACTAGAAACTGACCGGATTCGGGTTATCTCTAACCCTTTTTTTTATTTTCGGAATAACAGAGTAAAAGTAATGCAAAAAATGTAAAAAAATGATAGGAGGATGGAGAATCACGAAATAAAGAGATAGGAAAAAGAACAGAAAGATTCTGAGTTGAATAGAGAAAGATATAGCCAAATCTGTGTTGTCGAAAAAGCCGAGCAGCAGTCCAGGATCTGCCAGGCGCGACTTTGCTTCTGCGCTCGTCACGACCAACCCCAACCTCGGAATCAAGTACCGTTAATTGTAAACTCAAGAATACTTGTAGAAGAAGAACATTGGTGAAGAGAGCTCGGGCAGAAGACGTCCACACACTGATGTAGAGGCCGATGAAGAGGGGCGGGCAGATCCCCGCAGAACAGCCTTCCTCTCTCTTGAACCGACTTTTCTCTCTCTAAAAACTCGAAATTCTCTCTCTAAAAATCACAAAATCAATGCAGGAGGTATATTGGACGTCTTGAGATGCCTGGGGAGTTGTGCTCATGCCTCTGAAACGACCGGAATTGGAGTTAATTTATAGGAGAACGAGCGATGCGATCCATGCTAAAAAATAGGGGCCTTGCGCCGCACCCACAGGCGCATGCGCCCTGGTGCGAGGGCGCATGCGCCCCACCGAGGCGCATGTGCCGCCCAATGAGGGCGCATGGGCAAAAACCCCGAAAAATTAGGCTTTATCCGATCGACGGTTAGTGGTAGAGTCCCGGTGAAAAGCGGGTCCCTCGTGCCTCAAAGGTGGGGCGCATGTGCCCTCGAAGTGAGGAGCACAAGGTCACGTGCCTCCTTTGGTAGGGTGCATGGGCACGTGCCTGGGTCCCGGGTGCATGTGACCAGGAACCCGGAGCCGCATGGGCCTAGTTTTGCGCGTCCTTCTTCCGGAAGGCATTGCGAACACTCCCGAACTCGGAATTCGACGCCGTTTGTTGCGTTGGAAAGATAACAGGCCGAAGAATCTTTCTATAGCATAAAATCAGCTATCACACCCTCCAAAACTTCAGAATTTTATCTGGAAGTTAGGGTAGTGAATAGAAGATCCGATACTGGTCAGAATGACTTCGACGGCAAACCGGAAAGGCACGAAATGCAACAAAACTTGTCCGGAGTGTGAATATGACCATAACCTTCAATACATGATCATTAGGCATTGGTCATTCAGCCAATTTCCATATTTACACGATTTACGTGTGGTTTTTGCTCGGAAATTATGGCTTTTCGCGGAAAACTTCGGAAAGCAGCCGATTTCGTTTGGCGAAGCTCCAAATCAACTTTAAAAGACCCGGCATCATTCTAAGGTCAATCACACATGTCACCCTATAAAACATGAGTTTTATGCTCTAAATTAGGCGAATTTGGCGTGTCTACGGTTAGGGTCTGAATTTGTCGAGATATGTGCCCAGAAATGGGGTACAGGCTTGCAATGCAATTGGGCCTTGATGTCGGTGCTTGCGTGCGGACAGAATTTGCACATGCGACTTCTAAAAGGCCTGCTTGCGGACAAATGGGAGAATCAGGGTTGAATGCCGTTTGTTGCATTGAAAAGAGGACTCAGAGTGTAAGATTATTTATGTCAAAGACTTATTTTTTAGACGTCCATAGATCCTGTGAAAAAATTTTAAAATAGAGGATATGATGGGAAAAGCATAATCTGGCACACCACCAAAGAGTCTCTTGTTCGGCAAACACGGATTTTATTATTAGAAATTAGCTAAATCATTC